>OY728145.1:1723848635-1725213330 GCA_963277665.1 Viscum album
TAACCAGTGTTGGGGTTCCTTTTTACACATCGTGGGGCCCATGCCAACCATAATATCATATCCACCCTTGTATGTGTTTTCCAAGGTATCACATACCACCCTTATTAGTGTTTTATTACCCAATACTTAGTAACATGGACCACCTCTTTGCATGTTTTCTCATCTAATGTAGGTAGCTTGAACAAACCCTATGGGTTCTTTATCATAAAATACATAAACAACAAATTCCCATTTCATAAGTTTTCCACTTTAATAAAGTATCAAAACCAAGTAATGATCTAATTTTATCTACTTTATAAATTTAAAACTTCGATAAACCTGTCCTAAAAAACCACTTCACATTTCCATTTTTTAAAACCATATACAATTGACCATTTCCAATTTGGATTTTTATAGTACCATTTTTAAAATAAATTTCCTAAATTACCATTTCTAATAACCAATTCCATGTACCATCTCAAATAATCATTTTAATAACTATTTCATAAAGTTTTTAGCTCAAGGAAAGTCATTCCCATGCAATTACCTTTCCATTTTAAATTACAAATATAAAATAGAGTAAAATAGCATGGAAAATTACATTATTTATCATTAAATTAATATTTAGGGGTAACCCATATAATAATGGAATGATGATGCAGGGGATTTGAAAGTAGTATGATACTATAAGAAAAACATAGGGACCAACAAAATTAGTTTTATAAGATTAAACAAGCCCAATATTATCATTTTGGTTGGCTTAGAGTAGGAGGAAACAAGAAAGAAAACCAATGCCTTGAAAATAGTGAATACAATCTAAACATGATGGAAAACTACTTAACATCAAAAGAAAATAAGAAAATAAGAGAGTGGATTCATAGACTTTCCTCAAGGCCTTAATCTCACTGAATTGGATTGCAGAAGACCGTGGATTAAAGGAGAATCATCAAGAATAAGGGGAAGAAGATGCGGCACATGTATGGGTTCTGCTGGACCAAAATAAGGAAAGAAATTATGTAAGGGATTTAAGGGATAAAGGGGGTAAAATGAAATTTTTCCCCCCATTTTAAAAAATTAAATAGGAGGCTACCCGAGTGCTACAAGACAGTGCTGGTTTACTAGCCAGTTGGTGAGACAAACATTCCTACACAGCTTATGGTCAGTCTATAGAGTATCTGGTGAGACTGCAGCAGTATTCTACAATCCCTAATCTTACTCCAGATCCCCTGTTTCTCTCCTATAACTCTTACTTCTTATAAAACATGAACAAAAATTACAACACATTGGGTTTTACTGAAAATTAAAATGAAATATTCCCCAAGAAGGATGGGGTCTTACAACCTCTCCACTACATCTTAGTTTTTCCTCAATATAGACCTCCGAGCATCACTAGGCCTCATCAAAGAACCACTCTGGCCACTGATCTCGAATGTCATACTCCCAATCCCAATTCACCTCCTAGATATTCCTATGTTTCCATAACACCTGTGCATGTGGAATGTTCTTAACAAAGAGGGAATTATCACTATGATCCGTGACACAAACTGAACATTCCTCAAAAGAAGCATCAACATCTAGCTTGAAATCATCAATTTCAATCACATTTTATGGGTATGCCTGATATCATCAGTGATGGGTGACATGAAAAAAACTGTGCATGGATGTGTAACTCAATGGTAGATCCGACTATCAGACCACAATACCCATACACTCCATAAAATCAAAAACTCATAAAAACCGTTATGCCAACTTCCCTTTTTTTGAATCCTCATTTTTCCAAGATTCAGTGACACATAAAAGAAAACCAAATTTCTCAACTAAAATTATAAGGGATATCATATCTAGTCATTATAGGATCTCTTTCTATTATAGGCAGCCACTAATCACTTCTTTATCAACTAAACCTGATAAGTGGTCTTATATACTAGGCTCAACCAAAACAGGGATGACTATCTATCTTCTAGATAACATAAAGGTGAATGAAATAATCTCCTATATAAGTCCTAAAATAGATCCTTCTGAATAGATTTCTGATAAATGTTATTGACAGAAAATTCACCCAAGTCCAGATGAATCTCCCAAGATCCACCAAAATCAGGGACACATGATCAGAGTATATCCATGAGCACTTGTATCATGTGATCAAATTTCCCATCTGTCTACGGGGGATAGGTGATACTCAGATAAACTTGTGTGCCCAACACCTTCTGAAATTCCTACTAAAACATCAATGTAAAATGTGCATCCCTATCGGAGAAAATTAGCTATGACACCCTGTGAAGGTGTACCACAACAAAGATATATAATTTTCCAATCTCATCCACTAAAATAAATGGGATACTTTTTTTAAAATAATTGGTGAACCCAAAACGAATCATAAACACAAAAAATCCTTAGAAATCCCATAAAAAAGTCCATTATGACATCATCCCTCATCTATTTAGGTACCATTAAAGGCTATAGGAGACCAGTTGGCCAATAGTGCTCAACCTTCACATACTGACAGGTGGAACACCATGTAATGAACCCCGCTAGGCCCTTCTTCATCTCAAGGCACTAGTAATTTTTGGTGCACATATCAATACATATTGGTTATAATTGTATGTAAAACCCCACTTTGAATCATATAAGTCCCTCATTAGTTCCTCACACATTATTTTCAGGACCACCACCCAAACTCTAAAAAATGAATCTCATTAACATCCAAAGACCAATCCAGAGGTTTCTTCCCACTATATATAATATCCCTCAAGACTAATAAATCATAATCTAAGGGATGAATTTTATTTACACCATAAACAAGTGAAGAGGTAGTAGATAGGTAATCCTTATATTTTCACTCCTGATACTCTTGGAAATCCAAACATTGCTTGATGAACAAGGCCATCAAATTTCTCTCACATTTTAACTCCTCGACTACATGGGTCTGAGTCTTCCTACTCAAGGTGTCCACAATGATGGTTACCTTTATAGGAGTATATGCAAAATAAAATCCAAAAGAGGGTAGGTACTCAACCCACCTCCTCTTAATAATATTTAGTTAATGGTAGGAGAATAATAATTTAAAGTTTTTATGATCTGTGTAAACCATAACCCCTCAAGAGGTAGTGTCACCAACATCTAAAATCACATACCACAATATCCATATCTAAATAATGGGTTGGGAAGTTATTATCATGTGTCCTTAGATTACAAGACTTATAAGTGACTACCCACTCATTATAAATAATCACCACCCCATAGATGACAACAGACACATCACAATATAAGGTATACTCCTTACCAGTATCAAGTAATGTTAGGATTCGTGAAGATGTCAATTGCATCTTCAACTACTTGAATGTTGGGTCATAAGAATTAGGAAACACAAGAATCACTCGCTTCTTGTAAAATCCCATTGGTGGAGTTTATAAGTGGGATATGTCCTAAATAAACTTTACATTATATCCATATAACCCAAGGAAGCAACATATCTCAAATACGTTCTTGGGTCTCTCCCAAGAAACCACACCATCCACCTTCTCTAGTTCCACTGATACCCCAACCTATGATATGAAGTGGCCCTAGAAGTGACCTTGATATATCAAAAACTGACACTTCAATAGTTCTTCATACAACAACCATCCTCAAGTAATGCTTATAAAAATCCCTAAATTCCAAGAATGTTCATCCCTTGACCAAAAGTACAAAAAAATATTTTTGATGAACATGATGAAAAATGAGTCCATGTAAGGATGAAATGCCCTATTCATTAAAGACATAAATACTATGCGAGTGTTTTTCAACCTGAATATCATAACAAGGAAGTCATATAAACCCTAGATTCATTGAAATTTTTCATAAGAAACATCATACGGTCACACCTAGAGTTGGTGAAACCCAAACATATGTCAATCTTAGAGAAAAATCATTATCCCTTGAACTGTTTGAATAAATTTTCGATTTAGGGGAGTGTATATTGGTTCTTAATAATTACCTAGTTAAGTATATGATAATATACACATAATATCATCGATTCATCCACTTTATTTGTGAACAAAAGTACAAAACCTCAAGAAGATTTTCCCAAAGAGATAAAACCCTTCACTTCTAAGTCCGCCAACTAATATTTCAAATTTTGAAGATCAGTAGGTTACATTATATAAGTAGGGATACAGATTGGTTTCAGACATGATAAGTGATTGATCATGAACTCAATTCCATGGTTTGGGGTTAATATGAAAAATTTATCAGGGAACACATCCTAGTACTGATCATTAATGGGAGAGAAGACTAGCTCACACATCTCCCCCTCACCCAGAATGAGGCTAGAAACTTGTACTATGATTCCACCTAATGTCTAATAGTCATATCCTGAACAACCCTTCACATGTCCCATCCCCAAAAATATTTGAATATATCACCCTGAGGATAAGTGAATGAGACTCATCAGTAATATTAATAAATATATTCCCAATAATTAACAAGATATCCCTCCTGAGGACAACATAAAAACCATCCATATCCAACCAAAATAAGTCCCAAACGAACAAACAACTTCCAATGACTAGGGAATAATCTATGCACCTTTTTCCTTTATAAATTTTTTTCTAAGGTTTTTTCAATAAAAATACTCAATACATACAAAAAATTGGGTTGAGTTAATGGAATGTGAGGCTCCTATATCAGAAAGAGTAGAAGAAAGAGTTGAACCTACTAAAATTATACCTTGCATAACATATTAACCCATATCCAAACCTATCTAAGTTAGCTCAACTGTGTTTAATTGGCTAGTACCATGAACATATACTTCAATATGGGTTCCCTGAGCCATATTTCCTTATAGAACCTAATATGGAGCTCCAAATCTTCAACCAAGGTCTGAATTACTAATGTATTCCCAACTTCCAATTTGATGTGGCATGGATGACCCAACCCATGTTTCCTAAGTTGACCCTGAACCTCTACCACCCAAAATCTACTTCTCAACCTTGACGAAAAATGATATAGGTAACCCATTATTCCACACTAATAACACTCTTGGGTAATTTAGGTACATTGATATTTCTTATTCCCTTAGACCCTACATTGATATCACTAGATATCATTATTCCGTCATGGATGAAGGGAAGATCCACTTATCTAATGAGACTGACCACTAAAACCCAAGAGTGAGCCATGTGACTAGAATTTATTCCTACTAGAGAAACCACCAACACCAGTGCCACCAATAGAGGAAAAATTCCTAGTTCCATGAGCCTCGCCAATGTTCCTCTAAATTATCTGGGCCTGGTTTATAATCACTAGAAAAGAAGTTTGGTAAAACATGTTTTCCCACACATTTATCTTATTACAAAGACCATCATCAAAATTTTTTCCCTGGAAGTATTATTACCCTCAAATGTGGGAGAAAAATGCTGAAGCTCTATGAAATAAGAGGCATAATCCATAACTATCATATCCTAACTTTTCAATAGTATTAATTCCCACGATATATCCAAACTAAAGGTATTAGGAAAGAAATGAATGAACAAGCTGGTTTGAAAGTCCTCCTAGGTCAACCAAACATATTTTTCACCTGAGAAAAATATATCCCATCAACATCACAATACCCTATACATCATATACACCACCAACTTCACCCTCTTTTCCTCATGTATCTCTAAATGTAAAAGGGTAATCTGCATGGGTACAATCCATAGCTTGATAGCCTATCAACCACCCTCACTCAAGAAAAATGGGGGTGATATTGCTGGAACTCATGGATAAGGTCTGGCATCAATGGAGCAACATAATGAGATATACTCTTCATCGACTAGAATACATGTAGAAAACTCTCATGAAGCTGATCATATATAGCCAGACTTTGAATTGCATGAGTCTCTAACCCACCTAATGATAAGGCATGCTTACCCCTCTCTCTCAATGTGGGACTCTAATGCCCTAAGGTGACATATCACTATAATTTCAATATGATCATATTATAAAAAGATAACCGGATACCTATAAAAGTTGAAATAATCTAATACATGTACAAACTTAAACTACCATGCATATCCAACCCATAGGGTCTCATGAAACTAGGTGATCTCTTGATCCTTGTTTACTACTCAAGGTTATACAACATCACTTTCCATAGTATTTTAAAATTTAATTTTCCAAATTTTCCAAGGATTTAGATTTACATGTTTTGGTTAAATAAGTTTTCATTCATAAGATACGAGGGAGAAAACCTTATTGACTTCTTAATAGCACTTTATTCAACAAAAACCCTCATTTAACAAACCATTTATATTTACCCTCACCTTAAGGTATAACCTAGGAAAGTGTCCAATTAATATTCATCCATATACTTATATGGGAAACCATCATATAATATGATTTTGAAAATATAAATGATCAACCCACCTTTTCCTCAGTGGAAGATGTACATATATATACAGATATATATATATATATCAATCACATATAGAAGTATGGATGACATGTGAATCCTATGTGCCTAGAATTATTCATGAATGTACATATTCTATCTTACCATACCAACTCAAGAGATAAAATAAAATATTCAACAACAACAATACTTAGTGTACCACTCAAGGTGAAATAACACAATTGTAATAGGAAACATCCAAGAATAATAAGTCTCATCCCAGATGACTTGTAATTTTCTCTATACATGGGTTATCTAATCCTAGGATCAGGCTCATTACCAAGCCTCGACACATCCTAAAATATTTTATACCATTACCAAATAGTAAAAAAATGATCCTCTGATACCAATTTGTAAATTCTCACCACCCCGTACCACTAATCAGTTCCTAGAATGATGGTCACTACTGTACCTCAGGTGTACCTCCCTATAATCTAGAGGTTGTATTCCAGTGGCGATGATATGATAATATTCTTTTTGGAGACTATAGCCTCTATTTAGAGTGAAATAGTGATATATAAGTAATAGAAATAACATACATCACATCACACTACATGTGAACATCAATACAAGTTCTAATAACGTTACATAAACCATGTAATATCCAAAAAGATACTATAAGACAATCTAGATTTATACATATCAATATCCAAATAAAACATGTACCAAAAAAAAAAGAAAAAATATACCAAATAAGTTCATCTCTCGCCAAAAGGGGTACAAGCTCTAGCCTGACTCCCAAATCCTGATACCCAAGCTCCAACCAATCTAAGAAATCAAGAATCCAACATCAGGAGCTTACCCTTGTCTTGAGCTTCATCCATGAAGTTTTCTTGGTTAATAATTGACTACTTGAGTAGGGTGTGAGTACAACCCAGTAGTACACCAAAAAAGAATCCTTATATAAATCTAGTCATGTTGAAGTTTTTAATAATTTAATAATTTAATTTATAAAAGTAAATAAATAAAAGAAAACCATTTTCAGTCCTCAGCCCTGAGACCCCGATCAACCATACCAACTTCAACTAATGACTGGGTATATTTAATCAAATTGATGGGACAATTCCAACCATAATATCAAAACAACCCTTGTGGGTTGTTTCAAAGGTTTCATAGAACACCCCTACGAGTGTTTTCTCATCCAATACATAATAACATAGACTACCAATTAAGGTGTTTTCTCATCCAAATTATGTAACAAAAATAAACCCTACAAGTGTTTTCTCAGCCAATACATACACCAAAAATTCCCATTTTTCAATGTTTGCACTTTAATAACTTATAAAAACGAAGATACTAGAAAAATTTCACCAATTTAAAAAATGTAAAACTTCAATACACCAGTCATCAAAAACCACTTCACGTTTACATTTTTCAAAACCATATCCAATTGACCATTTCCATTTTTAATCTATCATTTTAAAAATAAATTTCCTAAATTTCCAATTATAATAACGAAATCTATATACCATATCATATCATCAATTACAAAACCATTTTATAAATTTTTTATCTCAAGGAAAGTTATTCCCATATAATTACCTTTCCATTTGTAATTAACAATCTAAAAGAGAGTAAAATACCAAGAAAACAATACATTATTAATCATTGAATTAATATTTATGGGTTATATAGGGAATTATATTGGGAAACATGATCTAATAAATTGTAAATAAATAATAGACTTTTGGAAAAACATAGGGACCACGTAACTTAGTTCTAAATGATTCCACATGTCTGATATTAGACATCGATTTGGCTCAAAATGAGAGGAAATGATAAATCATAAAAATTAATTGATAATAGGGAATAGTGGATAAACATGATAATACCCCACATAATAGAAAATAAAAACAATAAAATAAGGGATTAGAGTTGTATAATTACCTCAAGTCCTTAATCTCACAAAATGATAGATTGAATGATCATTGATTAAAGGAGATTCATTAATAAGAAGTGTGTAGGGGGGGTATATGGGTGATATTAGACCAAAATAATGGGTAAAATAGGATAAGGGATTTAAGGGAGAAATGCGGTAAAATTAAAACATTTTCCTTAATAAAAAATAAATTAGGAGGACACCAGTGAGCCTCTTGTCTCCACCAACTCGTTGGTGATAGCTCACGTTTTTTCTAGTCAGCTCAGTAGCTCTGCAAGGGTATTGGTTAGACCTCTAGTTAGCTAATAGACCCATACCGACTAGCTAGTGGTACTGTAGAAGCATTCTATAGTCCCAACTCCTACTCTCAATCCTTTAGTTATCTCTTGTAACCCTTCATACTTTTAAAACATTCCTAAACAACATAACACACATGTTTTTGATGAAAATTAATGAGAAACATACCTTAAGATAGGTGGGGTCTTGATTTTACACACCAGAAAATGGCCATTCTATATCTAATAGAATCCATAAAACTCAATTATCATTGGATAAGTTGATAGTGGGATAACTTTATAGTGGTGGTAAAAATCTAATATAGTATAAACATCAAGATATACTAGTAGATATGCCACTATAGTGTAAATTGATATATATGTGAATATTGAAATGTAAAGTGGATAACATTCCTTAGTTGAATAGAGATATTTAATTATGTGATGTCTGATGATGTGGTAGTTGAATTGTGTATTCCATGGATATGAGGATTGTAAGTGATGTGGTTAAATTCACCATTAGATCTAGTGGTGGTATAACAAGGTTGGAGAAAAAGTTATATATATGGTGTGATTATATTACTTCTATTTTTGAATGTGAAGTGTCCTAGGTGAGAGATTGAATAGATGGAAAAGTTCTGAATACATTTGAAATATTTTATATTTATATGGATGGTGAAGTTGTATGCAATATGTGACGACAATGATGCTGATAATGGGGATAACAGTGATGATGTTGTGGATGATATGGTTAATCATAAAGAATATGTGATTTGTTGTGATATTGATATAGATTAAGGGTGGGAGTATCCCTCATGGAAGGAACACTATAATACCATGAGAATTTCCAAGGATGGATAACAACCCTACTGAACCAAGTTGGGGAGGAGAGAGTCCTTGAGGGTGTACACTAGAAAACCCTCAGAATTCCTTGTGGGTACACAATGACCCAACCAATGAATATATTATAGTTAGTTAAATGTTGGAGGACAGTTACTTTGTGATGGAGATATTATAGTGAGTTCCTTTTTTTGGATAAATACATTTTTTAGAGTTATTATAGTGAGTTTTCTATGGGTGGATATATGCATAATTATGGAAATATTATAGTGAGGTCCCGATTGGTAGAAAAGAATATGAGGATATTACCACGAGGACCAATTGAGTGAAAAAAATACATGATTATAAGGTATAGATTAATTTTGGTAATAATATAATTGTGGTTATGTGACAATGTGTTATTTAGAAAGTGTTATAGTCTAGAAATTAAAATGATTATGTGGTTTGGAATAGAAGTGGTTTTAAGGTTAACTTTTGGGAGATGAATGTTGATTGATTATTTTGTTTTTTATTCAATACATGGATTCATCACATAGATACATGAGATTTTTATGGAGGAAACCATTGATTATAATTATATTCACATCCCTAGATTATATATACTATTTTATATATTTTCTAGATATATTTTTACATGAGATAATTTTGGAGGTGGACTACATTACACTATGGTAGAGGCATGAAAGAGATGTTATATTTTTTGGTTGTATGGACATTTTTTTTATTGAAATTATATGACATGGAATTCATTTGATATAAATTATTCATGTTTTATGTTTCAAAAATACGTTATATTATTCAGAGTGATGTGGAGTTTTTAGTTATAAATGCACTTCTTTATATACACATGTGATAAGATACCGTTGGAACTAGTCACCTAACCATGACCTGTTAAAGGTGAGATTTGAAGGTTACACTCAAAAGTATTTCCAAATTTAGTGGATCCATAATGATAGTGGTTTGTGATTTCTATATTTTCATTGATTGGTTATTATGGTTACAAAATTAAATTATATAAAGATATTAAATTCAGTATCGAAGAATTTATAAGTCAAAAAAAGTAATCATATTATTCAACTTAATATGTGCTGAGGGTTTCTTATTTGTAAAATATAAAAGAATTTGATTCACTAATTTAACCCTATTAGTGAATCCCCAAAGATCCTAATACATATTGGTATCAAAGAATCTATAGTGTAGGTGGACCAAGTGTTTAACAAATCTCATATACATTTTATTTTTGGTTACCATGATGACGTATCCTTCTCCAAGGTAATTTTTTTTCTTCATGCATCATATATAAATTCATTGATTTAAATTACATGTTGTTTTATGGAATTTGATAAAATTATTCATTTTATATAATTTTTTTTAAAATGGGTTTTATGAATGCATTGATTTTTATAATGGAATTATGACTTTTCATATATATATTTGGTTAGTAATAAATACCTTATGGGTGACATAGAAAATTTTTGTGATGGGTAATGGGATATTATTCTTGTATTAAGTTGTAAAGACTTATATATGTTTTTATTTCCATACACTCTAGTTTTATAGATTTTTTTAATAAGAGTTACTTGGTAATTATAGAATTATTTCACCAGGTAGACTGCTCATTAATTATAGAGAGGAATCCATTAAGAATGTATTCCCTAATGATCCACTATAGGATAAATATTTCTTATAATATTAGTGAAATATTTTTCGAATATGGTTAGGTAAGAGTAACCTCATGAACCTCCTTGGGTGGATAAGTATTTTAGTTTAAAAATAAGAACCCTACCTTTTATAGAGTTATATGAGCCAAAGTTATAGAGGGGTTATTAAAATAGAACTATCATATTTCTGAGTTCCTGGATATCCATAAATAAATTAAAGTGAATTTAGAGATGAATATTCTAGATAAAATATCTAGTGAATGATGTGATTTAGTAGTTTGTGATAAGTTTCATTAAGGAATGTCTTGTGATGGGTTTTAGAAGTTATTCGACCAATATTTCCATCCTTACAGATTTTGGGTATCTTAAAATATGATTTTATTTGAATTATAGATATGAAACATGGTTTTTATAGATTATGTTTCCCTATTTATAAACATTTATTAGTTTTCACCCAAGACAATGATAAGTGAATCCCTGAAGGAGAAATTATTTGGGTTGTGAATTTGATCTAAGACATGATTCTGAGTAATGATTTTTATCCACTCTTATATAAAGATAGTGAAAAAGGTAGTGGTTTTTATAAGGGATATTAGAGGGAACAAATCAATAGGAATATCTAGACTCAATGGAATAGATAGAGTAACATGGTCATTAGAAGATGTAAGAGTTGAAAAAATTGATCTCATAGAACTGAAGCATCTTATGATTACATGACATTGATGGGTACTTTTATGTTTCAAAGTAATATAAGAGTTATATTTATTTAGTGTTGATCATTGAAAAACTTAGAGTGTAATTTTATAGAACAACTATAATGGAAATTATTTCAGAAAAATTTTATTACATAATTTTTACTATTACTATTCATAAACAAATCTATAAATTTAGAGGTCAAGAATCATTGGGAAATTCGGTACATGTTACAAAATTTTAAAATAAACTACATAATGTTTCTTTTACACCATTATAATCAACTCTTAAATCACCTTACCCTTCTCTAAATGAATGGTATACCCTGGGGATATACATAAAAGGATGAGTGAGTTTAAAATCCCAATAAGGGAATAATCAGGGTAAATCATAATGATAAAGTATAACATATGAGTCACAAGGCATAACATGATATCATAAAATAATATAATCATATATAATCACATGGAAACATTGAATAAAGGAAATGATATAATAAAATCATGACATCATAAGAATGTGGAACAAGCATAAAACATTTCATCATAAATATAAGTCAAGTATCACAGTCAAGACATCATAAGATAATGTGCTAGGCTAACTGGCCATGCACCATACATAGTTTCTCTTGAGATGAATTCATTAAAATATTAGTTGGGAGTGCGCATAATTCTAGTCCCACCCATGAAATTATAATATGTCATGTGTGTGTGTGGCACATACAAATAAACTATAAATAAATCATAAGCATGATAAAAATCCATGATAAGGAAATGGGTTGAATAATAATGTCTCAAAGCATAACCAAAATGTTATATAATAAATATTACGCAAAAATTATGGGATTAAGGAAATTTAGACAATCATAATTAAATAATGTGTCATATTTCATGAAGTTAGAGATAATATTAAGGAAATTAATAATAATGTTGTAAAGAAGTAGGATTAAAAATAATCCATATAAACAATTTTAGGGAAATGGATAAAGAACCATTAAAGAAGGAAAGTCCATACTATTTTCCATAAAACCATAAATGAAATATTATTTTTTTGCATAGAAAAATTAGTATTTTTAGAAGTAAAAGAATATAAAATCCTTTTAAGAGGTCATACGTGAAATGGATTAAGAAATATAAAATTTATATTTTATTGGATATAAATTAAATAAGAGATTGAAAATGGAACATAAAAAACATATATATCACCAAAAAAATAAAGGGAAAATAAATTATCCCTACTAAAAAATCTGTTATATTCTACACTACCCATTATAAGTGTTAAATACTAATGATGTTAAAAGAGGATCTTTTATCAGTGCAAGATAAAATCATTGGTAAATGTCACCCTAATGTTTTTTAAAGAAAACAATAGAAAAAAGAACCCTTTCTTAAGTACCTATTTAGCACTGATAAAGTTTATCCTTTATTAGTGCTGATTTAATGTTAATAAAGGATATCATTTATCATCATTTTTTGCACTAATAAAGGGTACCACATATAAAATATTTTATTTATACATATTTAATTTTTTTAAATATTATTTATATAAAAATAAATATTCATTGATATAAATAAAAATTATATATATTTTTAATCATATATACTTCGGTTATAATCTATTTAAATTCACATTATATAATTTACAATATACATATATATTTAAATGTATATTCAAAATATATGTTTGTGTGTGTTAAAATATATTTATATATATTGACAGACACTCACACACATATAAATATAAATATAAATATAAATATATATATATATAAACACAATATATATATATATATTATAAAATACCATATGAATTATATAAAAAATATATAAATACAATTAATATGGTTCATCTTTAAATTTATTATACATATATATTCATATTATATAATTTACAATATACATATGCTTATAATTATATGTTTGTTTTCATATATATATATATATAATTATAAATAAATAAATAGATATATTTATATATATTTTAAAATAGTCATATACAATAAATAAACATTTAAAAACTTAATTCATATTAAAATAAAAATTTATTATAAATAATATTTTCATATTTTAGATATGTGAATTTAATAAAATAAAATTTCATTTAAATAAATATATAAATATATAAATGAATATATATTTATTTATGAATATTTATATATATAATATGTAAATAAATATTAATATATATATATAATCATTAATGTTGTGTTTTGTATCCTTAATAGGGACTAAAATGTTCATGGTGTAGAAAAAGAAAAAAATATGAAAAATAATGGTGGGTCAATACATGTACGTATATAAAATATGCGTGTGTGGGTGTGAATATGTGTGTGTGTGTGACTATATGTGTGCGTTTGTGTGTGTATGTATGTGTGTGTGTTATATATTTACATGTGTGTATATGTGTGTATATGTATGTAGTTAGGGTTGGTTTGCTGGTAAGAACCCTATAGGCCTGCATGAAAGTCCTGAGTTCAAATATGGGTAGTGGAAGATTTTCGAGTTACTGTAGAAGGTACTGTAGTAGTACCATTGTAGTATATTTACCCAAATTGAGATTTTGGGCCATAAAATTGGGCATATGGGGCATGGGCCTTCGATCCACCAATGGTCTCGAGCTATAAGGCCTTCAAGCCATAAAAAGGGGCTTCGGGCCACCTGGACTTTAATACATATTGTAGAAGATCTTCACTAGTGGAGTGTAGGATGGTGAAATGGGTGGTCACCTATGGAGTAGCTAGAAGTAGAGTGACCACATACCAGTTGGAAGCTACATATGATCCTTCAAGGGTGGTAGTTAGTGATGGTAGAAGGTAGAAAGGCATAAAAGGAGCTATTTCAATTAAGGATATTAATCCTTTAGGCTATGTAATATGTAATGGTCCTCTCAGCCATGTATTCTAGACTATCCATCCATGTAAGGGTTACCATTTAACCCGCTTAAATAGGGGATTATCTATTATAAAAATATTTAATTGGAGGAGGAATGTATGTATATGTATGCATGTGCGTATGCATATATATTTGTATGTATGATCATGTATGTATGTATATATTTGTATATATGTGTATTTCTATGCATGTATATGTGTATGTATGTATATGTATATGTATGAATGTGTATACATGTGTATTCATGTGTATTCATGTGTGCATGTGTGTGTGTGTGTTTCTATGTATATGTATGTATTTTTGTGTGTGTATATGTGTATGTATGTGTATGTGTGTGTATGTGTATGTGTGTGTATGTGTATGTATGTGTATGTGTATGTGTGTTTGTGTGTGTGTGTGTATGTATTCATGTGTATGTGTATGTATGTATGTATGTGCATGTGTACGTTTGTGCATGTTTATGTGTAGGTGTATGTGCATGTATTTATGTTTATATATGTGCATGTATGTGTATGTGTATGTTTATGCATGTGCATGTGTATATATGTCTGTGTATAGGGATGTACATGTGTATGTCTATAGCTGGATATGCACAGTTACGTGTTGGTTCACCAATACATCAAACACAAACAAAAAAAATATTTATACATTTAGGTTAATACTAATATTTTTAATTAAAATTAAAAATTTTAAATACAGTAAATAATTAGTTATAATTTTTATATAAAATCAACAAAATATATACCCATATATATCTAATTACAGATTATATATATATATATTAACAATTGTAAATCTATTTAAATATAAATAATAAAAATATTAAATTTAATTTTATAATTTTGTAATTAATTATAAAATTTGAAAAACATTTATACATACTATTAATATTAATAAATTTATGAATGATATATTTTAAAATATATTTATTTAGTTATATTATTAATAATAATTTTAATTATAATTTAAAAATACAATTTATCTATAATTAATTATATTTTTCCATTTCAAATATTTATTCATTTTTATTATAATGGAATTTTGTGACTTTTAATTTATTATAATATTAATACATTTATTCATAATACATGTTAAAATATCAATAAATTTATTAATAAAACATTTATTATAACACAAATACATTTATTATAATATTAATACATTACTTATAATGTAATATTATTAATAAATTTATTATAATATCAATAATAATTTTATCATAACATTAATACATTAGTTCTAATATTAATACATTTATTTTTAAATTTATCATAATATTAATACATTTATTATAACATTAACAATTTTTTTAATATATTTTACAAATTTAATACTGTTTATTCATTTTTATTATATTTGTAATATATTCATTTTTACTATTTATTATTTGTTATTATAAATTAATTTTTTGATTTTTAATATTCATTTCTATAAAATTAGTAATTTATTGTGGTTTTTAAATTTAGATTCACATTTTTAATTTTCACCAGCATTTATCAATGTTAATCAGATAAGGCTGATAAAGGTTTGGATTATCAGTGCTAATGTTAGTGCTGATAAAGTCATGACTTTATCAGCGCTCACTTTAACACTAATAAAAAGTTTATTTATTTGTGCTTTTAGTTTTGGAGCTGATAAAAATATCTTTTATCATAAAGTTTTTATTATTACTGATAATGTAACACCCTGACCCACAACCACAAGACAATGTTCTAGTCGAGGTGTCATGTGAACCCTAGCATGTCTCCATGTATGTTAGAGGCTACTAACAAGAAGTGAGGTTCTAAATTGTTATAATGAGAAGACTATACCATCATACCAAAGTAAGTAGCAATGAAAAAAATCAAACATTATCCAGATTAAAAAATAATCATAGTATACATAAGTAATAAATAAGAATCATGTTAAAATAAATGAAAATTTGGAAGCATACATTCATACTTCCCAACTGGAGGACCACTAGGCCAACCAGATATAAAAATAAACAAAATAAATAAAATACATAAGGCTATACTACCATCCCTAGGCCTCTCATCCTCTAAATCTCTAGACTCTTCTCAAGAAACCCCGACTAACCATATTAAACTAGGACTTTTCCCCACTTGAACCTATGAACATTTTAGTCTTTTTGGGTACCCAAGTGTTGGATGTGTACTAAAATGTACATGGATGAGATTCATCTACACTTGTATATGATTCATAATATATATATATATATATAATATGATATTTCAAATTGTGTACCATTAACATATGCATATGATGCATGTATTTTCATGCATGTAATGTTGGAATAATATATATATATATATATATTATTTATTTCTCCCAAATGGTTTATTCATTAGAAACAATCCATTGTTAATGGATTAAAGGATTTTAATTAAATTCATTGAAAATATTTAATGAATTATATTACAAAAGTAAAAAACACATATGAGGCAATATGAATAGTAGATTCCTCAACTTCAAATATATAAGAGGATGCGATCATCTCTTATTATGTGCATGATGTGTACGAGCCTCTAATGAACTCCCTTCCTCCTGAAACTCAATTATCTTATTTGAGAATGCACTAGAAACCATTCGGATTTCAGGTATACTCATGATATGATCGTTGATTTGTTAGTTGGTGTATCACCAATGTGGAAGGGTTCATTCATTCACAATACCTCATGACCATTTTCAAGCACACTTCATCAAAGGATAAATATGGAAGCTAATACAACTCACATTTTCCAAGTACTATGTCTTGATATAATTTTAACAAATTTATTTCTTGAAGATAGTTATATAGTGTTTTGGGTTGTCTTCCACAAAAAATTATAATATGAAACCCATCAGTGGTATCAAATGCGGTTCTTTAAGATTTAAATGTGTTTTGATCAATGGTTTTTGAGAAAAATAAGAACTAGAAATGAAAACAACATTTTCATAAAAAAAATACCTTGTGTAAAGGTAAATATGATTTACCCTTATGTGATACCCATAACAATAGGGTCTTCATAAATGTAACCTCTTCATTACCTTTATGTAGATGATTTTTATAATGGTAATAACTTTATGTGAGGAATATATGTAAAGGTAATCTATGTATTACCTTTACACACCAGTTTTCAATCAATTTATGTAAAGCTAACTTTTAAATGACCTTTATACAAACTTCTAAAAACATCAGTTACCCTTACATAGAGCATTTTCATAAGGGTAATATGAAGAATACCTTTACAAAGAATATGGATTATTCATAAGGTTAAGAATAAAATATATCTACTTTTTTTGAATAGGTCTGGGATAAGGTGATAAGGCCATATTCCTTTCATTTAAATAAAAATTACAGCTGGGAGAAGGGGTAATATATGGAAGCAAAACCATAAAAAACCAAGAGGTGTTAGAAGATACAATCATCAAGTCCCCAAAAAGAACTAAAAATCAAAATCAACAATATGGGTTAGATTAATACTTAACCAACACTCCCACAAGGTACTCTTCCCCATAAATGTAATCCATTATTCTAGGTCTTTACTCTCTCCCAAGGCTCATGGCCTTCATCCAAAGATAGTTTATCTAAGTCTTCTGCACCTATTTCATTGAAGACTTATCCATGAAGATTCCCCTACATCTAATGATCTACCTGAGTTACCACATAACTTTAATAACCCCCTCCATGTTTATATCCACCAAGGGAACCCCCTTAGACATGTCCAGAAATCTAAAGGGATTGAAAGTGGACAACATAATTACCCAAATCAAATATCATGAATAATCAGATATTTATCAAAAATATCTAGGGAATCTCCACCCTTCTCATCCTTTTTGGGCTATTGTTCATATCTTAGACAAATGTCTCCTCTAGAAACCACCTCCAAGGTACCTTCCTAAAGGTGTACGACCTTAAAGAAACTATACTCAAGGCATCCAGAATTCATTCAAAGGATCTCAAGAAATAAACCCATCTAAGATTCAGTATATGCCTCCTCAGAATTCTAAAGTAAAGCCCTTAACTTATGAATCACAAGTTCCAAATAAATATCCTTATTTAGAACAACAGACCTAGGTAGTATCATGTAATCCTTACCTATATTCATATTTAAATTTTTGTTTGGAACTAACAATGTTGATATTTCAGGGCCAACATTCTTGTGAAATCCAACTACCCCACTAGAATAGTTCATGTCCATTAACTCATCAATATTAAGAGCAGAAGGAATGTTTCTTCCCTTGGAGTGATCCAACAAATAATGTAAATCATTTTTATTACCATGTGGGGAAGATTTTGCTTCCATGTTTTTGGAGCTCATGTCAACTAGCCCAACTAAAGGGGTGTTATTTGGCCTTAGGTTAGAAGAATTATAATTATTTGACAACCCCTTCTCCAGTGCACCATTATTCAATTCCATTATTTTGATAAAATCCCTTGTCTTTGATCACAAAGTTGGATCAACATCTTTTTTTTTCATTCATTTATATGATCTTAAATCAATAATTTTCTCTTGAAGGAGCTTCTGATCCACATTCTCTTATTCCATCACTTCATAAACTGATTTTTCATCAATAGTAAACCCTTAATCCACAATATCGTCCCATGTTCTTTTCCTATTAATGTATATTTATTTCATACTAGGTGGGAAATATTTCTATGCTTACCTGCAACATCTAGAGTATTAGAGAACTCCATATCATGAGGATATCTTAGCATATGCATAGACCCATATCCAAAAAGGGCATCAATAAAAGAAATATCACCCGGACCATCCCCAGATAGATAGTCCAACTGCATTCCCAACATTAGCCTAGGTTCATACCCAATACCCTGATCCAAAGATATCACTTGATTTGGAACTCCTCCATCCTAAAGATGATAATTCTTAGAATTATCAAGACTTCCATGGGCAGTGTAACTCAATATCTAAGTATTTTTAAATCATTAATTTTCCTCATGTACTCAAATAGATAAATAAGAATAGGTAATAGATCTCTTGTAATCCATAAGAACATGTCCAATAGCCTTACAATCCTTAAAAAATAAAAGGAGTTTTTCATACTCAATATGTAATTCAATCTTGTCATCATTAGTAGAGATAATAAATTTATCAACTAAAGTAAATCACATGTCAATTTTTAATAAGAAATGAGTGTAGTTGATGAATTTGTAAAACTCAGTTTCCCTATCCAATTTTATTAGAACACCTATGGCTAATATAATATGATATAAGATATTAGGGTGCCAAAGTACCCAATTTAATTGATAAACCCTAACCCACAACTATACAGAGGTGTTACTCACCTGCAACAGATTGAAATTCTGATCCCCATCTCTGATATACAAAATATCAGACTTGAGGTTAATCAAACTGAAACCCCAATCCCCTATCTTTATATCTTTTGAGGGGAATAGTATATTAAAAAACCCACTTAAGGAAACACACTTCCAATTTGTGAAACCCAAAATATCTAAAAGTATTAAAAACAATCCCATGATTTTCCATGGTTTTGATCACTTTTTAAAAAAGTGCATGAAAAAATGGAATGATTATCAATTTCAAGATGTTCCGACACAACATCCAGGATATCTTTGACATAATCCATAATTCATTTCTGTCGAAGACCATCATTGATATACCCTTTTTAGAGTGAGAAAAAATGACTAAGTTCATTATTAGTAGTCAAAGAAACCACAACATATCCACTATGAAATGTTTTTCGACATTCTAATCCAACACCAACAGCCTTTTGGGAGTCAAATTGACCGTAAGGAATGTTTCAGCAAGGGAAAAGTGAGTTGAAGATGTCATGAGTAGGAATCCTTATCCAGGAGGAATATTTAGAGAGTTAATCTCTCATTTAACCTTAATCCCTATTTCCAAACTATATTTATTTTTTAAAATATTAAATGGTTATTATGATTTATAAAATTTTTATGAATTATAATAAAATGTATATTTTGATATTTTAATTCATAATGATTTTATAAATTAGCTAATTAATTTTAATTTTTTTATTATCAATGAAATTATTTTTTATGAAAAATTATTCCAAAATATTAAGGGTGGGAATTTAGAATACCATTTAAAAAATTAAATGAAAGGCCTTATGATCTAGAAATAAAAGGTTAATTTTGAAATCATAAGATGAAATTTAAAAACTATTTATAAATTAGAAAATATATGACATTTAGATTATACAAAATGTTTATATAATATATATTGAATTATAAAATATTTATAATTCATGAAATATCATATAAATTCTATTTAATCTAAAATATGAAGGGGTTTATAAAGAAATAAATATAAAACTATTATATTCATGCTAAATTATAAAATATTTTTAATTCATATTTATTTATGAATAGTTCCTAAATACCTCATGTTTTGGAAAGTAAAGAAATTGTTTATTTATTTGTTAAATTTCCTTGATAGTCATGTTTAGTAAATTATTTATGAAATATGATATTGTGTATTGGCATTTATTTGTTAAATTTATTCTAGGATATAGACTTGGATATCATGCTGGGTTTGATATTATAAAGTTTAGTTTTATTATACCTTAAACTTGGTTTTTAATTTTAGTTATGAGTTTGAGAATAGTATTTGAGTATAGTTTTTGCATATCAGGTGTTGGAGCTTTTCATGAATTGAATTCTCACTTGAGTAAAGTCTCATTGGGTAGAGGGACTTGGTGTCAAATCACCTAATTTCTTAGAGGCTTTCCTTGGATAGGAAGTTCCATGGGGTTGGCTATTTGTTGCTCCAGGATTAATCATGTGGATCTTTTCAATATCATATAAATATTTTCCTTTACATGAATAGTTTATATACCTTATTCATATGATGAATTTAGATATGTATGAATATACTTTAATTCTGTTTTTTGTGATTAACAAAGACTTGTGAGTTTTGAAAATAATTCCACATCAATGTTGTGTGAACACGTTAATTTGGTGGTTGAAATTGGGATTTACAAAACTAAACTATTAGAAGCACACACACAAAAAAACAAGTGAAAAATGAAATGATAATGATTACATTTGATGTAATAGAAAAGAATTTAATATGAATATTATATATATTAAATTTATGAGACTAAAAACTCATAAAATACTAAGTGTGTTATTAATTCTAAAAAAAAACTTTTCAAGGAAAAAATAATTCAATTGGGTATGTTCTTCCTTCATAGGGTACCTATAAATTATCTTATGTAAGGAAATAAAGTGATAGAAAACAATGGATCATCCTTGGGTAGGTTCTAATCTAGTAGGGTTCCCTTGAATTTTCCATTTTTATTATTTTCATGGAACTTGTTTTTGGTTACACTAACCTAGGAAACCCTTGGGAAGGATACCTAAGGAATAGATTTGAGTTTAACCATATGATGAACTTGGATAAAGAGTTATCCACTCAACTATCGAAGAGTTAAAACTATTGTGATTAGGATTATTCCCAACCTACACAAATAATTGATAAGAGTAAATCCATATTTGACTAATTGTACAATGAAATATGGAGCTTGTCTCACTAAATGGATATGATATATGAGGTTATTTTTTTAGTGGGATCACTTTTATTTAAATATATAAATGATAATATGTAATACATGATACTCAATTAATGATATATATTTGTTATATATTAGTAAATTCTTAACACTAATCAAATTGAGATCGTTAATTTGTAAGACCTATAAAACCATTAATTTTTTTAACAAGGATTGAGATGTTTTGTCAAGTAGGAACTATTCATCTGTTTGGGATTTCAGGCCATCGGTTTTGTCCCTAGGTCATTAAAGGCCTTCAGGCCACAGAAGGTCTTTGGTCCACCCAAGGCCTTCAGGCTAGTAAATCTTACAATCCACCTCAAGGCCTTCGGGACACCTCAAGGCTTTCATGACACCTTAAGTGTCACGAACCAGGCCGGATCGTCATCCGACCCGACACCCGACCCGGTCCGCGACATGGCCCGAAGGGCATTCCCGATCCCCACGGGCTGGCAACTAGTGCCGGGCATCAAAACAAACCAGTTGGGAACGGTTTAGCCCATAACACGATAAATAAACATAAACTGAACAAGCATATGAATAAAAGAAAAATAAACTAAATAGAGTGGCAGCAGAAAAAAGAAATAAGCCAAGAACGTGACATACCTCAGGTGACCCTGTGGATCACCACGGTACGACAACCCCGCTCGCTCCCAAAAGTGATCCAAGACTAAAACCTGCGACTGAAAAGTAAAGTAGGCGTGAGCACCGAGATGCTCAGTAGGAAAGCCAAAAAAAACCACCACGCCCTATGCCTCCGCCTTTATTAAGAAATCCACAATGCCAGTTTGGAAATAAGATATAATAAAATAGTGTTTCTCCTTTTCAAATTCAAGTAACGAGTTTGCATTTTCAGGTAAAGCCTTTTACTCCCACAACATTTTCAAGATAAGTTTCAAGCATGCATTAACATTCTAAAAATGAAAAGAAACCGGTTTGGGTTAAAATATGGTTTTCACAAACAAGACATCAAGTATGAAACAACTGAAAATAAAGTTACATCGTGGGAAACATGACAAAAATGAGCACCATGGGTAATCCCTATAGGCAGCTAGAACAAGTGGGAACCTAAAGACCTCGTACCTTAGTGAAACGTGGCTTAGAAGACCACGACCCTCAGAAAACGTGGCTTAGAAGGCCACGACCCTCTGAAAACGTGGCTTAGAAGGCCACGACCCTCAAAAATTCATATGTTTAGTTAGTGTTGTTGCTTCAATCCTGCTAGACAAACCGGGACGAACCCCTACCGTGTCATCTAGCGTACTAGTCCTGGTCACCCATCTAGATACCCGGGTTTCCCATTGTGCTCTATTTCAAATGGTGGTGAGTTTTCTTTATCAAGCAATCAAACAAGTACAATACGCTTTCTTTAGCTAAAACTCATTCAACCTTTCACCACCGCACTCCCTACTTAAGTGTATTCCCCCTCTTTACATCACACAATTACGCACAAGCCTTTACACTAGGCACATATCACAAACCACTCATTAACGCTTGCATCACATTTTATTTTCAAATTTAGGGGAATGACTCAAAAGGGGTTTTCTATTTTCACAAACCAAATCCTAAAGTGCCAAACGGGCCTCAATAGAGGTTTTTCTATTTCATAAAACATTCTTAAAATTCCAAACATGCTTAATTACATAAAGGGAACACTTTTTAAAATCAACCGACCAAAAGGCCAAACACCTTTGGAAATACACATTACCAATTCAAAACCACTTAAGAAATCAATTTTCCAAAAAAGTCAATTAAGACCAACGACTTTGAAATACATTTCAATTTACCAATACAAGGCATAATAGTTTCTAGCAACCGCAATCAGATTCCATAGCATGTATATCTATATAGCATAGTGTGAAACATATTTTTAAAACAGTCAAGAAATTATGAATTTCAAATTAAAAGCTTAGGCATAGGGGACCTACCTCAACTTGTCGCTATCTATCAATGGTCACTCGAACCGACACTTGGCGCACACACGCACATGCATTTATACACATATATATACTCACCCCTAGCTGCATTGCACATATCCCTCGCACCATGAGGGAATATGTACAAAGAGGGCCTATATATATATATGTCTTACCCTATGCATGTACGTGTAGGGTACTTCGACACCTGTGGCCCAAAACCATCGCAGCAAAGTCCAACACACTATACATATAATTTAATAAAACAAATCAAACACTAAAATAATCTATAAAACATTTCAAAATAACACATCAAAGGCCCGCACCAATTACACACTCAACTTCATGTTGGGAAGCCACTTTGAAACCAGATTTACAACAAATAGGCATTAAAACATACCTTACATAATTTAATAGAATTTACAATACATATTGAGGAATTCACAACAAAACACATGCAAACCCCAATTCCATTTTGAAAAATGAAGCACAATAAAAACATTTGAAAACTTCATCTGCATCACCCACACAATTAATGAAACCACCAGAAAAACTTGCCAACCCATTTGAAAATACGCCGCACGACTAAAACAATGAAAAACCACTCAAATGCTCATTTATGACAGAACGCATACCGACACTACCCCAAAACACCAATTGCGCCCCTTGCACACCCTAATAAAGTAACTACACAACTTACAATACCCTAGTGAATAGTCCGACATGGGTTTCCACAACAACAACATACTCATACCACTTAAACACACTAATAAACAAATCAAGACATACTAAAACTCAAATAAAAATTTAATCACATCAAAGAAACTAATTAATGAACTAACCTCACAATTTAAAAAAAATGTTAACATAACCAGAGATGATTTCAGCATCAAGTACACATATTATGGCAACACGCTACTAAACAATTTCAATGAAAAATAAACTTCAATGAAAATAAACTTTGCATCACACGCATTTATTAAATAACACTCTAAACAAAATAACCTTGCAAATTAATTAATCAAATAATAAATGGACGTGGAACCACTTACCAACGTGTCGCAAACTTCACACAATTGGTGCGCAAAAGCCACCACACCCAATGCACCTCAAATAAAATCAATTGAACCCTAAAACAAGCACAACATAAACACATCAAAATGAATCAAACACAACTATTCTCAACAACACCAAATCAGGAGAAAAACCACCGAAGTGTTCTGCACCTATGGCAATGGGTTCGAAAGGCTGGGCAGATGAAATTTGGGGTGCCAGAAGGCTGTCCGATGGAGGAAGGAGGTGTGCGACGTCGGCTGGGAAATCCGGAGGGCAATAGGGGGTGGCCAGGCGAGCAGGAGGAGCAGATTTGGCTGGGCAAGAAGGAGGATAGCAGGGGGGATGCGGAGGTGGTCGGGAGGTGCGACTGACAGCGGTCGGGTGCCGGCCGGGAGGAGGGGGAGTCGGAGGGAGGCCGACGGTGCGGAGGGGTGCCGGCGGTCTCGTCTGCGCCGGAGCCGGGAGGAAGCGGGTAGGGGAGGCGGCCGGAGAGGGAAGATGCGCGACGAGGGCAGTGCGAGCCCAGTCCGCCGGAGGAGATCAGGGGGTCCGACGAGGTGAGGGCGTCGGACAGGGAGCGCTAGGGTTAGAAGGGGGGGGGGTTGGGTTTCTACGCGGAACATAAGGGAAAAAAAAGAGGGTCCGCGCGGGGAGAGGGGGAAAGAAGGAGAGGAGGAAAAAAACAAGAGGAAATAAAGAAAAAAAAGAATAATAAAAATAAAATAAAATAAAATAAGGACTAAAGGGAGGGGAAAAGATAAAATAAAATAAAAGATCAAACAAAAGAGGATAAAAAGAAAAAAGAAATAAAAGAAAATAATAATGAAAAAAAATGAAAACAATAATCTAATTAATAAAAAAAATTATTACTAATGCTTAAACTAATAATAACAAAACCAAAATAATAGAAACGACCAACTTAAAACATTAGCTGAAATAATAATAATAATAATAATAATAATAATATAATTAAACAAACCAAAATAATGTCACTATTAACTGCGTTTGGACACCGTGTATGGCCACTTGAGCGGTCGTGTGCGCGGTCGCATGCACGGGCGCGTTCGCGCGCTTAGTCGCGATTACGGTCGAGCACCCGTAAAAGATCTCAAAATCCTTTTAAAATAGAACTGGTTCAAACTACAACTCAAAAGAAAGACTTAAAATAATTAAATTAAAATAATGCGTTGGTCGGGGTGTGACAATTCTCCCCACCATAAAAACTTTCTGCCCCCAGAAAGTAACCCAGCCAAATGAGGAAACAAACTTGAGTTCGAAACTGAACGAGGCTAACAAAATCACAACTCGGCGTGACTTTTCACTCCATTAGTCACACCCGACCAACTCTAAGGGAAACTGAAAAGAGAAGAACCAGCAGGAAACTAGGAGGGTTCTCCCCACCACAAGAACCTGACTAGCACAAGCAACATTGAGACTCATAGCATGGGCTAACTCTGGAACTGCTAACTTGATCCAAGAGGAAACCGCCACATAGACCAAACCTTGAAGAAGGCACTTCAAGATCCATGGTGGGTCTTCCCACCATTTAAGGATTGACCAACTTCAACCAGTGATCACAAACCAGTACGAGAAACCTAGCACAAACCGACCCATGAACTCTCCGCATAAACTAGACCCCCCACCACATGGGGTCATCGTCGAAAGACCCCAAACTGAGTAGCGGGCCAACCCCTATTCATTATTTCTCAAGACGCAAGTGTCTCCAAAACGAGAACATCCTAAAACAAGAACGGGTCACCAAAGGAGCTAGCCACATGAGAGATATAATCATCTTGAGACTCACAGCCATAAAGAGACAACTCCAAAGCTCATATTTGAGGAGGTGCAACTACTAAAATTACAAGAAAATGATACCACCACACCTCCTTACTGTCAAAGGGGGGGTATTCAAGGAACAAAGACCACAACGAGGCTACGAGGCCTCTACACCACTTACAGCAGGACAGAACCTTCAAAGACGGGAGAGCTACAACAAGGAAATTCATACCGTACCCATTTCAGCATTGGAGACAAAAATTATACCAAGGTTCCCCACACCCAAAGATTCTTGACTGCGGGGCAGCAGATGCTTCAAGACATCAGAGCTCCAGCGGACCGGGTCGGGTGTCGGGTCGGATGACGATCCGGCCTGGTTCGTGACAAAATGGTATCAGAGGGGCGTTCCCGATCCCCACGGGCTGGCAACTAGTGCCGGGCATCAAAACAAACCAGTTGGGAACGGTTTAGCCCATAACAAGATAAATAAACATAAACTGAAAAAGCATATGAATAAAAGAAAAATAAACTAAACAGTGTGGCAGCAGGAAAAAGAAATAAGCCAAGAACGTGACATACCTCAGGTGACCCTGTGGATCACCACGGTACGACAACCCCGCTCGCTCCCAAAAGTGATCCAAGACTAAAACCTGTGACTGAAAAGTAAAGTAGGCGTGAGCACCGAGATGCTCAGTAGGAAAGCCAAAAAAACAACCACGCCCTATGCCTATGCCTTTATTAAGAAATCCACAATTCCAGTTTGGAAATAAGATATAATAAAATAGTGTTTCTCCTTTTCAAATTCAAGTAACGAGTTTGCATTTTCAGGTAAAGCCTTTTACTCCCACTACATTTTCAAGATAAGTTTCAAGCATGCATTAACATTGTAAAAATGAAAAGAAACCGGTTTGGGTTAAAATATGGTTTTCACAAACAAGACATCAAGTATGAAACAACTGAAAAGAAAGTTACATCATGGGCAACATGACAAAAATGAGCACCATGGGTAATCCCTATAGGCACCTAGAACAAGTGGGAACCTAAAGACCTCGTACCTTAGTGAAACGTGGCTTAGAAGACCACGACCCTCAGAAAACGTGGCTTAGAAGGCCACGACCCTCTGAAAACGTGTCTTAGAAGGCCACGACCCTCAAAAATTCATATGTTTAGTTAGTGTTGTTGCTTCAATCCTGCTAGACAAACCGGGACGAACCCCTACCGTGTCATCTAGCATACTAGTCCTGGTCACCCACCTAGATACCCGGGTTTCCCATTGTGCTCTATTTCAAATGGTGGTGAGTTTTCTTTATCAAGCAATCAAACAAGTACAATACGCTTTCTTTAGCTAAAACTCATTCAACCTTTCACCACCGCACTCCCTACTTAAGTGCATTCCCCCTCTTTACATCACACAATTACGCACAAGCCTTTACACTAGGCACATATCACAAACCACTCATTAACGCTTGCATCACATTTTATTTTCAAATTTAGGGGAATGACTCAAAAGGGGTTTTCTATTTTCACAAACCAAATCCTAAAGTGCCAAACGGGCCTCAATAGAGGTTTTTCTATTTCATAAAACATTCTTAAAATTCCAAACATGCTTAATTACATAAAGGGAACACTTTTTAAAATCAACCGACCAAAAGGCCAAACACCTTTGGAAATACACATTACCAATTCAAAACCACTTAAGAAATCAATTTTCCAAAAAAGTCAATTAAGACCAACAACTTTGAAATACATTTCAATTTACCAATACAAGGCATAATAGTTTCTAGCAATGGCAATCAGATTCCATAGCATGTATATCTATATAGCATAGTGTGAAACATATTTTTAAAACAGTCAAGAAATTATGAATTTCAAATTAAAAGCTTAGGCATAGGGGACCTACCTCATGTGTCGCTATCTGTCAATGGTCACTCGAACCGACACTTGGCGCACACACGCACATGCATTTATACACATATATATACGCACCCCTAGCTGCATTGCACATATCCCTCGCACCATGAGGGAATATGTACAAAGAGGGCCTATATATATATATATGTCTTACCCTATGCATGTACGTGTAGGGTACTTCGACACCCGTGGCCCAAAACCATCACAGCAAAGTCCAACACACTACACATATAATTTAATAAAACAAATCAAACACTAAAATAATCTATAAAAATTTCAAAATAACACATCAAAGGCCCGCACCAATTACACACTCAACTTCATGTTGGGAAGCCACTTTGAAACCAGATTTACAACAAATAGGCATTAAAACATACCTTACATAATTTAAAAGAATTTACAATACATATTGAGGAATTCACAACAAAACACATGCAAACCCCAATTCCATTTTGAAAAATGAAGCACAATAAAAACATTTGAAAACTTCATTTGCATCACCCACACAATTAAAGAAACCACCAGAAAAACTTGCCAACCCATTTGAAAATACGCCGCACGACTAAAACAATGAAAAACCACTCAAATGCTCATTTATGACAGAACGCATACCGACACTACCCCAAAACACCAATTGCGCCCCTTGCACACCCTAATAAAGTAACTACACAACTTACAATACACTAGTGAATAGTCCGACAAGGGTTTCCACAACAACAACATACTCATACCACCTAAACACACTAATAAACAAATCAAGACATACTAAAACTCAAATAAAAATTTAATCACATCAAAGAAACTAATTAATGAACTAACCTCACAATTTAAAAAAAAATGTTAACATAACCAGAGATGATTTCAGCATCAAGTACACATATTATGGCAACACGCTACTAAACAATTTCGATGCAAAATAAACATCAATGAAAATAAACTTTGCATCACACGCATTTATTAAATAACACTCTAAACAAAATAACCTTGCAAATTAATTAATCAAATAATAAATGGACGTGGAACCACTTACCAACGTGTCGCAAACTTCGCACAATTGGTGCGCAAAAGCCACCACACCCAATGCACCTCAAATAAAATCAATTGCACCCTAAAACAAGCACAACATAAACGCATCAAAATGAATCAAACACAACTATTCTCAACAACACCAAATCAGGAGAAAAACCACCGAAGTGTTCTGCACCTATGGAAATGGGTTCGAAAGGCTGGGCAGATGAAATTGGGGGTGCCAGAAGGCTGTCCGATGGAGGAAGGAGGTGTGCGACGTCGGCTGGGAAATCCGGAGGGCAACAGGGGGTGGCCAGGCGAGCAGGAGGAGCAGATTCGGCTGGGCAAGAAGGAGGATAGCAGGGGGGATGCGGAGGCGGTCGGGAGGTGCGACTGACAGCGGTCGGGTGCCGGTCGGGAGGAGGGGGAGTCGGAGGGAGGCCGACGGTGCGGAGGGGTGCCGGCGGTCTCGTCTGCGCTGGAGCCAGGAGGAAGCGGGTAGGGGAGGCGGCCGGAGAGGGAAGAGGCGCGACGAGGGCAGCGCGAGCCCAGTCCGCCGGAGGAGATCAGGGGGTCCGGCAAGGTGAGGGCGTCGTACAGGGAGCGCTAGGGTTAGAAGGGGGGGGGGGGGTTGGGTTTCTACGCAGAACATAAGGGAAAAAAAGAGGGTCCGCTCGGGGAGAGGGGGAAATAAGGAGAGGAGGAAAAAAAACAAGAGGAAAGAAAGAAAAAAAAAGAATAATAAAAATAAAATAAAATAAAATAAGGACTAAATGGAGGGGAAAAGATAAAATAAAATAAAATATCAAACAAAAGAGGATAAAAAGAAAAAAGAAATAAAAGAAAATAATAATGAAAAAAAATGAAAACAATAATCTAATTAATAAAAAAAAATTATTACTAATGCTAAAACTAATAATAACAAAACCAAAATAATAGAAACGATCAAATTAAAACATTAGCTGAAATAATAATAATAATAATAATAATAATATAATAAAACAAACCAAAATAATGTCACTATTAACTGCGCCTGGACACCGCGTATGGCCACTTGAGAGGTCGTGTGCGCGGTCGCATGCACGGGCGCGTTCGCGCGCTTAGTCGCGATTACGGTCGAGCACCCGTAAAAGATCTCAAAATCCTTTTAAAATAGAACCGGTTCAAACTGCAACTCAAAAGAAAGACTTAAAATAATTAAATTAAAATAATGCGTTGGTCGGGGTGTGACATTAAGGACTTTATGCCATAAGAAAATTGTGCTTAAATTGACCTGGAATTATCTACATGGAATAAGATCTAGATGAGGATTCAGAGTAGGTGTATTCACCAAAGAAGAGCAAATAGATTTGGAAGAATGAGAGGGCATGGAAATTTCCATCGGGACCAGCCTATGCATGCACGGGAATCATAGAAGAGTAACCATGTGAAGGTGGAGAGATGACATCATGATGTAGACGTTGGGGAGGGGAAGTTTCAATTTTTTGTAGTCTGGATGAATTCCTCTAAGAACTTTGGGTAATGTAATGTAATAAAGCCTAAATTCCATTTAAGGGTTACCCTTAAACCATTAAAAGGGGGATTATCAAACAATTAATATAATGAACGCCTTCAGGCCATTCAAGAAATTTTTATAACACTAACTCATGGGTATTATATACCGGGTTTTCATCACACATTTTTCTTGAAAAAAATAGATTCAGATATAAGAGGGAATTGATGAAAGGTGAATTAAATCTTTGTATCAGTAATCGAGAAGGAGTTTCTACATTATAAGGAATCACTTTTGATCTAATTTTACAAATTATATTAATCATAGAATTGGAAAAATATTATTATACTTCCACCATAAACAAGAATTTTATTTCAGTAACTTGTTTTTACAAGATTTTATTTTCATTCATTATTAATAATAATAATAGTTCTATATATAAGAAATAAATTTTTTATGGAATTGAGAATATAATGAATGGTTTATATATTATAGATATGGATTTTCCTATTTATAATATTTTAAATAAGAATTCTAGATCTTATTCTAATCCCACCTACCTATGGAATTGTCTCTATAGATATATAAATGAGAAACACATTAAAATAATCGATAGAGAAGGATTGTTAGACTCATTATATTATGAATCATTTGATATATGTGATTCTTTTTTAATGAAAAAATGACAGTTAAATGTTTTGATAAAATTTGAGAGGGATAATGGACTATTGGATCTGATAAATAGTGATGCGTATGAACCAATGAGTACAAAATAAAATGTTGGTTTTAGAAAATTTGTTACTTTTACTGATGAATTTAGTTAGTATGGGTATTTTTTTCTGATGAAACACATGTATGAAACTTTGAAAAGATTAAAGAGTTCCAGAATAAAGTATATAAATAAGTAGGAAAATGTATTAAAGTCGTCCAATCAAATCAGGGTGGTGAATACTTGATCTATGAATTCATATATCATTTGAGTGATGGTATATATTTTTTCACAACTCAATCCTCCTTGAACACAAAAATGGAATAGTTCTTCTAAAGGGATGAATCATACATTGTTATACATGGTTAGATCAATGATGAGTCTATGATACATTGATATCTCATTTAGGGGTTATTCTCTAGAAACTTTTACATTCTTACTAAACTATGTTCCATCTAAAGTAGTCATAAAGACACTGTTTGAGATATGTCATAAGAAACATCCAGGTTTGTCTTTTATAAGGACTTGAGGTAGTGAAGCATTTATATATTGATTGGATTCATAAAAAATTGACCCAAAATACGATAAGTCATTATTTATTGGTTATCTAAAGGAAACAAGGGGAAATTATTTCTATAATACTACTATAAATAAATTGTTTGGGAAACAATTTTCTACTTTCCTTAAGAATGAACAAATTAATCGAGGTGTTAATAGGAAGAAAATTCAACTTGGATAACTTCAAGACCAAAAAAGAAAGTGATCCTGAAATGGAGGTTGAGCTGGTTCTACAAACAGTTGTAGAAGAAGAACCAACATATGCTACACAAGAATGTCCAATGTATAGTAGTATTTTTTGGAACTTGAGATATATGGATTTATCATGGATAATTATGGTGAAGTAAGATTCATAATATATGATCCTACTTCCTACCGTGAGGCCATTGAGAGTTTTAATTCCAAGAAGAAGTTAAAATTCATGGAATATAAGATGGACTACATGTACACTAACCAGGTTTGGAACATGGTGAATTTAGTAGAAGGTGTGAGAATAATATGGTGGAAGTGTAATTTCCTTGATAAAAATGATATGGATGGTAGAGTGTTGAACTACAAAGAATGCATGGTATAAAATGGTTATTGGAAAGTTTATGGTATTGACTATTAAGAGACCTTTTCACCTTCCATGATGATAAATTCCATTCATATTATCTATCCATAATAGCACCTTATGATTATGTGATATATCAAATGGATTTCAAAAATTAATTCCATAATGTGGATTTATATGAGGTTGTTTCTATTATAAAACTTGAGGATTTTGAAGTTCTAAATGAGAATTATAATGATTGTAAGTTACAATAGTCCATTTATGTACTAATGTGAGATTCTTGGGTTTGGAATATCTGGTTTGATGATGCAATAAAAGAGTTTGGTTTCATCAAGAATGTGATTGATTTCTATGTGTACAATTAGCTTATTAGGAGTATTTTATTATTTATAATACTGCATGTAGATGAAATACTTCTCATTTGAAATGAATTCCTAACACTTCACTCCATGAATATGTGGATGGGTAAGAGGTTCTCTATAAAAGACATGTGTAAAGAATCTTACATACTTAGTATGAGGATCTATAGAGATAAATATAATAATATTCTTGAAATGAGTTATAAAACATTTATTAGTAAAGTATTAAATTAATGTAGAATTATAATAATAGGTCTTTACCAGTGTTGAATACCATGAATATTAGGAAGATTCATGATCATTCTTAAGGGTTAAAAGGATGGATAATGTTCTTTATGTGTCTTTAATATGATATATCATACATCATATTTTATGTAGTCAACCTAATGTATCATATTATTTAACAATAACAAGTATATACTAATCTAATCATGGTTAGAGTCAATGTATTGCTGTGAAAATCATCCTTAAGTACTTTAGAAAGACTAAGGATGTGTTCTTTGTCTTTGGAGGAGAGGATGAGATTTGTGTAAATTGTTACACAAAATCTAGTTTCCAACATGGAAAATATGATATGAAATATAAATAAGTATTTGTGTTTTTCCTAAATGGTGGAGAAATTAGTTATAAGAGTTCCAAAAAAACCACCATAGTAGACTAAAAAATAGAGGTAGAATACATTGCTGCATTAAATGTTGCGAAGGAAGCCGATTGGATTAAGAATTTCATTAATGAACTTCGAGTGGTTTCTATAATCGATAGATAAATTTAACTATATTGGGAAAAAATGCGACTATTTATCAAGTTAAGGAACCTAGGAATCATTAAATAACCAAAAAAATCCTTCAAAAATACCATCTTAATGGGAGATTATTGAGAGAGGTGATGTAAAGATCAATTGGGTGGCTACAAAGGAGAATGTATAAGATCTTTGATGACACCATTACTAAAACAACAACATTATGGTAATTTATAATCTATGGGTGTTAGGAAAATGAGATATTTTTTTCAATTATTTTATATATATTATGTTATTATAATAATGGAAATATCTAATTATCATTCGTTCAGTGGTTCTTTAATATTATTTTACATGAATAGTCGAATGATAATATCCCATCAGAGTATGACTTTGAGTTGACCCTAACCAATGATCATTACAGAGTATTATTTGTTTTAATGATATTATAAGGTTATCATTAATAGAATATTGAATATTTTGTTTCAAAGAAGTTTATATGAGATATAGAGAATAGATTCATGAGGTAACAAGTAGAGACTTATTACTTTTATTGATCCCTAAATTACATCTCATAGAATTTTGTACCCACATCTACATACTTACAGGTGTATTATTATTATCAAACATTTTTACCTAAGTTTGGTGAGATACCAAGTATGATAACCATTATACTTTGATACCCTAATTATATAAATATGATTACTTAGATAATATGGGGGCGGTTGGGTATGTTGTTGATCATGTTGTTGGTTTGAGTGCAACCAAGAAAGGATTTATCCACTTGTATGATAAATTAAAGGAATATGGACCTAGATTAAATTATTCAAAGTAAATTCATGTCCATGTTTAGTTGTTTCATATATATCGTTTTCAAATACTTGGATAAGTGAAATATAATGTACTTATCCGATTGATAAATAACAAGTGATGTATTTATCAACTTGGCCAATATTTTTTAGAGAATTAAGAAATGATGAGATATTAATACTATATTGACATGTTATATGTATATTTATCACACGATATCATGTAAAAATGGATTATATAGGTATACATATGATGCATCTTTTGGTTGACATGTTCATGTAGAGATATTAGTATGTTTTAAGGAGATCACACGAGAACCCTTGGTAGCTTGAGAAAGAATGATGATTTTATAGAGTCCACTCTTTGGTCACATATATGAAATAAATATTTCATTGTTGTTTCAATGATTCTAAAGCCCAAAGGGTCACACAGTTAGGCCCTTCGATAAGGATAAAGTTTTTGAAAATATGTTTGTTCAAAATGAAGTGAGTTTGATGAAAACCTATATAAAAAAGAGTTTGGAAGGATTCAAAATGAGTTGTGAAGTTTATCTTAATGTATTTATGGGACTTTACTACAAGTGGGAGATTTTTGGATCTGTAATAAAATGTATATTTAGGAGATGAATGCACACATTCATATGATGCATGAGATATATATATATATATAATATGATTTTTTATATAGTGTACATTTAGTATATGTATATGATGCATGTATCTTTCATGCATGTGATGAATGAATAATATATACATATATAATTTATTACTCATAAATAATTTATTCATCAGTTACAATCCAATATGAATGTATTAAAATATTTTCATTAAATTCATTGATTTTTTTTAATGAATTATACCCCAATGGTTAGAAATGCATACATTGTGTTATGAATACCACATGGCTCAAGATTCATTTATATAATAGGATGATATCCTATCCTATTATGTGTGCAATGTTTATGAGGTTCGGCTAAAATATCCTCCTATCAAAACACCATTTATATTATTTTATAAGGAATTAACACCCTTTTAGATATTGATTATTCACATTATACAATTTTGGATCCATTGGTCAGTGGACCACCTTAGAGGCAGGGTGTATTTTCCCACTCCTCGTGATATCCCTCAAGAACACTACATAAAAAGATGAATATAGATGCTATTGAACTCACATTATCCAGGTACTCTATTTTGTGATAATTTTAACATGTTGATTTATTGATGATAGTTCTCCTATGTTTTGGGTTTTATTCATCTATAAATGATCATTCAATGATCATAATAAATCCATCACCAAGTTATATGGTCGCCTGAGAAGGGTGAGAGAATAAATTGGTAGGGAACCACCAATTATGTCCACAAAATAACCAATAAACACCATTTATGAAAATTTTATGAGCTCATAAAATTTTAAAAATTCACAAGCATAAATAAATAATAATAATCATTCCCCATGTTCTAAGTTGAATCTTGGGATAAACCATACTCAGACAATGACAAGTGTCTTTTATCTTGATGCATAACATTAGGGGTATACAAGCCCAACCCCAGATTTACATAAACATGCATCCATTAGGTATAAACACCAGATCATAGGAATTATCCTAAGCATCTCAAAATAGTATCTAAAAAATCACCAGATCCATGAAACCAAAATAAGAATATCATATACTATCAGGAATAATCACTAGATTATAGGAAAACTAGAAATATCATAATATCACAAAGCTCATTTCCAGATCCTAGGAATCTATGGAATCTTAGATAATTTCATAACTAGGTTTATCACCAAATCATATGCATCACTTATCAACTCATCATATCATTCTCAACAAATATCTATTAGGAATCACTAAGAATATCAATATATTATGGTCTAATCATATCAAGTCAAAAAATAACATAGTAATCACTATGTATCTCATCACATTAGTGTCAACAACCATATCTTAGGAATCACTTGGAATCTCATATTGTATCAGGTATAATAACTAGATCCTAGGAATCACTTGTCTGCTCATCACATCATGTGAAATCACTAGATCTTATGAATCACTAGGCATACCATATGGTATCATGTATGATGACCATATCTTAGGAATCCTAGGAATATCATAAAACAAATCAAAATAAATCACACAACATCATAACAAGTAATCTAAAACATCTAAAATCATATATATAGGGGTCATCATCCACCCAATAATATCTCCTATAATTATCATCACAAGGGATAATGATGCACTGAGATTAACACACATATTACAGGTTAGCCTCTCATCACACAACCTAGACCATTTCCATTGATTCTTGATTTCTAAGGTGAAACTCAAGATCGACGATACAAGCACTCCCACAATAACCAAATTGAGGGTTAACATAATACCGGAGAACCCACTAATGTCCCTTAAGTAATACCATAAGATAGACACCCAACATGGGTTCCATTATCTCAAGTCCATATCTCACATCAAATCTAGAAACTTAGTGTTGATAACATCCCACAACATCAATATAACCATGTGATGGCCTCACCATACTTATAGGAAAGTTATAATATGAAGATGGAATAAATACTATCTCTCCTCATGGTCCATCCTAGGTTGGTCTAGCCACCCAACCTATCATAAATCTACCCTGATTTTACCCCCAAGGTACTCACATAATCAGATGTAGATACACTCTCCACATTCTCTAATTATCTATCCCAAAATCTAAAAGGAAACACAAGGTTATTTAGGCAAATCCTTAGGAAAACCATATCCATTATATCACATTATTATATGTAGATTTTATTAAAGAAACTTATCATTAGGTTCAATATGTTTATTCATTTCATTTTATTCATACCCCTCTGGGGTCCATATGTATTAACACACACTTTTATATATGATACCTCGACTATTAGTGGTAGATGCATCACTAATTTTTGAGGGTCCATCATATACATTGATACTTTTATTATTTAATGGAATTTATTTAAATTAATTCATTTAAAATAAAAAGGACAATCAACCATATTTCAACGAATCCTTATTCTATAATCTATTCATTAGATTCTAAATGATAGGAATTCTGTGTGAATTATCCATTCATTTAGTAACGATTTTCCTGGGGCGTTAGCTCTGTCTAGCACTCTTTTTTCTCTATCCAATGGCCTCTTCATACTATTCAGTGGATCTATTCATCTTATTTTTGTTTAGTGAACTATTCCTTTATTTGGTTCTTTTTCTCTATCTGATACCCCTACTCCATTGAAAACATTTTTCAACAGATATTTCAACCCATATGAAAATAATAATCAATCTTTATGGTCTGTACTTTATTATGGAACTTCAATTCTTCTGAATAACACACAATAAAAAAACAATCTTCTCATCACAGTTTCTCAACAAATAAGGTCCCATTTATATAGTCTCCACTTCAATGAATATTTAGAGTGAACCACATAATTAAAAATTTAAACTCCCCACTCAGGTTTTGAGAATTCTGTTCAAAACTATCTTTATTTGGACAACTTTAAGCTTATTAAATGATAAAAATCAACCAATATTCATTGGAAACTTTCTTATATCTCAGTATAAATATTAATCATTAATCATCTAGAAATATCATATATAATAATGGTCATCCCTTCAATATTATTTTAACATTGATCATCCTTCTCAACATTTCCATAATTAATATATTTATAATAACTTCATAAAGGCCTTCAAACCTTCCATCTGGTACAACTACTAAGCACTTCATCCATTTGATGGAAAATCATATGGCGTTCCTTCATAACTTTCTAAGAACATCATATAATTACTTCATAATAATTTTCCCATGATTGATGATATGATTCATAAAACTTTGATCTGATAAGTTCTTTGTTTGATAAATCTATTCTCTCTTCCCTTGGAAAGTATTTTCAACATATTTTCAAAAGGCTCATAATCCATCAGATGAATTATTAGATGTTCATTAGTTTTCAAAAATATGATGAACCCACAAAGATTTAATTTACTCCTTCTATCTAATGAATTCATAGAACTCTAGAAGATGAAAATATAATACTCATCTTGATGTATTTTTAACACTTTTTCTGATGACATTTCCTAGAAAATTGTATCCAATGAATCTATTAGGTAACCTTAAAAACCTATGTCTAATGACATTTCAAAGAAAAATTAGTCCAATGAATATAAATAATTAATATATATCTACTGAATTACTATGGAGACTTATTTATTTGATGATCTTCACACATTTACTTTAACTATTGACCTCATTAGAAAACTTGTGTTTGATTATTTGAGAGCTTCTATATGACAGAGTCTGCCTAATGACTCACCGAGTTCATGCAATATACTTCAAACTTCCTTTCATGAAATAAAACTTCATCTACACTTGATTCATTCATCCATTGAAAATTATTCACCCTAAATATCTATATTTGTAAAAGTACATTTTATCAACTTTGTGCATCTCTTATTTTAACTTTAATTAGTACTTCACAATGTTCCAGAAACCTAGTTCTACTGAGTTCCACTACAACTTTAATATCTTCATGAATTGAACATCACACAACCACTCCTCAATATAACTTTAAGTCTTAAGATGATTTAAATCCCTTCTATATACTTCTTTTCTTCTAAACATCAACTACAATCACATCTATAGGGAATTTTAATGTTAGAACAATTAGTAACACATCACCATGTATAGAATAATTCTGTTGGTCTCATCATTATCTGTTTGATAAAACTAAGAATGTAATCAATAAAAAATTTATTACCACCAATTTCTTGATCAATTAATCTATTCACATTAGTATGATTCCAATGTAAATAATCAGTAAGTGATATCCCATTATTTCCATTAATATATGGGGTTTTCAGCTTGGACCATCCTATGGACTCTAGATTTTGGTCTATCTAATGGACCATGTTAGTTGAACTTGGAAATATTCATATGATGGAATATATTAAGATAAATTTATAAAAGTGAATATGATGTACACTACAAATGATGGCATAATTCAAAGACCACCATTTTATTGTAATACTTGGAAACCCTCATCTGATTATGTCGGTTTGATCGAATTAATATTATCATATCGGTATTCTCTCCTCAGTATAATTATTTTGTTACCTTCATCCATTAAAATTTATAAAATACTTAAGGGAACTCCTTCAAGAATCTTCATAATGTTAATAATAAACATGCTACTCTAAACATCAAGCACAAATTTTATCCATTAAGAACAACTCATCAATCCTCATAAGTAAACTCAAAGTCTTCAAAGAACATTAAACTTTCAAGTACAGAGTAATATTCTTCTCAAATAAAGGAAAGATCATAATTTAATGTTTTCATGAGATAATAATAATTGATAACTTCATTTATAATTAATCAATTCATCCAATCTATATCAATTTTATTACCCAGATTGGATACTTTGACTAAACTTTTGAGAAGATAATACTTTATAAATACTTCATTATATTGACATAAATGGAATATTTCTATTTTATTGACATATTTTGACATCCATTAATATGAAATAAAACTCACATATAATGTTTTATCTTTAATATCCAACTATTCCTTTTTTGTCAACACCTTCCAAGTTCTTTCAAATGAATATATCAATATGTGAATCTTTCTCTTCCTTTCTTCAGAAAATTTCTCCCCCTTTACTTTTTCTAACTTCCTTTCATTTCATATTCTCTCCCTATTATTGATAATAAATAAAATATTCATGGGAAAAGGGTATAAATTCATTATTAATAAATTTCTCATCAATCATTTCACTCCAAGTGTACATGATCCATTCTCGGTGTATAATATAAGAGGATGTGATGTAGACAAAAAAGTTATCCCTTACCAACTGATCTTGATACCTCCTAGAATGAAAACTCTTAAACTTCTCTTCAAGGTTTTTCCACATTTATTATTAGCTGAAGATACAAATTAGAATTTAAAATACTTATAATATAGATCAACCTAAAACTTATGCACTCAATTTAGAACACAGATTAATAACACTCAAGTGAAACAGGAAGGATAAATAAACATGGAGAACTTTCTCAAGGTGTTGGAACTGAGCGTACAATGGAAGCCCAAAATAGGTGTGTATTTAAATTTTTTTCCACTGACATTTGATGTGAAATTGTCGACGTTGGTGAAGAGCAGCCCGGTCAAAGTCGAGGACCACACGTGAAGGTTTTTAAGCACAAAATAAACCATAAAAATACCTGGTTTAATTCTAATGCCACACATGATGTCTGCTCGTCATTGGAGAACGCTGTTCGATTAATCTGAATCTCTATTCCACTAGATCATCCACACATGCTTCAAGGAATCTGTGGGAGGACAATTTTTTATAATCTAGGTGCTATCATGGAATACCAATGATGCCATCGATGCTCCAACAATCACTACATCGCTTTGCTAGCAATGACCGAGATAGAGCTCCATCCGAGCTCCTTAGATATAGAGAATCCCTCTCTATATCAAGGGAGAGGGGGGGATGAGAGATAATCCCCATGAACAGTGTTTGGAAAAATCCCCTCCTATTCTATTTATAGTACTCAATTAAAATACCCGGTATAGCCTCAATGGCCCTGAATACTAAATGCACTATCAATGACATTTTATGACTACTAAACTGTGTCATAAATATTATTATAATTTACTTATAATATATTAAATATATTACAAGATAATAATTAAGTCAATAACTTGACTTTTCTCTCCCTTAAATATTAATTGAACCTTGAATAATTTAATATTTTTCAATTAATATTTTTCATGTATTTAATAAAACTCATAAATACATTTAATAAAAAAATTCAATATAAATAATATGAATTTATTTATTGCATTGGTGATCATTTAACTTTGGAAAAATCCCGGACACCTGTGGTGGGGCCACTATATCCAAAACTCCTATCCAACTGAATAAGGAAGATTCTTGAATACACTATTGTGTGGGACCCTCTAGGCCCTTACCTTGACATCAGTGAATAGTATTCATAGACCAAGAGCGGGATCTAGAAACTCATCATGTCCCCTGGAGAGATAATGATTTTCACAACAGCAACAACCAACCCTCGAACACGCACTGTGTAATATAATTTCTTTGTCAGTAATATCTCATAAAGCAAGACGCACTCTTGTGTCATCACCCTTTTCTTTATTTATTCATTGTTGATTAAACTGGATGGATTTACCCTCGACTACGATGGCCATGGTCTTATAAAGGTACTTCCATCCATATCATCATAGCCTGAGATATATTACATCCACAACCTAGAAGGGACAAATACTTTCTTGACCATTCAACAAATGCCATGCCACCAATGATGCACCCAACACAAACTACCTTGCCACGACTTCATTTCCATGGTTTTATCTTGTATCAATGTATGAAATCAAAAGACATAAATTGTTAATGATCTCAAGTCAGGATACCACTACACACGATCATAGATAGAAACATCTAATGACACCCAAAACATATGGAATTCCTATTGGCATGTCAGTCCTCAAGATCTCACTACTTGAGATCACAAAGTGTGAAATTCATGAGAATAAGTCTCAAGGATTATGATCCCCCATCACTTTATAGTCAGACATATACTATGTCCAATCAATAATATATATCCAGAATATATAAAACATAATTAATATTAATGTCATCGTATCTTGAGGTTCTCATTATAGACTAGGAACTACTATAACCATTCGATACGACAAGTAATCTTTGGAAATTACCATTTAAATAGTAGATGCAAAAAAGTATACACTATAATGGAGAGATGACATCATGTATAGCTAATTGTATACACGATATGGTAATCAATATCACTGAATAGTTGGGTCTAGGGAACCCACTGTTTCAACACAAGGGTCTATTATGGCCTTTGAACCCTTGATCTTTCCATAAAATTTATTTAAATGATTCATTTAAAATAAAAAAGATTAATCACTCAAAAATGTAAAGACCATATATCACATGCACAAAAATAAAATGCATTTACTATATGGGTACATTGAAGGGACCACCTACCTCAAACGATGCCATTTCCTTTAAGCACAACCCTTAAAACCTCTCTAAATATCATACAAGCCTTGAATTATCTACCGAATTCCTATGTTAAGAAAATAAATAAATTTAATTAATTATATAATTTACAATTAATTATTAAATTTAATTTAATTAGGTTTAAACACCTAATAAATCAATTTTTTATTCTGTCACCCCAAAACTATGACCAATCACCCACAAATGTTCCATGGGAAACTCCTAACATCATCCTATGACAATTACCCAATAAATGACACCCTCTTAATAATACATTTAATTTAATTTAATAAATAAACTGTAAAAAAATTCACCGGGTTACATTCATTCAATTGAACATCAAATAGTGACATGAAAACAACCTCTTAGGATTTTATCTATCCATGTAGAGAAAAATTACCATCATAATAGGATTATTACAACCTTATATATAAGAATCATCTCCAAAACCCTAGATTAAATAATCCAAAATCAGATTATATGGAGGGAAAATAAGAATAGAGAAGGGAGAGGAGGGTACTTTATTTGATGAGAAAATTTAAAGTGTTTTTTATTCATCGAAAAATACTCCTAATTAATTAAAATACCATATAAAATAGTGTTTTTTTGTTTACTTTGTGAATTTATAACTTAACTAATAATTATCTCAAATCTATGTTTTTATTGATTTCTTCATTTTTTTGTGTCTAATTAGTAATCCATTACATTGAAATTGTAAATAAATTTTGAACTATGATTTTAAAATTTTAAAATATTCAATTTGGAATTTGATTCTTAAATGAATTTATTTTTGAGTTTTAATTAATTAATTAATTTTTTAAAATTAATTTAAAATCCATACATATAATGTTTTTTGAAAAAAGAAATTCTGATTTTATTTTTATGACATTTTGTAAATTTTGACATGTTTTTAAAGATAAAAATTAACTATGGTTTGAAAAAAATCACCTTTTTAATTGATTGATTTAAATTAATTTTAAATCAATTATTTGATGACTAGAAATTTTCTTTCAATTATTTTATCATTTATTCAATTTTTTTGAAAAAATTACACACTTAAAAATATAATTGATTTGGATATTGAAAAAAAATTATAACTGGAAGTGACCGCATGAATGAATCAAATTCACTAATCTGACCATGACCACCAACTAACGAAAAGAAATTAATAACGAGACAACATATGTTTTTTTTGAAATTACCATGGAAAGGAAGTTACTACAGAAGACTATTATAGTCACTTTACAAGTGATTCTGAAACAATTTTTATGTGGATGCATAACATCCCAAATTCACTTTCCAACTGAATGTGATCCCTCCTAAAGAACCTACCATGAATATAAAACAAATGAATATGATCCTTTTCAGGATCACTTATCTAAATCCTAATATACATTCTACCTCAACTGACCATAATTAAGATTTGCATGATGCTACACAAGCTGAAGTTGTGACCTGCTTGAAAAAGGTTTCTAAGTCTCCCTCATGAAAGTCGAACACCCAATATCACCTATGAAGAAGAAACCAATCAGCACCACTACTAGAGAAGACTACCACAAGAAGTAAGGCCACAACCAACACACTTAAAACTCATAGAAACCTAGATTGAATGAATTTTTATTACTAAGATGAACATCAACTGAGCACCAAAACTTGTAGAAGTCAATGGTTATAATTGAATCCAAACCTTTCACCCGATATCATTTGAATTGAAGAAGGAAATTCACCTTGTCGATTAATGTCAACATATTTTGAAGATCCACTACATGTAAAGACTGAATCCATGAACTTTTTGAGATTCAATCTCACCTATATAAAATCTGACTTATGCCGATGAAGCAGGATGTCATGCCACTGACGAGGATGCCAATTTGGAAGTGTGAAGAAAACCAAGGCCACCCACTATTTAGATTTAGATCCAATCAATGTCGTGTGACTATTATCAACTATGAAAATGAATAATAAATCCTTAGAGTATTCAAGCCCACTTTTGTTGAAGCCAAAACATGAGATTGAAGAACTAAAATCCTAAAATCCTAAAGCTAGAAAATACCAAATCTTGAAACCTCACGAGTTGTGAAATTTAATTTAGATGAAAAATTGATATGAATTTTTTATTGGATATTGATTTTGTCTATGTAAAGGTATTTTGAAGGCTAGTGATACCTCTATATCCCCAAATTTTATGTCTATCACTCTTAATAAAACTACTTAAAATGTGCTTGGTAATATTATCCAATGAATCCCAATACTCTGATTCATCTCATCACACCAGCATGAAATTCACATGGGCCCGTATTTTTTTGAAAGAAATTATTCTCAAACATTACATAATGTTAAAATATATGAGAAAGAGAATCATTTCATACTAGGAAATAATGAATTTACACTACATCTGCAATGCGCAAGAACATATCTACTATTGACTTTTCTTGTAACTAAGCATAGTCGTTGGAGAATTTATATGTTAAAAAGACCCATTTAACCAAATCCATATCCACTATTGGCCAAGAAATTTGGAACCCATATGATTAAAATGAAGGATATTGTTGATCATCACTATCTACTAGGAGAAGGATGAAAATATGATGCTTATAACTTTTTTACCTTCCCCAGTAGAAAGGATTCTATATTCACTGACTATAGATAGAATTTTTTTTCACATTTTCTTTTTTAATTATAATTTAATTATGTTTCTTTTCTATTCTCTATACTATTATATTATCCATATTTTCTTTATATTTATCTCCTATGTCATGTCTCACTTTTCCAAAAATCTATGATCATGGAGGTATAACCCCATAGGGGGTTGTATGATGGGAATTATAGTGGTTCATGTGAATTTTTATTATTATAATTCTTACTATATTTATATTTGATTCTAGTCCAATACTGGAAGTGTAATGTGAAGGATTCCATTGTTACTCTACATTATATCAACATTGAATCACTCCTCAACCAACATAGTTCAATTTATCCCTTCTTTCATACCACACTTTACTTCAATGTTGTAATGTGTTTTGAGTGGAATAATGGTATATGATTTCTACTAATAAAGTGAATAAGTATTTTAAATCAACTAAGGAGTGTTCTTAACCATTCACTAAGGAGTGTTTATTTTATTCCTAGTCTATTTGGGGGACCGATGAGTAGAATAGTCATTTTATAATAAAGGAAAATAGTGATGGGTGTATGGAAAAATGATATCTAGTTTGTGCACTGATTTAGATGATTTAGAATAATTGTAAATAATGATCCAACCAAAAGTAATTTACCATAGGAATACCTGAATTCCATGCTGAACTATATTATAATATTTTAATTTATTCTTATATTCATAAACCTAAAATAAAAATATCAAACATCATCATTTTATTTTTTCAAGTTAATAAAAAAATATAAAAACAAATTTGTGTTAAGATAGTTGGAATCAACAAACCCTTCTACTTCAGACACAACCCTATTCAACCCTAGGTTATATTAGGATATTTAAAAAATTATGTTTTAACATGGCCCAAGACAAATATGTGATCAACTTAGCACCATTACTAAGGATAAGGGTAAAACATTCACTATCTAAACACATTTTTAAATATATTTTAAGTTTTTGTATTTTATTCTTTATTTATTCTCTCCAAACTAGGATATTCATTATAGCGGGACCATTATTTAATAAATACGCACCCATTTTCATTTTTTATAATCTCACAAGAACCCTAGGAGTTGTAATCTCAATGTAAAAATCATCATCAACATTTTTCATACATTAATGGGTGTGAGGATAGAAGCTACTACATGAATGGACCTTACTAACATCTATAGTACATGCCTAACACTATCACATTAAAGAAGATAATACACCATAAGAAATAAAAATGAACCAAAAATTGAATGAAAAAATAGAAATGGTGAAGGAATTGCGTATAATGCAATATGAAATAGCCACTAATATCCAAGTTATTGGGGAAAAAGAAAACAACAATAAGTTGAAGAAGTAGATCCCAAGGTCTTTTCTCAAGATGAAATTGAGGAAGGATATTTTTTAAATGAAAAACATATTCTATTATACACCATTGAACACATCTAACCAAATTTAGTTTACCATAATATAATAAAAAAGATGAAACTCTTGAGGGAGTAACTTTTTCAAACTTTTATTTCTCTTATTTTGTTGAAACTCAACTCTCTAATAAAATACCTTATGGTGTAAACAAAATCTCATTATTTGAATGGTTACAGAACTTAGATGATGGATATTAAGTGGATGATCTCATATTTGACGAGAATATGGGATGCCCACTTCCACCCCATTCACAAAAGAAAAATTTAATGTTTAGCTGTTCCTAGAAAGAAACCTACACGATTATAATGAAAACCGAGACACCAATTAATTGGATTTATTTCATTTTATGTTTTTAAAAACTAAATTATTGACTAATTTACATTGTTTTCATTTTACAGATTCAACACCACTAATTCCCATCATCAATAATAGTGACGATGAACCTATGGAAACCCCCATTAAAGAAAAATTAAAGCAGTAAATAATATAAGAGACTAACCAGGATAATGAAGAAACAAAAGTGGAAGATTCTATTTATAAGGGGGATAATTTTGATTTAAACTCGACATTATTTTATTTTATTTGACTTAAAATATTTACTAACTCTGTATTTGATAAATATCATGAATCAATATATATAAAGCTACTATAGGAAGACCAATAAGATGTGAAAGATTTAACAGAAACTGGGGAGACCCAATACATAATTTGTCCACCCCCACCTTACTATATTCATCACAATTCCAATTGTATAGACTGGAAGAACTCTGGTAAAGGGGGCCTCAAATAAGTGATGTTTTAAAACTATGGAAGAAATAAGATGTGGTGGTTTTCATCACATAAACTCCAGCCTACTATGGTTTGGATATCCATAAGACCATCTATCAATGGGAAGTCTAACTAAAACCCTTATTGGGAGGGTTAAACCCATTATTCCCCTCCCTTATCTTTTTTATTTATTTTTATTTACATTACTTTTTTAATAAAAATGTATAATATATAATTTTATTTCTTCCAGTTTTCCCTAAGTGGATAATACCTAGGTTGATTGCTCAAGATATCTATAGAGAACCAAGTAAGAGCTTAACTTAAACCTTCTAAACTATAAACACTGGGTTTGGTCTACCCCTCCCATTTAGTTTTGACACTTCAAATTGATAATATTCCTCTTATTAATAAAATTTTATACTAAAAATCATTTAATTTAGTGTCATTAATAAGAATTGGGGATGATATTCAATACTGAGTAGTTTTAAAATTATTTTTAGTTAATGTATTAGAATCTATAAATTAAATGTTTTTACATTTTCTTAGAAAACCAGTAAATAAACATAGAGAATATATAAAAATATCTATTTTTGTAAATATTACACATATTACCATTTGTGTAGTTTCTATTTTGATTTTTTAAAATTTTATTGAAGTTTATTATTTCTCTGATAATTTTGAAAATACCATGTTAAGATGAAGAATTCCTCAAGTTTGAAACATTGTAACTTAGATGATTGTTGAGTGAAAATTTTCACTATATTCATGGACAATTGATTTGATAATTATGAAAGGGAGTGTGAGTAAGAATAGTTTTGTTGAATTATAATTGTAACTTAAATTAATTGTAAATTTTCAACCTAATCCATGGTAACATAACTTTTTGAAAAATAAAACCTTAGGGGGGCCACCTCAAAATAATTTAAATAATTATTTTGAACCTGGATTAAAATGGGAAATTTCGGTCCCAAAATGAATGTTTAAGATAATGTAATTGGGTGTGTGAATATACCTATGAAAATATTAAAATAATTTCGTTTTCATAGTGTTGAATGTGGATTTCCAAGACTCAACTTATTCCAGTGCTTTGACTGTCATTACTTGTGTATAGTATAATACATACATGTACTCTTACCAGAATAGTGTTGATACTTATGTGCCCAATATTTTTATGGAAATTTTTATATATCAATTAAGGTTATATTAGTTCCCAAACTATAATGAGAACCTCAAGATACTTTGAAATTAATATTAATAAATTTTTCCTGTGGTCTTCATACAAGATACCGACTGGACACAATTGATGTTAGACTATTAGGTTCTTAGGGATTATAAGAATTGGGATGTCTTCTCATGAAGTTCATAATTAGTGATCTCTAGTAAATGAGGTAATGAGGACATACCTTCCAATAGTAATAACACAAGTTTCAAGTGTGATTTGTTGTTCCTATATTTGAACATGTGTATTGGCCTCCTCACTCGAGATCATTATCAATGTGTTCCATTTGATCACATACTTTTATGAAATTAAAAATCCATGGAATTGAAGTCATGGAGAGGTAGATTTTATTGGGTTAATCTTTTATGGCATTAAATTTTTTGAATGGTCAAGATATAATTCGTTTATTTCAAGTTAAGAGAGTGATATCTTGAGCTTAGTTGATTAGGATTGTAGTAACTTCATTAAATTGATGGTTATGGTAGTTAAATGTAAGTCTGTCTAGTTATATCAACAAATAATAAATCATAAATGGATGATGACACAAGCTGTGTACCATGCTTTATGAGAAATCCTAATACAATGAGATTATATTACATAATGCATGTTTTTCTGATGGTTATAGATATTATGAATATTCCTTATCTATTTATATTCATTGATGGGTTTCTAGAATCCAGTCATAGTCCATGAATAATATTCATTACTATTGAGATAAGGACCTAGAGGGTCACACACAATACCATATTCAAGAGACTTTCCTATTCTATTGAATAGGGTTATGAGAAATTTTAGGCCCCACTATGGGGTCCAAGAGTTTTCTAAGTATTATTTATCACCATAGACTAAACTAATTCATTATTATTTGAGTATAGAATAGTTGGATTGAATTTATCTATGAAAATTATTTACATGTATTTGTGAAAATACATTAAAAATATTATACAATTCCACATAATTTTAAAATTCAAGTTTCGTTTTATATTAGTGTGAATTATGAGTTGAGTTATTGGCTCAGATTAATCACATAATATATATATATATATTATAATAATTATGTGATGAAAATATAAAATTATGATAGTTAGTCTATCATAACTTTTTTTATTTCTTATTTAGTGGGAATTAATTATACGAGGGATGGGAACCCTTTCCATGTATTTTATCTCCCACTATACAAGTAGAGGAGAATATATATTCCAAGAATGAATTAATTCCAATGAATTGAGAGATCCTCTACCCAATTGTCACATCCAATAGAGAGAAAGATTCTATCTGATATTTTGATAATTGATCTCTTTCATAGATCAATGGGACAAGATTCTATCAGAATTTGTATGGATTATTGAAGTTGATTCAATGATCTAGAGGGTTTCGAGTTCACATCCTTCAAGAAAAGCTCACTGGCGATGTATGAAAAATAAACATGTCTTCAATCCAAATGAGGTACATTTTTATTTATTTTTTTTACTATGAAATATTCACATGAGATCCTTGAACACATACTAGGGTTCACATCACTAAAGACACAATAGTTACATCTATTTTATGATGAAAAATTTTAAATTCCTAACCAATCAGCTTCCGATGCATGCCTCGATACCTTCACATAGTGCTATTCACATACATAACAAAGAAAAAGTATAAAAAAATAATATAGTTCTCATTTCTAAAAAAATAATTCATCTAGATTAGGGGGATTTTGAACTCATGAAGGGGGAATTGACTTATAAAAAAAATTCATTTGAGTCATATTAATAAAGTGGAAAATGAACTTTAGTTTGAGAAAACATAGTTGAGAGGTATAAATGGAAGTGTCACTTTTTAAAAACATTGATTACAATTAAATTTAATTTGATTCACTCTTGGACTTTGAAATTTGATTGGATTGAAGTGGGGAGTGAATTAAATCATAGAAGAGGAATGATAATTTAAGTATTGGATGAATATGTAATTTCTTTAAAATCTTGCTGGAAAATTTAAATATTAGCATGATGACTTTATTTTATTTCTTTTTTACCAAAAAAAATGTTAATTAGTGATGTTTTTTTCTCAGTTATAGAAGTTTTAAAATGTCACTAATTCATTTTATGATATTTTTAGAAAACATTGATAAATGCGGTGTCACTAATTTAGCGCCATTTATTAATGTTGCTAAAACAATTTATCATATTTTTTAGAAACTTCAGTAAATGAGACCTCATTTACCATCATTTCTAAAAACATCCCAAAATGAGGTGTCACTAATAAGTGATGTTTTTAAGTGTCCTAAAATTGAAGATATTTAGAAATGTCACTAATTAAATGTCAATAAGTGAGGTGTGACCTAGAAATCTTTCTACACCTATTTTTATAATAAAAAATATTTTTTTAAGATAACCACACCCTTACTAACTAAGAACCAAACGTGCGCCTCCTCCTATGGTTCACAAGATTAGAGGCCTTCCCCAAACCAGCCTCTCAATTTCTTCAGCCCCAGTCACCCCTTCAGTCAAGTTATCCTAGTTGCTCATGCAGCTCTCTCTCACACCCCGAGGTGTTTGACTGGTCCCACCCTACCCGGTTCTCTCATGTTCTCTCAGTAGCTCTCACCTTGCCCGGATGACCGCTACTCCAATTGATGGAAATTCTCCTCTGTAGGATTTGAACACCCGAACAGGGGACACTAGGCACCCACATCTCATCCTGCTAACCACCACAGAGATGAAATTCTGTAAATTATATGCACATGGTTGTATTTATATATATTTTGTTATTTATATATTAATATATATAAGTTTTTATTTAATATATATACACGTATATGTTTATAATATATATATATACATCTTTATATTATATATATATATATATATCTTTATATTTTATGTTATTTTACACGTTTTATATTATATTATATGTATGTTTATATATATATATATGTATATATTTTATATATTGTAGGTTTTAAATATATATATATATATATATATATGTTTTTATAAATGTTATTATATATGTTTATATTATATATATATGTTTATATATTATAAATATATATATGTTTATCATTATATTATATTATATGTTAATGTGTGTGTAAATATACATGTGTATGTATACAAATATATAATTATATATATATATATATATATATATAATTATATATGTTTTAAAAAACTGATAAAAATTTCATTAAAATAGAAACGTTTTCTTAAAAACATCACTAGATTTAAAATATATATATGTGTTTTAAAATATAAATATACATGTTTGTATATATATATTTATATTTATGTGTTCTTGTGTTTATATATATTTATCTATGTTTATATATATTAGTATATATATATATATCTAAATATATGTTTGCGTCAACACAGTTATGTGTAATATATATATATATATATATAAAGAATTATTTCTTAAAAAAATTGTTAATTTAGCGATGTTTGTGAGGATGCATTTCGAATTTAACGATGTTTTTTTGGGAAACATCACTAATTTAGTGACATTTTTGAGGAAACGTCTCTAACTTAGCAATGTTTTTTGTGATAAATCACTAAATTTGTGATGTTTTCATGAAATGTTGCTAAATTAGTGTCATTTTTTGGGAAACATCACTAAATTTGAAACATTTTTCATGAAACCTCACCAAATTTAAAATTAGTGATCTTTTTAAAAAATTTCTCTAAATTCAAGTTTTTATTTATGTTCAATGATAAAATTATCCATAAGTGCAATAGTTTACGGGTGTGGGAGTGACATGAGTTTTACGCTTTAACATTGTTTGTTCACTATTCATTGAAAATAATCCTAATCAATTAAAATACCATATAAAATAATGAAGTTTTATTGATTTTGAGAATTGGTAACATAATTGATAATAGGCTCAAGTCATTGTTTTTGTTGGTTTATTCTATTTTGTAGTTAATAAAGAATAATTACCATTGAAATTGTAATTAATTTTTATACTATGAATTTAGAATTTTTAAATATTAAATTTTGAATTAAATTCTCAAATAGATTTATTTTTCGATTTTAATTATTTTAATAATTTTTTCAAAAAATAATAGAAAATACATACCTTAAATTTATTTTGAAAAAGAAAATTTTATTTTATTTTTATGATAATTGGGAATTTTTGAAATGATTTTAGAGATGAAAAATTATTGTGGTTTGGAAAAATCATATATTTAATTGATTGATGAAAATGAATTTTAAATTAATTTAGTGAAGGATGTAATTTTGATTTTAATTATTTTTTTATTTATTGATATTGTTTGGAAAAATTCTACACTTAAAATATTTGTTGATATGTAGATTGAATTTTTTTGTAAATGATGGAATTGACCTTAGGGAGGAAGCATATTCACTTAAGTCATAACTGATCAAAAGGTAATGATGAAGTGAAGAAATGTTTATTTTGAAGTGATTGTGACAATGAAGTTACCACAAATGACTCTCACGGTCACTTTCCAAGTAACCATAATACATTTTTTATGTATTCACATAACATCTCACTATCACTTTCCAACTGACCGATGAAGATGTGTGCGCCACCGTACTAGCTGATGTCATGCCCTACTCGAAGAAGGATGCTGAGTCTCCTTCATGGAAGCTGAAAACTCAAGATCACCTAAGAAAATGAATCAAACCACATCCACTACTAGAGAAGACTATTGGGAACCTCATCAATTGGTGTGACACTAATTTTAATTTAATAAAAAAGGTCAAAGAAGTGTTTTTGTGGAGTTATGAATCTTCATGCTGCAATTTTTCCTTTATAAGGAGGAAGTAGATATAATTTTTTATAAAACATCACTACAAAGTGAAAATCCTATTTTAGTGATCAACTTTGATTGATGATCATTTTTCTTCTGATCTTGACAACATTCTTTTATTAGATCTTTTTTTCCTCTCTTATCAAATAATATTTTATTCTTCTACATTAGAGAGTTATACTTTTTATATCCATTCCATTTTTTGAGAGTCTCTACCATGTACTCATTGATTTTAGTGGATTTACATTCAAGAAAATGTATCATGTTTTTTTCTTTTGGCTTCTCCTCCTTAATTTTTTTGGTGTTAAACTTTATTTTTGACACACATATTATTTTCTCTCTACACATTCACTTTAACATTTATGGATTTCATGAAGGGAATGAATTTTTTTCCACTGCAGGTTATCTTTTCCATTGTTTGAGTGTTCGTCACTTTCCATATTTCCCAACATCTAGTATAAAAAGATTTGGATTTTATTCCATATTTATTATGGAATAAAATTATAGTCGAATTCTTTTGTTAAATGGTACCAATTACCATATGTAGAGACTAAAAATGAAGGATCTACTTTTTTTCAAGAAAATACATCTTTTGGTTTTTAGTAATTCGAATCTAGAAAGAATGTCAGATGAAGAATAAGAGTTCTGTCATGATATGTTCTATGGATTCATTCACCAGTGGGTAAAATATAATTTGACGAACCATATTTTGAGCATCTCTCACACCAAAACTTTGTGGTAGAATATCGATACTACATATGCTTCAAGGACAGAAAATAATAGTGTCTTCTCATAAAAATAACGAATTTGAGGTATAAAGAAGTTATGTCTATTTATGAATATTTGAGTAAATATTAGGGATGATTTGATCAATTATATGGTATTGGTATTAATCTTGAAAATGGGGTTTTACCACTTTTTTTCTTAATACTTTACCCAATTCTGGGGAGAATTTACATGTTACTCTAACTGGTTATACTCGTAATGGTGTTTTGAAATTATGTTTTGTTAAGTCATCCATTTTTAATGAATAGGTCTGGATACATACTCAAGATAAATCATTTTCAAAGATTTTAGTCATAAAGAATAGGGGGAAAATCCAGGAAACGAATTAGGGACATATCTGTTGAGGTAAGATCAAAGGCACAAGCAAATCCAGGTCAAAGCAGAGAGAATTTGAATGTCAGCATTATTCTAATAAAGGGATTGTTAAAAAGTTTTGTTATCAGATGAAAATAGAAAACATAATGCAGTAAAATCATCAGAAGAAAAATAGTGTTGGAGATTATTGTTTCACCACCACTAAAGGGGGTAATCTTGTTATTATTTATGACAACATTAATATTACTTCTTATTATTTTTTATTGGTTATTAATAGCGGTGCCAATTTTTACATAACATCAAGGAATTTGATATTTACATATTATAGCCCAGGTAATTTTGGTATTTTAGTGATGGGAAATGATGGTCATGCAAATTTTTAAGAATTATGATGTTTTTTCTGGAGACCAGTATCTGAAGTAAACCGATTTTGAAGAATGTTAGATATGCACTCGAGGATTTCTTGAATCTTATTTCTATCAGCATTTTTGATGATGAAGGGTTTATCAATAATTTTAGTGACTTCCAATGGAATATTTCCAAGGGTTATTTTATTTTTCCTCAAGGGAAGAGGCAGTAAGGTTTTTACTAGACTAGAGCTTCTATTTCTTGTGATACTGCTTGTGTTGCTAAGTGCCATGTTTCATCCATTTTATGGAATAAGAGGCTCAACCAAATTATAAATAGAGGGATTTGTTGTTTGTCCAAGAAAAATATTCTTATATTTTTTAAGAATTTCAAATTGGACACATGTGATAACTCTACGACTAGAAAATAGAGTAGGGTGAATTTCAACAATCATCCTTTACACAAGAAGTCACAGGTACTTGAATTAGTACATTATAATGTTTTTGGTAATTTTAAATATAATACCTTTATTGGAAGTCTTTATTTTTAAAATTTTTTTTAATGAATAATCACATAAGATTTGGGTTTATATTTTGAATTACAAAAGTAAAGTGCTTATTGTTTTAATAAATTTCAGTTCTCTATTGAGAGGGAATCTAGTAAGAAATTGAAATTCATTCACACTGAAAAGGGGGAGATTATTATGGTATGTTTGATCAGTATTATAGGTAAGAAGGTATTTAGCATCATAAGATGCCTCCAAAGACACTTTATTTGAATAGTGTACCTGAGGGGATGAACAAAACCTTATTGGAAAGAGTTTGATGTTTGCATTTAGAGGTAAAGTTTCCTAGGCATTTTTTGGGTGAGTATTTATTTAATGATGCTTATATTATCAATTTATCACCTATGTTTCCTTGCATAAAAAAACTCTTGAAAACATTTGGTATGAAAAAGAGATCAGGTATGACCACTTGTGTGTTTTTGGTTGCAAGGATTTTGTTAATGTGCCTAGAGATGAGAGGTCCAAGCTGAATGGTAAGTCACAAAAATGTATTTTTATTATCTATGGAAACGATGAGTTTGTGAACATGTTATATTATCCAAATATGAAGAAACTTTTTAGAATATTTGATGTAGTTTTTAATGAAGATCATGCTACTATAGATGTTGATAAGGGAGAAAAATATATGTCTTCATCTTCTGATGGTTTTTTAGTCTTTGTCCATGTTCTGAATCACATCTACCTCATATTGTTGATTCTGATGATCATTTTTATGTGAATAATGATGTTCTGGGTGGATAGGTTGGATTTGATATTTCTAATGCACCTTTTTTTCATAATGATCTAGTTCCAAGGGTTATTAATGAACCCATAGTTCCACTTTGGAGATCATCTCGACATCGTACCATTTTAACTCTATATTCTCCTGATGAGTATGTGATCCTCACTAAAGGTGGAGAACCAGAATATTTTGATGATTTGATGGAAAGTAAAAAAACATATATGGGTTGAAACAATGGATGATGAGATGTGATCATTTCATGAACCATAATTTTGAGCTGGTGAAGTTACTTATAGGTAAGACACCTTTTCCAAATTGGTGTATTTATCAGATTAAAAATGAATAATCCATTTTGATTCCATGACACAAGGAATTTTTAGTTGTTAAATGATTGTAATAAAATAAAAGTATTGATTTTGATGATGTTTTCTTACCTGTTATCAAAACGTCTTCCATTCAAGTTGTTCTTAGTTTGGCTGATAGTTGGGATCTGTATATTGAGTAGATGAATGTGAATACAACTTTCTTCCATAAATATTTAGAGGAGGATATTTATATGGAAAAGAAAGAGGTTTTTTTTGAAACAGGTAAAGTGAATTATTCCTATAGTTGTAAGAAGAGTTTTCATGGTTTGAAGCAAGCATCGAGGTAGTCATATAAGAGGTTTGAATATGTCATTTTCATCAAGGTTTAAAGAAGACATCTTCAGATCATTTTGTTTTGGTTTATAGATTTAATGATGATGATTTTATTATACTTTTGCTTTATATTGATGATATAATCATTTTTGGACATGTTGATTCTATAATTGATACATTGATGAAGGATCTTTGACATTATTTTGCGAAGAACAAATTGGGGCCAACATGATAGATTCTTGGCATGTCGATCTCCCATGATATACAAGATAATAAATTCTGTTTATCTTAAGAGAGATATATTGAGAAGGTTATTCAAATATTTTCTATGGATAGAGAGAAAGTGGTTAGTAATTCTCTTGCTTTACATTTTAGGATTAGTACTAGTCAGTCACCTTCTACCAATGAAGAGATATAGGAGATGCAACACATACCTTATTCATTTTTATTAACTATTTGATGTATGAGATGGTATGTATTAGACCTGATATAGAACACATAGTTTTTGTGGTCATTATTTTTATATCCAATCAAGGTATAGATTATTATAGATCATGGATGTATATATTTCGTTATCTTCATGGTACTTATGATCTGAGATTGTTTTTTAGGAAAGGGGATCCTATGCTTTGTGGCTTTACAGATTCAGATATGGCAGGTGATATCGATTCAAGGAACTATACTTCAGGATATTTGATCACTTTTTCAAGGGGAGATATATCTTGATAGTTTTGATTGTAGAGATGTGCTAATTTATCTACTTCATAGTAAGAGTTTATCGTAGCTACAGAGGGATGAAAATAATTTTTGTGGATGAAAAATTATATTTCATTGATCAATTTTATTCAGGATAGGTATGTTTTATTTTGTGATAGTCAGAGTGCTATTTTTATGGGAAATAATTTAACTATTCAAGGAAGGTCAAAACATATTGTTTTTTGGTATCATTGGATCCATGAAATCCTTTATTCAAGATAGTCAGAGCTCGAGATGATCCACAATGATGACAATGGGTCAGAAATATTGACTAATAGTTTACCTAGAAAAAAAATTTGGGACATGATAAATAATTGTAGGGTTATTAGTGATCCCCACTTGAGTTAGAGGGGAATTTTTTTGGGAACCTCATAAATTGGTGAACCGCTCATTTTTATTTAATAAAAATAGGTCAAAGAAGAATTTTTGTGGAGTTAAAAATCTTAACACAATCATTTTTCCTTTAAAAGGAGGAAACAAACAAGATTTGTTGTACACCATAAATACAGAGAGAAAATCCAATTTTTGTGATCAAGTTTGATCGATGGTCATTTTTATTCTAATATTGACAATTTTCTTTTGTCATGTTTGTTTTTTTCCTCCCTTGTACACTAATATTGTTTTCTGCTACATCATAGAGTTATATTTTTGAGACCCATTCCATTTTTGGTAGTCTCCATTGCGTACTCATTGATTTTAGTGGATCTATTTTTTAGACAAGGTCCCATGGTTTCTACCTATTTTGGGTTTTCCACATTAATATTTTTGGCGTCAACAATTATTTTATACACACATATTATTCGGACACTTCAAATTGAATTTAGTCTTTCTATATTTCTTGAAGGGAAAGAATTGTTTTTCTACTACGCGTTTTTTTCTATTTTTTGTGCGTTCATCACTTTCTATATTTCCCAACAAATAACACCCTGGGAAGGAAGGTTGTTGTTCTTTCACTAAAAATACTGACCCACCGAGATCGGAAAAATATTTCTAGATAATATGATCATCGACATTGAACCAAAACATACTAAATCCAATGAATTGAATTGAATTTAAACCTTCCACCTGAGATCATCTAAGTTAAAGAAGTAAATATACCTCTTCGATGCAAATTGAAACCTCTTAATGATCAACCACATATGAAGAATGAACCCATGATCCTATTGATATTTGATCCCACCTCAATAAAATCTAACGGGTTTTGAAAAAAAAAAGATTTTGCGACATCGATGATGATCTTAATCTGAAGGTGAGAAGATAACTGAGGCGACCAACTATTTAAATATAGATCCACCCAATGTTTTTTACTTATTCTCAACTATGAAATTTAATAAGAAACCATTTCTCCATGTGAGGCCACTCTTATTGAGGTCATAAATTGTGATTGTATAAATGAAATCCCTAAATCCTGAAGCCCAGGAATACCAAACACCAAACCACATGATCCATGAGATTGAATTTAGCTAAAAAGTGATATTAATTGTTCATTAGTTATTTATTTTATCCCTATTCTGGTATTATAAAGAATGGTGACACCTCAATTTACCCCACTTTTTTATCTTTCACTCAAAATAAAACCACACACAACATGCTTAGTAAAATTCCTCAATGAATTCCATCACTCTGATTTGTACAATTGCACCAACATACAATTCACACACACTTGCGCATTTTTTTGAAATTACAAACTCCCACATCTAGCAACAAGTGAAAATACATAAAGTGAAAAATAATTTCATGCTAGGAAATAATAAATTTCCACTCCACACATAAGTCTTGTGAACATTTCTACTATAAATATTCATAAAGGGGAATAAGCATGATCATGAGAGAATTTTGAAGCTAAAATTATCCCTTTAACTAAATACATTTCCACAATTGGCCATGTCATGTGGAACCCATATGAATAAAATGAAGGATAATTTTGATCATCTCTATATTCTAGGAGGAGGGAAAAAATATAATGCATATAAATTATTTTAACCTCCCCTAGTAGAAAGGATTATTCATCTACTGACCAATGATATAATTTTATTATGAATTTTCAATTTTAATTCCAATTTAATTATCTCAATTCTCTATTATCATGTTGTTCTATTCTAGAAACTTTATTTATTTTTCTTGCCTCTATGACATTCTAGTTATCTAAAGCTCTATGATCATGGAGAGATAACACCATTATGTAGGTGGTCCAATGGGAATCACAATGGTACATTTGAAATTTTATGCTTCAAATCATTATTAAATTTATCTCAAATTCTAGTGAAATAGTGGATGTGGAATGTGGTGGTGGTGATCTTCACTATGTATTCCATCAACAAAGAATAAATCCTCAACTGATGCACTTAAATGTCTCCCTTCTTTCAGATCACACTTTACTGGCCGAGTTATGGGATTTGAGTGGAATAATGGAACACGACTACTACCAAGTGAGTGAGTAAGTCCATTCACTTGATTAAGGATTGTTCTTACCACTTATCAAGGGATAATTTATGATATACATGGTATTTTTGAGGAATCCTTTATAGATTTGTGGTTTCATATTAAAGTAAAACAATTATTAGTGAATGTAAAAAATGATATTGAGTTTGTGAATTATGTTATAAGGTTTCAAATACTTGAAAATGATGATTAATACCACTAACATTCACCCTAGGATGACCATTATTCCTTGATAACCTATGTTGCACTGCCTTCATTTATTATTTAATTTATACACATAAAATAAAAATTTCAAACATCATCTCTAGATGATTTATAAATTAATAAAACAAAATAAATAAATATAAAAGTCTTAAGATAAGGGAAGCTCCCAAATCCTTGTTGTTGAGAGGTAACCTTGGTCAACCACTAGTATGGATTAAGAGGATTTTAAAGTTATGTTTGACCATGACTCATGAAAACTGCATGACCATAACTCACCTCAAATCATTGAAGGAACACACCCAAGAACACCACCCTCAAGGGGAATCAAAAGAGGAGGGAGGAAGTAGGTCATTAAAACATGGGAAATGAAGAAAAAGGGGGATGTGGATTAAAATAATAAGGGGGAAATGGGTCATTTTACAACTTTTTTTTTTAAATTTGGTCACCTTTGTGGTGACAAAATGGATTTCCAAACTGCACATCGACCATGTATTTGGAACTATCTCTATCCTTGACACAATTATTATTTGGTAGTATAGTTTGACTAAGAATGTTCTAACCATCCAACTTGATTAGAAGTTAAATTTTATGTTTTTCATGGTTTTTCTAAAACAACTCTACAACCATGCACTACACCCCTTAGAAAAAAACCCATATGGTTTCCCCACATAGAGTACCATAACCATATGGTAACTGTTCACCATGGTAAAACACTTTATAAATCTCTAAAATTTTACTAGAGGCTCCCATGATTCACATTATCACCCATGACACCTCTCACTCCATGATACATATAAAACATTATATCCTTGAGGTGTTCTAACTCTTATTGTCTTAATATGAATCTAAATAATTAGAAAAATTCCTTATTCAAAAATAAAAAATTAAAATTCCTTTTCAAAATTCATAACTTGTAATGACATGAGTCATTTTAGATCAAACCCACTGCACTCTTTTGAAAAAAACAAATAGATCATTCCAATCACTTGTTTCATTCACTATCCCATGTTAGTAGAATATTTCTTCCATATAATTCAATTATTTTCAACAAATAAACCTTCAAAACAATTGGTACATTATTCATTAATTATTTTAATATCTCTCAACTGAACATGCATAGTTTTTTCAGGATTTTGGATTGTTTTTCACATCCACTCCAAGCCTACACACAAAACATGTACCCTTATGTCCAACATCACCCCTTTGATCCAATAAGATTAATTAAATCCTTATTTTTTTGTTCTTTATTTTACATGTAAATCAGTATATATGTATTTATATATAAATTTTTATATAGAAAAATATTTACTTTCGGTTTTATCAATTTTCATATTTAAAAATTTAAAAGTTTAGGTTTTGGAATTTTTAAATAAAAGAAAAATAAATATTTTTAATTTGTGCGATGAATGAATTTAAAAAAATATATGTGTTTCATATTGTAATTTATTCTATTAGATAATCAAGGGAGTTTCTATCCAAAGATTCTCAAGAATTTTTAATATTATAAATTTTATTAGTTTGAATGAATTTAAATGGGAATATTTTGATTAGGTGATTCAAAGTTTATTACCTAATATTATCTTAGTGATTTAATTTACTTATTTGAGGATGTCATAAATTGAGATGAGGAATGTGATGATCAACATTTACTAAATAATTCATTTAGATATTTCTAAATAAATTATTTTAATGTAAATCTAAATGGATGAAGGAATCTAGTTCATTTTATGGATTAATTTTTTTTTATAAATATTCATGGTGAATTTAGTTTTTATGAGTCTATTATAAAAATTCTTGTTGAATTATACTTAATGATGTTTTATTAGGAAGTGAGTATTTATTTTATTCTTATATTTTTAAATATTCTATAATGGAAATTTTTAGGTGATTGAAATGTTTTTTAATAACTATTTAATGTTTACTAGTGGTTATATAAATGTTTTATTTTATTTTTCAAGTGTGTGTTTAAATTTAATTCTTTAAAAAATTTCATGAAAACTACTACTTTGAAGTAAAAATAAGTTTTAAATTAATTGATTTAATAGTTTTAAATATGAAACTTAATGATTAAAATGATAAATATTAACTGTTGTTTGAGTTATGTTATGGTATTATTTCAAAAAGTAAGGTAAACATGTTTTTATAAAAATTATTACTTTTAGATTAGATAAATTAACTTATGATTTTTTTCTTGTTGTTTAATTCTTTGATTTTTTGTTTTTTTCAAAAATTGATATTGATTTTTATTATATTACATTTATTTTAGATATTTGTTTTGAAAACCATTAGGTTTCTATTTTCAAAAAAAATTATTTTATGATCGTTCATTGTATAATATATTGTCTGGTTGGGTATTCATTTATTTTCATATTTTGAAAATTGAACTTCCATGAGAATGTATACAATGGATAGAAGTATTTGAAATTGATACCAACAAAACTAATAAGTGGTTAAGGACCATAGTATTGGGTCTATAAAATTTCACATTGAATATCAGGAGGATTTTATAAATTTGTAAAGGACAAAGAAAATCAAATGAAGCACTTCATGAAGTGAATATCATCAAAGGATTGAGAGCCACAAAAAACCCCCATTTCTAGGTAGCACGCCTGCTATGTAGGTCTCCCCTCTACATAGTCCCCCCCCCCCAAAATAAGAAATGAAATTTTGTTTTTTTGGTTGAGGTGTAAATTCAGGCCCCATGAAAACAAAATTTCATTTGTGGGGTGAGACATCACCTTTTGGCCCCCTATAAATGAAATTTCATTTATAGGGTGATGTGTCACATTTTATCCCCCAAAAATTAAATTAAATTTGGGGGTGAGGTGTCATCTTCAGGCCACTTAGAAACCAAAATCCATCAGGGTGAATGGCTTTTTATTGCTTATGGTCAACCTAGGATGGTGGTTATATTCAAAACCCTATAAAAATTCCTTATTGGGATGGATAATATGATGGAGAGAAATAGTCTGAGCAAGAAATTTCAATAGGTAATCACTTACTGCGTATCATAAGGTTAGAAAGGGAACTTGCTTAACTTCCCACAAAGGCAACATATTCCCTTAGAACTCCTTTATATAGAAAATACTTTATATACCACCATACCATCTAGAAAATAGTATGTGGGATGGAGTCTTTGTGAATATATGTTTGCCTTACCTCAACCCCTTGAAAAACTATTGGGATGAACGGTTCTACATAGAGTTTGACGTTAGCTTGACCCCTCCACAAACTATCCACATGACTCTCTCTATCAACCTCTCTTATGAATCATTATGCATTATATGGGCCCTTCACAAACTATTCAAGAATATAATCCATCAAGGACTCCAGACATACATGATCAGGGAAAATGACACATCAGCGTGTCTCCCATTTGATTATGAATTCCCTTGGTAACAGTTTTCCTGCACATATCATGTCGAATGGTTAAGGTCCTTGTGAAGTTTAAAATTGTTAATCCTCTGAGTAATGAGGACCCCAAACTTGGTGGAAGTCCCAGGGAACTCCCTATTTCAGAAAGTGAGGAGAACCAATTTCTTTACCCTTTAATGAGGGATAGTGCCTTATCCTCCTCTCATATTATTTGAAACTAGGAATAAGGAATACCTTATAGATTAAGACTCTAGTCTTTCTTATAGGATTTCATACCCCTCATCCCGTACGTACCCTAGGGCTTGAGAAGAAAAGAGAATATGGTCACATCAAATCCATTACGCTCTTTTGTAGCCCCAACCTTATCCGCTAATGGATAAAGGAGATTGTGTGATTTATAAGATCATCCTCATACTCTTGTTTCTCAAACTGAGCATGAATCATATGGGATTATAGTTTAGTAATGATCATAGAAGTCACATGATAAAATACCTAAATCAGTAGAATATTCCTTTTCTATAACATCCTCTCACCTTCATAATGGGCCTCTTATTTATTATAATCCCCAACCATGTTATCCCCACATCAAAGTTCCATATTCATAATGAGGGAAAATGGGACTCCTCTATAGTTGTAAGACCCAAAATTTTTGAACTACGTGGGATTTGATTCCCATTCAAATAAGATACGTCCGAAGCCTCCCTCAGATCCAAATTCAGTACCCCAAACTCACCCTCATATTCTCTGGTCCATATTCCCAATGGGGTCACATCCAGAATGGGTGGTTACATCCCTTTTAGTCCTATTGAGCCTCTTTGATATAATTCTAACACAAGACTTGACTAGGAACCTTTGTCCTAGATGTCCTTACTGAATGATGCCAAATTTCATGGTTTTTCCTCATCAAATGACCTTAAAAGGTATGATGTGTCCCATTATGTGTCACCAAACTATGTGTGTTCTGATTCCTTTCACAAGGATAAGTTGGAAGCCCATATCAGGGGCCCAATATCGACATCAAAAAGACTCCCATATTTCCAGATGACTATAAATTTTAGATCACCTCACTGTGAAGCTTAAAACCAACATTGTAAGAATAAAAAAAATAAGAATATCTAATCCACATAAAAAATACTTCCATCGATGTAGAACCCTAGATACATACTGATGTCTCCATTGATGAATAACATCATATATATATTGATGATTCTAAAATTAACACATGAAAATAATTGATTGTCAATATAATGGAGACATGCTCTGTATTTGGGATTTAATAAAGGATTCATAAACATTTCTTAAATCTATAAGAGAGTCCTAGAGTAGGAAATAATTGTGACTAAAAGGGTGTGAGGAGCCTTAAATCCCATCCTTTCAACCAATGTGAGTCCCCAAGTGTTTTTATACCATTTCTAATAATCGTATTCCTTTGGAAATAAGGTTTATGAAAAAAATGTAATAACAGAACCATTGGGTGTTTTCGGTTCCACGAAAAAAACCCACTAAAAACCGCCCATGAAGGACAGACTTATGTGTCTGACGTGAATGGTCATGCCACCACAACCACAAAACATCAATCACACCCCACATGGTTTTCGGGGGATGAAACAAAAAATAGTGAGCATAATGTGACAATATTTTAAAACACATTCAACCCCCAAAATCAATCATCACACTAAAGTTTTTGTCATAACAAATGGCAATCCCAATGTGAATACTTAACCAAGATGACTGTGTCTCCCACATGTCAGGCCCCTTTCATGCAAAATTAAAGAGGTACAAACATGGATAAAAAAAATTAATTATGTATCTGTTCATTTATTGAAATGGTTTTTTGAAAAAAAATTCTTGTTTATTATTTTCATATGTATTTAGGAACTTTTGATAGGAAATCCCTTCAATCTAATGAATTTATTTCAACCAACCCGAACTTATGCATCTTTTTTCATACAAGAAGAGTCCTCATCAAATAAGAGGACAATTTCACTAACCCAACACCTTTAGAAGATAGTCTCAAACATTATCATTCAAGGGTAACCCATCAATAGTTCTATACCAACCATAGAGGTAGCAAGACAAGGCCTCTAGCTCACAAATCCCCACCAACTGTCTGCTGAATGACGACTAGTGGCTCAAAAAGTTGATGACAAAAATTATCATTTCAAATAGCTTAATGAGTCTATACAAAGAGTAAAACAACAAGTTCATCACTTATCTCAGATAGGTGGATCAATAGGGCACTAACGACCTCATATAGAAAACACACGAGTCCCTCTAAAGGGATCCTTCCAACAACTATCTCCACCATCAGTTTGCAACATCAAACCCTCAGTATGATGAGTGTGCGACCCTCAGGGGTCCATACTAGGTCATTCAGGAATGGTAACTCAAGATATCCCTCCTAGGGTTGTGAATAGTCAAAAAGGAATAAGACCCCACCCACATTCCCAAAAGAGATATACATTAACCTAATACATAGTAAAACCATTAGCATGAGCACACCCCTTCAACTTCCACCAATCATGCCAGCATAGTTTGGAGGTATCATGAGAAACCAAACACCAAATCCTAGCTACAAACAGGGAGTTGGACCATATATCTAACTCCACACATAATTATTTTTGGGTTATCTCAGAAATAAATGGAGGGAAGAAGAAGGGATACATCTCTTCTCCATATAGAAGATGGAAATATATTCCCTTTCAAACTATATAAGTCACCCCTATATCCTATAAATAATGTAGGGATATCCATATATTATTATACACATCCATAGGTTTTGTAGGATATAATTATCACATTGGCGGTGACTAGGAGTCTGACATATAACCCTGACTCCACATTTGAAGTGAATCAACATCATAATCAGATAATAACCATGAATCAAACATGTATTCTTTCCCCTCTCTAGGATGGTCATGTAAAAAATCCCATAATAAATGGTCAATAAGATCAGGCCCATATCCCCATTCCAACTAAAGGATATCAATCTACTTCAGTGGCCACTCTAGGGAAGACACATTTCCCTTACAAAATTATAGATACCTATCACAAATTCCATCCAAGACATGGGATCTAATCAAATAATCTTCCAAATATAAAAGATACAACCCCCAATAGGCGGCCCCCACCATCCAAAAGAAATAATATTAAAATAAATATCACCAAAGATAATTGGAAAATATAGAGTTAGTCCATAAACAAACTATACTAAATGATGGTGTTCTTGAATCCCTCATATGTCTATCTATAGAGGATCATGATCCTAATCATCCATTACCCAATTACAGAGATAATAGATGCAGTTGAGAAGGACCTACCTGTAACATTACTACCAACTATTCCAAAATTCATCCCTGGTCTTCTTACCATGAAATATTACTTCATGTTCATAATCCAATCGATCATGATAACCCATTTCATTATGAGAATAATGGTAACCCTCTACTTGGATAGAAGATTAAATATTAAGAAGGTCTTATCCTTTCTACCATCCACCCTGAAGGTCCTCTCTATGATATATGCTGTAGACTTTCTCCTTGAAGTCATATGTTAAGCTATGATGGTAGACCTTCCCATGATGGAGTTTTCTATGAAGGTCCTCTTCATAGAAACACTTGATTTCATTAATAAGTTCCCCCCTTGAATAATAAAATATAAAAAATCCCCCTATCATGGGGAACCTGGGAAAATGGGGCTAGTCGTTTTTGATTCCTCGTTATCGAAAAAAGATATTCTTTCTCAATTGGAAGAAAAACCAAGGAAACAATCATTCTCTAAACCACCCTTAGATCACCTACCTTCCAATACAATAGAGGAAATCCCAGATGACCCTGTTGTTTATAATAAAAAATCAGGAAACATCCACTTTGGTCAGAAATAGTTGAGGAACATTATGAAAAAGTCAAAGGAGACATATTTCTAATGAGGAGACAGTTGGATAAACAAAACATACCAATAATGTTCTAGCCTTTAGAATCTCTCCAATTTAGAATTATAGAGGAATTTTTAGAAGATTATGAGCATGAAATTTACCTGAATATATAGACCACTCTTCATCACCTAAGAAAATGTATTATCATGTGAAGAATATCAAAGTCACGTCAAAATATTATAATAGATTCACCATCATATCAGAATGGAAAACCTCATAGCTACACAACAATAGAAATTTGGAAGACAGTAAAGATCCCTTCATTGCAATAATCTCGATGCATTTAAATAGTTATATAAGCTAATCACCAATACCCCATCTAGTGTTTATATAAGAGGATGGGGAGAACATGGAGAATTTAATTTTACATCATTACCTAATCAGAAAAACCCACTAAAGGTGACATCATGTAATGTCATAGCTTTATATTGGCTTTAAGAAATAGTCTCCACTCATAATAGATGGGTTTATCATAAATAATCGGTACAGAAAAACTCTCAAATAAATCATGCTAGAAGAGAGAGATACATCAAAAGACTCTTACATAATGCATTTCAAAATAGTGAGTAAGCCTCACGCTTAAGGGAAGCCAGTCTTCAGGTAGCACCAATATCTTTTAATGTTGGTGGATTAGGTGAAAATCATATAATAAAACCTGCAGGGTTGAAAAAAAGATCCATAAAATTAGAAGAGTAGCCACATAAGCTGTAGTCGTGGTAGTAAAAAATTAACACCTGCTGTAATGAATCATATTTTCTCATGTTTTATTTTTATAAATTAATTTGGAAAATTCTGAGACCAGACATTAAGATATCATGTGGTTTTAAGGCATGGGGTTCTCAAAAAGTTTGTTTAAAAAGGTTATTTTTTTAATAGCACATGCATGATAATTTTCTATTAAATTGAAATAAATATTAAATGGTTTACTGAATCAGAAATCCGAGGGCACCATTCAACTCAGAGTAGTGGATTTAGCCTAGGCATGACCTAGCATTGGTCAGTATAGGTCATCTGTAGAAAAAGTCACCAGGGGTGTAGCCATAAATAAAATAAATAAATATAAATTATTTTATTTAGAAATTATAATAACTAATAAATGGTAACTTAGATTAGAAATCTGTGACCACCTTTGTATTCAAAAGGATGTTTTTTCCTTAGGAGAGGCCTAACATCATCCAGCGTGGGTCGACAACAAAAGTTAGTTTTGGACCTGAACGTCATTAAAATATTTAATAATTTGTTATTTGGACATTACATGTTAACGAAATGAAAATTTTATTTTTTATTATCCATGTAACAGGAATTTAAATTTATCTCTATAACCATGGAATTCCTATGAGGTAAAGAGAAGGAAACTCTCTCCCAACGATGAATTCCATCAGATCAAGGATCGACGACGACACAGACCTCTGTTCTTTGTCAATGAATAATCCAATCATCGAGGTAGGGTATCGATCTATCTGTTATTTTTCCATTATTAAAATAAATCTACGAATGTGAACCAACCCTTGAACAGGTAGACACATAGTTTTTTCATTCTTGTGGGATGGTTAATTTATTTCTGGATTAAATGGAAAAGATCTTGATTATTATTCTATTGTTGGTTTATTTGTGATCCCATTAACATTAATGGATCAAGGAGGAATGAATAAGGCAAAGATCCATTATTTCAGTGTTCATGTGCTTAATCCATCCCCCCTAAATCTACCATGTTTTGTGTAATATTTTCCTTTTTAAATCCTATGAGAACGATCGATCGTTGCACCCACAATCCATGGCACTATGATTCGAGACAAAGGGTTGTGATCCGCGATGAAATTGCGAAGGTGCGGTGGGATCACACTAGGAATTCAGAAAGATGTGCCTCAAAGGCCATTTTAGAAAAATCCCATGGAAATGAGGAGGCTAGGAGACTAGGTAGGGAATTTGGAGCGACCATGTGAAACGTGGTCTAACCATATTGACTGGGGGAGCCGGTTGGCAACATGGTCGGGCAACCGCATGGACCAGAGGGACATGGCCCGGGAATTCCACATCTATAGAAGTATAACTGGGCCACTCTGGTGGCCCAATGGACCAAGCCAGTTTGGGTTGGACTAGACCGATGAGGTCGGGTCGGATCGGCCTGACCGGGTCAGGACAAACCTAGACCAGACTGAACCCTTTTTACTAAATTGGCCTTATCTTTAATACCATGTGTCTGTTTGATGAGCCGTTTGAGGATTTGGAACCCTCACGATGAGAAGTTCATTTTGATATACTCTAAGTGAGTTTTTTTTAAAACATAGAGTAAGAAATAATTTCTTGAGGTGTAGGTTCTCCTGGAATAAGTGCTCTATGAGCAAAATCCTACGGCTAACTGTGACTATGTGATCTTTATGACTATGTGACTTAGGGGACTGATTGAACCATAGAAAGTCCATGCGCCATTGATGATTTGTGTGCCATCGATGCTCCGTGCACCATCAACACTCTGTATTCCATTAATGATTCATTCTTCATCGAAGCCCCAAATGACATCACTACTGCGGTTGCCACCGACGCTCTATACGCCATAGACACTCTGTGTGCCTTATACACTCTGCGCACCATCGATGCTTTGAGTTCCATCAATTCTTAGTGCACTGATGAAACTTCTAGTATCATAGATACTCGGAGATCTATGTACTACAAATGGATATCCTTCTCTCCGTGATTTAGACTTATACATGTGTGAGCTGACCTTGTTGACTGTACTTCATGTGTTTCCTTTATGGTGTAATTCATGTGTTTCCTTTGTGGAATAATTTGTTTGTTTCCATAGTGGTATACTTCATGTACTTATTAGTTGTATTTTCCTTTGTCGGTTTATGGTCCCTACTATGTATTATTTTACTCACCCCTACATAGGATATGTCCACACATGTTGTGTCTTGTGCATATGATCAATGTTTTGATGGATTCCTTGGTGGACCAGGGCCAAGTCGGGCTTAGAGAGATTCCCAAAAGACGAGGTGTTCTTCAGAGACTTCATACAACTATTTCTCTACCTACCCTTCAGGAAGGGTTTTCTGTGGATGAGTTTCAAGAGCTTGTACATTTTATCTTCATTGGTCTTGTGTTTTAGCCCCATTTACTTTTCAGTTTTGTACTATTGTACTCTTCTGTAGGTATCATAGTGGTATGCATGCTTGTTTACTTAGTGTTTTCAGTTTCATCATTTTGGGCTTGGAGGTGGGTGTCTGTGTACATGTACTTAGGAAAATACCTCCCATTTGTGGGATATGCTTTCCTGGTGCTAGTAGCCATCCTCAGACATATTGAAGGTGGGATTGGGGTAGTCATGGCACGAGCCTCGGGGGACGGTTTATGAAAAAGTGGTATCAATGGATGTTGGTTCTACCTAATGAACCAAGAGTCTGTGAGGTTAGTTTGGGTCCATAGTGTTGAGTGTTTTGAGTTCATCTTTCAGGCTAGGGAATCTAGTGCTAGGGTGGCAGTCAATGTATCCATACAATATGACTTTGTATTATGATTTCTGACTCGGTATATGAAAACATCAGTTGAAGAGAAAATAAAATCATATGCATCATATAGGATTGAGTGTGTTCTCATGTCTTTCTTGAGTCAGTATCAGCTCACCAGGTATAATATATTGATTGTGGTATGTCTTGATCTATTTCAGGATGCCTCAACGTAGAAAACCATCCAGGATTTTGATGCATGATCACATGGATTATTCTCCAAGTTATGATGCATTGGTATAGGGACCAGTACCAGAGATAGCACACCAGGTTGGTGTACCAATGATACCACTACCTAAAGGGAATTAGTTACTACCAGCATTACCAATAGAGGATGCACATAGGATGAGTGTTTTTCATGAGTTCCAGAGGCTGTGACCTCCAAGGTTTTGGGGTGATCTAGACTCCTAAGTAGCTAAGGATTGTATGGTGGTAGTTACATGTGTCTTCCACCTAGTGAGGATGCATCTCGATCAAATGACAGTCCTAGTTGTGAGTCTTATACATGGATCAATATGGAGATGGTGGATCTATGTGATCTAGAAGTACGAGGAGAAAAAACTCACTTGGGAAGACTTTGAGAATATCTTTTATGAGTTATTTATATAAAAGTCACTCTCCATGTGTATACATGATCCACTACATCTGTAGCAGGGAAGCTAGATAGGAATTGTGTACTCGGCGAGGTTTATGGATCTTTCTCGCTACTCCATGGATATGGTGAACGACCCATTCTTCAGGGAACAAACCTTCGAACAGGGGATATGACTAGAGATCAGGGCATCCATGATAACCCTTAGAATCCCTATATATGTTGGGGTATTGGATAGATATTTTATCATGGAGAGATTACTGGTAGATCAGACACCGTTTTTGAGATCTACCATTGGATGTCAAGTAGTTGAATATTCAACATCAGGTATCAAAAAACTGATGCAGGAATCCAAGTGGATCTGACAGTTCATGAGACAACCCCAAGACATGAGGTTAGTGGTGTGAGGCTCCCTGGTTAGAGCGAGTGAGCCGAAGGATCGACTGTGTTACTCATGATGTGGCCAGGGACATCTAGATTAATATTTCCTAACTCACCATATAGAAGACCCGTAGACAGTCAAGGGACCACTGAGGTAGAAGAAAAGTTAGGAACATGGTGGTCCTCTAGGCAGTGGATGTAGAAGAGGATCAATATGTGTAGTAGGAGGAGGTTGGAGGCTTAAGGTACTATAACCACCGCCATAGGTGGTCCACTATGGGCTCAGGGAGATAGTGTATAGTGATGAGGATAGCTTTAGGTGATGGATACCTAAGACCTTGGTTCTCTAGAGATTATTAGAGGTATGATTGGGTTCTTTTCCACCATAGTTTTAGTTTTGATAGAAATGGGTTCTGTTAACTCTTTTCTCACAATGACCCTCGTTCGAGACATGGAGATTCTAGTGGAACCGTTGACTCAATCCATACACTTAATGACTCATACGAGGGAAGATTCAATGATCAAACACTAGTACCAATAGTCTTCCCCTACTCTTGGGGGTGAGAGTTTTGTTTGGGATCTCTTGGTGAAAACATCGAGACCTTAATATGTCATTCTTGATATGGACTTGTTATCCATAGTTCATGCCTAGATTGGAAATATTTGGCGAATAGTATGGTGATTCCACTGATATGGGGCTGGTTTTTCCTTTTTTCATGAAAATGAAACCCAAGTAGCGCGGGATGGACTCAAATATAGAAGGGTGGAACCAATCACACACTAGTTGGATAGCATGACACTCAGTGTAGTGGATGAGACGAGTTCTCAGTTTCTTGCAGTGGTGGATGAGTTCAAGGATGTATTTCCAAAAGATGTTCAAGGATTACCTCCTCATATGGAGGTGGATTTATGCATTGAACTATACCCTAGGAAAACACTGATATCTACACCTTCATGTCATATGTCTTATGCCGAGCTTCGTGGGTTAAGGGTACAAATGGAGGAATTTCAGAGGAAGGGATTCATGAGACCCAATGTTTCTCCCTAGGAGGCCCCAGTTTTTTTGATAAGAAGGCATACAAGAGCTTGAAATTATGTATGGACTTCCGATACCTGAACCAGGTGACTGTGAAGAATAATTATCCACTATATAGGATTACAAACCTCTTAGAACAACTAAAGGGGTTGAGGTTGTTCTCAAAGATAGACCTTAGATCTGGTTATTACCAGTTTTGAGTACAGATGATGAAATCCCAAACACAACCTCCAGATGTCAATAAAACCACTATGAATACTTAGTGATTCCATTTTTCATGAAGAACACATCAGTAGGGTTAATGGGAATCATGAACAATATCTTCTAGCATTACATATCCAAGTTCACCATGGTCTTCATTGATGAGATTCTAGTGTACTCGGTGTCTAAGGAGGAGCACACGATACACTTGAGGATGGTCCCGAACACACTCCAAGAGAACTAATTTTATGGGAAGCTCTCAAAGTGTCATTTTTGGATATGGGAGGTCCACTTTCTAGGACACTTCATTTTAGAGGCTGGAGTTGCAGTAGATCCGGCGAAGATGAAGCAGTGCTTTCTTGGGAACCATGCAAGAGTATTACTGATGTGTGAAGTTTCCTAGGTTTGGATGGGTACTATTAGAGGATTTTATCTAATTTTTATAGGGTATAAGAACCCTTGGTATCCTTGACATGGAAGGGGAATCCTTTCACGTGGATAGAGAAGTGCCAGCAGTGATTTCAGAAGCTGAGGCAGAGACTGACAAGCACTCCCATCTTGATATTTCTAGAGGAGGGTGTTGAGTACATGGTGTTATGTGATGCATCAGGTATTAGGCTTGGTTATGCCCTAAAATAAGGTAAAGAGGTGATTGCTTATGGTTCTAACTGATTGAGTCAGTATGATAAGAACTTCACAACCCAAGATCTTGAGCTAGAAGTGATAGTCATCACATTGAAGATGTGGTGAAACTACCAGATGGGTGAGAAGTTTACCATCTACTATGACCATAAGAGTCTCAAGTACATATTCTATCATAAGGATCTAAACCTGAGATAGATACGATGGGTAGAGTTCCTGTATGACTACAAAATTTATATTATTTATACTCATGGGAAGAGGAATGTTGTGGCAGACATTCTCAGTAAGAGATCCAACTTACAGTTGCTGAGTGAGGTGTCAGAACAGTTGGATACATTACAGATATCCTTTTTGGATGGAGATGGAGTAGATTATATCCGGTTTATGGTAGTTACCCCACCACTATTGCAACAAGTTAATGAGGTACAACTCGGACATACCAACTACGAGACTTTACATACTCATATGTCCACAGGGCATACCCTTAATGGATATTCGAATGGTGGGGAGCACAATGTTAATTTCATAGGGTGAAAAGTAATGCTAGTGAAATTATGGGAGGAGGTCTTGAGGGAGTTCCATACTTCACCATTAGCAGTAAATCCAGGATTAAAAAAGATGTATTAGGATCTCTGATATTAGTTCTGGTGGCCGAGGATGAATAAGGTGGTGACAGAGTTCATTTATTGATTACTCACTTGTTAGTAATTAAAGAATGAGTAGCAGGTTCTAGTAGGTTTGACTCAACCCCTTGAGGTCCCATATTGGAAGTGGGACGGGATATTGATGGAATTTGTGATGGGTTTACCACAAACATCTAGGGGACACGATACAATCTAGGTGATCATTGACCGACTCACCAAGCCAGCCCACTTCCCACTGATCCGTTAGCAGAGTCCCCTAGAGATCTTGGGGTGCCTAAATTAGTGGGAGATAGTACAACTTCATAGAGTTCCATCAACAATCATCTCAGATCATGATGATTGATTTATATCCTAGTTGTGGAAGGGATTACAGGAGATGTTTGGGTCTCAGCTGAACTTGAACACAAAGTTTCATCCCTATTCGGATGGATATATGGAGAGGACCATCCATGTTCTAGAGGAAATTCTATGTGATTACATCCCAGAATTTGGATGCAGTTTGTAAGACCACCTACCATTGGTGGAGTTTTCATATAAAAAAAGTTACTACTCCACCATTGGTATGGAACCATTCAAGACCTTGTTTGGGAAACCATGCAGGTCACCAAATTACTGAACAGAACTAGGGGAGTCATCTCTCATCGGTCTAGAGTTGGTATGGGCTACCACCGAGAAGGTTCAGATCATCCAGGAGTGGGTGAGGACTGCATAGAGCCAGAAGCATTCTTATCCTAATAGAAGGTGGAGGAATCTGGAGTTTGAAAAGGGAGACCATGTGTTCCTTTGGGTCTCACCTCGATGGGGATTGTAGATATTTGGCTGGGGTGGAAAGTTATCTCTGAGATACATAATCCCTTTTCAAATTCTTGGCAATTTTGGAGAGGTGGTGTACCTCCTAGCTCAACCACACAGTTGCGCTAGGTATATGATGTCTTCTAGGTGTTGTAGAACAAGAGGTATGTTCATGATTCATCATACGTCATCAACTAGGGGGAGATAGACATTTATGATGGGGTGACTTTTGGGGAGTACCCATTGGAGATAGAGGATCAACATGAGAAGATCCTCTATAGACAGTCGATTCCTCTGGTGCACATTCATTGGTAGCACATGAATCTCTAGGAGAGAACTTGGGAGTGGGTGGTTCAGATTCATGCTTAGTACCCTAACATTTTTTTTGAGTATCCATTGTTTTGGATTTTAGGGATGTAAATCCCTAATGTGGGGATAATGTAATGAATTGTATTTTTAACACCCCAAGCTTATACGATACTCTTCTCTTTGAATAATGAAATAGCGTGTGTTGTACGTAACATCGAGTTCTAATACACCACAACCAATCAAACTAGCCGTTATGAATAGTAATACTCACTTTTTGAAATTTATAAATTTTATTTTTCAAAATGGACTTCATTTTTGGATTCGGAATATCGAAATTAGCCTAGGGTGAAGTTTTGGTATTTTTCTGAAAAACATCATTTTTTGATGAATAGTGAAACCACTAAGTGGTAGTTAAAAAACTAATTTTTTCATAAAAATTAATTTTACCGCTTCAGTGAGTGGAATTTTGAAACTCCGAGAGACACTGTCAATATCAAGGACTAAAATGTGGTTCATTGAGATGAAAATAATTTTTGGTGAATAGTAACTTTTTTACTTTTATTTACCACGGTTAAAAGTAAATAGGGTAATTAAAGGTAAAAATGATATTAATATTACCCTAAAACATGTCCTAATTCTATTGGATAAGCTTAATTGGACCTAAAACAACCTTAGGAATTAAATATTATCATTTAGGTCCATATGGATTAGATTAGGACAGTTATTATTATTTAATTCAAAGAAGAGTTAAAAGAGTTAAAATCAAAGTTTATTTACTAAAACATTTTCAATATAGGGTTATACATAATTTAAATTCCATTTTAAATACTAATAAGAAATCTAAAAATATTTCCTACATAATGGTATTTAATTTATAATTTGTAGACATTAAATAATTTAATTTATTAATGACACAATGATGATGCAGTAATTACCATAATAGTGAAAAATTAAAATAATTGATATTATAAATACCCAAATAAATATAATTTGAGACTTTTTATAAATTAAAATAATTTTATAGGTTAATATGACATGTTAGTAAAGATTTAATTAACTTTTTTCGAAGTAATCATTCTGTTATAATTTTCACAAAAATCAATTTTCCAAATAGTGTCAAAATTGACATAAAAGAGTTTTTAAAACAAATATTATATTATTAATTGATATTCCATTCCTAAAAATCTAAGGTTCGGCCAAGAGACTTATTCCATGATAGGTGTATCATTAATGGACCACTTTGGGGTCACTTGGAGGTATATAGTAATTTTATTAACTATATAATATAAAAATACAAAGTGACATGGTAAGTGTCAAACTAATTAACTAAGAGTTAAAAATAAAAGATAAGGTTAATATAATGACCCAAACCTATCTAAATTATATTGGCTGAGTGTTTTTCGACCCATACCCACCTTAAACTTTAAATAATACACTTTGGATCCATTAGAAACCGAATATTAATTTATTATAAAATAATATTTCTAGCTTTTCCAAAGGAGCCCCTCACCCCTCTTATAAAAGGGATCTCCGCCTTCTCATTAATTCAGACCTTCAAAGCCATTTGGATCGGCCAAACTCTTCCCAAATACTCTCTAAACTTCCCTCACTTCATCCTAGAGGCCTTAATTTAGTCATAAAGCCAACCTAAGGATCCATTTTGATCAAATCAAAAGGAAGAACTTGAAGAAGAAGTAATGATTTCACCACCCTTTTTCAAGTTCCTTTCTTCTTCCACTTTTTCTTTCGTTGTTATTACCATTATAAATTAATAACCCCGGTATCTTATATATACTTTGATGTTATTATAAATATGGTACAACCATATTCAGTATTCTATCCGTCCTTTGAATAACATGTCACCATACGTGAGTACGTACGGATTACCGTCTCCACGCCGTGGTGTAATTGTTATTCAATAAATTATTATTTGGATGGGTATAATAATGATATTTAATTCATGTAAATAATAAATATAACATGATAATTATTATTTATATATGATATAACATCCAATTATATATTATTTTAATATCAAAAGAATGACATTGTCGCTCGTGCGTACGTACGGACTACCGTCTCCACGAACACGATGAGACTCATTCTACATTGTATCCATTCAAGTCTAATTATCATTTGATGATTAATAATAGTATCTAAGGACTTGATATAATTCTGGATATGATTAAGATACAACCTATCCATGACAAACCTGACTTATGTAACAAACCATATAAAACAAAACGAGTAAGTTAACACCCGAAACAACGATAATACTAAGATATTATTAACAAATCAATGTTAAAAGATCATATATGATATCATATTAATGTATATGATTCTTGTATAATTTAATAACAATTATTTCACCATTATACATGAGGTTAACCTACCATCAACCAAGTAAAAGTACAAGGTAAGAGTTTATTTCACAATCTCTTCATTATCCGAGGTTGTTTATACGTAATAATCTACTGAGATCTCTTTATCATCCACATCCATATTTCTTAAAAATGTATTTCAAAACTTTTTTACTATTTAAAAGAATATGGGTTAAAGTTATTTATACCCTTTTTTGACTTTTTATAAGAGGTTTATAAATGAATCTTTCCGTCATTTTCCAAACAAGGTGCTTTTTAACCTTTTCGACAGAATTAAGGTAAGAATATTTTTTTAACTTATACGGCGGGTGCGGCTATTTTCCGTCGTTGTAAAATAGTCGAAGCTTCCCTTACAATTTTATGAGAATATTTTCAAAGAAAATGTTTTATTTTATAAATATATGACTCTTAAATGATTTCAAAATAGAAAGAGATATTTCTCTAAAAAGAGTTTTTATTTCATCTATGTCAACATCCTTTGATGGATTTTACGCTTATTTGAAGTTGATTTATTATGATACAATACTTCTATATTGTATTGAAGGTTTTGTGATATGTTTGACTGTGGATGTGTTATTTTTATACCATTCATGGTTTATGGATGAAGTATTTACATTTCATATGCTAGTTTTAATATGAATGTTTATGTTATGTTTAAAACTTTTCATATGGGAATGTATTGGACTTAATATGTGATAGGTGGAGCCCGCTATAGCTCCTCGATGCATCGGTAGGTCTCATGAGACAAACTAGTGTCTTGGAACAAGGCCATGACAAAATCTTATTTGTCGTCTTGGCACAAGGCCTTGGCTATGTGGTTATGATAGTCTGGCATTATGCATTCCATCATTATGAAAGTGGTTATTGATGTTGCATGTGATTATTCGATTAGTAGAATATCCATGTGAATAAGTAAATGGAATTATTTCATTTTATTTTTGCCATCCTATGTTGAAGTTCATGTTTAAAAGGATTCTGTTTTATTTATACATTGACTTAAATGTTTATTCTTATTTATGAATGTTTCTTCTATATTGTTATCCTTACTGGGCATTTGAGCTCACCCCTTTTCTATGTTTTATTTTTCCCAAGATGTGAAGAAGTAAATTATGAATGACCTGCATGGATAGTATGAGGAGATAAGAGTGTAGACTAAGGGGACTATGTTGTTGTAGTTTTCATTTTTATGATGTAATGTAAAACTTTATGAATATATCTAGTGTTTCCAAGGCTACTAAACTAATCGGTTGTTCGAGATTTGATCTTTCTTTTGATCATGCCAATGTTATGTAATAATGAACCGACTCTGGGTAACTGGGGTTGGGGCATTACAGTTGGTATCAGAGGAAGTTTAGTAAAAACCTTGGAAGCTAGATTTAGGTAAACTCTGATTAGAGAACATAGATTTAATATGGACTTTGAGGATTAGTATAGAAGAACTTCCTAGAATTTTGGTATTGTAGAGATTTTGTGAGTTTTCTGAGAAATACATCCCTTTCTGGATATGAGCAGGTAGAGGCAGCTCTGGCACAGATGTACCTAGGGGTAAAACCCGAAAACACTGCTTTGAGCTAGACTCGAATGGGAACTGGTGCACGAAAACGGGCCTTGCTGCACTCTTGGTTACGACACTCCCCGGGGATATGATTAGGATAACTCTCATTTTCTTTACAAATCATTATGAAGGGTTTATGAGTATATATTTCCTAAAAAAACATTTTTATGATTATGGATTATATCCATAAATAGTTCAATTTATGTTAAGTGTTTTATAAGTATGGAATTATGTATTTTGATTCATAAACTAATCTAGTTTATAAAATTGTTTAGAAATGGCACCTAGTGGAAGATATGGAAACCGTATCAATGCACGCGCTCCATGTAGGTATTTTCCTCCTGCTCAAGATAATTATAGTGGAGCTGGTGATGCAACTGGTGCCGATCAGCTAATCACCATACTGGGACAACTCACCGAAGTTATGAATAATAACCTTACTCGTATGGAGCACCCTGATCCGCAGCATGGAGGATCAATGTTAGATCACTTTATGAGGCAACAACCACCAACGTTCAATGGGAGTACAAATCCCTTAGTAGCTGAGCAATGGATAAATTCCCTAGAGAAAATATTTTAGGCTTTGGGGAGTAGTGAAAGGGAAAAAGTTATCATGGAATTTTACCACCTCACTGGAGATGCTGATCAATGGTGGTCATTGATTCAAAACACGAAGGAAGATGATGAAGTATAAAATATGGAATGGAGGGAGTTCAAATATCTATTTTTAGAAAAATACTTTCCTCATGACCATCGAGCAGATATAGAAAGACAATTACTGAGTCTAAGACAAAAGGAGGATGAGAATGTCGCAAAGTATGAGGCTAACTTTACGAGGTTAGCAAGGTATGATGGAGATTATATACGTAACCTAAGAAGTAATATTGATCGTTTCTTTGATGGGTTAAAACCATTTCTCCGTCGAGCATTAGTCTCACAATCCTTCTCGTCGTATGAAGACATTGTCTCATGTGCTATCAAGACAGAGAAAGAATTCTCAAAGTCTTATGACTTTAAAGCAAAGTAAGAGAAGAAGAGATCTATTGATCAATCTAGGAATGGAAATAAAGGGAATAAGGGAAAAGTTGAATATCCATACTACAGTAAATGTGGGAAGAAACACCCCGGTACTTGCTTAAAAAGAACAAGAGTCTATTACAAGTGTGGTGAAAAAGGCCAATAAGCTCGTGATTGCAGGGGAAGAAGGAAGCTACCGATGTCCAATGCTATAATTGTAGGGAGATGGGACATTATGCAAATGAATGTACTAAGAATCAGGGGAACTTACCTCAGAAAAGGCCAAGGGATCAAGGCCAAGCTTATGGTATCACTACTACTGAGGTAGAAGCTCCGAAAGACGTGGTGGCAGGTAATTTAATGCTTTCCTCAAGTTTAGAAAATGCATTATTTGATTATGGATCATCACATTGTTTCATATCTTCCCAGTTTTCTATGAAAATTAGATATTTCCAATTTGATTTAACAAGGGAGTTGTTAGTTAAAACTCCTAAGGGAAGTATCATTGCAACAAAGTTTTGTGAATCAGTCCCCATTATAGTACATAAATGATCTTTATCTGCTGATCTCATCGTCATACCCATGATTGAGTTTGATATAATCCTCGGTATGGATTGACTTTAGAACTATGATGCGAAGATTTATTGGAAGAAGAAGGAGGTTATTATTTTTGATGATGATGATAAAGAACACCTTATCTTTAGAGCAGAATCATCACCACCTAATTCTTATCTAGATCCACCCCCAGTAGCTAAACTAAATTCAATTATTGGGGAGGAAGAGGATGAAATTACAGTGGGTGAGGAAAGTAATGTTCAAATAGAGGATGTACTTGTTGTGAAAGAATATTTAGATGTGTTTCTGGAAGATTTAACTGCACATCCTCTAGAGAGAGAAGTTGAGTTTTCCATTGATTTAATTCCTGGATCAAGGCCTATATCGAAGACCCCTTATAGAATGGACACTGTAGAATTAGTTGAACTAAAGAAACAACTAGAGGAATTGAGTAATAAGGGATTTATTCTCCCTAGTGTTTCTCCATGGGGAGCCCCTGTTCTTTTTGTTAAAAAGAAAGATGGATCTATGGGGTTATGTATCGACTACAGGGAGATCAATGCTATAAAAATAAAAAATAAGTATCCCCTACCTCGCATTGATGATTTATTTGACCAACTGCATGGAGCTAAATACTTTTCAAAGATTGATATTCGATCTAGATACTATCAGTTGTGTGTGAAGAAGGAAGACATTCCGAAGACAACATTTCGAACTAGGTACGGGCATTACGAGTTTACAGTAATGCCTTTTGGATTGACTAATGCACTCTCTGTATTCATGGATATTATGAATATAGTTTTCATGGAATATCTCGATGAATTTGTGGTGGTATTTATTGATGATATCTTGGTATACTCCAAAAGCTATGAAGACCATGAAAATCACTTGCGCATTATCCTGAAGACTCTGAGAAGACATGAATTATATGGGAAGTTTAGCAAGTGTGAATTCTGGCTTCAGGAGATTTATTTTCTTGGACATATTGTCTCTAAAGATGGAATCTATGTTGATCCTTCTAAGACCAAGGAAATCCATGAATGGCCAGCACCTACGAGTGTAACTGAGGTACGCAGTTTTATTGGTTTGGTAGGTTATTATCGATGTTTCGTCCAGAATTTTGCCCAATTGGAAAACCCATTAACGAAGCTCACACGTAAAGGGGTTAAATTTTTTTGGACAAAAGAGTGTGAAGAATGTTTCAAAGAATTGAAGAAAAGATTAGTCAATGCTCCTATATTGACTCTACCATCGGGGAGTGATGGGTTCTTTATTTAAAGTGATGCATCGAAGAGAGGACTTGGTTGTGTTCTTATGTAGAATGATAGTGTTATTGCCTATGCATCATGAAAGTTGAAAATTCATGAACAAAAATATCCTACTCATGATCTCGAGTTAGCAGCTGTGATCTTTGCTTTGAAGATATGGAGTAATTACCTCTATGGTAAAAATGTGAGATTTATACTGATCACAAGAGTTTGAAGTATATTTTCTCCCAAAAAGAACTCAACATGAGGCAAAAGAGATGGCTTGAATTACTCAAGGATTATGATTGCACGATACACTACCACCCGGGGAAGGCAAACAAGGTGGCAGATGCTTTGAGCAGAAAAGACCATGGAGTTTTGAACAATATGAGAATTAAAAGGGATCCAATTTTCATGGATCTAGTGAAGATGGACATGGGAATAACCATGGAAGGTGAAACATCAGTGCTTTTTTAAAATGGTTGCCAAACCATCTTTACTAGAATGGATTAAGAGTTCTCAGACCGATGATGAATAATTTCAAAAGAAGATTAAAGTTGTGAATGATGGGAGATTGAGAGGCTTTGTGTATGAAGAAGGAATTTTGAAATTCGGGAAGAGGCTTTGTGTTCCCGATATACTTGATCTAAAAAAGGAATTACTGGATGATGCTCATAGTTCCAATTTCTCTATACACCCAGGGAGCACCAAAATGTATAGATATTTGTAGGAACATTTTTAGTGGGACAACATGAAGAGGGAGACTTTCGATTTTGTGTCAAGATGTATGGTTTGTCAACAAGTGAAAGCTGGAAGGCAACAACCTAAAGGATTCATGTAACCTCTTCCCATACCGGAGTGGAAATTGGACAATATTACGATGGACTTTGTCATGGGGCTACCAAAGACTCCTAGAAGGAACGATGTAATATGGGTAATTTTTTATCATCTTACCAAGTCAGCACATTTTCTTGCTATAAGGGATGATTTACCACTTGAACTACTAGAAAGACTATATATTAATGAAGTTGTGAGACTTCATGGAGCACCCCTATCAATTATTTCTGATCATGATCCCCATTTTACTTCAAGATTCTGGAAAAGTCTTCAGAAAGCCTTGGATACTGAACTTCATTTGAGTACTGCCAACCACCCTCAAATAGATGGACAATCAGAACGAACTATTCAAACCTTAGAAGACATGTTGAGATCCTTCTCAATTGACTTTTAGGGTATGTGGGATCAATATTTACCTATAGTAGAATTTTCCTATAACAATAGATTCCATTCGAGTATTCATATGGCACCATATAAAGCATTATACGGAAAGAGATGTCTCACACCAACCTGTTGGGATGACATTAATGAAATAAAACTTGTAGGCCCAGAACTGGTGGAGGAAACGATGGAAAAGGTGAAGGTAATCCAAAACCATATCATAGCAGCTCAAAGTAGGCAGAAGAGGTATACTGATAATCGAAGGAAGGATTTGGAATTTCAAGTTAGTGATCATGTTTTCCGGAAGGTATCTCCATGGAAGAGAGTCATACGTTTTGGTAAGAAAGGTAAATTGAGTGCTAGGTACATCGGACCTTTCGAAATTCTAGAACGAATTGAGGTTGTAGCTTACCGATTGGCAATGCCGCCAAGTCTCTCCAAAGTTCACGATGTGTTCCACATATCTATGTTGAGGAAATACATGCCTGACCTAACACATGTACTCACCTATGAGTAATTAGAACTGGAACCTGATCTATCTTATTGTGAAGATCCCATCAAGATTCTTGATACGAGGGAACAAGTACTGAGAAACCGGACGAATCGTCTGGTAAATGTCTTGTGGAGAAACCATAAGATGGAAGTGGAAATGTGGAAACCCGAGGAAGTTATGATGAAGAACCACCCGAGTCTTTTCATGCGGTAGTATTATAGAAATTTAGAGGATGGAATTATTTTAAGGAGGGGAGAATGTAACACCCCAAGCTTCTACGGTACGCTTCTCTTTGAATAATGCAATAGCGTGTGTTGTACGTAACATCGAGTTCTAACACACCACAACCAATCAAACTAGCCGTTATGAATAGTAATACCAACGTTTTGAAATTTATAAATTTTATTCTTCAAAATGGACTTCATTTTTGGATTCGGAATATCGAAATTATCCTAGGGTGAATTTTTGGTATTTTTCTTAAAAACTTCATTTTTTGATGAATAGTGAAACCACTAAGTGGTAGTTAAAAAACTGAATTTTTCATAAAACTTAATTTTACTGCTCTTGTGAGTGGAATTTAGAAAATTATGAGAGAAATGGTTAATATCAAGGACTAAAATGTGGTTCATTGAGATGAAAATAAATTTTGGTGAATAATAACTTTTTTACATTTATTTACCACGGTTAAAAGTAAATAGGTCAATTAAGGGTAAAAATGATATTAATATTATCCTAACACATGTACTAATTCTATTGGATAAGCTTAATTCGACCAAAAAAAACCTTATAAATAAAATATTATCATTTAGGTCCACTTGGATTAGATTAGGGCATTTATTATTATTTAATTCAAAGAAGAGTTAAAAGAGTTAAAATCAAAAGTTATTTACTAAAACATTTTTAATATAGGGTTATACATAAGGTAAATCCGATTGTAAATTTTCATTAGAAATCTAATAATATTTCCTACATAATGTTAGTTTATTTATAATTTTTAGACATTAAATAATTTAATTTATTTAAGACACAATGATGATGCAGTAATTACCATAATAGTGAAAAATTAAAATAATTGATATTATAAATACCCAAATAAATATAATTTGAGACTTTTTATGAATTAAACTAATTTTATAGGTTAATATGACATGTTATTAACGTTTTAAGTAACTTTTTTGGAATTAATAATTCTGTTATGATTTTCACAAAAATTAATTTTCCAAATAGTGTCAAAATTGACATAAAAGAGTTTTTAAAACAAATATTATATTATTAATTGATATTCAATTCATAAAAATCTAAGGTTATCCAAAGAGACTTATTCCAAGATAGTTGTATCATTAATGGAGCACTTGGGGGTCTCTTGGAGGTATATAGTAAGTTTATTAACTATATAATATTAAAATACAAAGTGACATGGTAAATGTCAAACTAATTAACTAAGAGTTAAAACTAAAATACAAGGTTAATATAATGACCCAAACTTGTCTAAATTATATTGGTTGAGTGGTTTGAGACCCATCCCAACCTTAAAATTTAAATAATACACTTTGGAGCTATTAGAATCCGAATATGAATTTATTATTAAATAATATTTTTAGCTTTTCCAAAGGTTCCCCTCACCCCTCTTATAAAAGGGAACTCCCCCTTCTCATTAATTCACACCTTCAAAGCCATTTGGCTCAGCCAAACTCTGCCCAAATACTCTCTCAACTTCCCTCAATTCATTCTAGATTCCTTACTTTAGTCATAAAGCCAACCTAAGGAGCCCTTTGGATCAAATCAAAAGGAAGAACCCGAAGAAGAGGTAATGATTTCACCACCCTTTTTCAAATTCCTTTCTTCTTCCACTTCTTATTTCTTTGTTATTATAATTCTAAAATAATAACTCCAGTATCTTATATATACTTTGATTTTATTATAAATATGGTACAACCATATTCAGTATTATATCCATCCTTTGAATAACATGTCACCAGACGTGCGTACGTACGACTTACCGTCTCCACGTCGTGGTGTAATTGTTATTCAATAAATTATTATTTGTATGGGTATAATAATGATGTTTAATTAGTGTAAATAATAAATATAACATGATAATGATTCTTTATATATGATATACCATCCAATTATATATTATTTTAATATCAAAAGAATGATATTGTCGCTCGTGCGTACGTACGGACTACCGTCTCCACGAACGCGATGAGATTCATTCTCCATCGTATCCATTCAAGTCTAATTCTCATTTGATGATTAATAATAGTATCTAAGGACTTGATAGCATTACGTATATGATTAAGATACAACCTATCCATGATAGACACAACTTACGTAACAAAACATATAAAATAAAACGAGTAAGTTAACACCCGAAACAACGATAATACTAAGATATTATTAACAAATCAATGTTAAAAGATCATATATGATATAATATTAATGTATATGATTCTTGTATAATTTAATAACAATTATTTTACCATTATACAGTGGTTTAACCTACCATCAACCAAGGAAAAGTACAAGGTAAGGGTTTATTTCACAATCTCTTCATTATCCGAGGTTGTTTATACTTAGTAATCTACTGCGATCTCTTTATCATCCAAATACATGTTTCTTAAAAATGTATTTCAAAACATTTTTACTATTTACAATAATATGGTTTAAAGTCATTTATACCTTTTTTTGACTTTTTACAAGAGGTTTATAAAGGAATATTTCCATCATTTTCCAAATAAGGTGCTTTTTAACCTTTTCGACAGAATTAAGGTAAGAATGTTTTTTTAACTTATACAGTGGGTGCGGATATTTTCCGTTGTTATGAAATCGTAGAAGCTTCTCTTACAAGCTTATAAGAATATTTTCAAAGAAAATGTTTTATTTTATAAATATATGACTCTTAAATGATTTCAAAATAGAAAGAGATATTTCTCTAAAAAGAGTTTTGATTTCATCTATGTCAACATCCTTTGATGAATTTTATGCTTATTTGAAGTTGATTTATTATGATAAAAAACTTATATATTGTATTGAAGGTTTTGTGATATGTTTGACAGTGGATGTGATATTTTTATACCATTCATGGTTTATGGATGAAGTATTTACATTTCGTATGCTAGTTTTAATACAAATTTTTATGTTATGTTTAAACCTTTTCTTACAGGAATGCATTGGACTTAATATGTGATGGGTGGAGCCCGCTATAGCTCCTTGATGCATCGGTAGGTCTCATGAGACAAACTAGTGTCTTGGCACAAGTCCTTGACAAAATCTTATTTGTAGTCTTGGCACGAGGCCTTGGTTATATGGTTATGATAGTCCGACATTATGCATTCCATCATTATGAAAGTGGTTATTGATATTGCATGTGATTATTCGATTAGTAGAATATCCATGTGAATAAGTAAATGGAATTATTTCATTTTATTTTTTCCATACTATGTTGAAGTTCAAGTTTAAAAGGCTTTTGTTTTAGTTATACATTGCCTTAAATGTTTATTCTTATTTATTAAAGTTTCTGCTATATTATTATCCTTACTGGGCATTTGATCTCACCCCTTTTCTATGTTTTATTTTTCCCAGTATGTGATGAAGTAAATTATGAATGACCCGCAAGGATAGTATGAGGGGATAAGAGGGTAGACAATGGAGACTATGTTGTTGTAGTTTTCATTTTTATGATGTAATGTAAAACTTTATGAATATATCTAGTGTTTCCAAGGCTACTAAACTAATCGGTCTTTCGAGATTTGATCTTTCTTTTGATTATGCCAATGTTATGTAATAATGCACCGACTCTAGGTAACTGGGGTCGGGGTGTTACAGTATTTTCTCTAGTTTTATATTTATAAATTAAATGGGAAAATTCTAAGACCAGGCATCGAGATGATGTGAAATTCCAAGGCCTAGGGTTTCTGAAACTTTTGTTTAAAAAATGTTATGTTTTTAATTGCATACATGCGTGGATTTTATGAAAAAGTGAAATAACTCATAAACAATTGCCTGAATTGGAAATATGAGGGAATCATTGAGCTCATAGTAGTTTCTTTAAACTAGGTGCGACCTAACATTGGTTGTCATGGGTTATTTGTAAAAAAAGTCATAAGGGGCGTAACCAAAATTAAATAATTAAATATAAAATACTTTATTTTGAAATCCTAATAAATCACAAATGTTCACTCAGATTGGAAATCTAAGATCACCATTTAGTTCATAAAGCGGTGTTTTCCTTAGGCGAGGCTTAACATTAACCAGAACGAGTTGACTATAAAAGTATGTTATTAGAAATGAATGTCATTAAAATATTAATAAAAATATTTTATTTGGATGTTACAAGTGGACGCAGTGGTGGTTTAATTTTTTTATAACCCATGTCAGTGGAATTTAGAGACATCTTCATAACCTTGGAATTCCCCTAAGGAAAAGAGAATGAAGCTCTCCCGATGGCGAAGGCCGGCAGATCGAGGATCGATGATGACACAGACCTAAGTTCTTCATCAACGACTGATCCAATCGTTGATGTAGGGTGCTGATCTATTTGTGATTTATTTTCCCCTTATTAAGAAAAATTAAGAATGCAGACTAACCCATAAACAAAATGATCTTTGGTGCGGTCGTTCTTGTGAAATAGTTAATTTGTTGAGGATTAAAGGGAATAAATCTTGTTGATTATTAAACTGTTGGTTTCTTTATGATTCCACTAACATGAATGGATCAAGGTAGAATAAACAAGTACAAGATCTGTTATTTGGGTTTTAATGTTCTTAATCTCTCCCATATAAATCTATCATGTTCTTCATGCATTCTTCTCCCTTTGAAACCCTATACTAACAATCGACCGTTGCACCCACAATCCATCGTGCAATGATATGAGTCCAAAGTTTGTGATCCATGAAAGCATTTCAGAGGTGCGATGGGAGTGCAGAAAGTAGGTGGAAGATCATAGAGTACGATGCAATGAATGTAAGGTCACTGATAGGGTGGCCTATGGAGAGGGAAGCACATGACTCGACAAGAGGTCAAGTTCTAGTAGGGAGAACAACTACGATCCAGCGGTACCGCATCCGAGGAGAAGCCTGTGGTGGAGAGATGTGGATTGGAGGCCATTTAAGCGGAATCCTATGAAAATGGGGAGTCCATGAGACTAGGAAGGGAACATGAACCAACTACGCGAAATGTGGTCTGACCTCGTTGAGCTGGGGAAACGACTGGCCACGCGGTCCGGTGACCGTGTGGACCCAAGGGACATAACTAGGGCGGTCCATGTCTAATGAAGCATAACCAACCCACACAATGTGGGATGAGCTTGAGAACAGGTCTGCTCCAGTGGCCTAACAGGCGGACATAGACCGAATGGTTTGGGTCGGGTTGGCCGGACTAGGTTGGATCAGAACTGGACCAGATGAGACCCGTTTTACTAAATTGTCCTTACCTTTCCAATGGCGTGTCTATTTGATAAGTTTTTTTCAATGTTGGGAACCTTGAAACGATACATTCATTTTGAGATACTATATGTTATTTTCTGTGGATATTGGAATATGACCTAATGGATTGACGAGTAGGTATTGTAGGAACAATCACGCTACGAGCATAATCTTGCAGCTGGTGGTGACTATGTGATCTTGATGACTATGTGACTTGGGGGACTACTTGACCCATCGATGCTCCATGTTCCATAAATGCTCTGTGCACCATAGATTCCCCAGACACCACTACTGCTCTGAGCACTAATGAAAATATGTGTGCCACTGATGCTCCATGTGCCATCGATGACCCATGTTCCATCGACGATCTGTACACCATCGATGATCCGTGCACCTAAAAAACTTCTAGTGTCATAGAGACTTGAAGATATGTGGACAACAATAGGAAATCCTTCTCTTCGTTCAATAGAATTATACCTATGTGAGATGACCATATTGACTGTGCTTCATGTGTTTTCTTTGTGGTGTACTTCATGTGTTTCCTTTATGGAATACTTTGTGTGTTTCCTTTGTGTATATTTTATGTACTTCTTAGTTTTATTTTTCTTTATGGTTTTGGGGTCCCTAAAGTGTATTTTTTTACTAACCCCTACATGGGCTATGCCCGTACGTGTCATATCTTGCGTAGGTGATTGATGCTTTGACAAAGTCTTAGGTAGACTAGGGCCAGGGGGTGATTTGAGGGAGGCATGATCGACAAGCTGTGATTCAGATACTTCAAAAAGCTGCTCTATACCTACCCTTTAGGTAGGATTTTATGCCGACGAGTTTCAGGAGCCTGTAATTTTCTATTGGGTTGGGCTTGTATTATGGCCCCATTTATTTTTCAGTTTTTTACTTTCATACTCGGTTGTTGGTCTCTTAGTGGTAAAAATGCTTTTTTACTTAGGGTTTTATGTTTCAGAATTTTGGACTTAGAGATTGGTGTGTGTGTGTACAAGTACTTAGGAAAATACCTCCCATTTTTGGGATATGCCTTCTCAGTTATATTCTACAGCCCTTGGACTATTGAAGGTGGGATTGGGGTAGTTACGACATGGGTTCTTGGGGATGGGTCCTGAAACCTTCCCTATGAGCTGAAGGAATTTCTAACAAAACCATTGAGCCTGAAAATTCAAGCCCAAAATGTTTTGTAAGTGGAATATATTCACCCCTATCCTACAAGACTAGGGGATTTTTTTCCTCAAACTCCTCTACAATGAAATTCATTCATTTCTTGGTTAGGAGAAGTTTGAAAATATTTTTTCTCAAATTCACCCCATCCTGTGAGGTAGTTTCTTCTTCAAGGATGAAAACAACATAATTATAAAGAGGTTCCATTTTGATCACCCTTCACTAGATGAATTCGAAGGTTTCCATGAAAGAAAGGATATGATCCCATGAAATTTTCAATAAAAAATAATCTATAAAGAGCAATACTACTAGAATTAATCATATCCCTTATAGTGGATGATATCAATGTAACCAGTTCTCCCATTATTCAGATACTAATGAAATGATTATGGTGCAGTTCATATTAGTAAACATCATTAGCGCCACTCCTGCTGATGTTGAAGAAAATCAGAAAAATGTTGGAGAAAAAGAGGAGGATATGTCCATTAAAAATATAATCCACACTAAAATGAATTAAGAAGGTGTACATACCATAAATTAGATGATTACCCAAAATTTGTGAACTTATTCAAACTCCCCATTACCCCCCTTGATGGGAATCAATGAAATAAAAAGTTAAGGATACTATTCAATCCTAATTGTTACCTAAGAATATTTAACCCCTCACACTCAAGGAAATATTGTCTTAGTATGAGACATAAATGGGAGCAGAAAAAAGTATTAATGATGAACTACTCATGGTTAATATTCTTCTTGGATATTTCCTCCCAACAGAACCCCATTTCAATCCCCTAGTTGATTTCTCACAAATATAAGAGCTCGTCAGACCATAAAAAATATATTCACAATTCCCTCCTAATGTAGGAGAAATTAACCTATTTTATTTGGAAGTAATGGTAGCCAAATACCCAGAATTCCATCCAATTTCCAAACAACCAGACCAATTTCAGTCAAGTTAAAACCATATATCTCAAGAACAAGTGCAGAAAGGACCAAAACATCCAAAACTATCTGTCATAACCTCTACTCTAGCTCAGGATTAGTTGACCATTCCCACCGGTCTTGTTGACACTATTGAATCATCGGAAGCTTTACTAGAAGCTATGGAGGGATAATGTGGTCTATTACAGCTGGAAAGAAAACTTTATACCAAATTGGTAGATGTAACTCTTCCCTTAACTAATTTTGTACAACCTACATTTCCAATATTTGATAGTTAGGGAGACCTGAAACATCATATGACGTATTATGTATCTCAGTGTGGCCCTGTGATGGGGAATTGTTTTCCAAAAGAATCCTTCAAAATTTAGAGTTCTATACAAACCAGGTAGGGACCAGCCTTGGTATGGTACACTAGTTTACCCAGAGGGTCGATCAAAGGATGGTAATACCTTCACCAATAATTTCTTTATCAGTTAATCTAAACACTAAAAAATAAAATGGTATTTCACCTCTCAATCTAAAAATTGCGAGAAAATGAGAGAGTATCATAATTCATTTCCAAGTGGAAGGGTCTAACTTCCTCCCCGAATTGATAGTTTCAATAAAAATATTTGTTGGGTCTCTACATCGAAAACTTTTGTGAAGAGTTGTGAACATCACTGATTCCCATAAAATACATGGGTGGGTTCCAAGATAATTTTGAATTTATATAAAGATCGGATGAATCCATATTGTAAACTATATACATATACAGATCCGTACCAAAAACCATGGAAAAAAGGTTAGGAAAAGAAAAAACTACAACTGTCATTATAAAACCAGCTCTTACATACCATGCAGCAACCCCTAGAGGGTGGAAATAAATTCAACAAAAATCCCATCAAGATGAACAGATAGAATTAAAATGCTCCCAGTTTCAAGGCTGGAAAATTAGGGTATATTTATTATGAGTTGAGAAGGTTCCTCACTACTTCTTATTATCCTTGGAAAATATTTTTTTAACACTCCCAGAAACCAAGATGCCTGACCAAGTTAGTCTAGATGATTTCCCAAATTATTGTCCCTTTCATTGAATATTTGGGAAGACCATCAAGGACAATTTAATTTTCAAATATTTACTATAAAAAATGGTTGATTCTTGGAAATTAAAACTCGAAAAACCACCAGAAAAGGTATCATGTGTTTCCACCACCACTCCATAGGAAGTGGATGAATGGAAGGAAGTCACCACTAAGAATACACATCAATTTAGTGATTGAATGAATAAAAACATTAACCAACCAGCCTCATGATATCATCTAAGCATATTGGAATCAACCAACTGTTACCCTAATCACTTCTTATGTAACACAATAGACTCCTTCAACCCCACAACCCTCCAGATTCAAATCGTCTAAGAAAAAACATGGCAGGAATGGAGGATAAAAAATTCAAGAATATGAACTTGAACCTAGGAAAAATTTATTCTTATCTCTCTCAAACTTCATTACTTTAGTCTCAAGAGAATGGGATCCTCCCTTTCAAATGGTACAATGGTCACCAACCCATTAAATGGAGTCTTTATTAGATGAATAATTTATCCTCATATCCATTTTGTTAATAATTTCATGAACCCCTTATTCAATGATGTGTGTAATCATGAACCTATGATCCCCCACCAAATTGGGGAGAAATTAATCAAGGCCATAAGAGCTAAGGAATTATAGGGAGAAACAAAAGCGTCCAAACAAATTATACTAGATTCATCCCTACTGGAGCTATCTATGCTACCAAAACCCACAAAAATATCTTTGATAGGACTAGAAAGAGTAAGAAGTTGCCTCCACACATGTAAAAATACTTTGGAACTGATCATTTTGGAAGATCAATTGATGAATATGTGACAATGAAACTAGCCTAGGATAATGGGATCTCCAAGATGTCCTAATCCAATAGTAGAAAAATAACCTCTGCATCTACTAAAAAACTTGAATTATCTTCACTAAGCATGAAAAATATAAAAATTCCTTGTAGGGAAGAGTTCCCCATAGGGAAACATAGATATATGAACCAAAAGTACGAAATAATGAAGAAGTTATCTACAGTTATGGAAAATATTTCAATTTTTGATTCTCTCAATCTTCCAAATGATATGTGGGAAGCATGTGTAGAGTCTCTACTATGCCATCAAGAGCTCGAAGATGAATTTTCGACCTCCAAGGTATATCATGTAGAGATCGACCCTACATAATTTTATGTAGTTATATCTTTCACGGAATAGGATAGAGATGGTGTCGTAATGGGTCACATCCTGCCCCTGTATGTATCCATAAGATTACATGACACTTATATTCCTTGAGATTTCATTGGAAATGGCTCAGGAGTCATCCTAATTCTTATCAGAACACTTATCCTACAAGGATAATGTAAGAACACGGTTCTTATTTTGAGGTACGAGCTTCTTCTTTTCTCTTTTCCTTAAGTTTTTTTGAGAAAAATATGGAAAAATCCAAAATTTTGGAAGTACACGCCGTGTAATTTTTCCACACGCCGTATACTCTTGGACGTGGGAGATGAGTACATGGGGCGTGTAGCCATGTCGGTGACGAAGGGTGTAGGAACTGACTACATGCCATGTAGTGGTCCTTTACAAGACATGTAGTCAGCAGCAGGCCAAAACAGTAAGGAGGTGGAGCAGCCACCAGCTGGACGATAGTACACGCCGTGTAGTCGGGAGTACATGTCGTTTACTCATGTTAACAGATGAACAATGTGGATGATCCGCCAGAAGAACAGTTAAATGAAGGAAGTACATGCCGTGTACTTGGAAGTACATGCCGTGTACTTGGAAGTACATGTCGTGTACTTTGTTTTCTTTTATTAAAATGGGAGGAAGCCTCCCCTGTTCATAGGGAAGTCTTAGAACGGGAAGAGAGCTTGGGAGAGGATGGCCAAACCTTCGGAGATCCGCCTAGCACACGTCTGGAATCCGATTCCGCTTCAGACGATCTCGTCGGAACCGAACGAGTAAGACCTCCATTCTCCTGGTGTGGTTCATTACAATTCTTTCCCTAATAGAATTTATTTACGTTTGAGAGGGTTTATTTCTTTTTCATATCAACTTCGTTCTTGGGAGTTTTGGGAACCGACGTTCGGGTATAGCGCTCGTTGGCATATAAGGTAGGTGGCTTGGTGTTTAGTTTTCCAACTGTCATGTGTTTTGTGCGTTTTCGTGCCACAAACCCATGTTGGGGTGTCGTGTGGCTAAGGATATGGCTATTTTAACGACCTATAACTGTATAGGTAATTGAATAAATTGTAAAACTGCTGTTTGGGATCACTGCTTGGATCCGAAACCACCCCGGGGGTGTGTTCCACTGTTTAACCGTTCGGCCAAGATACCTGAGGGTATGCCTTTAAAGTAGTAATTTTAGAATTTCCTTGAGAGGAATTTCTTTTTTACTGCTTGTTTACATGTTGGTCATGGCCCGATTACCTGTTAGCATGAGGGAGTTGTTGTGATTAGCCTGTGGGCACTGCACTGTTTAGCCTGAGGGCAGTAGTTATTTCAGCCTGGGGGAAACTTCTTCCATGCCTGAGGGAAATAGACTCTGTGCCTGAGGGAGACACTACCTACTCATGAGGGAAAAAATATGTCACGCCTGAGGGAAATACCTGCAGGTTTGATTCTTCTTACCTAAGGGCAAGGTTTTGCTTGTCTGAGAACATGGTCTGTTTACATAGAAATGCACTGTGGTGATTTCTAATATTTAATGGATTAAATAAATAATAAAATGGAAATTTAACTGCTAAGTTAGTTACTTTTCATTACTTCTTACTTTATTTCATTTTACTATTGCACACTATTGTTGCATGCTTACACGCAGTTGGGCACGGGCCTTTGGTGGGTGACTACTGAGATATATTTTTCACACCCTGTTTGGGTCATGATTTTTGGCCCAAGAAGACTACATTTCTACAGGCGTGGATACGGGAAAGATTCTCTATATAGGTACTTGACTATTGCTGAGGAGTAGGAGGGCATGAGACCGAGCCTAGGCTCGCGATGCCGCTGCCATATGTTTTTCTTGTTCTGCTGGACTCTTTTTTTTTGTACTGTATTGATGTATAACATCTTCTGGCTGTTTTCTTAAAACTTGAGACATGTAGCATCATGATTTATATACAATTGGTTATATGTACTGCAGTTACTTATTTTCAGTCGTGTATGGTTTATTGCTTCCACTTTCACTGTATATTTTATTTGTATTCCGCTGTGCTACACTCTGAAAAATGAGGGCATAGTTTCCCTACTATCAGACCTGGGTCCTTGCTGCTAGTCGGAAGCGTATGGAATTTGGGGAAATGCGCTTGAGGTCACGTGGTGAACCGAGTTCGGGGCACCCATTGTGTGGCACCCAGAACCAGGACGTTACAAAGTGGTATCAAAGGAGTTCTTTTCTTTGACTTACTATTTGAATCCGTAGTCAGGGATAGGGAGAATGGTAGTTGGTAATAAGCTGTGCCCATGCGTAGCTAACCCCTGTACAAGGAAAAAACCAATTTACCTCGTATTGAAATTTTACTGATATTTCAATTTACGGTTGATTTGATTTCACCATTGGGCGACAAACTAGCGATTGTGTTGTTTATGTTTTATCAATGGGTTATATTTAATTTCAACCCGATGAGATGAGGGTATACCATCTCATGCATCATATATGCACATGCTAGATATCACATGCCATGCATAGTTTCCATGCCATGTAGGTGCGTTAGAAATTTCATGTTGTTGTGATAGTTGTTGTGCTAGAAAAGCATGATGTTGTGATAACTGCTTTGATAAATACCTGATGTTTGATAGGGTATAATTGTGTGAGCCTGTTTAAAGAATGGATGCCAAACATTGTTTTTTGGGGAGTATGGGCCCCCATTGACTGGAATTTGGTGGATAATTGACTATTTATTTTGGTTATAACATAGATAAGATGTCAAATTTGACTCGTGGGGAGTATGGGCACTCACGGGTCAGAATTTGACACTTAGGTGTTGTTTTTCGGTTTTTTCTGGGTTATGGGGAAGTTTCTGAGGTATACTGTCTGGAAACCCAGTATACACGCCGTGTATTACTTTAAACATGCCGTGTATGGCCTTCTGTTCGGGAAGAAAAATGAACTTTTTGAGTACACACCGTGTACCTAGAGTACACGTCGTGTAGTCTCTTCCCGTGTCATAAATCGTGTTGGCGGTGACATGGGGAAGTGGAGACCTTGGGGCGAACATGCCGTGTATCTTTTGTACACACCGTGTGGTGTTGACCCGTTGTCTTCCGTGTAACTAACAAACATGGGCGGAGGAAACCTTCAGACGCACACTCCGTGTCAATGATGAACACGCCATGTAGTGCGACCTGGGGATCCAGCCGTGTAATTAAAAACACGGGTCAGAAAAGCTCGTCTAGAATATGCCGTGTACCTTTAGGAATATGTCGTGTAGTCTTGTCCGAGGACAGACCATGTGGAGTTAGCCGTGTGACTGGGAAACAGGGTTGTTGATATGCCATGTACAGGTGTAACACACCGTGTAGTGTCATGCCGAGTAGTCGGCCGTGTCATGGACGACACAGGCAGTTGGAAATAACACAATACACACCGCGTAGATTATATAAACTCCGTGTAGTTTTTGTTCAACGGGAGCCGTGTGGTTTAGCCATGAAGAAGGACCCGGGCAGGGGAAGGGGAATTCAAGTACACGCTGTGTAGTCATTGTACATGCCGTGTAGTCTTTTTTTGCAAATATTGAAATTCCATATTACTCTTGTTCCCTTTGTGGTTCTTTCGCTTTCAGTCTTTGATAAATCTTGAATCTAAGGCATGTTTTGACCTTGTAGAGTCATGCTGCCGAGACGACCATGCGTTGTTCACTAGGAGAGTGGCGATAACTATACTCTAGAAATGGTGGGCCATGGGATACCAGTTGATCCTCTAGTAGAGCTAGATGCGGTGCCTGCTGTTATACCAGACACAGGCATGGAGGCACAGTTCCGTGAAGGATTTATGCGGTTCATGCAGACCTTTCAGGGAGCACTTCCGGCTATCACATCTATGGCTGAGCTTACTCGTATCTTTCAGCAGTAGCATCCGGAAATGTTTTCAGGGGATGGAAGACCACAGGCTGTAGAGTCTTGGCTAGGATCGATGCAGACTATTTTTGAGAATATTGAGATGCCTCCAGGGCAGAGGGTCAAGATCGTGACATAAATGCTGCGTGATTCTGCCAAGAGGTGGTGGGATGTCACCACACAGTCAGAGCATCACAGAGACATGGCGTGGTAGGATTTTTAGGCAGTCTTCTATGCCTTCTTCTTTCCCGAGATGCCGCGGGAAGACAGAGCTCAAGAGTTCATGAATTTGTAGCAGGGCGCTATGTCTGTGATGCACTATTCTGCTCGTTTTACCAAGCTTCAGCATTTTTCACCCATGCTCGTGGGTGATGAGACATTGAGAGACAGACATTTCAAGGATGGTATTCGATATGAAATCTGAGCACTGGTGAATGTTTTCAGGTTTCCTACTATACACGATATTTTTAACCAGACGCTAATTATACAGAGGAACCTGTGGGAATCTAGTGGTGTGGGCTAGGGCAGTTCAGCACCAGTTACAGGAACTATTTCTATTGGAAAGAGAAAGAGACAGATGGAATTCTCTCAGGGAGGCAGTACTAGCCAAGCTGCTTCTTTAGGTGGCTCAGTCAGGTGCTACCAATGTGGTAGAGAGGGGCACAAGAGACCGCAGTTTCCACGAGACACAGTGGAGTGCCAAACTTCCGGAAATAAGGGTCATCTGCAATGCTTTTGTAGGGAGTTTCCACCAGTGGCTAGTGAGAGGGTTTCTGTACAGACTCCACATGTGGGATCAGGACCAGTGGCTTCTTACCAGTACGGGAACTGGAATACGTCAGGGCGTGTAGGTAGAGATGGTGGTTGTGGCCTTGGTAGCCATACACCAGGATCTCAGAGGCAGCAGAGGAGGACAACTCAGGGTAGCCAGGCTGTGTCGTAGGGCCGCGGAACTGGGCAGGCTTATGCAGTACAACAAACCCTGCAGGAGCAGGATCCCGGACCTTCTATAGTCAGAGGTAATATTCTAGTAGCTTCTATTTTATCTTCAGTACTTTTAGATACGGGTGCTACACATAGTTTCATCTCTGTACCCGTTGTGGAGAGCCTTGGGATCTATGTTTCTACTTCATCTGATATCATGATGCTAGACACTCCGTTGGGGACTAGAACAGATGGTGTGTGTCAGTGCAAGAAGTTCCCACTTGAGGATGGTGGGTGTCACTTTATTTGGGATCTCTATGTCTTAGAGATGACGAGCTATGACGTCATTCTCAGAATGGACTGGTTGGTTCCCTTTCGAGACTTTCTAGACTGCTATTGTCGCAGGGTGTGTTTCACATCACCAGAGGGCGGAGAGTTTCTATAAAAGGGCGATTGGGATGTTCAGGCAAGTCGAGCTGGACCAGAGCATCGTGGGCGAGGAGGGGTCACAGCCCAGATTGCGAGCTTGTATCTGGATGATCAGGGGACTTGTCAGAAGGATTTCCCTCCAGTTGTTGATCGTTTCAGGAATGTCTTCCTAGACAACTTTACAGGTCTACCTCCAGAGCGAGAGGTGGATTTCTCTATCGATCTTGTTCCAGGAGCAGCACCGGGGTCCATTCCTCCTTATAGGATGGATACAACTGAGTTGCAAGAGCTCAAGAGGAAGTTAGAGGAGTTACAGGAAAAGGGTTTCATCCGACCCAGTACTTCTCCGTGGGGTTCGTCGGTCCTTTTTGTGAAAAAGGAGGATGGTACCCTCAAAATTTGCTTGTATTATCGGAAGTTGAGCCAGTTGAAGGTAAAGAACCTATATTCTTTGCCGAGAATAGATGATCTTTTTGATCATCTTCGAGGATCACGAGTGTTCTCAAAGATTGAATTGAGATCCAGATATCATCAACTGTGCATGAGACCCTCGGATATACCGCTTATGGCTTCTCGAAGAAGATATGGTCTGTACGAGTACTTGGTTATGCCGTTCGGACTCACGAATGCGCCAGCAGTCTTCATGGATCTGATGAATCGAGTGTTCCATCCGTATCTTGACTCTTTTGTGGTAGTATTCGTTGATGGCATCTTGGTGTACTCACACACTCGACACGACCATGCCACCCATCTTGAGATCGTATTGAGTACACTGAGAGAGCATCAACTATATGCTAAGATCTCAAAGTGCCACTTTTGGATGGACCAGATCCATTTACTGGGACACATCATCTCAGAGGTAGGAGTTTCCATGGACCTAGAGAAGGTGAGAGCAGTAGTTTCCTGGGAGCAGTTTAAGAACGTGTTGAGATACGGAGTTTCTTAGGGATGTCCGGTTACTACATACGCTTCATAAAAGACTTCTCCCGCTTAGCAGCACCACTGACAGGTTTGACTAAGAAGGGTGCGGAGTTCGTTTGGTTGGAAGCGTGCGAGACATCCTTTCAGGACCTGAAGAGAAGGTTGACATCAGCACTGATCCTAATACTCCCAGAGCATGGTAAGAGATATAGAGTTTACTGTGATGCATCAGGGGTTGGGACGGGAGTAGCATTAATGTAGGGAGACCGAGTTGTTGCATACGGGTCTTGGAAGTTGAGGCCACATGAGCGGAATTACCCGACGCATGATCTCGAGTTAGCCGCTGTTGTTCGTGTGTTGCGCTGTTGGAGACATTACCTGTTGGGAGAAGATTTTGTGGTGTTCACGGACCACAAATGTCTCAAGTACATCTTTACTCATCGTGACATGAATCTGAGACAACGAAGGTGGGTTGAATACCTTCAATCCTTCGATTTTGAGCTTGCCTATACACCTGGTAAAGGTAATACAGTAGCTGATGCATTGAGCATGAAGACTTAGATACAGGCTGTGCAAGAGGCTAGTGGGGAGTGGGAGCTTATGGATTTGTTCTCGGAGATTCATCTAAAGGTGCACCACAGTCAGGGGAATAATTATCTTTCCTCGTTAGCTGTGACATCTACCCTCCTAGATAGAGTGAGGATGAGACAACTATCTGATTCAGAAGGCCCAGTTTTATGGGAGTCGGTGGCAAGTGTGGACCCTCCTCCTAGTTGGACGATAGGCGATGATGAAGTTCGGCGTTTCCATGGATGTGTATGGGTTCCAGGGGATATACGTGAGGAGATGATTCAGGAGTTTCATGCTTCATCTTGGGCAGTTCATCCCGGGGTTACCAAGATGTACCGAGACTTGAGACGTCAGTACTGGTGGATGGGTATGAAGAGAGATGTAGCTGGTTATGTTATGAGATGTTCCACCTGTCAGCAGGTGAAGACAGATCATCAGAGACCAGATGGACTGTTACATCAATTACCCATTCCGGAGTGGAAATGGGATGATGACGCGATGGATTTTGTGACTGGATTACTGAGGTCACCTCATGGAAAAGATGCCGTGTGGGTTGTTGTGGACAGACTCATGAAGGTAGCTCACTTCTTTCCGATCAAGGAGACCTTTGGTGTTGACGACCTCGGAAGGATATATATCCGAGAGATCGTACGACTTCATGGGGTCCCACGTTCTATCGTTTCAGATAGAGACTCCGGCTTTACGTCTTGTTTCTGGAAGAGTTTTGATAGGGAACTGGGTACACAGGTGCTTCTGAGCACAACATAACACCCTCAGACAGATGGCCAGTCAGAGCGTACGATAGAGGTGTTAGAGGACATTCTACATGAATGAATTCTAAAGCTTGGGGGCTCTTGGGAGAAGCATATTCCCTTAGTCGAGTTTTCCTATAACAATAGATTTCAGGAGACTATTGATATGGAACCATCTGAGGATTTATGTGGTAGGCCATGCCGATCACCCTTGTGCTGGGTAGAGGCAGGTGAGGCAGCTCAACTGGGACCACGTCTCGTACAGGAGACTTCTGAGTAGGTTCAGTTGATTCAGAAGCAGATGGATTCCAAGCAGTCTTGTCAGAAGTCATATTCCGATCGCTACAAACAACATTTGGAGTTCGTTGTCGGGGATAAGGTTTTCTTGCATGTTTCACCGAGGCCGGGACACAAGTAGATTATGAGACATGGTAAACTTTCACCGCGATATGTGGGGATATTTGAGATTCTGGAGAGAGTCAGGCTGGTTGCCTATCGGTTGCGGTTACCACAGCGATACCAAGCCATGCACGATGTCTTCCACGTATCTTAGTTGCGTCGCTATCATTCGGACTCGTCTCACATCTTTCAGCCCAAGGAGGTTGATCTTCAGATGGATGCGTCCTTTGAGGAACATCCGATTCGTATTCTTGATAGGATCACGAAGGTTCTCCGAGGCTAGTTAGTTCCTCTCATACGGGTGCTATAGCAGCATGGCCGAGTGCAGGACGAAACCTGGGAGTGGGAGACCGAAGTACGTGATCAGTGGCCGGAGTTGTTCACGGCTATATCTTCACCACCCTTGGAAGGGTAATTCGGGGACGAATTGCTATAAGGGGGATGTTTGTAAGAACTCGGTTCTTATTTTTAGGTACGGGCTTATTCTTTTCTCTTTTCCTTAAGTGTTTTTGAGAAAAATATAGAAAATGGGGAAAAATCCTAAATTTTGGAGGTACACGCTGTGTACTTTTTCCACACGCCGTGTACTACTGGCCGTGTGAGATGAGTACACGGGGCGTGTAGCCATGTTGGCGACAAATGGTGTAGGAACCGACTACACACTGTGTAGTGGTCCTTTACACTCCGTGTAGTCAGTCAGCAGGACAAAATAGTAAGGTGGTGGAGCAGCCGCCAGCTGGATGATAGTACACGCCATGTAGTTGGGAGTACATGCCGTGTACTCATGTCAACAGATGAACAGTGTGGTGGTGCCGCCAGAGGAACAATTAAATTAAGGAAGTATACGCCATGTACTTGGAAGTACACGCCATGTACTTTGTTTTTTTGCTTAAAATGGGCAGTAGCCTCCCCTATTCATAGGGAAGTCTTAGAACGGGAAGAGAGCTCGGGAGAGGACGACTGAACCTTTGGAGATCCGCCAGGTGCACATTTGGAATTTGATTCCGCTTCGGACGATCTCGTTGGAACTGCAAGGGTAAGACATCTCTTCTCCTGGTGTGGTTTATACCAATTCTTTCCCTAACAGAAGTTATTTACATTTGAGAGGGTTTATTTATTCGTCAGATCTATGTCGTTCTTGGGTGTTTCGGAAACCCACGTTTGGGTATAGCGGTCGTTGGTGTATAAGGTAGGTGGCTTGGTGTTTAGTTTTCCAACTGCCATGTGTTTTGTGAGTTTTCGTGCCACGAACCCATGTTGGGGTGTCGTGTGGCTGAGGACGTGGATATTTTATTGACCTAGAACTGTATAGGTAGTTTAATAAATTGTAAAACTGCTATTTGAGATCGTTGCTTGGATTTGGAACCACCATGGGGGTGTGTTCCACTATTTAGCTGTTTGGCCAGGATACCCGAGGGTATGCCTTTAAAGTAGTAATTGTAAAATTTCCTTGAGATGAATTGCTTGTTTACTGCTTTTTTGCATGTTGGTCATGGACCAGTTACCTGTTAGCCTGAGGGAATTGTTGTGATTATCCTGTGGGCACTGCGATATTTAGCCTGAGGGCAGTAGTTATTTTGGCCTGAGGGAAACTTCTTCCGTGCCTTAGGGAAATAGACTTTGTGCCTAAGGGCGACACTACCTATGCCTGAGGGAAAAAATCTGTTACGCCTGAGGGTAATACCAGCGGGTTGTATTCTGCGTACCTGAGGGTAAGGTTTTTCTTGTCTGAGTACGTGGACTGTTTACTTAGAAATGCAATGTGGTGATTTCTAATATTTAATGGATTAAAGAAATAATAAAATGGCAATATAACCGCTAAGTTAGTTACTTTTTAGTACTGCTTTATTGCATTTTACTATTGCACACTGTTGTAGCATGCTTACACGCAGTTGGGCACAAGCCTTTGGTGGGTGCCTACTGAGATATATTTCTCACACCCTGTTTGGGTCATGCTTTTCGGCCCAATTAGATTACGTTTCTGTAGGTGTGGATAGGGGAAAGAGTCCCTATATAGGTACTTGACTGTTACTGAGGAGTAGGAGGGCATGAGACCGAGCCTAGGCTCGTGATGCCGCTGCCATCTATTTTGCTTGTTCTGTTGGACTCTGTTTTTTCTGTTGTACTATATTGATGAATAACATGTTCTAGCTATTTTCGTAGTACTTGAGACATGTATCATCATGATTTTTATACAGTTGTTTATATCTACTACATTTATTTATTTTTAGTTGTGTATGGTTTATTGCTTCTGCTATCGTTGTATATTTTATTTGTATTCCGCTGAGCAACACTCTGACAAATGAGGGCATAGTTTCCCCACTATCAGACCAAGGCCCTCACTACTAGTCAGCAGCCTCTGGAGTTTGGGGAAATGCGCTTGAGGTCACGTGGAGAACTGGGTTCGGGGCACCCATTGCGTGGAACCCAGAAGCAGGACGTTACAGATACACTAAAACTAATTTATACACCCCTCTTTAATGATCTAGGGGTATGATAAAAAAAAACAAAAAACCTCGAATGCATTAAGATTGGATCACAGTTCGAGGATATGGTGTCTAAAACTAACTTCTTGGTCATCTAGAAAGATATAAATTCCAATTTATCAGTAGGAATTCCTTGGTTTCATCAAATATTGTAGAAATGTACATATTGGGATGTTTCGTGGTAAAAAATCTCCATTAATTTCATTTGAATCTCAATAAATTGATGAAATATTCTATCAAAGATAATGATAAAAACCCATATATAATGGTTTCACTCTGGTTACCACTCCAAATGGCATGTAAAAGAAAACAACTAACCCATTAAAAGACCTTAGTGATGAATATGCACTTACCATCAGTTTGGTCAAAGACATCAGCTTAGATTTAGAGATGTGCTTACCAATCTTCATGATATCAGCCATGTCTATTGAACATGAGGGTATTGAAGAAATATTTTATTCCTCCTTTGGTGGTGGTACCTCAAATTGGAATATTTTAACCTTATCCACATAGATTCAGTATGCCACTATTTTGGAATATATCTCCCAAGACACTGAAATTTCCCCTAAAATTTATGATTCCCATTTATCTCTCAAACAACCTAACATATACATAGAGGAACATGAAGAGGAAAAGAAATAAGAAGAATAAAATGAACTTAGATATTCTCCACCAGAATTCAAGGAAGAAATCCCTACCACTATAGATGAACTTCGACATAAATATCTATATATTGAGGGGGATCTACAACCAACATTGATCAATGTAGATATTCCCCTAAATTAGTAAGAAATATACATCTCTTTTCTAAAGTATCATTGGGATGAGTTTTATTTGAATTAAAAATAGATTCACGGACTTTATCCTTATGTATCTTCCCATTAATTAGGATTTCTAGGAGACCACCATAGTTACAAGAATGTACCCAAAATGAAACATCTGGATCATGTAGCTATGGTTGAAGAAAAAATTGAATAACTTGGAAAATTTAATTTAATTTCGTAATTATAGTACCTAAAATGGATCACCAAAATTGTACCTTTAAAGATAAATAATGAGGATATCCGAGTTTTCATCAATTTCAGAGACCTCAACTAGTACTATCAAAATGATGACTTCCCAATTTAGGTGAAAGAATATATGATTAATGAAATGGATGTATATCAATCCATATCCTTTATGGATAGATATTTAGGTTATGATAAAATTTTAATGGCCCTAAAAGATGTATAATACATCACCTTCAAGACCCCCATAGAGTATTCTACTATCATGAAATTTATTTAAGTTTAAAGAATGATGATGATATATATAAACATGCTATGAATTTCATCTTCAAACCCTTACTGGGAAAATTAGTCAAGTGTTATGTTGGTGATTTTGTGGAAAAATCATGATAATGTTGTAATCACCTTGAAAATTTTGAAATAATTTCCAAAAAACTTTGGCAACACAGTTTGAAGATGAATCCCCCAAAATGTAATTTCAATGTTACTTTAGGAAAATTTCTCATTTTCATCATAATCCATCATGGAATAAAATATTACCTTGATAATAATAAAGAAATTATGGGTATTCCACATCCTTGAAATCTCGAATATTTTATTGGACTATAAAGGTACCTTTATAACTTTCAATTCTTTAAGGAAAACCTCACAGGAAAGTGTTTTCCCTTCACTAGGCTGATGAATAAAGGGGTCATGTCCAAGTGTATTTTTGACTTCCAATAATCATTCAATAGACGAAATAAATATCTCTTGATACCACCATTTTATATGCTAATAATCTATGGAAATACTCTTATCCTATACATGATAGACCTGAATTGGTCGATAGGTTCCTTCCTCATACAGAAAAATGATGCTGATAGTGAAAACAACCTTTATTATCTATGTCTCACAATGATCGACACTAATACCCTGTATTTAAATACCGATAAGAAATATTTGGCATTAATTTTTTCAATTCATGAATTTACTAAATACCTGTAGCACTATGAGGTACATTTTATCTCTCGAAATGACCTACTCAACTATATCCTCAATTATCCCATGTTAACTGGACGTTGTCATGACGGGTGGTCATTATATGACATTTCTACATCCATTTTATACCATATAAGGTGATAAAAGGGAAGGAATTTTAAAATTTTCTAGAAGTAAATACTTCTATGTAAGAAGTGGTGATGAGAACCAAATTTTTGGGAGAGGAAATATTTTACATTCAGAACTCTACCTGAATTTGGGAAATATATTTTGATAGTGCATATAGAATACCAATTAGAAAGAGAATGGAAGACCCCAACCTCATCAAATTTAGGTTGTGAATTATTCTCATTTCTCTATAAAATTTAGTTCTACCTTACTAATTTATACTATGAGAAGGATTCAATGACAATGTGTCTGAATACCAAGCCCTCATCATTATCTTGGAGATGGATTTTCAAATAATGGCGATACAACTAAAGATAAAATAATATTTTGAGATTTTAATTATGAATAACAATAGTGATTACACCATTAGAAAAGAAGAGATGACCCCTGATTAATTATGTTTGATGGTTGATGGTAGATTTACCCTTTGAAACAACACTAAATTATGTCCAAATTTTAAAAAATTCTTAGGAAGACACATTAAAAATACTGCTATAGCCTTGGAAGATCCTGATTGGGATGAAACATTCGTTAACATCACCCATTTTGATCAATATCACCATTTTTTCAAATAGTAATGGAAGAGATCAATGAGATTAAATCAACACCAAACCTAGATAATGTTCCAAAAGGGTAGATACTTACAAAATGGGGACCTTCTTCTAGATAGATCTTGAAAAGAATAGATCTGATGATGGGTGGTCAATTTCACCCTTTATGATAGCCCATGTCATCAGAAGGTTCTTTATTAGAGAATCATTGATGGAATATCCTCAGATGCATTGAAAGAGAATATATGACTACTACCATGGAAGGATTTAATGTTTTATCTTGTGGTTTCCATTAGTTAGGAACCAATATTTCTCACCAAATCAAGAGGATTGGGTATTTTATGGCCTTCAAGGACATAGGATTGCACACAATTTTTTGAAAAACATTATTCATTCCATGTGTATTCTAACTTCATCCATAAACCCCCTGAGTTTATTCATACAACTAAATAATTATATTCAATTTATGTGGGGGGAATGGATTTCATAAGTCCATACACTCAATCTACGACCAAGTTGTTCAAATACATCCTTACACGTACCAAATTCCTCTCAAAATGAGTTAAGGAGATACCCCTTACGGAGATTGAGACCAATATTATCATCAATTTTGTGATGTCAAGCATCATCACCTATTTTGGTGTCTACGACAAAATATTAATGGAAAATGACACCAATTTTTTTTCTTTTAAATCAATGAAGTTTTACCAGAAATACAATATTTAATCTAGTCATTTTTTCTGAGTATAATGTAGTGGAAAATGGATAGATAGAGTCTTTAAATATTAGCCTATTTAATATTCTCTAGAGAATGTTGGATATGGAAAAGAAATCTTATCTTGATAAACTCTTGCCCTCCTTGTGGGATTATTGACCCACAACCTACACTACTACTCAGGAAACCCCATATTCACTTGTTTACATAACAAAGGCGACACTACCCATTGAGGGAAAATTTAACTCACTCTAAATAGCTATATATAGAAAAATAATAAACTATGAAAAATCATGAAAAAGGTTTTATGAGTTAGAGAGACATGATGAGATAGGGCTGTATACCTTGAATCATTTGGAAATATACCAGAACCGAAGAGCACGAGCCTTCAATAATTTTTTTTCTCTATTCGTTTATTTTAGCAGAATTAGTTTTGGATCTGAAGACTTCAATGATACCGAGGAACCCCTAAATATTGAACCAATATGGGAAGAACCATATCCCTAGAAAATAAATATTTATTGATGTGATAAAAGCAGAACATGCAAGGGTGGATGATCAGGTGGGGATATAAAAGTGAAGACCAAGAAAATCCCTGATAGAAATCTCAACATAGACTGGGGTATGGGTTCCAGTATTAGAAAAAAATATAAGAGGGAACTCTTGTTAAGCACTAACAACAAGAAAGTGACCAATACTATTCTCTTCACACAACATGTGAATAAGATCAATACTATTTGAAATGAAGATATTTCATTTTCTAATCAAATAAGTGATATGTCAAAAAGTAGAGATGATACCTTTAATGTAGTTACAAATTATAATTGATTCTGTCTCTAATACAGTGAAATAAATTCCATTTTATTGACATAGATCAAGGACATTGAGATTGGATTTAACATCTGACCTAAGAGAATATACTATCCCATATAATTCACTGAAGGAAAAAAATCATCGAACCTTTAGAATCATGAATGATGCCTCTATCCCACTTGAAAAAATGAATACATGAGCCATCAATGTTGAGTTTAAGGATGAGGATGACAGGAGTCTAGTAAACCTATTTTCTCTAGGGAGAGTGTCTGGAAGAGGGTGAAGGATAACTCTTTTCCAGATAGTTTCTTAGAGAGGGTTTCTCCTCAGAGTGTTTTAGAAGATGTGATAGATCCATAATGAGGCATATGGTCCTCACAACCATATCCCTACCAGATGGGAGAAAACCATTATGACACACATTGTTTCTTCCGTCCTAGATGCACTAATATCTGACCCCGAGGAGAAGAGACCATTCCCTCCTCTCTTGATTTTTGTAGTTGAATTCACTGAACCAAAGATGATGAAAATCCTCAAATGAATTCCCAGGAAATATAAAACTAAATAAATCACTGAGTTCTCTTTATATTATTCCCATCCACTCACTTTGATATAATAGATTCATAGTTGATTCTTCTTTATGGAACTAGAAATACAAGAACTTTGAGTCTAAGTGAATTAATTTACCCTTAACTGCCACATCAGTTGGAAGCACTTGATTACAAATATGCTAGATTAGGAAATTCAATTTAGCTTGAATTTACTTACACCAGAGGAGACCACCCTAAAAATATAGGTCCTAATATGAGTTCCTCATGCATCAATATGACGTAGAAGAGAATTTTTTAGATGTGGAAGCCCTGAAGATACAAGCATTAGGTATGACCACCATATTGATATCGTTAAAGAGAATGTTTTTGGTTGGGGATTAAGATGGCCTAAATGAAACGGGTAGAGGTTGGCTTGGTTGAAGGTCATCTTCGATGTAGGGAATACTTGATAGACCAACACATTTCCTACCCAGTTATAGTCCCAAAAGTTAATTTCCCCACATCCAACAATCTAGTGATAGTGGTGCAAAATCACTAGTATGTGAACTTAAAGATATCTTCATAAAGGTAATTAATTAACTATTGGAAAATTCATATCCATTCAAAATTTCTTAGTGATTAAACTTCTCTAAATATAAATCTCTTTAATGAACTCCCATGATATTTTCCCTACAACTAGTACCTTGCCTCCCTGATATTTATAACATTGATACCCCCATTATCCCCTAGTCTAGAGAATCTATTCTGGGAGGCCCAATGGAATATTCCCTCTCTATGGGAATCCCAAATAAAGGTGGATAAAAGGTTTTTAATGTATTAATAAACTCATTAGTCACCTTTATAATTGATAGGATGTGCATGGGGATGGAAGAAAATACAAAATTAAAAAGGATAATTATCCCTTCAAATGAAAGAAAAATGGGTTTTCCAATTCATGATGCAGTTAGTGATATTATTGACCACTCCCTCAAAGTGACAGATACAAAATTTACTAGTAGAAATATGAGAACCTTGGTAGTCCACGGTAATGGCCTTTCAAGAAATACCCAACATGGAATCAATTCACTGCACATGTCTTACCAGGAATGAGGATGGGAAAACACACATATCGTACCATGATTAATAATTTTACCACTTCATCTAGAATAATACCCTATAATATTTTTAAATCCCCTGATAGAAGATTTGTAATTATTGATAAATAACACCATGTAATCAAAAAATGGAAGGTGGGACACCCCATTTAAGTGGTCCTTAGAGTGGTAGGGAGGGATGATGATGAGTTGTATATAGGAAGCAATGTGTCTACTAAAAGTGTCATAAACCATAATGAAGATGATGAGAGATAAGGGACACCATGTTATAACCCCCTAACCAACTTTACAAAGCCTCCATTCCACCCTATGAAGAGAAGCCATATCCAAGGTGAGAAATTACAATAGAAGAAAGAATCAACCACCCAGTCTGAGAAACCCATGCATCTCCACAACTTGTGAATAAAATTACACTCAAGTCTATCATATGACTTGTCCATATCCACTTTAATTATAATATTAGAACCCAATTCATTCTTAATAATTTCCCCAATAATTTATTGTACTATACCAATGGTTCCTTGAATGGATCTTCCTTTTATAAAACCATGTTTCTATTCTTATACCCAATTGCGAATGTGTTGATAAAGCCAGATATTGGTAATGGAAGGTAAAACAATATAAGGGAAATTACACATGATAATGGGCTTGAATTGTCTTATAGATGAAGCTTCCTTCACTTTGGGAATGAGGACCATTGTTTTAGTGAATAAAACCCAAGGAAGAGAACCCCAATGGAAAAAATATTGAATGGTCACAACCAGATCATTGTTGATAATATCATATGAGTTCACATAAAAAGATATTGGGAATTTGTAAGGCCTTGAAATTCTCTCATAGTTATGGGATCTAATTGCATCACAAACCTCCTTCCCATTATTACTTTTCTAAAAGGTATAATTGGTATGTGTAGAGACCATATGAGGTATAAAATTAAATATGTCTTCTTGGACACCTAGATAGCCAACCTGCATTCATGAGTTAGAGTTGTAGAGTAATAAATTTAAATAAGAGTCAAACATACCAACCAACACCTTTAGGTCACTTGTGAAGGAATCATCATACAGAAAGATGTTTAGAGGGATACAACACCATTTTTATTTTAAAAATGCATGAAACAAATACTATTACGGTCTCCTTCTCTAATATAAGTAGACCTAGACCTTTCAATAAGGGTTATCTCATGCAAAATAAGTAACTCATTGAATTTATTATTTTAGAGGGAAAGGGAGGAAAATGTATAATCATCCCACTTCTATCCTAGTATGACTTCCATATGCTCAATATCATCATTGACAGAATCAAGGTCTTGGGTTTGGGAGGATGGAGAATTGGACCATGTTGTATGGTCTTTCTTCAAGTGATGTATCTTATTACGAAATCCAGTCTAGATCCTTCCCTAACAAGGCTTGTTCTAGGAGTCCTGTTCCACTTGGTAAAAGTTGGGTTAATAAGTCCATTAGTTGGAGAAAAAGAAATTGCCACCACCATCTCTCCTATACTTCTGGTTGATGAAGAGTGGGGACTATAATGATAGCATACATACTATACGGGAGACCAAAAAATTGGGAAAGAAAGATATGTATTATACATTCATGACAATAATCTAACCTATAACATGTGGGTCGACGTCCTTTTCGATTGTTTCACCAAGTGGACTTGTCAGCCGAGAATCCAAGACCAAGGTGACCCTTCTAAGAATAAAAACAATAGAAATCAATTCTATATATTAGAGGGTATAAACATACACCTTTTTATCTAAATTATCCATAATATTATTGAAATTTCCTCCCACCAACCAAGTCAAATCTCACATATTAAAAGCCTCTAGATACACTAAAGGTGATCCCTTAACCGAGCATCACACTTAGAATAAACAAAATAGAAGAATAATATCAAATAACTAGAACAAAATTTAAACAAAATGTGTTGCTTTAAAGAACCCAGTTTCTCCCCTAAGATAGATGAATTCCATAAAATAAAAATATGGTGATTGATGGGATCACCAGGGATAAAGTAATTCACTCCAATCTTACTAGATAAATCCACAATCTACGCAGAACTATGTCTCGATTCGAGAATCAAAAGAAGAGAACAAATATCTTTTGGAAGCATAATTAGAGATTAAATCTATATTCAATGATTCCCCAAAGACCCATGAATTTTAAATGATGAGGGTGATCATCGAAACAATAGTGCCTTGTTTTGGACCCTAGCATAGGAAGGCTCTTAAATTGAGATCAGGAGTAGGAAGAGATATTCTTGGAACAAGACTTGGTTCATACTCCATTATGGTATTCAGTAGGGGTAGGGGTGTGTGGGGATCATCCATAATCATATGAGAGTTTCCCATGTCACTTGTAGGATCAAAAGATAAGAGTGATAAGATTTACTGAAAATAAAATAATACACAATATCTTTTCGATGTCAGGATTTGGGAGAAGAATTAAGGGTCAGGGTCTTGGGGAGAGGAAGATATGGGGGAGAAAAGGGAATATAAAGCTCCTTCCTTTGAGATTTAGAGCTTTCATAGAGAGGGGAACTGGTCAGAATCACGAAATTTAGAGGAGATGGGGATATCCTTGGGGGGGAGGGAACTTGATCCATGAATAGGTTAATTGATGGAACCACCTCCCTCTGAAATGTGTTTGAAGAGGGAGGAGATAACCATGGGGTAAAAACTAGGGAATAAACACCATCCCCAATAGGAACTGATGTCACATGATCAAATGGACATGATTTCCTCATAGCCAGAGATGAAGATATTACACCGACTAAGAGATTTAGCTAACATGATTATGATTGATTAGATGAATTATTTATGTAAATTGATAATGAAAGGCTGTGGTGGTGACATGACACGCATAATTGGGCCACAAAAAGATAAATAAGGGGTTGAATCCATTCTACCAACCCTTCAACCCATAGCATGAGCTGTGATGGAGGTGGGAAGAGAGATTTAAGAGAAATAAATCTAATCCAAAAAATATTATTGAAGCTAGAGGGTGTGGATTTCCAAAAACATAAATTCACCTAGAAAGTCCCATATCTTACTTAGAAAAGAGATATTTTTAAAAGGGAGTGGGATACTTGGAAGATTCCCCCACACCACTATATGTGGGGACTACCAACATCAATGGGCCTCCATAGACCAATGAAATAGACAAAAACACCATCGAATGAAAGATCTGAGGCTCTGAGACCAAGCATTGATAAATTCCTCATGGGAATCCATGATGACACATAATAAATTCCTGATCCTATATGGAGCACTATCTAGATATTATAAACCATAGGATCATATAAAGATATAGAAGAGAACCATAGGTAGATCATTTGAACATGAAGTAAGAAACCAAGGTCCACATGATGATATTTGATGCTTGTTCAATGTTATATGCTGTAAAGGTTTGTACTAATGATCCATACCTTGATACAACATACGAAGAGTCTATTGGGACTTTAAAAACTAAGGAAGGTGGGGGGACTCCAAGAAATGGGATCTGAGGAAAACATATTTCAGTGATGGGCTAGGGGTTCATTGAGGACCCAACTGGTGAGGAACACGAGGCTACAAGGGGCTTAGTGTATCAACTAACAAGATAGAGGAAATGAGAAGAGGTAGATCAGCCAGTGGTGGTCGGGTAAGTTCTTCCCCCTCCAGGACAATTGGGTCACATCAATGGTTATGAGATTTTCAAATCGCAGTGGTGCATACAACTCATTCTTTAGCAACAGTTTAGACATAATTCCTCACATAAAAAAGAATATAAGTGGTAAGGACAATAAATCATACAAAAAATATTTCCCCATAGATCTTACTCATTAATCAAAATGGATAGGGAATGCACTATTCCCTTACCAATTATAGATTTCTCAAGAACTAATTCATGTGATAAATCCAAATATTCTTCTTTCCTGCATGATGTTAAACTCTATAGAATCCTTAGTACGGTATACATGAAATTAAAAGGAACAGATATTCATCCTTGTCTCATAATGATAAACTACATTAAATTGGATCATAGATGAATGAAAATAAAAGGGACAACAGTTGGTCCTAGTCATATGACCTAAAACTAAAAGTCACTATAGTATGATTTGTAAGAATATAAAAAACATTTCCTAATGTCATAGTCACAATAAATTAAAATATATGACACCATCCTTACTGCATGAAATAAAACATCATATTTTACTTCTTTTTTGCACTATGTAATACGAAATAACATTACAGTCCATGCTTGAGTAGATCAAAACACTTGGCGATGGTCTCCCACCACACCTTTATCCATGAACTACATGTGGCTTTATTTTCATATCAATCATATATGTAGTGACAACCATACGTTATCATATGTTCCTAACTGATAAGTAAATAAAATTCACCCTCTTTGATATGAAAACAAATATATATAAAAGGAACTTCTCATTCCATGCCCAATGCTGGTCTAAATGCTTCCTTTATGCTCAGAAATGTTCCCTATGCACATCATACTTCTTATCCTAGATAAATTCAGATCTTCCAAACTTTCTCTATCCATTGGTGAGATAATGTATGATTCTTAAGGAAATATTTATTTTTAATATGCACAATATGCCCTGGTTTTGATCTGTATAAGTAACCCTAAAAGGCATACCAATAAGGCATATATTCATCCTTAAGAGAAACCTCTTCTATCTCTGTAATACCCAAAAATTTCATGCTAGAAAACTGATTTTCAAAAATGGTAGATAGTCATTCCCTGAATTCCTGTCCCATATCACCCCTTCCAATCTGAGAACTCGCAAGATTTTAGTTTACAATTTCTTTCCTCCCATTTGAAACACGTTGGAACATGCATGGAACAGTAAGCCTTATATCAATCATTGTTTCCATGAAATTGGGTAACCTTCATCCTCTCCACATGATGTTAAAATACACGGTTTCTTAGAACTACATATTCCTTGATTATCATTCCAATGAGATACATTATGATGGCTGGATCCTATATCCTGATCCAACCACTACAATTTCAAATTCCATTGTCCTTCTTTATAATCACCTATCTGTGGTGAAATAATCCTTTTTCACTTGTTGTTTGTTAGGATGAGAATAGATCACATGGTATTAGGAGTTTTTGTAAAATCTTCCCCACATGATCAAGGAATATTAGTTCATGTTATGGTTAACATGGTCCTAGATGTATGACCTTAAAAGGAACAAAAAAAAAAACCTTACCACATAATGTAAAACCACATGGTACACATCTTTATTTCATGATGTAAAACTATACAAAATTGCAATTCATTCTTAAGAAGACCATTATTCTGGGTGTTTTCTCCCACCACTCCTCTTCTCTTGAAATACTTGTTGCTTAATTCTCTCTTTCATGAGATATGTAGTGATGCCTGAGTCTTAAATCCTAGTCTATATGTAATATAAAAATTACCTCACTATCCTATGTAAAAAATAGATCTATATTGGAGGAAAAATATGGGTTCTTACCCCTCTCATGGACCCTTATTCAAAGAAAAACGCCCCTTATCCACCCAAAAATATGATTTTTGTGGGGAATATTTATTAGAACTACATGTGGATTGATTATCACTTTGATGAGATATGTAGCGATGCTTGAATCCTATGTATCCAACATAGCCATAATATAAAAAATACCACTCCCTACATATGATTTGGAGCTATGTTGGAAACATTTCTCCCCATTCATGAGTGGTTTTGACATGAAATTCTCATTCCATACTCAAGAACCTTCGTTACACAAATTAAATTTAGTGTATTGGGAAATCCAAATCTCCTTAATATTTCTTTGAAAATTGGTGATGGAATATCCAATTACTAAGGAAAGCCTTACTTTGAATATGAATAATATGCCCCATTTTGGCTCTACATAATTTTCCTTAAAAAGGTATGTTAACCAGAGGTACATTAATCCTCAAGAGAAACCTATTCTATCTCCGTAATCTCTGAAAATTTTTTACAGGAAAATTATTTATAAAAACAAGCCACTGTCATTCCTTACATAATTTTCCCATATATTTTTTAGATCTAGAATCACATAGATTATATCTTACAATCCTCCATGTTAATGCATAAAGGATTATGGAACATTCTTGTTCAAATAACCATGGAATGTAAAATCACTAATATTTTTGTAAAATCCATGTATCCTTAAACAAAAATAATCATATTTCCATGTAACATGATGTTAAACTATGAAGTTGATGTCGTTATCTTAATGAAGTTAATCTCTATGACACTTGTCTAAACTATAACACATTAAAATATGAAGTAAGGTCCTCATCACATGGTCCTAAACTGTAGAGCATCAAAATATTTATATCATGAAATTAAGTTGCTTAATACATGGTCTATTCTATATGAACCATTTACTAAATGAGAGATCAATATATGAACAAGTCATTGTAATATAAACCATATAGTCTATAAAGTATTAATACCCTATTTTCTAAGTATGAGTTTAGTCTTAATAGAAGATTTTTAAAAATAGACATATGAAAAGAATAAAATTACCTCTATGCAGATGAGTCAGATCTACATAGGGATTTACATATTCATGTCCTTAAATCTTCATTTGGGATTATTAATCTCAAAACTATTGGTAAAATATATTCAACCTAAAAAAGTTTCATTTTTCGTTCTCGTAAGACCATAAAATGCTACTGAAAAGAGACGTAACACTCATCAGGTTGAAAATCTATAGAGGGAGACTTGAGTAAAAGTCAAGTCACACCAACTAAGTTAGCTTCATATCATAAATATAAAAATGTTTAGGCTATAAAAAAAATATACATAATGTTTTTAGGGCCCATCATGTGTCTCTATAAAGATTCAAAATATTCTCACTAGGTTATTTTAGCAAGGAAAAAAATCAGAACACATCAAAAATCTATTAAAAAATCAACTTAAATATTCTAAAAGTTTGATACAATGTCATTAATTATTAAAAACACACAAACTATAGGGTTACAGTGATGGTAATCAAACATATACCCATATTTCATCCATTCCAAATGAAATATATGTAGAGTACATCTGCTAAAATGTTTATGATTTTGTCTGATTGTTTTACTCAACAATTGAATGATTTGAGTTATATTGATTTAACCTTTTTGAAACTCCATGATTTGATGTGAAAGGATAAGATATATATATATATATATATATATATATGAAATTAAAAAAATAAGATTCCATTCATTAACAAAATTTATGGGAGGGGGAATATTCTTAATTTTGGAGCCTCCGTAAATTATAAGGCTTTTTCAATGGATTCATAGATCTTGATTATTACCTGATCATAGTCTTCTACCAGTAAATGTAACTCCAACAATGTTTGCGAATCTATTTCTACATCATCTCACAGTTCTTCTACCTTTTCAATAGCATTTAGACCAACCTTCTCTACATCTTTCACAATATTATACTCTTTATGAGCTAAAAATTCACCATTATCCAATTCTTGATTGATTCGATCTAACTATTGATGAAACTTTTTCGCCAAGGTCCTCTGTTTTATAGCTTTACTTTGGTGTCAGGATACTACTCCAACTTGTTCGAATGCCCTATTAAGTAGGATATTTATGGTTGTAGAAAAATGTTCCATAGAATTCACATTCATCATATGATAATACAACATGATATTCCTCTCTTTGATGGAAATAACCTTTTTAAACCTCACATATATGGTGTGGTAGTCACACCCCCATAACTGAGCACAAAGAATATGTGATGTAGCTTAGAAAATTTTGATGTCAGATTTGATATAGGGGTCTAAAAAATAAATTTCTATATATCCCTCCAAAATATTTTCCAGGTGATTTGGAAATTATCTAGGGTACCATGTTCTTCATCAGATTCATTCTCAGAGGGGAGAACATATTCTAGGATCAAGTCATCAAGATAATTCCTATCATGAACATTTTGAAAATAAATATTCTCTATTATAGTCAAATCCATAGAGGACTCACAAAATTGTAAATTTCAAGCATAAAAGATCTCATATAGTTGTACTAGTGCTCTTGAAATGGGAATGAAACAATAAATAATTGTAAAGTAAGGAGATGATAGAATGAAGAAGTCCAGAGAATCACCTTCATCTGTTGAGTCATTGACCTCCTCGGTCACCATCATTTCGTTGGTAGGAATTATAGGTGTCATGTCTCTATCTTGTGGGTTGGTTTCATGAGAAAACTCTTTTAGGGTGGAATACACAATGTGTGGATATTCTACTAGGTTAGTAACCTAAAGAAGGAAACTCCTATAAACTTAGCCTATAGGGATGACCATCCACAAACTTAGAGAAATAGGTGGGTTAAAACCATCTTGGGTGCATTTCACTAATTCCACTATAATCATACCTTGAGGAGGAATGATATAAATACATCATATATTAGTTTCAATAATCTTAATACCCTCTTATAATAATATTAAGGTTAGGAATTGAAACCATAGAGATACAAATATCTATAATGTCACCATCTGACCTCAAACCCTCATCTGATTCAGACCTCCCTGGAATCACCTGCCCCTAAATGATTTTTATTTTCTGGTTTTAGGATTCCATGACAAACCATTAACAAGTTGAATTATTAAAACGACTAGATATATATCATGAAAATCAATTGACAAGGATATGATGATTATTTTCTTTCCTAGATTAGATATGAATTTCTAAGTTCTCACTTGCATATGAATTCTGATTCCCCATTAAGAAAATATCACAAGTAATATAGTATGTTTATGAGGGGTGGTAATACTCTTTTCGGGTCTGTAATTACCACTTTCAAATGCTCAGTTTTTCTAAGATATCCATATTTATAAATCCTTTCATCCATAGGAACATACATTCCAATAGATGTTCCTCCCTTCACATATCTTGGAGAAATAATGGGTGAAAACTCTCCCCTATCCTACATAAAATGGCGGGGGGGGGGGATATAATAAGGGTAAAAAGATTGCTGGAAGATAAAAAAATAGATTCGATATAAGGGCTCATGTTACCACTTCACCAGAATCAACCTTGTCTTCCCTCACCACCAGTATTTCACACACCTGGTCAGACCAATCAGTCTTACCATTGAATGAATGGATGGAGGGATCCATCTCCTCAAGATTCACAATGACCTCATTGAGATTTTCTCTAAAAGTGATATGTTAAAGTCTGGTAATCAAACTGTATCTAGGAAAATAAGATTTATCTTTTTTAATCACAAACTAGATTTCCTTGGCCGAAACATTCCTTCTCCAAGTGTCCCTTTCTCTCCATGATTTAGAAGATGCTAACAGGATGGTGATGGATAATGAAAAGGGGTTATTAATTTTAGATAGGGAGGTATCAAGTCCCCACACCTATTTATTTGGCACCATGGGTACCACTCCCATTGGGGCGGGGAACTTATAAGGCCCAAATTATGAGGAATAAGCCATATCATTGAGTTCAAGTGGAACTAGAAAATCTACCTCATCTGCCCCTCATGAACCAATTTTTCTATATTCACTTTCTATTTAATATGGTATCAACATATCAAGAACCTTCTTTGAAAATATGAATTGAACTCAGTGAAAATTAATGGTAGCTTCAAGGCCATTTATATAAGCATCCACCAAGTCATGGTTCTCTATATAAGAAATACTTCTAGGTACAAATATTCAACCATATCTAGTGAAAATGATTTCCTTCCCCTAAAGGAAGTCCAAAATCTTGTTAATAGGTATGTAATTCCTCCATATTTCTCACTCCCTCCAAGCCATTGTATATATATACTATGTGGGGACAAGATGTTAGGAATATAGATCAATAGCTTGTTCCATGGAGGATAAACTGATTTTTTGAGGGTTTGGACACCATATCTTCAACCACCTCTTCCAAAATTCATAAATTACTGGTTTCCTTAATTAAATCCTATTTATAAGGCTAACTGCCTATGTTTCATGCTCGTCACCCTCTCTAAAATCATCTATAGATGGACCCTTAACAATGGATACTAGATTTTCTAGTTGTCCATTTGGGTATGAGAAGATCCAATATTCAGCATAGGACTTCACAAGCTTAGGATTGATGTTTCTGGGCATAAGTTCTATCCAATAACCCATGTATTCCCATGTGTAAATGAATCAAATATTAAGAGAATCCATTAGATTATTTTATTTATGTGAGCTGTTAATCAACTTTGTGAACCTCTTTTGGATGAAATGGAATTTATTCCCAAATTGGAAGGGTGAATACCCTTTACAGATCATATTTACTGCAATCTTGGAAACCAAGACACACTACCTCAAGGAAATGAGGTACACTTTTCTTATATTATTGATATATTCATCATTTAATTGGGTACTGATATGAGAAGAATAAGGGACATATAAAAAATAGTCACGATAATTTACCATGTTCATCACATCTCCTGAACCCAATATTAATGGATTCACCCCACTTATACACTATATGTTTGTCTTAAATAGAGCATATAGAAATAATTGGTCATTGATAAATTCATAACCCCCCATATGACTACTACCCATCCCCAGAGGAGTTGGAAGGGGCCTACGATCCAATAGGGAGGATCCCCTACTAATTATTACCAATAAATGATATATCTGTGACAATAATAGAACCGTCAGGTTGACATGTCTCTCTACCACCCACTAGGAATCCATCATAAAGGTTTCAACTCTAACATAAGTGGTTTATTCACGCACTGATAATAGCCATACACTAAAAAAATTACCTAGAAAGATACTAGTAAAAATAATCGATCAATCATAGATGAATCCTTACAACCCCATTGATGAAGTGAAGTGGTTCTATTTGGGTCATCCAACACTGACTAAGGAAGAAGGATCTCATAAAATATATCACCCATGATGGGTTCGCCCATGATCATCTGGATGCCCCAAAGACTAATAATGACTTCCCCATCCACTGGGTGGAATTTATTGGTATCTGAGTTCCACTAACTCAGAAGGTAATGGATTATAGATTTGTTTGGATAAGAAAAATCATGTGACACCCAGAGAGCCACACATATTCCAGCAACCTTCAAATTAGACTTAAACTATTCAAAACACTATCAGACCCCAAAAGTCTATCCCCATTCTAGACCGAATGACATTCCAGGATGAAGATCCCATTTTGATGACCATACTATCATCTCATTGCCCATCAATTTCTTCATAATATAATGATAGAAATGGAAGTCCAATTACGATGTTCGTAACAATTCCTTTAATTATAAAGGAGTGAAAATTAAAATAAACCCCTAGATTATGTATCTTAGATAAACTACCCCTACGATGAAATATTTTCCCAAGGGGTGTTTCTACACTTGATTATTTAGGACAACAGTTTACTCTTCTGATGTGGTGTTAGGATAGGGGCATATTATGGAAACCCAAATCTATAAAGAGGTGGCCTATCTCAGATAGGATACCATCGAAGTGAAGTAACTATAAGTCCTTCTAAAAACTGATGATATGGGATAATGTCACATTTCATTTTATTTTAAACACTTTTAACCATGATGTTCCCCCTATCATTAAGAATAGAAGAAAATTTTATGGGATCCATTTCTTATATTCTAAAAAAATCATAAAACAAAATTTTATATACAAAAAATTTCTACAAAGCATAAAGACTCCCTATATTAAATTCCGGTGAACGACATAACATGATATGCAGGTCGTGAAGCATTTAAGACACCATGAAGAATACTTTATCAGTATACATGAATAATTCAACCACAATGGAAGATGGGAAATTTGAAAAGAAACACCATTTTTTAGATGATGAATCATTCTATGTGGGAAGGTACATCCACCCAGAAAAATCTCAATTTTGATAAGGATGCTACACTGTAAGCATGGATTGGGGCAAAAAGAACCTGTTGAAAAGGTGATAAATGAGTTGAGAACCAATCACATTTTTATAGGAATGGTTCCTTTTCAAGGTCTACTTTTACCTAATGAAGCATCCAACTAGACCAAATTTTTCCTTAGAATCGACTCCTCTTCCCGCCAATTAGATCCCCTTTTGATGGGGGAATTTTTTGGGCCTAGAAAATATCACATGGAATACAAAATGTCTTTTATAAATTTAGAAATTCCAGAGTAACTAAACCAAATAATTTCATAAAGTTTAAATCATTAAAGTCCAGAGATCTACAAAGAAACCCACTTTTTTGTGTAGCACACACTTTATTATGGTATCTTATCTTCATAATTCCCTCACAAATAATAATTAATTTATATGTGAAGGCATAAATTTAGGCCCCCAAAATCAAAATTTTGTTTATAGGGTGAGGCATCAACTCCACCCCATAAATGAAATTTCATTTGTGAGGTGAGGCATCACTTTCAAGACACCTACAAACCAAAATCCCTCACATGCGGCTATTTTTTATTACTTCCAATCAAATTGGGAAGATGGTTATATCCATAATCATATAAAAAACCCACATAGTTTTGGTTGAGAGATGGTTATAAATAGTTTTAGTAATTTATTTTATTAGGTAATCACTTAATGTATATTAAAATGTTAGAAAAAACACTCGCTTGACCACCCACAAAGGGCAACCCATCGCATAAGAACCCATATTCATAGTAAATAATTTTATAACCACTGTAAAATATAGAAAACATTATATAGAATAGAGTCTATGTTCATAGTTCATGGAATTAACTTGACCTCTCCATGAACTGTTTGGATAGACCCATTGACACAACATTCATATTTACCTTAACCCCTCTATGAACTATCTAAATAACTCTCTTCTTCAACCTCTATTGTGAAGAGTTATGCTCAATAATGTCCCCTTCATAAACTAGTCAATAATTACATCCATCAAGGCCTCTATACATTTCTTAATATGGAAAAATACACGTCATCATTTCTCCAATTTGATGGTGCATTACCTCAGTAATGTTTGTCCCACACTTATCCTACCTAATTGGTAAGGTCCTCGGGATGTTTACAATTGTGAATACCCTCTGTAATGAGGACCCCAAACATGGTGGTAGTTCTAGGGACCTCCCCATTTTATATAGTGTGGGGAAACAATTTCCTTTAACTTTGATGAAAGTTAATCTCTCATCCTCCTCTCATCTTCTCTAAAACTAGGAATGTGGAATCCCCCCTAGAGTAAGACTCTAGTATTTCTTGTACGATGCTATACCCCTCCCACCTTCTGTAACCTATGGCTTGAGAAAAAAACAGGAGACAAGATAATAAAATACCTTTAAATATTCCATAGCCCTGACATCATCCACCAATATATTGATGATATTGTTTGGTTTTCCATATCCTCCACTTCCTCTTGTTTCTTACACCAAACATGACTCATTTAGTCATAGAGGTTAATAATGACCATGAAATCCTCATGATCAAATATTTTACTTTGGAGGTGATTCATTTTTTGTACCTTCCTCCCACCTTCATCATGGGATTCCTTTTTGGTATAATCCTAAAATATGTTTTCACTACCTACAAGCTCCATATTCATGATGAGGAAAATATGCCTCCTCTATAGATGTAATCCCAGAATTTTTTGAACTACATGTGCTTTAATTCCCACCAAAATGGGATATGTAGGAATCCTCACTATAGTCCAAAAACAGTACCCCAAACTCTCCATAACATTCTCTAGGACATATTCCTAGTAGGATCACATCCATAATGTGATACTACATCTATTCCAGGTCCATAGGACTGCTTCAACATAAGTCCCACACCTACCAGGATTAGGAACCTTTTTCCTAGACATCCTTTCCGCATAGAGTTAAACTGATTGACTTAATCCTCATCACATGAACTTAAAAGGTTTGATGTGTACCATTAATTTGAACCAAAATATGTGGGTTTTTATTCCTTTCACAAGATTATGTATAAATCCCATCTTAGGGGACTAATACTGACATCAAAATGACTTTTTTCTTCTTGGATGATGAAAAATTCTAGATTTCCCCACTAGTTGTCTTAAAAATAGCATCATAATAATAATATACATTAGAATCACTAATCCACAAAAAAGGTTACCATCAATGGAGAACCTAAGATATATATAGATGTATCCATTAACGAAGAACATCAGATACATATAGATGATTCTAAAATCAATAAATCCTAATAGTTGATTGTTAAAATAAGGGTGACCGATTCTATATTTGGTATTTAATAAATGATTCATGAACATGTATTAAATCTTGAGAGAGTCCTAGAGTATGAAATAATTACCCCTAAAAGGGTTTGATGATCCCAAAATACCATCCTCTTGACCAATGTGAGTCCCCAATTATTTTTGGACATTTTCTAACCATCACATACCTTTAGAAAGTAGTTTTGTGAAAAACCACTAATAAGGGAATGACTGGGAGTTTCTAGTTCTACAAAAAACCTATTGTAAATTTTTTGAAACAGACATGGAGATATGAATTTTATGTGAATGATCATGCCACCATCACCAAAAAATTCCATTCACACACCATGTGTTTTTGAAGGATGAAACAGAAATAGTGATCCCGGTGTAAAGGGATTGTGCAATACACTAAATCCCCACAATCAATTTTTAGGTTCGGGATTTCTTCAAAAACACATAAATACCACGATATAGTAAAATAAAACCAATTAATAACATTTTCCACTATATTATAAAACAAAGGATTTATATATTTAAACAAAATATGTTTACACACATATGAATAATTATATATTCACACACAAATATTTAATTTGTTTATAGATATAAATATATACAAATTATATTAATACCTTTTTCATATTTTATTATTTATTTTTTAAAATAGGAGTATTATTGAACTAAATAGGATGGATATGAATCCAAAATGGATGGATGATAATTGTACGACAAAAGAGTATTAGGATGGGGTTAAATATTTCATCATGTTTTCAATAGGGCAATTATATAAACATTTTCAAATAATTTGACCTTGTTTACATTGTTGTTATCAGAGATGAATTTTTCTAGTGGTGTTTCAAGAACACATGATCTATCATGGAATAGATAAAAGTAATGAAAACTGGACTAAACCTAGGGAATAACTGAATGTAGACTGTGATTGGGATAACACTATGGTTTATGGAGCATTTTATATGCTTACTAGTGTAAACGGTGATAGAGATCATTCCAAGGAAATGGAAATGGTAGTTGAAATATACATTAGGGATTGTCCAAATCTATTTTATAATGAATTTTTTTTCAAAAGATGATATTGATTTCGAGTTTTACTAAACATAAAACTTTTTTAGCTATACTGAATCTATATAATTTAAAATCTATTAATAAATAGAGCGATAACATCTTCACAAAACTAATTTATCTCTTGAATATTAGGATACATGAAGATAATGAGCATTATTTTCGATAATATGATTCTAAATTAATGTTATGTTTAGTAGATATAATCAATGAATGAATGGATTCCTATTAAAATTACTTCATTTTATTTCTCACGGACCATGAATCACTTAAAAAATTCCATAAGTGTTGTGAGACTTGATATAAGAAAGTTAAATCAAGAACTTTCAAAATTTTATGGTACATTCCCATAATTATAAGGTTTATATGACATTATATAAGTGAGGATACTATAAGACAATTGATTTAGAAAGTAAATAAGAAATTCAAGATTTGTAACATCATCATCTAGATGACTCTCCTCAGTGGAAGACGATTAACCATGAGTATATTTAATACGGAAATAAGTTGAGGAACCTATATCTTATGCTATATATAGATGGAATGAAACCTTTTTGTTTACAATGTTTCACTCAAATTATATGGACAGTTATGTTGGTAAATTATAACTTTTCATTTTTGATGCATGAAGTGAAAATACATTTGGCCATTTGTAGATATATCTGCACCAAAAAAACTGGGTATTAATATTGATGTTTAGTTTTCTCCATTTTTTGAAGATCTAAATTTATTATTGGATTATGTCGTCAAATTCTATGAATATCATAGGAATTAATATTTCGTGTTGAAGTACATGTTATATGGGACAATACATGACTTTCATGCTTATGGAAATTTGTCAGGATATATTATTAAAGGAATTATAGGGTATCCCATTTATAGAGGATTCTTTTGAATTATGTAAAGAAAACCTATCTGATGTGGATAACATCGGTTTCCTAGAATCTCATCACAAAAGTCACCTTATGGGTGATGGAATTAATGGAAGAAATATAGTCACAATTACCATTATAGAGTGTGAGAAGACTCATCTTTATATTTTATATAATATTTGTGATGTAAAACCATATTTTAAAACCCATAAAGTAATTATTAGAAATTTGAATCCATCAAGGCCCAAAATATATATATTAAATAAAAATAATCAATAGTTTATAGGATGGTTATAAGGCCATATTTTTAAAGAGTTATCTGAAAATATGAATTCAATTTTAGGATAACCTTTACAGCCCACCAATGGAACAAGATTATTACAATACAATGAAAAACAACAAATTTACTCTTAATGTGGAAGTGATGCATGCATATAGTACCAAAGACATAAATATAATTTACAAAAATATTCTATAATTTCGAATAATCGAAAAAATATGAGATTTTGAATATAAAACATCCAGAGTGATAATATTTTGATGAGAATGGATTGATAATAATAGTGCAGTTAAAATTGATTAATTAGGATTCATGAATGTGAATTTTAGTAATCAAGCATACAAAGATGAACCATTCAAAATTGAATCATAAGGAGTAGAATTATTTTATACCCTAGATCCTATAAACATTAAATTTTCAATTTTCTTGTTGTTAACTAAAACCACTACTATGTAAAATAATAATTCTATTGAGGGTTACCCTTTCAATGAAACATTGCAATCATTTCATAGTGGAACACTTTATATGATGTATAGTATTTTATAGGGAATCATAATGTGTGGATTTGGAAACTCAATAGAGGGGGAAGATTCCTTCTATAACATCCTGGTTCCAGAAGCTTCCTAGAGGCTCCCCATATCCAGTTGGTCACATGGCCTTAAGTGCATTTCACCTAACACCAGAGGCTGGTGAAAAATAGCAAGATCCTTGGGTGTGATAGTGGGAAAACTATGCCCTCATTGACAGAGTAACACAGTGGAAGTAAAACACAAATCAATAGCGGAAGTAGTAATATTATCATACAAAAAGTAACAATGGAAGACAAAAAGAAATAACCAGCTGAAGCACATATATAAATGATGCATGATACATATGTCCAGGAAAACATCCAAACAAGTCATAATGCTGAAAGATAGTACTAAAGAAAAGTAAAAAGTAAATAAATAAATAGCTCCACAGCATCGCAAGCCTATGCTTGCTCCCATGCTCTCCAGCTCAAAAGCAGTCAAGTACTTGAAGTAGAAGGGAACTTTCCCTTATCTATGCCTGCAAAAATATAATCTATTTGGGATCAAAAGCATGGCCCAAATAGTGTTTGAGACTAAATCATAGCAGGCAACCACCAAGAAATTTGTGCCTAACAATCAATGAATATATATAGCATACAATAAAAAAAAGAACTAGTAAACAAGGATGTACTCAACAGTAAACAACTCCACAGTGTCAAAGCATTCAGTTCTACATAGAAAGTAAACAGATAAACACAAACAGGTAACCCTCCAAAATGTACTCATAGCCTAATCCCCTCTGGTCCTACCTAGAAAACACAACCAACCATCTGGGAAGTTCACACAGTCTAACACCTCTGGTTCAGCTTTAGTATAGACTCCCTGAGAAATAACTCACCATTAATTCCTCCTTTAGTATCATATCATTAACAAAATACCTATATGGAAGAACTTACATCACATTCCCCCTGTGGCCTACGTTGAGGAACTAAAAACACTTTGACGAATCACTTATGTAATTTCCCCCTATGGTATCACATTGTAAAAGTAAAAACAGACACTCTGTAGAAGCCCTTACATCCATTCTCCCTATGGTCTACTACACCATGTTCTCACAACCTTGTGTAAGTAAAAAGAGCAGAAAAATTCAATACGACCAAAGTAAACCTCAAGAAATACTTGGATAACATTCTACAACATAAAATCATGTCAGATAACCAAAACACTCCATCCTACTGTACTAGGCATGGTGAAAAACACGACTACCTAATAGGCTAAGTAGCACCAAATGGCCATAAACAAAAACTCATGGGAAAACACTTCTAAATCATAGAAATTTACTCTATTCACATTCAATTAACCTATATTCCAGCATACAAGCATAGAAGGCAATTAACAGGGCTAAAATAGTAAACGTGCAATACCCCGTTCAAGGGTATTGGACAATTTTGCACATATAACAGAAAGAATTTCTATAAAAAGGCACAAACCACCTACCTCAGTGTTGTGGGATCTCTATACATGATCCTCAAGCCTTGAATCAACCAATAACATCGTAGATATGTAAAAACATATAAAACATTCAACTGAGGATAACTCTTGAAAGACGAGGAAATATGAAATAAAGATCTATAAGACGGAATATTTTACCTAGGAAATCCCAATGCAATCGACAATGGTCAATTCATAGAATAAACGCTTGATCAGGGGCTTGAGGATGAATTGTGGCCATACGGATGCTCCTGGATGAAATAGGTTGAGAAGGAGGTGTTTCTGTATGTCAGACATGAAACCGGTACGTATAATGAAAAAAATAAAGTACATGGTGTGTACTGTTGAGGTACACGGCGTGTAATTTCCCTTACCGAGCCCCGCTTTAGGTGGCCTCTAGGTCACCACACATGACCGTGTGCATAGCCGTTACACAGCAAACACACAACTACCTACGATAACCGAGTACATGATGTGTACTCATAAAGTACATGGCGTGTACTTAAAAAATTTCAACAAACTCATCTTTTCCTCAAAAACACCAAAAAAGGAAAACATACCTGAAAAGAAGATACAGGTTCTTACAAACATCCCCCCTTAATGAAATTAATCCCTAATTTTCCCTAAGAAGGTGGTGTAGAAGAAGAACCCTCGAACAATTCCAGCCATTGTGATCATATATCAGTCTCCCTCTGCCAAGTCTCGTCCTATACTTTCCCATGCTTCCATAGCACTCGTACCAGAGGAACAGACCGTCCACGAAGAACCTTCATACTGCAATCAACAATATGGATAGGATGCTCCTCGAACGAAGAATCCACCTCCAACTAAACATATTCAGGTTGAAGAACACAAGATAGGTCTAAGAAGTAACGTCGAAGATGAGAAACATGTAAGACGCCATGCATAGCTCGATACCTCTGAGGTAACTGCAGCCAATAGGCAACCGGCCCGACTCTCTCAAAAACCTCCAACGGTTCGATGTACCTCTTTGAAATCTTACCATGTCTCCTAATACTCTTGTTCCCTAACCTCGGTGTGACATGCATGAAAATCTGATCTCCAACCTTGAACTCCAAAGGTCATCTCCGTCGATCAGTATAAGACTTCTGTCAAGACTATGCGGTAACCATCCTCTTCCAAATCAACTCTATCTGCTTTGTGGTCTCCTGGATAAGACGAGGTTCCAGCATAGCTTCCACTCCTACCTCTAGCCAATATAAGGGTGATTGGAATGACCTACTGTACAAAGCCTCATAAGGTACAATATGAATAGTTGCTTGAAAACTATTTTTATAGTAAAACTCCACAAGAGGTATGTGCTTCTCACAAGAACCTCCAAAATCCAGGATACATGCTCGAAGCATTTCCTCAAGCACCTGAATCGTACGCTCGGACTAGCCATCTGTTTGGAGATGGTAAGTTGTACTCAAAAGTACCTATGTAACCAAATACTTTTGAAGTCCCTGCTAGACCAGAGAAGTAAAATGTGCATCCCTATCAGAAACAATTGTGTTTGGAACCCCATGTAGAAGAAAAATATCTTGTATTTAAAGTCTTTCCAGCTCATCAACACTGAAGGTATTCTTAATCAGCAAGAAGTGAGAAAACTTTGTGATTCTATCAATGACAACCCAAACTGCATCATTCCCTCGAGGTGAACTCGGTAAACCTATCACGAAGTCCATTGAGACATTGTTCCATTTCCACTCAGGAATGGGTAACTACTGCAAAAACCCTGTTGGTCGCTGATGCTCTGCCTTCACCTGCTGATAGGTGGAACACCTCATGACGAAACCAACAACATATTTCTTCATACCTAGCCACCAATACTGACGGTGTAGATCACGATACATCTTGGTGACACCTAGATGAACTTCCCAAACTGAGGAATGAAAGTTCCACATCAGACCTCGTGTATGTTTGCTGATACCCATACACGGCCATGGAAATGCAAGATTTCATCCCCGCCTATGGTCCATCCAGGAATAGGGTCCTCTCCTGACATGATATCCCATAGGACTAGGCCTTCAGAATCTGATAGTTTCCTTATTCATACTCGATCAAGTAGAGTAGAGGTAACATCTATAGAAGAAAGAAAAGTCTGCCCTTGTCTGTCGTGCACCTCTAAATACATATCAGAGAATGGAGCCATAAGATTCCACTCACTGCTGGACTCCTGAACTGCCTATATTTGAGTCCTCCTGGTCAACACATCAGCTATTGTGTTGTATTTCCCAGGCATGTAGGCAAGCTCAAAGTCAAAAGAATAAGGGTACTCAACCCACCTTCGCTGTCTCAAATTTAGGTCACGCTGAGTGAAGATATACTTGTGACTTTTGTGGCTGCTGAAAACCAAAAAATGATCTTTGAGATGATAATGTCTCCAACAACATAAGGCATGAATAACTACATCCAGCTTGAGATTGTGCGTTGGGTAGTTCCTCTCATGTGGCCTAAACATCCAAGACCTGTACACAACGAATCCTTCTCCCTATATAATCACTGCTCCCAGCCCGATACCTGATGCATCATAGTAAATAGTACAACTCCTTCCCAGCTCTGGAAATAATAGTATCAATGCTGAATTCAACCTCTCTTTCATATCCTTAAATGATAACTCACAAGAATATGACCACAAGAACTTTCCACCCTTTTTAGTCAGGTCCATCAGTGGTGCTGCTAAGTGTGAAACGTCTTGTAAAAAATGCCTGTAGTATCCAACCAGCCCTAGAAAACATCGTACCTCAAAGACATTCTTCGGTTGCTCCCAGGAAATACTACTCTTACTTTCTCTAGTTCTATTGATACTTCTATCTCTGAGATATCATGACCCAAGAAGTAAATTTAGTCCATCCAAAATTGGCATTTCGAGAGCTTCGTATTTAAATGATCCTCTCTCAGTGTACTCAAAACGATCTCAAGATATGTGGCATGGTCATGTAGAGTGTGAGGGTACACCAAGATATCATCCATGAAGACTTCCAAGAATGAATCCAAGTACGGATGGAACACTCGGTTCATTAGTTCCATGAAAACTGCAAGTGATTTCGTGAGACCAAAAGGTATAACATATACTAGTATAGACCATACCTACTCTGAAATGTTGTAAGACGTATATCTGATGGTTTAATATGCAACTGATGGTAACCGGACCTCAATTCAATCTTTGAGAACACCCGGGATCCTCTAAGATGATCAAAGAGATCATCAATCCTTGGAAAGGGATATCGGTTCTTGACTGTGAACTGATTAAACTTCCGATATTCCATACAAAGTCCGAGGATACTATCTTCCTTATTCACAAATAGGATAGGCGAACCCCAAGGAAAAGTACTGGGTCGAATGAAACTCTTTTCTTGTAACTCCTCCTACTGCTTCTTGAGCTCCTTCAACTTAGGTGTAGCCATCCTATTGGGAGGAATTGACACTTTTGTTTCTCTTGGCACAAGCTCTATAGAAAAGTACACCTCTCACTCTGAAGGAAAACCTGAAAAGTTCTCTGAAAAGATATCCCTCAAATGAACCACCACTGGAGGAAAGTCCATCTATGAATTCCCCTGGTCATCTAGATATAGACTAGAAAAGTGGGCTGTAACTCCTACCAATCCATGATGCTCAGGTCCTGCTCTGCTCACCTAGACATCCTAGTCGCCCTTATGAAGAAACGATGCACCCTCTAATGATGCGAAACTCACCCTACAATGGCAGAAATCGAAAAATTCCTAGAAGGGAACTAACCATTCCATTCCAATAATGAAATAATAGCCTTTAATCTCTAGGAAATAAAGGTCCCATAAGAATTGACACCCACCAACCTCTAGAGGGCACTCCTTGCACTGCCAGACACTAGCCATTCTTGTCTCCAACATAATGTCCAACGTTAAGATATCGACAGAAGAAAATATACAGATCCCAAGACTCTCCACAAAAACAAAAAATCTAAATCTATGGGAAGCCCCTATATCAAAAAGAGAAGAAGCTAAAACTGAGGCAACTAGAATCGTACCTCGAACTATAGAGGGTCCGGGATCCTGCTCCTGCTGGGTTTGCTCCGCTGCAAAAGTCTGGCCTATACCATGGCCCTATAACCCTGCCTGACCACTCTGAGCTGATCCACCATGTTGTCACTGAAATCCTAGAGATTGACTACCACGACCACGACATCCACCTCTGCCTGAACGGCCAAGAGAACTCCTGTTCCCAGACTGGTGAGAAACTGGTGGTGTAGCTCCCGAATGAGAAGTCATAGAAGAACCCATATTACCAACATTCAGTGAGAAGAACTTATAGAAACACTGAAGATGATCCATCTGGTTTCAATATCGGCATTCCACTGGTTCTCTCAGGAAATGTGACCTTGTATGCCCGCACTTCCCTCAATGGTAGCACTCCACCTGGAGACCAGAAGAAGTGTCTTGCCTCCTTGGATCACCACACAAGACCCCATATGGAACTGCCTACTGTTAGTAGGAGGGAATACAACTCCGGATGTCGAACCACACTAGCTCAAAACTCTAGAATTTCTTTAGATAGTGCTCTGTGATTAGTTTCTGGTTGACGATAGAAGTGATGGAAGTCAACAGGAAGATGTTAACCTAAGATCAGATGTTGTTCCTGAGACTATCCTCAAAATTCCTTGCCAGAAATAACTCATCACCTCATAGAATAGGCATGAAGCACTACAGATCTGTGAAGCGAGATGAATAATCCATAACATAAAGAGTATCCTGGTCCAGACTCATGAACTCCCGGGCTCGATCGACCCTCAATGTCTCCAGATAGAAGTAGTCATAGAAGGCACGCCAGAACTCATTCCAAGACATAAACTGCTGGCATCCTGCCTATGAGATCACATCCAACCATCTCTAGGTGGAATCCCAAAGCATATATGTAACAAGATTGACCATCCTCTCTGTAGGTGTCTCCAGATGCATGAAGATAGACAACATGGCTTCTAACCATGACTCTGCAACCTAAGGTCCTCCTTCCTCTATGAAGGTGGGAGGATGCTGCTACTGGAAAACCCGCGTCAGCTCTTCCATAGACAGGTCTTGATACGATACTCCATGGAAGGTCTGTATAAACCTCATAAAGCCCTCTCAGAACTACGCATCAGTACCTATGTCCAAAATTATATGTGGTGCCAAGACTAGCACAACTGGTGGATCTGCAGGTAGTACCTGATCAGCCATGTCTGGCATCTGATCACTACTCTATAACTGGAGAACAACTGGAGAAAGTCTCGGTGGCATGAATCTGTAAGGTCAAGGGCACACCTTAGATCAAGATTTTTGGGGAATGAAAACTAGAAGGGTAAGAAGGAAACATGATAAAGAAAGCATTGTAGTTTTTCAAAACATGGATACATGGCGTGTATAACGAATACACAACGTGTTCCCTGAAGCCTCTCACATGGGTGTGTACTTGTGCTAAAATTGGTTGTGTAACACCCCATACATGGTATGTTGTCCTAACTCACAGAGTGTACTTGAATTTTATTTCCCTTGTCGAGTTTTTCTACATAGCTAACCCACACAGTTCTCATAGAACAAGACTACATGATGTGTCCGTGCAAGACACGATGTGTACTTGGATAGCTTCACCGACCCATGTTGTTAGTGACACGACCAGATACACGGCTCACACTAAACGGTGTGTTCAAACATGGAACAACGTGTATAACTTAAGCTTTTATCCATCCTTATTATTAGTCAAATAGGTGGACAAATGGTCTACCCCACACAGAATGTACATCCATCACACAAAGTGTTCTACCAAGAGATCCCAACCCTGTGTTTCTGCCCACCCAGCTTGTAACACGGTTAGAGACTACATGGCGTGTACATATAGTACAAGGTGTGTACTTAAGAAAAATAGTTTCATCATGAACAGAAGAACACATGGTGTGTATTCATAATTACACGCTGTGTATTCTTGGTTTTTTCAGACAGTAAGCCTCAGAAACTTCTCCAAAACCCATAAAAAATTGAAAGAAACATTAAAGTGACAAATTCCGATCCGTGAGGGCCTATACTCCCTGTGAATCAATGCTTGGAATCTTATAAATTTTATAACAAGGAAAACAAGACAATGATCCACCAAATTCCGATCCACGAGGGCCCATTACACCTCAAGAACCAAAGTTTGGCGTTCATTCAAACAAACCATACACAAAGAAATACCCTATCAAAAGCAGGTATTCTATCAAGGCATCCATCACAACAACATGCATATCTTGCACAACATCTATCACAACAACATGCAATCACTAATTCACCCTAAATGTCAATGAAAGAATGCACTACATGTGATTTCAAGCACGTTACTATATGATGCATGAGATGGAATACCCTCATCTCATCGGGTTGCAATAGAAATAGAATCTCAATAATATCAATGATAATAGCACAAAACATGAGAATCACCCAACAGTGAAATCAAATCAACCGTAAAATTGAAAAACTATAAAATTACAATAAACGAGGTAAATTGGAATTTCCTTGTACATGGGTTAGCTACTTATAGGCACAAATTATAAATATGTACATATTTCCATCCTATCCCAAACTATACACTCTAAATAGTAAGTCAAGAAGAAAAGAATGACTCTAATACCACTTTTTAACATCCCAGTTTCGAAAGCTTCCTAAAGGCGCCCCATACCCGGTTGGTCACACGGCCTCAAGCGCATTTCCCCTAACACAATAGGCTGCCGACTAGCAGCGAAGGTCTTGGGTGTGATGGTCATGAAACTATTCCCTCATTGTCATAGTAACACAACGAATGCAAAACATAAAGCAATAGTAGAAGTAGTAATATTATCATAAAAAAAGTAATAGTAGAAGAATAAAAGAAATAGCCAGATGAAGCACATATATAAATGATTCCTGATACATATGTCCAGTGAAATAGCCAAATAAGTCAGCATGACGAAATACAGTACTAAACCAAAGTAAAAAGGAAAGAAATAAATAGATCCTCAGCATTGCATGCCTAAGATTGGTCCCATGCTCTCCAGATCCAAAGTAGTCAAGTACATGAAGTAGAATGGCGCTTTCCCTTATCTATACCTGCAACAATATAATTGGTTTGGGAACAAAACCATGGCCCAAACAGGTTAAGAGAGTAAATCCTAGTAGGAAACCACCAAGTGATTTGTGCCTAATAGCCAGTTAATATATATATGGAAGGCAATAAAAAAATGAAGCAGTAAACAAGGAAGTACTCAACGGTAAACAATTCCACAGTTTCAAAGAATTCAGTTCCATATAAAAAGTAAATAGATAATCACAAACAGGTAAACCTCTGGGATGTACTCACAACATAATCCCCTCTAGTACTACCTAGAAAACACAAGAAACCCTCTGGGATGTTCACACAGTCTAACCCATCTGGTTCAAATATAGTATTGACTTTTTGAGGAATCACTCACTGCCAATTCCCCATTTAGTCTCGTATCAGTAACTAAAGGCGCTCTGGGGAAGCACTTACATCACATTCCCCCTATGGCCTACATCGAGGATCTACATACATTCTAAGGAAGAAGTTAATTCAATTCCTCCTATGGTCGCACTTTGTAAAAGTAAAAACAGACACTTTGGAGGAGCCCGTATGTCCATTCTCCCTATGGTCTACTACAATAGGTTCTCATGACCCTATGTAAGTCAAAAGAGCACAGTAATGTAAGATGTCCAAATTAAACCTCAATAACTACTTGGTTAATAGTATACAACATAACAACATGTCCAATAAAAAAACACTCAATCCTACAGTACAAGTCATGGTGAAAAACAAGGTAGCCTAACAGGCTAAGTAGGACCAAACAGTTATAAACAAACATACATGGGAAAACACTTCAAAATCATAGAAAATTTACCCTATTCACATTCAATTAAACTCTATTTCAGCATACAAGAAAAGCATGAAATTAACAGGGATAAAACAGTAAACACATAATACCCTGTTCAAGGGTATTAGAAAATCATTCACATATAACTCAAAGACATTCTACAGAAAGGCATGAACCACCTACCTCGGTGTTGTAGAATCTCTATAAATGAACCTCAAGCCTTGAATCTCCCAATAACACTGTAGATATGCAAAAAAATCTAAAACATTCAACCAAGGATAAATCTTGAAAGATGAATAATCAAGAAATGAAGCTTTATAAGAAGGAAGAGATTACCGTGGCGATCCCAATACAATCGACAATAGTCGATTCAGAGAACGGATGCTCGATCGGGGGCTCGGGGAAGAATTGTGGTCGTACAGATGCTCTCAGATGAACTAGGTCGAGAAGGAGGAGTTTATGTCTGTCAGACGCGACCCCGGTACGTTTAATGGAAAAAAAATAAAGCACAAGACGTGTACTTTTTAGGTACATGGTGTGTACTTTCCCTTACCAAGACCCACTTTAGGTGGACTCTAGGATACCAGACACGGCCATGTGCACAACTGTTACATGTCCATCACATGGCTACCTGCAGTAACCATGTACACAACGTATACTCATAAATTACAAGGCGTGTACTTCAAAAATTTCCCAAAACTCCCATTTTCTTAAAAAAACCAGAAAAAGGAAAACATACCTAAAAAGAAGAACTGGGTTCTTACACCTTCAATATTCAAATAAATAAATAGAGTTCAATGAATATGTTATTATTTTAAATATAAAATTCATTTCATTATAATATTTTGTGGTCACTACTATATTTATATAATCAAAATTAAATGTTTGAAATATTTTGAAAATATCAGTTTCTCACAGTCTAACACTACAAATCATGAGAAACAACATATTTAAATTGTTAAAACTAAGAAAATTTTAGAGGGTAAAAAAATTATATCTAAAAAATGATAGGAGTTTCAATTCGTAATGGCCTTAACAAAAATTATTAAGGTGATAAGAGAAGGAAACAAATATGATGTTGTATGGATAGTAAAAAAACCCATTTTATCATAATAGGTAAATTTTAATTAGTTACATTAGGGTTACTACTTGAATGCATGTGCTGATTGATGTAGATATATGGAATAATGGTTTTATTATATTGAAGATAATACTTTGGGAATTTATTAGGGTAATATTATGATATAATTTCTCTATTTTACAAAAAAATATAATAATAAATGTTTTATTTAGTCTTCATTGTCCTCTATATATTACATTTATTTTAGATTATTATCAAATGAAATTTGTATCAATGGCCATTGAAAAAAAATCATAGATAATTTTAGACTCTTCTTATAAATAATCATATTACGGATGTTTAGGAGAAATTAAACCCCCACCCACAAGCCATATATACACACATGATATATAAAGAAAAGTGGATTGCTTTCATTGGACATCAAGAAGAAAAAACACTTTAGATACATTATAATTTGTAATGTTTTATTTGACACTATCTATGTTAATAACTTTCATATTTTTTAATTTATAAAATAGTAAAGGAGTTCTTAAAATAATCCACATGCATCAAATCAATGTACGCCTTTCATAAAGTAAGGATGGGGTATACATTACTTGAAAAAATTGAATATATTGAAAATATGTATTAAAAAAATTATGTGATATGATTAATGAACATAATTATATTATTTTATATATATAAATATTAATGAATCAAAATATAAAGAAACCTACAACACACTTCATGTTCTATAGAAGGGGGATCATGTAATTAAAATGGAAAAAAGGATGAAAACACATAAAATGTATAAAAATCATGTGTAATACTAACATAATATAATTTTATTCTATATCAAAAAATATTTTATAACAATGAATACTTATTTTTTTATATTTTTTATCCATTTTATATAAAAAACATCATTAGTTATACTAGATTAATGAATCCTTTCAGTAGATTTAAAGTAGTTATAACAATATGTCCTTTCTCAATGTACAAGATTTGGAGTGTCACCTTGAGTCTGTTTTGAGAATAAGGAGACATACATTGATGAAAATGAGATAATGAAATAAATTCATACACAAAAAGATTCTCTAAGAGAAAACATCACTTGGAAGTCTGGTTTTTAGAGACGTTTATGTTAAAGGATCAATGAGATGAAGAAACACACTAAAAAACACCGTATGAAGAGATACCCCATATTTGAAGCTATCCATTTCCCTTAAATTCCTACCTTACCAAAGGTAATCAATTGTATCATAATAATTTTTTCTAAATAGGAATAAAAAATCTATTGATACCTATCATGTAATAAAATTATATAGGGTGAAATTGATTGTTATATATATCTATCATCACCCAAACATATCCATGTTGTGAGGGGTATAATGTAAAATATCCAAGGTGATATTCTAGATAAGAAACAACTTACAAAAGATCACATGATAGTAGAGATTTAGGTATCTCATGAGTTGAGCACCGAGGTACTTGTTCCCCATGATGACCAGATATTCAAAACATCAAACATTCCATTTGAACTTTTATGACATGTCAGTTTTGTATTATAAAGGAACATGATATTAATAATGTATATCCTTTAAAATTATTTTATGTGAGAAACAATAATAATTACTAAAAAAGGTATGAACTAAGGTATGTTATTATTGAAGGGGAAATATAAGGGGAAACTGAAGTTTGAGTTAGGAAAATATATAGGATCAAAAATTAAATCAAAATAACCTTTAAATATTACCTTTACCCCACAACTTCCACATCCCCATTTACTAACATTACATTTTCATGCTAATACAATATTCAATGATCAAAATATGCCCAACATTGAATTTTAAGAATAAATGTATGGAGAGGCTATTATAGATATTATTGGGCTAGAGAGTGTAAATGAGATTATCATATATGATTGGATGGGATCCTCAGTTATGAATGTATATATGAGGTATACTTTCATAATATATTTTTACAATAATTTATTAACTATATTAATTATAGTTAAATATTAATTATATTTGTTATCCATTTATATCAATTATATATAAATGGAAAACCCTAATAAGAACTATATGGTCTCATTAGTACTTATATCACTTATACACAACATTTTTAAATGGGAGAAATTTGAATTATAAATAAAAGAGATCTTGTAGCCATAATGATTAAACAAAAAATAACAAATTACATTTTATTCTTAATACCTACAATGTAGGGGTAAGACTCTATAATATAGTCATAAAATATATTTAAGTTTTCTTCATTACATACAAATTTATTTAAGATACAATGGATCCTCATTTTTATCTATTTAGATACTTCAATGATTTATTTTATGGATCCAAAGTATGGATATCCAGAAAATAATGACACATGATGTCCCATATAATATTTTAATACACTATACTCAATATTTTACAAATAAAAATTTAATTATATATATTTTATTATATTTTAACAATAATTTTGTTATAATGTGTTCTTCTTTACTTATCATTAAAATAAAGGTATGTGGAGGACTAATTCCCACAAGAATACTATGGATTACTTCAACTATTTATGTGAATAGGTATATATAATATAATTTTATTATCAAAAAATGTATCTAAATATATTAATTATTTTACTCAATGTTTCCATAGTGTTATAAATAGATTAATAAGTTTTTTTGATTATTACATTAGTAAATTTATTAAAGATATTATATTCCATCAAAAAAAGATATCTCTAATTATTTTTTTTAAAAGGTAATTACAATTTCATTTATAATATCTACCAATAATTTTTTTAATATTTTTATAGTACTACTAGGACTGTTGATAATCCTTGTTTTCAAAATATTATGTATATTTTTTTTATAAATGAGTGGTAAGTATAAATGGTTTCACAATTTTTACAGAAATCATGAATATTGTTTTCCTATTAGGTTATTATTATATTTTTATTTAATGAAAATCTTGAAGATTTGGTTTATCTCTTGTTTATTTAGTGAATTTTCTTATCATTTTAAATTATATAATAAGATATTAACTTTAAAATATAATGGTTTTTATATTAATATGAATACGATATATATAAGGAGTGTCATTTTAGCAAAGTATTATACAATTATATTAAATATGTGATATTGGGAGCCCACATTATTTTATAAATTATTCTTTTTTATATTGAGTCTTATTTATACTTTTAATATTTTAAAACTTTAAAAAATGTATGTAATGGTCCACTCATATAAAATTAACTTCTATTGATATGAAATAAAAAGATAAATATATTTTTATTATTTATGATATATCTGATTAGATGACACATGAATCAGATGTCCATTGCTGCTATAATAACTGAATAAGAAAATTTTAAATATATTAAAGCCTTTAAAAATATATGTTATGTATTCAAATATAATAAAATGACCCTGAATTACCTTGAAATATTAGGATAATGACCACAAATGGATTCATTAAATGTAATCTGAGTTGTTGTTTTTTCAAGATTACAAAAGAAATTCACCATTATTATTTTAAAACTACAAAACTTGTTTGTAATAGTTATAAACTTGTAGAAGACCTTAGAATGAATTTAAATAATAATAAAATTATATTTGAATTAATTGTGACATGTATAAATATATGGAACAACAATACAATGTATGGTGTACTCATAATGGATAAATAAGCTACTTTAAAGTTATTTTGATTCTTTAAAAACATGCATTAGGGGGTCAAACCTAACAAAAAAACCTTATAATTTCATAAATTATTAGAAATATGATTTTTTACTTATTTTTAAAGAAAAAAAATAAATTAATCTTAATTTTGGGTTGAAGGATAAAGTCATTTCCAATTCAGAATCCCACTTTATGTCAACTAGATAAGTTTGGAATTAATCATTTCAATTAATTAATCCTTGATCACTAACCCTATCATCAGTAAACGTAATAAAAATAGTGCCTCATTCCATATTTATTAATTTTACTGATGATATATTTTGTGATCTGTGATCGAAGCACAATATTGATGAATTATAATCTAAAAGAGTTGACATGAAGTTGAATTTTAATAAGGAAATGATTTTAGCCTTCAATATAGTCCTCAAAATCTATATGAAGTCCTTTATTGTTCATCACAGGAACAAAATAATTGGTGAAAAAATAAATTCTTGATAAATACTTGGATGCGGGTAATGTAATAAATTACTATTTAATATTATCTTAATGAAATTTTTTATAATTTATTTGTTTCATTTATGTTTCATAGGAATGAAATGCATTCCCTTTTGAGTTTAATAACTTTTAATCACATGTTGGTAAGCCAAATTTTTGTTTTAATGGTAGAAAATAAAGTTATTTAATATACTATAGAATGTGATATCATTATGAAACTGTCAATTGTATATATTTTTTCTGACTTCATTTGGGGTACTTGTATAAATTTATTCTTAAACCCTTCATTGTTTCCCAAAGATGTTTGAGGATATACCTTCCCCTCAAAGAAATAATTTTGTTCACAAAACAAGGCACAAAATCAAAACCAATTGAGTGAGATAAGATTCTCTAGATAATTTAATAGAAAAACCCATGATTGATTTGTTATGTGATGGAATTATCCTCAGGTCAATTCAATTCACAATGTGTCTTATATGAATGAAAGTGTGTGTTTTCATTTAAAATTGATATTTTTGTTTAAAATGAGTGTCACATAATAAAAAATAATAAAGCATGGTCTTATTTTATTTTTAATTTTTTGAAATTATCCTTGATTCATTTTTATGTATAAGAATCAACTATACCTCAATATGACACATAGTCTGACCAGTATGGCTCGAAGTGTTTGTTTTCAGTATAAAAGTAACATTTTAGCTTACAATGTGCAACACATAGTGTGACACCCACTAGTAAAATGATACACTTTATTTTGGGATTTATTATATATTTATTTTTTCTTGGAGTTCTTGGGGATTAGAGGTTGAAAACATATATTTTTAAGAAAATATTCTAGGGTGCATTGGTAGTAAACAATTAGCAGTAACTATGCAGCTAATTTTGTGAGAGAACATTTTGGGGGAAAGAGGGCGTTTTAATACCTTGATCAAGATTTTTTAAATAATGATGGTGTTTCCAAAAACCATGTGTATTTTTTGGGTTGTTAGTGGTTTCTACATTATTGGAAGATGGTTTAACTGATCGTGTGACCAGACTATGTTGAGTGTCAAGGTCATTATAAATCTATCTTTTATCATTTTCACTAAAGGATTTTAACTCCCCCTTTCCTATTCTTCCTCTCCCTCACATGAACAGCCTCCCATCTGGCCTTGTATCTTCTTCCTCTAAGATTATCTGTGGAACCCTCTTAGATTTTGATTATTTTAACTAGATGTAATCTTGTTTCTTCTTGAGTTCTTTTCCAATTTCTCTTGTTCTTCCTTTTTTTCCATTTCCATGGAATATAGAAACTCAATATTGTGATTTTAAATAAATTATGGTTTTTAAAGTTAATTTGTTTATTTATTTGTCTTTTTGGGGTTTGATGAGCTATCATACTTAAAACATTTGGTTTTCATCAAAGGTGATGAGTTTTGGTTTTATTTTGATGTGGGTTTCTCTTTTTAAGGGTTATTTTCCATGGATAAATTTTTATTCACGATTGAAATTTGTTTTTTTTGTCAAATTTCCTTTGATTTCATTATAAATTATAATTTATCCATTCTTGGTGTGATTCATGTGGTGTTCTGGTAACTTGATGTTTTAAGGTAGTATTTTCCAAAGTAAATGATTTAAATTCATTTTATGTGTTTTTTAAAATTAATCAAGGAGGATTAAGGCCATGAATTGGGTTTTTAAATGGGATTTTAAAGTGGGGTTTCATTGCGTTTAATGATTTACTAGTTATGGGCATGTATGGTTTATGAAATTGGCGCTTTTTTATGTTATAAGGGTTTTAAAATTTGTGGAGTATGGGAAAACTTGGACGTGTGTGCAGTGAATTAGATGATTGAAGCCTTAAAATATGACATAGAATATCAAGGGAGTATTATCCAAGGTACCAAGAGAGCTTATGGGGGGAATATTATCCAATGGAAGACTATGAGAGCTTCTAAACTTGTTAACCTTTCTTAGTTAACTATTAAAATATTTCATAGACTAAGTCACACTAGACCCTAATTCTTAGAGACTATGATAAATATTTCTTATGGCCCATTGGTTTATATGCCTTTATGAATTATTACAATTATCTTATTGATTGAGATATCTTTTGACTGTAACCATATTAATTTATTTGGATATATTATTGTGTTTGTTCTTATTCCCATGTTTATTCTATGTTTGGGGGTGTAAGGATAATATCTTTACCAGGTAGCTTCTTTTCCATTTTATTTGATCATTATTTACTCATGATTATAAAATATAGATGTTTTGAGAAAAACCAAAGGGATTTTGAAGGTTATTTCATCAAGTGAACTTGTTTTTAAAGTGAACTTTTTCATAAAATGGTTTTTAAACTGGAGTTTTTTTTCATGGAAAAAGGTATTATATTTATTAATGGTGGGATAATATTGGTATTTGTGTCTAATATCTTTCATATGCCTTTGGTTTTGTGCATGAATTGTTTTATAGGACTCATGTAAGGGTAAGGGAAACATTCAATGAAGCCGCCCATATTGATTTTTGGTGTGTGTAGTTTTTTGGGATGGTCAAGATGAAGGTTTCATAGAGTTATATCACATAGATATAATTTGGGTATTGATCCCTATTTTTTGAGTTTTTTATACTCTAAAACATGGATATGATGCATACATATTGTTTATACATTGTGATTTGATGATGTTTATGAAATATGGTCAGGTTAATAACTTTGTATGCTCTATTTAGATATTTATATATACTTATTCTTATTATTTTTTGGTGCTGGTGTCCAATTAATGGATGGGTGATTCTATATTTTTATGAATGAAACCAATTGGTTAAGCGTGATTCCCTAGTTCATATCATTGTCCTGAGGAAATCAGGAATGCACTTCAAGAACTATAGTTGAATGTCTCAGGTGATAGGATGAGTCTACCTTGGTTGGTTCATTGCCAAATGGTATTAAAGCCCTAAGTTCATGAAAAACCCACTTATTTTTTTGGGGGTCAATGGTATTCATGAGATAGGACAATTAGGGATGAAGAGGTAGGTGTAGAAGAGTGCCTAGCCTTCTTTCCATCATTCCAAACCATGAGTTTTCATGGCTGCTAAGGAGTTAATGTTTTAAGTTTGAACCCAATTTTAGGTTGTTTTGATGATATTTAATATTTTTAATCATTTAAAATGTGTTTCAAGAAGAACCCATGAATTATTATGAGAAAATTTGGATTTTTAGGGCGAAATGTGGGTGGAAATAAGAGAGGTGCAGTTTTGGTGCAAGTAGTAACCGTACCAAGACTGTGAAACTAGGATTTCAATATTCTTATGCTATTTCACTTATTTGGTGTAGGGTTTTTCAAACTATATAAAAAATACATGAACAATAGATTTTTTTTTAATTTTTCCACCACTTATTCATTTGAAAGTGTTTTTTATATTGATTTTGTTTTTCTGAGACATATTATGAGGGTTTATTAGGGTTCAATTGATGTTGATTGAGATTAAAATGTTTTTTATTTGGATTATGTCTTGTATTTTATAGAAAATTCCTCACAAAAGGGACTCTTCTACTAAAATGGAGTTATATATAGAGAATATTTCCAAAGTGAACCCTACAGTTGATCCTATTCTACGGAAACGAGTGATTTGATCCATTTAGTCCTTAGACCAAGAGGGATAAATTGGAAATACATGAACAATGGATCTCCTAAATAGTTTACAAAATAAAACCCACTAATATTCCATGGTGAAAAAGTTACCCATGATCCTAAGTAATGGATTGAAACGTTTGAGAACATAATTATTTTTTTGAAGAACATTGAGGCCATGATAATAGTATTTTCACTTACATATTGGAAGTATTGAGAAGGAAATGGTGGGAACCCATGGAGTAAGTGAAGAAGCATGGTGATATCACCTAGACTATTTTACAAAAGTATTTTAATCATTAAATTATCTTAAGACACTAAGGGTAAAGAAGAACAACGAGTTCATGATGATGGATCAAGAACTAAATTAGACATTGGATTACGCTACTCAATTTTATGAGTCAGTTCATTTGTCTATTGAGATTATCTTGAATGACTACCATAAAGACTATTTTTTTAAATGGGTATAAAGGACTAGATAATATTGATTATTATTCTTATTTTCCTACCAAATTATGTCTAGTTGGTGGATAAATGTTTTATTTATAAGGTGGACTTAGTAGGTAATACATGTCTTAGTGGGGTTTCTTCTGTGGTTGAGGGTATCTAGAGATCTTACTATTTCTATAAAAGTAAGGGAGATGAACCTCATCAAAGTACTCAAAATGTTTATCAATAGTAATTATTTCTGGACCCTTGGATTATTCATATATCTATATTATGACTTGTTATTAGTGTTTTATGTTTTACCATTTTGGATCTGACAACCAAAAGGATTCAAGGACATGCTATTAGTGAGGGATTTCAGGCCATCTTTAGCACTTCTACAAGACCTTACCTTAGAGAATTAGAGTTGTTTATTATTTTTCAAATAGTTTATCGATTTGAGTTTATTGTTTTTAATGGTGTGGTACCTTAACCATATTTTATAGGTAATTATAAACATTATAAGATAAAATAGGGAAGGCCTGCGCTCGGATGTATTGAAGTGACATAGATAGCACTTGAAGACTCCAAATCCCGGATGGACATCATGAGAGGTAAAAAGTTTATTTATTGTTCTATTGATTTATCCTTGTTAGATATGGGTTCTTCCCATTAATTTATCTTATTAATGTTTATAAATGAATGGGACATGAAAATAGAGTCGATTTCATTTGTGGTGGATCTACTTACCGTATTGGGAAGGAATAAGAATATGGCGTGTGATGTGCTCAAAGTATTTCATTTCAATCACTAATGTGGAGGTAAAGTGGGAATTTCTTATGTTAGACCTTTACTTTTTTATCTCATCATTAGTATAGGTTGGATGATGAGTTTCAAATATCTGATTTATTGTTATCATTGTAAGGTATTGTTTTTATCTTTTGATGGATGAACTCTTGTATTCTAGGGTTAGTGGGATTCAAGGTCTGGGAGGATAAGACCCATTTTTTGAGATGTGGGATTGATTTTATATCATTTATCTAGGTTATTATTTTATTCAATATAGTAGGGATTAAATGGTCATCTTCCTTTGGGTGTGGATAGATACCTCGATGTTTTTATAGATGTTTGTATGGGTTTTCTCCCTAAGGAGAGGTCACGTTCACTATTTATCAGCTCCCCATGACAAAACCCATATCTTTATCGCCATACTTGATGGATCAAGAAAATTTTAAAAGAGTTAAATGTTAAGTTGTAGGTTCTTTAATGTAATGAATTTATTCATCCAAGCATGTTACCATGGGCATCATTAGTTTTATTTGCAAAGAAGGTAGATGGGAGTCTCTCACTATTCATAGATCATTGGGTGATGAGTTTGGTGAATATAAATAATAAATACATATTTACCCAGATATATGAGATTTTTATGAACTTATGGGTTCCTGGTGGTATTTGAAAGTCTATCTAAGGTTGGGATATCACTCATTGAGTGTCTAAGAATAAGTTTTTCTTAAGACTCCCTTAAAGAGACAATATGTTCATTTTTAGTATTTGGTTATATTGTTTTTCATAACAAAGAACCCAGTTGTAATTATGGAATTGATGAAATGGATCTTTCATCACTTTTTGGACTCTATCATGTCCTTTTTTCACAATGATACCTTGGTTTATTTCAAGAGGAATGACCATAAAGACTATATGAGAGTTGTCCTAGGAACCTTGAGAGACCTCACATGTATGATAAGATTTCTAAATTCTAGTTTTGAATAAAATAGTTAAATTTATTGGTACATGAGATTTATGAGAAGGGGTTTTGGTGTATCCAATTAAGATCCATGTAGTTATGTCTTGGTATTAGTTGATAAATGTGTTTGAGATTTGGTGTTTTTAGGCTTTTCCTGGGAATTTTCGTTATTTATGAGGTACTTCTATAGGATAAATTCTACCTTGAAATTTTTTACTCAAAAAGGTAAAATTCTGAGTCGAGGGAGAAGTTAAAGTGTTTTTTTTATTTCTAGGACTGGCCAACAACATCATTAGTTTTTATACTTTTTGATCTTGAGAAGGGATATATTGTGCATTGTGATGCTTAAAGTGTGGGTTTGGTGTGTGTGGAGATGCAAGATGATCCTTTAGTGGACTATGGATCACCTTATCTATGAACACATGAAGGAAATTACCCCTCCCATAACCTAGAGTTGGTATTTTTGATACATTCACTAAATACTTGTCACCATCACCACTTCAGAGAGAAATTTATAGTTTACATAGATCAAAAGAGACTAAAGTAAAATTTCTTCCACAGGGAGTTGAACACCAAACAAAGAAGTTGTTTGGAATATCTTTAGAAATTTTATTTTGATATTTACGATACCCATGATAAGGGTAACATGGTTTCAATTTTGTGTGTGTATAGTATTACTAATCTAGGTAGTCCAAGAATTAATGAAGGATTGGATTCTGATGAGTTTGTTTTATGATTTGAGTTTGGAGGTGTAGGAGAATAGAGAACTTGTGTTATTTACCATTGTTCAGGTCATACCTTCTATTTTGGAATGAGTTTAGTGTGAGAAGGAATATGAACCTGACTACTAACACATTATCATAATGTTAATTAGTGGTTATACCTTAGGTGATTGGTCTCAATCTTCAAATGATACCCTCTTCTTTAGGAAGTGGCTGGTGGTTTCTTTAACCTTGTGGTAAGAGGTTATAAATGAGGGGAATTATTATAGTTATATTATTAAAACCAGAGACACCATGATGTTTTATACTCTAAGAAGTATTTAATTGAGGATTAGGATGAGATGGTCAGTTATGAATTTGTATCATGATTTTTTATATACTATAGGATCGAAAGTGATGATCAGATTCCAACCGAGCTTCATCAGCCACTAATTTTTCCGGTATAAATGTGGAATGTAATATATATGTATTTATTAATAAGTATAACTCATACTCAATGTTGGAAAGATCATGTTTGGGTTATTACAGATTTTTTGAATAAATCAACCAACTTTCATCCCATTAAGGAGTCGACGATGGTAGAGTATCTTAAGAATATGTATATATTAAAGATTGTTAGGATTCATGGGGTTATCTCAGTGATAGTTTCTATCTAGGATACCCATTTTAATTCTCAATTTTGGAAGAATCTCCAAGAGACCATAAGAACCCAATTTAAGTTGAGGAGAATATATTGCCCACAAACATATGGTTTGACTGAGAAGGCCATCCTGATTCCAGATGATATGCTTTATGCATTGGTGATTGACTTAGAGGGTTTATGGGAGAGGTATGTATAATTGGATGAGTTTATAAAAAAAATATTTATCATTCCTAGATTATGATGGCCCCTTTTGTGGCATTGTATGAGACGTTATGTCAGTCCCCATCATCTTGGGATGTGTTGGATAAGCGCTCCTTGTTGGGACAGATCCTCAACTAGGAGATGAAAAAAATTAAATTTGATCTAAAATATGTTAGAGATACTATAGAGTTGAAATAAATCATATAGTTATCATCTTATTTTTTTATATATTTCATGGTCAATGATCAAGTTTTCCATCAAATATCTATTTGATTAGTACACCAACACTTGGGAATGATTGGAAAATTGGAACCACGTTATTTTAGGACATTTCATACTGTAGAACATCTTGGTAAGGCATACTCTTGGTTGGAATTTACACCATGAATGATGTCAATCCACCAAATATTTCACATATCCTAGTCAAGGAAGTACAATTCAAACCCATATCATGTGATAGAAAGGGGGATTTAGATTTGTAGCATGATACCACCATTTTGGAGAAGCCTATTCAAATCTTGTATTATTAGAAAATGGTTATTAGTAGTATATTGATATCACTGGTCCATGTGATTTAGTATTATAGTGGAGATATTCAAGATACATGGGAGAGGGAATTTTGTATGAGGGAGAAGTGACCTCATCTTTTTCTCATTGGGGAATCCTTAAGAACCTTTCAGGGGAATAAAGTGTCATGATGGGGATAATTGTTACACACATTGAGTCATCAATATTGTTTATTTTTATATTTATTTATTTATTTATCCATTCCTGGAGTTTTGGGAGTCAGTGGTTGAAAAAATAGGTTTTTGGGAAAATAGGATTGAGCGTATGAGTGGTGAAAAATTAGTAGAAATTGTGAAACTAATTGTGTCAGAGATATTTTTTAAGAAAATGGGGGTTTTAATGGATTTAGATCTATTTATAAAACTATGCAGGTGTTTACAAAACCATGAATCTTTTTTTTGGTAGTTAGTGGCTTCCTCATGGTTGGCACATAGTTTTCATGACTATGTAACCAAACCATATCGAGTGTACAAATCATTAAAAAGTCATCTTTTAACCTTTTTATCTTATAGATTTTAACCCTCCATCCATTTATTATAATTCCTCTCCCTTATGTAAACATCATACTACATGGCCTTATTACTTCTCCCCCTTGTATTCTTGGTGAATTCCTCTAGAATTTTAGTTATTTTAGCTTGAGGTAATCTTGTTTCTTCTTGATTTCTTTATCCTTTCCCCTTATTCTTCATTATTTTTCCATTTATTTGGAATATGGAAACTTTATATTTTTATTTTTCTAAACTGGGGGGGGGGGGTTATAAAGGATTAATTTTGTTTCATTGTGCTTTAGGTGTATATGGAACTATCATACTCAATTATTGTGTTTTTTGTCAAAGGAGATGAGTTTTGGTATACTCTCGAGGAAGGTTTCTCTATTTAAGGGTGATTTTCATGGGCAACTATTAGTTATAGATTTTATTTGGTTTTGATATTTCAAATTAAATTTAGTTCGTGTTATAAATAATAATTTATCCATTATTTCTCTGATTCATGGTGTGTGTTGGAAATTTAATGGTTTAAAGGGGGATTCTTAAAAGGAATTGATTTAAATTCATATATTGTTATTAATAAAATTACTCAAGGAGGGTTAGTGTTTTGAAATGGAATTTTAGAGTGGTATTTAATTGTTTTTAATTATTTACTAGTTATGGGAATGTATTTTTTATGTAATTAGAACTTTTTAATGTTTTATGTGTCTGAAAATGTGTGGATCATGAGAGACCTTGGGTGTCTGTGTGATGACTTAGATGATTAAATCCCTATCCTATGTCATGGACTTGAAAGAGAGTATTATCCAAGGTACCGATAGAGACCATGGGAGGGAGTCCAATGGAATGTACAAGTGCTTCTATGTGGATCATGAGTTAAAATGGAAGGAATTTAAGGCTTGGGGAATACCAATGAAGATTTTAAAATCGTTGAACTTTCGTATTAGGATAACATAAAATGTCTTAGTCTAAGTTAGAATAGACACTAATAATTTATGACCATGTGGCATATTGCTTATTCCCAACTAGTTTATTTGGATTTATGCAATACACCAGTTTCTTTCTTGATTGATATATATTATTCTTGTTCCCATTTTCATTTATTTGTCTATATGACAATGTATATTCTTATAACCTTGTTTATACCATCTTTAAGGTGAATTGAGAATTTTTACTTTTAGTGGATTAACTTCCTTTTTATCTAATCCTTATTAACTCATGATTTAAAAAGTTGTATTTAAAAAAAAATAAAAGGGATATCGAAATTTTTGTTTTCAAGTGAACATATTTTAAAAGTGAACATGTTTTGAAAATGGATTTCAAACTTATGTTATTGGTTTGCTTGAAACAAAGGCCCTATATGGATTTATTATGGTATCTTACTTGAATTTTTGCCTCACACCCTACATATGCCTTTGTGATTATATAAACCATGTTTTGTAGGACATTGGTAAGGGTAAGGTACCATGTATTTTGATGTCCCTTCTTGATTATAGAAGTGTATCACTGTTTTGGGATGGTGCAGATGATGGCCTCATGGAGTTAGCTCGGGTAGAGCCATTTTGGGTCATGATCCCTATTTTTTGAGTTTTTATACTATGAACATCAAATATCACGTATATATATTGTTTAAATATTACGATGTGATGATATTTATGATATTATTTTTTGGTTAATGCTGCATTTTATCTATTTAGATATTTATATATACTGATGCTTTTAATTTATTAGTATGGAAATCCAATTTGTGGTGATATCATGCTTGATTTTCAGGGGACAACCAAATAAAAAATGGTAAAGTGTGATGCCTTGGTTCTTGTTTCCAACTTGTGGTGATTGAGAACACACTTTGGGACCTATAATAGACCAATTTAGGTGATAGATTAGGTTATCTTAGGCTGATTTGTTGCATATAATCAAAATAAGGAAAACATTCTTATCCTCTCTTTGTACTTTATAAAAAAATATGATTTGTTTATAACACCTTAGAATCAACCTCATATAAATTCGATATATAGTGTGAATAATATGACTCCAAGATCTTTTTTTAGTATTAAATTAAAAATTTTCACTATAACGTGCTTCATATAGTCAAAACTGAGAAAATAAACTCTTATTTTCTTGATACTTTCAGAAAATGATCCATAATTTATTTTTTAACTCTACGAATTAATTGAACATCAACCTGACACATGATGTGTTCAAATTGACTAAAATTACATGTTTTCTATATAAAAGTGATATTTTAGTCTAAAATTCACGTCACATACTCAAAACTAGGAAAATATGTTTGGATTTTATTGATATATTAAAAAATGTTCAATGATTCATTTTTAATTGGTATGAATTTACTTTAATTCAATCTGATGCACATTGTGTCCAGTATTATTGAAAGTTTGAGTATTCATTTAAAATAACATCCTAGATGAAAACATACATTATATAAAAAAATCTATGAAAACAAACTCAAAATGTTTTATGTTTTATAAAAAAATATAAAATTATCTTTTTTATGTGTAGAAATTAACTGCACATCTATCTGATACTCTGTATGATCAGTATGACTAAAAGTGAATGATTTCATTTAGAAGTGGATTTTTAGTTTAAAACATGTTTATATAATAATATTTAAGAAAACATGTATGTATTGTCTTAATATATTATAAAAATGGTCCATAATTCATTTTTGACATATAAGAATCAACCACACATCAATCCGATATATGATGTGGCTGATATAACTGAAAGTATTCATTTTGATTTGAATTTGAAATTTTTATTTAAAATTAATGTCATAAAATAAAAACTAATAAATAATTATTTTATTTTATTTAAACTTTAATAAACATATTTATAATTATTTTAATATGTTTAGGAATTAACCACACACCAATGCAACATATAGTGTGGCCAATATGACTGGAAGTGCGTGTTTAAATTAGAAAGTGAAATTTTAGTTAAAAACTCAAATCACATACTTAAAATTGATAAAAACAATTATATTTTCTAGATAATTTAGTAAAAAATATGTGATTCATTTTTGGAATGTATGAATCAATTGAACATCTATAATAAAAATGGTGTGACCGGTATGACCCCAAGTGGGTGTTTTCGGATAAACAAATAACATTTTAGTTCACAAAAATAATCACATATTAAAAATATATAAAAAGGGATCATATTATCTTAATAATTTAAAAAATGACCCTAGATTCATTTTTGATGCATAAGAATCAACCACACATCAATTTGACTCATGTTTGTCTGAAAAGACTCAAAGAGTGTGCTTTTAGTATAAAAGAAATTTTTTCTCACAATATACACTACATATTCAAAACCAATAAGACATTCTCGAATTGTCTTGATAATTTAAAAAAATTATCCATGATTCATTTTTTAAAAATAGGAATTAACCAGTACGAACTAGACACACGGTGTTTCTAGATTAACAAAAAATGCATGATTTCAGGTTAAAAGTGACATTTTAGTCTAAAAAGAGTGTCACATGCTCCAAAATGAACACATTTACTCATATTATATTAATAAATTAGTAAAATTAATCATTATTAAGTTTTATAAATTTTGGAAATAAACTCATATAAATATTATACATGATGTGTCCCATACAACTGATAGTGCATGTTTTCATTTTAAAATGATTTTTTTTTGTAAAAAAATAGGCATCACATACTCAAAAACGAGAAAACACACTCTAATTGTCTTTATACATTAATAAATAACGAAATAATTTATTTTTGAAACACAGGAATTTACCTCAAACCTATTTGACACATGATGTGACTGGTATGACTTAAAGTGCATGTTTTCATTTAAAAGTGATATTTCGGTTCAAAAAATGTGTCACGTACTCAAAAATGAGAAAACACATTTAGATGAACATAATACCATATAATAATAATCTATAATTTATTTTTTATATTTTGGAATCAACCGCACATAAATCCAAAATATAGTGTGATTGGCATGACTCAAAGTGCATGTTTTTAGAATAAAAGTTACAATTTAGTTTAAAGCACACATTACATAGTAAAAACTAAGAAAAAAATCACATATTTCCTTGATAATTTATGAAAAATATAATAAATTCATTTTCTCTATGTAGTAATTATCTCCAAATCAATCTGATAAAAAATCTGTCTGTTATGAATGTAATTTTTTCTTTTCAGTTTAAAAGTGAATTTTTTGTCTAAACTAGATCCCACACACTGAAAACCTAGAAAAGATTCTATATTTATCTGATACTTTATGAAAATGTTTTGTGATTCATTTTTTATGTTCATAAATCAACTGTATTTCAATTTGACACATGTTGTGTCTTTTATGATAGAAAGTATGTCTTTTGATTTAAAAGTGACATTTTTGTCCAAAACTCGCATCACATACTCAAAACATATCAAAAATATTAGAATGTACTGATTTTTTAAGACAAATATTTATAATTAATTTATGATATGTAGGAGATAAAATCATGTCAAATTAACACACGACATGATCTGTATGGTTGAAAATTTACCGCATACTCATAATAGAGAAAACATGATGCAAGTGTCATATTACATCTGAATATGTTTTATTTGTATATCATCATATCCTTTCTCTTTATATATTATCATTTATTATTCATGTTTAAATTATGAATTTATTTTTTAAATAAATTTTGTATCATATTTATGCTTTATTTATTTATTTTGTGTATTACATAAATAATCATTATTTTTTATTATATATACATTATTATTTTGTCTAAATCGGGGGTTGTGTGTTCGATAATTGGTATTGTGATAGGGATATATTGGTGGTGGAGCTAAGGAAATTATAATAAATTAATATCTGGTCTACTAAATATTATATTAGTTTTTAATTTTATGGAATATATAATGAATATAATAAATTGTACATATCAATGTAATTGTAATGTATATTTATGTTTGTAATGTAAATTTATTTGTAATTATAATTTATCTTAATGTAAATTTATTTGAAATTATGTTTTAATTTATTAATTTTATTATTTAATTGTGATATAACTATTATATTACACTATTTCAATTTATATATTTTATCAGCACTATAGGTAGTGCTAATAAAGGTATATTTTATTAGTTCAACCTATAATATTGATAAAATACCACTTTAGCAGTGATAGAAATAATTCTAACAAAATGATATTTTATAAGTTCTAGAATATGAACTGATAAATTTACAATTTATTATCAAAATTTTCAGCACCAATGAAAGTAGCTGTTATCAATGTTTTTTATCCCTGATAAAAGAACATGGATTTTAAATGTTCTAAAAACATCAACACATTTTTAGCACTGATAAAAGATATTTCTAGTACTAAAAAATTGGTTATCTGTAATAGTGTTTGTTTTTATTGATAAAACATATATTTACAATAAAAGGTAATAATATTTAGACGATATAGAGTTAAATAGATTAATAGATAAAAACAAGAAAAGTGGTTTGGGAATTCGTTTACCTTGGCACTATACTCAACTTAGTAAATGCATATAAAAACCTAAATACAAAAAATTATTTTTTTGGAATAATTTAATCAAATTACTTTTCATGTTTCTTTCATTTATTATCATTATTATTTTATATTCATTTATAATCATTTCATTTGATAATTTTGGTCATGTCCATCGTCTTAGGGTTATTTATTTCGTGGTTCCAAGTTCACATCGATATATTGGTGATAATAAATGTTCATGCTCAAAGAATCCATTACTCTAGATGTGTATTTATATAGAGGTCATTTATTTTTATATTTTCAAATGCTTTGAAATATAAAGTTTTCAAACATAAGCATGAATTATTTAGTATAAGTTTTTTTGTTTAATGTTTTTATGTAACCTTACAGGCCATGATAAAATTCGTTTTTTAATTTCATTTTAAAATGATTTATTCATAATAGAATATAAATCATAATATAATATCATTATTACATACATATTTAATAATAAAATTTTCTATTATATCCATCCACGAAGGTTGTAAGAGTTTTTTAAAACAACACCCCTATAGGTCATTATACCATCCATTAATGGATATTTTTTTTAAAAAATTCTATATTAACATTATGGTTTTAACATTCATATTACACTACCCTAATAGTATTAATTTTATGAAATTAATCATGATTATTTTATTTATAATATGAAATAATTTTACACCCTTTGATATTTTTATTTAATTTTCTTTAACTAAACTTTGCATGTATGATAGCTTATAATACATACACCACTGAACTAAAATAGACCATGATATATTTTATTGAGATAAAATATTACTATTCAAGATAGTCATTAATAAATTTTGAAAATGTGATATGAAACATAATTAATATAATCACAAGAGGAATAAAAAAAACAATTAAATAAAAAGACTGCAAACATGAATTCTTTATCCTCATAGCTTGCATTGAAGATCATACCTCCAATTATAACTAGAAAAAGAAGGAAACCTATTATACAATAGACTCTTGGAGAATGATGTAAATAAGGCAAATGATTTTAGATAGGTCTGTAGGGCTATTTATAGGAATTAAATATGGTGATTATATATATAGATATTATACATATAGACATTGGACATATAGTTGTTAGATATATAATTTTTGGATAAATATATCTATTAGATATATGTTCAAAGGATATAATTGTATACAATAAGAACAATGATGTTGTGTAACTGTTGGAAAGAAGTTAAAAATATAATAATTCATATTAATAAATGATTTTGGAAGGATATAAATTTTTAATATTTCATTATAATACTAGGTATTTTTATTCATTATAAATTATTTTTAAAGTATGATTTTATGTGTTATTGAAAAAATTATAATACTGATGGGTCGATTAAATTGAGTGGTTTGAAGATAAATAATGGCATGTTGTTAAATTCATTTAATGTTTAAAGGGAAAATTTTTAATAATTTTTGTTTCGTTTTTTTGAGAATTTTTATGATAATCATTAAATTTGGCCATTATTAGTGAATTATTTTTATGAAATTTATTATTTATATACATAATCAAATAAAATACCATTCATATAATTATAATTGTTTAGTAAATAATATGACTAAATATATTTTTTTTGCTAAAAAATATATTCCTCTAAAAACTATTCTTATGCGTTATACATTTATTTATTTAAAATTAATTTTTATCACCTTTAGAAACTATATCAAATGAAATAGACTTCATATTTTGAATCAGAATATCTAATTTAGGTAATAATCTCTTCTCCTTTTTAAGGGTAAAAACATGTTAGTATGTTAAAAGATACTCCCAATGGTAAGTGTAAGTGATAAAATGTGGAAAATGTAATAAATTAATGGATAAAGACATAAAATATCACAAAACCTTGTCTTTAAATGGATGTATGAGGGAATTAAAAACCTACTGTAATCCCTTAACTATTATTTTTTCAGTTTTCTCTACTTTACTTTTTAAAAAGGCAAACATATACATTAAGTAAAATTACACTCAAGATGACTTATAAAAGGACCCCATTTAAACCCACATCCACCCAGTCCATTACAAAGAATTTCATTTGAATCCATGCTAAAAATCTATCAATAAAAATCCTCTATCATATTTCGGAAACCCTTTTCACAATAAGAATCCCCAAACCCCTTATATCAAATAGGCCCTCTAAGGGGACATTCAAGTCTTCAAAATTCGTGTTATATTATACTTGATCATCATTTTGTATTTTCTTCATCTAAATCTTCTTGAATATGATTTATATATTTAATAACATGTTATAAAATCATTAATATTCTATAAAAGTAATATTATTACTATAAAATAACAATTTCCTTCTCATTCAGTCATTATGACATGTACATGTTTTGATTTATTTTACCAACTACATGAGTGATGCTGTAATGTTTAGATAATGAATGAATAAGAAAATAGAAATATTTGTTATATGATGTAATAATGATTAATTTAAAAAAATTTCACCATTATATAATGGTGAAATATATAATTATATTCATGAATAAAATCAATTATTTTTATTGGATTGACGTTAAAAAAATATATTTTTAAGCATTTTATATGAACAATTACCATAAGTTCCATAAAATGACCATGGGACTCTAAAATTACATCAAAAGAAAATATTAAATCTTTATGACCATATTGTAGATTATGAAACCATTATATAAGATAAAGGAATGGAATAACCAAACTGAAATATGTGAGAAAAAATAGACCGAATAACACCCGAATATTAATGGAAACTTAAAATAACTAATATATTGGTAATAAAGAATTATTAAAGAATTATATTAAGTAAAATAAATATTAATAATGTTTTTATTCATACTAATAATTGACATCAATTTATTATTTATGGAGTTAGAATTAATCTTACCAAGAAAAGTCTAGGGTAAGGGTTTATTTTCATATTCCACTTTGAAATAATGGCTATTTATATTAAATTTACATTGGGAGATATTTTTTATTATTTATCATTAAAACCCCATCTATTTTCTTATTCTTTAGCTATTTTATAGGTTTTACATTTCTTATTACCCATGTACTTTTTTTAGTTCATAAATCTATTGAAATCATGCTTGAAAGTAGAACCAAAATTATATCCACTTGTTTCAGTAAAAAATATCTATCTTCCATGTCCAAATTATTATTATTATTTTATGAATATTTATCTATATAATTCAATAAATTCATAAGATAATTTTCTACTTTCATTTAATTTATTTACAAAATTTTGAATGGAATATTTTTTAATGCTTTAAATATTGGAATTTTATATATAATTTTACTTTCTTTACAAAATTGTGAAAAGAATCACCCATTAGATGTTTTTTTGCATGAATTAATTTTCTAGGATCATTTAAGTTTTTTTAGAATATTTTCATGTAGTTTTTTTCTAAATTAATTTCTATCCCCATTTGTTTATAAAATATTTTCTTTTAAAATAAAATATATCAAAAGTAATGGATACACCTTCTTATTTTCAATGAATTTTATTATATATTATTGTAAATTTATTTTTCAGGTATGTTAGAATATTTTAATGGTTCTTATAATTAACTAATGATATTATCTAGTGATACCATGTTAATTGTTATTTTGGATGGATTATAATCATATATTTTGGATGTTTTCATGAAACCCATTTCTTTTCCATGGATTAATTAATCTACGAGGGGATAATGAATCTTTTTATGTTCATGTGGAATACATATGTATGGTTTTCATGATGTGACATGTGGAACAAAAATTATATATAACCCTGATTCATTATATAAAGCATTATATATCATGAGATAGAATAAAATGTATTGGAGAGTGATCCTAATTGACTATGTTTCCCCGTTCAATTTTTTTATAAGAATAGATATTGAAACAAAAAAAACTATAAGATTATGTATACAATATTATGATGGTATTAGATGTAAAAGTTAACATAATAAATTAGTTTATAGGATTTTTTTATGTGCCACATTATTATTCCATTGTTATCTTTTTATAGAAAATAATTATTGACATTTTTTTCTACACTCCTATGATTCATGTCTTATGTTATAAAAAATTATATATTCCACGAATCTTGGTTTATGATATATGTTTTTTTGGGTATGAATTTAAAATTTTATGACCACATACATTGATTATATTATCATACTAATATTCTCACCTTATGCTCACTTATGATATTATATTTTTATATTTTTTTACCCTAAAGAGAATTATCTCAGATTTTCTAAAGTTTCCATTTCCTAGGTTACAAAGAAGTTTATTATGTATGGTATTTTTATAATGGTATCATGTGGAAATAATAATTGTGGGAGATATTGAAGAATGGTTGAAAAATAATACGGTCAGGTATCTATTCACGGATAGAACAACATTTATATGTTCTTAGATTTAATTTATTATGTAATATAATGGGTATTCATGTAAAATGGTGTCATATTTTTTGTTTTTAGGGTTTGGTTGTCTCAAATAATAAGAAATAAAATAATGGAAAAGAAAAAGAGTGACTTGGAGTTCTTACCTTGTGCCTTAGGGTGACTCATTTTCTAATCGACTTAGGCCTTTAAAGGGTAGTATTTTAATGAGACGAGAACCTACCCAATGTGGCTATGTGTGATAAAGGAGACAATTTGGATGAAACTTTTCATGATAAATAGTATAAGGAATGAAGATAACTAGGCTGGTTATGGGTGATATATTGAAGTGGAGGTAAGGGTTGTTTTTTAATAATATATTATAATTTAATATTTCTTATCGTAATAGTGATCAAACTTTTGATTATATAGTAATGAGATTAAAAAATAATAGTGAATTAGGTATTATAATATTCATCTAACTTCCAGAAACCCTAAAATTTATCCATACATCATTATTAAAAAATTAGTTATTTATACGACATTATAATACTCACCTATATATTTTTTCATTTATGAAAAATACTAAAAATTTATATTTACGAAATTTTTACTTCGTGATTCCTAGAATGAGATACATTTTTCAAAAATAAATTTATAATATATGGAATTTTGATATTAAAATCTAGTGTAAAAATTATTTTTAATTGAATAATATAAAATAAGGTTTAAAAAAATGTATACTTTTACTTACATTATATTCAATTGATTGATTAATTATTTCATGGTATATATATATATATTTAGTTAGTGGTAAAAATTATTTATAAGGTTAATTCACCAATAACCATAATGAAAATTTTACTATTCTAATGACCAGGTAACTATTATATTTGTAAAATTACTATTCTAACAATTACCTTACTATTATAATGATCATATTTCCAATGGCCCTATAATTTTTAACATATTACAAATATCAATTATTAATATTATTTTTCATTCACTCAATATTCTATAATAGTTTTCTACACTTAATTTACAAAATCATGATCATATTTCTTATGATTTGTTTTATATTTTTTAGTGTTGTTCATGAGTGTGATAATTCTAGGAGACCGCGATCCATTAAAATTTCAAACTCTAGTAATGTTATTTAATTGTGTTTATTTTCCATTTTTACTATTTTTAATTTTATAGAGTGTATTTATAGTTCATATGTATTTTTTTTGGAAATAAAAATGTGTTTATTTTTTCTATAAGGGGCATGTGACATATTATACTATAACTTATAACAAACTTATATATCTAGGATGAAAATTTTATATATAAAAATTAAAATTCATTACTATTAGTAGGAGTGAATATATCAAGTGGGGTGGGGGGGGGATGAATTGAGTAACCAATAAAATTTATATTTAAAAAAGTTTAAATAGAATCCCCCAAATAATTAAAACAACCTAGTTAATTAAAATAGTATATCAATATAAGTTATAATATTTTAAAATATTTACCAAATAGTGATTAAGTCTCTGTTAAAATAATATTAGGATATTTCTATAACTTTTGAAATAAATTTACTTAATAAAAACAGTATATAAAAACTAATTAATATCAATTATCAAAGTAGTTTTTTTGTTTATAGGTGAAAACAAATTTAGTTCAAATATTTGAAACGAAACAAAAAAAATACACAGTGTAATAAATATAAGAGTTTCAGTCTCAATCCGAGATCTAATCCCCTCCACTTGAAAATCACCTACTTACAAGAATATTATATAATATAATCTTTTTCCATAATCTGTATTGGGTATACATAATAGCTAACCAGCAGTCCAAGCCTCACAAGGACCTCTTCCACAACAACCATGAGAAAAGAACAATCATATGCCACACATGGACCTCTTCCACAACACCATGGGTAAAACTAAATAAATAGAGAGTCAAAAAGATACCAAGTATCTTTCAGTTATAGAACATGATACAATATGTATTCAATAAATATAATAAATCACATAATGCTTGAAATGTAAAGGATAAAATCAGAAAGATAAAGTAAATATGTAGAGAAGGAAGTGTTTCTCAATTTGATATTATTTGAAGCATAATAATCCTCAGATGTAGCTTGGATAAAAGTTTGAGTTGAGTTTCTCAAAAGTTCTGTAAAACAGAGCATCATAATCTATCATGTTCAATATATATGGAATGATCTATATGTTCTTTATGTTCCACTTTCCCTCAGTCATTCATTTATAAGATATAGGGTGTAATGTATTTGAAAAATAGAACACTTCAAAATACACATCTAGTTCATGTAATATATTTTTAGCTCACTTAACATGTGCGTGTATATCTACATGTTTATCTTGATGTGACTATATGAGGAATTATAATTTTTCATTTAATAAAAATGTGCAAGAAGAATCATTAGGATTCTCTGATCCTCATACTAGATGACTAAAACCAACTTTAACGAACCTCTGCAATAATTTAAGAACACTCATTAAAATAAATCTCAACATTAAATTCAATAATATATCCATTAGAAGAAATTGATTTAAATTAATAGAAATATAGAGGTTGAATATCTTGAATAGTGAAACAAATTTGGAGGTGACTTAGGATGACAATGAGTCAGGTTGATAGTGGGTTATGATAAATGATGTCTCATTTTATCGATGGCGAGTCATATCAATAGTAAGATATTTCAACGCTTTTTAAAATTTCCATTTTGATGGTAGGTAACGTTTGATGGTGAATCATCTTATGATGGTTGTTTTTCTCCATTTCAAATTCATTGATTCAATGGTGAATGATATCTAATGGTGGGTCTCTCCCATACTTATCCAGATTCTCTTCTTAATAGCGAGTCTTCCCTAGAAGTGAATCATATTCAATGGTGAGTCATTGCTGATGGTTAATTATCCTCTATGGTGAGTAGAGTCTGACATTGGGTCTTTCCAACAATTAGATATTTTTTTTAATCTTATATATATTATAAAATTATTTCATAACACATAAATATCATTAATATAATAATAAACATGGTTTGGTGATTACCAAAGTAAGGGTTCCAACAGTTACATTATTTCCCCTTTGAAATTTCCTTATGAAAATTTTATTTTATACACTAAGATGAAAAAATATGAGGGTACTTATATTTAATTGGATCATTTGTTTCCAATTCCACCTCTTTATACTTATAATATTTTGATTCAAATGGTTATCTTGTTGTTTATTAATTTTTATCTATAATCTAGGAAATTCAACACCTGTTCTTTGTAAGATAGATTATGGTCTAATTTCAATTACTTTAGATTCAATGTATTAGAGGTATCTAATATATAATTCTTCAAGAGGCATACACAGATCACATCATGAACATTAGATAGGTTTGGTGGGAGTGATAGTCAATTGGAAACAACCTCAATGCGATCAAGAATAACAAAGTATATGATATATCTAAAACCGTAATTTACCTTTATTATTTATTATATCTTATTTTATAAATCTGAATTATCCTTTTAATCCTCCATAATCTTCTCTGGAATAGATGGTTGAGAAATCATTTAAGAATGGTTAGATATTACAGCTTCTTATATTATTCCCAGGTTTATCCATTATATCTATATGAATATTAGACCACTTTCAATCCTCATCAAGGTTAATGGTGTGGGATATTTTTTACATAGTGTATCCACAAATTGATTTTCCATTACATGATAGTAGTGGATTGAGTAGTTACAGTGCTTCACCACTTGTAACCATTTAATTTGGAACATGTTGGGATACTTTTATATGAACATATACCCTAGAATATAATAATAATAATAATAATATATTTTTTTTTCTATAGATATATTGCCTCTAAATCCTAAATATGAAGATTACTTCAGGTAACACCAGATCAGGCAATGTGTTTTTTCTCATGAACCATAAATTATCTTGAGTCACATTCTATAAATTTCTTTGATGATCCTAAATAAGTGTTCCATATGTTGTAAATAGTTTAATATGTGTTTAGTGGCTTAATGAGGTAATAATTATTGGAGGGATGCTATGGACTCATAATTTTCCACTGGATTTCAAGCATGATAAAAAATCCAAGTAATTTGAGGATACAACCAGGAGAACCTAGGAGGAGATTTTTAAAAAAAGTGTAAATGTATTTATGTTGATTATTAAATTCCTTATAAAGTCCAAAACACATTAAAATTGTATTTAGATATAGAACTATGTTTAAAAAATTAAGAAAATATCATATTATGTGTGTAAATGAAGTATCCAAAATATTAGTTGAATATAGAGAAATGTTATGAGAAGGGAATTCAAAAATTTATTATTTTTTCATGAAAAATACTTGATGAGAATTATGTTGGAGAGTATTTGATAAGGATGAATTAAATTTTATGAATATATGGAATTGGATTTTATAATAGGAATTTGAGAATATTGGAAAAATATTTTTATAATGGTTTATTAAAAAAGGGGCCAACCGTTGCCAACCATGGGAACTAGGCCATCTTCTAGAAGTAGACAGTTCAAACACATCATGTCTACCATGGAAGATTAGTTGAGTATAGTGGGGGAAAAGACTGAACATGTGTATGAAAAAGAACATGTAGGGTGTACATGGTGCACATAGTAAGCATAGGGTGAAAGCGAGGTAGTGAACACTATGGAGGAGTGTTTGAGTGTATGAATAGAAGACCCACTACTCGTAGTAAAGAAGTGATTTCTGTGTTAAGGGTTATTTAGTGGTGTTAGGACACATGTATAATCTATGTGGGGAAATAAATCTAGCATACTATTTAAATGTTATTAAATAGATGGAAATAAGATGGGTTTTCTGATCTTTTTTTAAGTATTCCATTTGATTAATGCCACATAAGCATCATTATACTTGGGAATAATAGGATTTAATGTACATTTGATGGATTGAGAACATGGTCTACATAGTGGATCAACAACATGAGTTTCAACTGACTACAAGTTTTTGATTGATTGTAAAGGTTGGTTAACCATATAAATAAACAAAATCTATTATATGATAAGATTTACTCATAGTACATGAACCTAATACATGAAGGGTGGTATCATTGTCACTTAAGATCCCACATGATTATTTTCAAGAATTTTAGATGGATCTACTACAGGAAAAACCTTGGACCGACCATGAGTAAGATAAAATACAACTAACTATGAGATATCAAAATTATGGTATATAGGCTTACTGTATGAAGGTAATGACCTACTACAATGTAAGGTGATCGATTGGTAGAGTCTCCAAGAATATTATTTAGACCTAACATAAGAAGAAGAAGCCCATATGTCAAGGTTCATGTTAAGTTAAAACTTCACTGAGAAGCCGAGAGTGATGCTATTCACACAAGTGAGCGTTTGGTTGTGGACATTCACAAGAAAAATATTGATACATGTATGAAATTTTACGTGAATGTATTTATATCGTGGGATAAAAGAAATTAAATTTATATGTTTTTAATAATAAGATTATACTCCATGAAATATTCCATTGGTCAAAGTATAAATATTAAGAAGGGTAAATTAATTTTCCAATTAAAATTTATGTTAAAAATAATATAAAACTAAATCATGAAATTTATAAAATCATCCCAGTTAAGTAAAAAATTTAAAGTATATAATGTGATATTTTAAAAATCATCTGAAAAGATTGATCAAAACATAGTTAAAACATGTTTAAAACTATTTTTACTTTTGAAATAGATTTATTTGAATAAAAAATTTCACATAATACTCTTATTAATGTTGAATAACAAAGTAGTGTTTTATTATATAATTTTGATTCCTAAAATAGATTTGTGTTAAAAATTGAGTAAAAAAATCACACAAAAAATAAAGGTTTAGTCTCAAACTGAGATCTATCCCTCTCCACATAGAAATCAACAACTACTAATTAGTTTATTAATCAAATAAAGTAATTGTAGTGTTCCCGTCCCGGGAGCCACCTCAAGGGTACCCCGAGCTGGGTTGGCCACATAACCTCAATCACATCTCCCCAAACAGCAAAGGCTACCAACTAGCAGTGAGGGCCTTTTTCATGTCCGCAGAGGAGACTATTCCCTCATAGGTAATAGGTATTATCACAACATAAGTAATAGAAATAAATAATAAATAACAGAAGAATATAAATGAAAAAACTACATCATAAACATTATGAATAATCCAAATAAATAATAATCAAGTGCGGAAGCTCGCAAAAAAATTTCATTCTATGATGTTTGTTTAAACAAAAAGTACATGAAAAATAACCCAAGCATACTATAAACTAAAAGAAAAGAGACAAGGAAACAAATAAATCATGAGAAAGGCTCAGTCCTATGCCCTAGTCTCCATCTTAAGCAACAAGAATAATCAAGCATCAGAAGGAACACACTTTTCCTTTTCAATACCTGTAATCATGTAATCTACTGAGGTGTTAATGACACCAAAGTAGGGTGTGAGATAACATATAAGCAGGCCATCACCCACGGTGTCTAAACCTTTCCATTTTGGCCAGTAATAAAATGTTGTGTGTCATTATATAACAAATGCAGGTAATTAATTATGTGAAATAAATTAAATAACTCAGCCCGGGTTCCCAAAGGTACCCGTCCCTAATCAGCTACTTAGGCCTTAGAAGAATGTATAAAAGGAGTACCTGTATGTAGAATGCACACACACACACACACATATAAATATTGGAAAATCAAGGTAAAAAAAGGATGAGGCATACCCTTAAGCTTTTACTTCAACTTGGGGTCTAAGTCATGTGTCAACTAGGTGTGCTTCAACATACCAGAAAAATATAAAAAATCTACAGAGACTCAAAGATGAATTAATATAAACCTTCATTGCATCATTATTAAGGTTCAAGTTTAGAGTTGGAGTCCAAGCCTGTCCTGAAGGTATCTCTATAGAACATCCTTTAAATTATCCAATACCATGGAGCCTGTCCAAGGTAATCTTTTGAAAGACCAAGTATCACTCGAGGCATGACATTACCATGAGTCCATTCCGATCTCGAAAAAATGGGTCAAGCATCATCCGAGGCTAATTTATCCATGTTTCCAATAGATCCATACTCGATGGGACCTTTTGGAACCAGTGTCACACATACGTATTAGAAAGCCTGGGGATGTCTCAGTCTGACAAAGCCAAAGACCCCCCAACACGTAGTGGAAAACAGTCAGGAATTGAGGGTCAAAGAGTAGCCCCTAATATGGGACCAACCTTCTTTCCCCACCCTAAAGTTAATTAAAGTTTCACAATAGCAGATATGATATATCATGCATGTGTAGTCACAGTTTGATATCTAAGCAAATACACATGTGCAACAGAAGTTATTAATTTAATATTGCAGCGTAAAAACATAACAAGGAAAGATACCATATCAGCGCAAGTAGATAAATAAATTTTTTAATAAATAAATAAATCAGAACAAACATCTACCAAATATGAAACAATTAAAGGTTCATAATTAATCAAAATTAATTAAGTAAATTAGACACACTAAAAAATAGGTTGCACAACACATGTAGTTAATTAAATTAAATTTTTGAGCTAATTTAATTTATACCCACCACATTTGGGGCTCCCAAAATGGTGTAAAACCACATTTCAACAATTTTAACAATTTAATTTATGCTAAATAGGTCTATAAAAATTAAACCAAACAATTGAATTAAAAATATTGAATGAAATTGCACACATTCGGTAGGCACCGACGAATGAAAGAACTGTGCATTTTTATAAATCGCAAAAAAATAGAGGTAAATAGAATAAAAACCATAACTTATAGTTGTATATGATTTTATGATCCAAAATAGGATTTTATTTGACCTAAAACAGATGAAAATATATGATTTAAAAAACCCCAAAATAGGGTAAAATCATTCTACAACGAACTGTGCACTTGATACTCAACAAAACTCTATGATTCTAAAATCACAAGGTTAGCCTTCTCTAAAGGTTTACATCACGACATGAGGGAGAGGATGATAGGAATTGAAGATAAAAAAATAAAGAAAGAAAAGAAAGAAAAGAAAGAAAAATAAAATAAAAAAAAAGAAAAAATAAAAAAAATAAAATTGGAAAATAAAATGAAATAAATAAATAAATAAAAAGGATGGAAAATAAAAAGGATAAAAATAACAAAAAATGAAAATCTCCCATTTTAATTATTTTTACTTTTTCCACAACCCCATTTCTATTTTATTTCTAAATTTATTTTTTCCCTTATTTAATTCTTTTAAATTTTCTTTAAATATCTTTTTATTTCTTTTCAATCCTAAATTAATTTTTTTAATACCAAACAATGCACAATGGCATGACATAACATTTTTCATAAAACCCCTAAAGTTATTTAATTAATTTAAAATGGTTGAAAGGGACCCACGGAGGGGTGCACATGTGTGCGTTCTAGGTCACTTTAAAGTTTTAGACAATGAAACATTAAACAGTCTATACCTTATTAAAGCTGGGACATTTCAACCTCCCCTCCTAAAGACAACTCATCCCCATGTTTACCTTCTAATGGTAGTGGAATATCATTAGAAAAATGTTCCATCCACTGTGCATGTATATATATCTCTCTCTCCCAAGTCTCATCCAGAACGTGTCCGTGTTTCCATAACACTCAGACCAAAGGGAATTACCCACCTCGAAGAACATTCATACTACAATCAACGATACAGAACGGATGCTCCGCAATGGATGCATCTTCCTTAAGATCAATGTCATTAGTGTAAAAATAATGAGACAGGTGTGGATGATATTTTCAGATTTGAGATACATTGAAAATTTAGTGCATGTTACGGTACCTCTAAGGTAGTAGAAACCAATAGGCTACCAACCCAACTCTCCCCACTATCTCGAACGTCCTGACGTATCTCGATGATAAATTTCGCTATCTCCTGATCTTCCTATGACCCCACCTCGAAGAAACATGCATAAATAATCGATGTCCCACCTCGAACTCTAGAGGTCCACGATGATTATCAGTATAAGACTTCTGTCTATAATGAGATGTAGTCATATGGTTCTGAATCAACTGAACATGCTTTGAAGTTTCCTGAATGAGATGAGGACCCAACAGAGATGCCTCACCCGCTCAAAGCCACCATAAAGGTTAATGACATAATCTACCATAGAGGGAATAATATGGAGCCATTTGAATTGTCTCATGGAAGCTATTGTTATAGGTAAACTCAAAAAGTGGTATATGATTCTATTAAGAACCTATAAAATCAAGGATACAAACTCGTAACATATCCTCTAACATTCGTATAGTTCTCTCAGACTACCCATCGGTCGGAGGGTGATATAAAGTACTCAGAAGTACCTGTGAACCTATAACCATTTTCAACCCTTGCTAGAACCCTGAAGTAAAGACAAAATCTTTGTCTGAGATAATTGAATGAGGTACACCATGAAGTTTCAAAATCTCCCGGATATACAACCTTCCCAAATAATCAATTGTAAAGGACTCTCAGATAGGAAAGAAGTGTGAAACCTTGGTCAACCTATCGACAACCACCAGGACTGAATCACTGACTAGAGGAGATCTTGGAAAGCCAGTAACGAATTCCATGGTGATGTCCTTCCATTTCCATTTAAGAATGGATAGAGGCTGTAGGAGTCCAGCAGGTCACTGGTGCTCTGCCTTCACCTATTGGTAGGTAAAGCACCAAGTGATGAAACCAGCTATCTACTTTTTCATACAGGCCACTAGCACTGTCGAAACATGTCTTTGTACATCTTGGTTAACCAAAGAAGAACTTCCCAAATGGACGTGTGAGATTCCTTCATCATCTCTTCCCGTATACCCAAACGTACCCATACATATCCATGGTAAAGGAGAGTTTCACTGCCACCAAAAACCAAATTAGGAGGTGGGTTATCTCCTATAACACTTTCCCTCAAAATGATCCCTTCGGGATTAGTTAACAGTTTCCTATGGAATTTCTCTAGAATAGAGGTCGTCACTATAAGAGTTGATAGAATTGGTTTCTCGTACTATTCATGAACCTCGAGATCCATCTCGAAAATGAAACCCATTATCATCCACTCACTACTGGATAACTGAACATCTTGTGTCTGTGTCTTGAGTCTTAAAGCATCTTCCACGACATTACCCTTACCAAGGGTATAAGCAAGATCAATGTTGAACGACTGCAGGCATGCAACCCATCTACACTACCATAAGTTCATGTATCATTGAGTGGAGATATATTTTAATCTTTTATGATTCATGTAAACAATGAATCTTTCACCTAATAAGTAGTGACTCCAACAACATAGATAATGAACCATAGATTCCAACTCAATGTCTTGAGTAAGATAGTCTTTCTTGTGAGGTCTCAGGTAGAGGGATCCATAAGCCACGACTCAATCACCCGGCATCAAAACTGCACCCATTTTGATTCGTAAAGTATCATAATAAAATGTATATCTATTATGTGTTTCAAGAAGAATCTAGATCGAGGCTAAGACTAGTCTTCCATTAAACATCTGAAAAGACTTTTCACAAGCTTCTGAGCAGATGAACTATTCACCTTTATTAGTCAGGCCCATAAGAGGTGCTGTTAAGCGGTATAAATCTTGGATGAAATGACTGTAATATCCAAAAATCCCCAAGAAACTATAGATGTCGAAGAAACTCTTGGGATACCCCCATGAAACTACAACAGTCACCTTTTCTGGAACAACTAATACTCATATTTTAGATATAATATGACCCACGAAGTGTACTTTATCTATCCAGAAGTAGCATTTTCTAAGGTTATCATATAGCTAGTTCTCTCTTAGTGTACTCAACATGATCTCAATATGGGTTTCATGGTCATGTCTGTAATGTGAATACACTAAAATTAATTCCACTAAGACTACCACAAATGAATCAAGATACGAGTGAAAAACCTTGTTCATCAGAACCATGAAGACTACTGGCGCGTTTGTGAGGAAGAATGGCATAACCAGATAGTCTTACAAGCCGTACCTGCTTTAGAATTACATATGTGGTATGTTAGATGGTTGACTTTACACCTGATGATATCCCAACCTCAGATAAATCTTGGAGAAAACAGTTTCCCCTAGAGTTTGTTGAAGAGATCATCTATACGAAACAATGGATAATGATTCTTTACCATGAGATGGTTGAGTTGGTGATAATCCACGCATAACCTAAGGGTACCATCTAGATTCATAGATAAAAGAACATGTGAACCCCACGATGACGTGCTAGGTCTGATGAAAACCTTATCTTAGAGGTCTTCAAGATTCTTTTTGAGTTCTTGTAGCTTTGTTAGTGCCATCCTATAAGGAGGAATAGACACTAGTGCCACACCTGGAACGAGCACAATAGTGAACTCCACATCCCTCACAGGAGGTAATCCAGAGAAATCGTCATGGAAGACATCCCTGAAAAGATCCACCACTAGAGGGAATTCAACTAGCTGTGTCCCCTGATTGCTCATGAAGAGACTTGATAACTGAGTTGTAAATCTTCCTAGCCCTGTATATTTATGAATATCTCAATCTTATGTCATATCCCATTATCCTTTGTGTTGATATGTGTCACCCTCAAGGGATGTAAAGGATACCTGACAACGATAGAAATCCACTTGAGCACGATAAGGAGCAATCTAGTTCATACCAAGAATGACTTTGATGCCAGACATATCTTGGATATATAAATTTTAAACGAAATGGTACCCACCTATCTAAAGGGGGCACTCTTGGAACTGGCATATTCCTTCTGTCCTGACACCTAGAGAAGTGTCGAGAGACATGATGCCAAAAAGGCACTCAATTGGAAAACCAAGACTTAAAAAAAACAGAAGATAAAAAGGAGTGCGATTCACTAGTATCGAAAAGGGTAGAAACTTATGTAAAGGCTACGAGAATTGTACCTTTAATCGTATATGGTTCTGCACTCTGCTCCTCTGGTGATGATTGCACTACATACGTGAGACCTGAACCACATCCCTGAGATGCTACCTAGTTTTCCAAAGGAGTTCTACTCTACTAACACGGATAGTCTAGTACTTGATTTCCTTGAGCACAACCTCCACCATTACCTCAGCTTAATCAGCCAGTGGAAAAAACATCCATCTTATCGTGAAGTCATAGATCTCATACCTGACAAAGGTGTAGGTGAGGATCATCTACCACTGGATGCTGAAGAGAAGGCATGACATAAACGCTGAAGGTGATCCATCTTTCCACAAGATCGACACTCCATCGGTTTTCTCATGCACTGTGGATTCTTAGGACCATCTCTACCGCACAGATAACATGTGACATAGCCCTCTAAATGTGCTGTTTGGCTATGATTTTTCCCACATGAATTTTTAAAACGTCATTTCATGCTTCCAGAAGAGCCGTCACCCTGTCTTGGAACTGAATTGCCATGGCTCACTGGTTTTGATTCCCTATAAATTTTCTCCAATATTAGAGCTTGATTTATGATCTTTGTGATAGTAGTAAACTGGAAGACATTCACCTATGAGTGGATAGTATACTCAATTCCATCCTCAAAATACCTCATAGTAGTATGCACATTTCCAGTTAGAGATGGAGAGAAATGATGAAGCCCTATGAAATGAGTAGAAAACTCTAACATAGTCATATTTCCTAGATAAATATGTAATAACTCCCATACAAGATCATCTCTTAGAGTCTTCAGGAAAAAGTGATTGCATAAAGCTGATGGGAAGTTATCCCAAACTATGTTACTGGTCCTCTTAGCTTGAGAAAAAACGTCCCACCAGATCTTGGCAGAGTCACGAAGCATGTAGACTACCAGTTTGACCCTTCACTCTGGAAGCATCTTCAAGTGGTCAAAGATAGAACTTATCGATTCTATCCATGACTTTGCAGCATGAGGTTCGCCACTCCCTGATACGGTGAGAGGGTGCTGCTGTAGAAATTCCCAAGTGAGGTCTTCTATATATGGGGTAAGTCCGGGGATACTCTGAACTAACTGTATAAACCCGAGGATACTATCCCAGAACTAAGCGTCAAGGTACCTCAAAATATTGGTAAGAGGTAGTCCCACAGGAGGAACTATAGGAGGTACCACTGGTGGTTTAAGACCCACTATCTCTAGAATGTGCTCATTTCTACTCTCCTAAGGAATGACATGAAGACATCGTGATGAAGTTAGTCTATAAGTGCCAAACACACACCTTTATAAAAAGAGTAAAGAAGTTGAGGGAAACAATTAAGGAAAAAAATAGGTTAGGTATATAGCCTGCCTCCGAGCACTATGTAACATACAAATCACATAAAGAGATGGGTTTCAATATAGAAGAGACAACTTAAAAGGATTACTAAACAAGGTATACTATCCATTTCCAAGTTAAGTTAGGCTAACAACTAATGGAATATCACAACATTATATTTAACAAACCAACATTCCAAAAAAAATTTACCACTAGGAACTACAACACGGACATGCACACAAGAAGATGCATGTTGGAAGTAGATATGGCCTAGAAATATGCATGAAATTTTAATCATATGGTTCCTAATACGATGCATGTAATGTATTTCCCTCATATCATTTGCCTGTAATGGTAAAAACCCATTATATCAACAATACGAATACAAATAACACTACAAAACAAGTGATTCACCCAACAGTGAAATCATATCAACAATAACCGGCATAATCTATAACTGCTATCCCATCCCAAAAATTTGGGTTTCCCCTGTACATGGGTTAGCTACATCAAAGCATAGGGTACATTCCAAATCCATACATCCTGGTCTCCTATCTAACCAAAATTGTAGGACAAAAGGAAAAACCACCATATCTTACCACATTGTAGTGTCCCCATCCTAGGAGCGACCTGAAGGGTGCCCCAAGCTGGGGTTTCCACCTAACCTCAAGTGCATCTCCCCGAATGCCAGAGCCTTCCAACTAGCAGTGAGGGCCTTTTCTGTGTCTGTGGGGGAGACTATTCCCTCATAGGTAATACGTATTATCATAGAAAAGTAAAAAATAAAATAAATAATAAATAGTGGAAGCTTATAAATGAATAATCTAGAATAAAAGAAATATGAATAATCTAACTGAATAATAATCAAGTGAGGAAGATCAGAAAACAATGTCATGATATGATGTATGTCTAAACAAATAATACTGGAAACAAAAACACAAGCATAATATCAAATAAATGAAAAGAAATAATGAAACAACCGCATCATGGGAAAGGCTCGGTCCTCTACCCCAGTATCCATCCAAAGTAGCAAGAACAATCAATAATCAAAAGCAGCACACATCCCTTTGTCAATACCTGTAAGAATGTAATCTAGTCGGGTGTCAATAATGCCCGAGTAGTGTGTAAGATAGAATTTGAGTAGGCTAACACACATGGTGTCTAGTACTTTCCATTCCATGTATTAATAAAATACAGTGCACCATTATATAACAAATGGAGGTAATTAATTAAGTGCAATAAAATATATAATTCATCTCGAGTTCCCAATAGTACCCATCCCTAATCACCTACTTCGGCCTAAGCTGGAAGTTTAAAAGGTGTTCCTATAAGCATAATTCATATATATATATATATAAACCCTATAAAAGGAAGGTAAAAAAAAGAAGAGGCATTCCCCCAAGCTTGTGCTCTAACTTGGGGTCTAAGTCATGTGGGAACCAGTTGTGCCTCAAAATATTAGAAAAATATCATAAATCTCAAGAGAATAAAAGTGGAATTAATATAAACCTTCAGTGCATCATTATTAATGTTAAAGTATAGATTTAGAGTCTGAGCCCATCCCAAAGGTATCATTATGGAACATCCTTCAAATTATCCAATACCACCAAGCCCATCCAACGAACTATTTCTAAAGACCAAGTATCACTAGAGGCATGAATTTTCCATGAGTCCGTTTTGATCTCACAAAAACTGGGTCGAGAATCATATGAGGCTAGTTTAGCCACATTTCCAACAGATCCGTCCTCGATGGTCCCTTTTTGAATTGATGTCACTCATAAGTATTGGAAATTCCAAGGAAGTCTTGGTCTGGAAATTCCAAAGACACCGCCCCCAAAGCATAGTGGTAACTACTCAGAAACAGAGGGTATAAGAATAGTACTTAATATGGGACTAACCTACTTTCCTATCCATGAATTTAATTAAAGTTTCATAGTAGAAAATATGATATATCATGAATATTTAATCACAGTTTGAAATCTAAGCAGATACACCCGTGAAAAAAAAGATATTAATTTAATATGATAATGTAAAATCTTAACAAGGTAAGATACCATATTAGCACAAGTAGATAAATGAAAATTTTAATAAATAAATAAATTATCATAAAAAACTACCAAAGATCCAACAATTCAAGGTTCATAATTAATCTAAATTAAACACAACAAAAAATAAGCTGTGCAACACATGTAGTTAATTAAATTAAATGCACGAGCTAAAAGAAATTTATACTGGCCTTGTCAGCACTCCCAAAGGGGTGTCCGACCATGTTTCTACAATTTAAACAATTTAATTTCTGATAAATAAGACTACAAAATTTTTTAGAAATTATTAAATTAAAATGATTGGGTGAAATTGCACAAAGTCGGTAGGCACCGACGAACAGAACAACCGTGCATTTTTATAAATCAGAACTAAATCGAGGGAAAGAGAGTAGAAACCCAACCTTATAGTTATATATTATTTTATGATCCATGTCAAACTTTGATTTTACCTAAAATGGAAGAAAATATATGATTTTAGAAAACCAAAAAATAGGGTAAAATCCTTCCGTGATGAACTACGTGTAGGATACTCAATGAAACTCTATGATTTGAAATGCACAAGGTTAGCCTTTACCTAAGGTTTATATCACACCTGACGGGGAAAAAAATAGATGAAGAACTGAGGCACTGCGTTCTTATGAAGGGTGAGGAGGGTGGTGCGCCACCTAAGGAGAGGGGGTGGCGCGGCGTGTAGGAGAGGATGATAGGAAGAGAGGAGAAAAAAGAAAGAACCAAAATAAATAAAATGTAAATAAAAAAATAAGATAAAAAGAAAAGAAAAGAAAAAGGGAAATAAAATTTAATAAAAAGGATGGAAAAGAAGAAGGATAAAAATAATAAGAAATGTAAATCTCCCATTTTAAATGTTTTTACTTTTTCCATAACCCCCTTTCTATTTTATTTCTAAATTTCTTTTTATCCATTCTTGCTCTATTTTAAATTTTATTTAAATCTCTTCTTATTTCTTATCAATCCTTAATTAATTATCTTAATCCTAAACACCATGCTAAGGTGTGACATGGTATTTTTCACAAAACCCCTTCAGTCATTTAATTAATATTAAAAGGCTTCCAGGGACCCGCAGTAGGGTGCACAGGCACATGCCCCAAGTCAGTTTAAAGATTTAGATAAAAAAATAAACAATCCATACCTAATTAGAGTAGGGATGTTACAATAACGCACATACTACATTAGGTTTTATTCACAATAGTGCTGATTAGCCACTAAATGAGGCTAATATTCATTGTTAATATACTTAATTTTCATGTTCTTTGTTATTCATAAACACCATTTTAGTGCATTTTACACTTTGAACACCATTTCACATTATGATTGTAATACCTTCTTAAAATGCACTATTATGTGGTACATTTTTGAACATCATTTAAAGTACCCAATGATTCATCTGATTTTAAGGAATTTAATTTTACATATTTCAATTTGATATTTTTGGAAATTGATCTACACTTAAATATTAACATGTTTGATTAAGGGATCAATGGAGAATTCATGGAGGATGATGGAGATATTTGGCAATGAAAGGAAGCAATTCTGGAGAAGGCAGATTGGACACCAGCCCACTGATGAGACTGTGGGGCCCAACATACAGGCCCAATTAATCCCAAATGTCGTGGGATGATAGAATACATGTACAGGAACAAATCACTCTTCAAGAGTTAATGCTAATTCGGCCTCCATGTTGGTCATTTAGGCGGCCCAAGTTAGAGATAAAATTCTGGGCCAGATTCTGCGGCCCAGAAAAACAGTCCACCATTTTGATCATATCTCGGAATACACAACTCCAAATGGGCCCAAATTTTACAGGCGGTTATCAGACATCCGGATCTCCATTGTCTTCTTCTATGGCCCACCCTGATTCGGCCATCTAGAAGGTCATAAAAACGCGTCTGTTCGGTGGATGAAATCTGGCTGCCACCTCGGGTCAAATGTGGAAAATTCCAAATTCCACAAACTTTCCACCACCCTAGGCCTACCATACTCAAGTGGGATGAATTTTACTATTGAAGGCTTGACCCAAGGCTCCCAAAATGCCTATTTAAGGCAGTGGTGGTGAAGGAGTTGAAGATATTGGATGCTTTGTTCAATTGTAATGTTATGCTGCATTTTTGTTGCCTCAATTTTGTCTTTCACATGTAAGTTGTTCAATTCACTTTAGTTTCTTAATAAAAGTTCTTCTTCTACTCTTATTCTGTTGTTCTTAATATCACTTTGATACCGTTGGATCAAGGTGTGAATTTATTCACACCAACCCTTGTGAAATTATTCACACAACGGTGGAGTGATCATTTTATTTTTGTTGTTTTCTTTACTTCTCCATTTCCTCCCTCATGAGTCTACTTTCCGCTTCCATTGAAACCATGGGATCAATGGAGGGCTAACCCACTTATGGGTTGATCCAAGGGAGTAGAAAGGGGCTGGATTGGATGTTATTTATCACCTAATTAATGTATAATCACTTCTTTAATTGGGATTTTTATTTGATGATTTTTAAACTCCGTCGTCCTTGTTGAATTTAAGGCCACACACTTCAAGTACTAATACGATCATTTACCTTGAAGTGATCAAAACCTTGATCCATCAAGTGTATAGGTGATTAGTATTAGAGGGTGTAGGCATTAAATCAGTAAGTGATGATGTTGTTTTATCTCCTTAAATGAACCCATCTCAAATTTAAGAAATTGAAAATCATTAAAAAGAAAATACGTCCAATCCACCCCGAGCAATAACCTAGGATCAACTCATTCTTTTAAATTGAATCCACTTAAATATTTTAGATATCTTTAAAACCCATCCAAAATCAATCCAAGTTGGCCACTTCATAGCCAAAAATTCATCCCTTAGGTTGTGTATCTTAGGTATCTTCTTAGGTCTCTGTGGAATCGACAACCCAAGCTACACTACAAGGACCGTTCTACCCTTCTTCTCTTGGGTAAATTTGGGCGTGAACCAAATTTTGGCGCCGTTTCCGGGGACCTAAGTAAGTTATCTTAGACACTATAATTCTTTTTTTTCATCCCACTTCTCTCATATCATCCCCAATTTCATTCCTATGGAAAACCCTTTTGAACAAATCCAAACATGGGGAACCTCTCCCTACTTTGATCACTCAACCCCATGTACAATGTACAATGACCATCCTAATTTATACTTGTGGGATCATCAACAACCAACTGAACCACAATGTTTTTATTCATTTGATCCACAATACATCCCAATATATAATGAGTTTCAATTACCACAAAGCCAATATGAACATCCTCCTGTGCAATTCCAACAACTTAATTATCCACCTGAAATAGACCATATTTCTCAACCCCTTACCCATCATGATCCACAACTATTACTTGAAAAACTTTGTCAACAAATGGAGATAATGAATTTTGAGGTTTCATCATTGAGGTTAGAACTACAAAGCATTAAAACTTGTGAGGAACCCATCCCTATACAAACTATCCCTTCCATAACCTTATGTGAAGTGTCTAGTTTCACACAAACCCCACATGAATTTATTGAAGAACCAACCTTTGGATTTGGGATTGATGAAGAGGATCAAGGAATTTTTGAAGGGTCTTTAAATCAGGAGGAAATTAACTTTTTGGATTCAAAAGAGGATAATTTGACATCATGGATTGAGTCTCATAAGTATAACTCCATTGATGATTTTTCAAAAACACAAATCACTGAACCATTAAGAGAAATCACAAAGTTTGAGTCCATAACCATTCCTGAAACTGATCTTTCCAATTTGGTGGTTGAATCTTCTATTCAAAATGAACCAATTCTGTTGAGCAGTTTTGAAAATGAAATTGAGTTTGATTCAAAGTCCCAACCTTGGTCTAAAAGTGTTAGCCTACCTGAACTTGAACAAAAGGACTTTCCATCCACCCCCAAGTTTCCATTCATTAGGGATAGCCAAAAACTTCCATTTGTCACCATTTATTATCTTGAAACCACTAAAGAGGTGATTATTCATAATGTCTTAGAAAATACTACAAAAGAAAGTGGATCCATCGTTTATGATATTCCTTGGATTTACCTGCTCATTTTAGAACAGAGGTTTGTGCATGAAACAAATTCTAAACATAGAATCAATCTCAACCTAGTAGAAGTGGTGAAACATGTGGTCCTTAAAATATTGAAAGTTGGTATTGGATAAGTTGGGGGGTTCAAGTCGAGCTAACGACGTTAAACAAAGCGCTGCATGGGAGGCAACCCATGGTTTTTAAGTTTCCGATCATTTTGTTGTTTTAATAAAATTTATATAATCATTTTTATATTAAAAAAAATATAGACTGTTGACCTGTTCTTCTATTATGAGTATGGATGGGTATGAAAGGGGAGCACCATATTCATCCGTGTCACGTGGTGTGATTCTTGAGTAATACCTTACCCAGAAATTTAAAAAGAAGACAATGTATCATCAGTTTATTTTATTTTATATATAAACTTATATTTTACTTAAATATATATATATATACTCTTTTGTTTTGTTTTGTTTGTTTTCATCTTTCCACTAGGGAACTTTGCAAGCGACATGGATTCAAAGGACTAAATTGGAGCAGCAAGAACTTCAACTTCAACCACCAGGTGATTTCATTCCATGATCCTCAATTTCAATTTCCTTTTTGAAATCCATTATCTGCCTCTACTCCTTTTAAATTTTTATTTCTTCAAACACTAGGGACAGTGTTATTTTAAGTTGGGGGGGAGATAAAATAAAAAAAATGCATTTGTGTCAAAAAAAAATGAATGATTTGAAAAAATAATTAAATGGAAGGAAAAATTCCTTTAACTTTGAACATGGTAATACGCATTGCACACTTTGAAACTGAATATCAAATAATTTAGCATACCCTAATTCTGATTTTAATCCTTGTATAATTTAATGAGCATAGATTTTGGAAAGTGTGGCTGTCCAATGTGATATTTCATCGTTTATATTTTCATCCAAATAAAAAAAATGCCACAATGCACGTCCTCTAGACCGTGGGGTACTAATTTGAATTTTTGGGGTCCCATAATAAATGGCATAGGATGGTTTTATTTTTATGAATAATATGAGTATTCAAAAAAAAAATTTAAAAAAAAAAAAAAAAATTGCGTGTAGAGCAATGGATTGATAAAATGCGAGGCTTTCGGCACTTGGGGATCGTGACTCCAGAGTTGTCTAGCCCTGAGTTTTTCAATCTATCTCTATTTATGGTATTATGAATTTGTTTTTGATTAAGTTAACTCGAGACGATGCCCGAGTATGTGGGATTCACTTGGTGCACTAAGGCCTTTGAGTATGGGAGTCATCGGCAAAGTCTTGCAACATGGGTTAATATGATTAATTGCAATCTCAATTACTATAGCAATATTGCAAAAAAAAATCAAAAAAAGAGGGATGAAGAATAATCATATTAGGATTAAATTTGATTCCACCTAGCGCTTCCATGATTTCCCCCTTGAATGAAAATGAACCCCCATATCTATTGTGATTCACAACACATCATTACACCTAATTGAGTTGGATGAAGTATGATGATGGATTTGATCAAAGGAATGGGCATGGGATTGGGATCTTCTTATGAAAATATCTTGTATTAAAATATTTTGATGGGTTTCATGATTGTTTGGTATAAGGTTTTTTGGTGATCATTGTGTATTAAAATGTTCTTAGAAAAGGGAATTCGAATTTCATTTTTGATGAGATATATTTTGCTCGGGACTAGCAAAACTCAAGTTGGGGGGTGTGATTAGCTACTAAATGAGGCTAATATTCATTGTTAATATACTTAATTCTCATGTTCTTTGTTATTCATAAACACCATTTTAGTGCATTTTACACTTTGAACACCATTTCACATTATGATTGTAATACCTTCTTAAAATGCACTATTATGTGGTACATTTTTGAATATCATTTAAAGTACCCAATGATTCATCTGATTTTAAGGAATTTAATTTTACATATTTCAATTTGATATTTTTGGAAATTGATCTACACTTAAATATAAACATGTTTTATTCAGGGATCAATGGAGAATTCATGGAGGATGATGGAGATATTTGGCAATGAAAGGAAGCAATTCTGGAGAAGGCAGATTGGACACCAGCCCACTGATGAGACTGTGGGGCCCAAAATACAGTCCCAATTAATCCCAAATTTCGTGGGATGATAGAACACATGTACAGGAACAAATCACTCTTCAGGAGTTAATGCTAATTCGGCCTCCATGTTGGTCATTTAGGCGGCCCAAGTTAGAGATAAAATTCTGGGCCAGATTCTGCGGCCCAGAAAAACAGTCCACCATTTTGATCATATCTCGGAATACACAACTCCAAATGGGCCCCAATTGTACAGGCGGTTAGAAGACATCCGGAGCTCCATTTTCTTCTTCTATGGCCCACCCTGATTCGGCCATCTCGAAGGTCATACAAACGCGTCTGTTCGGTGGATGAAATCTGGCTGACACCTCGGGTCAAATGTGGAAAATTCCAAATTCCACAAACTTTCCACCACCCTAGGCCTACCATACTCAAGTGGGATGACTTGTACTATTGAAGGCTCGACCCCAGGCTCCCAAAATGCCTATTTAAGGCAGTGGTGGTGAAGGAGTTGAAGATATTGGATGCTTTGTTCAATTGTAATGTTATGCTGCATTTTTGTTGCCTCAATTTTGTCTTTCACATGTAAGTTGTTCAATTCACTTTAGTTTCTTAATAAAAGTTCTTCTTCTACTCTTATTCTGTTGTTCTTAATATCACTTTGATACCCTTGGATCAAGGTGTGAATTTATTCACACCAACCCTTGTGAAATTATTCACACAACGGTGGAGTGATCATTTTATTTTTGTTGTTTTCTTTACTTCTCCATTTCCTCCCTCATGAGTCTACTTTCCGCTTCCATTGAAACCATGGGATCAATGGAGGGCTAACCCACTTATGGGTTGATCCAAGGGAGTAGAAAGGGGCTGGATTGGATGTTATTTATCACCTAATTAATGTATAATCACTTCTTTAATTGGGATTTTTATTTGATGATTTTTAAACTCCATCGTCCTTGTTGAATTTAAGGCCACACACTTCAAGTACTAATACGATCCTTTACCTTGAAGTGATCAAAACCTTGATCCTTCAAGTGTATAGGTGATTAGTATTAGAGGGTGTAGGCATTAAATCAGTAAGTGATGATGTTGTTTTATCTCCTTAAATGAACGCATCTCAAATTTAAGAAATTGAAAATCATTAAAAAGAAAATACGTCCAATCCACCCCGAGCAATAACCTAGGATCAACTCATTCTTTTAAATTGAATCCACTTAAATATTTTAGATATCTTTAAAACCCATCCAAAATCAATCCAAGTTGGCCACTTCATAGCCAAAAATTCATCCCTTAGGTTGTGTATCTTAGGTATCTTCTTAGGTCTCTGTGGAATCGACAACCCAAGCTACACTACAAGGACCGTTCTACCCTTCTTCTCTTGGGTAAATTTGGGCGTGAACCAAGTGCATAGTTTTTTCTAAGCTATACATAGCCTCTTCTATAGTTTCTATATGTTATAAAAGAAAAATAAACTGTACATAGGTAGTCCAAGATACATAAACACTCTTCTACTATTATTCATTAGATAACAATTAATAAAAAAAGATATTAAATAGTATATTTTACTCCCTAGTATAGCACAAGATATGATGCTTAACATATATACAATGTAAATCGTACACAACTGAAAATTGTAAAATGAACAAAAAAATAGAAGAGATAGAATTTGTTGTGGTAGAGAATTTATTTATATTGTTTATTGGTGAATATTATCTTCTCGATGTAATATATTGATTTTGAAATGATTTGTAAATAAGATAAGATGTTATCTGATATTTTGATGATGTTTATGTAAAAAAAAGTGTTGAAGATTTTTGAAAGAGATAAAAAGTTCATCTTTTATGTACATGAAAATTTCATTGTCCATGTGTGATGAACTCTGTTCTCTTGATCTTTGGACTTCTGTAAAAGTAAAAGATTTCATGGAAAAGAATAATTAAATAATATTAATTAGAGATCATTTTACATTTTGATGAAATATAGACTCAATAAATGATTCAAATCTAAATTTAATTATACATAGAGAAGTAGTTGAATTAATATATTTAATAATATAATACTTACTTTTACATACTGTCTCGTTAAGCTTTCCACATCAACATTCACATTATCTATAATACTTTGTTACAATTCTAGTCAGATTCCCTGATAGATTGTATAATTGATATCTTTAACTTATGGTCAATCATCTTATACATTTTTTGATCCATCACATTGAAAAATTATAAAAACCAACCATGGTCACTACATATAGTCAGTAAATTGATTATTTACTTTTTCAAAAGTTTAAATTTCACATAAGATTGATTCCTTCAACACATGGTCGATCTATCATGTTGTGAGATTTAAGAATGATGTGAAACCACTTCCATTTGTATTTTTAGTTGATATATTTCTCTTGTGTTCAATCAAATAGTTAATGATAAACCAGTTACTATCGATCTACATGACTTTGGTTGATTCATGCCTTTTCAAAAAAATAAATTCACAATCACTTAAGATAGAAATAGATGTTACTTAGAAATATATCTTTTTTTTCACTTGATTCCTTTTTACATATATCCACTACGGTCAATCTAGTGGTTTTTAGGTTCATGAATCTATTGTATGTTCTAATTGGTTCTTTGTGAAGTTTCCATTCCTTAGATTATTGGTTGATTGACTGTCTGGAAAATATTCATGGTTGATTAAAGTATTAGGAAAATTTATATTTTTTTTTTAAGAAAAGAATTATATTTAATAAAACATAAGAAACAACATAAACATGATTTGTGATTAGTAGAACATATAATTATAGGACTAATCCAATAATCTCCCCCCTTTTATAATAAAAAATCATGACATAAATATCCTTAAAAATATTAAAGATTAAGAATTAAAGATTATATTATTTTGTAATATTAAATTGAATATAATTAAATCTTTTTTTAGTATAATAAAATTACATATTTTACTCCCCCATTTTGGGTCATTAAAAAGAGTTCACAAAGGGTGAGAGAGTAAAGATTAAAAAAATACATAAATAAGAATAACGAGATATTTCATAAATGGTAAAAAAGATTACATTGGAACTATTTGAATATAATTAGAATCTAATTCCTTGGGGTTTGGAATGGTAGAAGGAAAAAATGGATCATTTCCTTTTCCAACAATAGGTGGATGAGGTACAAGTGTTGGTAGAGGAATAATAGGAACTCAAGGAATGGTTATAGACTTTGCAACTAGTTTGATATTGCTAAGGTCTTGGGAAATAGTTATTAGAAATGGTCTAGTTGGAGGTGAATTAGGTGAGGTAGAGGTTAGAGTTGAGGAAGATGTATAAAATGATACTAAAATTGATACTGAAACATAGGTAGGAGAGGGAGAAAATATTTTCATGATTGAGTAGAAGGTTCCAAAATTGGGGCATTTGTAACATACATACACGGATATAATAGTTGGGTAATATCAGCTAAAACCCTCAATCCTTAATAAATAATCTGAAGGGGCTCATACTATTCTGGAATAAATTGATTTAGTAGAAGAGTCCTAACTAACAACTTATCTACAACTTATTTAAAAGATGCAGTCATAGGATCCATATTTAATCCTATTTTTAATAAAATAAACTATGTTCTGGGATCCAAAATGGTGTAAATTCTTATGATATTTTAACTGATTTCACCCTTGATTACACCCTTTTATTTTTCAGTAATTATTTATTCTTATCTAATCAGATTATACTATTTCTCTTAATGTGATGCAATATCTAGTTGCACATTATTTTTAAATACTCTTCACATTTTCACTAATATTTTTAATTTTATCATGAATTAATCTTTGAATGAGATAATCCTTAATAGAGGCTGGAGTAGGAGGACCTGAAGTATATGTGGAAGTTATAGAAGGAATGGTAGGAGCTATAGCCAACATATCAATGAAATCATATTGTAGGGATCCAATATGACCTCCAAAACTCTACATCTCATTTCTAAAAGTTGATATCACATATTTTATAAGATATATCTTGAGGAATCACTTATTATTGATGTTATAAACTACAATCTCAATAGTGTTGGAAACATCATCCTATATTTCATGGGGTTTCCCCAAATAGTAATTAAAAACACTTCTTTTAAAATTCCAAAAGATTATTCTTAAATTGTATAAAGTCTATAGAAGTGATCACTAAATGTGGTATATAAGAAGGCCCATATTACTGAGCAGATTCTGGAAAAAAATCTAGAAGAGAATGAGATTCTTGAGAAGAGGAGGAATAGGTAGAGTCAATAAACTCAAAGTCTAAATCTATTCTCCAAGATTTTCGTTTTGGAGTGAAAATATCCGGCGGTCTGTTAATTTTACTAAGAGAGGAATCTAATACTTTTTTATATATATCTATAACAACCACTTAAATTATGGGAGTATAATTATAATAATTTTTTCTTGAGAAAAGATTTTAGGTACAAATATTAGAGAGGTATGAGTATCCAAATGTTTTAAAATACCCCTAGATGACTCTAGTTTGTTCGGTCCTTCTGGAAGAGGTGTAGAATAAAGATATGGAACAACATATTCATTCTCTATTGAAACAACATGAATGTTATGTCATTATGACTTTTGTGAATTGTAATTATTATCATCATTTCCTTCCTTACCACTAAAATTAATTGGATATGATAAATTCACATCAATGAATAAATTATAAAGAGGGGATTCTTCACTGAAGGGTGTGGAATCATAAATAAAATCTCCCCTTATCCCAAACATGGGAGGACACTCCCCTCCAAGATCCATGACCCAATCACTCTCCATGTCAATGTGATTAGGCCTAAAGAGAATATATCAGGGAATTATATCCCTCTAATGAGTTACAAATCCTCATACTATTTCAACCATCAATGGTATTTTAGGTTCTCTTGTAATAGAAATAGGAATTTCAGAAATCTTTGAAACTTCATTACTAAGTGATCTGAAAATGATCTCTTCATAAGCTCTTATATATTCCTTAGATATATAAATTACTTCTCGAGATTCACCCTCTTTAGATGATTAATTTGCTCAAAACATCTCATCTAGTTCCAATATAGGATCAATGATATCCCTTAATCTTATAGGATTTGATATTTGATTGCATCTATCAAAATGTTTTTCTTCATCATAAATCCACATCCACTTCTAGGGATTCCAGGTGTTCTTTATTATTTTTAAAGTGGTTTGATTTATATAAACACCACCCGAGAACACAGATCTCCCTACTCTAAAAAGAACTAATCTTTTCTCTTCAAGAATGATATAAATAAAATATCGGTTTAAAATATTATTGAATCTTGGAGAAGTTTTTATTAACTCTGCCATTTTCGTCATCAATAATAATTGATGAATTATTTAAACTCTATGAACCATTAGGAATAGAAAGAAAATATCTTAATACCTTATTGATCTAAAGTCACCCTTTATATAGAAAATAGTTTCCTTTATTAATTTCAACAATAATATACATTCTACAATGATCTCTCTTTCGGATAGTCTATGATAGGTTCAGTCATCTTTTAGATCTTCTATCACATTACGAGTCTCAAATTGTGGATAGTTAATAGGATACAAAATTTTATCATCATTAAATTCACCAAGAAGTTGAACCCTTAAATAGTCATCCCCAAAGGTTAAATATAACACAAAATCTTGACCATAAATAATAGTCCTAATCGCATCCTCGTGATATACAACTTCAAACACCATATTTAATTTAAATCCCATCACTAGCCATAGATAAAAAGGACCATTTTCAACCATAAACAAACTAATCCATCCTTGATGAAGAAAACCCCACCATACTAAGGAATGAATCGATCTGAACCACTCGACATTGATTTCCTTTTTTGGAATGACTTTACAGGATAAATGATGCTACTTTATAACCATTTTGGATTTGATCGAACCATCTATATATCTTTTTGGTGATTTCAGTTCATCTTCCTAGAAATATCTCTTCATTTTGACAACACACAACAAAGATTTATGATTTGATTGGATAAGGATTTTGTGAATAATGGTTTGAGAAAGGGCACTAAAGAGGGTTTAGTTTTAATTAGAAGGGATTGAAATGGTTTAGATTCTAATTAGATATATTTCATTCATTTATGGATTTTAAAATATTAACTCATAGAGAAAATAAAAACAAATATTTAACATATTTATAAATATATATGATATATTTAGAAATAAAACAAATAATTTAATATTCTCTATAACCTGAACTTAGACACACACACACACATATATATATATTAAAAATATATTAACAATTATATTAAAAATAAAATTATAGTATAAAATAATTAAAAAAAATTAATCATACCTAATTCATGTATGATATAATTTAACATTTCTTAATTCATGGGATGTGTAAAATTTTTAATAAGATGATGTTATGTGCCAATGAATTCAAGATTGATATCTCTTTTTTGAAAATGATATCACATAAAGTGATGTTGTAAACCAATTCATTTCTTCCTAGAATGAGACACATGTTTTAAAAATGTTAATAGAACTTGTGTTATTACAGTTTTAAGGAATTATCAAAATTGATATCTATAGTCTAGTATTGTGTGTTTGATCCAAAAAAATATAAGCACAAAAACTACTTGTTTCTGTGTATTTAGTTTCAATAGTGTATAATACAACCGATTTTTGTTTCTTAATACACTGTGAAACTAGAGACTTGACCAAAATGTGTCATGTTCATCAGGTTATTTTTCTATCAAATGTGCAGTCTCCAAATTCAACTTTTAATGACTAATTAATAAAAATCAAGACCTCTATAATAGGAAAATCCTAAATTGGTAGTATTTTTTATATTAAAAAAAAATACGTTGACATAAGTAAAATGTTATTCATTGGGATTTTCTTGAAAACATTCCCACATTAACACACTATACATAATATTAGGCCAATTATATATTATATAATGTATACTCTCAATCAAAACTCTATAAGTTTCTTGATCATACATTTTACTAATTTCATCAAGATACAATTTATAGGTGGTATTTATTGAAGTATTCGACCTTTTTTTCTATCAAAGACAAAATGTTTTAAAATTTATTTAGTGATTTTTTTTTGGGTTAAATTTTTTTTATTAATTTATTTGAAAAATTATAAAACCAAAAAAGAATTTTAACTGACCCATTAAACTCATTTGAATTTTATTTCATTAATTTTGAAAATTTAGTAAACAAAGTATTTTTGGATGATCAAAAAATAATGTCATCAACAGAGATATTAACTACAAATACATATTTTGGAATTTTCTAAATAAATAAAGTCGGATCAAATTTTTTTTTCCTAAAATCAATTGAAATAAGAAAAGTGATGATCCTATCATAACAAGATCTAGGTGGAAATTTTAAACAATATAAAGCATTGGTTAATTTAAAAACATGATTTAGAGAATGATGGTTTTCAATTAGTAGGGGTTTTCCAAAAAAAAACATCAACAACAATATAATAATTTATGAAAGAAATATTGACATACAATTGATATTTTTTTTATATTCAAATTCCCTACATAAGTAAGTAGTATCCTAATGGATTCAAGTATTTATACTCATGAAATGGTTTCTTTATAGTCAACGCCTTCTTCTTGAATATACCATTATGAGTCTAATATAGATTTATTTATAATTATAGTTCTAGAATAATAATAATTGTTCCTGATCACCCACTTAGTTTAAATGGTTAGGAAGTATTTAGGTATTTATACTAGTTTCTAGACTTTTCTTCTTTCAAACTGATTCAACTATTATAAAAAATCTTTTCCCAAAATCCATAATCTACAACTTAAATTATGTTTTTAGATTAATTCTATGATAAGAAGGCTTTATATTGAAATTGGTTTCTAAGATAATATCTAGTTTGAGTTCCTTTATCTAGATCTCCAAGTACAACATCTATAGGGTGGTATTTTTGAGTCTTGATGGCTATATGGACACAAGTACTTGGAAATTAATTTCTTTATATAGTTTATGGTTAAAATACTACTAAAAAAATGTGATTTTTCTTTAATAGGTTTTATATAACTATCAGTAGGCTTTGTTGAGGTATTGATATTAAAAGTTTAAAGATCAAACACAAAATTTTATAAAGTAGTCTTAGAATATTGTGAATACATTTCTTCAAATGTTACATGCACATGTTTTCAACAATTTTGGAACTTTTATTGAACACTTAGTATGATTTTTTGGTGGTTGAATAACTAGGGAAAATTCCTTCATCACTTTTGGATGAAAAATTAGCTTAATTCTCCTATTTATTGAGTATAAATTCCTAAAAACAAAAACACTAATGTAATTAACATTTGTTTATCCTCAATTCCACAATTCATATGGATTTTTATTTTAAAGTTTCTTAATAATAACCCTACTGATAATATAGAATGTTATATTAATGGTTTCTTCTAAAAAAATTGGATGGTTATACTCATTGAGTATAGTCTGATAAATATCTTAAAGGCCCCTGTTACTTCTTTCTATAACACCATTTTTTTATGGAGTACTTGGAGAATATTTTTTTAATTATATCTATGTTGTGAGAAAAAATATTTAATTTCTGGATTTTCTAACTCACATCTATGATCAGTACATAAGGTCAAAATATTATATCCACTAATATTATATATATATATATATATATTTCATATTTTTCAATACAGGAACAATATTCACTTTTTGGATCTATAAAGAATACCCACACATATCTAGAATATTAATATATAATAGCTTAAGAATTGTTCTTCAAAATTAAGATAAAAAAACTCTAGTGGGTCTAAACAAGTCCATGTGATCCAACTCTAGGTTTTGAGAAGTTGGAACATCATTATTTGGTTTGAAAAATATATTATGATTCCTTCCTTTTTGATATCGGTTTCATACTTTATCTTTTCGGAATTATACTTTATGAAGATCCTTTACTAATCCTTTCTTAGTTAGATTTCTATGTGACTCAAGGTTTTAGTGGACTTGTATCATATTTCATATCCAATATTCTTTAGGAAATACACTTAAACCAGAACTGTTTGAGAAAATAAAGAATCAAAATCAATAACATAATCATTTTTATTAAATAAAATTTTAAATAAAAAAAGATAAGAATCGTAAATTTTTTAATTACTATTTTCAATATTTATATGTTAAGAAACATCACATAGTCGTGAGATTATAGGAATAATATAATTTAAACCATCAACAAATAAGACCTTAGAAATTAAAATAGTACTAGAATGACTGATTTTACTGAGTTAAATTATTTTTCCTTTGGTGTTGTCACCAAAAGTGAAATATCCACCATCCACCTTAATAATACTTGTGTAGGTTTAGTAATCCCCATTCATGTGGCCAGAACATCCACCACCTAGATACCATTAGTTTTTATTGATACTCTTCAAGTAATATTCCCACCCATACTTAGATGTGAGATGATTTTTCTATCCACACATTAATAGGTCTATAAATGTCAGTAATAAATGATTTTCAAATCCAAATATGTTTAACCAGTCTACTATTAATATATTTAATAATTTAAGAAATTAAAAATGTATTGGATCCATAATAATATGAATTATTTAAATAGTTGGTAGATACTGTGCTAGAAAAAAAATTATTCTTGTAAATTTTCCTCTAAATGGGTTAGTAACCAATACGTATGGTATTCATGGGTGTCTCCAGTTTACCAATAATCCTATCAAAGGATTATTTACCATTTTTAAACAAGTGAAGATATTTTTTCTATTTCTATTTTGTCTATTTGAGTTTATTTTTTTTTTCTTTTTATGACTAAGCATTATTGTATTTTTATTTATCAAAGTCACATTTATAATGAACTAATAAATCATGTTTTTTCTTCAAAATTTTATACTTATTCTTGAGTTCATTAAATGTTTCTTCCAGAATATTACAATATTCAAATAAATATTTACTACTCATATTTTCATCATAATTTTCAGTTTTTGAATGATTTGAAATTCTAATAGGATACACATGAAAAATATTTAATACTTATGATGTGTTTTTCATAAAAAACATGTTAGATTTGACAATGTTTTCTTCTCTTATTGAGTCAGAGTCACTTGATCTATCCTCATAGGTGCTATAACTATCTTTCATATACTTTTTTCTTTTTTATATATCATTATATCTTTTATTATATTTCAATTTTGGACCTTCTTCTTTGATATATCATTTTCTTTTTCATTCCCAATAGGTCACTTAACCAATTTGATTCCCCATTTTCCAGTTCCCTTTTTGGTCATATGTTCCTCAATAATTATTATTCTGGAATATTTTCTTCTTCTAGTAGAACTTTGAAAATCTTTTAGAAATGTGATCTATTTCCTCATCAGTTTCTGAATTTGATTCATCATAACTTGAACTATTGTCTTAGACATTTTCCTTCATTTTGAGTAAGAATTCACGAAATAAACTAACATTATTTAATATTCTTCTTCTTCATATTTAGCTACTTTTAGTTTCTCCTTGTACATCATGATTTTTACAATAATCTTCTCCCCTGATAGTTTCATTTTTCCCATGATTTTTAATTAAAGGAAAGGTTCATCTCCACCTCTCTAGTAATAATTTTAGACATCCCATCACTTGATCTTTATCTTAAATGTTATTCCCATGTGAATGTATCATGTTAAGAATATCATTTAACCTAAGATAATTAAGAAAACTTTCCCTTAAAGATTCATCTCAAATGTATCATACATAATGGTATAAGTACTGAGTCACATATTTTTCACTTTTTGAGTTCATTCCTAAGAAAAAAATGTTTTTATTTATTTAAAAAGATTTATAATAATAAGAAATTATATTAAAGTTTCCTTACCTTAATTAATACTATAATGCATTCAAGTCTTTATAGTTACAGTCATACATGTAGTTAGTGAAATCACTCCAATCATCTCTAGTGGCTTTGGGGTTTTAATATTTATCCTCTATTATAGTAAAAATATCATATCCCTACACTATTTATTAGTTTTATTCATAAATATAGAAATTTTGAAATAATATAAATTTTTAATATTTTAGGTAAAACTATATCACAATTAAAAGGTTAAATAAAATCTTCTAATACCAAATATTAGTCAGAATAGAAAACTCAAGAGGGTGGAATTAAATATCCAATTAGAATTTCTCTTAAAAAATTTGTAACTAAATACCCTAATTTATAAAATATGATAAGTTTACTAAAAAAGTATAAGTATATAATTTTATCTTTTAAAAAGAATATCCAATGTTCGATCATAACTCAGATGTAAGTAGTTTAAAAATATTTTAACTTTTGAAACATATTTACTAGAATAAACACATTATATAAAACACATATTAAAGATAACTATAAAACTATTAGTTTTTATATATTTTTAATGAATAAAATATGTTTTTGATAAAAACAGATTAATCAAAATAGGATAACCCACATTGAATAAAAAACAGGAGGTTTATTCTCAAGCTGAGCCTAGTCCTCTTCTCTTGGTAATAACTCACTAACAATATATTTATTAATCAAATAAATTAACCCAACACATAGATGGGGTTTTATACGCAATAATGCATAAGGATTTCTAGTATATAAAAAAATCTTCCATAGTTTCAATGTGATAGAAAAATAAAAACAACTGGACATAGATAATCTTAGTTACACAAAACCTATTTTGTAATTATTCATGGGACTATAGATAGTAAAAAATATGTTAGAGAGTATCTCATACTCTCTAGTATATAAAATGAGTTGGTTACTAAAATATATAAAACATAAATAAAATACAACTCAAAAATATAAATATAATAGAGTAAGAGAAAGGAAATAATTTTATGGACCAAAGAATGTAGTTATTTTTTTTTCTATTGTTGAATCGTCTATTCATAAAGTCTTCTTTTGATTTTTAAATTATGTGTGAAAAAAGATATTACCTGATGCTTCATTGAAGTTCAATAAATAATAGAGTTTTATAGTTATTCAAAAAAGATTATAAGTTCCACTTTTATATTTGTAAAAAAATTCTATTTCTATGTGTCATGACATATATTTTTCTTTTCCTTTTGTCTTCTCTCAAAGTATAATAATACTAAAAAAATATCCATTGAAAAATAATCATTGTACAACTTCATAATTTGGAATGAAATATTGGCACAATAAGTTCGTCAACAAAGTATTTAATTATACACATATAATTAGTTGAATAAATATATTTAAAAACATAATACTTACTTTCAGATACATTCACATTAATCTTTCCACTTAATTATTCATGGCCAATAAAGTAATTTGTGATAATTCTCATAGGATTCCTTGATATATCATTTAGTTGATCACTTGAACTTATGATCAATAATATAATACCAATAGTCAATATGAAACTTTGAAAAATTCAGGCTACTGACCCAAGTTGTTAAATCTAGTCATGTGGTCAATTATTTACTTTTTCAAATGTACACATTTCAAATTTAATAAATTCCTTCTATGCGTGATCAGTCCATCACTTTTTGAGATTTATAAAAGAAATGAAGTCACTTCCATTTGTATTTACGGTCAACATATTTCATGTGCAGTTGATCCAAAAGTTTGTGATAAATCATCTATGGTCGACCTAATAGGCGTGAGGTTCATCCATTGGCTTTGCAGTCAATTCATGCCTCTACAAAAAACAAAGTCACCATCGCATGAGATATAGATTATGAACGATCTAATTATGTAATCTTTAAGGACTCATTTCATCATGTTAATGAATATTACTACAACATTTATGAGATCAAATAGAATCAATATAAACACATAGTTTTCACATTATATGAATAAGGTAGTTTTTTGAATATCCTTCTTATTCACATTTAATTGATGATATATAGACTGAATATACACATTTGATATATACTATTACCCATGTATTTGACCAAAACAGTTTTCAATCCATGGGAGGAGATATTTTTTCATTATAATAATCTTTTTGAGTTCATGATAATCAATGAATATACACATTGATCCATACTTATTCTTGAGAAATAGAATTAGTGTACCCCATGGTAAATCACATGGGAATATCAATTTTTTTTACATATTCTATTTTAATAAAACTGTACACTCTCTATGTTCAATAGGTCCCCCTTCTATAGAAACTCATGGATGTGGTAAGAGATCTGGTTATGTGTTCTATTTAAAATCAAAATTATCAATATTGATGAAGAGAATCAAACTATTTGGGGAATACATCAACATATTCCTTTATAATGGGAATTTCCTCATAGATAATCCTTTTATTTTCCTTAATAATTTGATCTAGATACTTTTTCTTACATAGAAATAATATCAATTCTTGAGAATCAATTTCCAATGAATATTCCTCATCCCCCTAAAAGTATATAAAATTAGACGATGAATTGGGGAACGTAAGGTAATTTTACTCTCATGGTAGTTGATATAGGATTTATTTGAAAAAAACTAGTAAATGACCAATATAACATCTAATTCTAAAAAATAGAGAAAAAAAATTCACTGGGATATTCTTTTAACAAATTTTAATTATGGAATATTTGCATACTCATGATGAAATCATTTCATGACTTTTTGTTTTAACTAATAATTGAACCTCCATGTCCTAATGCGGTGTTTTAATGTTTATACTAAAATTGTATGATATTAAAGAATTCATATAATCAATATTAATGCTCATATTATCTATTAATGAGTGTATAATAAGTGTAATTTTCACTACCTTGTTTTTATGATACACTTTATTAGTAGTGACTATGTTATAAACTAAGGTCATGATATACAACCTAAGAGGGAGATTCGAATTCAGGTGTTATTTTTCTATTCTTGTCTCAATGTTAAATGGATATTTTTTGTGTGTTTTAAATACCCTTGATACCTACCATAAAAATCACACAACAACCCAACTAGACTGAAAAAATGGAAGATGCATGAAACTCAATATTTTAGCTGGTCCACCCACATTGGGATACATCCAATATTATACATATCAATGTTTTTATATGATTAATAATCACTATTTTACAAGTTTTTGATGAAAATATTTATTATAATATATATTCCCATCCAAAATCTATGACCTATTCATTTATTACTATAAAATATTTCTCAAAGGGTTACAAGATATGATTTTATCAACACTCTAGTCAAACTGATAAAAATAATATAAAAATAAATAACACCATACAATAGGGACATTCACCTCTATTATTTGATCATTACCTATGGATATTCGTAAGATTATACAAAAAATTCATCTTCAATAAAGATCTATAATAATATTCAATATATCAATTTTTCATTATAAAATTGAATATTTTCTCCAATATATATACCATCATCTTATTATTAGCATCCAATTGAGAATTGATGTTGGTGTTGGAATTTTTTCAACTAGTGAAGTTGTGTTTTCAATTTTCATCAACTATGGTTTGCATCCAATTAAGTAATTATTAAATTTGGAAGGATTTCAAGTGTCAGAGTCATTTATAATCATATTATATAGCATTTATATCATATCCAATAAAGTATCATTTTTTCAATGATGGACTATCACATGGTTCATGTGATTCTTTGGGGGAAGGATTTAGAGAGTTAGGGTTAAAGGAATTAGAGTATATTTAGATATTATATTATTGGATGACTGAAGAGGTGAATTATATATTTTATTATTTATATATAGAATCTTTTCGAGGAAACTGTTTTTTTTTTTGAAGTGGATTTGTTCTGGAAGTGTAGTTATTTTGAAATTCCTTATGAAATAGGAGTTTGAGTTATTCTGAAAATGAAGAAGGATAGAGTGTTTTGAAAGTGGATAAAGATAATGTTCTAGAAGAAGAATTTTTGAATTTTTGAATTTATTCTAATGTAAATAAATTTAATTTCAATGATGGAGTCTTAATTGGAAAAGCATTGAGATATGAATTAAATTTATAATAATAGAGTTGTATGGAAGAAGTTGGATATGTTTTATCTATAGGATAGAAATAATATCTCAACAATATGAATCATACCTGTAACACCCAAGACTTTTATGTTATATAAATCATCAAAGGAATCTTTTTCTACACAACACTTTCTTGGATTTCTTTACACGAAATCGCGACCTTCCTCGATAGCTTGCGTCGTCCGCAATACCGAGTTTCACTAAACAACGATATGCTATTAAAATATTATTAAAACTAGCTGTTATGAATAGTAATAACCACTTTTTTAAATTTTATAAATTTTATTTTTCAAAATGGACTTCATTTTTGGATTCGGAATATCGAAATTAGCCTAGGGTGAAATTTTGGAATTTTTCTGATAACTTTCAATTTTTGATGAATAGTGAAACCACTAAGTGGTAGTTAAAAAACCGAATTTTTCATAAAACTTAATTTTACCACTTCTGTGAGTGGAATTTCGAAATTCCGAGAGACACGGTTAATATTAAGGACTAAAATGTGGTTCAATGAGATGAAAATAATTTTTGGTGAATAGTAACTTTTTACTTTTTTTACCACGGTTAAAAGTAAATAGGGTAATTAAGGGTAAAGATGATATTATTATTACCCTAACACATGTCCTAATTCTATTGGATAAGTGTAATTCGGCCAAAAACAAACTTATGAATAAAATATGACCATTTAGGCCCACTTGGAATATATTAGGACATTTATTATTAATTTATTTAAAGAAGGGTTAAAATAGTTAAAATCAAAGTTTAATAAGTAAATAATTTTTAATATGGGGTTATACATAAGATAAATTCGACTATAAATATTCATTAGAAAGATAAAACGATTTCATACATAATGGTATTTTATTTGTAATTTTTAGACATTAAATAATTTAATTTATTTATGACACAAAGATGATGCAGTAATTATCTTATTAATGAAATATTGACATAATTAATGTTATAAACACCAAAATAAATGTAATTTGAGACTTTTTATGAATTCAACTTATTTTCTAGGTTAATATGATATGTTAGTATTAATTTAATTAACTTGGTTCGAAATAATAATTCTGTTATGATTTTCACAAAAATCAATTACTAAATAGTGTCAAAATTGACATAAAATAGTTTTTTAAAACAAATATTATATTAGTAATTGTTATTTTATTCCTCAAAATCTAAGGTTTGGAAAACTGACTTAATATATGGTTATATATATTAATAATAAACAACTTGGGGTTCGTTTGGCTGGTTATAGTAAGTTTATTAACCTTATAGTATAAGAACACAAGAAGACACGGTAAAAGTAAACTTATTTATCTTAATGTTAAATCTAAATGATAAGGTTAAAATAGGAAACTAAACTTTTCTAAATTCTATTGGATGAGAGTTTTTCGACCCATCCACACCTTAGCTTCAAAATATATCAATTTGGAGCTATTTAAAACCGAACATGACTTTATAATAAAATAATATTTTTAGTTTTCCCAAAGGTGCCCCTCTCCTCACTTATAAAAGGGAACCTCCTCCCCCTCTTCGTCACACCACTTTGAGCCTTCAAGCTCGGCCAAACCCTGCCAATTCCCCCTCTCCACTTCCCTAGAGACATCCTAGAGGTCCTTTTCTTCTTCAAAGACCAATTTTAGTGCCCTAAAAGAAGGTCTCAAAGAATCACTTCAAAGAAGAGGTAATGTCCGTTACCGATTCTTTCATTTTTATTTCTTATTCCACTTCTTCTTCATTAGTTGTTTCATTATGAAGTAATAACATCAGTATCACTCATATACAGATATGTTATTATAAGTATGAAACAACCCTATTTCACCATCTATCCATCCTACGGAAAAAGAAATCACCGCGCGTGCGTACGTACGGAATACTGTCTTCACGCCGTTGTGTAATCTATTTTCCACCACCACCTTACTTGGATGGGTATAATGGTGTAAATAATGACTATGTATGACTATTATAAAGTTATACTAATTCTGAAATAGTATAAATACACTCTAATACAATTCCACGATCATAGGAACTATATCATCACTCGTGCGTACGTACGGAATACCGTCTCCACAATGTGATGCGACTCGTTCTACATGATCTTCATTTCATAATGATTATATAAATGAATTGAATGAATGAATATGATATATATTACACTAATACCATTCTGGAAATGAGATATCTATAACCTAAATATAAGAATAAGAATTTATTCGACAAAACACGCAGAAGAACAAAAAGTTATAAACACCCGAATAACAAGTAGCAATGAAATATTACTACTAAGAAGGTAAGAAAATGACCATATATGATATCATAAAAATAAGTATGATTCTGGAATAAGTCAATAACATTATTTAAATCATTATACAGGAGGTTTGGACACTTACAAAGCAAAACAGACCTAAGTTAAGGGAAATATCACAATCTCATTTTTATCCGATATTGTTTATACTTTGGTATTTATTGGGGTGTATTTTATCATCCACGTCCATGTTTCCTCAATATTTAATATTATTTACATCCACCTACAATTGTTTAAATCCAAATTTACCCTTCGGTGAGTTTTTAGTAAAAGATATGAAAGGAATCTTTTGTCATTTTTCGTACGAGGTACTTTTTGACTTTTCTGACAAAAGTACGAGAAGAATGTTTTTTTAACTTATACGGCATGAATGGATTTTTAAAACATTATTTCCATGAAGCTTCCTTTACAAGTTTTCATGTTTATTTTTAATCAACTTATTTTAGTTTAAAATTGTATGACATGTTAAGAAAGGAAACATGTTTTTGAAGTAGAAAGGATATTTTCCTCAAGAATGGAGTTCAAGTGTTTTATCAAAATTATTTTCCATATAAGATAATAAAGGGTTCTGTTTTTATCCCTATTATTACATTGATTTGATTATGTTGTGATGGATTTATTTTTATGAATTCCTTTATCTTATATTTATTGTTTTATGATGCCATGTTGTTTAAGAATCCCATTTTTATTACATGGATTATGCTATGATGTATGGTTTATGATTTTGTGGCACAAATAAGAATGGCATCATTATGAGATGGGTGGGACCTATATCTCCCTCCAATGCATTGGGTAAATATTTTATATCTCATGAGATAGAAATGGATGGAATGGTAGGTTATACCGGTTCAGTGAAACAGGACTGAAACGAGGAGTGAACTCGGTTTAGAAATGGACTTTTCCCACTAAGATAGGCTTGGCAATGAGCCTTGACTAATAAGAAATGATTCTCTATGATTATGTGTGTATGCCACAAAGTTTCATGTTTTAAGTTATGATTATTGTGATTACATTTCACTACCATGATTTATCCCATGTTATGAAATTATGATATCTTTTGCAGGTTAATATTTCCAAAAGCTATGTGCTTATGTATATGATGTGATTGATATTTCTTTTGTTTACCCTTACTGAGCATTTGAGCTCACACTTTTGTATGTTTTCTTTCCCCAGGTCAGGAAGAAGGTTATTAAGCAAGACATGCCAAAAGGGACTATAGATATGATGAAATAAATGGGAGACAATGTAGATGCTTTATGAACCAGTTGTTTATGTTTCCCAGTTTCTAAAGACACTATACCTATACGGTCCTTTCGTGGTTTTGTTATATTTTGTAATAAGTATGCTTCAATTTTGAAGTATTAACAATCTATGTAAAGTAGGGGTCGTTATAATACCACATCAAGTATCATGTTAGATTAAAATTATATGGATGGAGGAGTAAATTTGTTATGAGGGAAGTAACCATGACATAGTTATTCTCACATAATAATAAAGCTTTCTAGTTGGAAGAGTGATTACACCCTAAATGGTGTAGTCACACCACACAGTACCCATGAAAGGTAAATTTAGAATATATGATAGGTAATTTAAAAAATACATAGTAATAAATAAAAATTATAGAATATTAAATAATAAAAAGATCATTATATATATAGTTAGGTCACATAATGCCCAAACAATGTTAGATATACCTTTTCTTAAGGTTGATATCATTAGAAGTGGTTTATGTCATATTGGTGACCTCATTGATGTTAGGTGTAAGGATATCTAGATATATTTGATTAATTTCACAATAGAGGATGGGTGTCACAACTTTAAAATTATTTCATGTGATTGAATCAAATAAATTTAATAATAATGATGGAATTATCAATGGAAAATCACACCAAAACTGGTATGATTGTGTCACCGAGAAGTTAGATATGGTGTCCGATTATTCTCTAAAGTTAAGGTGACAATGTAGAAGGTGGATCCACTAATAGTGTTGTTATTAAAGGTTATATCTGAGTTTTTTTCAAGGATATTATTTGTAGAGTTGGAGCCATGAAATTCTAAGGTGATGTGAAGAAATTATGTCATGATTCTAGAGGTCAAACTGCCAAAGAGTCAAGTGAAAAACAATACCATATTTAGGTTTCCTATATTTAATGACCAAAATGTGAATATTTGAATATATTACATTAAATATAATTAGAATAATATTTATAGAAAATTTTTGGATCATACTTATGTATAACTATAGATATTAAATGACAGAAATGTATAGAGTGTCTCTCGAAAGTTAGAAAAAGAAAATATGGATGACTAAAATGGTACAGATATATATCTCTATAAATAATGGTGACTATTTTAGGTTAAATATATATTTAATTATAGGGATTATTGTAATATTATATAATAGAGCAGTTCCAAAAAATAAGATAGGAATATGATTGAAGGAATCATTTTCACTCATTGAAGGTCATACCAATGAATAAAGGTGGAGTTTACGTGATGTCTCATAGAAGGTAGTTCTGATGTCATGGTTTTATTTAAAAAATACTTATAAAGGTGGATAAATAAGTGGAGATCAAGGAGAATCAATCTTCACTTGATTCATCAACATAATAATGATGATATTGGTCTTTTAAAAGATTTAATTCCAAAGTATTTTTCATTTATTGATGTAGTGAGTATTGATATAGGAGTGAGGGAATGACCCTTTTATGGGGAGTGAACCTGGGATTGGAGGTCCCCAGATGAATCCCATGGACAATTAGTTCTCTTAATGTTATGAATTTATTATAACATGCTCATTTTATTCTCCTTGTATTAGTGTAGTTTAGGTGAACCAGGTAAAATTATCTTGTCTTATGGGAATGATTTATTTACTTTCTATTATAAATATATTGGTGAGTGTGGGTTAATAAATCATTGATAAATATTATTAAAAAAATATTAATATAAAAATAATTTTTTCACAATCAAAATAAGAATATAAGGGAGATCCTATGAAAAATAAGGTCAAGATTATTCAGGGTTGTGAGAGTTTTAGGACTATTTGGTTGGAATTGGAACACGTTTTATACCTCGATTCACCCCCTATTTGGGTATCTCCAACTAAAGAACATTATGGACATAATAAGTTTTATCATATAATATGACTTTATTATTGTATTTTTATTCTGAAATTATATGATATTTTAATAGAGTTGAGTTTTATTATACCATTATAATATTTGTGTGATATAAAAATGGGAATAAATCTTAAGAATATTCAATTATATAAGGGAAATATATAAAAACATAGTTTTTGGTAAAAGTGTAATTCAGATGAAAAATTACCACATATCGAAAAGGGTATGTATTATTGATTAATATTATTAACCTATTAATTCATTTAAATACGTTTTTGTATTACTTTCGGATCTTGATTTCCCTAGTGAAGTTGAATCCACTAATGAGGAATAGATATCAATAAATCCAACAATGAAAGTTATTCACCTATTGAAGGATATTTATTATTGACTAAGAGAAGTTATCATGAAAATAAAGAAGGATAATGAGGCACATGGGTTCCATGTTACATGATTGAATATTGAGATAGAAAATTTAAAAATTGTGAATAAAACATTAGTTGAGATCTGTACCTATCTAATTGATAATAGTGTTTCTAAGGTTAATAAATTGGAATACATGTATTTAAAATATGATAAACATAAATCTTTTTCCACGTATAAGGGAATTATCTCCAAATAAGTTCAATATTTTAAGATAAAGAAGGATACAATTTCTATACACATGGACTAATTGCTTAAGGAAATTCAATGGAAAAAATAGGAGAATGAAATACTTAAGGATTATATAATTTGGATTAACACCAAGATGAATGAAAAAAGTGAAAAATTGGATTATATTACACATTAATGGGATGATGAAATTTATAAAGGGAATATTCTCAAGGAATACATTATTTATTAACTTATAGAAAACAAAGTGTAACAACATGATTATGAGTTGATCTTTATTAAGAAATAAGCTTAGAAACTGAATGAAAAAGGTAAAACTATTCTAAAATACACATGGAATTTCTAATTTCATTATCCATTATCTTATGATAATGAGTTATAGAGAAATTATGATAAATTTAATGAGGACCATAAAATAATCATTATGAAACAATGGTCATAATCCTTAGGAAAACCCAACATCGGTCATGATGGAACCCCTCCAAAGTATGAGATCGAGAATATCATGGATGATCCTAAAAAATTATAAAGTAGTGGATACAGTGAAAATAATATCAAGAAGTTCCCTATAAGAGTTTATACCAAAAATTATTATTTTCATATGGATATATGAATATAAATTCTTTTATTATGGAATGTATGGTAATATTTTAAGCTTTTTAATGAGGAATTGGAATATATTTATTTTTATTAAGTCGATGAATGTTTTCCAAATTTTTTTACCAAACACAAAAAAGGAGGTGTTGATTTTATTCTTATAATTCTTAACATTAAAATCATATATCTAGTGGAGATATTATGATAATTTCAACTAGAATTAATCCTAAAAATTATCACACATATATTGATAAATCCATTATTTTGAGAAATAGATATCATGATATTATTTTAGAATATCATGTTGTAGATAAAATTTAAGGAGAATCTCTAGATATATTGTTCATTAAAAGGTATCTTGGAAAAAAGTAGTGGGTTCATATAAATGAAAATATTCCAAAATCTTCCCATGTGAAAACTTATTTCAAAAAAGGCATGTTTTTTGAAATATAATGATTCATTTAGGGATAAAAAAGAATGCAATAAGGTTTGTAAAGGAAAATCCCAATTATTGATCTTTTAAGAGATCCCTATTGGAAAGAATACATGAAGAGGGAAATATTTTTATTTGGGATATGTAAAAATGAACAAGACCAAGGAAATAAAACATAATTAAGATTATATGAAACCATTTTAGATGTTAAGATGAATTAAAAATTGAAGGATAATGGAGAATTGGTGGTGTATAGTGATTGAACAACTTCCTCAACTTTAGAAAATTTGAAGTTTACAGGTCTCGATATGTTTAAATTATATAACCATTGTTGAAGTGTTTTAGGTTTATTTTGAGATATGTTCCATGCGGATATTTCATTAGAAAATGATATAAATGTTAAGGAATGATCAAAATTTATAATTGGTGTAGTATTAGTTCAAGTGGTGTCTTAGTGAATATTAAATTACAAGTACATAAGAGAAATAAGAGGATTAATAAAAATACTAATTAGTATCATGGTCTAATTGAAGGGTTGGTTTCAAGAGAATATATTAATAGGTTATCATCAAACCATGAAGGCACAATAGATGCATTGATAGAGAAACAAAAAATAAATTTAGTACATTATTTATTTTATTTGGTCTAAATTTTGATATAATAAGATTTTTCATAGAATATCAAAATATTAAATTGGTGGATGACTCTCATGTTGAATTTTAATTCTTTTTTTGATATTTTTTAGACATTCATGGGGTTTTTATATGAATATTCTAAAAGGTGTTATCAACATTAACCAATGGAGTAATATGAGTGGACGAATAAAGAATTATATTTTACCAAATTATTTTCTATATATTTTCTTTTAAAAAATAAAAATTGGTATGAATCACACACTTATTGGTTCATAGTTATTCACAAATGGTTTTGTGAAATTGTGATTGTTCTATAAGGGGAGTTACTTGGTAAAATCTAATTTATATATCTGATTGATACATTTGAATTATGTTAGTAAAATAAACATCATTGAAGTTATTAAAATAAACTCTTATGTCCTATATTAAGTGTCAAATTATTAGGATTATAGGTTTTTCTGATGACTATTTTCTATGTTCTAAATTTATAAACAATAATATTTGTAAATAAAAAAATCACATTTTCACTTAAAACTCAAATTGGATATTATGATGAACAAGTGAATAATTATATGGAAACTTTTATAGGTTTGATCTATATTGCAAAGTGGAAGTTTGAAATCTCTTAAAATTGATGAAATAAATATAATGAGAAAGGTGGATAATATTAATTGAAAATACCCCTTTAATGTTTAGAGAATAAGAGCGATATTTTTATATCCAAATGGTTATAAAATTAGTTTATTTTAAATCAAGAAAATATGGAGTGAATATTTAAAAATATGAATATATATCCCCTATATTATATATTTTTTACATATAGTGGAGGACAATTATTGGATTTTTCTATCAAATGGGGAGAATTTAGAATCATGAATATAATGGATTTTGAATTTTAATCCACTTGGATATCATGAGATATGTGTTTGATGAAATTATTTTAATTTTATACTATATTCATGATAGTATTTAAAAAAAATACAAAGGGGAATATAGTTAGTATCCAATTAAGAATTTATATTGTTGTTTGGTTTTTTATCATCCAATGAAGTTTTAATGGAATTTTTATCAACTATAGATTGCATACAATAAAGAATTTTTTGATGTTTTACAAACTATTAGTGTTAGATTTAATGTGAATAATATTAAAGTGGAATGATATTATAACTTCTAAAGGATAATTATATCAATGAGGAACAACCACATGGAGCGTGTGATGATTTAGAAGAAGGCACTATAGGAAGAGTATTTAAGTACTTAAATGATGTTTGGAAATAATATGGTTGGATGTTAAAATATTTTAATTATGTTTATTATTATCTATTTTTAGCATATTGTTGTAGAAACTGTTGTTTTTAATGTTGTTATTGAAGTGGAGTTATTCCAAAATTGTTTTTTAGAAGTAATTTTAGAAGATGTATTGGAGATGTTTAAGAAATGAAGAAGTTTAGTTGAGTCTTTAAAGTGGAGAGAGATAAAGATATACAAGAAATCTTTTATAATTTTAAAATAAGTTATAGAATAATTAAAACTAAAATTTATGAACAAATATTTATTAGAAAAACATTGATTTACTCTTGGAATTTACATGTATAAAGGTATTTTGAGGGAGTTTGAATAGTGATATTTGTAGGATAGAGATAATGAAACAATAATATTAATCACACCATAGAAAGTATCATAACAATTTAAAATTATATGTATATATTTTTTATTTCCCCATGAAATAAGTGATTTAAACACATATGGTTCTATTTAATAATAAAAAATTCAAACTAGAAAAGTGATTATGTCATAAATAGTATAGCCATGATGTAAACAACCAATATAAGGTTAATTCAGAAGCTACGATAGATGAGTTTGAGACTATATATGAATAAAAATTGATTTTATAGATTATTTGATAGAAAGACCATTCCATTATGAGTGATGTCATTCTGAGAAAAAGTTACAATTAGAATACCCTATTTTAGAGGTTGGTATCCCAAGGAATGGTTCATTCTATGAAGGTGACAATATTTATTTTAGGTGAGGGGGTTTTTACAACTGGTTGTTTAATTTATTTTTATGGGATGGGTTTTATGATTTGATGAGTCTTTCATGTGATGAAATAAAATCCAAATAATAAAAAGCTAACAATTTTAAAAGGGAACTCATGCCAAAATATGTTGGATTGTATAGTAAATCAATTTTAGTTGATGTGTGATGTTCCACTTATAAGTGAAGGATGTTATGTAGAAGGATTCTTACATGATGGTGATCCTACTTAAGTTTAACCCCATGTTATTTTCTATGATTTTATATTTATGATCCAGGATTTTAAACTTAGAGGTGATTAAATATAATTTCACCATAAATCTATTGGTCATGCTGCTTATGATTCAATTGAAACAAATTTAAATTTTCATATTTCTAATCTTTATGGATGGAAATATAAGGATTTCAATGGTTTAATTTGAATTAAAATTTAATAATATTTTTTAAATAATTTTGCTATCAAACTCATACATATTGTTTGATCTTTAGTGAGGAAAGCATATATATTTTTTCTTGAAAGAGGGAAAATAAAATATGGAAGCCTAAAATTATATATTTCATGACCAATCTCCTTTAACCATGAACCATATCATATGAACCATTGGGTATCCAGTAATATATTGGTTTCTTTCTTAGAACACCACATGTTATTACCCAACCCAGTTACTTATCATAAAAATGACGACCCCATAGTCCAACACATTTATTTCAATGTTCTTTATCCTCACTCACACAGACAATAAAAACATACTAGGAGGTAAACCATCCTCAAACTACTCCAATACAAGATTGATTAACTATGGAGTTCTAAACATGTAGGATCTTGTAAATAAAATTTCACCTTGCTGACATGGGTATCAACATTTATTCCTTCATGTATCACATTTATAGGTGTGTTACAAACTCAACCTTTGAAGGACAATGTCTTTATTGTGGGACCAAAAACTCAAAACTAGGATATGCCTCTACACATCAAGACATGTATTAGATTCAATACCATTTTTCATGACCCAACTGGCCATAGAAAATATCATCTAACCCCATGGGTCTTCTTTAATTTAATGATTTCCTTCCTAAAAAAACACATTCCATTACTCACCAGGGTCACTTATCTGAATAAATAATATCCACATAAGCCAAAAAATATTCTTTTTGTGTGATTGTTTCACTCATACACACCCTAAGAAACTTCCTATGAGTTCAAACATCCTAAAATGACTCCAAGACAAGATCTGTATACTATGGAGTTATAATCATGTAGGTCCCTAAACATAAAGGTGCACCTTTTTGACATGGGTAGTGACATTTTGTCCTTGGGTTGTTACAATGGAGTTATATCTCTCTTTAAATAATGGTAATTAATATTTTTTATAAATGGAGTGGGGTGGTGGATTTAGAGGGATGAATTTAATATAAAATAATATATTAATTCTAGATATAAAAGGGGAAGAATATTGAAGGAAGCATTAGATCTCATTGAAGATACTTCCAAATAAGTAAAGTAGAGTTTCAATGAAATCTCAGAGAATTTGATGCTATTGACATGGAATCTACATAAAATATTTATGGTGTAGGAGAATTAATAGGAGATAAAAAAGTACCTATATATACATATTGGGTTAATAAAATAATGCTGAAATTATTATTTTTCAATATCTCATGAAAAAATAGTTTTAATTTCATGAAGAAATATGCACTCAGAGAGGTGTGAGGAAGTGACACTTATATTGGTAGAGAGCATTGGTTTATAGTGTCATAGCATAAACCAAAAAATAAGTTGTGTACTTCATGTTTCTAGTGAATCAAATCATTATTGTTATATGTTTCTTAGATTAAACCATTTTGGGTGAACCGTGTATTTTTTTCTATTGTGTACTCATTTTAACATTCGTGAAAACATATATTGTTGAATGGGGGTTATGAAATAATTTATAAAAAATTTTAAATGGAAAGATAAAGGTAAAAATAATTTAACCATTATTAAAATAATAACATAATAGTTACTTTATGGGGAATAAGGCCTAGATCATTTAGGATGGAGAGAGTTTGTGGACCAAGTGGTTTAAAATTGAACATGTTTGCTACCTTGATTCACCCCAATCGCAAGGAAACTCTCATTAAATATCCTTTTTTCACCAAAATGTTTTCCTCCTCCTCTAATATATATTATATGTATCCTATCATATCTTATATATTTATTCTCTCCTTTAATTTTTTAAAGTAAGTTTAAATTAATATAAGTATCCAACATGAAATTCGTATATGTAAAATCATTAATTTGACTAATTTTAAGTAAATTTACACCATTGGAATTTATTTTAATAGATGATGTTCATCCCATAATTTATAAAAACTCTAAAAATTACAACCCATCTACTCCCCTTTACCTTTCCACTAATTTTCCAATCATATTGTGACCACTTTTATTGTAGTGTGGAAAATAAGTTTATATTTGAGGTACATCAAAATGCGAGTTGTTATACGGTGTAAGGATTAACATCATTTCTTAATTTCCCTTTTTTGAAAAAACATATTAGACCAGTTTTCATTAACTAATCATTTCAACATGATTTACTCTTACAAAGACATTATTTATTCTTATGAACGTTGAGATGATTCTTACAAAGATTTATTTTACTCTGACATAAGACTTATTGAGTGTGAAAGTCCTTTTCCATGATAGTATTATTATTCCTACAAAAATAATGAGTCCAAAAATTTTCACGGGGTACATAATAAATTTTGAGAAGTAGCACCAAAACATGATTTGAATTACTATGGTGAAAATATGTTTCATTTTCCAATATTATTCATGTCATCTAGTCTCTAAGAGTATACCCTCATGCTTGATGTATGCTGCATATCGTTATAAATAGAAAAAATCTCAAACCTCTAAATAAAATCATCAAACAATATGCATCCTAACTCCCTTTGAAATTAATTGAAAAAAATACTACATGGAAAAATTTGGTTTCAACATTTTCCCACATTATATTTATTTATCTATTTATCCATAAATTTATCACCATATGTCAATAATTACCAAAGAAGCACTATTAGAAAACTCCCCTAAAATTTAACATGTATTTTAGGTAGTATCACCATTAACAAAATTAAATGGAGCTCCATCTCCAAATTTGATCATAAAATAAAATCCTTAAACCCACCCTTTCAAATATTATTATGATAATTAAAAAAAATTGTTAAAATATTATCACATTATACTGTCACATATTTCCATAGATTAGAAAAGAGTTGGTAAATTTTTTTATAAGAATATATGAGTCAAATACCAGTGTATGAAACAAGAGAAAATACTAACTCTTATAGTGTTTTCCATATATTAATGTAATTCTTGTCTTACTCCACTTCATATTAGATAACATAACCTCTCGAGTTCTTTTTCTAAAACATCATATCTACCTTTTCTTCATACACTACCCCATGAAATATTTATCCCCTATATTTATATAGTTATTTTAATATAATGACCAATAAAACAAACAGAGACAAATATAATATATATTTCTTGAGGAGAGGGGTATTTTACACATCTCATTAGTTTGTGGAATTTTTTTTAACTTTATGGTTCAACCTATTCTTAATGAAACCATCTATAATTACTGTATTTATAAAATCATCAGTAACTATATGTTGAGTACCATCAAACTTCATCATCACAATTCCCTTCTTATAATTTTACTTTATAAAGTGATACATAATTTCTATATGCTTAATGTGATAATTTTGTACCAGGTTATTTGTTAACTTGATAAAACTATTGAATTCACACTAAATCAAAATTGATTATTTCATAACTTTTCTAAGATATTCTATTTTTTTCATCCAAATCAATTGTGTACAAGATTTGGTGAATGAAATGTATTCTATCGTCAATATACTCTAGGATGTAATTTAATGCTTCTTACTTATCCATCCAATACAATTTATTCTAATTAACAATGCTCCACCACTTGTGGGTTTTTTGCTCCATGATACCTCAAACCCAGTCCAAATCTAAGTTGGCGACCAAATATTGATCTTCCCCATATTTTAAAAGTAATCCATAAGTCAATGTTCACTAAAACTATCTAATTATTATATATATAAATAAGAGATTCAACTCCTTAAAAAATATTTGAAAACCTTCTTACAGACATGCGGCAGAAAATATTTTTTTCCTTTTAGTGGCGTAATATTACAAAATCTCAATAATTCTTCTATACATGGTTTCTTCCACTACCTTTTTCTACTCACTCTTTCCATATTTATTATTATAATGCATCAAATTTGTAAAAATTTTGTATTATTCTTTTCCAAACATTATTAATATCACTTTTTCATACTTTATATGTGAATTTACTTTAGTTAGTTTCATTTGATATAATTAAAAACTATGAAAATAGGCCAACTCAATAATTAGTAACAACATAAATTATAAAAACATTAAATTTGAAAATATTTCGATATAATTATACTTTTTAGAGCCGAATATCCCAATAAAATTCACTAAATTTTTTATTTTCACATAAAGGTTGTGATTTAACCCTCTAATTTTAAACATCATTTTCCTAGACATGTTTCCAATCATACATACCAATAATGATGTTCTTGCTCAAACCCATATACGGATTTTTTAAACCTATAAAATTGGTTATCATAGTATCTGATTATAAATACAACGGTTTTTTTTTGATATAGACTTAACCTTTTAGAACTAAATTTTGAAATTATATCTCCAAATCCATTTGATAGAATTTAAAAATCCTTTAAATAACCACTACCTAGAAAATTTTGATAGATTATAACCTTTCTATTGGTTTAATTTGTCCTACATTCCACTCATTTAATATAAGTATACTATTTACACACCAATATTTCCTTATTATAGATCACTCTTTAATGTTCCAAAATTTTATTTTTAAATATCAAATTCAGGGAAATTAGATTGTGATGTTTATTTTTATCCTTAAAAAATCATGACATATTTTTATCAACATGGTTCATCAATTAATTTATGTATTTTACATATGAATTTTTCCTTTCAAACCCTTCAAATGTAGTTGGTTCTATATATGATAATAGAGAAACATGATAAAAAATTATTATTTTTAGGTTTTAATTATAGTAAATTGGACTATAATAATGTCACTGGGTTAACTTGAATTATTATCCTTATTTTTATTCTACAGGTTGACATCCTTCAACATAATTCTTATCCTGTAATTTTTATTTAGAATCATTATCATATGGGATATTTTTAACTTCTCTCCAAAATTATTATCACAATATTATTTCTCTTCACCAATTTCTTCAAATATATTATGTCAATAATTTTCCATGGATTTATTGTCAAATGGTTTTATTACAATTATTTCAATAATATTTTTGTGTATTTTTTTTGAAATAGTTATTGTACTTACTTTAAGTTGAGTAGCTAAGAAATACTCTATCATCCATTGTACTCAATATTTAACCTAATGTCCTTCTATATTATAGATGAATCTTTTTATTTTAAAAACTCTAAAATTATTTAAATAAGGTTTCCTACCATTCCACATTTTATATTGAATTCTATATTCTATAAGTATAAGAAATGGTTTTTTCTAGATGTATATGATCACTTATACTGATTCCCTCTAGTAATATTTAGAGATTTCAATCTCAAATAACAAAGTTCTAGCATTGATTTTGACTGTATAATTAAACTTATCCATAATTATATCTATTTACGAGTCCCTATTGAAGAAACCTCATGATTTATTATACGATTGAAAAAATAATTTTCCACTTTGTTTGAAGTATATATTATATGATCATAGAATATTTATTGTAATTTTAGTTTCATTATCCACTCTTCTAAGAAACCATATGATGCAATCCATAACTACACTCTTGGAATATAAGAACATAAAACATCCTACCCTACTATGGTAAAAAAATAGGATTAAATATTTTTATCACTGAGTTCTAGCTTGATTAATTAGACCTTTAGCTTTGTTTTCAACCAAATATGTAATATTTGATTCTCATTTCTTTAATTGATTATATGTATTTCTCTCCATTGTCCCCCTTAATTATTCAATACTCACATTTCTTCTATTCCTATTGAAATTAGTGATATCTTTTAATGTGAATTGATTTGAGAGATTTTTGATAATTTATTGATGGATTTGATGAAGACTCTAATTCTATAGATTATTTTCCTCCTTAATAATGAGAGGAAAATTATTATCATTTTTATCAACCAGATAAAATTTTAGTTAATTATCTCAATATCTATTATTTATATAGTAATTATATCATTTATGGATAAATGTAACTTTAAATATAAATACATATAACTATATCACATTCGAAAATTATATTTTAAAACCTTAAAAATGATAAATTCCGTCATGACCCCCTCCCTACAAAGTGTACCCCTCCTGGGCCGACAATGTGAGAAGGGAGATAATGACCCCCAAGCCCCGCCTTCAGTAGGCCCCGGGTTGGCGCCTAGTACCGAGGGTATAGGAATCACACAAATGGGAGGAATTACCCTCTAAGAGAACACATACAGAAGAGAGATATAAGATAGACACCAACCAACTCCAACTAAAAACAGAAATATAAAAGAATACCCAAGTGCACAAATGTAATGTCATGAAAAAGTACTACAACTGGTAGGGGAAAACCGCAAGTACCCAAAATAAAGTAAAAACCACAGCAACCACAAGCCCGAATAGCTTCTACAACCCCAAGCTAGTACAAACTAGCTTGATCTCCAACCTACTCCAAGTGACCTGAAAAATAGTTTATATAAACAAAGGGTGAGTATAATAGTATACTCAATAGGATCCTCCCCAAATCCTCTCATTCAAAAGTAACGAAATCATGCTAAAGAACAGTGAACAACAAGTTAAACTAACTCATCCCCTAAATAGTTATACTAAGTTCCCAAACTCAACATGGATACACTCACCAAGTAACGCATACAAGAATATATCTTATAATAAAGAATATCAAGTGTAACCTGTTACTACTTCCCCACTGGTTTGAAGCTTTTCCCCAACATCGCACGTCCTGAGCATCTCTCTCCAAAAAGGATTTCCCATAGACACCTCGGCAAAGCACCACAATATGCACCTCGTGCAACCAAACCACCATGTCCAGACAAGAAAGTAACCAGGTAGTTTCTGGGAGCCACCACAGCTCGCATAATGTATATCATACGTCGAGTATTATACCTCAAGCCATTACATCCCATACACCGAGTAAGGATACTCATGCCGTCACAGCCTATAGACATTACACCTATAGTAGTCCATAGGATACTATATCCAGAATATATGTGTGTGAATAACCATAAGCCATTACAACCCTCCACACACATATATGGGGAAAACTAACCGTTGTGCCTATCAGCACAAGTATCTACCAAGAGAAGAGATGGGGGGCCAAATGGGGTAGTTATCCATTCATCCTCCCACTAGAATGTTAGGGAAATCACCCCCTAGGGCTCAGAGTCCCAGAGGTGTCAGTTGCCCTTACTGATAGGGTGGAGTAGCGTATAGAAACACAAAAAGTATAGAATATACTATATCTCGCAACCACACTATGGGCATAACCAAGTTTTAGACTAAACTGCCGCTAACGTCTCTCGGACTCTGGGCTACCACTTCTACGACTAGTTATCCAATAAGAACACAACCAGTTAAAGAGCTTTAATATATAATTTCATTCATTTTTTTACCTTTTGCACTTTATGATAAATAATTCTTTAAACATTAATTAACCATGAACAATTCCACATTAATGTTCATTTGCATCACACCCAGAGTCCACTGTCCCTTTAAAATTACAACCTCATCATTATTTTCCAGAAAACTCCAACACCATGGGTTAATATAATTTATTCAAATATTCATTACATAATTACTTTCCCATATTCCCAGGCATTCTATAAAAGCATTCTATGCTAATAAAAACAAGGGGGCATAACCCGGTGAGTAGATGTACTACCCATTGAGTCTTTTACACCTATAAAAAGAGTGTAGACTCATCCTCTCTTGAGAAGCTAAACACAGAAATCACATGGCATACCCCACACATCTTCGTCTCTTTCAGAAGAAGTGTAAGAAAGACCAGCTGCCTTGAGTAATGAGGGAAAGGTAAATAAGATAATAAACCAATAAGAATTAGCAAGCATCCAACAATCACATCCATCCCATTCCATTATCACCGGTGTCCTCCCCGACACCCACAAGCAAAAACTAATGCATCTCACCACTCTAGTTGTCATCTACTACCACAACCGATATTCTCCATGCCCCCACATATCACAACAGCCATACAGGCTCACATCACAACACAAGCAGCAGAAAAACAAAAATCACATCAATTAGGCTCTTGTCCCTTTAACAATCAAGTGGGTAACTCAGAACCTTTCAAGGAATTATCAAACAATCAGTTCTTTAATCCATCTTGAATTAATAGATTTATTATTCATAGGTTCCAAAATTCAGGACACCTAATCAGTAAGCTATCAGAAATAATTAAACATGATTACTGCACCAATTTGATTAAATTCAAATTAAAACAAGAAGAACCAGATTCATTTACATGACTCTTTATCTATATCCAACAGTTATCAATTAATTCCGGTTTACGTTCTTTACAAATTTTGATCAAGAACTAACAACTAAATGAAGTAAGCATGGATATCACATTATCAAAAAAACAATTAGAAAAACCATATAACTGATATAAATTTATTTATCCAGTTAAAATATTTATTATGCCGATTCCATTTTTGTCCAGTGGGATAAAACATGCTAACAATAGAGTTTCATGTAAAAGAAAAGAGAAGCAACAAATCCCCTACCTCAAAATGTTCTTGTCATTCTTTATCCACCCAATGGGTCACGATTCTCCTCTCACGTCAACTGCATCCACCCGAGGATGCCATGGTATGACCACACCAACCGAAACACAAGAAATCCCCATTCGAAACATGGAGATTGCATGCTATAAAATTTAAAGGAGAAACTGGATAAGATGAACCCCAAATGAACGACAATTAAACATACCTTATATTGAATATTGACCGATAGATCTAGGTTGCATCAAAACAGATCAGAACCAATCTGAGGAGGAAATTATGATTGTGTAACTCCTATGAGAAGGACTGAAAGGTTCTAGCGTCTCATAGACAAGAAAAGAGAGGATAAATTAGGGTGGAAGATATTCTATCCCTTTAGTAGATTTAACAGAGCAATGGTTTAAGATACACTTAATTTCCCATTAAAAGCAGATTGCATTAAACCACACGGTTTGACCAAGTAAAAACATCCTGATCCATATCAATAATTAATATAGGATTTATTAACTTTGAATCAGCCTTAGTGACCTTAAAATGAGTCCTCAAATTCATTTTATGTTAAAGGAAAACGTTAATGGGGTGAAACTGTAGGAGGCTGGAAACACTGTTCACAGACTCAAAATTTAGAAAAGGAAAAACACTATTCATGAACCTCACTGTTAGACACTATTCATGAACCTCACTGTTAGTCACTATTCACGAACCTCACCATTGGACACTATTTATGAACCTCACCATTAGACACTGTTCATGAACCTCACCGTTAGACACTATTCACGAACCTCACCGTTCTAGAAACACTGTTCACAGGACTCAAAATTTGGAAAAGGAAAGAAAAGGTCACCGTAATGGAAACACTCTTCACAGAACAAAAAATTTGGAAAAGGAAAGAAAAGGTCACCGTTAGAAAGTCACAATTATGGAAACAGTATTCACAATTCTCAAAATTTGGCAAAGGAATGAAAATGTCACCATTATTGAAAAACTGTTCACAGAACTCAAATTTTGGAAAATGAAATAGAGGTTATCATTAGAGGTTACCGATAGAGGTTAACGTTAGAGGTTACTGTTGGAACTCACCGATAGGATAGTTCATTGATGGAACTATTCAAAGAAATTGAAATTTGGAAAAGCAAAGAGAGGTTACCCTTAGATCTATTCACCAATGGAACTGTTAATAGAATTGAAAATTTGGAAAAGGAAAGAGAGGTTACCGATTCAACTGTTCACCAATGGAACCGTTCACAGAATTGGAAATTTGGAAACGAAAAGAGATGTTACCGTTAGAGGTTACCGATAGAACTGTTCACCGATGGAACTGTTCACTGAATTGGAAATTTTGGAAAAGGAAAGAGAGGATACAGTTAGAGGTTACCAATATAACTGTTCACTAATCGAACTATTCATAGAAGGTTACCGATGAAACTATTCCCAGAAGGTTACCGTTGCACTGTTCACAACTATCTACCATTGGAATTGTTCACCAAACAGGAAAATTGGCAAAGTTTTTGGGATAAGTCACCTTGACCTCCCAAAACACCTCAAACACCATATTTTCACAAAAGAATTGACCTGAATGGTTCTGGCCATTAAAAATTCAATATTTTTCTTTTCAACATTTGAAAATTGGGTTTTACTAGTTATGTTGATAGTTAAAACTCCATCCTTTCCAAAAAAACCATTCCCTAAACATTCTTTGGAAATTATTGAGAAGATTCATTTTGAATTCCATATAGGATAAATATCCACTATCATGAGTTAAACTATCACTATTCTTTATTTCAATCAGTAAAATTTTATAAAATATAACATTTTACTTAAAATTTAAATCATTTTCCTCCCAACAGATACAAGAATGTGTGGGGACGTGTATTGGTCCCTCAAAATTATCAATAGTATATATGACTAATTAATACTATTATTCATAAAATGGATAAAATATATTTCCCAAATTAATTTCATTTTATTTTTTTCATAAATCATTCTTTGAATTTTAAAGGAATAATTCTTACTTATGTTCTTAAAATCAATTATTTTCTTCCCAAATTTACTGTAATTAAAATAATATACATAGAATGAATTTTTATTATGATATTATAGACAAGTTTTAATTCTAATTTTCTAAATTCAAATTTCATCACCTTTAAAATAATATTTTATTTCATCACTATATGAATTTGTGTGTCTTAGGTAGCCAAAGACATTGATCTACACCAATAGAATATTTTTACCATCATCTCTCCAAAATCCAATTATTTTAAATAGATCCTTTATTTTTGATTTGGTCTTGATGATTGAAAAATTTATACTATATTTTTTTCTTTTATCATCCCATTTTATGCCTTAGTTTTTAATGGTTTTTTATTAAAACCGATGTCTATTATTACCCATGAAATTAGTTCTTTGAGAACTCAATACCACTTCCACACCTCTTATTCCTCATTTCACTATTTTCTTTAGTTCTCTTATAAGAATCTTCCAAAAAGTAGCTTCTTCACTTATTGAACTTCTTTTATTTCATACTCAAGAATATTTTTAAATGATTTCACCTTGAGTTATTTAAAATTTTTAGTTTTCTCCTTGATAGAGATATTAAAATCATAATTAATATTAGCATGCTCGTCAATTTTTAACATATTTTTAGTATTGTTACAGTTTCACTAGTTAATATACCTATTCCATGAAAAATTTATCTATTAGATCAATTTTTTATTCATATTAGTTTACATATTTTTTGTATCATTTAAGAAATACTCAAATATTTTAGTTCTTATTTAATTGTATATTGAGGTCCCCATGATCTCCTTCAAACTTTTGTTTAAGATCAGTAAGTACCTTTGATTGAATACTATCCTCAGCTTTAGTCTTTGATTTCTCTATGGTAGACATCATAAAATATTTACTATCTAATATATACTCAATTTCAATTCATTTTAAATAATCTTATTTATTATCATATTTATCTTTACATACAAGTAATTTTCTCTAAAAATTATTTCCATAAGAGTTTCTTTAATTGAGGTTCCTTCCAAGGAAAAACATCCTTTTGATATTTTTAGTGAATTCAATCAGACCATAATATCCATAAAAAATATATATATAAAATATATTCTTATTACCTTTATATAATGAATAATATATAGTGTAATATTACCTTTAGATGTCCATTTACTACTCTTGAACTTTACCGCCATAAGTGACAATAATTGATAATTTACATATTATTCATCATTTTGAGACTCATGATTCTCAATATTTTCAATAAGGTTAAATTTAATTTATTGGGTTAATGTTATGAAGAGATTTCATGATTCACTCATATTTCATAAATGACCATCATGGTATATAATACTCCAAAATATATTTCTCTAAGATTTAATTCATCAAGCGTTGAAACTTTTGGATTCTATATTGGTGGAAACCTTCATATAATCTTATTTAAAATACCAAAATCATTTATTTGTTAACTATTTCCATGGATAGATTCAAAAAATATAATAGTATAATTTATTAAATAATAAAAATTTCACTTGAGATCATATTCATACCATTAAATGTTTTATGATGAAAATGAACCTTCACTACTTTTAATTTTCTATCACACTCATAGATATTGGAATATTTTTCTGAAATACATTTCACCAATGAATAACTTAAAAAATTCATATAGATTTGATTTGAAATTACATAGATAAAATATTTCATTCCTTAGAATCATCATCAGGAAAATATATTTCTACTTATTTTATTAACAATTCTATAACATCACAGACTTCTAAACCATGAAATACTATATAGAAGATATCCAACCTAAGATATTACAAGTTTTATATCAATCTAATATTATTAACCAGAAAATTATATATATAAAATCAAGGAAATATTTTTCATTAATAATATTCTCCATTATATCAAACTTCACGTGATATATTTAACAAGAATTATGATATGGCACTCATACCAGTTATTACAACCTTAGGTCAAAATACACACCCAATATTGTGTAGGGATTAGGTGATTAATTTTTTTATTCTTATCTTAACATGGAATGGATATTGTCTTCATATTTTAAAATGTACCTGGTATCTATCACAATAATTGAACAACCACACAACTGAATTGTAGAAAGGAATGATATTTGAACAATAAGATTTTACTTGGTTCTCCCACTCTACCTTATGTCCAATGAGTAAATATCAATGAAATTTTTATATACATAATAATCACTAAATCACTAGTTTTTTATTAAAATATTTAGGAAAATATCACTATTCATCTAAGGTCCATGGCCTCTTCCAATCTTCCACTAAATTAATTCAAAGGGGGTTACAAGAGATGATTGTGTTGATACTTTAGTCAAACATACAAGAATAATAGTAAAATAAATAGTTAAATAAAAAAGTGTCCTCATAATGAAATAATCTTCACTTATGGATAATCCTAAGATTATATAGATATATACTCTTCAATAATTTTTTAACAATATTTAATCCATTAATACATCACTATTCAATTTGAGAATTTCGATGAAATCCTCATTGTCCTCTTACTATACACTTCTATATACAATAATTATTCTCTTTTATATTCACAAAACACTCTCCTCTCCTTTTTTAAGTATGTAGGGATTCAAAAAAGTAACCACCTTGAACTTAATCTACTTTAAACCATCTGTTTTATTTTTTCAAGTACATACCCAATGCCAAACTTCATTTTAATTGACGAAGTTCATACTATAAACAAAAATTACTCCCAAAAAATCTATATCATTAATTCCCAAAAAAATATCCATTTCTTTACCAATCAGGATATGGATAGATTAATTGACATATGATGAATAGGTTCATATACCAGTTACTTCAATCTTCCAAAGAAGTTAAAACATGAGTATTCTTTTCATGACGTGATTTCCATTTTTTCAAGAAACAAAAGTGAGCCCAATTTTAATGAAATTAGCATTATGGTATGACTTACCCAAACAAAACCCCAATTTATTCAAGTTCAAGTAAAACTTATTCTTATATATCTCGGTTTTACTCTAATAGTTAACTTTTTACATTTTGAAAATCCCCTTCAATTGTGTGATTTCATTTCTAGTGAAAATAGAGAGACAAATAATTCTCATACGGTACTTACAATAGTGTGAGACCTATAATTGTGGAATTATTTGAATAAATACAATGTGAATTTTCTTTATTCCATATTTCTACATTGATAGTATCCACTCCCAAAATCACTAACAATAGTTCACCATGATGTATATTCTTCTCCATTAAAATACCTTCAAAACATCATGAAAATTCTCAAAAAAATAAACTCCCTTTGGATATAATTGATAAAAAATCCTACATAAAAGTATTTTGTTCCAAAAGATAAAATAATATTATACTTTATATCTAGTATTTATTGGTTATTGTTATTAATTATCAGCAATTACCCTTATTTGGGTGAATTTACTTGAACAGTATCCATGATCCTTATACTTGAAACATTATACCATGGGTGGTGGATTGATAAAAACAGTTATTTTATAATATTTATTGTATTCATAATTTACCTTTAACAGTCATTATCTTAATTCCATTTTCCAAACATTATACATCTTACCACTCTCTTGAAGTAGTTTTCAAGTTGTTTATTCCCACACTTAAGACATGTGAGAAGATGAATATTCTTACCTTTATGATATCTATTAGTGATCCCCCAAATTTAAATACTATTCTTCTCTTCATATACCTATCCCCATAAGACAATTTTGAATCACTAAACTAAATATTAACATTTTATATTTGTGGGAATAATCACCACTACTCAACATATTAAATTAATTTAAATTAAACTGTCTTCTTATAGCTATCAAGTATCAAACTAGAAAACAATTAAAATGACTCACCTTTAAGACACTAAATAAATTATCATACAAACTTTTTTGGTTAATGATAAGTAAAAATTCATACATTTAAAAAATATTATGTTTATACTTACAAAAACTATTTTATTCATACTCCCTTTGATAGAGGCCAAGAAACTCCCTCTATATTTTAATTAAAAGAGTTAAAGGAAAATATTTATTTAAAATATTTATTATAAATTAGTCTTATTACATCATTTTTATGTATTCCTTAGAATTTTTATTATTGTACAATGTCCAACACCAATTTAATTCTCCCAAGTGGTGATATGTGACTAATATAACCTTCTCTTTCTTTGAGAATTGGAGGTCTAAAAATTTATTCTCAATGGAACTGACCCACTTATATGTGATTAATAGATTACAAGATCCCACATAGGAGGGAGGTTTTTTTCAAAATAAACAACTTAAACACACATTGATCAATCCTAGGATAAATGGGGAACTCAACATCGTTTAATTTAGTATCCATAACTTGGTACAATTATGAAAATACTATCATGTTGTTATTGATTTCACTCTAATCACATTAGATATATCATTTAATTAATCATTAAATTTCACATCACATTAGTTTTGATATAAAATTTCTTATGTCTATCTATTTAGTAAAATAATTTAATGTTAATTATAATAATAATCAACTGTTTATTATATAAAAAAATAATTAACATGAAAAGAATGACTAATAAATGAATTATATATCCTAACTTATGTCTGTCTAAGTTTCAATGTGGATAATTTATGGTGTATTTTCTATTAGGTTTTATAGCCTAATCCCCAAAAAACTATACATTATTATGATACCAATTATGATGACCCATATTTTATAAACATTTTATTACAACATTTTTACTGCAAAATAGTGATCCGCAACCTGATAAATATATAGTTCTAGAGGTTTTGGATCACTAGGTACATAATATAGTATTTTAAAATAAATTACATAATATTTATTTTCCATCTTTATAACAGGTTCATAAATCTAATCTCACTTCTATTTCATCATGGGATACCCTATGGGGATATTAAAAATGAAGGAGTGGGATAAAATCTCATCAAGTGAATAATCTATGTAAAACATAATAATGAAGTGTAACATAAGATTCTCTATGCATAACATGATATCATAAAACTGTATGATCATATATAATAATGTGCAAACATGGAATAAATTAAATAGTATCATAAGATAATTTAATTATAATAGTGGTTCACATTTATATTTTTTTATCATAAATATAATTCAAGGCTCACTAAAAATACATCCTAACATAACATACTAAGTTAACTGACCATGAACCATAGATAATATCTTATGAGATATAAGAATTACACAATAGAGTGGGGGATTTATAATTTTAGGTCTTTCCATCACATCATAATATGTCATTAATATTCATTCCGTATAGAAATTAATCATTTACAAAAAATATCAACATGAGAAAAAACATGACCAGGAAATGGGTTGAATAATCATTTCAAAATGCATAACCATAGAAAATATATCATAATTATTCCCAATGAAAGATTATATTAAGGAATTTTGAAACTTTATAATTTAATAATGACCATATTTCATGAATATAAATCTCAGGTTAAGAAAAATAAAAAGGAAGGACTGAAGAAGGAGGTGTGAAAATAAACCCCTTAAATGATGTTTTAAGAAAATATAAATGTTGAGACTAGGTTTTTGAGGTGAAGTAAGTTTAAGAGGAATATTATTTTGGGGGAAATTATTGAATACACTAGATAAATATGTTATATAAAGGGATTTAATAGGTTCCTCTATATTTTGGTTCGTGTCAAGAGAATAAATATTGAAGAAGTATGATGAAGATGTGATTCTTGTGTTGTTTTTTATTTTCAACAAATATATAATGTTTAAAATCAAGTGATGTTTTGGAATTAATTTGAAGTAACGATCAATAAAATATTTATGGATGTTTGGTGATGTTTTGAATAAGTTTTAAGAGGTTTGGAATGGTTATGTAATCATTTAAAATTAATTTAAATTTCTGGATCTTGATGAGGAATTTGGAATTTGGGGAAAGTCCATGAGCATATAACTTCATCATATGAGTTTGGGGTTTTTATATGACTTATTCAAATTAATTTTAGGTTTATATAAGACTTAATAATATGGATTTGATGTTTCCTTTTGACCCCATCATATGAACATTATGTTTTTATAAGACCTCATCAAATGACTTTGAGACTCTGTATATATGCCTTTACATTTCATATGACCTAAAAAAATATTTAATATTACTCTTTAATTTGGTTTTATTTCAAATTTATGATCATATTAATTATATATAATTTCCTAATAATTCATACCAAAATATAATATTTAATGTTTTTCATAGGAATTGTCAAGTCATATGAAATTATAATTAGACTAATATTTAGAAAAGGCATAAATTCTCAACTAATTTAAATTAACATCTAGGAAGATATATGGGATGAGTTCAATGATTTTTATTTAATTAAAAATAAGTTTAATTACCATAAAAACTAAGTATAATGTTTATTAGTTATATGATATACAATGAATTAAATATCATGATATAGTTTATCATGATTCTAGTAGGTTTTGAAGAAGAAGATGAAGTTTTGAAGTATTTCATTCCATAAAGTAGGTTATACTCTATTGGTTGTTGAATTCATGGATATTAAATTTTATTACATAAAAATATTATAGATAAAAATAGAAACAATTCCAAGATTTTATTAATAAAAAATACTTTTAATTTTCTTCTTGTTAGAATATAGTAATGAGATGTTTATAGGAGCTGTGAGATCTTTATTCATGACAAGTCTTCATGGAATTTAAATAGATTTTTATAAATATTTTTTAACATTATTATTATAGTATGGAGAACAATAAAAGAGTGTGTGTTATAATATTATTCAGAAAATATTTCATGAATAGTTATTTATCGAGGAAGTATAATGTTTGTAGTTTATATGAGCTTTGAAATAAATTTCACTTGAGTTATCCACGAAGTTCAAAATAAATTAATTGATAAGAAAAAAATTATTCTACTCTATAACTTTAAGATACTTTCTCTTGATTATTTTATAAAAAATAATATTTTCATGTATTGTATTTAATTTAAATTAAAGTGGTGTCTTTTTATTTTGAAATAACAGATGATGAATAAAAAAACATAGTACACCCATAAACTCAATAAAAAAACATAAGGAAGATATAATAATTATTACATAAAATGATGATTATTTTAAAGTATGGGATGTGTTTTTGTATGGGATACACAAAATCATAGTCAAGATACATGAAAAAATGATTTTAATGCTTATATAATGTTTTAATTCATTTTGGTGTGAGGATAGTAAAAATAAATAGAATTCAATAGGGTAAAAGCTTATTTTGAAATAAAAGTTGAAAAATATAGATAAATAATTCACCACTTGTCAGGGATCATTTATTGATCCTGTAGGTGGTTCTATAAGTGGTATCATATTCATGTTCCCTACATTTGTGTTTGTAATTTTTTTCTCCTATAAAAGAATATTTTTTCTTTCATTCCATTTATATTCCATGGATAATTTGTTTTAGTGAACCATAATGGTATTTTAATATTTGATAAATTTTTGTATCATATAAGGAAGGAAATAATGTTTACTTGCATTATTTCAATTAGTTATGATATATTGGAAGCTGAAATGGCGGGATTTCCTCCATTAACTAAAGGCTCTACCAAAATAAAAGAAGATAAAATAAATACAGAGAATGATGTTCATGTAATAAATAATATTTATCTTTATCTTTATCTTTTAGAAAGTGTATTTCTAAAAGTTAATGGAATTAAAATAGAAAAGTGTATCAAGGGAAAATGAGAATATTTAAAAAGGAAAAAATAAACAGAAATAGGGTAATTTATAGTTTTTTATACTTAATTATAAATATATTTATATGAAATATTATGGAACTATTGATAGGTTTTTCACTAGGTTCAATAAATTTGTTAGCATGAACAAAGGCTATGGTGAGAATTTTGAAGCATCTGTTATGGTAGAGAAGATCATGTGCATATTACCTTAAATGTATTATTAGAAAGCGTATTATTTGGATTAAAATTGTATTGGTGATATACCTTTTAATGTCTGACATATTATCCTTATATATTAAGAGATTAAGTGAGATAATTCTATAAATAAAAAAGAAATTATAAAAATGAGATCTCCTTTAAATCCTCAAAACCTAAGAAGTTGAAGAAGAAGGTTATTGTTGAAGAAGAATCATGTTTTTTCGATTTTGATGATGTTTTGGAGGAGACTTTTGATGAAGTTATATCTGTTATCTCTAGAAAATAGGGAATATGGAAAATAAAGTATAAGTTAAATCTACTTTCAAAATATTTTACATGTGTTGTTGCTGGGTATATTTGTATAAATTGTCCAAAATCAATAGCTAAAGACGATAAAAAATATTTGGAGGTTAATTATAGAATAATATCTAATAGTAAATCCAATCTATGAGAATGTTTTCCAATTACAAGGGTGATAATTTATCTAAATATAAAATAAAAAAAGTATTGTTTTAATAATGTTAAGGTAGTGGTAATGAAGAAGTAGTTGGTACATGTATTGATAGATATGGTGAAAACTGATCATTAAAAAGTAAATTATGAAACATTTAATAGTTATTAAACCCATTAAAAAATATAATAACAAGATAATGAGTTAGAGTTTTATCTAATGAAATAATTTAAAGAATATATCTCAATGAAACCTAAATTGGAGAAGGAAATCAGAATATTGAAGAAGGAAAATTTGTCATCTAATAATAATGAATTTATTTTTATAGATAAAATATCAAAATTATTAAAGGATATTAATGAAATAAATAAGATTCATGATAATGTGAAGAATATTAAAATAAATATGGAATAATTATTGAAGAATAAAATAAATTAGTTCAAGCATATTCAATAGAAGATGGTTGAAATTGAATAAAAATTGAACAGTTATACACCATGTTTTTATAAATCAAATTTTAGAGATGGATAATTTAAAAAGAATAATTATATTTGTGAATTAAAACAAATATTATCTTCTAAGGATGAAAATTTTCTGAAAATTATATTGAAACATCAAAGATAAAGAATAAAGACATTGAGACACTGCATGTGGCTAAATCTAGTGACACTTAAAAATATTAAATTTCAAGGAACACTTATTTCATGTCAATAGATACTATAAATGGTGACTCTAGAAATAAGAATAAGAAGTATAATAACAATAATAAAATTTCAGAATTATATAATAATTTTTGTTTTATAAGAAGGATCCAATATTTTTATCTCATAGAATGAAGAAAGAGAATCAATGAATTTAGGAAAACATTATGCTTACAAATATATGTATTAATGTTGGTATTGTGTATGATTTGATAACATAGAAAAAATGTGTTGGTTCAACTACCAAAATCATTATATCCCTAAAGGGCTTGTGAATCAGGGATTGTGGGGGATTCCACCTGTTTAAAAGAAGAAATTCCAAAAAAAATATTTAAAATTCTGGATTAAATTCTTATATAGGTTTAGTATTCTTTATGAAGTCTATATGAAGTGTGACTAGCCTAGTTATAAGGAAAATGAATTATTCAAAATTACACTATACCGAGAAAATTTGATATTTTATATTCAAAATCCCCATGATAAAAATATAAAATGTATTATTAAATCTTTATTTGTTTAAGTTTTACTCAAAGCATTCAATGGTTAAAGTCTATAGATCTTATACAATGTATGTTCCTCCTATATTATAAAAGATTTAAAATTGTTTATTTTTTTGGAATGTGAAATGATGGATTCATGAACTTTGTAAGTAATAAGTCACTAATGTTTAAATGAGTTTTCTCAACTATTATTGTTAAATAAAAGATAACATCACAAAACAACATTTTTTTGATATATTGGCACAAAATTCGTTATGTGGTTCAGAATTTAGTGGTAAAGAAAATGAAGTTATTTTCAAGAAGGATGGGTTTTTTTGTGAAGATAAATAATGATTGAAGAGTGGTGATAAGAAGAAAATGAACAAGTGTAAATTTATTTCTAGTGGTTGATGCAGTAAATTCCTACTATTCAAACATGAAATAATAGAATGAATTATTCCCCAAAATTCTAGGAAATATTGGAAGAAATAAGATTAAAATCATCACCAAGTAGAAAATGTTCATTATTTTCATTTTCTTAAAATATAACTAGATCATATTTTCTCAAGTTTCAAATACAAGAAAATTGTTGGCTCGTCAAATTAGGAGGTGGAGAATCATTCTTATCAATATTTTAATATCATTAATTCTTCATGACTACTCATCATGAATTAAACATTAAAAAAAAATTCAATTATTTTATTATTTATATAATTATTTTTTTTAAAATTTATCATGTGTTTTATTTATTTATGAGAAATTCGTTATTAAATATGACTTTGGAAAAAATGAATATTTTTATAAGTGTTTAGAAGAAATTTTTAAAAAAAAAATTAGGCAAAATATATGGTCCTAATTTAATAGATAGTATGAACCCAAGAATATATGTGGATCATATGAGCCAGGTGTGGGATTACACATGGCTAGAAGAGTAATAGTGTAGTGTCGATGCTAGTAGGTTCTGGTCATGTATAGGTCAACATGTATGGGAGGAAGTTATGGCACATGTTGGTACAACAACTAGAAAATTGAAAAATAACTTATGTATTTTGATATTTGAAGTTGAATAAACCCAAGGATTAATTTTATTGGGGGGAAAAATCCAATCCAATATTCATCATTTAAAATAAATTATACCAATTCACCATGAGCGTGAATTATATTCCTTGGTTATAACCTCAACTATCTTGTGCACCCATCACTTGTGAAACATTATAGATCAACTATTAAAGTCAATGGGGGATTTATGGTCAAAATACCATCATATATATGGACACACCAAAAGATGTTATTTTCACTCCAACCAACCATGGAGGAATATTCAAAGACTATTTTTATTTTGTAAGAGTTTTCACTATACTGTGAACATATGCGTGCATGGGAAAACTCATACTAAAAGGACTAGTTACGTCACATTATTCATAGTTCTATCATAGCTGATAAATAAGAGGATATTGTTCATATAAGGATATGGTGTAATGATTTGTTTTTGTCTTGGAGGGTTTTTATTTGGTAGGGATTAGATAATTTAGTTTTAGGAGCTTTAAGATATAGTGGTTTCACTTTACCATGCTTGGGAGATAAAAGCTAGATTATTTACATGAATATGGAGATTGAGATGTTGGGGATACATTAAAACATGGTGTATTAGATTATAGTAGTTTAAAACATATTGGTTTGATGATAATTTGACCATAGTAGTGTGTTTATGTTGCAATCCTTTCAGGACTACGTATGAGAGTTTTCATGATTGCGAGTTTGTGCTAAAAAACTTCGATTAACAAAATAGAATTAATATATATATATATATATATAATTTCTAAACTTTCTCTGGACGAAAATAATTTTAAATATGATGTGTATGTGATATAAGGATATTTACACATATAATCTCACCTATAACCATGTATATTTCTAGTTTTACTTCAAGGAAGAGTGATACAATTTATAGGGGTTATAATACAGAGCTATGATATAGACATATTTAAGATATTCATTATTTATAAATGTAGGGTATCCACTAAGAATGTATTTTAGAACATGGTCCATGGGGAGTTTCACTGGATAAGTGGTAGTTTTGTATCCAATACCTAATGCGAGACTGGAAGTTTAGTGTCATCATCACCCATGGTGATGCGTAACATGGATGTTTTTTTACCTTTGATCTTCATTATGTAATGGTAGAATTATTAAATGGGTTGTGAATACATAAAATTAAGTTTTATTACAATTGTATGGCATTTTTATTTTAGTAAGCTACTCTTTTCCCTATTCTATGATTTATAGTTTATTAATAGTTGGAAAAAAAGACTATGAGTTTCTAATTGTCATTAGAGAAGGTGGAATTGTTTGAATGGGATGTGTACATATTTATTATTATTATTTCCTTATTATATTTTATTATTCTTTGGAATTTCATTGTGATTATTTTATTAGAATATTCCCTAGTTTTCAAGAGGGGGTTATGGTGGTTATGGGATGAAACCTAGTGTATTAGAGGGGAGTGGTGGGTAGGGGATCCAACATAACTCTACCTATCACTTCTATGATTGATCTCAATGCATCTAAATTGGTTATATATTACCTCAACCAAATGGATCAGAAGGCCCAAGTAGTTTTATTTTTAGATAAACAAGTATTTCTAAATACTCCAATGATTCTCAAGACAAATTATTTGAATGGTAACATCTCTTCCCAACCCATTGGCTTGGACTAGGTAAGAGGTACTACTAACCTAAGGTGAAATTCCTCGAACAAAAGGATAGTAATAAATACCAAGGGATTAATCACAAGATTAAAATGAGGGATTATTTAACCTCTCTATGCATCTAAATATCCATTACCAAATAAAATAGAAATAAATAAAATCAAGGACGTTATATAGATGATAGAAGAAACAAAACTGAATAATAAACATTGAATCAAAAAATAACACCATAGTAACAATAGAACATTATAAATTAGAAAAATAAAACATCAAAGTTATAAAAGAACCTAGTAATAAGGTCAAACCACTCTATAATAATACATGAACAACTCTATAAACCATCTCCACCAACCATGACACTATCATCACGAAGCACCTTTAGAGAATTATGAAACCTGAACCTTTACCGTATCACCAAAAATACATCTTCATATTAACAAAAGTGAATATGTAGGGGTTGAAAATTCCTACCCATCAAGAAAACCTTAAAATAAATTTCCAAGATGATTCCAATACCAAAAAATGGTTAGTTCATATAAATATAACATAGTAAAGAATAATATCAAAAATATTAAATACATTTTCACAATATTCAACAAGAAGATGACAAGTTTTCCCAAAAACATTTAACCAAAGCTGAATTCCCTTTTAAGAATAATAAGTATTTCCTTTAATTAAATTTGTAAAAGCATCAATTTTTTCACATAAACACACCCATTCATGTTAAGTAACATCCCAATTCTCATGAGCGATGATACATCCTCCACTAAGCCATCACTTAGTAGAAATCATCAATGTGGCTTTCTAGTTTTCACTGAGAACCAAGTCTTTTTCAATAAGGAACCATTCAATAAAAACAATGAACACACTCCAACCATTAGATTTTCCACTTGGTACCTAAAATCCATTTATTCTAATAAGATGTTTCAAAATCTTCTTTCTTTTATAGAAACCCTTTTATATAATTTATAAAATACATTATGGGAAACACCCAAAACCCAAATTCAAAATCCAACAAGTATGGTAAAATCAAGAAGAGTTTCAATAGGGTAAAATCATTTAAAATTAGAAGGGAATATTTTTTAAATATAAAAGAATTCACATCCCAAAAAAAATTAATATAGAAAAAAACTACCAACCTTGAGTTCATTTTGAACGACAAAACTTAGACGACTCAATATATTTTATCTCTTCCACCCATTCCACTTTAATAACCCAATACTTCCAAATAAAAATAATAAAATCCCATATATTAGGATGTGTTAAATCCATTATATGGTTCCATCTAAGAAAAACCATGGTGATCCAAGATGGAAATGAAGAATGTGATCCAAAACTTTGATACATATAATAGAATTCTTGAATAATCATTACAATAAGAGTATGGATGTTGATGATCAATAAAAATCACCTAAGGGAACAATATAAATAAATAAGAATATGAAGTTATTCAAAAAAGGATTTAAAATTATATAAATTATTAAAATAGACTCGGCCAGGACCGATTCACAATGTGAAAATAGAATTCATGTCATAAATATTTGTGATGACTCATTTGATGAAATTTTCATGGCCCCATATAAAAATTGAAAAAAATAAATTTATGCTATAAATATAATCTCATTTCATGAATGATGATATAAATGATCTTTAAGTTCCCCATTAATTCCTTGAAAGAATCTTACCGCATCAGTTGATAAAACATTTCCATCATGAATAACCATTTACAACATGAAATATTCATGTAGCTGGAATACGAAATCCCTTATCTTCCCCACAATACACCTCAAAATAATCAACCCAACCACTCTAATCATTAAATATGAAATCAAAAACAGTGGTTAACCTTAAATAGAGGATATCCCATGAATTTTACCATTATTATAGTTGAATATATTCTTATTTTGAAAAACCATTTATGGATTTCAGTTTCACTATCTTGATAATTTTGTTTTTCCTTTAACCTTCTCAAATTATTAATAACTTTTTTGAGTATTGTTAGTTTATGATTTAGTAGAAAATTTATATCTATTTATTTTATACTTTTTTCGTATTGCATGGGGGTTACACCTTAATAATTTCATGTTCTATACTACTTCTTAGTAGTTTTAGTGATTTGTTGTTTCTTATTATTAAATTATAAATTTATTCGAGACCATAGGAAATAACAAAACCTGAGATATTAGTTATATTTTTTTCTCCATTACTAGGTTCTATTAAATAAATTAAATTCAATAGTTATAACAATAATTTTCAATATATATATATATATATTCATAGTAGTTTTTTTATTTTATTTGTATTTTATATGATCGATGTTTTTTATTTGTAATTTTATGTCAAATTAAATATGTTAGCCCATGTATGCTTGGAGATTAATGAATAAAGTTTAAAAAAATGACAGATAAACTAAAAATATATATCTAAAGCCACATATGGGAGCTAAAACATCAAAAACATGTTCCACTACTGCACCAAAATTCAAAGGAGATGCTCTTACAAATAATTGAAGAAGTGGTCAACAAAGGATTTCAACACATGTAGAGAATAGAAAAGGAGGATGAGTAGTAAAAAGAGATATTGAAATAGGAATATAAACCTAAATAAGAATTTGGGGGGATCTCTAAGAATGAATTTTAATTTTAATATGAAAATAAAGTAACATTAATTTATGATTTTGATGTTAAATCAATTTTTTTTGGAAAAGGAACCTATATAACTGTTTAAGAGAAGGAGAAAGAATAAGAACTCTCCATTTTATAAGAATAATAAAAAGTGTACAAGGAATGGGATATTGTTACTAAATTATGGAATGAGTTGAAAGATCTTATTGAGGTCCAGTTTGATACCAATGCTTGCACAAGACTTGTAAAAGTGTTAAAAGATGATATATAAAATGATATTGAAACCATGGAAGAATTCATTATAAAGAAACCTAAAGAAAAGTAAAAATAGGAGTACTATCATGTATATAAAGCCAATGAGGTTATTTACCAATACTCATGGATGTATTAATTGTGGGTTTCTACTAAATAAAACTAAAAATATATTTCAAGTAGGAGATAAAGAAAATTTAATTAGATGTACAATAAAGTTCGAATTTATTAAATATGAAATGAGTAACACTTGATCATAATATTATTACATGATCCAAAGTGGTAAGGTCAAGATAAAAAAATTTATACAAATTATCCTTGTGGGAGGAAACCCTATTTTTTTCATTAATTTCTCGAAATTCATTTTTTAATTGAAGAATTTATCTTTGGATGTAGTTTCAATCCTCTTATCATTATTAATATTAATGTACATAGACCTAGATATTTCACTGATTATTTTATTTAGTAAATCCATGTTGATGAATGTATAAAGAACCAATAATGATATAAAATAGTGAATAAGATATTCATATGGGAAGGGGAGTATTATTTGAGTGATTTTAACTTTCACTTATATACATTATTAAATCTATTTTGAGCTTTAAGAGGAAAAAAGTTCATAACCACACTTATATTTTTTCTAAAATTATGATTTATGGTAAACTATAATATATAATAATCCCAATATTCCATGTATTAAATTTCATTGTTTATTGAAATTGAATAATTATTATGGTTGATGAATGATTAAAGATTGATATAAGAGTACTAACTTTGATGAATCATACAATATTGTGACCCCAACCATTTTATTGAAAAGTTCTAAGGGGCCACTAATCTTAGGTGATACCTCCAAGACACCAAATGGTAGAAATAAATTCCAATGATATGAATAATCATTAGTTGATTCATTAGATTTTCATACAATAACCTAAAAATGAAAACTCAATAACAATGGATACATATATGATATATGATTCAGCATAAGAAAAAACACCAAAAAATAAACCAAGAATAATCATCAGAGTGCAGGAGCCAATATAACTGAAAAAGTGTTACAATAGGACAAAAAAAAAAGAAATACTAAGTGTCAAACATGAAAGTACCCCAGATCTCTACATAACATCGACTATTGATATCCAAGAGTCAAAACCAAGGTTATAACATCCTTCATGACCCACTATAAATGTAATATATCTTCCTCTATTTTCATCATATCAAAAAATGACTACATATAAAACGAGGTGTATAAATTGGGGGTTATTATATGAATCCCATAGGCAATCCACCAAATTCATCACACACATGCCACTAAAATTGGAACAAGTTAGTGTAATTTATATACAATAAACTTGTGCATGAAAAAAGTTATCCATGGAATTTCATATCAAAAACCAAAAGGGGAACATCAAAAATGTTTATAAAAAAATAATAATTAAAGAATATTAAAAAATAAAGTGGTTATTAAAATAATTATTTTATTTTATAATCAACAAAAGATTGAATTCCACTTATCATACTCATTCCTTGGTCTCACTCACACCAACACACACACACACAACCATTCATGACATGATAGTACCAATACTCATGAGTGGTAACCCATCCATCCACCAAGCCAGTAATTAGTTACAATCCTCTTAGTACCTATAGTTTGGAACCATGATCTATTTAATGGACACATCCAATAAAAATGGACACACACCATTACATATATTCCATGTTTTTACATCCAATTTTCTCATATACATAAATAAATATTTTAAAACATTTAATCGAACTTATTTCATGTGTTAGACCTAAATATAAATTTAAAACCATTAATAAAAAGTTATTTTTACTAAAAAACATTCAAAATACAACATTTACAATTAAAAACCCAACATGGTTTTCTAAGAATAAATCATCCAACACTTCCTTTACCATTCATAATCAAAACACATTAGATATCTGTGCTTCTGAAGTCATAAAAAATGGGTTCTCTAACAAGAAATAAAAATAGATTTTCCTTGAAAATCATATGAAACCATTTTAATATCTAGGATTTAAAGTTATATAATAAGTGGAGAAAATGGAGAATCCACCCACTTCATAAGGGATCTAAGGGAAAATAAAGAATCAAGAAATGATCTAGCTGATCTGGACTCTCTTTACCTTTCCTTGAACAAATACCAAAAAAGAATTATAAAATAATATCTAATACAATAGTTCCTGGAATAGAAAACATTATCCAAGGATCCATTCAAAATAAAACAAGAAAATCTATTAAAAATAAGAGAATAGGGATATGATACAAATTTAACCTTAAATATCCTAGATCCAAAGCACTTTGATCTATTACAATCAGGTTTTAGAAGGAATTATATGTTAAAAAAACCATGTAAAGGGAAAAGGCTTAGGATCATATGTTATAAGAGGAATAATATTGGGAGGAGTAAGTTTTAGTGATTTAATTGAATTTTATAATTTATTTATCCCCATTTAATAGTTAGTTCACATGTTTTGGAAAACTGTGTGCTAACCATGTGAATTAGATCTGTCTTGGAAATTTTAGGGTCACATGGTTATTTCATGGTTTTTACAAAACATACACCAATTATGTGCGTAATTAGAATAATCCTCCAACTCTAGTATAATTTTTTAACAAATCTATATTATTTCCACTAACCATGATCAAACTATGCACCATCCAATACCTCTTAAAAACACTCAAAAAGACATCCAAAACCTTTTTTATGGATTAACCTAATAAAAACAATCACAAATGGTACTAAAATATATATAATAACAAAAACTAGAGGTGTTACATTATTCCCACCATATATATTTCCATCCTCATAAATCTAGATGATAGAAATAATAAGACATAAGGTTAAACCACTAGTCTAGTATAACAAAATTTCAACCCCTATGTTTTCAAGAGATTCATTTATGCTATAAATATAGTTTTACTAATGGTAAATTTCTATGTAACATGAATTTATCATTTCAAACCAAAGGTATGAAAGTTGTGGAGAACCAATTAGATCAATCAATTCATGAGATACCCAGGAACAAGATAAAAATGGAAATTGACTCGCCGATTAACCACAAGAAGGTAAAAAAAATGTGAACTATATTGGATTATAATATAAGGATAATTGATATAAAATTATAATCATATTGGTTAAGATCTAAAATGGTTTCAACAACCAAATAAAAAACTTTCCTCATATACGCAAGCAGAAACTCTTAAACTCTTAAAATCAATGAGGAACACCTGATCATTGATTAATAACATGGTAATAGAAAAAAATAATGTGTATAAATTTAAATTTATATAGATGATGTTATGATTCTATAAATAGTTTTATATAAAGAATCCATAAAAAAATTTAAATGGATGAAATCAATCTATATGAAAGTGAGTGTTTCATGAACTATTAAAATTCATCGGATGCTCCCCCTAAATAATATCAAATAGATAGCGCACTTTGATCAAAGATTCTATATTGAACTCACAAACATTCGACATTACAAAGGTTAGTGAATTTACCACTATCCTAGAAAGAAAATTGGTTTCAGTAAAATATAAGATAATTAGGACATGATATGAGATCATTAGTTCCCAAAAATACCGTATTACTTGGACTTCACCTACACTATTTCTGAAATAGGAATGAAAATAATTGAATGAATGCAATGGTCAATGAAGGATTTGATGAAATAAAAATATTCATGACAGGCGGTGCTAAGGTCTATAAGAATTTATTCCAACTATTGTGAATGGTATAGGTAAAAGTCACTTCATTCCCACTGACCAGTGTTCAATGTTATATCCATTGTGTATCTTCCCTACACGTGGATATAAAATATAGTTTAGATTTTCCTAATAAAAAGAGGAAACCAAATTGGTTCCTGATATACGTTAGTGGATTTTAAAACTCTCTCTACCAATTGATGACTCCCCACCATTAAATTTTAACATAATTGAATGACTATAAGTATTCTACCCCTAAAATTCCATATACTTGGTCACCTATGTTAAAAATAAAAAAAATGAAGAATGAAAACCATGATATCATCTTGGTTTATACAACTCAAGATCATTTTAGTGATTTATCCCAGGAATCAACAATGATCCCATGTTTACTAACCCAACACCTAGAGACTTGTGAGACAAGACAAAAACTACCTATTTGATCAAAAAACATGAGAAATTGTTAGAGTAGTCCTTTTTGATACCATACATGAGAATACATTAACTTCAAAATAGAATATAGCCCACTTATAATAGAGGGTATGAGTCCTCAAGGTATTTAAGAATAGAAATCCCTTGTTACTAAAGCTGGGGAAAATACAATGCATAAAATTTTACAATGTAAAATTTAAAAGGAATGTACCATCACTAAAACATTCTCAACAACCCACAAAAATCATAAAAATTCCAATTAGAATAGACGGAACTGGATCAGATACGGTTCTTAACCCTTCTCTACAAATCCTACCTAAAAAATGTGATAACCCCGATGAAAAGATAAACATATTTTTCCAAAGTTATAGGAGTATCCCACCAACCAATCAACATACCATTGAATACAATCAAACACTGTATTCCCAAAATTATAACAAATTCACGTTGAAGTAAATGAATAATACCAGAGGTGGACCATGTAAAAGGTCCAAAAAAAATGGTGACCCTTATAAACTCTTTTATATCTTACTACCCATATGATGTGTTAAGGCTAGTCCCATGATATGTTATATCTTTATGAAACTACTATTTTCCCTTGAAACATTATGTTTATCATAGAGAGAAAAAATATCATTCATAATAAAGGTGGAAATAAGAATGCATAAGTATCACAAAAGATATAAGAAACCTGAAAACACAATCTGAAGGACTAGCTAAACAAGGACAACAATACAAAAACATAATCAGCATAACAAGTACAAAAACACCCCTAGAATAATAATTTTCTATGGAAAAATCCAATAACATATTTTTAATAATTTTACATCCATACTTCAAGTTATAGAACAACATAAAGGTTTCCATCCACCAATCCATCACATAAAAACATCCCTTATGAACCACATGAAAAGTTATCAACTTCCAAAAAAAAGATAAGATTTCAGATAAGGATTCTATCTCTTAATAACATAATTAAAGAAATGATTTCAGTCCATTACAAAATCTAAACACCATTATAACCTTTTAAAAATCATTCTATAGAAATAATTTTGAAAACAATGTGCTATAATATTATTATTATAATGATTTTTTTTTGAAAAAACAATAAATTGTACATTTTAAAATAATTAAAGGTCTCCTTTTTGAAACTCTTTTTCCTAAGGTCCTAATAAATAATTGTCTTTAAATATTTTACAAAATCAAAAATTTCTAAAATTTTTCATGAAATATTCCGAAAAAATACTTTCGTAATTCCTATTTTATGTTCAAAATTCATTTTTAAAAAACCTACAAAAAATTCTCCAATTTTAAAACTTCTTCATTTTCTACTCATGGTTAATAAATCAAGATCTTAAAAATATAATAAACTACTCCATGTAACCATTACTAAGAAAAAAATATGTATCAATCATCTCATATAAATGAAAATATATCCAAATTTCTTATTAAATCACGACTAATCAACTAGTTTAGGGTAAAAAACAATTTTACTATATGAAAACATCATACCTATTTGAAATTATTTCAAAAAATGACAACATTATGCCAGATAAACTGTGCTTCCATGTTTTATTCCATTATGTTTTACGGTTAGGTATACCATTAGAAACATTATACTAACAGTTAATCAAGGTCAATTAAGGAATAAATTTCAACATTTAAAAATTTCCACATCAAAGATTTCAGATGCTTTCATAAACAATGATATGTTAAATGAAATGTTGAAAAACACATAAAATATTAAAACATATGCTTCCGATTAACATATAAAAACTTTATTTCTTTCATACAACATTATTTTATAATTATCAATATTATATGAAATAATTATAACATGCTATTTTATATTAAGATGTGAAATTATAAAAATTAGTTACAGTTTTAGAATGGTTTTGTGGCTAGTAATTGAATATTAATATTTATCCAAAGAAAAAAAATAACATAAGACTATTTTATTTAACATAAATAAATTCTAGTTTCAACAATATTTTAAACACGAGACATGCTTCACTATTTATGAATAGAATAAGGAATAACTACTACATTGTATTCTTTTTATAAGGAACAAATACTACATTGTATTCTTTTTAACTTATCATGATATTAACAAAGGTAATAATAAATCAATGTTGTAGTATGGTATTTATTTAATCCTAGCATATGTGAACCAACTTCAAAATCATTAAATTGGAATTACACATGACATGTTTTGAAAAGATTAAAATTTTCGGCCAAATGAAAGGTAGTCAAACATGTGTAAATTTTCTCAATGATGCTGACATAGAAATAGTTAAAAGGAAAAAAATGGTAAACCTGTAATTATTTATATTATTAATCAATTTAAAATTGTTTAAAATACCTAAAAATAACATGTATTCTAATTACTATTTAGTAAATTATAGATAATTGAAGTTATTAATAGTGGAAGTTCTAGTTCCATACTAATGTCAAGTTCCTTTATGTAATAAAACACAAGGAAGGACAAAATTTAAAATAATGCTAAAAATAATAAACACACAATACAAAAAAATGAATATTTATCATGTTATTGCAACCATTTCATAGAAACTCTTAGTTTTTTACAAATAATAATTACCCATCTCATAAAATACATTTATCTTGTTTCCATCAACCAATACATGGCTAAATTCTACATGAATGATACAATAATAGTGGGAAGTCTATTTACTAATGCATGATATGAAACTCTCTTTATATAAACTTATGGCGAGGAGGTGAATAAAAACCTAGAAGTTTATTATAATAATTTTGGTTCTCAAACCACCCTAGTAACTAGAAGTTCAACATAAAGAGGTTAAATACATCTTCTTATGTTATAAATTTCATGTCTTGACACATCCTATCTCATTTATAAAATCTTAACGGATGGAATTAAATAAACTAATAACATTTGTAATATCCTAACCCTAACCATTGGTTTGGAAAGACTTAATGAGTCATTTACCTAAGGAGGCATCCCCAAGACACCAAATGATGGAAATAAATTACAAGGGTATGTGTAATAATGGGGATATGATTTAAATTTACATAAAAAACATGTAAGATAAAACTCAATAAAAAGGGATACATATATTACACATTAATCAAAACAAGAAGAAACCAAAAAAATAAAACTAAGAATAAAGATCAAATTATCGAAACAAATATAAGAACAAAAAAGTCTACAATACGACCGACCCAAAAATAATGGCCATGTTCCAAGAATGGTACTATTATCAAGGTCTACAAAACATTAAACACTAAGCTCTATGATCCATAAAGAGTATATAATCCCCCACACTCCATTGTAAAATTAAGAGATATACCTCTATTCGCATCATATCGAATAAAGACTACATACACACCAAGGCTCATATACAATGGTCAGTATACAATCACAATTGGAAATCTACCAAAATCTTCCCACACATGCCACTATTAATAGTACGAGTTACCAGAATTTATATAAACAATCAATATTATGAAATTATTTATCAAGGTAATTTCCTAAGAAAATACAAAGGTGAATATCAGGTAGTTAAAAAACAAAATCATAATTCTACATAATTTTAAAAAGACAATGGTTATAATTTTTTTTAATCTTTAAAAAACCATACCATTAAACATGGAATAATAATTCCACAGTCTCACACACACTCAGAAAACTAATGTAACAATTCTTCTATCTTGTTATTCTAGAGTCGACCACCGTTGTTCCCTTCTGTTTTTGTAATGAGGTGAAAAAGGTGTGATGTTGTTGAGTTTATTTTCATCATCAATTGGTTTATGTTCCGGGGCATGTAATTATTTTCTAGTGTTGGTTGTATAGTTCTATGGTGTGTTAGTGTTTCTTCAATTCTACCCCTAGTCAGTGCTCTTTCTTGGAAGGATCGAAGATGTTGTTTTATATATTATTGAATATTTGGGTTTGTTTCGGAAGGATTTGTTGGATACATTTACATTGATTTGGTTTTTATATTTTTTGGTAGATGGATAAAGAGTGGTCTTGATTAGATGTTGTTCAATCCCAGATTCTAACCGATTATTGTGATTTTTTTGGTTAGTAGGATGAAAAAAGTAAACATTGAGGCGACTCAAGAGGGGTTCTAAAGAGATTACCATCCTGGAACAGGTCATTTCATGTTATTTAGGTTGAATCGACTTTGAAATTTTTATGTCTCTAGGTTCCTTCCACCCTCTCCCACGATGTTTGATGAAAAGGTTTCAAATGTATTTTTGGGATGTGCTGCTCGAGAGGATACCAACATTCTTGGTGGCACATGTTTCATTGGATCAATTTTATCTCTTTCAAATATAAATTGTATGTCTTTTTTTGTTCAATGGTTATTGTGTTTGGTGGATGATCAGTTTATATAGGTAGTTAGTTTGAGGTAGAAACATGATTTCAGGTTCAGTACAATAGGATCTAGTCTCAATCCTATGCGAACGATAGTTTTATGTAATTTTAAATTTTAATTCTTATTTTTTGAATTTTTAATTTGGTTTTTTTTAATTTTGTGTTTATATTTCTCCATATATTTTTTGTGGTTACCACTTCAAATTTTAAAAGTGGTTCGAAAATAACAAAAAAAATTAAATTGTAGGAACAAATATCATTCAGCTTATGATAAGTTCACACATTCATTATTTTAATATAATTAGATTAATCTTTTAAAAATATTTAATATAATATCTTTCATTCATTAGACCAAAATATAAATTTAAATCCATGTTTAAAAATGGGGTTTACCAAGAACTATTAAAAATTTACCATTTCTAATTCATCAAACAAACAGGTTTTCCCAAAAAATAATCCAATATTTCCTTTTTGAATCATAATCAAAACAGTTATGAAATCTAAGTTTCTCAAGTCATAAAAAAGTGGGCTCCATAATAATAAATCATAATGGGGTTTCCTTGAAAACTAAAATAAAACATTTTAAAATATAATCCATCAAGTTCTAGAACATGTTGTGAAAATAATTTTAAAAAAATGATTGATATAATGGTTCCAATCATAGAAACCATGATCTAAGGGGGTTTTCAAAGGAAAATGAGTGGATTTAAAAAAGGATAATAATGAGGAGAAAATAGGTATCTAACATTCTATCTCCCATATCCTATGAATCTTTTTGCATTGAAATGTAGTTTAAAAAGGAATAAGATATTCAAAAACTCATAGGGAATGTCCATGGTTTGAGACCCTAGGTTAAAAGGGGAATAATGATGGTTTTCAAGGATGTTTTAGGTCTATAATTGAATTTTTTATTTTAATTTTCTCTAACAAAAAAATTATTTATCAAAGTTTAAATACATTTTAAATCATCTCTATCATAGAAATTTCAAGGATACATGGTTATCACATGGTTTGGCCAAACTGTGTGCCTTCCTAGAAGACTCCTCTAACTGTCACAAAATTTCATAGGAAATACACATGGTTTCCCCTAACTATGATCGAATTGTGCCCCTCCAAAACCATTATAAAATAATTCAAAACACCAATATTCCTCCCAAAACACAACCAAATAAAAATTAATATTAAAATAAAATAAAAACCACAAAATAACTAGGGGTGTTACAAATTTTTAATCATAGAGGGTAGTTGATTTATAAAGATACAATTTCACTTATATTTTTAATGCATTGAATTTATAAATTTCAAATTAATTAGTTTTTTATTATACATATATTGATTGATTAAATTTTATTAAATTCTTTAAATTCCCAATAGGATTCCATACCTAATTTCTTATATCTATCATACAGATTTATTGATAGATATTTGGGATATGTAATCAAACTAGAACATTTGTTGGTATCTTGTTGAATATATGTTTGTATAGTGTAAAATTTAATATGATTGGGGCATTAATATTTTTGAGACCTTTATCCTTATGTCCCAATAAAACAATGTATATTTATTTATTTCTTATATATTAAATGAATTAACTTATAAGGGGAAACCACATTACTTGAATATTATATCTTTCATACCACACTCTTTGATGTTTTTCAGGATATTCATTGGTTTAATTGTGAGAGAGAAGGTTATTTGTGGTGTAATTGGGATTAATTACATTGATGAGAAGGTGTGGCTATGTTTTATTGGATATTGGGTTAGTTCATGAGTTATTATAATTAAGATTCATTGTCACTCACTCTAAATGGATAAAATAATTGCTAAAAAAGAGAAAGAAAAATAAAAATCACCTTTAAGCATTTTTGAAAACGAATGATTTTGAGAAAAAAATATTTTTTAAACCAAGGGTATCATTAATTATTCTATATATGGAATATTTATTATTCTACACTAAGTTTGGTAAGTGGGGTAATATTACATTGAAGACGGTACTTTCACTGAGATTGAAAATTTGATTATCATTATATATAATTTAGTGTTAAACCCCCTATTTGAGACTATAATTATTTATACATCAATTACATACCTACCTTAAACCATAGAGTCATAGGATACTACATGAACCCTTTATGTTTTATTCTAGATTTTTATTTACGAGGTGTAGATTTGAGATCCTTGGCACGACTATGGTTAGGATCATGTATTCAAGGTAGGAGACTAACTCTATTTAAATGTAACTTGAGTGATTAGTGAATGTGATTCAAATAGAGATATATCATAAGTGAAATTATTAGTAACAATAAATTAAGCTTCATTAATTATTGTTTGGACAATGTTAATAAATTTAAAATGGTATTCTGAAATTATTAATCGATTAGTTCCTTTTAAAAGTGGAGAGTTGAATTGATATCATTTATGTGAAATATAAATGTTTAGTTTCCCCATTGATAATTTTCTATTTTTTTAATTGTGATTTTAAAATTAGTATCATGGACTTTATTTTTGATTTTTTCATATTTATTATGGAGGAAAATCATGTTTTAAGTGTGGGGGATTTGGTGAATAAATTTTATGCAAAAATTTTTATGATAAATTCAATAATTTTATTAGTTAAATAAATAAATTATATAAAATTATCCAGAGTTTCATTTATTTCTCGTAAATTATTATTAAAGTAATAATATAAGAAAAATAATTTTTTATAGTTGTTTTAATGGAAATTCACAATTTAAAAATGTTTCATTTTAGGTGAAAAAATATGGACTTGATTACACGGCTATGGAGTTCCTTAGAAAAAATGAGAAGCATAAGAGATGAGAACCATTTATTATTAGGATGGAAGAGGACTAGGGAATTGCTAAATATGGGTAAGTGTTGGGCACATACTGGTTGACAAGTTTGGGAGGAATCTATGGCACTGGTTGGTACCACAATTGGCTAATCAGGTGGATATTACCATGGTTTGACATTTTAAATGGTTTCCTAACTTGCTTGATGTTGATTTGGGAAAAAGAAAATACCAACCACTGTTTCTCATTTACCAAAACAGTTAAATTTCAAACCAATCCCATGTTGTCTTCCTTGTTTATAACCTTAATTTTCTTGTGGAATTACTTCTCATGCTTCACCATAGGTCCCCCATTTTAGTCAAGGGGATCCAGATGACCAAACATTTATAAAAATATGGACACCCTAAAATCTTTTATTTTTACTATAAACAAACTTGGAGAATGATTTAGTGGATATTTAAATATCATAAGTGTTTTATATGCAATGTGAATGAATGCACATATAAGGAAGCTCAGACTACATGGACCAATTGCAACATGGTAGTCGTTTTTGTACCAAAAATTATGAATAAGAAGAAACAATATGTATAAGGTTACAAAATAATTATTTACTGGTGTAATAGAGGAGCTCGATTGGGAAGGGTAACCAAAGATTTAGTGTGATGAATTTTTGATGTAGAGTATTGACTATAGTATAGTTGTGAGATAAAGGTTGTTTAATTAAAGTCAATATGAAGGATACATCTTGGGTGATAAAATGCATTATAGAGGATCAATTTAAGGAAGTTTCATGGATTTTGGTTCGAAGAAATTTATATCAAAGGATAGTGTTTACTTTTAATCCATGAATGGAAATGTAGTGGAGTTCACATGATGATGAGTTTTTACGTCAAAGTTATAGTCCATGCAATATAATTCCTATCTATAAAGATATAGAAGTTCAGGATTTTCAATCCATTTATGTGTTTATTGATGTGAAGTGGAGGTGATATATGGATGTTTCCATGCAAAATCTCACCTATATCCATGTGGATTATAAGTTCCACTTTAAATAAGATATATACTAGATATATGATATATATATATATATAAGGAAAATATTTTATAGATATATCATTTAGATATGATTTATCTATAAAATTAGGGAATCCATTGTGCCTATATTTTATAAACTTTTTTTAGCGTAGGTTCACTGACTAAGTATAAGATTAACATCTAGGCTCTATAGTGAATTTGGAAGTTAAGGGTTGTCCAAAAACATGGTGCTCTATAGTTAGGATTTCATTTTCCCTTTTTATTTTCATTATGAAATAGTATAATTCATACATGGTTTGTGAGAGTAATATAAGTATATTTTCTTCCATGTTTATGATATATTTATTTTAGTTAACAACTCCATTCCCTCTTTTATGGTTCCTTGTTTATAAATGGTTAATGAAAAATCAGCTATGAGTGGATAAGTTTCATAAAATAGGGTAGAATAGTTGGAAAGGGATGTGTACATGTTTTTAAATCTTTTGTTAATGTGATAATTTATTATTTTATAGTATTTCATTGAATTTGTTTTAATATCATGTATCCAAATAACCTAGAGAGATAAATGGTGGTTAGGGGATGAAACCCCATGTAATATAGGGGATTTGGGTTTTGATAACTGACAAAACTCCACATTTCATGTTTGATATTGATTTTAATACATCTAGATAAGATATAGACTACCTCAACTAATTGGATTGATATTCCTATGTAGTTTTAGTTTGATTCAACCCATTAGATCTTAATACCCCAAATATTCTCATGAATAATGATTTTGATTATCTCAATATTGTGATTGACTAACTTCTTAATATCAAAAACCTTCTTGGGTTGTTAGATTCCCTCTCCTCATCCATTTTTTCATCTAACTTTTTCACTTTATTAATTCAATTTTATATAATTGTTTAGTTTATTATTTTTACAAAATTAAAATATATTAGATTTATAGTTGTACTTATTAATAATGAGATTGACCTTAGGGATTTTATATTCTATTATAATTATTTTTAGTTTTAGTGATTTTGAGTTTCTTTTTTTGAATTCTGAACTAAATCAAGAATGTTGGAAGTATATTTTCCCACGAACTTGGCTAATTTAGATGGGTATGGGACCATGAGGAATAAATAAAAAAAACAAAGATAAGTACATTATTAATTTTATTGATCCATTCACTCAAATTACATGTTTAATGTTTATGAAACAAAAGTATGATGTCTTATGTACGTTAAAATATTTTCAAAGAAGTACTAAAAAATAGTGCGAGTTTTCCCTCAGGAAGATCTAGATAGACAATTGAATTTAGTTTAAATATGTAATGTTTTAAGATTATCTTGATATTCATTATAACTTACATGAAAAAAGTGCACCATTCACTCTACAATAAAATGGTCTCTCTGAATAGAAAAACTTTTGTTTTATGGGAATCGATTAGATAATTAAAGTTGAGCATAATACTTCTTGATATTTTTGAAGGAAATATATTAGTTCAATGGTTTAAATTTGAAATAATTGTCTATACAAAATAAATTAAAATATCCCCCTTATGAAATGTTTTATAAAATGTATCCACTTTTTATGTACCATACTGTGTTTGGAAGTTCTTGTATAATCAAGTTAAAAGTCGAAAATATTGGTATTTTTTGTTAAGAGGAGTTTTTATATATTTTTAGTTATCCTAAAAATGGTTGGTAAAATTGTAGTTATAATAAGGATACTAGAATAATAGTTTATACTTATTACATGAAGGTTTTGGTACATTAAAATAAAGAATTTATAGATTTTAAATCATGTTCTAGAAGTGTTGTTGATACTATTTTTGTCCGAAATCCAAAATAAATTTTAGAAAAAGATGAAATGGTTATAGATTTATAGGTTGGAGAAGAAGATTAAACCATTTTTAGTGATGAGGAACTCCCAAATTCATCAAATCCAAGCCTGATAAGACAAGTCTAGGTCTAAAATATTATTTGAAATCAAAATTAGACAGTATATACTAATAGGGATCGTATATAAATATCTTAGGCTTCATTATTATCTGAAGTTTAACATTAATATATTGAAGAATCATTGAAGTACCAATTGTTTTTTGATGCTATGAATGATGAAATAGACCAAATATTGAGGAAATATACATGGAAATTAGCTTCAAAACGAAAATAAAAGAATTTAATTGGAAAAAATAGAGTGTTTCGTAACAAGTTGAATGAAAAGAGAGAAATTGTGAGAAATAAAGAACGATTTTTTATCAGTTTGATTCAAAGGTAGGAGTGGAATTTTTTGAATGTTTTCCCAATTTTCAAGGCTTGAAATCATTATAATATTTATTTTTATTTCTTCACAAAGAAAATGTTTGATTTTTCAAATGGATATTAATAGGAGTTATATATTGATAAACCTTGAGTTTTATTTCTTTGATAAGATCAGAATACTATTTTATTGTTAAAGAAAAATTTATATGGGATGAAATAAGACCCAAGAGCTTGGAATTTGAATCATAAAAACTATTTTAAGAAGCTTTATTTCATAAAAGAAAGAGTGAACATTTTTATTTATATACAAGGTAATAAAGAGGAAACTCCATATATTATTATTTATAGAGATTATATCATATTTTCTGAAAATAATTAAGATGATGTGGATAAGTTTTCAAAGGAGGCGAAGAATATTTTTGAATTATCCATGTTTGGTGAGATGAGGCATTTTTTTGGGTAACAAATTTGTGAAGAGAGAGATCCCCTTTTTATTTTAAAAGATAATTATTATAGATAAATTCTTAAAAATTTGGTAATGGAGTATTCAAATATGGGTTCTATTCCAAACTCAGTAGGAACAAAGATGTTCAAATATGATCAAGGAATATTAGATGATACTAGTGAATTTAGGAAGTTAGTGGGATCTATATTATATCACAGAAATTCACGGGTAGATATAGTGTATGTTTTTTCACATTGTTTCAAGTATAAATTTGCACCAAAATAATCACAATTCATGGATATAAAAAAGGATTCTTAGGTACATAAATGAAAAAATTACTATTTGTTTAAATATCATAATAAATTAATGTTTGGTTATATAGATGAAAATTGGGAAGGATATGTTGGTGAAAATTATCCACATCTAGTAAATATTTCTTCCTTTAAGAGTGGTGAATTATTTTTAACACTGAAAAAACTAATTTAGTTACCTTGAGAATTATTGAGACAAACTATGTGGTTATTACACAATCCCCAACTCAGATAATGTAGATGAAGAGTTATTTGGAAGATATCAAGGTTGAAGTGGGGATAACACTACTATTGGGATGTAATAATCAATTATAAATAAAATTATCAATGAATAATTTTCATCATTCTAGACCAAATAAAATTGATATAGAATATCACTTCCTCAAGGAGCTTGGGGAAAGAAATTAATTAAATATGTAATTTGTTCAAAAAATGGATAAAGTTTTCAATGATTCCATAAATTATTTATCAAAAGATATATTTCAAATACTAAGGTTAATGTTTGGAGTTTAAGATCCTCATTATCAAGGATATTGTTGGATTTTCATGTCCTCTATATCATATTGTATTTTGATATTGTTGTCTAATAGGTAGAAAAATTAGCAACAACATATTTTTTTGTGGTTTACTTTGTTTTAGTTTTAAAATGGGGAGTAACCATTTATATGTGTTTCTACTTATGGGTATAATATATTTAGAGAGAGTTATTAAAATTGGTATGAAGTTAATTAAACACGGTGTACATTTGAACTATTTGAACAAATTTTTTGAAATACCTATAGGCATCTTTTCTAGAATTTTTTCATTAATAGGTTCGTTGGAAAAAGTTTTTCTATTGATGATATATTTGATGTGATAAAGATAATTAGGATTATGAATTGATCGAATAAGTATTGATTATAAAATTTGATGATCAATTATTGAGAAGTAAAATGTTTCACCTTGAAATGTTTCTTGAGTGGTATCATTTCATGAGGGGAATCATGAAAATATAGTTTAAAAAGATTTTAATATTTACCAATTTTTTATGTACGAATTGATTTTGTAAGGAAATATTATAATTTCTTACAATGATTTCACTCATTTATTATTAAAATAATTCAATGATGACTCATTAATAAGTTTAACAAGTTTGTGAGGGATTTATATTCTTTGTTGAAAATAAAATCAATTGGGGGATATTTTTGGGACTGTGTTTTTGAGTTCAAGTATTTTTGAAAGTAAGATGATCTTGGTGATGATTTTTGAAGACCATAGATGAAGATTTTATGTAAATGTATTGAAGATGTTACCTGGTATTTTAGTGTGTATCCAAACAAGAAATATTCCAAAAGGATGAAGTGTATGTTATTCCTGGGGTTTATTTTTTGTCAATTAATAAACCATGTTCAAAATAAAGTGATGTTTGGTTATTAATTTGTGGTTAAGTTCACTAAAAATTTGTTTATGTTTTAATATGTTTGGAATCAGTTTTAAGAGGTATGGAATTGATATGGAATCATTTGGAGTTAATTTTTATTTCTGAAGCTTGAATATGGATTTTTAATTTCAGATAAATGCATGATTGTATGAATTCATCGTATGAATTTGTGTTTTATGTAATGATTCATCTTATGAATTTAAGATTTCATATGACTTTTACACATGTATTTGAATTTCATATGACTTATAAATATATTTTGTATGAGTTCTTTTTTTACTTTAAGTTTAAAATCATATGACTTATGTGTAATTTGGTAAGATTTTATACCAAACCCTAAGTCTTCATTTTTTAGTTTGACATCATAATAAAATGAATTTTTATTTGGTCATATTTTTTGAAAAGGAATTAATTGTTGATATATTTTACTCCAAAGGTATGAATTTTTGTGGGATGTCTTTGATGAGGTGTATAGAATTAAAACCCATTTAAAGAACCATCAAAACTAAATATGATGATGCATTGTAAGCTGATATTCAATGAAATAAATATAATGATATATCTTATCTTGATTCTAGTATTTTTTGAATAAAAAGAATAATTCATGGTGTATTTTATGCCAGGAAGCAGGTTTCACTATCTTGCCTATTGCACACATGCATATTCAAATTTTTTACATGAAGATATCAGAGAAAAAAGTGAAAGGATGAAAGGAATTCTAACAAAGATGCCCATGAATGTCCTAATTTTTGGGTTACGATTACAAGAAGTTTTGAGAAGGAGACACATGATCTTCTATCATGATAAACCTTTAGGGAATTTAAATTAAAATTTGAAATATTCTATGACTATATAATTACAAAAAGGAGAAACAAAAGGTGGGTGTACTGGAATATTTGTTTTATGTAATTTCATGATTATATATTCATCAAACAATAAAAAATTCCATGGTTTTTTGAATTATAAAAATACCATTTGAGTTATATTAGAATCTAAAAACAAATAGAGGGATAAATAAAGGTTATGATTCTATATAACATAAATATATTTTATCAAAATGATTTTTTATTCAACTGTCATTTCATGGAGTGATGTGCATGGAAATTTAATTAGTGTCGTTCTAATGTGCAAGAACAAAATAAGAAGAATAATAACTCAACACACCCACCAAATTAATAATAGTCTATATGAGGAAGAAATATCCGATCTCACCCACACCACAAATTATTGTAATGTAAGTGGTACAATTATGTGAAATATGCACCGAATCATAATCCAGAGATATGAAAAATATCAGTTTCAATATTATACCCTAATCATTATACTCACATCATTATTTTAGTGGGTATTGTGGTTGTAGAGGAATCTATATCACAATAATGACTTGGCTTCTCACATTGAGATGCAAACCTTGTAAATATTTTATATTCCATTCTATTTCCATGCATTTCGGGGAAATGATATAAAAATCACCACACTATAATAGGTGTAAGATCCTACTTTATAAGAAACAGAAAGATATTATATATCACTTATTTATCCCCTCTTAGTCATATTTCATTGATACTCTAGGTGGTTATATAGTAAAGGACCATCGCAAATGGAAATCATATAGTATTTTAATTAATATAATAAATTAATTTTTTTTCATAATAACAATAATATTTTTCACAAAAAAAAAATATAAAATCCTTTATAAGAGTTAGACATGAAAATGATAAAGAAATATAAAAGGTTAAATTTTATTGAGTTTGCATTAAAAAAATATTTGAGAAGGGAACATGAAAAACTAACTTCTGCAGAGAAAGGAAAGTAAAAATAAACTAGCTATATATGGAAGAAACATATATAAATATAATATTAGAGAATAATATGTGAATAATAGAGATATGGAGAGATTACGAGAGAAAAATATTAACACAAAATTTGATAGTGGGTTTGGGAGTTCCCTTACATTAGTTCCTAACATTTCTTAGTACACATGTTTAACATCCAAAATAATAAAATTAAATAAATAAAATAATTCATTAGAGCCATATTTCAGGATTATTTAATTTATTATTATTATTTTATGTTCATTTATTATCATTTTATTTATTCTTGGTGTTCATGTCCATCTCTTTAGGGATGTTTGTCTCATGGTTCTAAGTTCACATCATTATATTGGTAATAATCAATGACCATGTTTAAATAAACCATGATTCCATATGTATAATGATATAAAGATAATTCATTTCATAGATTTCAAAATTGTCCAAATATGTAAAATTAGTCCAACATAAGAAAGATTCATTGAGTATAATTTTTGTTCCTTTAATGGTTTGTTTATTTAAGTAGTTTTTCTATCCATTATGAAATTAATTTATATTATTTAATTATTTTGATTACTTATCCATTATAGAATATGAATCATAATAGAATATATGTATTATATACATGTTTAATAATAAAAATATTTATTATAACCATTCATGAAGGTAGTAATAGTTATTTAAAAACATCATTCTTATAAGAGATTATCCATGAATATATGTAGGTTTTAAAAAAATGATTTCTTTATTATATGGTTTACAAAATTCACATAAAAATATCACAATAGAATTTAATTATGAAATAGAACCTAGTTATTTGATTTATATGGTGTAACAAGAATAAATAATGAAATATAATGGAAAAAATAATGACCATGAGTTTTTACCTTTCACCATAGGATGACTCCTTTGTTATCTGACGTTGAAGTTTTGAGGGAGTTATTTTGATAAAACTAGACCATCACCAATTTTTAAAATATGTCCATGGGAGATAATTTTGTACAAAATTCACATGCTAAGAAGGTTATGGTTTTGGGGTATGTTGGGTGATATTTATAAGAGGATAAAATTGATCTTTTTGAATAAATCATTAGAATAAAATATTAATTCATATAATAATGCTCAAACATGTATTTTAATAGTAAGGGTATTGTTATATAATAGTAAATGGGGTATTATAATATTAATTTAACATCTATAAACCCAAAATTTCATTCATAAATCACTATTATGATATGATATACATTATTATTCAATTGAAAATTTTAAGACATTATGTACTAAAAATTTATACTTTTACCTACATTATGGTACATAGATTGGTTAATATTTAATTGTATTTTAAAACTTATATGTACTTATTTAATTGAGGGTAAATATTATTTAAAATTTTAATTCCTCATTTACCTAAATGGTCAGTTTATTATTCCAATGATCATGTTACCTTTTAAAAATTCATATTACTATTCTAATTTTTTTTCTGCTCTAATAGTACTCTTTATAAAAACTATATATATTTACACCTCCTATAAAGACATATTTTTTACAACATTATTGATTTAATCAATCTTATATAATGGTTTTATCTACTTTGTTTCCAAAATTTATAAAATATTTAAAATTGTTTGTTTCATTTTTATAGTTTTGTTCAGGACTGTGATAATTCTAAGAGACTATGATGTACTGGAATTTTGAAATCTCATTATGTAATTTAATTTTTTTATTATCCCATTATAATATTTTAAAATTTATGGACTATATTTATACTTCATATTTAATGTTTTGTGTTTATGGAATAAAATAGTCTTTATTTTTATTATGAGGGTGCATGTGACTTATTTATATTATACCTCATGACACACATATATATTTAAGAGGAAAATTCTATATATAATACTCTTGGTTATTAAAATAATATTAATTTTTTATGATAATGGAAATCAAAAACACCTAAAACACTACTATAGACATCCACTGAGTATATCTATGGTGGTAGGTACCAATAAAAATTAGGAATTATAGTCATAAGAAAGAAATAATTAATAAAATAGTTCCTTACTATAACACCGAAGGATTTTCAAAATATTTTTTGTTTTTATTTAATTAGGAGAATGTAATGAAAAAAATATGAGTAGTATGAATAAATTAATTTATAATTTTATCATTGGAAAATGTAAAATGTTTAAATATTCACAACTGAGAAAAGGGTTATTGCCACGGTTCACAACCATGCCAATAGGCCCCAAAAACTTGTCCAAAGGCTACGGCCACGGTATTGGCCAACCGTGGCTGCTATCGCTGTGGCAGTAGGTCCCGGACTATTGCAACAGTTTTAACCATGACAATAGCTACCTATTTCCATGGTTTTGAAAACCATGGAAATAGGTCTCAAAATTTGAAATTTTGGCACTTAACCTATAGCCACGGTTTAAACCAAGGATATAGGTGTCTATTGACATGGTTTTAACCATGGAAATAGCCTCAGAAAACTCTGGCAATAACAAAAAATTATATATTTCCCCAGCGGGTTTTGATCCTTCACCTCCACTATGCAGTCCAACGCACTGACCACTACACTGAGCCCCAATTTGGATATATATATATATTGATATATATATTAACAAAATCCGTGGGAATTGACTCAAGACCGAGGCGATAGGGCTTACCACCAATTTTTTTGCGGGAATTGTTTTTCCCACGGTATCACGGGAACCCTATAGCAACGGTTTTGGAGAACCGTGGCTATTGGGTAATGATACAATTGTCCTACAACCACGATTTTTCTAACCATGTAAATATCCATGGGATATTCCCATGGTTTGGAAAACTATGGCCATAGGCCTATCGCCACGGTTTTAAAACTGTGGCCATAGGCCACAGAACCGTGGCTATAGATCCCTGGCAGTAGCTTTTTTTTTGTAGTTGTGATTCATTTATTTATTTGTAAAATTTCATAATTGTTACATTCATATAATTATTTTATAATATATTACGAATATTATTATATCTACAACTATTTATATTATTTAATTAAGGGGGAGTTATTAGTATTATAATATATATTATTATTTATTGATATAATTTAGGGGTATAAAAACATATTATGTGGATAATTTCTTATTGATAAATATTTTAAATCATTTGGGATAGATGTACGACACAACCATTGAGAAGAAAAATTAAAAAATAATATAAACAACCACGATCATTCCGTAAAATGAATGAAAAAAGGTGATACATAAAATTAATGATTAGAGAACATGGAATCCATTTTCCAAAGTCACATGTCTTCTATATTGATGTTATTTCTCCATTTCCATCCATTAACTCTATCACTCCCTCTAAATCCATATCATCTTCTCACTAATATAAAATTATTCATTCTTGTTTTATTTTTTGATCAATGAGTTTCTTTTAAACTATGATGCTGAGGAAAAGTTAAGATCCGTGGTCTCATTTTTATTTTATGAGATTTTGGTTGCAGTTTCATTTGAATTCATTTTTTTCAATCTAGTTTATGTGATTTTTCAATTCATAATAATTATTAAAGAATCCAACAACCATTTTTAATGAAATTTATAGCCACCACAAAAACAAGTTTATCCCAATTTACCATTTAGTAAGCACATTGAAATGTTGTGTGTCATTTTAGGATTGGAATTTCCCAGTAGTGTTTAACTAAGGAAATGTTTTTCAAAAGAAAGTTATAATATGAAATGAATTTATTTAGATCATATATCTACACTTGTTAAACTGTTGAAACATTATGTATACTAAAATAGAAATGGTTATGTCCAACAATATATATGAGTTTAAATTATCCATTTCTTGTTTGAATAATAATGTTATTCAAAAATTGTTTATCAAGTGTTTAAATATATAATTTCAATTTCCTTTAGATGTGTTTAGTTGATTTTTAAACTTTTAATGACTTCCCATGATGTTACATGGATGTTAACTTATTTAAAGGAATATATAAATGAGTATATATACATATATATAAATAATTTTTTTGTGTGATGACGATTTATATTAATAATTTCTAAATGGTATATCTGAGTGTTATGATAATATTTAAGGATGTATTAAATCATTGGATGTGTATTTAAAAATATAAATATAAACTTTAATTCATTTTTTATATGATACAATTATATAATTAGATTTTGGAGTATTATACCTAGAATAATAATATGATTTTAATGACATGAGAAATGGGGATAATAAATTCAATATAATTAAATGAGATTTTAGTGGGGATTTATATATATAAAATGTTTTATAAAAATAATGAAACGAGTACTTGAATAGTGAATAATGTTAATTCTTTTTAAATAGAGATTATCCATTATTGTATTTAGTATATTAAATATGTGATTTTATACTAAAAATATTAATTATTTTTTGTATTATTAAAATATAATTGCTGTTATTACTCTGATTAGATATGGAATAATCCATGTGTTTGGGTAATCCATGTGTTTGGAAGTGATACTAGGAAATCCATGTCTTTGGATATGATATAGAATAAGAAATATATTTTGAAAATTAAAGAGTTTGATAATGATATGAGGTATTGTGTTTGGATATGACTTGAATTTATAGAGTTACCATAAATCCACTAGAATTTTCCAAAAATGATAGAGGGAATGGTGGGTTGTGTAGGTAAGAACTCAATTTTTTTATTGTGAGATTACTTATTATATGTTTTAAAATATTAAATTCATCATTTGATAGTTAATTTTATACTTACAAACATGTTAGGATTGAGAATTGTTTTAGACTCTTATGTGGGATATTACTAAGTTTATTCCCACACTATATACAAGAAAATTCATATACATACTTATTTATTCATAATAATATAGGAAAGGGTAAAGGGCCTATATAGATAAGAAATTGGTAACTAGGATCATGGATATGATTTTGATGATGAGGTGGATTCTTTGTACTGGGGTAATTTGTTCACCTTATTTTAGGTTTTTTTGTTGTATTATATAAATATATAAATAAATAGATCTTAGTTTATCTCATTATTATTGAATGGAAATTTAAATCACTTATATGATCATTTAGAGTTTTATTTAAATGATTTTTCTTACTATTTATATCATGTTTTATATTTACTATGATTATTTTTTGTTATATTTATAATAATATTTCAGAGAGTAAATATCTCTCTAAGTGATATATATAGACCATTAGTGTCAGTCGGTTTCCATTAGTAGTGTGGGAGGGCACCCAAGGCTTGGTTATATTTTATCTCCGTGGAATCTTTTTTCCAAGTACAAAAATCACAATATAGGTAGAATATATTTACAAGGAGTGACACCATTAAAACTATAGGATCATATAAGGAACTATTTTTTTAAGTGTATAATCCAAGATTAATAAATAATATGGCTAATTTTTTTTGTTAATTAGAAGGATCTTGTGAGGATAGATGGGAGACTTTCTACAATTCAATGTATATTGTTCCTTGATTAAAATATCACTTTTTATTTGTATTATTCATATGTAACCAACAATATTATTACAAAATGGGTGGTAGATAAATTGTGTTTTAATGTACAAATTACGTCACTATTAATGAACTTTTTGACACTTTTGGGAGGGTAGTATAGTCATGGGTATAATAGATTATAATGAATTATCATAATAAGCAGTGTGTAATACTCATATATCCTCATTATCCTTCACAAGGGTATGTTTGATATCATTATAGAAATTGATTATCTGACTGTATATGAGTTCAAAATTAATTTTCATAGTTTGAATGTAACATTTATCTCTCTATAGGGACAAATGTACTCATTAAAAGTATAGAGATTTTCAAAATTTGTTAGATCATAACCTATTATGGCTAGTTTCAAAATTATGTCTTGAAATTTAGTAGTTTTTGTTTTAGGAGGCACCACCATTTTTAAACATGAAATATTTCCATAGATAGTATACTAATATTTATTTATTTTTATTTGTAATTTTAATTATAAAACCTTCTAAGAGAGTGGTAAAGTTTTTTTACTGATTTAATTCCTTTTATAATCATGATATATCTCCCTTAACATCAATTGACACCAATAAAATTGAGAGAGTGAAAATTTCATTTACAAGATTTAGAGAATAATATGTTTATTAAATCTAGCATATTTCTCTAAGACACTCCTGTGATTTTTAATGAAATTATATGGGACTTTAAATTTTTTCATCAATTATATAAAACATAAATATGTTACCAATAATTAAAAATATCCTCTCCCTAGAATAGATGACTTGTTCAATAAATTAAATGGAATGATGTGGTTTTTCAGGATTGTATTAAGCTTGAGTTGTAATCATCTCTGTGTGAGGAAGGGAGATATACCTAAAAGAACATTTTGGAGTAGGTGTGGACATTATTAGTATTATGCAGTCCCATTAGGTATTACAACCACTTCAATACTTTTCATATAATTAATGAAACACATATTTAATCGATATCTATAATTCATTTTATGGTATTTATTGATGACATATTATTGTATTTAAGAACCCAGTCCAATAATAAAATACATTTATTGATTGTGATGAGAACTTAGATTGATGATCACATATATGAATGTTTTTCCAATGGTAAATTTTGGGTATTTCATATAAAGTATCATGGTTATTCTATCTATAAAAATAGAATATCAGTTTATATATAAAATATTGAATATATTGCATCTTGGGTTCGTTAAGGATTTTTTTTGATTTATTTAATTTTATGGGGATAGATTGGTTTTATTGAAACTTATCCCATGATTTACCTTGTTAATATTTTTTTATCGTTCCTTTGATTATTAAAGATGTTCTATTTTAGTGGTCTCCCAAATTTCATAGATTTTTTTAGAAGCTCAAGCATAGGTTGATGTTAGAAAACATTCTCATATTATCTAAGATATGTAATGGGTTGGTCATGAATTATAGTTATTTTAAGAAATTAACTTTCATATTTTCTCAAGAAGACCAATCATGTAGTTTCCTATGGTTCATTCTAGTTGAGGGTATATGGGAAGAATCTCTCTACACATGGCCTTGAGTTATCAATTGTAATACATGAATTGGAAACATGATGTCTCATCTTTTTTTTAAAAGTTTAAAAGTTATTAAAATTAAAGGATCCTAAATTATTTCATATCAAAATTTTATTTAAAATTTTGAAAATATCAATGGATATAATATATTTGTACCGTTAATCTTAAGATAGCACATATACAAAGAAAAGGAAACCTGGATGCTGATAGTTTGAGTTATAATTTTCATGCAAAGGTAATTCAATAAAATCATGACTATAACACCTACAAATGATAAAATGAGAACATTTTATTTGATAACATAAGAGACACGAAACACTAAGCTTAAAAAACCCCACAAAATATATTCATTAAATTCAGTCTCCACGATATCTTGCAGAAGATGAAACCTAGAGTCTAAATGAACCATAATATAGTATACCATTATAACCTAGATGATAAACTTTTGGGTATAGATTGTACTAACTAAAAAATGAAAATCTTATATTTTAAACATGTTGAAAAAGAAATAAATGATAATTTATTGATTAAAAAATAACAATAATTTAAAATAAAAATAAATGTTTATGAAAAACTATTTTTTAAAAGGTGATTTAGTTTCTCCTTGAAACCATAATTTAAAATTAATTTTTAAAACTTCTAGAATATTTATTTCCTAAAATAAAATAAATTTTTTAAATCAAACTATCAAAATTATATAAGGGTGAATTTCTAGTATTTTTCTTTAATGATTCATTTTTTGATGAATAGGGAAAAATACCAACTATTATTAACAAATTCCTTTTATTTTAAATAATTTAAAAGGATAAATTATATTTTAAATTTTTTTTAAAGTATAATTAGTTAAATTATATTAAAATTTATATAATTTATTTCATTTTAATCAATTTTATATTTAATTTCGATAATAAATCCTTCTATACTTATGCTAATTTTCACTTTAAAGACCCTCTTTTTCTTTACATCTAGAGGTATAATTTTAAATAAATTATACCAATTTTTTAAATAGAATGTGAAAAAATAGAATCCATATTTTTAATCCACCTAATTTATATTATCTGATAATTTAAACTTAATTTTTGATTAAAATGACTAGTGAAAACCGTAAAAATTAATTATTATTGGTTAAGGTAAAAATGGGTTTACCTGGGGGTTAACTAAGAAGATAAGGATTAAAATTAGATGGAAAGTTGTAAAAAACTTATTATATGGAAATATTTGAACATTATACTATCTATACATCTAACCTATGGTTTTCTGGATTCTTTTTTCTAGTGAATGACATTATCATTTTGGATTCTTTTGGATAAATTCATAGTAATTTCTAAGAGGGTTCCCTTTCCCCTATTATAAAAGGGAACACCCTCCATTGAATTATTCACACATCACAAGACATTTGAATTTAAAACATCCTTAAAAACATTTTAGAGTTTATTTTCTTCCAAAAAGACCATACTTAGTGTTTTAAAGAGGTGATCCAAATGAGGCTTCTCTTAGTGAGGGATATTATTTTACCAAATATCTTGCATTTTATTTGATATTTTTAAAAATAAAATTACATATTAAAACATAAAATATAATAACAATAGAATATAACATATACTTACATGTTATTATGTTGATGGAATTATATTGACCTGTCTCCCCTTCCATCAAATTGGAAATGAATTATAGATCATGTGTACAGGGGACTACCGCATTGAGAATCGATGTAGTCCCCTTTCCATAACCAGATTTAAAGGTTGGATATAATGATGAATTTACCACATATATATGATATTTATGATATTGTTATAACTCTATAATTATAATATCACATATACCTTTTACATTCCATTCTATTTCAAATACAATAAAATTGTTTGTGTGCACAGTGGACTACCGCCTCATGAAGTGATGTCATTAATTTCTCACTTAAGATTAACATGGACAGTAATAATGATTAAATTAATGAATATATGTTATGTATATGATATGATATAGATTTATTAAAATAAATATGACACCCAATTTCTTACCCCTTCACTCATTATGGTAATGATATCGCCGCTCTTGCATATATATGATCTACCCTCTCCACGAAGCGATGTGATTCATTTTCCATGTTGAAATTCAATAAATGTTTACAAAAAATAAATCTAATGAAAAAAATTATATTTATAAAATTAATTTAATTTAATTTATTATGGTGAAATATAATTTACAAAAAAACTAGAACATTTTTGACAAAAGCATGAATGAGAAAATAGGACAATTAACCCCTGATACAATGAAAATAGAGGAATATTATTAACGAATGGTTGATAATATGTTATAAAATGATCATATATGATAATATAAATATTTACATGGTTATTTTTTATGTTAATAATAATTTCAAATTCACTATAAAAAGTTTAAATCATGTTCAATCAAAAGGAAGCGTGAGGTATGGGACTTTGTCTCATTTTCCCTTCGTGGAGACCTAATTTATTATTAAGCACCCTTATGAGGGAACTATGTAGAATTATGCCCTAAAAATAGGATTTCGATCTCTCCTATGATCATGGTTCAGATATATTTTCTTTAATCTCTTGATGATATCGAGGTGGTTTCCTATATCATTTATTCATATTCCCTATGCTGGGTTTAAGGCATCGATATGACCAATGTAAATGGGTGATGATCCCTTACTTAGCTAGTTTTTGTAGAAAGACTTTTTTCATGTCCCCTAGTGTTCATGAGTGCGATCCACTATTTATATATCATGTGGGAGATTCATAATTCTAGTAGAGTTTACAATATTGTTTTTTAGGTGACCCCTTATATAGCGAGTTGTTATATATAGGGATTGTTGTGTCCCCAATGGCTATTAGTGTGATCACCTATCCATTTTTAAATTACTCCTACATTCTAGTTAGGGTTTTTGGTATCTCATAGTGGTCCTGATTGTGATACCCTATCTGAATGTTTTTATCGTTTTAGTTATGGTGATTAATTACCCATGGAAATCTGGGAGAGTACAAATCCTAGGATGAGCGTCGTCATTGTTATCATGTCTCATAGAGTGTGTTCTCTTGGATGAAAGTTATATTTAGACTTCAGTTGAATTTTGTGGCTATTAGTGTGGTTGATTACCAATGGAAACTTGGTTCCTATATAAGTATATTCATGTTTCTTTTGGGATTCCTTGTGGATTGTCCCATGTATTGATTGACATACCTTGGTGACGATGATCTGAATTACATTTCTTAGATGAGATGATGAGATGGAGACATATATTCTCTCTCACATGGTTTTTATGTACCCTAAATATTATGGGTTAAAAAGATAATAAAAATTCATTTTTCCCTTTTATTTTTTTTTGGTGTGCCTATTGGGTAATGTTATACTCACCCCTTTATTAGATATTACCACATATGGAATGTCTTATATAGATTGGCTATTTGATTGAATCCTCATAAGTCTTGGAGTTAGAAGAGAATAGTGATTTTGATAGTATGAGGTTTATACTAGGTGTTTCAAAAGACAACAGTTCACTCCTACTATGTAGGTCAGGCCGTTTTTTAGATTTCATTGGACATGTATTTTCAGCTTTATTCTTTTGAGTACATTCCAGTATACATTGATAGTGGGATATAGATTTATGTATGCTTTTGGTATCCGGTGTATATTATCTATACACTATTTAATAGAGATGGATGTGTGTGTGCGTGTGAATCATAAATTTATAATAATGACTCTAATGTGTGTGATATTCTTACTTGGTTCTTTTCACTGGACTCTAGGCTGTTGGTGGTGGATTTTAGAAGTCACACATAGCTTATCACTAACCAAGAAGGCCACATTGGGATAGGTCGTGAAAAAATATTTCATATAAGGAAATAAATATATAATCTTAGAGTTTTAAAGATGTTATAAGTGTTATAGAAACCATATAAAGAGCACTAAGAATACTAAATGATGAATTTATCATTGGATGCTACTTAGATAATTTTTAAACTATTTGATAAGTATTACAAAGAGTTGATGTAGGTTTGTTCATTGAAAAATAGGTGTGGAAATCATGTGTTATTGAAATTACTAGGTCTTAATAATTTCATAATATTTGAAGGAACACATGAATTTAGAGTGGATATAAGAATAAGCTAGTGGAGTTAATATTTTGTTATGTTTGGTGCACATATGAATTTTATAAAGAGATCATATAAAATTGTGAAGATGATTTGAGAATTTGATTGAACTTATGGATTTGAAAGTATCTCATCTATGAATTCACAAAAAACTATAAGACTTTTGTTATATGAGTCTCTATGTATTTTTATTCGATATGTGGTGTAATAATTTTATTCCAGACACATTAGTATTTGGGATTTACTACATAAAACATCCAAAATGTGCTTATGATTATGTCATTTCATATGGAATTAAAAATACTATGAAATCAGTTGGTGAGAATTCTACAATTATGTTTTCTAAATACATAAACCCAAATATTCTTAAACTGAACCTTATAGATTCAAATATCACCATTAAATTTAAAATTATTTTTATTAAAGATGATATTAAAGGGGAATCCATACAAGGAATAAGATGATTCAATGATGACTATCACACCATAAGTTGAAAATATCACATCATAGTGTCATGAACACATGGATTAAATTCAAACTGATTTTAATTGATCTATTTTTTTATTTTCAATTATACAAAAAAATAAGTATAAATGGATATTTAAATAAATGTGTTAGATGATGATTTAAAATTTTTTTTTTAGAAAATAAAATTTGGATTTCTATTGACAGATTTTGAACATGAATATTATTATGGAGTTTACAAAACTCAATTTTGGGAACTAATATTCATTATTCTTATAGGAATGTAAAATATTCTGGTAATTAAGGAGAAAGGTGGGTTGAGAATATTATGAAAAATCTGAATTATTGAGAACTCTTTAGACAACAATATCATTGAGTGAGAATAGATAAAATTAAGGATCCAATCACAAAGTAAGATAACAACATCAAAATAAATTCAAGGATTCTATTGAGAGTCATATCATTGGTGATATGAAGAATAATGTGAGCATGATCGGTAGATAATATTGTAATTATTATCTCTGATGCTTCTTAAAGGTACAAAATTAGACCAGTTGATCTGATTTTATCATGAAGGGAAATCTCCATCAAGAGGTGAAGAAGCAATCTTGAGTAGAATGAGATATTTACTATTTTGTATCATATGTTTATATAGGGAAATGGTAATATTCAAAGTCTTCTTAGACTATAGAGTTGTAAAATAGTGGGACTCTAGGTTTATATAACTAGGAAGGTCCCTGGTGTAACCAATTTTATATATAGTTTAAAATCTATAGTTTATAGTCTAGCCAATAATGGGAAGGAGTGTGATTTACAATAGAACCTTATAAATCCTTTTGTGTTGTTCTACCTATGTTTCTTTTAAATGTGAGGTGAGAAAGATTTAATTCAATTTTTATAGGATCATGAATTTATCCAGTCTAAGGGGATGAATTAAAAATAATTCATAATAATTGTGTACAAATGATTCACACACACCTCTCAGTAGTGCCCAACCAACCTAGACTCTATTTTTTAAAGGATTTAACCAGGTTTTCTCTATAGATATAAAATGTTAGTAAGTATGGGGAATTTGAATCATGAGAAAAGTATAGGTGTCCATACTTATTATGTAATGAAATACCTCAAATGGAGGAATATGATGTTTCCCAACCACGTAACAATTGTCCTAAAAGTAAAATAATTAATGACATTTATTTTCTAAAAAATTATAAGGGATACCCTCATATTTTTTCTAATAAGAGAAATATGGATGTTTATAGAAAAGACTAGAATTAATTTGTTTTGTCTCTATCATAAAATGTGTATGAAGAAACCTGCGCATAACATACATACATATTAAATAATTTTATATGAATATTAAATTCACCTTATAATAATTCAAACCCAATTACTGAAATGTTTACTCTATATTTTGATTACGTACACAACTAACTTATTTTTTATACCTTTTAAATATTTTCAATAAGTAATATTCATATGATACACCCATTATAAAAATATCAAACTTTATACCCCTCTTTATATATAGTGGAATTTAAAAATAAGAATAGGTTGAGCTTAAATTCTTAGTAAGGGGAAACATGAGAGGAATAAAACCAGGATCATAAGAGAGCATAAAATGAGCAAATGAGTATGAAAAAATATTCAAATTGAAATGACATAAAAAATTATAATCATACATAAAATGTATGGATTATAAATCAAAATATAATGGAATAAACATTTTGGTGTAAACATGAGTCATAAGTCAATAATCCTGATCCATAATAACATTAGCATCCAAATGTGGCATACGAGTGTAGAATAGACATATGAATATGAATCATAAAACTTTTAGAGATAACTAAAAATACATTCATCACATAATGTTCTATGATAACTTCCTTTAAAAAATATAATATTCCTAGGTTAGCCACTTGTGTATCTTTTTGGGCTCGGGCTAACCACCTGTTTACCCTTGGGATTGGGATATCCACTTGTGTACCCCTTTGAGACCCTAAAAACATTATCCAATTGACTAGAGGTATATAATGGACTCACCCATAACAAAATGATAAAAAATATATATGTGTTATCTAAGAACATAAGGGCAATCATCATTCATTCATATCTTAGTTAACCCATGGAAAAATGGGTTTCATTATAATTTTCTTAAAAAATCATCATAATCCATCAATATAAATAAGTTATATGATATTTCTCCTAATGGACTCCCTCAAATGGTATCCCTAATTGGTCCAAAAGGGAGAAAAAGAGATAATGAAACCCTAATATTTCCTCACATATGCCAAAAGTTAGTGAAAATCAACGAGGGTATGTAATCAATCACATAGGAGTAAGTGCACTCTTAAATATTTTAGAAATAAAAGATAATATTTGAATAAACACAAAAAAATCCAACTCATAATAACTAAATAATAAATCCAAATACGTGACTTGATGTAAAAAATTAGTAGATAAAGCTATAACAACTAAATAGACTCTAATAGACCCTTAATAGTGGCCACAATGCTCCCAAAACTACTGAAGAACTCCTCAAACTAGTAATACCCAACTTGATCACTAAAAAACTCCCATTGACCTGTAAAATGTTTATATATATGTAGGGTGATTATATATTTTATAATCAGTAGTATCGCCCATAAAACCTGTCATGATAAATATTAAATAATTATATTAAAGAAGAGTGAGTAAAAAAATGAGACTAACTTGTCACCTAAATAGGTTTAATTTTCTTTTCCCAACCTCACAACGACTTACTCACCAAATAAAACAAATAAGTATAAACAAAATATTGAGCACACACACACACACAAATATATATATATATATATGTGTGTGTGTGTGTGTGTGTGTGTGTGTGGGTACCCCATAACCACTTACCCACTAGTTTCCCACTATCATGCTCCAACATCACATGTGATGAGTTCCAATCCCTTCAATATATCAATTAACCCCGAATATGATTCAGGCCTTAGACCCACCTAACTCATTCCCATGTAGGGCCCGAAATCACATGTTGGAATTATTCCATATATCAATCTAATAATCATCACCATCCAATCCATAACCAAGTTCATGTTTGGAAGTCACTACAGCCCATATAAATGCATTATACCTCATGCTATCACAAACCATTCATGTACACTAGTGGGAATCCGGAGTCCCAAATAATAGAAACAATTATGTTCTACAAACTTAATCTAACACAACCTTCCCCACACATGTATGGGAAATCACCCCCACGAAATCTCACACATAATACTAATATCCTATGAGAGAGCGGGGGAGATGGTGTTGTAATCCATCGGCATCCTCACTAATATTTTGGGGAAAAAGTCCACCAAAACCTATGGTTATTGGTTTCCCATGAAACATGGGTTGGGTGTGTATAAAATTACAAAACATATAGAGTAGACATATCTCATATAAATACTATGGGAAATGACTTAGTCTTAGAATCATCCGACTCTATCATCTCACAGGATAGCTGACTTCCACCACTATGTTTAGGATATCCAAAAATCATGCATGAATCAAGTTTAATATTAATTAATTTATTATCAATTAATTAAATTTTTTCCATTTTCATTTCAAATAACAATATTTTAATCATTTGGGTCAAGTGAAAAAAACACTTTTAACTATTTTCGGGTATTCTTAAGTAGTCATCATCATATGTAATCACCAAGAACCAATCCCATTATTTAATTAATATAATTATCATCTTGTAAAAAACTGGGTACTCTAGGACTCATCTCATGCTACCGTTTAAGAGTTTCACTCACAGTTCATTAAATCAAACAACATTTCATAATTGGAAGTGGTTATATAAATAATATCTAACCACTAACCATAAAATAATAATCAAGCTAGAAATAAACATCAATGATTAATCACTACTCTAAACTCATATTGACTACCCCAGTTTCCCACATCATTGTGCATAAAATTAAATATTACACCCCAATTCTCTATTATCAGAATAACTATCACCTTTTATCGCCACCATCATTATAACCAACACCCAATTCCCCCACCATCATAATAATCAATGGCTCGTGCCACCATCACAACCTCAAACATTACTACCCATTTCTCATTAAGTATTCCAACCAGAAAATATTATCAATCAACCTCATCAATGATTTGAATCCAAAAGAAGTAAATATATATTAAATTAACTTTACCATAATTTTTTTTAATGTAATTTATAACCAAATCAAACAAAAAATTATTTTCACTATCAATAACGACGATCTCACTCTTACAAAAGGAAATGATTCAAGATATCATTATATGTTCATTTATATCTTTAGTTAACAAATTAATAATTTATAAATTCTAGAAACTCTATCCATTAAAATTACCATGTATAGATATTTTTTATTTAATATGGCGTTCTTCCTTAAGATACTCTTTTTTATATCAATTATCTTGATGATAATTATTTCAACATACCTATATTATTATAATAAAATCTTTTCCAGATGGATGTTTTTAATTAATTTCCATGTATATCAACCATGTGTAACAAATATAACAATACATAGCACAGAATATAATAAATACCAAGAGGAAACAAATATATATAAAATCTTGTGATCACACAAACAAAAAATTCAAATATTGAATATCAAATATACATAAGAGATAATATTTTTTTCCAATAATTTTTTTCAATCATGTTATCATCATCTCTAAGCATGAATAAAGTTCTATATATAAAATAATATTATTTAGAGAAATAATAATAATAATAGAAAATAGGAAAATACCTATTTCAGTTCTCTAATATGAAAAATTATAAAATATTTCACATCAATATTATTTATGTAGTTTAACACCTTGATATAACATAATTTAGATTTTATCAGGCAATAATTACTCAATAACATGTGAATGTCCATTTCTATCCCCTAGATAATTTATAGAATAGTCACAATAATTTTACAACCTGCAATTATTTATTTTCAATTTCTTCCAATAATATTACATAATATAAATACAATTAACCACTGTATGTGATAAATAATTAATTCCATTTTTTAAATTATTATAATAAATAGTAAATATATATTTCAATATCCCATGATAATTTTAATGAGGTTAACTATTTACATTATTTAATAAAACAACATCTCTATAGAATAATATAATAAATAAATCATGTGATAAATCTTCTAAAGAAATTCATGTATCTGTTCATGATAAAAATACCCTTTTAAATTATATATTTTCATATCATGAAAATATAAATTATCTGATAATATATAAAGACTCTTTATTTTATAGGGAGTAATATTTTTCACATGATACAAAAATTATAATTCAATAATTTAATTTCTAGAGAATTTTATTATTAAAAAAATGAATATTATATTTTTAAAATATTAAAAAAATTAATTATCTTCATGTGATAATCAATTTCTATCTCTTGGATAATATCTAGATTATTAACTTTACCAGATACCAAGATAATTATATTATCAATACTCTACACATGTGATATTAAATAATCACTAAATTACATGGTTTATGTGACATGGATTTGTAATATACATCATGGGATATAAATCTCTTATCAAAATATTAATAATTATGTTTTATTTTCCTCTTCCTTTATTTTATTAAATTATAACATACATAAATTAATTAAAAATGAATAAATTAATCTCTATTTAAAATTATCTTATTTACAAAATCAATAAACAACATTCTATTTTTGGTTTATTATTAAAATTAAATATTATAATATGAATAATTATTATTCCCTTAAATTCTAGAAATAATTGTATTTAATTAATATTGATACACTACATGTATTTCATCCTCCTCTTTAATAATTTCCATATTATCATATATCCTTTCTTTATGTGATTATTTTCCATGTTATTTTCTAGTTATGATTAATTACATTTATCTAAATAAAGGAGTCTAAATCTGGTTAAATTCAAATATTCATAATATAATATATGTTGAATTCAAATATCTCCACCCATAAGAATAATCCTTCACATGATATATCCCATAAACATGATAGATATATGGGTGCATAGGTCTAGAATCAATAAGCAAGAGAGTTCAATTGACTTGAAAAACGCTTCATTGTTAATTGAATGTGTTTTAGGTAGTTTGGATAAGATGGATCAGATTTAAATTTGAGAGATATTTTTTGGAATTTTTAATATCATAGTATGTAGTGTTTCCCAATACCTAAAAATTTAATAAATCCAACTTTTTTTATTTTGAGTTTTAATTTTTGAAACTTGATTGGGAAATATTCAAATCTTTTGAATTTTTTTTTAAATTTAAAAATTCAATGGGTAATTAAATCCTTGATTATCATAAATAGAATCCATTATATTTGGTAAAAGAATATGTAAAAATTAAATAAGGTGGAAATTGATTTATTTTGAGTTAAATCGATACCCTTATATATGAAGAATGTATTGCATAAGGGTAAAATAGTTTTACTCTTATGTGGTTGGATACCCTTATGTTGGTTTTAAAAAACTAGTTAGAACCATATTAATGATTAAAGAAGTCACATTTACCCTTACTAAACTCAAAAAACTTTTTTCTAACCATTACGAGAGATGGTAAGGTCTCATACATGTGGTTGAGAAACTCTCAGGGACCCATATATAGCCAAATTTAAATCTAAACCACCATTATTAAAGAAATTAAATACCATTACATGGGGAAGATAAAACCTTTATATATTATTTTTAAAATCATAATTACCCTTACATGATCTAGTAAGGACCTTTACATAGTGTGTAGAGGCTCATGTTTACCATTTTACACATAGAAGAAAAAAGGAATTACCCTTACACTAATAGTTTAAATGTGTATTAAAATAAACTTTTAAACTTTTATAATTCCTTCCATTATTTTTAAAATCATTTTATAATGACTTATTAAAAAATTAAATTATCTTCCAAAATACCACAAACCCAATAATTTCAAAAAAAGTGAAACTACCCAGGTATTTAAAAAAGAATTTGTTTTTATTCTGAAATTAAATAGTTAAATTCATTATAAATGTATAATGAAATAAGTGGTATTTATTAAAAATAATGAATATATACTAATATAATAGTAACCTAAACAATGATATTATAAATAAAATTTATGTATCTTATAAGGGAAAAAATGATATATTTATATAATGAAATAAGTAAATAAATGTTTTGAAAATGGTAAATTAAGTATTCGCAATTTTGTGTAACATAAATGTTTATTTAAAATTTAATAATCAATATAATGATTTAAAAGTAAATTTATCTTACTAAAATATTTGAAAAAATAATATTTTTTATCTTATGATTATAAGATAATTTTATGAGACCTTAATTATATTTTCAAAGTGTCATAAAAGTGCTTATATTATTTGAATCGATATTTTTCTAATAAATGATGATTTTAATTAAAAAAATAAATTTATCATATTTATAAAATTATTTGGATAAAATTTTGTTCATTTTTTAATTCTATACACCAAAAAATATTTATGGTGAATTTTTTGTATTTTTCTAAAATACATGAATTTTTAGTGAATAGTAAAATACAATAATTTATGATATATATACATTATAAGTTAAATACACGATTACATGAGTCATTTATAATGTAATTAACATAATCTAGAACTACCCTATATTTTTTAATATATTTATTGATAATAATAAAATTATTCATAGTCTTGATCCAAAATAATAAACTAATGAATAAAATATTCAAAAAACACCTCTCTCCTCAACTATAAATACCAACCCTCACCAATTATTATCCTCATAAATTAAAATCCTTGAATCCAGTAAAAATTATACCCAATAATCTTAAAAATACTATCTTAAATTTCTAGTATCCTTTGGTCTAGATAAACAAATTCTAATTTTCCTAAGGAAGTTCTCAAGGGAATGATTTAAGAGGTAAAATCCTGTTTCATTTTATTTTTATTTTATTTCCAATTTGTTTTATTTTCTTATACTATCATCACCTAACCAATACAAAGTTTAATGATAAATTTATTATATTATATATACTATAATTTTAGTTTGTTAATGTAAAACCAATCATCAAACATCTCCACTTCTTTTTTTATTCTAGAAAATGAAAACATCATCTGTGATGTGTCGATTCCCCAAATGTTTTGATGATCAGTTTCCATTTTCATTGAATACCATAAATTCTAGTAATAAAACCATTATTATAGTTAAAAAATATTTTAATATGTATATTATAACTTATTTAACGTTATGTAAGTAATTTAAATACATAAATTTAAATAAAATGAAACTAGTTTTTGATGGTTGGAAATACCAAAAAAACCAAAACATTATCATTAATGTTTTATATAATTAATCATCCTCACAGTAGGGAAACAATTATATAAGGTATCATTTAAAATTCTGGAAACATATTAACACCATTCCACTTTTGGATATTTTCTTCCATTTGACAGGAAAATCCACAATGAGCCAACCATGGAAACGATGAAATATATGCACCAAAATAATGAAAATAAAAAAATATTCATAACAAATGGGTAGAAATATCTTATAAAAATATCATAAAAGTAATTATAAATATTAATATAGTTCTTTAATAAATTTAAAAACTCTTTAAACCATTATATACGAGGTCTGAACACATTTTATTGAAGTCTAACCCGAGGTAAGTGACTTTTCTTTAAAAGTATTATTTTTTACATTTCTATTTTCAAAAATTCCTATGGAATTTTATTTATAAAAGTATTAATTTTTTATAATTATAATATAGTTACTTGTAATCTATTTTTGTTTATATAGGGGTCTACAATATCCCTCCAATGTATTTGGTATGTTTATTTTAGATGTTGACCGTAATGGTTATTTCATGTGTAACTGTGATGGGTACATCATAAGGTAGCCATAAGGGTTACATTATAAGTTATCCATGAGGGTTATAATAATATATAATTATGGTAATAAAATGATTCCCCACGTTACATAGATTTTTTATTTATGTTTTAATGTTTTATGGAAACCTCATTTTTTTACAATGTATATGTTACATTTAATGGTTAGAAGTTTATCCTTCTTGTGTTTCAAAGTATTCATATAATAATGGTTTTATTTTCCTAATTTTATATCCCTTAATGATCTATTTATGTTCATACCATGTTTTAAATTTTTTTTCATAGGGTTTATGGATTACTAATGGAAAATCAATAATTGAAGATGAATGTTGTGGAGATTTCTCATGAAAAATAATTCATGTTTTATTAAAATCATTTGTATTATGGAAGAAATGTAAACTATATTAGTAGTATCCAATTTGTATTATTGTGTGTCGTTATTTATTAATCATGACCTAATTCTCTGAAAATATAAAATGAAAATATATTTGACAATGTAATAAATATATTATAGTGGAATTAGCAAGATTACACAATGAATAAGGTCAGGTCCTTATAGTTGGTATCAGAGCACACTTTTGAAAATTTTAGGAGTTAAGATGATATTAATAAAATGACATAAATTATTTTTACCTTATTTTTGTGTTGAAATGAAATAGAATTTTAATATTACAATGTTTGTTTATCTAATAAATTTTTGTTCATAAGGGTTTTCCACAAAATAAATAGGGAAGCTGATGTTGGAAGACACATATAGGATTACATATTTTTGAATATGATACTTGGAATAATGGGAATTGGAACTAATTATTTTTTGATAATAATGGATCATTTGACGATAGATATAAATATAGGTGGCATCTATGAACGATAATAACCAGAGCTACCATAAAGGAACATGGAAATAAATTAATATATTTAGAGGCAAAACCCTTATTCTTTTAGCGTATATTCTATCGCAATGGTGGATCAAGGATGGATTAAATCCCTTTGAAATATATTTTATGTAATTGGGTGTTCAAATTATCTGAATTTTAGGATTTATATTTATCATTTTGATGGTGAAGTCAACCTGTATTGGTCAATAGTCAAGAATAGAAGGGAATGATAATAGATTGATACCTTAGAATGGGATAAATTTTACAATACTTTCCTTGAAAAATATTTTCATATGGTGGTTCAATAAAGGATATAAAATAAATCCATTTAATTGAAAAAAGGAGGAATATTTAGTGCTCCTTTACGATCATAACTTTACTCAATAGGAATGGTACACTCCAAATCTTATTATAAGTCTTGATAGATAAATCAATCATTTTTACTCAAGATTTATTCCAAGATACCAAAGGGAATCGGCTCCTATTAACTCAAAAGTAATGATAAAATTGTTCTATGTGATGAGTGGGTAAAAATATAGTTTTCAAATGATCATGTGTAATTTGAAAATTAGCAGAAGAAAAGGACTAGATGACAAGAAATGGGTATGAATCAATAAAGTAAATATAAAGGTAAGAAAATATAGTTTCCTGGTTGAGGAAAGTGTGGTAAAAAGAACCCTAGGTAAGAACTTAACAAATCTGGGATGTGTTTTCAATGTAGAAAGTTTGGACATATGGCACATGATTTCAACAAAAATGTTCCTATGTTTAATTTTGATAAGAAAAAATAAAGTGTTTTAAATGTGGTGAGATGGTTTATTATGCACATACATTCCCAAATAAGGATTTGAATGATGGGAAAAAAACCATACTATAATAAACAAGGTGTTGTGAAATCATTTTCGACTACTTTAGCAGATGTTGGGTCATCCAATAAATTTTTATAAAGTACATTGTTTATTTACTCGTATTATTCTAATGTCTTTTTTGATATTGGGTCTATGCATTCCTTTATTTCTAAGAAAATTTATAGTGAATTTTAAGCTTCAACTCAATAAATGAAATATTAACTTATGGTAAAATCTATAGAGGGAAATATTAAGGAAAAAATTCCTTATAAGAATCCTTCTATTACTTTCTATGGAAAGGCATTACCTAAAAAACCATTTCTCCCTTAGTTGAGTTCATTGTTACTTGGGATATGGATTGGATTCCTATATATCATACTAATATTGATTTTAGATCTAATGAAGTTGTTTTTTAAAAAGATTTTTAGTTTTTATACAAGAAATAACCCATACCATCGATAACATATTAGGAAGCCGGGAAAATGCTTAAAGACAGAACAAATTTAATTTTGTACAAATTGTTTAAAACAATGGAATAGTATATATTAATGATGTGGTAGTGGTAGATGAATACCTGCATTTTTATCTTTATAAGGTTCCTGGTGTCATTCATGATGGGGAATTTGGCTTTACCATTGAACTAGTTATTGATTCTAAGAAAATTCGAAAGCCCCCTTATCGAATGGTTCAATTTGAACTCTTAAAATTGAAACAACTATTGCAAATGTTTTCAGATAAAGGTATTATTCATCCTAGAACATCACCATGGTGTGGTCATATTTTGTTTCTTAAAAATAAATATGGTTCCATGATCCTTTTCTTGGATTATAGATCTTTGAATAGATTTACTATTAAAAATAAGTTTCCATTGGCTCATATTGATGACTTATTTTATTAGCTCGATAGAGAATAGTATTTTCAAAGATTGACATAAGATTTGGGTACCCTCAACTGAAGGTAAAAGAGGATGACATTCCAAAAATATCCTTCTGATCTAGATATGCTAACTATGATTTTGTTTTTATTCGCTTTGCTTTTCCAAATTCCCACTCTCTTTTTTATGGTCATATAAATAGAATCCTTCATGAATATCTAGATGAATTTTTTTTTACACTTATTGATGATATATTTCTTTATTCAAAAATTTATGATGATCATGAAAAAATGTTAGTTTTTAGAAAAACCCATAAGTAAAATAATTTATACAAAAAATATAAAAAAACGTGATTTTTTTGTGCAACAAATTTATTTTCCTGGGATCATTGTCAAAAAAGATATAATAATAATTTATCCCACAAAAAAGGTGTTGATTAGTGGAAATGACATAAAAAAGTTATGAATATTCATTGTTTTCTTAGATTATTAGGCTTTTACTGATGGTTTGTTAAAAAAATTGCATGGTTATCTTTCCTTTTAACTCTGTTAACAGGAAAAGAGTTAAATTTAATTTGATAGAATAATGTGAAGTTTGTTTTTAAGAATTAAAAATAATACTGATGAATGCTCTAGTTTTGGCTCTAACTTCTAGAAATGGATAATTTTTTATCTACAGTGATACTTAATTGAAGGGGTTTGGTTGTGTTCTAATGTAGAATAATCAGGTTATTGTTTATGCTTAAGGAAAAATTAAACCTCATGAGTTAAATTATCACACATTTTATTTTAAATTAGATAATTCTATTTTTTATTTAAGTATTTGGTTAGATAATTTATATGGATCCAAATATAAAATATATACTAAACATAAAATATGGATGTATATATATCCACTCAGAAGGAAATGATAATGAGGCAGAGAAGATGAATGGAACTCATAAAGGATTATGATTGTATGATCAACTAGAAATCTAGAAAAGAAAACTAAGTGGTGGATTCCAAGAGTTAAAAACATCATGCATCATTAAAAATGTTACATGTAGAACATGACCATTTAATTAATGATTTTATGAATTTTGGAATAGATGTTTTTAGTGTATGAAATTCCACTAATTTTTTCAGGTGTCAGTACAATCATCTCTTCTAGAGAGAATTAAGGAAGAACAGAAGGAAGACTATGAGTTACAGAAAAAGGTATAATTGGTGAAAAAATTTATGTTTCCAAAATTTGATATTAATAAATATTATGTTTTGATATTTGGGAAGAGATTATGTATACCTTCTGATTCTTATAACAAGAAAGAATAGTTATATGAAGTTTATAGTTCTCCTTTTTTTTAGTTCATATTGGAAACATTAATATGTACCTTGATTGTTGGGAGTATTAATAGTGGGATTAAATGAAAATAGATATTATTTATTTTACCATGAAATTTTTGACTTATCAGTTGGCTAAATTAGAGTGAAAACTACTAAAGGGGATTCTTCAGCCTTTTACAGTTCCAGAGGTGAAATGGGAAAATATATCAATGGACATCATGGTGGGAATACCAAATAATTATCATGGTAATAATGCAATTTTAGTTATTATTTATCAAATGACTAAATATGAAAATTTTATACCTATTCATGATACTATGTATGTAGATCATAATTACTAGTTGTATCTTAATGAGATAGTAATGTTACATGGTGTTTTTCTCTCCACTGTATCTGATCATGATCCTAGGGTCACTTCTAATATTTGTAAAGGCCTTCAAAAGTCATTGTGAATAGAAATAAATTTCAGCTTAACCTGTCATTCCCAATATGATGGATAGACTAAGTGGAAAATGCAGAACATGGAAGAAAAGCTACATGCTTGTTTAATGAATTATAAGGGAAGTTGTGATCAATATATTTATTTAGTTTATTTTTCTTACAACAATAGTTTTCAATCCATTGTACAGATGGAACCTTTTGAGGAATTATATAGACATAAGTGTTGAACTCTATAATTTGGAATTAATTTTCGGAAATTAAGTTCATTAAAATATAATAAGTAGATAAAGTATATGATAAAATAAATATAACCCAACAACATGTGAGGAAAACTCAGAGTATATAGAAAAGTTTTGTAGATAACAGAATGAAAAAATATTTCCTTTGAGGTAGGTGATCGTTTCTCAATGTTTCCCCATGGAAATGTGTGATGTGTCATATTATGAAATGGAAGATGAGTCCATGGTTGATTGGACCCTATGAAATCCTGTAAAATGTTGGGTTAGTTTCTTACCATGTGGCTTTGCCTATATGTTTGTCCCAGTCATAATTTTTTTTTTCATGTTTGGATGTTAAGGAAGTATGTTCCATCTTTATGTCATATTCTATGCTCTGATGTTGTTTAGTTGGAAGATAAAATTTCACATAAGGAAAATCCTATTCATACTCTTGAATGTATATAGAAATTATTTCGGAATATGGTAACTCAACAGGTGAAGTTTTTTTAGAAAAAACATGGTTGAAGATACAACATGGGAATCTAAAAATTCCACTAGGGAAATATTTCCTCACTTGTTTAATAAGTAAATAACAGTTACAGGTATTAAATTTCTAGAAGGTGGGGATAATGTGATAGCCCATGTATTAATAAAATAATTTGTTTTCATTTTGGAATTAAATAATAAAATTCCTTTTAAATGTATAATGAAATAATAGGTATTAATCAAAATTAAGGTATCTATACTAATAGAATAGTAACCTCACATATGAGAATATAAATAAAATTTATGTATCTTATAAGTTCAAAAATTATATATTTTTATCATGGAATAAGAAAATATTTTTTTGAGAATGATAAATTAAGTGTTTATATTATTAGGCCTTAATTAAATTTTCTAAGGGTCATAAAATCATTTATAATATTTAAATTGGTCTTTTTCGAATAAATTATTATTTTAATTAAAAATTAAATTTACCAAATTTTAGAAATTATTTTAATAAAATGGAGTTTATTTTTGAATTATACATGTTGAAAAATATTTCCTGTGAACTTCTGTGATTTTTTTAAAATAGTTTATTTTTTAATAGTAAAATAAGGTAATTTATGGTATATATACATTATAATTTAAATACACTATTCATTGAGTCATTGATAATGTAATAAAAATAATCCAAAATTTAACTATATTATTTTAATAAATTTATTGATAATTCCCAAAATATTCATATTCTTGAGCCAAAATATTAAACTAATGAATAAAAAATTTAAAAAACACCCCTCTCCTCCACTATAAATACCACCCTCAACACCACCTCTCCCCAAACCTCAAAATCCTTTAATATTTTGTAAATTATTCCCAATACTATTACCAAACCTATCCCCCACATATATGTTCATTTTTTCAACAAAATACCAAATATAATTTCCCTATGTAGGTTCCCAAGGAGAAGAATTCAAGAGGTAAGATCCTCTTTCAATTTTTTTATTTTCTTGTCAAATTATTTTATTTTTTATGCTCTAATCACATCCCCTATCCAAAGTGACTTGATAACTCTAATATATTAAATATACTGGTATATTATTGTTTTAATGGAATATCAATCATCAAACCTATCCACTTCTCTTCTTATTCTAGAAAATGAAAACAACATTCGTGTCGTGTCAATTCACCACCTTCATGGATGATGTGTTTGCATTTTCATTTAACACCTTTAAGGATGGTCATAAAACCATTATTATGGTTAAAAATATTTTAATATGTCAACTATAACTTGTTTAATGTTCTGTAACCGATTTATACACATAAAATTGAATAAAACAAAACTAGTTTTTGATAGTTATAAAAACCCACCAAAAATGAACCAGACCTTTATCATTACTGTTTTATCTAATGAATAATATTCATATTAGGGAAAACATTATATATGGTATCATTTAAAATAAAATAATCATATTAAAACCATTCCACTTTTGGAATTTTTCTTCTATTTTACATGAATTTCCATAATGAACCAACCATGGAAACCATGAAATAAATGCATCAAAAACAATGAAAATAACAAAATATTATAAACAAAAAGGGGAAATATGTTTTTGAAAGACTGTATAAGGTATTTTAAATTTTAATATAGTTTAATAATTAATTTATAACACTCTTTAAACCATTATACATGAGGTTTGAACAGTTTTTAAGGAAGCTAAACCTGAGGTAAGAGACTTTTATTTAAAAAACCTATTTTAAATTTCATATTTGTACAAATTTAGAAGGATTGTATTAAGGATGTGAGTATTAATATTTTATGATTATGTTATGGTTCTTGGGATTTTTTTATAATTATGAGTGGGTTCATGATATCCCTCTAATTTATTAGTCATGTTTTTGTTGGAATTTGACCATAATGGTTATTCCAAGTGTAACTATGATGTTTACATCATAAAGTAGCCACAAGGGTTACATTGTAAGGTAGCCATGAGGGTTAGGAAGAATAAGGTAGAAGTGAGGGTTACAATCCAAATTATACATGGTAAGAAAATTATTCCCTAAGTTATATAAATTTTTTTATTTATGTATTCTATGTTTTTTTGAAACCTAATTTTTCAAAAATTATATGTTACATTTAGAAGTGAGAAGTTTATCCTTCACTTGTTTCTAAGTATTAATGGAAAAATGGTTATCTTTAATTATTTTTATATCCCAAATAAATCTTTATTTATATCCTATGTTTTAAAAATTCTTTTCACGGGTTCTATGGATTTGGAAGAGAAAAAAGAATCCAATATGAACTTTTTGAAGAATTTTCATGAAAAGAAATCATGTTTTATTAAAAAAATTGTATTATGGAAGAAATGGGCACTATTTTACTAGTATCCAATTTTTATTCTTTTGGGATGTTATGTATGAATTATGAAATAATTTTATAAAACTCTAAACCAAAAATATCTTTTTGAATGTAATAAACGTGTTACAGTTGAATAAAAAATATTATTTAATGCATAAGGCCTTGTCCATATTAAAAGGGTTTAAGGAAATCCAAAACATTACATTAGATACACCTCAAATAGTTCTCATCCTCTTGAATTAAAAAAACTTGTAAAGAATGGGAAATTATAAGGGAATCAATTTTATCCACCCAACATGATACCTCACATGTATCTATATATATTTAAAACACAATAACTACTACAGAGGTATCAAGAATATTGCTACAAAACACTATTACAACACTTTTAAGGTAATCTCCCAGGGGACACCGATCAAACAGAAACATAGTCATTAAAAAAACACAGTGTCAAGGAGAAGAATCAATCTCATATTTCATCATGAGATTAGATAATTTTACCAAAATTTCATGTATTTAAATAAATTAGAACATTGAGATGCATCAAAGACTCTAATTACCATGAAAAGTCACATAATCAAAACATGGGACACATAAATATAAAAAAAACCTGCAATAAATAGATGTAAATTTATCAAAAAAAGGGGATATGATAATTATAATATTTCAATAATTTTATTGGTTAATGACAATAAAACATAAACAAACTTCTCAAACGACTCTTTACTTTCTAGAAATTTATCACAATATTTAATATTAAAAATTATTAAATTTCAAAATCATGGGGATAAAAACATTCACTAATATTCTTACATTTAAAATCCAAACGGTTAGGAAACCTTAATATGAAAACGTTTTTATCTATATTCATATCAAGGTATTTGTCATTACTCTATTTTTGAAGATATTTTCAATATGTTTTAATGAATTAATTTTAAAATAAATGAAAATTTCTTATAAGAACTAAAATTATCTATTTAATAATTTTTTTACTATAAATATTAATTTTTTATGAAAACATTTTTATTACATATAAAAAAGTTAACCTGACTAATATATCAACAAATTTAATTCAACCTGCTTCATAGTATTTAAATAATCCACCAACCACTATAATTTAAAACTCAATCATGTTTCATGTTAAAATGATTGATAATTGTGTTAAATTTAAAACACTCAAATAATGAAATCAAAAAATTCATAATTAATAGGAATTTTAATATAACTTATATATATTGATAATTTATATGTATTTATACAATTGTTACTATTAAACTCACACAATGATACTAAGTTTTTTACTATGTTAATATCAATACACATAACTTCAATTTTGGAGAACTTCATTTAAAACATGACATGCATAAGAAACATGATTTTAGAACAATCCACTTTATGGGTTTTTTTACAAGTTTTTTAGAAAAGAATTTATTTACCAGGAGTACACTGATAAAAAAAATGATTTAACCTCCCAATTACTATTTACTATAGGTGTATTTTATTATTTTCAAGAGTTTTAAATTAACAATACTTAACATTCCTCTACTAAAAAATCACCTCAATCAATATAATTATTTCTTCCATAAGCAGACAAATCAAAGGAACCCAACCACCATATCTTGATATTGTATTCTTTAGGTGACACAAACATTTCCACATAGTTTTAAAATAGATCCTGAATAAAATTACACATCACGATTTGTAAAGTATCCCCTCTCTTCATATGCTTGGGGGGATATAACAAAATGAAAATATTATCAAATAAATCCATTCTAGGGATATAAGAACATGAGAAAAAAGTCACATAATACAAATTGTCACATGAAAACCCCAAAAAATAATAATTTAATTCACAACATAGAGAAAGATTAATATAACACTAAGAAGAAAATGAATTAAATCCAAATATAAAAAATTATTATTTCCTAAACCAGAGACACTTTCACTTGAACAGAGTGAAGATTATATTGATGAAAAACATGTAATACATATAGTAATACAATCACCTAGACCAAATATTCTGCATAATGGGATAGAGATAAGAGTATAGGATGCATATGATGATAGTAACCCCTCCCCATACTACATCTTCACATTACCTGACTTAAAAAATTCATTATAAATACCATATTTGATGTAAATTAAGAGTGTGTTGGAATCTAATGGTTGATGTGGTACGAACTATAATTTATTAATGTTTTAATAAGTGGGTTTCAATTGAGTTAACAATGAGGTTTCCCTGTGCTCATTTTTATGGGATAAGAAAACATTAATAAGGACAAACCTAGTAATTCACTTCAAGGGTTAAAAATCAAAGCATTTATTGAATAAAAAGGAAATGGAAATGTCTTACCATAAATCAATAGAATAAATGGAAAATTAAAAAATTAATGGTGAATATCAAAAACCAAAAATACAGATTTTTTGTTGAAGAAAGAATCTCATCCTGGAAATTGATCTCAAAACACCCCTATAAACAACCAACTCCTTGAAAAGCCTTCAGAACAGGAATTTCCACTACCACGATGTTAAAAAAAAATTTATAGCTAATGAATACAATTTCTATCTTCACACATGATTCAAACTGAAATATATAACTAACTCCTCCAACCAAACCTTTTCTCCGTGATTTGAATCAAAGTGCTGATACTTTTTCAGACTGTATAATGTAAACTATCAATGTTTACTACTATTAGTGTTTATGTCATCAACCTATACTCTTTATAAATTTTATGGCACATATTTCTAATGGATATAATAGTCTTGAGTCACTATATAAAAAGTACAATAATTCGGGACTCCTAACTGAGGAAACATATTATTTTTAAGGTTAATGAATTCATTTATGTTATGTTAATCCCATTGTATTCCCAATTTAAAAGTAGTATCATAAAAGTATGATGAATGATAATTTACTAAGTATCTACCCAACTATAAATATCACTGTTTTCATGTATAATAAAAAATAAGTTCATTTCATTCGATCATAGGGGTGCCCCAAATACTTTGTCTGATCTAGACTACCTTTTTTATTATATGTACATAGCCTTGCTAACATTGTTTCCCTAACAACCTATGTATCCTCAATGATGCCTAAGTCCAAAGTAAATCATATTTCTCAATGATCACCATTGATTCCACTATTTCATGACCCCATGCAGTAAAGGTACCCCACATGAGAAGATAATAGGGAAAGAGAGATAATAATGTTGAAATCCTACCATCAATAATCCATGGGTTAATGACAAGAACTGAGGGTAGGTAGTCACACACATGAGAAGAATTAACGTCATAAATATCTAATAAGTAAGATATAACATGTAAAAAACACAAAAAATAATTCTCATAATAAATTAATCATTAGTTCGAATATAAGATGTGATGAACTACATAAATGGATACCACTGGAACAACTAAAAAAATAAATAAAACCATTCATAGTTACTATGTAGCTCCAAAAACTCCCAAACAACTCATTTGACTAGTAATAAAAATCCTTTTCACCAAATTTATAATGATAACTTAAAAAAATGTGTATATATACGTAGGGTGAGAATAACAGGCATAATCTTTAGGATCATCCGTAAAACCTATCATGAAAAATGTGAAAGAAGTATATAAATGCCCAATCAGTAAAAAAATGAGACTAAATTGCCTCTTAAATAGGTTTACTATTGTTTTCCCATGAACATCATGGTTCAATCACTAAATAATGTACAAATTTATAATAAAAATATTGAGAAAACACAAATATATATAGAAATGGGAACCCTGTAACCAATTACACATTGGTTTTCCACTCTCACACCCCAATATCACACATCATGATCTCCCATCCCCTACATAAATAAATCCATCCATGATATGAGTTGAGACTCAACCCTACTAGACTCATTCCCACACATTTCCAAATTTATAATTCTCGAATCAGTCAACATATCCATCTCATCACCATCATCATTCAATTCATAACTGAGTGTATATATGAAAGGCACTAAGTCCCTTGTAAATTCGTTATAACTCAAGATATCATAGCCCATTTATGTAACCCAAGGGAAGTTGAAGCCACCAAGTCCTAATACATGTACATGATATAGACTCAAGCCATCACATCCTATAACACATATGTATAAGAGATCACACTTTTGAATACCCATATGTAATACTACATTTGAAGATAGGACAGGGGAGAGGGGGTAGTCCGCTATCTATATCCTTTCAAATAATAATGTTGGGAAAACCACCCCTAGAACCACTGGTTGTTGTTTTTCCATCCAACATAGGTGGGGTACACATAATATAAAAAATATAAAGATTTGATATAGTTTTAAACCACCATATGTGAAACTATCTAAACATAGAATTTCTACCTCAATTTTATTATAAGATTCTCAGCTACCCCCTCTAAGGTCTACATATCAAAAAATAATTTAATTATAAAGTTAATTATTAATTAATTCAATTCTAATTAATTAATATTATTCAATTTTCATTACCCATATTATTATTTTAATCCTCCCTGCTAGGCTTCGACATCACTTTTAATTCCTTTCATGCATTCTAATGTATGTTATCATCAAAAGTAAGAATCAAGAACTGATATTGTTATTTCATTAATATAATTAGAAAATCATAAAAATCCTGGTACTATTGGAATAAACCTATTATACCACTTAATATATTCCATCATAGTGCATATCATTAAATTGATTCCTATAATTGGAAACTTTTCATATAAATAACATCTAAACATCAACTATCTAATAAGACTAAATCTTAAAATAAGAATCCATGAGAAAGACTGAATCTGAACTCATCCTGACCACCCTGATATCCAACACCAGCACACATAAAATTACTTTTGACACCCCATTCCATCATCATCCTCATAATCAGAACCCCATGAAATAGTCATCCTCATAACTAACACCCAATTCCACCATAGTCACCATAACCATTGCCCCATTCCACTATCATAGCCTCAATAATTTCCACCCATTATTCATCAAGTATTCTAACCAAAAAAGACTATCAATCCATCACAAAAAGGCTCTATATACATATATATTCAATATATATGAAATCATATTTTTTAATAGAATGTTTTCAAGGAAACTATTTACAAATCAAACAAGGCATTCTGGCCTTTATCAATAATGGGAGGTCCACCCATCCCTAAATCTCAGCTTTAAGAAATAATTTTATTTTAATTACCATATCTAAATAACTAATTAATAATGAATAAATTCCAATACAACTGTACATAAAAATTTATAAGTCTATATATTATTTAATTAACCCAGCATTCTTCCTTAAGATACTCTTTCATATATCAACCGTCATGAGAATAATTATTTTTACTTGCCTTTTAATAATAATCAAAACATTACCAGATAAAAGTTTTTATTTAAATTCCAAGTATATCAACCATGATTAACCATTATAAAAATAAAAAGCATACAATCAAGTAAGTATCAAGAGGTTACTTATATATTTCAAAATCATGAAATCACACAACTCAAATATTCCAATATTGAATATCAAATTTCCACATGTGATAATATTTCCATCATCCAGAATTTATTTCAGTTATAATTTATTCATATCTAAGTTTAAATATTGTTCTATTAATTTAATGAAAATGAATAAAAATAACATCACATGCGAGAATCTTTATTTAAAATTTATAATAACCAAAATTATAAAATAATTATCATCATTATTATTTAAGTTGTTCAACACTACATCTTGACATAATTAAAATTTTATCAAATAATTACTATATAATGAAATTTTAGTATCCATTTTTTTCCTCATGATTATTTATTTAATAAAAAAATTAGTATACAACAAGAAATTATTTATTTTAACTTTCTTATTAAATTATTATAGATTATAAAATACTATTAACAACTACATGTGATAAATCAATAGTTATATTATTGAAATTATTATCTTCAATATTAAATATTTATTTCAATATTTAATGATAATTATCAGGAGAAAAAAATTTACAACATGAGAGAAACCTTTATCTATCTAGAGTGATATAATAATTAAAGCGTGTGGCAATTCTTCCAAAGAAATTAAGTTTTCTACATGGGTTCATAAACACAAATTTTAAATTAACCATTTTTATATCATGAAAATATAAACTATTTGATAATATTTAAAGACTCATTATTGTAAGAGGAGTAATATTTTTAACTTGGTACCAAAATAATACTTTAATCCTTTAATTTTTAGATGATTATATTATAGACCAACATGAAACTTTTGATATCAAAATTTTAAAAACATTAATAATCTTCATGTGTAATCCCTTCCTCTCTTATGGATAATCTTAAGATTATAAAATTTAATAAAACATTATATAAAAATATTATCAATAATCTACACTTTAAATATTAATTAATTACTCAATTACATGGTTTGTAAGACATTCATTGATGATACCCCTCATGATGTATATCTCTCTTATCAAGATAGTAATAATGACATGATAATTCCCCCCTTTTTTATTTATTTTAATTTTAATATGCTTCAATTAATAAAAAGGAATAAGAATAACTTATTCATAGAATTATCCAATTCAAAAAATCAACCAAGAATTTTAAATTTATAGTTTATTATTAAATGAAAATATAATAATGTGAAATTATATCATTCATTTAAATTATGAAAAAAATAATATTTCACTAATTGTGATATAATTCATGTAGTTCATCCTCCACTTTAACAATTTCCAAATTATCATATAATCTTCCTTTATCTCCTCATTTTCCTTATTATTATTGGATTATGGGTAATCACATTCATCTAAAAGGAGGAATATAAAACATTTTGGATTCATACTTTCACAGTATAAAATATGAAGAAGTCACAAATCCCTTACATAGAGGTTAAGTCTTTACAAGATATTTTCTAAGAATGAGAGAGAAATATAGAGAGGGAGAGAGAGGCTCGTAGTTCTGTAATTGACAAGTGGGAGGTTTATATTGACTTTAAAAAACTATTTGGGAATTATTTTAGGGTTTCTAAGTCATTTTTATAAGATAAAGTCAACAGAAATCCAATACAGAGGTTCATGAATTTTTAAAATAAATCCAAGTCACATTTCAAGATATCAAAAAATTTAATATTTTCAACTTCTATTCTTTTCGATTTAAATTTTGGAAATCCGATATTTCAACATTTAAATATTCTTACTTTTTAATTTTAATAAATAAAAGTAAAAGGATAATTAAATCATTAATTTTTATCTATTAAATTTTTTAAAAGAAGATGTTAAAACAAAATAGGGTTGAGTACGCATTTTGTAAGGCTAACATGGTATTACCATTACACAGCTTGATACCCATAAACCAGTATTGAACCACTAGATATACCATTATGTTGGATTAAGGATGTATCACATTCCCATAAAAAATTCAGAATAAATTATTCCTGACCTATACATGATATGGGAGGACCCTTACACGACTTTGAGAAAGTCTCAAGATCCCTTACATAGATTGTATAAAATCTAAACTTCCATTACACAAGACTCCTCACACCATTATATGTGGTAGGTATTACATTTATTCATCATTTGAAAACTCACATATATCCTTAAATTATATGGGAAGGGTCTTTACATAACGCATAGAGGATATCATCTACCTTTATGAACATACAAGAAAAAAGGAATTTGTCATAAAAAACTAGTTCAGAAATAGTTTTAACCTTACATAGAGTTCAAAAATAAATCTACACATATACAGAGCAAAGGTCATGCATTTGGATAAAAATAACATAAAAAATATTTAATTTCCACTAATAAAAGCATATAAATAATTAAGATAAGGTTTTATTATTATTTATGAAACCCTAACATACTAATTAAATATTTTAATCACATTAAGAAAACAAAATTATTTTTTAAAATAAGATTTTAAAATATTTAAATTACTTCTATAATCAAAAATAACATTTTAGAAGCACTTATTAAAATATGCAGGCTCTTCTGAACTACCATAAGGTATACAATGAGAAAGTAAGGGCTTGGGGAAATCTTTAATATAATAATATTATTATAGAATATATCAATTGAAACATAATAACCACTAACATATTTTAAAATAAATGAAAAATACTTTTATAAAGTCATTATGAATATTATTTAATAAAAAAGAAAAAAATTAATTTATTTTGGAATCATTTAAATTGAAAAATTCACAGAACAATGAGAATAATATTTTCTTTGAAAAACCATAGAGACATGAAAATGATCAAAAATAATAATTAGAAATTACGAGAGTGTTAAAATTAGGTCATTCATAAAAAATAATATTTTGTTCACACCATTATAGTGAATGTAAAAAATGATAGGTATGGAATTTTTTAAAAATATTCATGATTAAACCTTTTTAAAAAGGAAATGATTACTAAAAATGATTTTAAAATATCATTTAAGTATGGAGAAAACATTATTGAACCAATATAAAGAATTTTAATACAGAAGATAATGAGTTAGAAAATGACTTCGAAACATTTAATGTAATGATTGTTAATAAAATACTTTATGACTTTAGAAATAAAAACCGTCTTGAAAGAAATATTATTAGATGGAAATTAAAATAATATGAGTATAATGTTATTGATGATATAATATGTCAACATTTCAGTATATAAATTATATAAATTAAAATAAGTGCATGATATGAAACATGTCTTAATAAAATGAAATTGAAAGGAGAAACCCTTACATTAGATATCCAATTGGTCGAACACAGTCTAACTTACTATGTAATATATTTATATTTATTAAAAAAATATATTCGAACTATATTTATATTTATATTACTACATATGTCTCATTTTTAAATTTTTAAATCCCATTTATTAATAATTATTTTTTAAAATAACTTTTAAATAAATCTTTAGTTTTCCATTCATGATGGGAATTCAGTAGTTCTGGTACTTTCAACATGGTCATAGTTTCATAATCTCTAGAATAATTTTAATATAAATATTTTTTTAATTATATATAACTAGAGTCTCATCTTCATTTATTATAACAAATAGTGATGATTTTTAGGGAACAATAAAAAGTACCATTTTATTATAAATTTCAATTCTACAAAAAATAATTTTATTGCTGAATACAAATATTTATATAACCATTATAAAATCCTTAAAACATAATAAATTCATTAATATTATATAATATTTATAGTTTCTAATATTCATTAATCAATCAGGACATAAACATTAAATCAACATTCATATAGAGGTTAAACTGACCTAGATGAGATCTTGTTATATCGATTCAATGAGAGAGAACATTCAATTTAATCAGGGTGATATAAATTTTATAGAATATTACTAGTTTTAAAAACATGTTATAAATTACATAAATCATATATTAGAAGAGTTATTTAAATAATCTATATTAGAAAAATTAAGAAGTAAATATCACTTATATTGAGATCATGAATCCCCTATAGAACGAAAAATTACATTTGAGAGGATTATGATTACTTCTTAGGACCAACGGTTTGAAATAATAAGATAGGATTATAAGGGGGATATTTTAGGTATTTTTTAAAGATAAATTATATGGAATGATCTGGTTTCAAGTGGTGAGAGGATGGTCCTCTTGTAAATGATATGGGTGGCACTATTTTAAATACGCTTAGTTTGAAATAAAAGAGATGTCATTATAAAGGAAAGTGGAACCAAATTAAAAAAATTTAGAATATAATATAAGATATTATATAATACATTTATACAATCAATTAAATAATTTTTGGATACTTTTTCCTTATCACTAAATTTTAATGATTTTACTTTATTTTAACTATCCCTGTAATGACTAACTTTTACCCAGGTAACTTATTTTTATTAGTCAAATTAAAATTCTCCTTTTTAAAAAATCTGAACATTTTGAATACAAATTTTAAATACATTTTACATGATTCAATTTATATAAGTCACGAAAAATATTTTTACTAAAAGTACGCGCAACATAATAAAAATAAATTGTAGATAAATGTATTGATTAAACATAAAAATTATTTTCCCCACAATCTTGTATAGTATTGATTCCCATGATTTTTTTGATTTATTATTAAAAATGTAAGAGTTTTGTGACTTTAAAAAATATAAAACATAATGGATAATTGTGAATACATAATTAAAGTTAAAGTTCCAAAATATATTTTTATTAGAATAAATTAATACTTAGGTTTCGAAAGGTCAGGTAAGGGTTTCCAAACTAAACAAAATATTTTGATTGATTAATTTTAATAATTAAATATATTTTTTTGTTCAAAATGTTTTATAAAATTTTATGTTATTTTTATATATTTATGATTTTATAAAATCTACGACATTTGTAAAAATAGAATTTTTCATTTTTCACGAAAGATCTACCTTATTAGAAAAATTATAAAATTTACCCTAATATAATTTTGATATGTTGAATACATAAATTAATTTCATTTTATAAAATTAAAATTGTAAAATTTAAAAAAATTATCTTTTAAACAACTGCATATAATTTCCAATAAAAATAATGTTTTTCAATAACATTTTGTTTATCCATGAATAATTAAATCAGTACTCCTATAATTACTTAATTATTTCAAGGATGTTACTAATTTATTTTGTTAATGATTCCAGGAATTTCATGAATATATTTTACTGATATTATTATTCAAATGTGATTTATCCCAAATATATGATTCAAAAAATAGTTTTTTTTTAAAATTCATTTGTATTTCTTAAGTGAATTAGAACACATTAATTATAATAAAATTATTTATTATGTTAATTATGTTTTGTATAAATATATTTTAATGTTTTTCATTATTTATTGAATAAAACATATTTCTCTTTAGTTTGATGTTTCAACTATCACCAGATATAAAAAAGATGAATATGATCTAAAGGAATGCATATACTAAAATCATGGGGTGTTACATTCTACCCCCATAAAATAATTTTTCCCTAAAAATTCCATTAATTTGATGAAAAAATGAGGACACCTATACATCCTTTCATCCCCTGGTTCCCACATTTATTCATTGAACTTAGGATTCTTCCATAGAAACATAAAAAACATAGCGGTATTATTTTATAGTAATTTATCTTTTTGACCCATGATTTCCTCTAGTTTCTCCCCATAAGAACAACTATTATCAAATTGTATAATCTATGATTTTAGTACCTGTGAAGGGTTAGGTACACATTTCCTCAATAGTGATATATGAAAGAGATAATGAACTTGAGAGTGGTTTAAGGAGATTTAAAGATTATTGTAATGACATGAGTTTGTATCCTTAAATAAATACTGTGTTCTATAGTTTTCTCTATATAAAGAATTGAAAACCAAATTCATATATAACATCGTAAGGTTTCCATATAATTAATAGGTATAAATACTGGTAATAAAATTATGATATATATATATATAATAAAAAAATTCACAACATATATCGAAAAAAATTATAGTTGAAAAACTAATAAAATATTTTTTATTCTTTAAATGTACTTTATGAAATGTATACATTTTGATGTTTGAAATATGAGCACTAATTTTATAAAGAATAATTAATATACTAGAAAATGATTCCCTATAAAAAATGTTTTCATAATATTTTATGATTTTAGTTTGAAGTCAAATTTTTCAATTTTTGGAAGTGAATTTGAAAAAATAACATCATTTTTAAATTTATCATTTTCATATTAGCATAATATGAATATTTGAATTATTTCTAAAATAATTGATTTTTTGGTGAATAGTGTAGAATTCTATTTTTGAAAATACCATGGATTTTATAATTTATAACTTATAAAAAAATTTCATGACCGAATATATGTCTCTAGAAAAATTATATATTTTCAAATACAATTTTTTAAACCTATATTTGATATTTTATAACATAAGTAATATTTTCTAAAAAATTGTTTAAGATACCTTATAAATTAGTATTAACATTTTTTGTAAATTAAATTAACATAAATGGATTTAAAATTTAAAATTAGATGTTTAAAATTATCTAATAAGGGTAATTTATTTTTACATGTAAAGACTACTTCACATTGGGTAAATATTAGTTATCTTGAAAAATTGATTATTTTTCAAGGATAATACTTTCCTAAATATTGTTTGTTTTTAAAATGAAATTAATCACATTTAATTTAAAACTATAATATTTTATTTAAAAATATAGATAATATAATAATGGTCATTTAATGTGTAATAGATTTTAAATAATAATAAGAACACTTAATGATTAAAATGACATTCTTATAGAAAAAACGCATTTCAACACTTTATATGTTTTGATTAAAAAGAATTTTTTTTACTATTTAGATATTACATTAGGATATATAGATCCAAATTTGGAATTATAGAAATAGAAATTTTATAATAAGGTTATACATATATTTTTAATAATAAAATTATTAACATGATTAGTAGTTAATTAAGAGAATTATGTATTTAAATGACTAATCTAAGAGAGATCAAATTGCCCTTAATTAACATAATATTTAGTCCTTATAAGAAATTTCTTTTAATATTTTAAATTCGTACCGACAAGTCTAACTAATAATACATCACCTTAATCAACAATTTTTCATTATATTCCTTTACTACCCATTTGTTACCAATATTTTCCACGGAAAAATCTATCTTCCTCACTCATCAAAGGGGGATGATTTATAACCTTTCAATACTACAATCCTATTTAGAAATTTACTTGAAAGCATAACCAAATAAAATCTACATTAAGTCCTTTACATTACATTATCCCCTTAGTCACCACAAATTATTCAAATTCCCATCAATCTATGTCTTCCATCAAGTGGATGTCCATAGTCTCAACATATGTATCACATCTTTCATAAAATTTCGTTATTATTTTTCCTTTCTAAACCAGTTATAAACATAGTATAATAATTAAATCATCATCATTAGTGTGATGAATTGTAATTATAATAATGATATAAAAATTAATTACTTACTTCCATCAACTAAGAAAAAAATTGTCATTAGAAAATGTGTACAGATTACCATGTATTGACGGAAATGAACCAGTGGAAATCAACCTTATCCATGAAAAATATAAATTATATAGGTAGAACCTAAATAAAAATATTTCTAGAATTTTTTTTTGATTTTAATAATGAAATTTATCTTGAAACAAATGGGATAATGTCTCAATTATTACACTCCCTTGGATCAATTATGATCACCACCCTTTTCTTGTTAGCCCTATAACCAGGGATTTTGATGCTCCCCGTACAATTTAAATTAAACAATTCATGGTAATAACACCTTGATTATGGTAGGATCATCCTAGAGTTCTGGAATACCATGTATTGTATTAATTATGTTTCTTCCTATATCAAAAATATAAAACTTATGAAACACAAGAATAATATTTCCTGTAGAGATAATGAAATTAGTAATGATAAGGAGATTAACTCCCTTGACACCTCCCTTAAACATGTTCTAGTAGCCTATAACAATAATGAATTCAACATAGACCTCTCACAATAGATTGATACCACCGCCAAGATTAAATCCATCCTCTCTATAAATGTGAAGGTCCAAAAAAATCCTTTAAGAATAGATGGATTAAGTTTTGGGAATTAAAATCGAAGGTTTACAACTCCCCTTAGAGACTCTGAAATGTTTTCGTCCTGCTTACTTTCTTATGGAGGGTGAGAATGTTAATATATGTATTCAAAATTATTTATCTATTGTTTATGCTTCTAAACACTACCAAGATCAAAGGTATTTATGGCTGGAGATCACTTTCCTATTAAATATCATTAAGGATCCTCGAAAACTCATTAAGTATTTCAACTACATACTTCATCTTAATGATAAAATTACTTCTTCCCCCTACTCCACATCAATCAGGGAGTTTAAGTCCTTCATTGATAACAATAACCTGATTGAGATTAATTTGGTGTGATCTAAATCTAAAAGGTATTGGAAACACCTAAATTGGATGGCTACCTTAAGAATTTATAGATCATTTTCCAATGAATCCTACCTGTCCTATTAGGTCTCCATTTCAGGTGATACCTCCTACAGGAAATACTTTAATCATCACCAAATTATTATGAGCCTCCTATCTAATGATAGAAATCCCCCTCTACCTTTTAGGTTTAACAATCCATGGAATATTCATCCTGATTGTGGTATGGTTCTCCATGGAACATTTAATTTAGTAAAATATAAATACAATGCACTTGAAAGTATTTTTAAGATGAAATTGTTCAAAATTATAATGAAATAAAGGATAAGGAATTCCATCATCCCCCATTACAAATTGATTGAAAATCTTGAATTTTCCCTATATATCAATCAAGAGTCTATTACAAAAAATGTACTTTTATGAGGGTGGTGAGAAGGAAGACATGATTCCCTCTATATTCAATGATATTATAAAGGATAAATAGAATACACAAGATAACTATTTAGAAAAAAGTGGCTTAATAATGGTGACATAAATATGAAATTCATAAATTCTATTCAGAAGGTGGGAATAGTAAACATGCCTCTCAAACTTCTTAAAAGTGGTGAACAGTTGATGAAAAAAAATATTGTCCATTATCAATCATATTCTCTCTTAATATATTGATATATTAAATGGCCCTCCCATTAGAGAGATATTGATAAAGGTCATTAGTACCAAATTGGTTACTAATGAAGATAATAAAATGATCACCTCTATCCCATTAGAGTTTTAAATAAAAGAGGTCATCCTTGTTATGAATATAGAGAGCTCACCTAGTTTGTATGTATTTACTAATTAATTATTCTAGGAATATTTCGACAACATTAAGAATGATGTCTATATCTTATTCAATAATTTTTTAATGGTGGGTCTTTTTCGAATTGATATAATTCTTTGTTCTTGATGCTTAGTCAAAATGTGTATAATGATTGTGATATTTTTATTTTCATACTGGTTTCTCTTGTAAAAACCATTCACAAATTTTAAGGGAAAACATTTTGTGAACAAGCGTTCTAGAGTATCAACTAAAATTTTCTCTCCTATTCAATTTGGATTCATCAAAGGGAGAAAAATTTAGTACCACCTTATTAATGGATCTAAATGTACCATCCTTCTCAAGAAAACCATTGGGGTAGGTAATGTTTTTTTAAATATCGACATTAAAAAAGCCTTTGATACCATGGAATGGGGATTTATTGAAAATGTTTTTTCTAACATAGGATTTTATACAAGATTCATTAACTGGGTTTAGTCTCATGTTAACTCTACCCACATCTTAATTCTCATCAATGGATCCTCGAGGGATAATTTACTTGCTTAAGAGGGGATATGAATGGTTACCACTTATCTGCCATTGACATTTCTATTTCATTAGACTATCTTAGTAGGTTACTTCTTAAAATGGGGAAATGTTGTGATTTAAAAACCATCTGAGATAAAATTGGATTTTATACTCCTTTGAAATTATTTTATGCAGAAGAAATCATCATCTTCACACAAAATGATAAAAAAAATATTAGAAACATTACAATATCCCTCTTGTCTTACAAAAAAGCCTCAGGTTCAGAGATTAACTAGAGTAAATTCTACATTTTCTTTGGGAAACGCATTTTTTCTTCAAAGAAACTTAATATAAAAAGTGATATGTGTGTCTGAGCAGGAAATTTTACTTTTTCATATTTACGGATACCCATGATTTTGAGAAGGCCCCGATTAGGATACGTCCCTCATATTCAAAGAAAAAAATCAAAGAAACACAAGCTCTTGGAATGGTAAGGCATTATCGATGGATGGAAGTCTATTCCTTTTGAAAAATATCATTATTTAAAAAAAATATTCCTTTATTGGTTACAAATGGATGAACTTATTACTAAAAAGTAATAATATCACCCTGAGTAATTTTATTTAGAGTGGTAGAATTATTGAACAAAAGGTCATTATAGTTCCTTAGAAGAAATGTTATAAGATACACCACCTTAGAGGCCTTAGTATCAATAAACTATATCTTTTCAACCACTAACTTTAGGAACAATTAATTTGGATGATACTGAATGATAAATACCCCTCTTTGTATTTTCTTAGTGTAAACTTCCTTGTTTTGAACTGAATGAAAATATTGATGGAAATTAAATTTTTTTAGTAATTGCGAAGGTCGATTTTAAAAACCAAGAATCAGAACGTTTTATTCCAATAGTCGACACTGTGGAGTTGATAGAATAAAAATATTAATTTTTTTTATTCATACGCGTGTTTGTTTCTTTTAAAAAAAATGAAATAACTCCCAAACGGTGCGTCATATAAGATATCTGAGACCACTGTTTGGTCTGGAACTTCGGGATTAATATAGGTAGTGTATAACCATGATTCTCATCGAGTGTTTAGAACCTTCGGACATGATAATACCATATTTATTTTTATTTAATTAATTATTCTTTTTTTTAAATAATAAACAATTATTTTTTCTCAAACGGTGTGTTGAATGAGAAATTTGACCCCACGAATAGTTCCATGAAATGTGGTTTACCCTAGGCAGGGTATAAAATTTGTGATAATCATATCTTTGGTCACATCACACGTGAAGATAATTAAGTTGAGTTAAATATTTTTTTTGCCTTTAGAAATAATAATAATAATTTTATTATTAATATTATTTTTGTGTATATGTCACCCAATGAAAATACACTTCAATAATTGATAAATATTTTACGGTGTAAATAATTACCGAGTAATGTAATAAATATCATATTATTAATTGGTCCAATTAAATACAAACACATAATCAATATTTATTTAATAACCAATATCATTTTTATTAATGGTTGTTGTCATTAAAATATTAATGGTGTCATTGATGGGTTGAATTAAATAATAATTATTATTTTAGTTATTGTTATTATAATTATATTGGGACAAAAATATTGATGTATATATATATGAGGTACATCTATATATATGGGACTAATTATATATATATATAGTAATATATACATGTGTGGGTGTATATACATGAATATACAAATGTATATATATAACATGTATATACATGGGTGGATATTTATTGTTAGGTAAGATAAAATATTATTAATTACCTATATAAATTCATTTAACATGTCGACTTAAATCATGTTATGGACTTTTATGTTTTTAATCCAAATCTTTTTAGTGACCCAGGGCGCATGCCTACGCACCCTTTTGTGGGTCCCGTGCAGCTATTAAAATTAATTAAATGATTATTCAGACTTTATGTAAAATATTACATTTCACCATAACGTAGAATTTGAGTTAAAAATAATAAAAAGGATTAATGTAAATTATTTAAATTTAAATGGGGATAAAAATAAATAATAAAATAGAAATCGTTTGAGAGAAATTAAAAATAATTAAAATGACGTAAACCCATTTTAATTATTTATTTCATTTCTTCCACCATTTTAATTATTTATCTCCTTTTTATTTTCCCTTTTTTTCTTTATTTTCCATTTTATTTCTTTTTTTCCTCTCATCATGTCCTGTGTGTGGCGCACCTCTCCTTCCTAGGTAGTGCACACCACCTTCTCCTCCCTTCGAAAGATCGCCTTACCTCCATTCATCATCCTTTTTCATTGATGTCAAGTGCACTGTGAACCTCTCGGTAAGGCTTATCCCACTCACCAAGAATCATGTGATCTCATTCCAAATCCTTTACATAGTTCGCTGCATAAGGATTTTACCATATTTTGGGGTTTTTCTAAAATCTTATTTTTTTATGTTTTAGTTCAAATTTAAGCCTACCATGGATCATAAGATCATCTATGACCATAAGGTAGGGAATATACTCTCTTTCCCTCAATTTTGTTGTGGTTTAAAAAAATTCACAGTTGTGCCGTTAGTCGGTGCCTATCAGCTTTGTGAAAATTCCCCCAAATTCATTAATTAATCTGTTTCGCCTAGTTTTTGTAGCTGTATTGATCATGAATTAATTTGTTTATTTTTTTGCAACAAGGTCAGACACCCCTTTGGGCATGCCGACATGGTCAATATAATTTCTATTCGCCCAAACTTTTAATTTATTTAATTGGTTTTGTTGCACAACCTATTTTTATGTGTTCAATTTAAATAATTAATTTAGATTAATTATGAATCTTGAATTGCTGAATCTCTAGTAGTGGGTTGGGCTGGTTTATTTATTATTAAAATATGTCTTTATCTGCATGTTTTCACAACCTATTTTGTTGTGTTTAATTTAAATAATTAATTTATATTGTTTATGAACTTTGTAATTTTTGGATCTTTGTAGTTGGTTTGTCTAATTTATTTATTTATTTAAAAGTAAATTTATCTACTTTTGTTTATGTGATACATTGCCTTCTTCATATTGCTATGTTGAAATATTTAATTTTCACTGTGTGATGCACGGGTGTACCTATTTGGTTTCAAGCTGCAATTACATATTTTGATATCATATCGGTTGCTATGAAAACATTAATTAAATTTAGGGCAGGGAAAGGAGGTGGATCCCATATTAAGGGCCACACTTAGACCCTTCCTTCCTGATAGTTACCTCTATTTCCAAGGGTTGGTGTTCTTGGATTTGCTGGACCAAGACTTTCCCGGGATTTCTAATACTTATGAATGATATCGGTTCCAAAAGGTCCCATCGGGATGGATCCGTTGGCAATGTGGATAAGCCAGCCTCATATGACACTCGAACACTTTTCGCGAGATCAGGACAAAATCAGGGTAAATTCATCCCATGAGCAATACTAGGTCTTTCAAAAGATTTCATAGGACGGGCTCGGTGGTATTAGATAATTAAAGGATGTTCTGTAGTGATACCTTCGTGATGGGCTCAGACTCTAACTCTCAACTTGAACCTTACTAATGATGCACGGAAGGATTATGTTAATGTCACTGTTAGTCTCTTGAGATTTGAGATATTTTCTGTTATGTTCAAGCACACCTTGTTGAAACATGACTTAGACCCCAAGTTAAAGCACAATCTTGGGGGTATGCCTCTTCCTTGTTTTACCTTACTCTTCTAGGAATCATATATATTCATATGTGTATTATACTTACAGGTACTCCATCAGACTTCTGGCTTAGGCCAAAGCAGGTGATTAGGAATGGGTGCCGCTTGGAACCCAGGCCGAGTTATTTATTTCATTTCACTTAAAAAATTATCTGGAATTGTTGTATAATGGCACACTGTATTTTATTATTGCACAAAATGGAAAGGTTTAGACACTACGTATATCGACCTACTGAGATTTTATCTCACACCCTGTTCGGGCATCATTGACACCTGAGTAGATTATATGATTGTAGGTATTGGTAAAGGGAAGCATGCTACTTCTGATTATTGATTGATTTTTGCTGCTTAGGATGGAGACTTGGGCAGATGATCGAGCCTTGATCATGATGATGTTTTCACACTTTTTTTCTTTTCTCTTTCGTTGATAGAATTCTTGGGTTCTGTTTTCTGTACTTTCATTTTAGACATACATCAGGGCATGACATCGTTTTCTAAGCTTCCGCACTTGAGTATTATTCAGTTGGATTATTTATATTGCTTCTGATACAGTTTATTCATTTATATGCTTCCACTATTTATCATTAATTTTGGTTTAATTTCAATGTGATAATACCTATTACTTATGAGGGTATAGTCTCCCCTCGGACACAAAAAGGCCCTCACTGCTAGTTGTCAACCTTTGGCATTCAGGGAGATGTGCATGAGGTCATGTAACCCACCAGTACGACCATTGTCTTAGAGGTGAGCCGGGTCGGGACGTAAAACATAGAGCTCAATTTCTAGGTATACTGAAATCAAATAATTCAATCTATGTCAAACCCTCTATATGGATGAACTTCAAGTCCACCTTTAACAAAATCTATTTATAGTATCACTAGATGGTCAGCAGAAATTCCTATATTATATTTGTTTCTTAAAATATTACAAGATCCCCTTGCTTGATATGCTCGATTAATCTTCAACAGCAGTGAACCCCATTATCAAAATCAGTTGGAAAATGGAATATTCTCATATTCTACCTCCTGTGATCTAATCAATCATCAATATCTATGATTTCATTGACAATGAATAATTTTTTATATGGGTTTCAGCTGGTAATGGTATCCTCACTTCAAAATTATGCTCCATCCAAGAAGTGAAGGATCCGCTGACCTGGATTAGATACGTTAATAAAAATTTGACTCTCCCTTATATGTTTATATTTCTATAAAGACTCACATTCTATAAAATTCTTGTTTATTCCAATCTATAGTCTATGGGTGTTTCTATTTATTCGAGATGTGTGTTATGTAAAAAATAGAGATAGGACATGGATCTCCTCTTCCTGAGCTCTCACACACTTATAGCCCAATGGAATATCTGGCCAGATCTTTTTGAGATCAAACTCCCAAGTGTGAAATAGATTTTGGACCACCACATGGAATTTTTTCAAATATTGATCTCTGAAAAAGTCATGAATATATTCATGACAATATACAAAGAAGTTATTCATATCATCTAAAATGTTTGAAAAAAATCATGTATGAGCAGGTGAATATTGATCATGATGCTTCCGTGAACAAAATCATTATTGTATTCTGGAATACTGACACTCTTTACAGGGGTTATTGCAACAGCTTTTTTTCTTATTTCTTAGATCTAAGACATCTTAAAATTGTAGGTAAATTTTTACCTCCCTTAGGGGCCTTTCAAATTTTATGGAACTTTCTATTTGTAGGTTGGATCAAATAAAATTCTATTGCCACATCCAGAGGAAATCCTTGCCCTGTAGGATATGAGGTGGTATTTAGAGACCATTTTAGTGATATCCTTGGTTGTCTTTATGCCTCATATAGTTTTATCTCTACTTTATATGTTGAAATGTTTGGTCTGATTAAAGAGGTGGACATGTAAAAGCAACATGGATGGAATGAATTATAGATTGAGTGTGATTTTAATGGCCTAGACCGTCCTTGTCTAGTACTTTGCCAAAAAAACTCGGTTCCATCAAAAAAGTGGCATCTGTGACAGTGGCATTGGTCATAGTAGAACCAATCATGGTAGTACCATAATGGTGGTATAGGTCATGGAGACACTGTGATAGTGGCACCAGTCATGGAAGAACCAGTCACGGTAGCACCGTAATGGCGGTACTGGTCATGAAAACACTATGATGGTGGCACCTTGATAGTGGCACCATAGCAGTCACACCATCCTGGTCGCACAGTGAAATACTGACACCACTTATGGTGTTCTACTGATCTGGTGTAACCGTGAAGTTGGCACCGTTAAAGTGTCTCGCCAAATGGTGTCCCACCTTTTTTTCTAGTTTCTTGAATTTTCCCAGTTCCACCCCCAAAAATATTCTTTTGATGCAAAAATATTTCAATACCCCCTTTAAAATCCATTTAAATCCCATAAATGATATGTAAAATCCCCCAAGATTCTGGTGACTCTTAACTTACCAAAACATGTGGCTTCTCCCTCTATGTCATAACTTTTTTCCCATACATTCCAATTCCTCCCCTATTAAACATTTTACTCTATTTAAAGGAAACCCATTAAAATATAGTTGTTATGGCCATATCTCCAATGAGAATTATTAAATAGAAATTTATTCCATCGTGTGTAACCATCCAACCACGTGGTGAAACCAAAATCCAACATTAAATCCATTTACGATTTTTTATCCCTTAACTCCAATATCTCTCATTTTATCACATGAGGATTCTTTATCTTCTTCTTAGCTGGTCTCTTTCTTTTCTTGGGTGCATTTAGAGTCCCCCTTCCCAAGGCTAGTGGAGATCCTGTGATGGATCATTTTCTGCTCTCTCTTGGATCCCTCGTAGTTCCTCCCCTGTAAGTCACGTATCACCAGTTCTTGGAACGAGTAGAAAAACATGGATCATTTATCATATAGGTAGGGTTTTTTCTTCGTCTCACTTTACTATATATCATACATGGCATGTGCGATAATGTTCCTATAGGGAAGGATGAAACCAAACCTTAACCATGATAATAAATTATTTTTAAATATTGAAGGGGTATGTTTAATGATGCTGTTTTACAACTTTACCTTTTCTTATATGTTGTGAATTTGGTTGGATTATGTCCGCTGAAAATCGTGGTACTTGGTGGTCCCTTCTTATACAATAATAAACCTCTTTCTTTTGGATAATTCTAAAATTTAATGGTTGTAACATAAGAAATTGTTTAATAATGTAAACTAGGTTGATTAAACGGATTAACAATGAATAATAATCCTTGTGTGGTCACCTCGGTTAACCAAATGGAAGGACAAAACTAAATGAATGGGGTTTTTAAATCTAAAACACCCCTGCTCTGTTATGGTGATGTGTGTGATTGTTCTGCTTGATGCTTGTAAGGTGATAGGGATGGGGATGAGATTCCCTATTTTGAAATTGTTTGGTTGTGGATATGAGGTCGTGTGGGGCCGTGTGTTGGGGCTTGGTTTTGTTTTAGTACTTAGAGGGATCTCACATATCACTTTTGTTTTTCTGACTTTATTAGAGAATCGGCTGTGAATTCATAAATTTCTTCATGAATGGTTTGAATTCCTTAACTTGTGTATATGCCTATTTTTTTCTCGGTAGTGGATTTTCATTTAAATGGAACAACTTGATTGTGATAAAAGTATTGGTTTTGATGGGAAATTTTTTCCCGTTAATAATTTGTGCCTTAGTTTTGGTTCTTGTTCTTTTTATAAATGACTAGTAATGAGGGTGTTTGTGTATGCAATGGTTTTGGAACCCCTAGGGTGGGACGAGTTCTTGTTTACCAATATATATAATTTAGTTTTTATGTTTAGTATTCACACCGCACCAAAGTTGAGAACTTCATGCCAAACACCCCCATTTCATGGTGGAGGGTGTTTTTTCCAACACTCAAATGAGGGGATGGTTATTATCTCTTTTTTCTCCTCCCTTTCCCAAGTAGTCCAAGACTCTTCGGGTAGGCTATGATAGCATGTGGTCCATTATAGCCCAATATTCTTCAGGCCGGGTATGATGTGCTGGTTGGCCCTGGTGTGTGCAGGCCGGTTGTTTCCCAAGTGTCATTGATATGAGGCCTAGGTTTCTTCGAGCATTGCAGTAGTTGTTCTAACCTAGGTTTTTTAAGGCATGGTGGTAGTTGTTCTTACCCAGGTGTCTGTGAGCATGGTTACATATGGGTTTTGTGGCCTAGGTGTTTTCAGGTGGGATGTGCGGTTGTGGTAGCTGAGGAGTTTATGGGTGGGGTATGGCAGTTGGACTAGAGTGAGAATGGTGGGGGAGGTCTGACACAGAGGATGTCTTCAATAACCAGTGGGAAAGTGGTGCGAGGTACCCAAACATTGATGTGTTATTACTATTACATTACCTGAATTGCATTATTTGGGGAGTGTGCCTTGATTAGTTTTGGATGTGTGGTTTCTTTACTAGGTGCTTTGGTTATCTCCTTTTCTCATGGGGCATTAGAATTCCTACCCACTTATGCATGAGAGCTTTTGGTTTTCCCTACTAAGTATACTTGTATACTCACCCTAGGTATATAAAACTCCTTTCATGTTTCCAGGAGGACATCGAGGACTGTTTCGGGCTCTAATAGTTCATACATTGGGAGCATTGGAATTGCTGTTTTTCATTTATTTTGGTACATTTATTTGGAGTATTCATGTATTTTTGTAGCAATTATTATTACATGCATATGGGAATGGATTGTTTTGGCTTTATTTTTACTTCTAGATATGGATTTTTTAGGATTTACTATCTTATATACCGGTCCTGCTAAATAAAAAGGGTAATGCCTTCCATTTTACGTGTGATTCTATACCCTTGGTTCTAGTTGACACTCGAAGGCCTATTGAAAGCGTGTCATGGGGGTCATTATCTCTCCTTCAACATAAGGAAGGGGGTTTTGGAAATTTTCTGTCCCTTCCCTTATCTTGGGGAAGGTGGGTCATGACATAATGGCATCAGAGGAAGCGAGGCTGAAAGACATGATGATGTTTGGAGTTAGGCACAGTAAATATTGCATGGGATGGTAGGGAAACCATGTTTGGCAATCTTGGCGCATGAAATAGGCTAGGGAATACCGGCTTATAAATGGGATTTTAAGTCCCCCTGTGATCCGATGCAAGGACAATGGACCTAAAAAATGACCAAGTGAGACAACACTGATTGTAGGGTAGAGACCCTAGGAAAGGGACATGAAACATAATGACATGTGTTATGGTGTTTCTTGAGTATCTTGGGGATTTAAAATAAATAAAAAGTCTAAGAAAAATTTAAAAGAAATCTTTTACACTACTCCGGCTAAGGCATTCCTCGTTTACCTTCTAGGTATGGAAACCGAAAGGAAACGATGGGTAGTGCAGTTGATCAAGGTCCAAGAGGCTGATTTGACTGAGCAACATAGGGTTGATTGAGAGGAGGATGACAACTAGTAGAAGAGGACACTTTGTTCCTTTCCGCAGTAGAACCATGGGAAGTACGATGGTAGCTTCTCATACAAGGAGACCGAGATATGGATCGAGGTGTTGGTGATAGATTTTAGCTTGATCCGAGCTCCGACAGAGTACTAAGTTCCTCTAGTTGTAAGCCAGATGCAGGGAGCGACACATCAGTGGTGGAAACTCTATCTTTGGGAGAAGAGGGAGGCTGAGGATTCATGGACTGACATTGAGAGGGAGTTCCAAGTGGAATTCATTTCTTTCATAATGAAGGTGGAGAAGAGACAGTAACTACTCTCCCTTCAGCAGGGGATCCTGTCATTGAGGGAGTGGGGGATCAATTTCAAATATCTCCTTCTCTTTTCTTCAGACCCCTTTCTGAATGAGGGGTTTTAGGTGAGACGTTTAGAGGAGGCACTCCGACCTTCTCTTCAGTATTTTGTTACTCCCTTCACCCTACCGACCTACTTGGAGGTCCAGAAGAAGGCTGAAGTGGTGGAGAGGATGCAAATTCTGGGAGGTGTTCCCCGAGAGGGGATCTAGTTGGGCCCGTCAAAGGGGAAATATATTAGTATTAGGCCCCCATTATTAGGGCCTTTTAGGTTTTGGCCAGTGGGGAGCAGACCCCAGTAGTTCCAGTTTCAATCTCCCAGTTTTCACCCCTTCCTTGTGGGCCGAGGACCGAGATGCTTCATCTGTGAAAGTCATGGGAATCGTTGGAATTTGTGCCAAGACTGAGTGCAGTATAGTGGGGGGGGGGGAAGGTTCAACGCACACCTCAGTAGTAGCAGTTTACAACTAGGAAATTTCAGTAACATCAGCAGGGACAGTGAGCTCCTGCTCCTCTGAGAGTAGAGATTGCTGGAGGAGGTTGAACTCAGGGTGCTCCTCTTAGACCTCGACTAGGGTGTGGTCGGGGAGGTGGCCAAAAACCAAGTGGTAGAGGAGCTGGGTATGGGAAGTTTTACACCAAAGAGGCAGTAGTTCCAGCAGGGCTTGAAGTCGTTCAACATATGATTAGATTTTTTAGCACTCTTTATTGTGCCTTGTTTGACTCAGGCTCTTCACACTCTTTTGTTGCACACAGTCTTGTCCATGCTCCTGGTCTAGACACAGAGAGACTTAACGTGACCCTTGTTTTGAGTACATAAGCCAGATGTGAGACCAGTTTGTCTCATGTTTTCTGAGGATATAGACTGATGGTGAGACCACATCAGTCCAGTGGGGACCTTCTTTTACGGCAGATGCAGCCATATGATGTCATTCTAGGCATCAAATGGCTGTTATTTGTGTGTTCCATTATCGAATGCATCCAAAGAAGGATTATGTTTTCATATATGGGCGACCAGTGTATAGATTTTGTCGGCCAGCTGGGTTTCCAGGAGGGAAACCAGTGATTGGAGCCTCTATTTTCCTTGTTAGCTATGCTATCAGTGGATTCGAAAAATACAAAAATGGTGGGAAGTCCTGGTGATCGTCACTGAGTTCATGGACATATTCTATAAAGATATGGTAACTCTATCCCCTCAATGTGATGTTGAGTTTGGGATAAACTTTCAACCCAGTTCCTGTCCGATTTAGATGTCTTCCAATTAGATGGAACCTTTTATGTTGCAGGAGTTACAGATTCAGATAGACAAAATAATGAAGCATGGTTTTCTTTGACCATGAAAGTCCCCATGGTGTGCTCTAGTCTTATTCATGAAGAAGGAAGATGGTGGTCACATGATGAGTATAGAATAATGGAGGCTGAACTAGGTAATGGTCAAGAACTGTTACCCCCTCCCGAGGATCGATGTCCTTTTTGATCAGTTGAAGGGGGCATGATGGTTCTCCAAGATTGTCCTACGGTCAGGATATCACTAGTTGAGGGTGAAAGAGGGTGAAATCTCCAAGACTGCCTTCAGGTGTAGATATGGTTACTTTGAGTTTGTGGTCATGTCGTTCGGCATTACAAACGCACCAGCCGTGTTCATGGGACTCCTGAACTCTGTCTTCTGGGAATATCCGGACTTATTTGTAGTCATGTTTGATGAAAATATCATGATCTACTCAATATCAGTGGAGGACCACACCGAGGATCTGAGGATAGTTTTAGAGGTCCTCCAACAGCACCATCTCTATGGAATGTTGTCCATGTGAATGTTCTAGACACGAGATGTGCACTTCCTTGGACATGTGGTGTCTGGGAAGGGAAGAGAAGTAGACCCGTAGAAGGTTTAAGTAGTTTTCACATGGGAAGAACCAAAGAACGTGGAATAGGTTTGTAGTTTCCTGGTTCTAACAGGTTACTACCAAATATTTGTTCGCAATTTTTCTCATGTTTCAGCACCCTTAATATCCTTGACCAAGAAAGACCATACTTTTATATGGATTGAGTAGTGCCAGGAATCTTTGAGTTATCTGAAGGGGAAGCTAGTTTGTGCCCCGATATTAAGGTTTCAAGAAGAAGGGGTGATGTTTGAGGTGTTCTATGATGCTTTAATCCGAGTCTTGGGGTGTTTCTTGTTGCAACAACAGGGGTGATCTCTTATGGGTCTAGCCAGATACGTCTCCATGAGCGTAAATATGCCACCCATGACTGGTAGCTCCCATCTTTTGTGTTCACACTAAAGTTGTAGTGTCACTAACTCAAAGGGGAGTGCTTTGTGGTATTCGGGGATCACAAGATCTTGAGGTATGTATTTTCCCAGTGGGACATAAATTTGTAGTAGCAGAGGTAGATGGAGTATCTACAGGACTACAACTTCGAAATTTACCTCATATCCGGAAAGGGGAACATGGTGCCTAATTCCTTTTGCAGGAAGTCACAGAAGGACATGGATCAAGAATCGACAGATGCTTAGAAGGTGATGGAGGAGTTGGATTCCCAACACCTAGATGCATGGGTGGAGGATGGAAGAGGCTATCTGTTCTAGATGATATGGAAGTCTTCTCTGTTGTAGCAGGTGGAGGAGTCTCAGTTGGGGGACAAAGAGGTTGAAGTGATGCACGATCGTGTTAGCCAGGGAAATGCTTTGGAAGGATGGTGGGAAGATGGATAGAATATGATGTTGTTTAATGGAAAGTTGTTTGTCCTAATGAAAATGCGCAATAGAGTTATTGGTGAGTTCCACAACTCACCCCTGACGATACACTCGGGAGTTTCCAAGATGTACTGGGGCATGAAGGGTCATTTTTGGTGGCCCCAGGTGAAGCGGGCAGTGGCAGAGTTTGTGGAAAAGTACATCATGTGTCAGAAGGGTAAGGCTGAACACTATGTCACAGAAGGTCGGTTATAACATTTAGATGTCCCTTAGTGGATGTGGGATAAAATCTCAATGGATTTTGTCACGCGACTACCCAGAGTTCAAGGAGGTTACAATGCTATTTGGATTTTGGTGGACCAGCTGACAAAGTCAGCTCACTTCCTGGTAATCAAGGAGTCAAGTGTGGTGGATGATATAACATAGAGGTACGTGGATGATGTGCTAGAGATACATGGAGTTCCAAGATCCATAGTCTCTAATTGGGATACCCAGTTTACCTCACGGGTTTGGAAAGATTTGCAACATGCTTTTGTCACCCAAATGTGCCTCAACACTGATTTCCACACCCATAAAGATGGGAAGAAAGAGAGAACCATCTAGACATTGGAAGATATGCTACGGGCTTATGTTTTGGACTTCGGAGGATCGTGGGTATGACACTTGCCTCTGGTAGAGTTTTCCTACAACAATAACCATCACTCTACCATTGGCACGACTCCATTGGATGCTTTGTATGGGAGGACATGTTGCTCACCTGTGTGCGGGGAAGAGGTCAGGGAAGTAGGTTTTCTTGGTCCTGAAGTAGTGCGGTGCACGACAAAGAAGGTTCAGCTTATACTAGAGTGGATGAAGGAGGATCAGGGCTGATGAAAGTCATATACCGATCATAGGAGGAGACCCCTGGAGTTTGAGGTTGGGGACCATGTGTTCTTCAAGGTCTCCACTCGGCATAGGAAATTGAGGTTCGGTAGGGGGTGTAAGATTTCTCATAGGTTCATTATACTCTAATATATGCTGCGGTGGGTCGGTGAAGTGACTTATCAGCTGGCGCTACCACTGCCTCTATAGAAGGTGCAAGGTATCATCCATGTGTCTTAGCTCCATCAGTATCTACATGATGATTCAAACATCCTCAACTAGGGGGATATGAATATTGAGGTCGACATAATGTTTATAGAGAAACAAGTCAGGATAGAGGATCGTGAGAAGACGGTGCTTCGTGGACAAACCATTCCCTTAGTTTGTGGGTTATGGAGGCATGGTGGCCTTAAAGATATTACCTGGGAACGAGAGACACAGATGCACACCTAGAACCCAGATTTGTTTTTGAGTTTTGTTCTATTTTTTTATTACATGATTTTGATGTAGTGCTTGATCAAGTTAACATTGAAATGTGTTATTTTTCTTATCCTCTGGATGTGTGTGAAGTGTCCTGACTATGGAAAGGGGAGGACCATGTATCTAATCAAGACACATTAAGGTGGAAGCTATTAAACCCATGCCGGAGATTTTGTGCCTTCTAAAGAAGATAGTATATTGACATGGGGGATGGGACTCCCTAACCCATATGTCATTACAATGAGGCCTTTATATATTTTTATTATTTCTTGGGGGAGAGAGGGTGTAGTTCTTCAACAGTTGATCAGTATGAGGGAGACATTTTTCTAGATATTGAGGAAGTGTCCTTGTGGAGCCTTAGAGTATCTGTGGTTATTCAAGAGATAGATATTGAGGAGGGTTACTCTTGAGAGTTATCTTAAGGAGGGTTGTTCAAACATATTTTTCTGGTCGGGTTATAATTGTCAATGACAATAATAGTTTGAGAGGTATCTGATGTAATGGCCCGGACCCTCCTAGTCTAGTAGTTTTCCAAAAAAACTCAGTTCCACTGAAACAGTGGCACCGGTCATGGAAGAACCGGTCATGGTAGCACCGTAATAGTTGTACCGGTCATGGTGGCACAGTGACAGTGGCACCAGTCATGGAAGAACCAATCACGGTAGCACTCTCGGTACCGGTCATGGAAGCACTATGATGGTGGAACCATAGTAGTTGCACCATCATAATCGCACAAAAAAATGGTGATACCACTTACGATGTTCCATAGAACTGGTGGCTCTATCATGGTGGCACCGTGATGGTGGCACCATTATAGTGTCTCACCAAATAGTGTCCCACCCTTTTTTTCAGTTTCCAAAGTTTTCCTAGTTCTGCCCCCACAACATTTATTTTGACACAAAAGTGTCTAAATACCCCCTTTTAAATCCATTTAAATCACCTAAATAATATCTAAAATCCCCCAAGTGTTGGGAGACCCTTGAATTACCAAAACGTGTGGATTTTCCCTCAGTGTAACACCGTTTTTCTTGTACTTTCCAGTTCCTACCCTGTTACTTGTTTTCCTCTGTTTAATAGAAACCCTTTAACTCACAGCCATAATGGCCACCTATACGATGAGAATTATTTAATAACTACTAATTCCATCATGTGTAACCATCCAACCATGTGGTGAAAACACGATCCACCTTTAAAGTTATTCAAGATTTCATATCTCAGAACTCCAGGATCTCCCCTTTTATTGCACAAGGATTCTTTCTTCTTCTTAGCTAATATCTTTTCATTCCTTAGAGCATTTTGAGTCCCCCTTCCCATGGATTGTGGTGCACCTATGATGGTGCCTTTTCCTACTCGCCCTTGGAGTCCTCAGAGTTCCTCCCCTGCATATCGTGCCACCCCAGTTTTGGGTGTGAGGAGAAAATCATCGATCGTTGATAATCCAGGTAGGGTTTTTTCCTTTGTCTCTCTTTACTATGTATCACGTGGGGCAGGTATGATAATGTTCCCATGGGGATGTATGAAACAGAAACTTAACAAAGATAATAAATGGATTTTAAAGAATGAATGGGTGTGTCTGACGATGCTGTTGTACCCTTTTACCTTGTCTTATATGTTGTGAATTGTATGGGATTATGTCCACAGAAAATCATGGTCATTGGTGGCCCCTTCTTGCACACTAATGAACCTCTATTTTTTGGATAATCTTGTGATTTAATGACTATAACAAGGTAAACTGGTAAATCACATAAACTCAATTGATTAAATGGATTCTCAATGAATAATAATCCTTGTGGGGTATCCCCAGTTAACCAAATGGAATGATGTAACTAAATGAATGGAATGTTTAAATCTAGAAACTCCCCTACTCTATTCTCATGATGTGTATAATTGTTCTGCTTAATGCTTGTGAGGTGAAAGGGATGGGGATGGGATCCCCTATTGTGCAGTTCTTGGGTTGTGGATCTGAGGCCATGTAGGGTCGTATGTTGGGGCTTGGTTTGGTTCCAGTACATTGAGGGATCTCACAGATCCCTTTTGTTGTTGTGACATTACAAGAGAACCCAGTGTGAAAGCTTAAATATCTGCCTGACTGTTTTCCTTCCTTGGCTTGTGGCTATGACTGTTAGTTTCCCAGTAGTGGAGTTTTATTTAAATGGAACCACTTGAATGTGATAACAAGAATGGGTTTGATGGGGAATTGTTTTCTTGTAATGAGTTGTGCCTTAGTTGTGGCTATTGTTCTTTTTATGAAAGAATAGTAATGATGGTGTTTGTGTATGGGCTAGTTTTGGAACCCCTAGGATAGGATGAGTTCTTGTTTACCCATATGTATAATTTAGTTCATATGTTTCATATTCACACCCCACCCATGTTGAGCACTTCGTGTCGAACACCCCCATTTCATAGGGGAGGGTGTTCTTCTAAACACTCTTATGAGTTCCTGGTTATTAGCTCCTTTTCTACTCCCTTTCCCAATTATCCCAAGAATCTTTGAGCAGGCTGTGATAGCCTGAGACCCATTATAGGCCAAGATTTTTTGGGTAGGGTAACACGTGGTGGTTAAACCAGGTGTGTGAGGGCAGGTTGTTTCTCAAGTGTCTTTGGGATTAGGCCTAGGTGTCTTCGGGCGTGACGGTAGTTGTTCTAGACTAGGTGTCTTTGGGCGTGGTGGTAGTTGTTCTGGCCCAGGTGTCTGCGGGCGTGGTTACGTGTGGTTGTTGTGGGACAGGTGTTTGCAGGTGGGATGTGTGGTTGTGGTAGCCGAGGTGTGAGTAGGCGGGGTATGGTAGTGGGATTGCTGTGAGAATGGCGGGGGAGGTCTGACACATAGGACGTATTGAATAACTAGTGTGAAAGTGGTGTGTGGTACCCAAACATTGATGGGTTATTACAATTACTTTACATGAATTGCGTTATTTGGGGAGTGTGCCTTGGTGAGGTTTGGGTGGGTAGTTTCCCTACTAGGTTATTTGGTTATCTTCATTTCTCATGGGGAGTTATAATGCCTCCCAACTTGTGCATGAGAGCTTTTGGTTTTCCCTACTGAGTATACCTGTATAAAAATTATACATATATAAAACTACATTCAAGTTTCCAGGAGGAATTTGAGGACCGTTCTAAGCCCTAATAGTTTTGACATTGGGACCATTGATGTTTCTTCTTTTCTTATTTTTTGGTACCTTCATTTGGATTTTTCTCGTATTTTTGTAGCACTTTTTATTAGAACATGCTTATAGGAATGGATTATTCTGTCTTTACTTGTACTTCCAGTTTTGGTGTTGTTTGGGATTTACTATCTTATCTCTTGATCATAATAAATAAAAAGGATAATGACTTCCATTTTATGTGTGATCCTATACCCTCTGTGCTAGTCTATACTCCAAGTCCTATTGAAGGCGAGTCTAGGGCTCATTATCTCTCCTTCAACTTGAGGAAGGAAGAGTTTGTCAATCTGGTATCCCTTCCCTCATCTTGGTAATGTGAAAATGACTCTTCCATAATTATGAATGATGCTAGAATTGGTAACATTCATATTTCATGGAGAGTGACTGTGAAATATATATCAAATTCCTTGACATGATCTTCTCCCCCAATTACTTCAACACTCATGTTTATCATGTATCTTAATCTATCACCTATGGTATCTAAAAACGGGTTAATTGTGATGATTTCTTATTCTCGAACTCCCTTATTAATGAATTTTCCCCCCTTTTCCTAAATTGTAAATGTAAATTTCATTCTTTTAGACAGATGTAACCTTTCTTATATATTTTTTAGGAATAGTTTCCCATAGGTAAGAAATAAGTTTTCTAAAAAACGTTTTTAGTATGAATATTGTGAAATGATTTCTCCCATCTACAAAAAAATCAACAATTGTAACTAGTATGGATTTATCAAAGGTAGGTGCATTCTAGATTGTAATAGAACTTATTTAGAATATTTTAACATCCTCAAAAAGTCAAAACGAGGTGGTAATATTTCCCTTAAACTTGATATTAATAAACACATCAAAACCATGGACAATAATTTCATTTTTTAAGTGATATATAGTTTGGTATTCGACAATATATTCATTGGTTTTGTGGAATAACTCTTTGGATCAGCTCACATTTTATTGCTCAAAATTTAATCTCCTATAAAAATACCAAAAAATGGTCTAGATGATTCAGGAAACGTGACCCTATCATATATATTTTATTATCTATTAATATATATTATATTTGTAGACTCCTTACTCACATGGTTGTCTATGGTAAGCTCAAACCTATCCAATAATCTAGGTTCTTTCATATCACAACTCATCTTCTTTATACCGATGAAATCATTTTATACACTCAATTAAGTAAGAGAAAAATAAGTTACCTCAAGGATACTCTTTATAATTGTGAAATAATTGGAGGAAAATAATCAGTTGGGATAAGTCTTTTGTCTACTTTGGGAAAAGAATTACCCCAATTAGAAAAACTATCATTTTGAATGACATGATAATTACAGTGGCAGACATCCCCTTAATTGAACATGGTGTTTCAATATTTTAATGGAGAAAAAAATATATACTTCTTAGGCCCTGCAGATCAGGTCAAATAAAAGAGAAAGCACTATTAATGAATCACATGATTTTCCTTGCCAACTACACATTCTTCTCCAAACTGGTTTATTCCTTGTTTACATACAAATGTCCCCTACAACTAATCAAATATCTAAATTTCTGAATAATTTTTTTGGAGTGGATTCATTTTGAAATAGAAAATAGTCACCATATCATGGAAAATGTTTTTAGACCTATCACTAATGGTGGAATGGGTATCAAAAGCATTAACCATTTTAATGAGTATCTTTAGACCTAGTTTACATAGAACCTTAGAAAAAACAATTCAACATCACTACCCATTATCAAGGCGTGATTTCTGGGAAGGATGAATTACATAAACACCACCTACATGGAATAATATAAATATATATGGAAATAAATAAATTATTTGTACTCCATAATTATGTAATACTTAATATGGATTAAAAATAAGGAATCATATCTAAAATTCCATCTCAATAACTGAATGAGATTCCCCCTTATTACTATATTATACCTATATTAATCTCCCTTGAATATCCATATATCTATTAAAGACATATTTATTGTGACTTTACTAGTTTTCTGAAAAGGATTTTGGGATATAATTATTGAATAATACATTTCTACCAATGTTTACCTTCATGTTTGGGATCCTTCCAAAACTAACATCTAGAATATACAGTTATATAATCTGTTCATTGCTGCAGAATCAAATCAAGATTATGTTTGGATAAAAATATTCAATATGGACTAGATCAGGTTGTCACATCTAACTATAATATATATGATTGAACATAATATACTATGTATATATTTTCTTACAAAAAATTGGGTTTTCACCTTTCCCCTAGTGTAATATCCATTACTAGACTAGGTATGATGGAAACCATCTATTCTTTAATGCACCACCACCTTAGTTCTATAAAAGGGTGTTTATGGACAATTTTATATTTCGTATCCAATAATAGAATCTCTTGGGATCCTATTTCACATTATTAATGTATGTTGTTTTCTCTCCATCTTGGAAACCTATTATTTTTTGTGGTAACTGATCTATTTTACTCAATTTGGTATGGCAAAAAGGCTTTGCTAGATCATAGCACTTCATTAAATATTTAGTCAGCTCTGGATAGGATCATATTCATGGTATATGAATCTAATATTCTCTAATTTTATTACTAATTAAATTGTTCATGGATTCACTCTGCCTAGAATATTAGTAATCACAGGAAACATCAAGACATTAACTTGAACTCTTGATGTTTCTTTGAAACCTGCACTAAAAAATTGGTTCAAAATAAATTCTAATGGTTAAAAAAATGGAATCCAGGTCTCTCAAGGCATGTCACTATATTTTGTGACCTGATTAGAAAATTATTGAATTATTATTTGACACATGTATAATGATATCATCTCCTCAGGCCAAAATAGTTGGAGTCAATAATGTGTTCTCCATTTCTAGATCCAAGGTTTGGTGTAACTAATGGCCTGAAGATGACTTAAATAGCATTTTTTAAAGAAATACAAATGGTACAATGAATCTCTCTTGGAGTCTCACTACATTAATAATTAAATATATGAAAAATATATATTAAAACAAATATATTATCATGTATTTTACTGGGAGTAATACTATGAGGAAGATGGTCTCACCAACAACAAAATCAGCATGGATCTCAGTAGGTTGGATGATATCCCTTTGGATTTTTATTATATTTAACATAGAGATTTCTTAAAAAATTCTTTATTTAAAACATATATAACACTTTTGTTTTGTAATAAATTATCTTTAACATCCTTCAATGAGGAATCCTTTTTATAAAATTTGAGCAGATTACCGCCTTCATGAAGCGTTACTTTCAGTTTATCACCCCACCTCTCATGGATGGTACTAATGATAGTATTTATAAATAAATATTATTTATATTATTTATTTATGTTTATGAACTCCCATCTCATTTGTTTAGTAACAAAAATTAAGAGCATTTTTTTGCGAAGTACCTCCTCGATGAAGAATTGTTTTTTAATTTTTTCTTATGGGTTTTTCATTATTTATAATAATTTTTTTGAATATAGTTCACCATAATAAAAATATAAAAAATATTATTATGTTTTTTTTAAATTATATTATTTCAAAGGAAACACTTTATTAACCATACTCACCAATCTAGTTAATGTGTGTTCAAGATTGGGTAATTTTGAACACCTACATGAATAATGATAAGAAATTACATCATGAAATATTATGAAAACCTAATTTATGTTATTATGTGAAATAAATATTTAAATAAATATTTTTATTGATTTTTTATTTTATACATCAATATTTAACTAATTAATGAAGAAAACATAATTCGTTGGTCAAAAATCACTAAAAATGTCTATTGCCGATTTTATCTTCGAGGATGGAGTCTAATATACTCATAAAATTAGATTTAAACTTAAGAAATAATTATAAATTATAAATTATAGAAAAATTAATGAAATTTTATTGATTAACTTTATAAGAATAAGGAACAATGACACTTCTGTTACGAAACATCTTCAAAAAGACAAAACTATAAACACTCGATATGGGGAAAAAGAAAAAAATTAACTAATATACTTATAGATAATGACTACAATTGAAAGTTATAAATATTTATAGGTTTTTATATGGTTATTAAATATTATATTTGGTATTTATATTTTTTATAGTATTTTATTGTGCATTTTACTAATTGGGGAAACAAGGTAAGGGTTTATTTGTGTCAAATTAAAATTCTTTAAGACATCCCTATGATATACAACATGATTTATTATTGATGGTGAAACAAATATATTCATTTCTTATAATAATTTCATTATATATCATTATTTATAATTTTTTTCTATGTCTATTCTCTATTGGGGGTTTTATTCAAAGGAAACAAAATTTGTAATGGTTTTCATCCCAACTTATATTCATTGAGACATTTTTAATGTTTTCTACCAAATTATTATTTCTATGGTGTATATGCTTCCCAAGAATGTATTTTGGAATAATTCATGGTTTAATCCATATTATTAATAAAACTATATGATTTTAAGCTTCCAATAACTTTTTATTTAAGAATTACCTAAGTTGTAAGGGTTTTTTCATGACTCAATTCTCTTTCTTAGTTCATAATCGCACATATTTATCTATTATCTTTAACAGCTGATCTTATATAACATATAATTATTTTAGGAAGTATTAAAACATATTTTACATTTTAATCAATTTATATATCAAGTTATTCATCCATGATAATTTTAATATTATGTGAAAATTCATTTTTGTTAAGAATAATTCCCATTACTTGTAATGGTAATTTAAAATGTTATCCTTTCCCATGTGGAGAATCAAAATATTTTAATATCAAATGATACTTTTATTACACGTATTCTATTTCAAAAAATAGTTTATTTATCCTATTTATGATTTGTTTTTTATAATGATATCTAAAATACTTCAATTTTTTAACCTTTCAAAATAAAAGTTTTATCATCCATGCCAAATTATAATTTAATAAAATATATTATTTTACATGTTTCAATTATTAAAGATTCATTTTAATGTGAATGTTTTTATTGTATTTTCACAATCCCTTTTGACAACTTTATTACTTTTTCAAGTTTACATTATTAAATATTCTTTTTAAAAGTAAAAATATTCAAATTGTTCCCCCTTCTGTTTTTTCAATTATATTTTAAAAGATTATTTTAAAAAGTAAATCTTTCAAAAAAATTTAACTTATCCTTTTTGAACCCTGGTGTATTTTCAATGATATTTTATTTGTAATTATTAATATTAAATATTTTAAAAATTAATCTCCTACATTCTTAAAAAATGATTTTTAAAAGTAATTCACACATTATATATTATAAAAAAATTAATTTTTCTGTGAAAACATATATATATTAACATCTATTTACCTTCTATGATTTACCTTTCTTCATGTGGTGTTATTAAACATATATATAAATTATTATATTATTAATCCTTTTGGGAAATAATATTTTGGTATCATATGTTTTATTAAGTTAATGTTATTTGAATGATTTAGAAATCCATTTTTACCCATGGGTTATTTAAGATAGGTTGATGTTTTATTTTAAGTGGAATAAATATATTGGGATACTTATGGGTGGGTTCTATATTGACTCTCAATTCATTGGTTTAAGATTATATCTCATGATATTTTCTTGAATGGGAAGAATATGTTTGTTTACATAGGCATGTACATGATTGGGTTGATCACATTTTAGTCATTAAAATAACGAGTTTGTTCCCATAAGACAAAGAATAATGGGTTTTCTCACATAATTTTTCCCATGCTTATGATTATGCCACATTTTGAAGATGTTTATAAATTTATGGAAAATTCATAAAAAAATTCATTACATTATGATAATTTTAAAAAAATCATTTCACTTCCATGAAATGCCACATTTTCATGTTCATGGAATATTTTAAAAGTATTCGACACATTTATATCATGATCACATGTTAATGGGTTATTGATATTTTTTTGATCTACGTGACAAATTTTAGGTTTTATGAATTATCTTTTTATGATATTATGTTTTTTATCATGTTATATGATAATCGTACATTATTTTATTATCTTTTATTAATATATCAATGTATTTATATTATTCGCCTTCATGTTTATGATATAATACCTTATGATATGACTTTTACCATACTACAAATGTTTTCTCAATGAATTCTTATGATTCCATTGCCTTGGTTATGAAGATGATTATATAATGTGAGGTATCTAGAAAAGGTTATAGAGTAGAGAAATTATGTAAAAAGTTTCACAAGTTTTATAAAAAAATATGTCACTATAGCTAATCTCCAAGACACAAAACTTCTGGTCTTTGGGTCTTGTAACTATTTTTGATATGTATTACTAAAATTATTATATTTATGTATTATTTATGTCATGATTATCACGGGTTAATTCAATTGGTACCACATAATGGTTTAAATATTTTTGATATTAGTTAAGTTTTTTAGATTATTTTAGTTAAATTTTTTGTTAGAGTTATATATCCTTAGTGAAAACCCAAGAGATGAGTCTAAGTATATATTTATATAGTGAAATACTAGTAATGTATTGAGTAGATGGTCATCCATAAAAAAAATCCGTTCTGGATACTACATGTAGATATGGTTGTGGAACAAATGCACCTAGTGGTAACCACCATATAAAGGGACAGTTGAGAATTAACTCAATCATCACTGAGATGCATGATGAGTGGCCCTAAGACTAAACCTATAGTTTGAAAATTTTGGGGGTTATGATTTGGTTAACCATATTGTCATTATGAACCACTATTAAAAACTGATTTACTATTTATTTTGAGGGATTAAGTTAAGAAACATAATATAACATAGCTTATTGTCTCCCTAGTTAAAATCTTATTAACATATGTTGAACTAAAAAAATATAGAAAAAAGATAATTTAAATGAAAAAACTTTTTAATTATAAATCATTTTATGATTTTGATATGTCCCCTATATTTTTAATGTTTTTCATTCATGTTAACACTTTTTGTTACTAGAGATGGTTAAAACCAGATATAACTAAGTTAACCTTGTGTGTGAAGCAAAATGTGATGATTACCACCACAATCAACTCATTGAAATAGGAGTTATAATGAAATATTTAGTGATTATTCCAAACCAACTATCTCAAAAATGATTAATTATGTAAATATAGTTGAAATAATGAGTTCACCAAAGATGAGAAAGATGGAGGATCATGAAAATTTTGATAATGAAGATCATGAAAGAAATGATATTCAAGAAGCTATATTTGAAAAATATTGGAATAATCATCCAGGTAATTTCCTCAAGGGGAGTGTAAGATGATTTAATTGTGGAAAATGAGGGAATATATCATCAAATAATTGTAGGAAAATGACGATTTCAGTTTACAGGAGGAAAGAATATTGAACTCATCCAAGGGAACCAATAACAATTCAATGTATTATATATATAGAAATAATGAATTATTTAAAACAGTTCCATAATCCAATGATTTTTTAGGATTGTATGAATCCAAAACTACCTAGACCTAAAGAGAAAGGATGATCCTTTGCAATTCCTATCGATGAAGTGGATAGTGAAAATTAGGTGTTCATTTACCCTCCACCATAATTTAGTGGATGTATCTTGGTTCTATCATCCATATTGTATATAGGATACATTATATGAACATAATTCACCTCCCTAACTATTTTTTATTTTATGGAATACATTTAGTGGTATGATTAATGCATTTTTGGAAATAAAATTTGAAAATATCATATTATCATCACCTAAAGAAATGAATTAATTATCAAAATAAAATCACTATCTTCACTTAAACAAAACATTAATTTTCTAAAATAGGGGAAAAACTGTAATTCAACTTTGACCATCTATTAATGAAAGGAAAACTACGAATTATATAATAAAAAACTACATCTTTTACTAGGGAATTAATAATTATTATGATATAAATTTCCATGAAATGGTTGTGAAGAATAATTGTTTTTAGTCATTATAATGACATTAAGGATCATATCTTAAGGCATATCAATATTTTTATGATATTTTTTTATTTATATAAGAAGATGATAATTAAATTACAAGGTTGAAATTTATTTAAGGGCGTAGAATATAACAAACATTGTTTCTATCCTTAAATAAATATTGTGTTATATGGTTTAATCCATACTCATCACCAATAACAAAACACACAGAAATAGTCTTAAGGGATAGATAGAATTAGTAGGTATAAAAATTTTTAAACAAATATTATAAAATAAAATCATATATATATATACAAGAAAAAAATTAAAATACCCCTGATAAATTAAACTCAATTAGTAAAATAAATAAACTTATAAAATATATTTTTAAATAAAATGTAATCTATAAAATGGATATTTTTTCATGTTTGAAATATTAGCACTAATTTTACAAGAAATTTAATACCCAGAAACAGGATTCCCTATAGAGAGGATTTTCATAATATTTTATGATTTTATTTTAAAGTAAAATTTATCAATTTTAGGATGTTAATTTTAAAACATAAGCGTTATGCTATGGTTTTAATAGGTCCATATTATCTTAAGACGATTTTTTAGATTTTTTTCTAAAATAATTGATTTCAATATAAAATAGTGAATAATACTGTTTTTAAAAATATAATGGAATTGATAGTCGAAAAAATAGAAACCAATTTTTTGAAAAAATATATATATATTAAGAAAAATTATATATTTTAAAATATCATGTTTTTATTAAAAACCAATATATTATATTTTATAAAATAATTAATTATTTCTGAAAAATTCTTTTAAATACATAATAAATTATTATATTTAAATTACTTTTTATCAATTTATTCTACCTAAATGGATTTTATAATTTAAATCAGCATCTCTAAATTTTCTAATATTTTTCACTTTATTTTTAGTCATAAATATTATCATTCCTTGGGTAAATATTAGTTACCTTTATAAAAATATTGTTTTTCTTAAAATAAAACTTTTCTAAATATTTAGTATTTTTAAAATTGAATTAATCAATTGTAAATTAAAATACACATATTATTTTTAAAAATATAATTAAATTAATTTAAACTCATTTAATGAGTAATAAATATTAAATAATACTAAGAATAAATAATGATTAAAATTAATTTTTTTGAGAAAAAATAAATTTGACAACGCATTATACGTTTTGATTTAAAAGTTAATATTATCCTTTTTAGAAATTTAATCATGAGAAATGGTTTCTAAATTCATATTCATCATGTCAGAATTTTTTAACAATGTTGTACTTATATTTTTTTAATGAAATAATGGATATGAATAGTATTTAATTAAGAGTAATAAGTGTTTAAATGACTAATCTCAGGCAGATCAAATTTTCATAAATTAACATGACCTTTATACCTTATTTAAAATATTTTTTAGGTTTTAAAGTCACACAAAAAAGTCTTAAAAACCTTCTTGTTGCATAAATATCCTAAATTTAATTCATTTCCATTCATATGTGTTAATTAAAATGCTTTTACATAAAAAAGTCCATCTTCCTCACTTATAAAAGAGGGATTATTTTCAGCCTTTCATTACTAAATTAATATATTTAAATTTCTTAAAAAACCTACCCATATATCATATACATTAATTCATTTACAATTATTAATTCCACATTATACTACATATTATCCTATCTCCCTCGAATCAACGTTCGTCATCAAGAGGATATTCATGCTCTCAACATTGGAATCACTACTTTCTTAATGTTTCATTCTTATTTTTTCCTTTATAAACCAACCATATACATAGTATAATGATAAAAACAAAATCATTTGTGTGTTTATTTTTTATTATAATAAATTTAAAACCCTTATTTATTCACTTCCATCTACCTTGAAAAACAATAATCACAATTAGTGTGTGTTTGTGGATTACTGCATCCACAAAGTGATGCTTTCAAATTATCATCACCACCTCTCATGTTTGGTTATTATTGATTGTATATATGAATAAATATAATGTATAAAATTTATTTTGGATTATAAATAAACAATTACTATCCACCAACACTGTTTTCATTCTATAAGTAATGAAAATATTAATCATGCGTTGGGCTGACTTCCGCCTCGATGAAGAATTGTTTTGTGTTTATGTTATGATTATTTATAAAGAAAACTAAATATGGTTATGTAGTATAAAAATTTAAAAATAATACAATCAAAATAATATTATAATAAAAATATTTCAAAATAAACACCTTCTAAACCATAGTCACCAATTGAGGTAAAGCGTGTTCAAGACTATGTTAGTTTGACCACCTACTTGAACAATGCTATAAAATTATATAATGGATTATTATGAAAATATAATATATAGTATAATATGATTTCAATATTAAATTAATGATTTTATTTTGGTCATATAAAGGATACTTAAATCTTTTACTCATTAATTAATAACACAAACCTCATAGGTTGGAAATAAAAAAAAATCATTGGCACTTTTATCTTCTTAGATGAAGACTATAGTACATGTAAAGACCCTAACCCCAGTAGACACGACTCAGTGGATACATTATTAATTTTTTCCTAGATATAAGTGATCCCATCCCAAAGGACAGAATAGTTTAGCAGTCTTGGTAAACTACAATCACACTTCATTCTTGCATTACATTTGGATATAATAAATAAATAGTGAAATTAAAAAAATTACGCATCCTTGAACTCATTCAAATATAACTTCTTTATATCCTATATAAATGAAAAAATACAGATGAGATCAGATACTTAGGAATATTTATGTAAAGTGGAATCTATCATGAATATATAAATAAAAAGAAATAAGGAATAACCAATACGGAAAGTTAAATATTTGAACAAACATATCATTTAATCAGTCCGTTGACTATCATGATTTGATAAGGCATAATAAATAAAGAAATGTAAATAACTGAACAGACATTCAATTTAATCAAAAACTAGAGAATAAAATGAATACATGGATAAAATCAATTCAATAATCTCATAGATAATGATTAATGAATTATTAATGAGGGAAATTCTTAATATTGGATATCATGATCTCATGAATAATAATACCTTTACCTTCAAGACATTATACTAAGAAAGTTTAACTGATGTGTAAGTATACATTAGAAACCTATTTAAATATACCTAACAAACAAATTCATCTCATGATAATACTAATGAATCAAGGGGATATAAATGAATAGTCCCCACTTGTAACTACATATCTATCAGATTACTCATATATTGAATGATGAAAATAATTCATGAAAAATATTACCTACAAATATATTTTTGTATTGAATAAAGAATACTGTATATCAATATTTCCCTAGTTAATGAAATAACAATCAAAGTAAAATGTTGTACGTACAAATCATATATGGTTTAAAAAATAGGAATATACAAGAAAACTAATATGTATATTTAGTATAAGTGTATGTCCCATGATCATATGAAGTTGAATATTTCAAGGGGAATGTTGATGACTACAAAAATTAATCAGGAAAGTTAACGTGAATACTTTAACTTAGCCAACTGATTATAAACCACCAATAGAAAGAATAAGGATGATATAAATATAAAATATACATAGTTAATTATATATAATATAAATCATTGTTGAATTTGATTAATATAAATACTATGAAAAGATAATTAAAAAACTTTTTGATGAAAATAAAATATTTTAATACGAAACTATCTTTTAAAAAGTAAAAAAATTCAAAATATTAGTGATTTTTTTGAAAAAACCTTTTAAACTAGTATAGTAAACTTAAAATAATTTAGTTTTCATGATTGAAGAAGGTTACATTCATACTGTGTATATTAAAAACCATTCCTTTCATATTATTGTAAGAAAAGTAAAAAAGTACCTTGCTCAGAAAACATCTGGAATATTAATTTTAAGATATTTTAAAAAAATAAAATTTTGGGTTAAAATGAATTAAAAGAAATATTATATAATTTTTGAAATTTTTTTTATAATATATATTTTTCAAAAAAAAATATTTTTGAACAAAGAGTGAAATGAAGTCAGATTTCCGTTAAAACAATTTCAAAATAATATTATGTACCAAAGAGAGGAAGATAGTAATATAACATGAAAAATTTATAAATAACTAGAGGATAATGAAATTAAATTGTTTTATTAGAAAAATATAATATATTTTCCTTCAAATGAAATTTATTTATAAACAATCCTGATTAAAATGAGGTTGAAACTAAAATTTCTTACCACTTTGGTAACTTTTGAATCACAAACCCCGTGAAAGGAATAAAATTAAATGGAACATTAAGTAAAATGAATATTGATGTATTAATGATATAATAGATCAAATGGGTAGTATATATACCCCATAAATGAAGATAGGTTTAAAAGATGATATATGTCCCAAACAAGACAATTTGAGATGAGAAACCCTTACTATGATCATAATGTTTAAGTGATAGTTAATTACCGAATTGATTATGTGTATCAAATTTAAATAACATAAAATATGTTTAGATACCAAATAATATAATCAGAAGTCATTAAACACATAATATAAGAATATATAAGACAAAAAAGAACTATTATAACCCATCGAAAGGATATCGAGTTATGAAATTCTTTATCACTTTGTAATATTCAACTCAAATCCCCTTGGATGAAATAATTCAAATTGAAACCTAAAATAAAATTATGTAGGATGTATTCATGATATTACTTGTAAAACTGGAATTATATAGACCATATGAAAGAAATTAGGTACATAAAATTGCAATATTCATTAATGAAAATAAATTGATACAAAATCCACTACCTTATGGTTCTCTTTAGTTGAGTGCTTTTCAACCTCATGTATAGTGGATTAGTACATGTTAATAAATTATAATATATGCATATTCGTATATATATAGTTTCATAATTTTTCAAATTATATTAATGTTATAAATATATTTTTCCATTACATTCATTCTTATGATCATTATTTAAATTTAAACAGGAATAATGGACCAGATCGGTTCGTGGAGATGGTATGTCATACGTACGCATGAACGACATTATTATTTCTTTAATAGGTGAAATGGTAAATAAGTGGGTGATATATTAATTGTAAATAATCAATATCATTCCATATATATCACATATTTCCATTAAATTTATCCTTATTACCTTCATATATAAATTTTAAGTGTAAAACGAATCACATCTCTTCATGAGGTGGTCGTCCGTCGTACACATGAGTCACATTTTCATATTTTAAATGGAATGGAAAGTAAGAAAGTATATTTGATATTAAAACTAAGTAATTAAAATTATATCATAGGAATTATATATATATATATATGAAATCCCCAATTATATCAATCCAAGAGAGGCGTTGATGGAAAACAGGTCACCTCGGTTCGTGAGGTGGTAGTTCGCCGTACACAGGATGAACGATTTCCTTTCCAATTTAATGGAATAGGAGATTAATATTGGTTATGAAATTTTTAAAAAATAATATATATGTATATGATACATTATTTTTTAAACATATTTTAATTTTTAGGCATAAATGGGGATTTTAAAAAAATAAAGAAAAAGAAAGTGCATCATTATGGCGATTACCTTCTCTTAGAGAAACCTTCTTGGGATATCATCTTAAAGACCCTAGGATAGGTTATTTAGGAAAAAAATAACCTCTATAATGTGTCTCAATATTTTTGGGATATATTTTAATAAGGTTTTCTCAATCTAAATGATTTGATGGATGTAAATAGGTAATAAGAGAGAGTTCAATTTTATAATTGAGGGTGAGTACATTTTTTGCAAATAACAAAAACTATTCAATAATGTGATGTCACTCTCACCAAAAGTGACTAAAAAATCAATAATTAAAGTTTCTAAGGCATGATAACTAATATAATCTCTTTCAACACATTTTTTAAACTTATTGTTCCTTAACTTGTATGATTACTTTTTTTTTACAATTTCAGTTTTAACTACGGTAACCTGTCTTTTTACCATGAAAATATATCATTTAAGACTAAAAATAAAATTTTCCTAATTACACAATTTGTATGTAATGTTTATAAATATTAAATCAAATTTATAAAATATAAATAATATGTGTGTGGAAAATTAATATTAACAAAACTGTACGTAACACACAAAACTTTGTTTTAACCGTAACCATAGTTAAAAATATTATACTATTTAGAGATAAATATAATCATCATAAAATAATATTTTTTCCATTAATTGACAATAGTTTATATTTTTATATATTTAAAAATAACTTTTTAGAAGTTGGTATTAATTAAATATCTTAAGTAATTCATTAAAATATTATTTACTATAAAATAAAATTAATTTATATTTTGACATGATTAATTTAATTTGACATTAAAAATAACAATAAAATTATGGAATTGAAATGTATTTTTTAAAAACTTTATAAAATGATATATATATCAATAAAATTTATAGAACACAATAATTCATTCAATTTATTTTATTTTTAATATTTTCATTATCATTTATTTTATTTTTCTGTTTGTTAAATAATTATTGTGTCAACATTTCATAAGAATTTTAGGTAGTTATATAATAATTAAACATTATTAATAAATTAATCTCTTGAAATTTTTTTCATTAATCTCAAAATGAACATCAATATTCATTGAAAACTTGTTATTGGCACTATGTGAACATGTAAAAAAAATTTAAGAGAAAGAAGGTTATATTTTATCTTTCTTTTTAAATAAATTATTATATAGTTCACAATCGTGGATAATTACCCCAATAACTCTACAAAATAGAGAGTAATGTGATAAGGGTAAACATATAAAATTACAATAGTAATTAGACATTTTTAGGTCATTTTTAACTCTTATCTTTTTAGTTTAACCTCACGAAACATTCATTTTAATCTTAACTATAGTAATTATTTTGTTACTATTTTTACAAATCATTATTACCAAAAATTATGTTGAACATATTATATAATATTAATTTTTATGATGCAATATATGGAATCAATATTACCCAATTCCAATTTTAAGGACCCGTCCTTAAAACATTACATAATCTTAAATTAAATTAATAATTCACATAGAGGATCCTTTCAGGTTTATAGTTTTAGGAAATTATGTCATAACTATTTCATATCAACCCAAAAATTACATATATACACTACTACTCAGTATCCATTTTTTTATAAAATAAAAACTCTTAAAAACTTGTCTAGTTCCACGTTTTAGAAGGCATTCCTTTTCCTTGATCCCATCCTTGACCTTATTCATCTTTAAGTCATGTGGAAAACATTTCAAAAACATAGTATTAGCATAAAAATCCCATTATAAAATAATTAAATAAAACATTATCCCATCAATGAATAAAATTCAATGAAACCATACTTTTTAATCGTAACATACCTTATGAAATCCTAAGATTTATGAATAACACACAAAAATCATAAATCATTAAGGTAACTTATGACATACAAAAAATACTTACATTGTAGAATTCACAACTATGTATGGAGTTACGTTTGGAATACCCATCATAATATATTCCCAAAATCTATTAGGAGAAACATTAATGTTTACCTCCATCATGATACCCAATCCATTGGAGAGTTATCTCGGGATCACCCGCCCTATGTTTATCACGGAACCACCCATATACGTAAATAATACCCAATAACCATAAAATATTCATAACACATAAGAAAATCATAAAGTAAATATAACATTTCTACATTGTATTCAAAATATATCATTTCAAGATATTGACATAATCTACGCTTTATCAAACCATTTTCAAAATAAATTAAAACATTTAAAAAGAGATGTTTAAATCAAATTATCCCATGATACTTTGAAACTTCTAAAGGAATTAACATTTTAAAAAATTAATTTCCATAAAAATAAATCCAGAAAAACCATTTAGAAAACATGGACATTAATGATAAATATTTAAAAGAATAAATCCTTGAAATATTTAAAATGGTGTTTTAGTTAAAGAGTTCCTAACCAAATGAGAGACGCTTGAATAAAAATAATTGTGGAATAACATTAATAAAAGATTATAATATCATGAGAATAAAATGAGTCATGATATAATATGTCAAAGGGAAGTATATACACCATATAAATGTGAATTTTTGTATAATAACAAATAAGTTTCCATGTAATGTAAATTGAGACAATGTCCCTGGTGAAGATCATATCCTTAGATTAAGGACAAAAAAATGAAATAATTATGTGTGACAAATAATAATACACCCCATATAAGTGGATATTATGTGTAAAAAAATCATAGTTCATTCACACATATTCATAGAATTACATAATCATGAAGTATAAGTTTAACCTAAAGAATTGAAATTGGGTTAAGAAGTCCCCTTACAGAAATTCAGAAGCCTAACGACACCAATTTAAAATTGAAAAAATATTTGTGAGATACAAAATGGTATCTCATCACTTGGACAAAAAATTTACAGAAATAAGGATATATATTAACATATCTCAAAATAAGAAGAGGTTAATTAAAATACATAACGAAAAGAATTCTTTTAAAAATAGGAGGGTGAAAGGTTCCCCTACCGATTTGGTAACATACGAAACAAAAACCACATGAAATACGGATCATACAATAAAGATGTAAATACCCATAAATTGAAGTATATTAAAAAATTAATAAAATCATGGTATGTAAATACACCACACAAAAGGAAATAGTGCAAATATAACATTAATATCATGTGAAAAAAAGTGACATGAAAACCCTTTACCACATTGTAATCGATCGAGTCATATAGTAAAAAGTTAAATAACTACCAAATGAATCAAATAATACCATGAATATAAAAAGAATCACGATAATATATATCAAATCTAAATATACAATACACCACATGCAAAAAAAGTGGCAAAGAATATAAATCTTGCAGAATTAAAAGTGAGATATAAAACCCCTTACCTTATGTCTGACTTGACTTGATTATTAATTAATCTCCTGAATAATAATATAATGTAAATTTATAATTTACTAATAAACTTTTTCAATTTTTTTTATTCCTTTTATATCAATTATTACCTCGTTATAACAATTAGTTAATTATTTGAGTTCATATCAGACATTTTGTCGATGTTCGGAACTTGAGTTAAAAAGGAACCTGTTATAATTATAAATTGTCCATTTGGTAGAAATTAAATTATATCATGAATTATATTTATGATTTATATACCATATATATCATATATTTCCAGTATATATATTAATTTATAATAGTATATAATATTTGGAGATATGAAATGAAATGCACTGTTCATGGAGACAGTAAGCCGTACGTACGCATGAACCCTACTTTCATTTCTATGTAATATTTAATGGAATGAAAATGTAATGATAAATATGTATATTATAATTCATTTATAATTAATATATATAATTTAATTATCTCCATCCTTTATATGTTCCACGTATGGAATGAATGAGTCATATCATTTTGAGGGGGCGGTAGTCCGCACGTCCTCAAAAGAAATTATCGCATTTACCCATTATAGAAACCATAAAGGTATGATATAAATAGAAAATACATAAACATATAAAAAATATAAATATAATAGATATCACATATAAATAATGTTCTATCATAATGGACACTATGATAGGTTGTAGGAGATAATTGAACAATCATCATTTCGTGAGACAATAGTTCTCTGTCCACAGAAACAATATGTTCTTTACCCATTAGATGAAGGTGTGTGTAAGTTTAGTTCGAATAACTATCATAAAAAAACCTAGTATACTGTGGATAAAAGTTTTGTAACAAAATAAAGGAATAAAAAGAGTTTAGGGGGTTGGAGAATTAAAATAAAACAAAAGAACTTAAGAGAAGATGTTACCATTAAATTGGGTATCTCTCTTTGGTTTGAACCAAAAGGTATACTTTAATTGCCTTATGACTATTGGAATGATTCTAAGAGGAGTAGAGGTATTTATGGAGATTAATTTTGAAGATTTTGTATGTTTCAAGGGGCTTGAGAAGGGTGTGTAATGGGTTATAAGTGTGGATTTTTATAAGTATGAGGAGGGGCTCTTTAGGAATGTTTAAAGATATTATTTTATTATATAATGAATTTCGGTTTCTAAAAGAGAAAAACTTATTAAAGTCTAATATAAGGTGAATCATGTTCTAAATAAAATCATCCAATAATAATTGGACAGGTTTTGGATATTGTTTTAATCTTTATAAACTTATTTATTTAAATCATTCATTAATTTGGTAAAGACTGCATCATTATTGTTTTATAAATATTTTTATTCATTTTATGTCTAAAAATTATAAAAAAATAATGATGTAAGAAATATTTTTAGATTTTAAAATAATATTTATATTCGAAGAGATAACTTATTTAACCCAACGTAAGAATTGATTTACTAAAAGCTATATGTCTAAGTCATTTTTGTCTTTATATAAAATTAATTAATAAAAAGTGTCATTATCACTCCCACGTTGCTCCATGAGGTCCCAAAATAGACCAAAGGATTCCCATGGTAGGAAATATATCAACCAATAGGATTATGTAACATGTTAGGATAATTTAATATTATTATAATATTATTTTTTTACCCTTATTTACCAGATTTACCTTTTAACCATGGTAAATAAAATATTTACTGTGGTAAATATTTAAAATGTATGAATATAAAAGTTACCTATTTACACAATTTGGACCTCTTGATTCCAAATATGGAATCCATTTTTCTAAATTCAAAACACATAAGTTAAGGAAATTAATTTAAAATTATTTCCCATTGTCAAAACAAAAAAGTGCATTTTTAAGAAATAATAACCATCAAAATATTGCCACTTATTTATGTCCAATTTCAAAGTGAAATTACTTTCAATGGACAAAATTGTATTAAATAGTAAAAATGTTAAATAATTATAATTTAAAGAAAATTAAAAAGATAATATAATCTTATCAGTAAATTAGATTAAAAGGCAATTTTGAATTAAAATACAGTATTTTTCACTGTTAAAAAAAGTACTTTATTAGAAAAATACCAAAATTTTATCCAAATTATATTCTAATGTCTTTATTCTGAATAAGAATATTAAGTAGTAAAATAGAACATATAAAAGTGAACAATACTAGATTTAATGATGGTTCTCCATCAAAAGGCGATAAATCGACCTTTTAATGAATATTATAGTATTTATGCTTAAAATTAGATTCTTTCTTCTTTTAACCCTATATTTTTTTTGGATAAATGTAAAAACATTTAACAAACATGTGTAATCATATTTTAGTTAGTTCTATTCATTCCCTCCAATACCATGAATTTTCATTAACTACTATTTTAAATGATAATATTATATTAATATTTTTAAGTATAACTCATCATTATGTGAAACGTAAGTTTTCTAAGAAACATATTGTTGTGTATCAAGTTCTACATCAAACATAGAATCCCCATTAAGTTAAAATTAATATTTAATTCACAAATTTTAATAAAAATAAAATTTTTATATTATTTATGTACATGGGATGTAATATCCTCTCCCCAATTTGAGAATTTCATCCTCACAATTTTAAAATTGGGCTTCGAAACATAATTGAAAGTCCCACATCATAAAAAGATTCAATAAAAATAACACTTTAAAATAAAGGAATATAATTACAAATGTCACTCCGGATAGCCCATACTAGGATTCCATGTAAGAAAACGTGGATATAGATGAGAAACAAACCATCAAGGTATGATTGAGTGTGGTAGAAAACAAGATTATGAGAATGCTAACCACCAAAAAATCACAAACTTGTAATGGGTTAAATGGTTTTGGATTCCCCGGTAAGAAACGTTAACAGAAAATGTTTTGTTTTAGGTTAATTTTCATAAATTTGGGGAATTTATTTATGAGTTTAACTAAAAACATAAGGAAAGATGCTTACTTATCATGTAGAATTTCATATTTTACTAACTTTCTAGCACAAACTCATCTTTTCTCCAAATGAGGAGTGTTCAAACTTACTTGGTCACATTAAATGTGTTAGAATCAACTTCTAGAGATCACATAATCCAAAAAAATAAACAATATTTTCCCATGTCTTTAGACATTAACCAAAACTAAAATGGTTAGTACAAGATCAGATAATCCCCAAAAAAGGAAAATATTTTACAAAAAAACTACTCTTAATCTCTAAAATTTTTCAAATAAATACCATAAGTTCAACAAAGACCATTAAATAAACAAATATCCATAAAACTGTTCAAATTAATCCAAACTAATATTGAATCCCAAATATCATAATAATTTAATCACACTATCTTCCAAGATAAATATTAACATTTATCTCAAAATAACACTAGTTACTCTTAAAGTCTCATAATGAAATGTAATTAAACTAGTCACATATTCTCCATGATAGGTTACTAATTTCCATAAATAAACCAAACCATCATATGTCTACAATAGAAACATAGATTCTTCCAAAATAAAATTTCAACCCTTACTCCACAAATGAGATCCCATAGTATTATATTTTCCTTAGGCATATAACGTTTCCAAAAGAGCATACATCTTCTAAAAAATCCTTTATCACATTATCACTAAAACTTTTTCCTATATTAAGGATATCCATTTGGTAAATCATAAGTTCCCAAAATAAACTGATTCTTGATACATAAAATCTTTTAACTTAAATTAATAGGTCATACTAACCAGGGACTTCACGTAGGATAATGGTAGGTGATGCACCCTTGTCACCTTTCGGTTGTGGGTTCGATTCCTGTGGACTTTCTGGAAATAATGAGTTATCACCAATATTATGGGTTCTCCTTTTTATAAAACTCAAAAATAACCCTAACATGTTTTAACTTCAAAGGTTTTATTATACATTTCATTTTCATCCCAACACATTAAGACCTCAAAATATTATATATTGTCATTTATTTCACCTCTATAGGATAAAATAAAACTATTCCAAATAGAAAGAATATCATACCTTGATCATGGATTCCATATGGTTTCATCATCATCTTCTTCACATAGGTAGAAGATTCATGTATTGCAAAAATGATTTAGATATCCTTCAAAATCATTTGCTTCCTTCATCCTAATCCACCTTATACAACTTGTGTCATATTGGTATTCATAGAAAAACAATTTTGGAAAATAATCATATATGACATATAATTTAAAAACATCCGATAAAACATGATTTTTATAAAACCGTCAGACCGAATTTGAGTTGAAACTTATAATCAATGGTTCTTTTAAAATACCATAAGTATGTTCTAATAGACAACATTGTAAAAGAAAATATAAATAGGTTTCACAAGGGTCTCCTTCTTCATCACAATTTTCAAAATCATAATATGCTTAAAAATCTTGTGATGAGGTAAAATATTTGAAAATGCGTTGATAATATTTAACTATCTTGAAAATATGAGAATATTGAGAAAATGAGATTTGATTAAGTAAAACCCATGATCCACAATGATATTGAGGTATAGTGAAGGTGTTTGAGATCTCAAACAACTACTTTCAAGTGATTTGTATTGTAGAAAATGTTTCACAATCATCTGAACATGTCTTTTCAACAATTATTGCAATCATGTCATCAGGAAGATATATGAATATTGTTTGAGATACTCCTACTTCAATTTTTAAATGAATTTCCTTGATCTGAATAATTTATAAAACAATGATTTAATAGAAATAATAGACTTAGGTACTAACCATGTGTTTAACTAAAACTCATAATCCCTAATGTTGTCTAAACCAAACTCTAATACCAACTCTAATGAACTACCATTAAAACATTACATAATCTTGAATTAAATGAATAATTCACATTAAGGATCTTTTCAGGTTTAGAGTTTTAGAGAACTAGGTCCTAACTATTACATATCAACTTGAAAATTACATGTAGACACTACTACTCAGTATCCAATTTATTCATAAAATAAAAACTCTTAAAATGAAACATGTCTAGTTCCACGTTTTAGACAACATGACTTTTCCTTGATCCCATACTTAACCCTGTTCATCTTTAATTACTATGTAAAACATTTCAAAAACATTGTATGAGCATAAAATGATCAACAAGGGTTATAAAGTATAGAAAGAAAAACTTAGCCCATCAATAAATACAATTCAATGAAACCACACTCTTTAATCATAATATACCTTATGAAATCATAAGATTTATGAATAACACCCAAAAATCATAAATCATAATGGTGACTTATGGAATACATAACATAATTGTTGGTCGGAGTGGTTTACTCAAGAGGGGGGGGTGAATTGAGTACCAATTAAAATTTATGTATTTAATAACACTGTCTTAAAGACCCCCAATTAAAATAATAAATTAAACTGTAGTGAATTTATATTAAAGTAGAGGTTCTGTTAGATTTTCAAGGGATTGATTAATTCCCAGTTAATCAACACAGGAGTGTGTGATTATCTTTTGAAACTAACTTACTAATCTACACTTAACATAAACACTTGCTAATTTAATTATCAAAGTGACTTTAAAAACCGTATTGGTTTTAAAGTGATTAGCAGCAGAATAAAACTTTGAAAGAGATTGCACAACAAATGTAACCAAGAGGTTCAGTCTCAAGCTGAGACTTAGTCCTCTCAAAAGTTTATATAAAAATGATCCACACCCTGGATCGGGGTTCAACAGTTTATAACTGTCCAGGTCCAAGACCTCAACCACTGTTCATCATGGGAAACAGTACAACAACAACCAGCTGTCCAGGTCACACACGACCTCTACCACTTTTATTCGTGGGAAAGAAATAAATGCAAGAATTTGGTAAGGATTTACAAATCCTCTATTTTAAGTACAAGAGACAGTGTATGTGTTAGATACAGCAGATAACACACACTGCTCGAAAAGTATAATAATAAATCATAGAACAAGAGATGTAGAGTTTAGAAATGGTTCTGGTGATTTCAGTGTAGCTCTGGACTCCTTTGGATTCGATCAGAAGTGAATCTGAGTCCTCTTCTCGTTTCTGTTTGAGAAACAGAGTGTCGTATGCTCCAGGTTCATTGACAGTGAAAATTTAGTGGTTGAAGTTCTTCAGTGTTCTTCTTATATGCACAGAACACTTCTCGAGTATGCTTGATTGTCTATAATCTTCTTGATTCTTCTCGTTCTTGTGTTTCTGGTATATTCCATCCACCACACTTTTCTAGTTGGGCAGCGTAGTCTTCTCGTATTTATCTCACGGGCAACAGGAGACATAAAAGATTTCCTTTCTGCAGGTACGAGGTACGGGTTCCTGACATCCGACAACCTTTATCAGATATTTGACAAATCATTAAAATGTAAATGATATGACCGTTGGATAGATTAAATAAAGATAGGAAATAAAGAAATTCAAACAGTGAGTCGAGTGATCGGTAGGTAATCAGTATCGGTATCTTGGACATCGGTAGCTCAATTTCATTAGTTGCTTTGACTCTATCGGTGTATCTATGCGTCGGTTGGTATATGCTTGTATCGGTGACTTTGTTTATCGGTAGCTCCATGCGTCGGTAGCTCCATGCGTCGGTAGCTCCATGCGTCGGTAGCTCCAAGCGTCGGTAGCTCCATGCGTCGGTAGCTCCATGTTTGTATCGGTAGCTGCCTATAAGTCAGTAGCTTACATTTATAAGCACATCGGTAGCTCTGTGTTAAGTATATCAGTGACTCTGTCTATCGGTAGACTAAGTCTATCGGTAGACTGGGTACCGGTAGCTCTTTATCAGTAGCTATAGGCAGATTACTTATCTATTTTATGCAGAACACATCCGATTGTGTTAGAATCAATTTATAACTTGTATGAACATGGATAAATGAGGATTAACATATTCCAAAGACTATTTTAAAAATTATTATTGGTTTGATCACAGATTTGAAAGAATTAAAGTATAGATCAATGATACTTAACAATATCATAGAGAAAGAAAACATAATTTGGATTTTCAACACATATGAATACATGATTGAGATTATCAAAACAGGTGAGGCGAACAATCTCCCCCTTTTTGATAATCACAATTTATGATATGGGCATTTAACATAGAGAAAATATAATAGTAAAGAGTATAATATTGAAAACAATTTTCTCAGAGAAAACAGCATCAGAGATAATAGAAATAGTATGATATAGACATAAGTTATGAGAGGTAATAATCATAAGGTACCGAAGGTAAAAAGAAACACAAAAATATCAGAGATAAAATTGAAAAGAAGGTAAATTGTCTCCCATTATTCCTTATTTTTCTCCATTGAAAAATATTTCTCATTCTCTCATTTTTCGCTTATTGTTCTCCCCCTTTGTGATAATCAAAAAGTGGGAAAGCATATATAGGAGACAAATAAAACAAGAGAAGTAAAATGAGTTCTTCTGTATTAGAGCAGTCAGAAAGTACAGAAACAGAATACAAATGAATTCCTATCAAAAAATCCTGGCCACTGGATCAAGCCACATCTTCAACGTGAGATTTTCCTTTGGGATCAGAAGAAGGTTCGGGTGGTGAGGATGCAGGTGAGGGTTTTGGAATGCCAGAAATGATCAAAGGAGGCTGAGCCACTGACACAGAGTCAGGCCTGTAGGTTGAAGATCTTTGGGTGATCATTGGTGTGAGGCTTCGAATAGCTTGAGGAGGAGTCAGCTGGACTGTGGAAACAGCTAAGGCAGAAGCAGGCAAAGCAGGAGGTACGATGACTGGTCTGGCATCAACATGCAAGAAGGGCAGCAACAAATTTTTAAAATCCATAATAATTCCTCCTCCTCTTTCCATAGCAGAGATGAAATCATCTTTTTTCTCCATGAATTTCTCCAAAGCAGGAGTCAATTGTCTTAGTTGGCTCACTTGTTCTCTAAAAGCTTGAGTTACTGGAGGGAGCTTCATGTTTTCCAACATCAGCTTGAAGTGGTGATCGAGTTGATGCTTGGTGAAAATTCTAGTGAAGTAGTAGTCCACTTTGCTCTTTATGGCTTCCTGAGAGGCAGAGGCTTCTCTCATATAATCTTGAACAATCTTCATTATTTCTCTAGCAGAATCTCTTGTAGAAAGCACCACTCTGCTCAACTCTGATGAGTCCACAGAGCCACTGGTTGAAATAGAACCAATCTCCTCCTTCATCATTGCTCGAACTAGATTCAGGTCAACTAATAGTTTGGATGTGAGAGGGCCAAGAGAGAAGGAAACAGTTTCTTTGAAACTCTTAGACAAACCACTGATTAGGCTTTAAACTTGAGAGTCCTGTAATTGAACGTGATCCTGCACTGAGGTTTTGAAACTTTCAAACACCGAGACAAACTGGCTTACTACACTCTTCACATAAGCTAGGTCCTTGTCAGCTTGAGACTTGGAGCTCATATAAGAATCCAAAGCAGCAACTGACTTCTGTAAGGATTCAAGATCTGCTTCGATTCTAGAAGACTGAGTCTGGCACTCTTTCACTTCTTCCATAATCTTAGACACAAAAGAAGATAAATTACAAGCCAGAGATAGCTCGAAGTATCTCTCTAACATTTTCATTTCTTCATTAAATCTTTGATTCATCTCAGCAACTGATACACTGAATGATTCTTTCAGCTCATTCTTCATGGATTCAAGATCAGATTTAGAGACAAAATCATTAGGGACAACTGCAGCAGATCCCTTTACTGAGGCCAAACTGACTACAGAATCAGTCATTATTGATTGAATTAAAGATGCAAGGGAGGTTTCCATTAACTTCACTTCTTCAACAAAACTGGTTTTGAGGTCCTCTTTCATCTTATTCAGATCATGAAATCTGACCACATTATCGGGCAACAACTCAGAAGCAAGATCATAATTGGTCTTCGGTCTATTCACATACATTTCATTATCAGAATCCGGATAATCCAATCCACAGACTATAAACCCTAGGTCTTCTACCCAGTCTCCAAACTCAATGGCTACTGTAACATTTCCAAGAACAGATTGATGCTCCCCCCAATGGGTGCATTCTCATGTATCACAACAGCATTCAGTGCTGGATTCTCTTCATCAGAATATTCTACTACAAGTTCCATCGGTGCAGCATCTAGAAGATCTTCTGATACAGGTACAGCTTCTTCTGTATCTTTTTCTACTTCAGCAGTCGGCATAGCTGAGCTTCCAATCAAAGGACTCATACTTAAACTACCAGAAACAAACGATTCAGATACATTTTCCTTTTCCTCTTCTTCTTGGTGAGGCACAGACTGGTCTTCCTCATAAGTAGATAAAATTTCCTCTACCTTTCCTTTCCTAGAATAAACCAATTCTGCAACAGGACTTGGGGGAAAGTCTGGATCTCCTCCAACATCCATGGGAGTTTCTTCTTCTTCTTCTGTTTCTTCTTCTGTTTCAATACTATAAACAGGTTCCTCTTCATCAGGTCTCAGACTCGGATCTCTCATATCCTTTGGTCTTGAGGGATGATCCACAGGATTAAACCTATCATATATCTTCTGATCATCACTGACCCATTCTCCCTTCCATGGGTTCCAGTTAATTTTCATGTACTTACAAACAGTCGAGGTGATGCAGAAATTATTCCTGACTACAACTGTCTCATCCTGAGACTCAGCTATTCCTTTCACTTTTATCATTACTGAAATCAGCTTGGCAAAGAATAAAGCATTAGTCTTTGACTTTGGTCTAATCATGTCTTCCATTTGAAGCATTAACAATCTGCACAGATTGATTTTCACACCATGTCTTAGCAGATGAAGAAGATATATATTTTGATATCTCAGATTTGCCAAACCCCCTCGCCTCGGTATCAACACATGCTGAACAAACTTGAAGAGTAGTCGATTCTCTCCATCCATTTCAGTAGCAACAACTTGCCTTTGATTCCCATTACCGGTCAGCTCTTTTAAGGCGGTTTCATAATCAAAGATGTCACTGCTAGGTGGCATTGCTCTTGATACGTACCCAGAGACACCTTCATGTGGTACTTTTAAACACTCAACCCACTCTACTGAAGAAAAAGACATCTCTTTTCTATTTAAAAAAGAGATTACCCGATTCTCATTTTCAGACTTCTCGAAACTTACAAATTCGTAGAACTGTTTTACCAACTTCGGGTAGTATGGTCCATTGTTATTCGAGAAACAATCCACCCATTTCTGGTCCTCCAGAATCTCGAGTACTAACGATTTTCTAGGCAGTAGCCATTCCACACACAGTTCCTTCTCGATTACTATGTCTCTATTCTGCAAGTGAGGATTCACTGATCACTTTCCCGATCTAGTTCTGACTTCACTAACACTGGCTTTATGCTGTGTCTTCTGCTTCTTAGATTTTGGTTCAACACTTTCTTCTCTGACGGTAGGAAGATTAGTTTTTGTCATCGCGGGTTTAGGGTTCTTGGCCGATTTGGGAGCAAAGGTTCGAAGGTGAGAGATTTTGAGCTCGGTGAGGTAATAAGTGGCTTAGGCTTAGTTTTATCATTTAGGAATTCCAAATAAACGACTAAAATAGATTAAGATAAAATAAAATAAAACGATTCGTATTCTTGGCGGCAGACAGAAGTTTTAAAATATAGCATCGGTGAGAATTTCAACATCGGTGAGTATTTTCACATCGGTGAGAATTTTCACATCGGTGAGAATTTTCACATCGGTGAGAATTTTCACATCGGTGAGAATTTTCACATCGGTGAGAATTTGACATCGGTGAGAATTTCACATCGGTGAGAATTTCACATCGGTGAGAATTTTACATCGGTGAGAATTTCACATCGGTGAGAATTTCACATCGGTTGTAATTAAACATTCCCAATTCGTGTCTTAAGTAACTTAGCCTATCCAAACTTAAAGGTTTAGTGAAAATATCATCCAATTGATGTTCAGTGCCAATAAATTCAAGAGAAATATCACCTTTCTGATAGTGATCTCTTAGGAAATGGTGTCTTACATCTATGTGTTTGGTTCTAGAGTGAGATACAGGATTCTTAGAGAAGTTTATTGCACTGGTGTTATCACATTTTATTGAAAAATGTTTAAAAACATATCCATAGTCCAAAAGAGTGTGTTTCATCCACAGAATTTGTGCACAGAAACTACCAGCATCTATATATTCTGCTTCGGCAGTAGATAATGCAAATGAGTTCTGTTTCTTACTACACCAAGAAACTAATGATTTTCCAAGCAAATGACATGTTTCTGATGTGCTTTTTCTATCTAACTTACAACCAGCAAAGTCAGCATCTGAATAACTCATTAACTCAAAGGATTGTCCTTTTGGGTAAAACAAACCTAAGTTAGTCGTGTGTTTGAGATATTTAAAAATTCTTTTAACAGCGAGAAAATGAGATTCTTTTGGATTAGCTTGAAATCTAGCACACATACACACACTAAACATAATATCAGGTCGACTAGCAGTAAGATAAAGTAAACTACCAATCATACCTCTGTAATTTGTTTGATCAACTGGTTTCCCAGTTTCATCTGCGTCCAATTTACAGGTAGTACTCATAGGAGTTTCACTTTCCTTGATACTATCCAGACCAAAACGTTTTAAAAGATCCTTTTTATATTTACTTTGATTCAAAATAATACCATTTTTATTTTGAAATACTTGAAATCCAAGAAAGTACTTAAGTTCTCCCATTAAGCTCATTTCAAATTCATTTTGCATACTTTTTGAAAAATCAATACATAAAGAGTGTTTAGAAGATCCAAAAATAATATCATCAACATATATTTGTACAACTAAAACATCTTTAGAAATTCTTTTAATGAAAAGAGTTGGATCAGCAATCCCTTTAGTAAAACCATTTGAGATAAAGAAATTGCTAAGTCTATCATACCAAGCTCTTGGAGCTTGTTTTAAACCATACAAAGCTTTAGAAAGTTTAAAAACTTGATTTGGAAAATGGGGGTTAGTAAATCCAGGTGGTTGTTCTACAAAAACATCTTTAATTATAAAACCATTTAGAATGCACTTTTCACATCAATTTGATATAACTTGAAATCCAGATGTGCAGCATATGCAAGTAAGATCCTAATGGCTTCTAGTCTAGCTACAGGTGCAAAAGTTTCCTCATAGTCTATACCTTCTTCTTGACTATATCCTTGTGCAACTAGTCTAGCTTTGTTTCTAACTATATTTCCAGATTCATCTACTTTATTTCTAAAAACCCATTTTGTGCCTATTGTCAAAGTGTCCTTAGGTCTGTCAACAAATTCCTAGACTTTGTTTCTTTCAAACTGATTTAATTCTTCCTGCATAGCTATTACCTAGAATTCATCATTGATAGCATCATTGATATTTTTGGGTTCTAGCTGTGAAAGAAAAGCTTGATGTTCATCCTGGTTTCTTAGAGAGGCTCTAGCTTGTGTTCCTCTATCAAGATTACCAATAACAAATTCTAAAGGATGATTCTTTAGAATCATCGTTGATCTGGTAAAGGTTGGACTAGAAATTTTATGTTCATCTATAGGTTCGGGTTCAACAGAAGCAGATTCTGGAAAAAGTCCAGAACTGGATGTTTTGATAACAGGTTCTTTAGATTTATCATTAATGTCCAGAACAGATAAGTCTTCTTCAATATTTTCAAGAGAGGTTTTAGACTCATGTGGATCAGTTTCATCAAACTTGATGTGAACAGATTCTTCCACACATTTAGTTTTCTTATTGAATACTCTATAGGCTTTACTTGAAAAAGAATAACCCAGAAAAATTCCTTCATCTCTTTTGGAAGCAAACTTATCCAGATTATCTTTAGTATTCAGAATAAATACCTTGCAACCAAAAACTTTAAAGTAATTAATCTTAGGATTTCTATTGTTCCACAATTCATAAGGGGTTATCTTAAGAATAGGTTTAATTAAGACTCTATTAATAAAATAGAAAGCTGTATTAATAGCTTCAGCCCAAAAATAAATAGGCAGGTCATATTCATTGAGCATGGTTCTAGCAATTTCTTGAAGGGTTCGGTTTCTTCTTTCTACTACACCATTCTGTTGGGGTGTTCTAGGGGCAGAAAAGTTATGAGTATAGCCATTGTGTGAGAAATAAGATTCAAAATCTTGATTTTCAAACTCACGACCATGATCACTTATCAATGTTTTAATCTTAAGTCCACAAAGGTTCTCTACAGATTTAGAGTATTTAACAAAAGAAGAACAGGCTTCACTTTTTTGAGCTAGAAAATATACCCAAGTATATCTAGAAAAGTCATCTACAAGAACATAAACATAGTGCTTACCATTTAAACTAGAAACTCTTGATGGTCCAAACAAATCCATGCGAACCAATTCAAGTTTTTGAGAAGTCAAAACTTCTTTCTTTGATTTAAAAGAAACTTTGTGTTGTTTTCCCTTTTGACAGGGGTTACACACTCTATCATTTGGGAATTCTAATTTAGGTAGGTCTCTAACTAGGTTTTTTCTAGAGAGTTTTCTATGTGAGTGAATGTTGCAATGTCCCAATCATCTGTGCCATAGCCAAGATTCTTTATGCAAAGCATTCAATCAAGTAATAATCTGCTTAGCTAAAGAATTCAGATTAACAGCATAAACATTTTCATTTCTTAAGGCAGAAAATACCAAAACATTCTTAGAATTAAAAACTTTTCAAGAATCATTTTCAAATTTAACATGAAAACCATCATCACATAACTGAGAAATACTTAATAAATTGTATTTAAGGCCATCAACAAATAAAACTTTAGAAATCAAAATTGAATCAGTGTTACCAATCTGGCCTAGGCTGATGATTTTTCCTTTAGAGTTGTCACCAAAGGTGACATGACCTCCATCAACCTTTATTAAACTCTTGAAACAAGAATAATCTCCAGTCATGTGCCTTGAGAACCCACTGTCTAAATACCATATCTTCTTGTGAGAGCTCTTCAAGCAGGTCTCCTACAAAATAGATTTAAACAGGAAATGACTTTGGTACCCAGATTTTCCTGGGTCCAGATAGGTTAGCCAATAACACTTTAGGTACAAATATTTGTCTAATGGGTCTCATATAATTTTTAGAATTTAAATGGTTTGAAAGATAAACTTTATTAGATCCATAGCTATGTATATAACTGTTTGAAGCATATGAAGTTCCAGAATTACTTTCATTCTGTCCAGATTTAGAAATGAATCTAGTTTTGGCAATTTTCCTTTGTCCAGGTTGGTATCCTATACCAGTAGTATATTTAGGTGCTACTTGCTTTCCTAGCATCTGTGTTAGTGTATTTTTGCCATTGGTGAACTTCTCTAAGTCTTTCTTGAGTTGCTCATTAGATAGTTTCAGTTCAGTGTTTTCTTTTAACAGTTGAGCATTTTTCTCTTTTTCAATAGTGAGTTCGGTTTTAACTGTAGTGGTGAGAGCATGCTGTTCCTTTTATGACTTGTTTTTATCCTTAAGTTCATTACATGTCTCTTCCAGCATATCACAGTACTCAAACAATTCATTTTTAGACATTGTTCCAGAATCAGAGTCAGATTCTGCATTATCTCCAGAGTAATAATAATTTAAAGCATGAGTTTTAGCAGTTACCTGAGAAGTGTTTGTCATAAAGCACATGTTTGCCTTATTTTTGTGTTCAGTTTCAGAGCTTTCAGATTCAGTAGAGCTATCCTCAGAAGCACTCCAAGTAGCCTTCATGGCTTTCTTAAACTTATTGTCCTTATATTCATATTTCTTTTTATACTTCAGCTTTGGGCAGTCGGCTTTAATGTGTCCTTTTCTCTTGCACTCATAGCAGAAAACATCATCTGATTTGTCATTCTTCTTCCAATCCTTTTTCTATTTACCTTGGTGATCATACTTACCCTTATAATTTGTTTTTCTGAAGAACTTCTTTTTCCTATAAAATTTCTTAAATCTTCTAGCAATGTGAGCCATCTCAGCATCACTGTCAGAATCACTTTCACTGTCTTCACAACTTGAACTTTCAACTACAGCTTGAAGCTTTTATTTGTCCTTATTCTTTGAAGTTGAAGATTTGAAAGCGACATACTTTCTTGGAGGTTCATTTTATTCCTCTTTATTCACTTTAAGCTCTTCTTCATACATCATCAGCTTGCCAATTAGTTCCTTGACAGGTAGAGCAGCAATGTCACATGATTCTCTGATTGAGACAGATGTGCCTCTCCATCTATCAGGTAGACATCTCAAAATTCTCATAATCTGTTCCTTCGATGAGACATCCTTTCCCAGCGAGATCATTGTATTGACAATTTCATTGAACCTGAGATACATGTCAGAAATGGGTTCGTCAGGCTTCATTTTAAAATTATCTTACTTGATAGTATAAGTGTTCAATCTCATTTTTTTAACATTCGTTGTTCCTTCATGAGAAACATCTAAGGTATCCCAAATTTCATATGCAGTTTTACAAGAAGAAATTCTATTAAACTCTTCATCTCCTAGAGCACAGTACAAGGCATTCATAGCTTTACAGTTGTTATTGTAAGCAGTCTTTATAGGTTCATCCCAATTAGATCTAGCAGTAGTGGGAATTTTGTATTCTGATTCAATAGCAGTCCAAATATCAAAACCTATGCTTTCTAGATGAATTTTAATTTTCAGTTTCCATTGAGCATAATTAGTTCCATTGAAGAAAGGTGGTCGGTTAGTAGCAGCACCGTCAAGTCTATTGTCCATGATGAGAAAATTTTATAGAGATAAAAATTTAGATATAACAGAAATTTTAAGAACTTTAAAATACAACTAAAATCACAGTTCAAAAGCAGAGTACTTTTAGAGAGTATTTTCGATCCTCTGATACCAAGTGTTGGTTGGAGTGGTTTACTCAAGAGGGGGGTGAATTGAGTACCAATTAAAATTTCTGTATTTAATAACACTGTCTTAAAGACCCCCAATTAAAATAATAAATTAAACTGTAGTGAATTTATATTAAAGTAGAGGTTCTGTTAGATTCTCAAGGGATTGATTAATTCCAAGTTAATCAACACAGGAGTGTGTGATTATCTTTTGAAACTAACTTACTAATCTACACTTAACATAAACACTTGCTAATTTAATTATCAAAGTGACTTTAAAAACCGTATTGGTTTTAAAGTGATTAGCAGCAGAATAAAACTTTGAAAGAGATGGCCCAAAAAATGTAACCAAGAGGTTCAGTCTCAAGCTGAGACTTAGTCTTCTCAAAAGTTTATATAAAAATGATCCACACCCTGGATCGGGGTTCAACAGTTTACAACTGTCCAGGTCCAAGACCTCTACCACTGTTCTTCGTGGGAAACAGTACAACAACAACCAGCTGTCCAGGTCACACACGACCTCTACCACTGTTATTCTTGGGAAAGAAATAAATGCAAGAATTTGGGAAGGATTTACAAATCCTCCAGTTTAAGTACAGGAGACAGTGTATGTGTTAGATACAGCAGATAACACACACTACTCGAAAAGTATAATAATAAATCACAGAACAAGAGATGTAGAGTTTAGAAATGGTTCTGGTGATTTCAGTGTATCTCTGGACTCCTTTGGATTCGATGAGAAGTGAATCTGAGTCCTCTTCTCGTTTCTGTTTGAGAAACAGAGTGTCGTATGCTCCAGGTTCATAGACAGTGAAAATGTAGTGGTTGAAGTTCTTCAGTGTTCTTCTTATATGCACAGAACACTTCTCGAGTATGCTTGATTGTCTATGAGCTTCTTGATTCTTCTCGTTCTTGTGTTTCTGGTATATTCCATCCACCACACTTTTCTAGTTGGGCAGCGTAGTCTTCTCGTATTTATCTCACGGGCAACAGGAGACATAAAAGATTTCCTTTCTTCAGGTACGAGGTACGGGTTCCTGACATCCGACAACCTTTATTAGATATTTGACAAATCATTAAAATGTAAATGATATGACCGTTGGATAGATTAAATAAAGATAGGAAATAAAGAAATTCAAACAGTGAGTCGAATGATCGGTAGATAATCAGCATCGGTACCTTGGACATCGGTAGCTCAATTTCATTAGTTGCTTTGACTCTATCGGTGGCTCTATGCGTCGGTTGGTATATGCTTGTATCGGTGACTTTGTTTATCGGTAGCTCCATGCGTCGGTAGCTCCATGCGTCGGTAGCTCCATGCGTCGGTAGCTCCATGCGTCGGTAGCTCCATGTTTGTATCGGTATCTATCTGTAAGTCAGTAGCTTATATTTATCAGCACATCGGTAGCTCTGTGTTAAGTATATCGGTGACTCTGTCTGTCGGTAGATTAAGTCTATTGGTAGACTGGGTACCGGTAGCTCTTTATCAGTAGCTATAGGCAGATTACTTATCTGTTTTATGCAGAACACATCCGATTGTGTTAGAATCAATTTATAACTTGTATGAACATGGATAAATGAGGATTAACATATTCCAAATACTATTTCAAAAATTATTATTGGTTTGATCACAGATTTGAAAGAATTAAAGTATAGATCAATGATACTTAACAATATCATAGAGAATGAAAACATAATTGGGATTTTCAACACATATTAATACATGATTGAGATTATCAAAACAGGTGAGGCCAACAATCTCCCCCTTTTTGATAATCACAATTTATGATATGGGCATTTAACATAGTGAAAATATAATAGTAAAGAGTATAATATTGAAAACAATTTTCTCAGAGAAAACAGCATCAGAGATAATAGAAATAGTATGATATAGACATAAGTTATCAGAGGTAATAATCATAAGGTACCGAAGGTAAAAAGAAACACAATAATATCAGAGATAAAATTAAAAAGAAGGTAAATTGTCTCCCATTATTCCTTATTTTTCTCCATTGAAAAATATTTCTCATTCTCTCATTTTTCGCTTATTGTTCTCCCCCTTTGTGATAATCAAAAAGTGGGAAAGCATATATAGGAGACAAATAAAACAAGAGAAGTAAAATGAGTTCTTCTGTATTAGAGCAGTCAGAAAGTACAGAAACAGAATACAAATGAATTCCTATCAAAAAATCCTGGCCACTGGATCAAGCCACATCTTCAACGTGAGATTTTCCTTTGGGATCAGAAGAAGGTTCGGGTGGTGAGGATGCAGGTGAGGGTTTTGGAATGCCAGAAAAGATCAAAGGAGGTTGAGCCACTGACACAGAGTCAGGCCTGTAGGTTGAAGATCTTTGGGTGATCATTGGTGTGAGGCTTCGAATAGCTTGAGCAGGAGTCAGCTGGACTGTGGAAACAGCTGAGGCAGAAGCAGGCAAAGCAGGAGGTACGATGACTGGTCTGGCATCAACATGCAAGAAGGGCAGCAACAAATTTTTAAAATCCATAATAATTCCTCCTCCTCTTTCCATAGCAGAGATGAAATCATCTTTGTTCTCCATGAATTTCTCCAAAGCAGGAGTCAATTGTCTTAGTTGGCTCACTTGTTCTCTAAAAGCTTGAGTTACTGGAGGGAGCTTCATGTTTTCCAACATCAGCTTGAAGTGGTGATCGAGTTGATGCTTGGTGAAAATTCTGGTGAAGTAGTAGTCCACTTTGCTCTTTATGGCTTCCTGAGAGGAAGAGGCTTCTCTCATATAATCTTGAACAATCTTCATTATTTCTCTAGCAGAATCTCTTGTAGAAAGCACCACTCGGCTCAACTCTGATGAGTCCACAGAGCCACTGGTTGAAATAGAACCAATCTCCTCCTTCATCATTGCTCGAACTAGATTCAGGTCAACTAATAGTTTGGATGTGAGAGGGCCAAGAGAGAAGGAAACAGTTTCTTTGAAACTCTTAGACAAACCACTGATTAGGCTTTAAACTTGAGAGTCCTGTAATTGAACGTGATCCTGCACTGAGGTTTTGAAACTTTCAAACACCGAGACAAACTGGCTTACTACACTCTTCACATAAGCTAGGTCCTTGTCAGCTTGAGACTTGGAGCTCATATAAGAATCCAAAGCAGCAACTGACTTCTGTAAGGCTTCAAGATCTGCTTCGATTCTAGAAGACTGAGTCTGGCACTCTTTCACTTCTTCCATAATCTCAGACACAAAAGAAGATAAATTACAAGCCAGAGATAGCTCGAAGGATCTCTCTAACATTTTCATTTCTTCATTAAATCTTTGATTCATCTCAGCAACTGATACACTGAATGATTATTTCAGCTCATTCTTCATGGATTCAAGATCAGATTTAGAGACAAAATCATTAGGGACAACTGCAGCAGATCCCTTTACTGAGGCCAAACTGACTACAGAATCAGTCATTATTGATTGAATTGAGGATGCAAGGGAGGTTTCCATTAACTTCACTTCTTCAACAAAACTGGTTTTGAGGTCCTCTTTCATCTTATTCAGATCATGAAATCTGACCACATTATCGGGCAACAACTCAGAAGCAAGATCATAATTGGTCTTCGGTCTATTCACATACATTTCATTATCAGAATCCGGATAATCCAATCCACAGACTATAAACCCTAGGTCTTCTACCCAGTCTCCAAACTCAACGGCTACTGTAACATTTCCAAGAACAGATTGATGCTCTCCCCCAATGGGTGCATTCTCATGTATCACAACATTATTCAGTGCTGGATTCTCTTCATCAGAATCTTCTACTACAAGTTCCATCGGTGCAGCATCTAGAAGATCTTCTGATACAGGTACAACTTCTTCTGTATCTTTTTCTACTTCAGCAGTCGGCATAACTGAGCTTCCAATCAAAGGACTCATACTTAAACTACCAGAAACAAATGATTCAGATACATTTTCATTTTCCTCTTCTTCTTGGTGAGGCACAGACTGGTCTTCCTCATAAGTAGACAAAATTTCCTCTACCTTTCCTTTCCTAGAATAAACCAATTCTCCAACAGGACTTGGGGGAAAGTCTGGATCTCCTCCAACATCCATGGGAGTTTCTTCTTCTTCTTCTGTTTCTTCTTCTGTTTCAATACTATAAACAGGTTCCTCTTCATCAGGTCTCAGACTCGGATCTCTCATATCCTTTGGTCTTGAGGGATGATCCACAGGATTAAACCTATCATATATCTTCTGATCATCACTGACCCATTCTCCCTTCCATGGGTTCCAGTTAATTTTCATGTACTTACAAACAGTCGAGGTGATGCAAAAATTATTCCTGACTACAACTGTCTCATCCTGAGACTCAGCTATTCCTTTCACTTTTATCACTACTGAAATCAGCTTGGCAAAGAATAAAGCATTAGTCTTTGACTTTGGTCTAATCATGTCTTCCATTTGAAGCATTAACAATCTGCACAGATTGATTTTCACACCATGTCTTAGCAGATGAAGAAGATAGATATTTTGATATCTCAGATTTGCAAAATCTCCTCGCCTCGGTATCAACACATGCTGAACAAACTTGAAGAGTAGTCGATTCTCTCCATCCATTTCAGTAGCAACAACTTGCCTTTGATTCCCATTACCGGTCAGCTCTTTTAAGGCGGTTTCATAATCAAAGATGTCACTGCTAGGTGGCATTGCTCTTGATACGTACCCAGAGACACCTTCATGTGGTAATTTTAAACACTCAGCCCACTCTACTGAAGAAAAAGACATCTCTTTTCTATTTAAAAAAGAGCTTACCTGATTCTCATTTTCAGACTTCTCGAAGCTTACAAATTCGTAGAACTGTTTTACCAACATCGGGTAGTATGGGCCATTGTTATTCGAGAAACAATCCACCCATTTCTGGTCCTCCAGAATCTCGAGTACTAACGATTTTTTAGGCAGTAGCCATTCCACACACAGTTCCTTCTCGATTACTATGTCTCTATTCTGCATGTGAGGATTCACTGATCGCTTTCCCGATCTAGTTCTGACTTCACTAACACTGGCTTTATGCTGTGTCTTCTGCTTCTTAGCTTTTGGTTCAACACTTTCTTCTCTGACGGTAGGAAGATTAGTTTTTGCCATCGCGGGTTTAGGGTTCTTGGCCGATTTGGGAGCAAAGGTTCGAAGGTGAGAGATTTTGAGCTCGGTGAGGTAATAAGTGGCTTAGGCTTAGTTTTATAATTTAGGAATTCCAAATAAACGACTAAAATAGATTAAGTTAAAATAAAATAAAACGATTCATATTCTTGGCGGCAGACAGAAGTTTTAAAATATAGCATCGGTGAGAATTTCAACATCGGTGAGTATTTTCACATCGGTGAGAATTTTCACATCGGTGAGAATTTTCACATCGGTGAGAATTTTCACATCGGTGAGAATTTGACATCGGTGAGAATTTCACATCGGTGAGAATTTCACATCGGTGAGAATTTTACATCGGTGAGAATTTCACATCGGTGAGAATTTCACATCGGTTGTGATTAAACATTCCCAATTCGTGTCTTAAGTAACTTAGCCTATCCGAACTTAAAGGTTTAGTGAAAATATCATCCAATTGATGTTCAGTGCCAATAAATTCAAGAGAAATATCACCTTTTTGATAGTGATCTCTTAGGAAATGGTGTCTTACATCTATGTGTTTGGTTCTAGAGTGAGATACAGGATTCTTAGAGAAGTTTATTGCACTGGTGTTATCACATTTGATTGAAACATGTTTAAAAACATATCCATAGTCCAAAAGAGTGTGTTTCATCCACAGAATTTGTGCACAGAAACTACCAGCATCTATATATTCTGCTTCGGCAGTAGATAATGCAACTGAGTTCTGTTTCTTACAACACCAAGAAACTAAAGATTTTCCAAGCAAATGACATGTTTCTGATGTTCTTTTTCTATCTAACTTACAACCAGCAAAGTCAGCATCTGAATAACTCATTAACTCAAAGGATTGTCCTTTTGGGTAAAACAAACCTAAGTTAGTCGTGTGTTTGAGATATTTAAAAATTCTTTTAAGAGCGAGAAAATGAGATTCTTTTGGATTAGCTTGAAATCTAGCACACATACACACACTAAACATAATATCAGGTCGACTATCAGTAAGATAAATTAAACTACCAATCATACCTCTATAATTTGTTTGATCAACTGGTTTCCCAGTTTCATCTGCGTCCAATTTACAGGTAGTACTCATAGGAGTTTCGCTTTCCTTGATACTATCCAGACCAAAACGTTTTAAAAGATCCTTTGTATATTTACTTTGATTCAAAATAATACCATTTTCATTTTGAAATACTTGAAATCCAAGAAAGTACTTAAGTTCTCCCATTAAGCTCATTTCAAATTCATTTTGCATACTTTTTGAAAAATCAATACATAAAGAGTGTTTAGAAGATCCAAAAATAATATCATCAACATATATTTGTACAACTAAAACATCTTTAGAAATTCTTTTAATGAAAAGAGTTGGATCAGCAATCCCTTTAGTAAAACCATTTGAGATAAGGAAATTGCTAAGTCTATCATACCAAGCTCTTGGAGCTTGTTTTAAACCATACAAAGCTTTAGAAAGTTTAAAAACTTGATTTGGAAAATGGGGGTTAGTAAATCCAGGTGGTTGTTCTACAAAAACATCTTCAATTATAAAACCATTTAGAAATGCACTTTTCACATCAATTTGATATAACTTGAAATCCAGATGTGCAGCATATGCAAGTAAGATCCTAATGGCTTCTAGTCTAGCTACAGGTGCAAAAGTTTCCTCATAGTCTATACCTTCTTCTTGACTATATCCTTATGCAACTAGTCTAGCTTTGTTTCTAACTATATTTCCAGATTCATCTACTTTATTTCTAAAAACCCATTTTCTGCCTATTGTCAAAGTGTCCTTAGGTCTGTCAACTAATTCCTAGACTTTGTTTCTTTCAAACTGATTTAATTCTTCCTGCATAGCTATTACCTAGAATTCATCATTGATAGCATCATTGATATTTTTGGGTTCTAGCTGTGAAAGAGAAGCTTGATGTTCAACCTGGTTTCTTAGAGAGGCTCTAGCTTGTGTTCCTCTATCAAGATTACCAACAAAAACTTCTAAAGGATGATTCTTTAGAATCCTCGTTGATCTGGTCAAGGTTGGACTAGAAATTTTAGGTTCATCTATAGGTTCGGGTTCAACAGAAGCAGATTCTGGAAAAAGTCCAGAACTGGATGTTTTGATAAAAGGTTCTTTAGATTTATCATTAATGTCCAGAACAGATAAGTCTTCTTCAATATTTTCAAGAGAGGTTTTAGACTCATGTGGATCAGTTTCATCAAACTTGATGTGAACAGATTCTTCCACACATTTAGTTTTCTTATTGAATACTCTATAGGCTTTACTTGAAATAGAATAACCCAGAAAAATTCCTTCATCACTTTTGGAAGCAAACTTATCCAGATTATATTTAGTATTCAGAATAAATACCTTGCAACCAAAAACTTTAAAGTAATTAATCTTAGGCTTTCTATTGTTCCACAATTCATAAGGGGTTTTATTAAGAATAGGTCTAATTAAGACTCTATTAATAAAATAGCAAGCTGTATTAACAGCTTCAGCCCAAAAATAAATAGGCAGGTCATATTCATTGAGCATGGTTCTAGCAATTTCTTGAAGGGTTCAGTTTCTGCTTTCTACTACACCATTCTGTTGGGGTGTTCTAGGGGCAGAAAAGTTATGAGTATAGCCATTGTGTGAGAAATAAGATTCAAAATCTTGATTTTCAAACTCACGACCATGATCACTTATCAATGTTTTAATCTTAAGTCCACTAATGTTCTCTACAGATTTAGAGTATTTAACAAAAGAAGAACAGGCTTCACTTTTTTGAGCTAGAAAATATACCCAAGTATATCTAGAAAAGTCATCTACAAGAACATAAAAATAGTGCTTACCATTTAAACTAGAAACTCTTGATGGTCCAAACAAATCCCTGTGAACCAATTCAAGTTTTTGAGAAGTCGAAACTTCTTTCTTTGATTTAAAAGAAACTTTGTGTTGTTTTCCCTTTTGACATGGGTTACACACTCTATCATTTGGGAATTCTAATTTAGGTAGGTCTCTAACTAGGTTTTTTCTAGAGAGTTTTCTATGTGAGTGAATGTTGCAATGTCACAATCATCTGTGCCATAGCCAAGATTCTTTATGAAAAGCATTCAATCAAGTAATATTCTGCTTAGCTAAAGAATTCAGATTAACAACATAAACATTTTTATTTCTTAAGGCATAAAATACCAAAACATTCTTAGAATTAAAAACTTTTCAAGAATCATTTTCAAATTTAACATGAAAACCATCATCACATAACTGAGAAATACTTAATAAATTGTATTTAAGGCCATCAAAAAATAAAACTTTAGAAATCAAAATTGAATCAGTGTTACCAATCTGGCCTAGGCCGATGATTTTTCCTTTAGAGTTGTCACCAAATGTGACATGACCTCCATCAAACTTTATTAAACTCTTGAAACAAGAATAATCTCCAGTCATGTGCCTTGAGCACCCACTGTCTAAATACCATATCTTCTTGTGACAGCTCTTCAAGCAGGTCTCCTACAAAATAGATTTAAACAGGAAATGACTTTGGTACCCAGATTTTCCTGGGTCCAGATAGGTTAGCCAATAACACTTTAGGTACAAATATTTGTCTAATGGGTCTCATATAATTTTTAGAATTTAAATGGTTTGAAAGATAAACTTTATTAGATCCATAGCTATGTATATAACTGGTTGAAGCATATGAAGTTCCAGAATTACCTTCATTCTGTCCAGATTTAGAAATGAATCTAGGTTTGGCAATTTTCCTTTGTCCAGGTTGGTATCCTATACCAGTAGTATATTTAGGTGCTACTTGCTTTCCTAGCATCTGTGTTAGTGTATTTTTTCCATTGGTGAACTTCTCTAAGTCTTTCTTGAGTTTCTCATTAGATAATTTTAGTTCAGTGTTTTCTTTTAACAGTTGAGCATTTTTCTCTTTTTCAATAGTGAGTTCGGTTTTAACTGTAGTGGTGAGAGCATGCTGTTTCTTTAATGACTTGTTTTTATCCTTAAGTTCATTACATGTCTCTTCTAGCATATCACAGTACTCAAACAATTCATTTTTAGACATTGTTCTAGAATCAGAGTCAGATTCTGCATTATCTCCAGAGTAATAATAATTTAAAGCAGGAGTTTTAGCAGTTACCTGAGAAGTGTTTGTCATAAAGCACATGTTTGCCTTATTTTTGGGTTCAGTTTCAGAGCTTTCAGATTCAGTAGAGCTATCCTCAGAAGCACTCCAAGTAGCCTTCATGGCTTTCATAAACTTATTGTCCTTATATTCATATTTCTTTTTATACTTCAGCTTTGGACAGTCGGCTTTAATGTGTCCTTTTCTCTTGCACTCAAAGCAGAAAACATTATCTGATTTGTCATTCTTCTTCCAATCCTTTTTCCATTTACCTTGGTGATCATACTTACCCTTATAATTTGTTTTTCTGAAGAACTTATTTTTCCTATAAAATTTCTTAAATCTTCTAGCAATGTGAGCCATCTCAGCATCACTGTCAGAATCACTTTCACTGTCTTCACAACTTAAACTTTCTACTACAGCTTGAAGCTTTTCTTTGTCCTTATTCTTTGAAGTTGAAGATTTGAAAGCGACATACTTTCTTGGAGGTTCATTTTCTTCCTCTTTATTCACTTTAAGCTCTTCTTCATACATCATCATCTTGCCAATTAGTTCCTTGACAGGTAGAGCAGCAATGTCACATGATTCTCTGATTGAGACAGATGTGCCTCTCCATCTATCAGGTAGACATCTCAAAATTCTCATAATCTGTTCCTTCGATGAGACATCCTTTCCCAGCGAGATCATTGTATTGACAATTTCATTGAACCTGAGATACATGTCAGAAATGGGTTCGTCAGGCTTCATTTTAAAATTATCTTACTTGATAGTATAAGTGTTCAATCTCATTTTTTTAACATTCGTTGTTCCTTCATGAGAAACATCTAAGGTATCCCAAATTTCATATGCAGTTTTACAAGAAGAAATTCTATTAAACTCTTCATCTCCTAGAGCACAGTACAAGGCATTCATATCTTTACAGTTGTTATTGTAAGCAGTCTTTATAGGTTCATCCCAAGTAGATCTAGCAGTAGTGGGAATTTTGTATTCTGATTCAATAGCAGTCCAAATATCAAAACCTATGCTTTCTAGATGAATTTTAATTTTCAGTTTCCACTGAGCATAATTAGTTCCATTGAAGAAAGGTGGTCGGTTAGTAGCAACACCGTCAAGTCTATTGTCCATGATGAGAAAATTTTAAAGAGATAAAAATTTAGATATAACAGAAATTTTAAGAACTTTAAAATACAACTAAAATCACAGTTCAAAAGCAGAGTACTTTTAGAGAGTATTTTCGATCCTCTGATACCAAGTGTTGGTTGGAGTGGTTTACTCAAGAGGGGGGGTGAATTGAGTACCAATTAAAATTTCTGTATTTAATAACACTGTCTTAAAGACCCCCAATTAAAATAATAAATTAAACTGTAGTGAATTTATATTAAAGTAGAGGTTCTGTTAGATTCTCAAGGGATTGATTAATTCCTAGTTAATCAACACAGGAGTGTGTGATTATCTTTTGAAACTAACTTACTAATCTACACTTAACATAAACACTTGCTAATTTAATTATCAAAGTGACTTTAAAAACCGTATTGGTTTTAAAGTGATTAGCAGCGGAATAAAACTTTGAAAGAGATGGCACAACAAATGTAACCAAGAGGTTCAGTCTAAAGCTGAGACTTAGTCCTCTCAAAAGTTTATATAAAAATGATCCACACCCTGGATCGGGGTTCAACAGTTTACAACTGTCCAGGTCCAAGACCTCTACCACTGTTCTTTGTGGGAAACAGTACAACAACAACCAGCTGTCCAGGTCACACACGACCTCTACCACTGTTATTCGTGGGAAAGAAATAAATGCAAGAATTTGGGAAGGATTTACAAATCTTCCAGTTTAAGTACAGGAGACAGTGTATGTGTTAGATACAGCAGGTAACACACACTACTCGAATAGTATAATAATAAATCACAGAACAAGAGATGTAGAGTTTAGAAATGGTTCTGGTGATTTCAGTGTAGCTCTGGACTCCTTTGGATTCGATGAGAAGTGAATCTGAGTCCTCTTCTCGTTTCTGTTTGAGAAACAGAGTGTCGTATGCTCCAGGTTCATAGACAGTGAAAATGTAGTGGTTGAAGTTCTTCAGTGTTCTTCTTATATGCACAGAAAACTTCTCGAGTATGCTTGATTGTCTATGAGCTTCTTGATTCTTCTCGTTCTTGTGTTTCGGGTATATTCCATCCACCACACTTTTCTAGTTGGGCAGCGTAGTCTTCTCGTATTTATCTCACGGGCAACAGGAGACAGAAAAGATTTCCTTTCTGCAGGTACGAGTTACGGGTTCCTGACATCCGACAACCTTTATTAGATATTTGACAAATCATTAAAATGTAAATGATATGACCGTTGGATAGATTAAATAAAGATAGGAAATAAAGAAATTCAAACAGTGAGTCGAATGATCGGTAGATAATCAGCATCGGTAGCTTGGATATCAGTTGCTCAATTTCATTAGTTGCTTTGACTCTATCGGTGGCTCTATGCGTCGGTTGGTATATGCTTGTATCGGTGACTTTGTTTATTGGTAGCTCCAAGCGTCGGTAGCTCCATGCGTCGGTAGCTCCATGCGTCGGTAGCTCCATGCGTCGGTAGCTCCATGCGTCGGTAGCTCCATGCGTCGGTAGCTCCATGCGTCGGTAGCTCCATGCGTCGGTAGCTCCATGCGTCGGTAGCTCCATGCGTCGGTAGCTCCATGTTTGTATCGGTAGCTATCTGTAAGTCAGTAGCTTATATTTATCAGCACATCGGTAGCTTTGTGTTAAGTATATCGTTGACTCTGTCTGTCGGTAGACTAAGTCTATCGGTAGACTGGGTACCGGTAGCTCTTTATCAGTAGCTATAGGCAGATTACTTATCTGTTTTATGCAGAACACATCCGATAGTGTTAGAATCAATTTATAACTTGTATGAACATGGATAAATGAGGATTAACATATTCCAAAGACTATTTTTAATATTATTATTGGTTTGATCACAGATTTGAAAGAATTAAAGTATAGATCAATGATACTTAACAATATCATAGAGAATGAAAACATAATTGGGATTTTCAACACATATGAATACATGATTGGGATTATCAAAACAGGTGAGGTCAACAATAATTACATTATAGATTTCACATATATATATGGAGTTATGTTTGGAATACCCATCATAGTATAATCCATAAATCTGTTAGGAGAAACATTAACGTTTACCTCTGTCACATTACTTAATGCATTAGAGAGCTTTCTCAGGCTCACCCACCCTAGGTTTATCAAGGAACCACCCATATACATAAACATTTCCCAAAAACCATAACATATTCATAATATATAAGACTATAATAAATGAAAGATTACATTTATATATTGTAATCAAAATATATCATTTCAATATATTGACATAATCCCTTCATTAGAAATCCATTTTCAAAACCATTTAAAACATTTAATAAAGAGATTTTTTAATCAATGTGTCCCATACCAATTTTAAAATTTTATAGGAATTAACATTTTAAGATATTAATTTCCATACAAATAAATCTGAAAAAACTCATTTTGATAACATGGAAATTAATGATAAATATTTAGAAGAGTAAATCTTTAAAATATATAAAACAATATTTTAGTTAAAGAGTTCCAAACCAAATGAGAGATGCTTGAATACAAATAATTGATGAATAACATTAATCAATGCTTATAATATCATAAGAATAAATATATTCGTGATATAATATGTCAATGGGTAGTATATAAATCATATAAAAGTGAATTTTTCTATAACAACAAATAAGTTTCAATGGAATGTAAATTGAAACAATGTCCCTAGTAAAGATCATATCCTTAGATTACAGACAAAACAATGACATAATTATGTGTAAAAAATACTAATATACACAATATAAGTGGATATTAAATGTAAAACAATCAGAGTTTATTCACACATATTCATTGAATTACATAATCATGAAGTTGAATTTTAACCCAAAGAATTGGAATTTGGTTAAGAAGTTCCCTTACAAGAATTTTACAGCCTAACAGTGTCACTTTAGAATTTAGAAAACTATTTTATGAGTGTGAAAATGGTATATAATCACTTATAAATAATATTTAAATTAATAAGAATATATAATAACATATCCCTATATAAGAATATGTAAATTAAAAATACATAACCAAAATAATTCTTTTAAAAAGAGCAGAGTGGAAGGTTCCCTTAATGATTCGGTAACATACAAAACATACACCACATTAAATAACGATCATAAAATGAAGATTTAAATACCCATAAATTAAGGTATATTACACAATTAATAAAATCATGGGATGTACATACACAACACAAAATTAAATAGTGAAAAATATAGCATGAATCTCATGGGAATAAAAAGTGAGATGAAAACACCTTACCACGTTGTAATTGATCAATTTGTATGAAAAAAAGATAAATAAAAACCAACTGAATCACATAATACCATTAATATAAATAGAATCATGAACATATATATCAAATGGAAGTACACAATACAACACATGCAATAAATAAGTGGCGAACAATGGAAATCTCATAGAATTAAAAGTGAGAGAAGAAACCCCTTACCTCATGTCTGAGTTGATTGGATCGTTCTTTAATCTCATGAATAAAAAAGTAATGTTAATTTATACTTTATTAAGAACATTTTTAACTAGTATTATTACTTTTATATCAATTATTACCTATCTATAACAATTATTTAATTATTTGAGTTCATATCAGACATTTTGTCGATGTTCGGAACATGATTTAAAAATGAACATGTTATAATTATAAATTGTCATTGTGGTCAAAATTAAATTATCTTAAGAATGATATTCATGATCTATATATCATATATATCATATATATCCAGTATATATATAAGTATTTATAATAGTACAAAACATTTGGAGATAATAAATTAAATGCACCGTTCATGGGGACGGTAATCCGTACGTATGCATGGACACTTCATTCATTTATTTCTCATATTTAATGGAATGAAAATTTAATTATAAATTGGTATATTATAATTCTAGTATAATATCATATATAATTTAACTATCTCTATCTTTTATACATTCCACATATGGCATGATTGAGTCATATCACTTTGAGGGGGATGTAGTCTGCACTTCCTCAAATGAAATTATCAAGTTTACCCATTATGGAAACCATAAAGGTATGATATAGATGGAAAATAAAGAAAAATAAAAACAATTTAAATATAATATATATCACATATAAATACAATTCCATCATAATGGAAACCATGAGAGGATGTAGAGGCAATTGAACAATCATCGTTTCGTGAGGCAGTAGTTCACCGTCCACAAAAATAGTATGTTCTTTACCCATTAGATGTTGGTGTGTGTAAGTTCAGTTCAAATAATTCTCATAAAAACAAACTTGTATATTGATTATACTAGTTTTCTGATAAAATAAAGGAATAAAAATAGTTTAGGGGGTTAGAGAGGTAAAATAAAACAAAAGAAATTAAGAGAAGATGTTACCTTTAAATCGGGTATCTACCTTTGGTTTGAACCAAAAAGTATAATTAAATTGCCTTATGCCTAGGGGAAGGCTGATAGGAGTAGGACAGGGACATTGTGAGTTTATTTGGGCAGAGGTTGGATGATACAAGGGTCTTAATATGTATGGGGAATGGTTTATAAGTGATGGATTTTTATAAGGTGGGGGGGGGGGCTCTTTAGGAATATTTAGAAATATTATTTTATTATATAATGATTTTCAGTTTCTAAAGGTCCATAACATATAAAAGTCTAAGATAAAATGAATAACATTCGAAATAAAATCATCCAATGATAATTTTACAAGTTTTGTATATTTTTTTAATCTTTATAATCTTATTTATTTAAATCATTCATTAATTAGGTAAACAATGCATCACTATCGTGCCATTAATATTTTTATTTATGTGTTGTATAAAAATTATAAAAAAATACCACAATTTAGGAAATTTTTTAGATTTAAAAATAATATTTATAGTAGAATATATAACTTATGTAACCCCATTTATGAATTTATTTACTAAAAGATATATGTTTAAGTTATTTTTGTCTGTAATTTAAATTAATTAATTTAAAGTGTCATTATCACTCTGAAGTGTCTCCATAAAGTCCCAAAATCGACCCAAGGATGACCGTGGTCAGAAATGTATCAAAAAATAGGATTAGGACACATGTTAGAGTTGTTTAATATTATAATAATATTTTTTGCTTACCCTTATTTACCAGATTTAACCTCTAACCATGGTGAATAAAATATTTACTTTGGTAAATATTTAAATTGTCCAAAAATAAAAGGTATATATTTACACAATGTTGACCTCATGATTCCAAATATGGAATATATTTTTCCAAATTCAATACATAGAAGCGGCAGAAATTAATTTAAAATTAATTCCCGTTATCAAAACAAAAAGCATGTTTTTTAAAAACAATAACTATCAAAATATTGACACTTATTTATGTCCAATTTCAAAGTCAAATTACTTCAAATGAACAACATTGTATTAAATAGTAAAAACATAATATAATTACACTTTAAAACCAATTAAAAATATAATATAACCTTATTAATAAATTAGATTAAAAGGCAGTTTTGAATTAAAATACAGTATCTTTCACTATTCATAAAAAATACACTTTATTAGAAAAATACCAAAATTTTATCCAAAATAAATCTGGATTTCTTGATTCTGAAGAAGAATATTATTTTGTTAAATAGAAAATATAAAAGTTACCAAAACATGATTTAAAGAGGGATCACCATCAAAAGGGTGTATATCAACCTTTTAACGAATATTTGAGTATTATTGCTTAAAATCAGTTTCATTCCTATTTTAAGCCTCTAAAATTTATTGGATAAATGAAAAAACATTTAAAAAACAAGTTTAATCATATTTTTATTAGTTATACTTATTCCTTCCAATATAATGGCTATGAGTTGGCTACCATTTTAAATAATAATATTATATTAATATTTTTCAGTATAACTCAACGTTCTGTGCAACGTAAGTTTTCAAAAAAACCTATTATTGTGTATCAAGTATGCCATCAAACATAAAATCCCCTCTAAAGTAAAATTAATATTTAATTCAAAATTTTCAATAAATATGAAATTTTATAGTATTTATTTACCTGGTATGTTACACCAATCATATAAGTGTAATAATTTATTTTAAAATTAAACCCGCAAAGATGATGAAAAAAAGGTTTTCCAAAGAGAAAATTTGCATGAGTATAGAAATTTTTAATACAAAAATTCAATAATAAATTTGTTCCAATAAAATAAAATGTATTTATTATAATATGATTGAGCTAATTTAAATTTCAAAATAATTTTAAATTAAAATTTAATCTTTAAATGCCTTAAATAAAAAGACAGTTTTCAATAAAAAACAATATTTTTCCATATTCAATGGAAAATTGATCTAATAATTTTTTTAAAAAATTCATTATAAGATAAATTTTAAATTTTTTTTAAAAAATGAATATAATTTTTAAAATGAATAGTATTATTGTAGTAAAAATTAAGTTTATTGTATTTGCGCAAAGCACGATGAGCCAATTTTTTGGAAAACATTAGAGTTTTTTGGAAAACATTTGTATTTATTTTAAATGGTTATAATCTTATTTATAATTAATAGAAAACCATTTAGTTTATTTTATATAATTTTAAAGCATATAAAAGATATTTATTACAATCAATACACAATAATTTAACATCTAGGTTAAAAATGTTTACCATATTAGATTTTATTTAGGCTCGAGGTTAGATATTCCACATGCTATTGAAGAGAATGAATTTATTAAAAAAGAAATATGTCGAAATGTCTAAGGGTGTAACATTCTATTATAATCTTGGTGTTTTGTGTCATATTTGACATCAAACAAGATTTTCATCTTTTAAAATATCAGGGTGTTATATTCTCCCCACCTTTAATAAATTAAATCATTGCAATTTTAACAAACGCTCTGATGTTAAGGTATTTCTATTTGAAAATTACTTTTTGAAAAACCACATTAGAAAAATTGTTTAAAAAATACTCCAAAAATATGGAAAGGGTAATACAATGTCCATTTGGAATAACACATAAATAGGTTCCCAAGTAGGAGAACATAAATGGGATGTGAAGATATTGACATAGACAGAAAGCGTAATTCACAAATAATAATATAGTGTGACAGAGGATATTTATTAAAATAAATTGAATGATCAAGAGAAATTAAAAAACCAAAAAACAATAGTTTTTTAATGATTCAAAATACCACTGATTCATTTTATATGAAGTTAATAGAATAATATTTTTGTTTCATGATCCTTTTCATAACGGTTAGGAATTATTTTACAGTCCAATAATATATGGAAATATACTTACTTAATATATGTCTGTTTGATAAACAAAATTGACTCATTTGGTTGTGAAACTATCAATTTCCACTTCACCTCTTAATTTTGAAATGAATATTTAAAAATAATTTTTTATTCGGAAAGATCTAAAATAAAATTCTAATAGATCACATTATTCCATGAAATCAAATAATCATAATTGATTATTATTACCTTAACATATAAGAAAAGGTAAACCTTAAAGGTCACTGATACCATTAATCTCATACCCATAAATTGTAAATTAATTATTCCTTATATAACATTTTTATTAAAACAATTACTAATGAAATGGTTTTTATAGGCATTAGTGTCTCCCAAAAAATCCAAAATAATGATAAAATCACATCACCTTATACATTAACAGCATTCCTTTGTGTAATAACTATTGACGAAAACCATAAAATATAGTACGAGAAACAATAATCAAAGTGGGAACAATATATAATTGTTTATAGGATGAGTAAACCATGGGACCAAATTTTCTATCTAATAAACTATAATGTTAACTATGGATATTCATTGCAATCATCCATTAAAATCATTCATAATGGGTTCTAAATAAAATGTGAATTATCAAAAGCATATTTCATATGAGTTTCAAACGGGGTATATAATGGGCCCCATTTTCATAAACCAAGTGATGATTGAGTCAAATTCTAATACACCCTTTTATGATTCTTTATCGGTAGGTACAACTGCTCTAGAATTGAGTCTACTTATAGTATACATAAACTAATGTGTTTTTAGGGAAAACATATAATCTTCAACTTACCATAACATTAATATGCTATTATATTCTTATCCTAAATTTGTATCATAGGGTTATATTCCCTAATATATGTTTTCCAAAATCTAATTCTTAAGGATTATAATAAAATTACCTCTATTACAAACTCTAAAGTCCCTAACCCTAGTATCCCAGAGTCAGTGGGTTAATTTATTACATTGGTTATAAATATAATAAATCTCATCCCAAATGACTGAATAGTTTCTTAGTCTTAGTGAAATAGATATTTACTCAAGACTTGCATTACCTATGAAAACATACAATAAAATTAGTGGAAGTAAAAAAATTATATATCCTTAAAATCATTCAAATATCCCAAATTCATATCCCAAGGAAAAGAAATAGAAAAAGGGCGATCCCATATGCTTATTAAGAGTAATGTAAATCAGAAGATATCATGGAGAAATTAAGAATAATAAATAAGGAATAATAAATATGGAAAGATTAATATCATAACACACATGAAATTTAATCAATAACATTACTATTATGATTAGAAAAATAATAATAAACATGGAAAGGTAAATAAGAAAACACACAATCATTTTAATCAATAGCTTGAGTAAAAAATGAATCTATGGATAATATCAATGAAATAATCATATGGATAATAATAAATGAGTTATTTATAATCTAAATGATTAATATTGGATGTTATGATCTCATGTATCATAATACCATTACCATAAAAACAATGTTCCAATATAGTTTAATTGATCTATATGTATACACCAAAAATCCCTTTAAATATGGATAGCCAACTTATTCTTCTCACGAGACTACTAATGAATCAATGTGACATCTATAATCAGGCCCCGCCCATAACAACATTTAAAACATATTCATCATATATAAAATTATGTATTTAATTCATGAAAAATATGACTTTCCAATAAATTTCCATATTGAATAAATGATACAGTAAATCATTATTTCCCCAATCAATCAAATAACTTTCAAAGTTAAAAATTGCATGCATAAATGTTGTACAATTTACGAAATAGGAATACCCATAAAAAATAATGTGTATATTTTGGAGAAATTTATAGGAAATTATCACAAGAAAGCGAATATTTCAAGGGCAATGTTAATGTTAAAAAATATTAATCAAGAAATAGAATATCAATACTTTCCTTGTTAAAAGTAATCATAAACCATCAAGATAAATAATAAGCATGATTTCATTAAAACATCCCCCCAGTGGAGTATATATAAAATTAATTTTTCTTCTTCAATGGATACAAATACCATGAAAAGACCATTTGAAATATGTTTGAGGGAAATACCATTATAACATTGAAAATTTCATTTATAAAATAGAAATTTCCAAAATAATATGAAACAAATTTAATATTTTTTTTAATCTTGTAATGGAAGCTTCAAAAAAAGAGTTTTCATTATGGGAGAAGGTTATGTTCATGTATATTACGCTAAAAATACTGATTCCATTTACATTTTTGTAATAAAAGTAAAAAATTACATGGTTTAGAAAAATCCAGGTTGATTTTTTAAATTTCATTGGTGAAAATATAATGATGGGTAAAGATTAATTTCAACAATAATAGTTTAAAGTTTTTTAAAATATTGTTAGAAAACTTGGATTTGTATGAAAAACAATTTTCAATTGAAGAGAGAAATAAATCCATATTATATGAAAAAACATTTCTCAATCGTTTTATATACAACTGATAGGAAAATGGTACTATTAAATGAAAAAAATATTTGACTACCAAAGGAGAATAAAATTAAATGGTTTTTTTGAGAAAATTATAAAATAATTTCCTTTTAATTAAATTTATGTATAAACAATTCCAATTAAAATGATATTAATACATTAATCTATTACAACATTGGTTACTTTTGAATCGTAAATCACATGAATGTAATAACCTAAAATGAAATGTTAAATAACATGAATATAAATAGATTCAGGATATACCATATCAAAGGCTTAGTAGATACACATCATAAAATATGATTGGTGTATAACATGACATATATCACAAAGAATTATATATGAGAAGAGAATCCCTTACAGTGATCATTGCATTGAATTGATAATTAATCAATAAATCAATTATGTGTGTCAAATTTAAATCCAAACAAAACAAGTGTAAATACATTATAATATATCCAATATTCATTAAATAAACAATCTAAGAATATCAAATACAATTAAGAAGTAATATTACCCAATGAAATGATATTGAGTTATGAAATTCATTTCCACTTGGAAATTTTTATGTTAAATACCCTTATATGAAATAATTCAATCTGAAACATAAAATACCATTATGTATGATGTAATTATGATATTACAGGTAAAAGGTTCATTATATACACCATATAAAATAAATTAGGTTCATAAAATTACAATATTCATCAAGGAAAAGAAATTGAGATAAAATCCCTTACCTAACACTTTCCTTTAGCTGAGAACTCATTAACCACCCATAGTCATTTATAACATGTTAGTAACTTATAAATTAATTTTATTAATATTTTTAATATAATATATTGTCATTTTATAACATCATTTCATCCATTAATTAATATTAATTCAATATTACTTTTGATTCAAGTGTTAACTACCTTGCTTTTGATGTATGTTTTAATCAGGAATGTTATGGTTCATAAGAATATTATATAGTTACATAATCTTCAGAGTTATATTAATGTTTTAGTAGTAATTTTTTTCATTATATATATTTTTGGAATCACTATTTTAATTTTTACATTGATAATGAATCACATCATTTCATGGAGCAGGTAGGCAATACATACGCACATGTGACGTTATCATTTTCTCAATGGGTGAATGGGTAAAGATGTGAGTGATAAATTAATTTTATATAATAAATATTTTTTCATATATATCACATATTTTCATTAAATATATCATTATTACCTACCATGTAATGTGTATGTGAAAAATAAATCACATCGCTTCGCGAGGTGGTAGTATGCCATACACACGAGTGACGTTATAAAATTTTAAACGAAATGGAAAGTAAGAAGGTATATTTGATATTAAAATTACAAAAGTATAATTATACCATAAATATTATATATAAATACATTAATTCCATCATTATATCTAAATATCATAGGTGTTTATTGGAAACGAGTTAGATCAGTTCGTAAGGAAACAATCCACTGTACACACGATCGATTATTTTATTTCTAATTAGATGAAACAGGATATAGATATAGTTTTTGAAATTAACAAAATAAAATATAATTATATGGTATATTATGGTGTTATTATATTAATTATTTTATGACGTAATTGAATTTTGTAAAATTAGAATGAAAAATAAAGAGCTTTATTAAGGAAATTAAATTCTCTTAGTGAATCCTCATTCTGATATCCTATTAAAGACCATATTTTTGTAATTTTGGAATTAATATAACATAATGTAGATAAGGATCTCTAGGATGTATTTGAATCAGTTTTGGTAAATCCATGTTCTTTTATATGTGTGAAGAAGTGATGGGAGGGAGTTCCCTATTATAACTGAGGAGGTGTGTCATCATTGAAAATACCCAAAAATATTCAATAATGAAAAGTTAGTCTCACCTAAATTTTCTCTAAAATTTATTATTAAAGTATAATAGATATTATATGGTCAAAAACCCCCTCAAAAAACAACACATGTTTTAAACATGTTATTCCTTAACTTCTATGTTTCTGTACTTTTACTATTTTTTCACTATAGTAAGTAGGTTTTTTTACCTTGGTAATGAAATTTCCCATTTAGGATTCAAGTATCATTGAGAGGGGGAGAAATTGAATCGTTTATATTTTTTTATTTTATGTTTCTTTAATATTGAAAAAAACTTATCTTCTTGTTAATGATTTATTTCCCTACTTAACCCAATTCAAACACACATCCAAAGGAATACAAGAATATACAAGGTTCCCTACTCAAAAAGAGTAGCAATGTCCCTATTATGGTTTGGAAATAATTAAATACCAAAATATCCACTAGATAGAAATCCTTTTGAGTGGAATAAAATGATTAGAAAATGATCTTTCACTCTTGTAACACTTTAGAAATTATCCAATAGTGCCTGTGCTTCTTCTAGAAAGAAATTATTCAATTCAATGTTTTGATGCTTCTTAATCAACATTCCTAAATATGATATTTTAATAAAATTATTCTCCTTTATATTTATAAGATGGTTGGAACTTCCCTAAGACCTTTATGAACCATCCTATATCCTCCACAAACTATATGTATCCTCAAAGAACTCAGTTTCACTGCATAGCATGAAAGCTTAAAAAAACCAACTATTCTTCTTGCGGACTGTCTCTACTCTGTGGATGAAAAATGGTCCACATATCATTGATTCTCTCTAGACTACACCTACTCTACGGACAACCTTTTATACACGAGCCACATTCCCTTCCATGTACTGCTTCTTCCTTCATGGACTGACTCCACTTCCGTGGACTTTCTCCTCTTCTACGAACTATGTCTTCTTTCGTGAATAACTTCGTCTGACATGAAATCTCTCCTCCTCTATCTGCTTCCCATCGTGGAATTCTCCCTCATGAACTCCTCCAGACTCTGAAAAATTATTCCTCAGAGAGGAGATGTTATCTTATGGGAATTTATCTTCCCTAATGAATTAATTAAGGTCCTTTATATAGAAAAATAGATATGCAAATATCACTAATCAAATTTACCCAAATTTTCAATGTGGTGATGTCTTCACCACATACCATGTGAGTCCTGCAAACCGTTTTCCCTACGTGGTCCATATACCACCTTTATTCTTTCATGGTAGCCTAAATCACCACCTTCATTTATTGAATGATAGACTTCACCATTAACTATTGAACTCTCATGAATGGTAAATCTCTCATGAACTGTGATCCACCCATGAACTATTTCTCCTACGCGATCTACGTATCGAGCATCACTTCCATCTAGCTTATTTGAAAATCAACTGCTTTCATAGAGAACCTTATTATTCATTATATATAGTCAGCGATCGATCACCTTTAGCATCATCATATTTTCTAAGGAATTTGCGGTAACTTTCCAATCTTCCACAAACATATTTCATTCGATTCAAACCTGAATATGGAAGGAAATAAATTTTCTCATCCTTTCTTTCATAAAGATTGCATAACAAGTTCTCAAAAAAACATATAAAATTTGTGAAATAAAAATTAAAAAATAATCATTATATTTTCTAAGACTTTTATAATGTGAATTGACTTATCCTTTCTGACAAAAAAAGGCAACACACATGAAAAACAAACATTTCCTAATTACAAAAGCTTATCCATTCAACTTGGTCCCAATAGGTAATTTATATTTTAATAATAAAGATAAAATGGTCATAATTAGATAATTTTGAACCAATGGTTATAAAATAAATCCATTTTATAAAATAACAGTCTTATGTTTTTGGGAAATTAATTTTTTCACATGCACAGGTAACGTGCAAAACTCTGTTTTATCTTTAACTGCAATAACATTTTTTTTACACTTTATGGGTAAATATAGTCATTATAAGAGATAAATTGGTCATTTAACGTATCATATTAGATATTTTCAAACATTTAAATATCAATTCGTAGAAAATTTGATTGTTTAGTAAGTTATAATCATTTAATAAAATATTAATTTTTATAAAACAACATTAAAGTCAATTTTTACACTATTAATTTAATTTGACTTTAAAAATATAATAAAATGATGGAATTAAAATATAATATTTTAAAACCTATAAAAAATGATATATTTATTTTTTGAACAATTCATAGAACATAATAATTCATTCAATTTATATTAATTTTAGTATTTCTAGGGTTATTTAATTAATTTTTCTATTAATCAAATAATTACTGTGTCATTATTGCGTAAGAATTTAAGATAATTTAATAATTATTAAAAATAATAAATAAATTATTCTCATGGAAATAAATTCCTTAATCGTATAATTAACACCAATATTAATTTATATCATTATTTTTTCCCAATGTGACTCATAATTTATATTTAAAAGTAAGAGATTGACATTTTGTCATTTTCGTTACTTAAATTATTATATGGGTCTATTTAATGGGAAGTTATCACAAAAACTCATAAAATATATATATCATAATGAGATACGGGTAAAACTATGGGAATAAAATAATAATTATATATGTTATAATTCATTTTAATCCCTTATGTTTTTAGTTTAACCCCACAGTAAATTCATTTTAAACTTATCCTTGGAAATTAATTAATATTATTTTTAATTTTTATTAAGTAAAAAAATTATGTTGATATTATTATATATTATTAATTATAAAAATTTAAAACATGGAATCTATTTTTCCAAATTCCAATAATACAATTCAAAAAAATTGGTTTAAAATTAAAAGCATAGTTACAGAAAAAAATCCTTTTTCTAAAGAGATAATTATTTTAAGTATATAATGTTTTAATATAAAAATTCAATATGAAATTTATTACACTGAAGTAAATTTTATTTATTATAATATAAATTTACTAATATAACTTTTAAAATAATCTTAAATCAAAATGTAACCTTAAAATTCATTAAATTAAAATCCATTTTTCAAAAAAAAAATAGTATTTTCACAATTTATATTAACATTAATCTCCTTAAAAAGATATTAAAATTTAACTTTAAGAGAAACATGACATAGGAATTTAGAAAATTAATTTTGTTTTTTTAAAATAAATTTATTTAGAGGTCGTAAAAATTATTTTTAATATTTGTGGGAAAAATGCGATGATACCACCTTTTAAAAAATCATGTACACATTTTTTTATTTCAAATGGTTCTTATTTTATTTAAAATTAGTAGATAAATATTTAATTAATATTATACATGTTTAAATAATAAAATTTTCCTAATTCATTAAAATTATTCATACCCATCAATTTAATAACTAGGGTATACTGATATACTATTTAACTATTTATTTAAACTCAAAGTCGTGTGTTCCGAAAGCTATCGAAGAGATTGAATTAATTTAAAAATAAATATATCATAATGACTTAGGGTGTTAAATTATCTTCTACGCTTTATTTTTTTGTGGCATACGTCATATCAAATATAATGTTCATCTTTTAACATCTCGGGGTCTTACAAACTCAGGAATGGAAATTTAACCTTTATAAATCATTATAAGTCATCCATTATAGTAATATTAATGAAATTTAAATGGTTAACTTAGGAAGAATAATGTACACCGAAATCTCTTCTATGAAACTATTACAAATGGTCAAAACTTTAAATAGCTTATGTGGAAAAATAGGAAAAAATAACTAATATACATATATAACGATTGCATGAATTTGGTTATGAAATTTTATATTAAGGTATTTATGTTTGTTTTACTATAGGTTACAGTACATTAAGATAAGTTGGGAAACTAGGTAAGGGACTTATTGTCTCAAATTTGAATATCTAGATACATGTATATTCTATACACCATGTTTCATTATTTATGGTGTAAAAAATGACCCATTTTCAGTTTGTATCATGATTTAATTAAATTATATAATATTAATTTTTTTAAGTTCATTCTATCTTGTGTTTTTTATTCAAAATTTTAAATTGTTTCAATGGATTTTCATCTCAAATTCTCTTCATTGAGACATGTTTTAATATTTCACACCATTTAATTATTTCTATAGTGCATCTACTACACAATAATTTATTTTAGAATAATCCATTAATAAATCCATTATATTTGTAGAACCATATATGTTTGAAGCTTCCAAAGACATTTCATAAAGAAGTTACTAATCCCACAAGGGGTTTTTCGTGACTCAATTATTTTTCTTGGATCGTAATCAATTATCTTTTTATGTTGACATTTATTATTAGTTTATTCTAACGGATCACGTAGTTATCATGGGTTGTGGTGAAACTATTTTTTTATTAAATCATGGAATAGAAAATAGGGTTAACCGAGGTCATTTCATAAGGAGCATAGTTTGGTCATTTCTTAATAATTTTAATCGCTTATTAGAAAGAAATTATGTTTGATGTTTTATTTTGGTTTTTGATTTATGAATTTAAAATGAAATCAAATAAAATACATATATTTTTGGTGTGATAAGGGATTTTATCTGGGGTCAATCACATTGGTAATTCAATAACCTCTGTAGTTATCACCTGAAAATCATGTCAATATCAGTCTTCAATTTCTCTTTTCTATGTATTTTCTAATTCCAAACATACAAAAGATAAATATCATGAGATACATATACTTACAACTCCTTTATCGTGAAGAGGTAATAATCACACCCAATCAAGGATGTCACTGTCTCAACACTCAACTCCATCATATATCATTCATCCATCAGTCTATAGTGATCAAATTATATACACCATAGACTGACAGAATGGAGTGAGGGAAGATATGTTAGGTTAGATAATTCCACTACTCTTCATCAAGAGAAAATGAATATCATTGATCTCATTAATTCCATTTATCTTTTTCATCATGGATGAAAAATCTTAATGAATTAAAGAATATGGTGGAAATTGAATATCCAATGGGGTCGTTGCCCTCAATTTAGTTCTTTCTTTTTAAAGAGACTAAGAGATCGCAACATGGAAAAACTATAAATAAAACATGACCAATCATGTGAGAAAAAAGTAAGAATAATAAAAAGGTATTAAAATGAAGAAATAAATAATTCAATTATAGATATGGTTAAGTATAATTTGTAGATGTCGAGTAATTTTACTGGGCAAGGTTGGAAAATATTTATAAGCAAGTGAGAATCATATTATTTACCTAGATTTTTATATGTGAGTGGTGAATTAATTGTTTAGTGGAATGAGTGACACATGTCCAAAATCATGTGCCTCATATGATTATAGTATAACATCTTCTTCTAAAAATCATACACACATAGGTTCAATAATATTTATAATTATGATTGATGGTTCATGTAGGTGTAGTGAAAATATACTAGAATAATTTAGTTGAATTTCTTCATTTTTATCATCAAGGGAAAGAGTAGAAAGCTTGGATCTGGATATCTTCACATTTGGGTCATGATTGGATAATAATGGTCCAACGATATTGGGATTCATTTCAGTAGTCCTGGACATGGATATGATTATTGGAATGTCGGATAAAATGAACTCATTTCATCATCTTCAATTCTCTACATCACCACCGAAGATATGATTTTGAGTAATTTATATTGATATCATGGGGATTTTGGTTCATAGAGGTTGATTGAATTGTACATGCTATCAATATAAGACCCTTAATTCATCCTCTTAATATGTTAGGTGATTCACATGGGTATTTATTCAAATTAAATGTGGTAATTGATCTTCGTCATTGTGATCTGATCATTGGGGATTGTGTGCTGGACTCCAATTTAGAAAAAACCTATAATGATAAAACTACACACCAATTAATTTATAAACTATTATTTTATTCATCTTCAGTGTCTATGCAGGTTGGACATGGCTCATGAAGACTTCTATTATTGGGTTTGTGTGGTGTCTCCTTCGCCCGATGCAGGTGCGACATCATCCAATGTAGAGGATTTGATTTCTTCTTAATTTCTCATTTTGGTTTAAACTTTGTCCAGATACAACATATTACATGGTTTCTTGAGTTAATTTAGTGTGAAGTAATTGGAATAACTTTATTGGAGGCATCCTTAGGTGAGCACAAGTCCAACATGAAGAGGGTGGTTTCTTTGATGACACTGTATAGGTGGAGATACATATAGTGCTAATTAAAAAAGGAAGAGGTATGGTGGTTATCCATTGTAGGTTGAAGGAAGTGGCATTGGGAGGATATCAAGGTTTATTTAAGAGAAGTGGGATTTCTTGGTCGATTGATAAGTGGCTATATTTTTCCTTGAAAGGGGAACTTCATGGTATTTTAAGGCAAGTGACTGTTAGGGAGGCTTATGGTCTATACAGTGGGGGTGGTCATGGTTTTTTTCATAGTCACTTAAATGACAATGATATGTGGTGTGGTATGTTGGAAAAAAAATATTATGTTAATTTAGATTGTTATTGTGGGAATTAGTGCAACACATTCAGTCACTTTTTATATTCTCATGTGGTTGGCTAACTAACCATGAATAATAGGATCACTTCAATTAATATTTTTTCAAGGGTGGTAACATCTTCACACATATTCACTTGTAAAAGTGGTCATGAGTTTCATTCTATTAGTTCTCAATATTTCCACATTTTATCCATCATTTTGAAAAGAAAATTTTAGTGCATAATTTTATTCCAACAAGTAAAATCAGAATTTAATTATTTTAAACAATTTATTGCAAAAAAATTAAAATTTTTGTAAAATTAATGACTTTCAAAAACTAATTTCAAAAAAGAAAAAATTTATATTATTTGAAAAATAATATTCATTTCCAAATTGAAAATTAAAATTCACCAAAAAATTCAATATATGTATTTTAGTTAAATTAAAAAAATTTAAAAATTGAACACAAAAATAAATCCCTTAAAGAATTTCTGTTATAGATTGAAATCAAACAATTCACTAAAATTAAAATTTAAAAATTAGTTTATGTATTCACTTTTTTTCCATTAATGAATAGATCAATAAAATACACATTTTAATCTATATACAGAGAAAAACATTACTAGTTTTTTTCAAATGTCTCAATCATATTGACATTACATCACAATTTCTAAATATTTTAGAGATACTAAACACAATTTTTGGTTTATAAAAAAATCCAAAGATATTATCAAGAAGTGAGGGTAATTTAAAGATGATTTGAAGGTGGATTAGAAACCCATGAGGATATGAATTAAAATTTAGGACAATCACTAGTGGTTCTTGATTTAAATTTCTAATAAAACAATTATTCAAATGAATGAAAATCAAAACCCAAGAAAATATGCACTCTTCAAAAATCATTTTATATTTAATGTTTCAATAATAATATGAATATCCTCATAATACCATAGACTTTAAAAATTGTATTGAGTTTTCCATTCAATTCAATGTAAGTTTTAAAAATAAAGGGAAGACTATTCGTAGTTTTGTAGAGTTACTAAAAGAAAAAATAATTTTTTTATATTTATTTTTTAAACATAATACTAATGTCATAATAAATACTATAAATGGATTTTTTGTTATTTATTTATGGTTTCTAAAAAAGTAACCTAAAATAAATTAAAAAAATAATTCAAACATACTGGATCTATTCCCCCATAATTATCTGTGAAACTAACCTAAATGATTTCTATAATGATTTTTTTTCAAAAGATATCGAATATTAATTAATTATGTCAACAACAAATGATAATTAATGAAACAACTTGGTGTTTATTTTCTAGTTGTTTTGAGGTAAGCTATCCCCTAGGTGGAATTTTTGACAACATGAGCTAATCATCTTTGTTCATACCACTTAGGGAAGACCTATATAAAATAGAATGAAACATTATAAATAGTTTTTTTGTTAAAATTTAGGAAAAATAAAGAAGGAAAGATAATATAGGATATTCTTGGGTAAAACCCCAAGAGGTGATGTAATTTATACTGTCAATAGCTAGAAATTTTTTTGGTTATCCCAAATCCACCATAGGGTGGTTTTTCTTTGGTAATAACCACCACATTATTTTTTTTAATAAATCTTCTTAACATTTTTGTTATTTTGGAGGCCCCCAATGATAGAGTACTGCATTACCACCCATTAGTATTATGATCTGTTCTGTTAAGTGAGGGTCGAGAGAGAATGTATGGGGTTTCCTCTGGTTCTGATCCAACTTATAGGGGATCTTCATCTATTGGAAACATTGTTAGTTTATTTCATAAAAATGAGAGTATTTAATAATTTATAATTGAATAAAATCAATATAAGGTGTTCTTGGATCAAAGTTTCCCCCTCATAGGTAACAACTTCTATTTCTATCTCATCATGAGTATCCACTAATAATTCTTCTTCTATTGTGCCTCATTTTATTCTATGTTCAGGGTAATATCTAGGGTATATTACACTTTATAAATTAGTTCATCATGTAATTATATGAATATATAAGATTAAGACACACAATTACAAAAGAGAGTTCATAGTTCATGAAATTAAGACGAAAAAATCATATCCAATTTATCTCCCACAGAATCAAACTCAAAAAGTAGCTAATACGTATCATCAAAAAAGGGGGGTTATATTGAAATATAACTTAAAAAAATTAAAGTTATAAGAGTTAAGTGTTGGGTCCCCCCCAAGTTGTTCAAATGGTATTTCTTATTGCTTCATGTGTGGCTCGAGCATTTTCTTATAGATGTGTGGCAGAGAAGGATCATTCAAAAATCCATTCTCTAAGATGTCTTCTTTAGGTTTTCGTTCATGATGAATGAGTACTCCCATTTAAATATTATATCTATGAAAATAAAATATAATTTATTCATATATGTCTTGTACATCATCAAAATGTTTTATTGTAACATTAATATTTTTTTGTTTGAGTACAACAATAAGTCATTCCAGTAATTAATGAACTTAGTGATAATCATATTCATATTTGAAATTTTAAAAGATGATAAATATTTACACAGTGAAAAATAATAGTGAATCTTCGAAATTAATCCCTGGAAATAATGATAAGTTGATCATATAGTTGTTTTAGGATATGGTCAAACAAAATTAATATTTTTATTATTAAAAAATAGAATACTACATAGGGATGTTAAAGGACACTTCCCAATGAGGATGTGTTTGTCGGTTATTCACTATTATAATCACATAATAATTTTTATTTTGATTTTTTAATTTTTAAAACAATCATAAATAATGATTTTTTGTTTTTTGGTTTTTATTTATGCAATTAAATTATATTAAAAAAACACCAAGTCTGGGTGAAAGGGGATTAGATCCGGGGTCAATCTCACATGTTCTTCATTACCACGTATAGTTATTATCTAAAAATAAATTCAATATCATTATTTGATTTCTATTTTCTATTTATTATGTACTCTGAAACATACACAATAGAAATATCTCATAGTATATCTATTTCCACATCCTCCCTAAAGAAGAGAAAATGAACAAACTAAATCAAGGTATTCACTACCTTTACTCCCAGATCCGCCATATGTTGTTTATCCCTTATTCTCTAGAGATCAAATCATATGAACTATAGAACATGATGAGGGATGGATAAAAGAGTTGATTAATTAGATAGTGGATGATCTCATCAGAAATAAAAGATAAATATAATCAATATACTTCTTTCAATTTTTCTACTAAACAAGGATGTGAAATTAGAAATAAATAAAGAACATCGTGCCTTTGTAATCTCCCATGGTTTCTTAGAAAATCATTTAGTTTTTTATGGTTATGGAGTTTAAGAGATCATAATAAGACACAAAAATAGAAGAAAAACATGGAGAATCTAGTGAAACAAATAACAAAAAAATTGAACATTATGAAAATGTATTAAAATTTTAAAATACAAAAAATATTTATAGAAAAGATTTACTATGATAAAAAATTCTCAATAATTCAACTAGTCAAGGGTGAAAAATATTGGTAAGTAGACGAGAATTATATTCATTCCACTCATCTTTAGTGAAATGAGAGATGAGTTTATTTTAGGATAGATGAGTTCCACATGACTAAAATTAGAGGTTAGGGTGAAATTTAGTGGATTATATTCTCCCCGCAATCATGTTCACATAGGATTGAGACTATTTCTAGTGATTTTTTATGCTACTTTTTAGTGTAGTGGAAATATTTGAGAATAATCTAGTGGAAGATCTTCCTCTATAGATCATTATTGGAAAGGGAGGTAGTATTGGTTCTGGAAGTCATTATATATGGTTCATGAATGGATATGAATGGGCATGTGAAGTTGGGATTCATTAGAAAAGGCATGTACTTGAAAATTGTTATTGGGAAGTAGTATCAAATAAACTTATTTCATTATATTTATTCTGGATAGCGTTGTTGGAGATTCGATGAGGATTAAATTACAATGAGATCATGTGGAATTTAGTTTACATAGGTAGCTTGGCTTGGGTGTCACCAAAAACTCAAGTCCATTATTTATCTCTATCATAGAGTAGGTGATTCAGATGAGAATTTATTTTAATATATTGTGTGTTCTATACTTTTTCCTTTTGATTAAATCGTTGAGGAAAATGATCCCTACACCAATGATGAGTCAGTAAGGCTTCTATATGAATTTTACATTCCTTCTTGTTTTGAAAATCACAAACACCTTATCGTAAGTCAAATATATTTTACCCCATGCTTTACATTCATAAGGAAGATTTTCCTTCCCTAATGAAATTTATCCTCACCTTGTTTTTCATTGTTCATATTTTATCTAATTATACAATTTTCTTTCCTATCCAAAACCTCAGAATATCAAATACTTAATATAGAACATTCTGTTTTCAGGATCCGAATTGATGTTCCGAATTATATGAATTCAGGTTTTGATCTTTCTGAGTTCAGACTCTGAATTCTCTGAATTTAGGTTCCGAACATTCTGAATTCAGACTCCGAATTCTCTGAATTTAGGTTTTGAACTTTCTATGTTCAGACTCCAAATTATCTGAATTTAGGTTCTGAACTTTCTGAGCTCAGACTCCGAATTCTATGAATTCAGGTTCTGAACTTTCTGAGTTTAGACTCTGAATTCTCTGAATTCAAGTTTGGAACTTTTTATGTTCAGACTCCGAATTCTAATGAATTCAGACTCCGACCATTCTAATTTTAGACTTCGAATTCTTATAAATTTAGACTCCAAATTATACTGAATTCAGACCCCGAATTTCCTTGACATTCAGACTCTGTAATTATATTTAATTTAGGTTCCGAATTCTTTTGAAGACAGAATCTGAATATCCATGTTTTATAGAAACCGAATGGTTTTTGGTTAGACTCCGAACATTCATTTTTACTGACACTCTGAAGAATGAATTTGGTTATGCAACCATATTTTTTTACTCATGTTTTGGTTATAAAACGATTTCGTGCATTCAGTTACGAACTAAACATTTTTTGAGTGAAACATATATATGTCCCTTCGAAATTCAACGAAAAATATGACCGTTGGAGGAGGGAGCTGACTGTTGAAGCTGTTCCTATAAACAGGAGCTCATTTGAAAGAGCTCGCAACTTTCGATGAACTATTCTATAACTCTAGATATTACATAATGCTGAAGTGATTTCTAGAGAGAGAATTTTATGCTTTGTGCGCGCTATACATCTTGTTCATAATTTCTTCATGCGACTCTAAAATTTACTAAGTACATTCGATGTATTATGGGGATTGGAAGAAAGAGGTGCCTACTACATTAAAGTTCGAGGGCTTGTGTGGATTGCAAGAACGAATCTGATCTTTGTATCAAGGGACTACCATGGTGTGGGTAAGACATACTTTATTGAATATATAAATGAAGGTATTTTATCCAAGGCTGTTGGATACCCATCTCTTTGGGTTAAAATATTTACAACTTGTTACTTGTATTGTTTCATGTTTTCTGCTGCATTTTGTTTGTTGAGGAAAGTATAACTATCTTATACTTACTTATACTTTTACACTCTGATTTAGTAATATTCTATATGGTTTAAGTTATAATATTTATCTATGTACACATTTCTTGAGTTTCATTTCTAGAACCACATTTTCAGAATTACATTCTCGAAATCACATTTCAAGAACCAAGCATGTCAGTATAACTAAGAGGTATTGTCAATTTACCTTGTTTAACCTTGTTAGACATTACCATCTTTAAAAGTTTCAAAGGAATTTTTTAAATTATACAATTCACCCCCCTATTGTATATTGAGAGTATACATAATTAAATACTAAATTCAGTATCATTTTGACCCTACAGTTGGTATCATAGGATAATATCATACTCCATAACAACCTAACAATTGGTATCAGAGAGAGGTTTCTAAAACACTTATATTCACATATATGTTTTCTTTTTCATGTTTTTCATTGTCCTATATTTTCCCTAGGATTTTTTTATCCTTGTTTACAAAATTATTTTACTGAAATGTTTGTGTGGAAATATTTTTCTTTAAGATGGTAGGAATCAAGGTTGGATCCATAGACAACCTAAATCCTATTAGACCACCTATTTTTGATGGGAATGATTATGAATATTGGAGAGATCTTATGAAGAAAATTATTATCAATACTGGAGTAGAAAATTTTGTTATCCTTACCAGAGGATATAAAATACCTCACAAGGATGTCCATACCTTCACCAACAAAGAAAATCATGACCATCAACAGAATTATAAGGTATGCAATTCATTACATTGTTTTATGAACAGAATAATATATAGACAGATTTCATCTTCTGAAGTAGTAAATTTTATTTGTACGAATCAAGAAGTTACACATTTTGGTACTTCAAAAGTTATTGAAACTGGAAGATCTACGCTTAGAGATGAGTATTATGGTTTTTGTTTTCCCTATGGAGAATCCATATGTAAGGTGAAACAGAGATTTATGACTATTGTTACTAGTTTAAAATCTATGGGTTATAAAGGATTAGATGATGAAGCTCTTGTGGAAAAAATCATATACATCATACCTAATGAGTGGGAATCTAAGAGAACAACTATAGATGAGAATATGAATGTTACACAGATTTCTCTTGATGAACTTTTTGGAACTCTTCTTGAACATGAAACTAGAATGAAGAGAGATGCTGATAATATTAATAATAAGAATGGAAATGGTAGATTTTCTTTTGCAACAACTTCAAATCATATAAAATCCACGACTCCTGAGAGACTTACTAGATCTAAATCTAATAAGATTGTTATCTAATCAGAATCTAGTGGAAGTGAATCTTCAAAAAATGAATTAGCAAATATTTATTGAAAGATAAACAAGATTGTTGGATAGAATAACTTTCAATTCAGATACAAGAAGAAATAAAGAAAGGATAAGAAAGGCTCTGAAGTCACTTGTTATGAGTGAAAAAGAGCTGGACATATAATTCCAAATTGTCCTATGCTTAAGAAAAAAGGAAAGAAAGGAAAAAAATTCTGAATGAAATAGGAACAAGTACTATAAAGCTATAGATAAGAAAGTCTTCAAAGCTAATGAAACCTGGAGTGCCAGTGGTGGAGACTCTTCATATGAATCATCAGATTATGAATCTTCTAGATAGAAGAATCTTGGTTTAATATCCAGACTACCTATTTAAAATCGTTGCTTAATGGCTAAGGTACACAATTTTGAATCCATCACCAATGTATCTTTAAATAGTAATAGTAAATACTATGAATACTTGGATGAGAAATACTCTTCTGATGAAGATAATACTTTACCTACCTATGAATAATTTTCTAGGTTTTCTAAACTCCTTGATAATGGGAATTCAAAAGTCAAGAAAAATCTTGATAAGGAATATTCTAGAAATACTATTCTTCCCAAGGAAATATATGATCTCTATAAAGATCTTGATAAGAGTTTTTTGATTTTTAAATTATATCATAAACCCTTGAGGAAGTTAATTTTGAGAAGGATAAACTTTCTAAGGATCTAGAAAAAGTAATTTTCAAGATAAATGTTTTCGAGCCTATATCTAGTTCCAAAACTGTTGTTTTTGAAGATAAGAACTTTGTTATTAGATTGAAGTCAGAAATATTTTCCTTGAGGAAGTTTTTTTCAATCATTACCTTAGTCAAGGAAAAATTTGATAAGATGTATTCTCAAATTCGACCACTAAGGAATAATTCTGGTTTTGGTTAAACAAGTTCAAAACTGATTTTTAGTAACAATTATTCTGTTCCTTAAAGTGCTCCATTCTGCACTATGTGTCAATGTGGTGGGAATTGGGCAAAAAAATCATTCCTTAAACAAAACTAAGTGCTTATGTTTTATTAAAGCATATTTTTCTAAGAAAATGTGGATACCTATGAATTTTCTTTTAGAAGTTTCTTGATCCAAGAATGTTTGGATTCCGAAAGTCTAACATTCTTATCTTTAGGAAAATAAGGAATGTACTAATAGAAATACTTGGTACATGGATAGTGGATGTTTTCGGCATATGACTGGTAACAAAAACTTCTTTGAAAAGATTATATAGATGGAAGGAAGAAAAATAAATTTCGGAGATAATGCTAAGGGATAAATTATTGGTATAAGTAACATTGTTCCTCTTGAAAAAACATTGATTTCAAATGTTTTATTTGTTAAAGGTATTAAGCACAACTTCATTAGCATAAGTCAATTATGTGATGAAGGTTACCTTGTGAATTTTAGGAATAAAAAATTCTTATTACACAATTCCAAGGAAGAGTTTATTCTTTCAGCCCATAGGCAAGAGAATGTATACACACTAAACATAGAAGACCTTAGGAGCCATGATATACCTTTCCATAGTGCAATGGAAGATCATTCTTGGTTGTGGAATAGAAGGGTAGAACACTTTAACCTTAGGAACCTATGAGAAATCTCTAAGAAAGGACTATATAAGGATCTACCAGAGCTTACATTTGATTCTTCAAAAGTTTGTGATCCTTGACAATATGCGAAGAAACATAAATCATGTTTTAAATCAATCAGTTAACTCTTAACCACTGATGCATTACAATTAGTGCATATTGATCTTTTTGGTCAAACACAAACTAGAAGAATTGGAGGCAAATATTATTCATTTGTCTTAGTTTATGATTACACTAGAATTACGTGGGTCTAATTTATAGAAAAGAAGTCTGAAGCTTTTTCTTATTTCAAATGTTTTATAGCCTAGGATAAAAATGGTAAAAACCTTCCTTTCATAACTATTTATAGTGATCATGGGGGAGAAATTCAAAATTCTGATATTGAAACTTTTTTTAGTAGAAAATGCATTACTCATAAGTTCTCAGCACCCAGAACACCTCAACAAAATGGTGTTGTTGAAAGAAAAAATAGAATTCTTCAAGAGATAACAAGAACCATGTTGAGTGAATTTTCTATAGCCAAATATTTTTGGGGTGAAGCTGTAAGTACTGATTTTTATAGTATAAATCATGTTTTGATTAGACATTTTCTTAATAAAACTCCTTATGAGTTATGGAATGGTATAAAACATAGACATTCCTACTTCAATGTTTTTGGTTGCAAAGTATTCATTATGAATACTAAAGATAATCTACACAACTTTTCACTAATGTCTGATGAATGAACATTCTTAGGCTACTCCACAAATTCTATGTAAAATAGTTTTTTCAATAAAAAACTTGTACTGTTGAAGAAAAAGTACTTGTCAAATTTGATGAATTTGATCCTTTTTTTTAAAACCTCAATCTACATCTTCGGATGTGTTTTCAAAAAATGATTATCAACCTTTGTTAGAAGATCCTTATGATAAGGAAAATGTTAAAGAAAATATTTTTGAAGCATTTAACATAGAATACTTCCTACCCTATATTGATGAATAGGTTTTACAAAACCCAAATCAGTTGTTTCAAATGAATCATCCTAGTTAAAGTATCATTGGTGATGTAAATCAACCAGCAAGGACTAAAAGTTCCTTAACAAATGAAGTAGAACATCTGGAATTACATACCCTATTAGAAGCAAAAATCACTGACGAAGATTTAGGTAATGATGATTGGATAAAAGATATGCAAGATGTGCTAAATGAATTTGAAAGAAATACAGTCTGGACCTTGGTTGAAAGGCCTAAAAAAACATCTGTTATTTGAGTAAAATGGTTCTTCATATGTAAGTGTAATGAAAATGGAGTCATTGTAAGAAATAAATATAGATTGGTTTCTGAAGGCTATAATCAACAAGAAGGAATAGACTATGATGAAACCTATGCCCCAGTAGCTAGACTTGAATCTATTCGTATTCTACTTACCTTTGCAGCATTCTTCAATTTCAATCTTTTTCAAATGGATGTTAAATGTTCTTTCCTTAATGGTTTTGTACAATAGGAAGTTTTTGTTGAACAACCTCATGGTTTTGAAGATACAAAACATCCTGAACATGTTTTCAAACTTAACAAAGCTTTGTATGGACTTTAGTAGGCCCCTCGAGCCTGGTATGATAGACTTACATGATTTTTTCTTCAAAATAAATATGTTAAGGGAAATTCTGATCCATCACTTTTTATAATGAATGATAATAAAAATGTTTTTATTGTTCAAATTTATGTTGATGCCACTATTTTGGTTCAACTCAGCAATCTTTAACTGATTCTTTTGCAGATCTAATGAAATATGAGTTTGAAATGAGTATGATGGATGAGTTAACATTTTTCCTTGGTTTTCAAATTCCTCAAAAACCAGAAGGAATCTATATATCCAAATATAATTATATTAAATATCTTCTTAAAAATTATAAATATTACAAAAATAAGAGTATATATACTCTGATTGGTACTTTAAATTCACTTGATCTTGATGAAGCTAGGAAACCAGTAACTCAATATCCATTTAGAGTTATGATAGAATGTTTACTTTACTTGAATTCTAGTCATCCAAACATAATGTTTTCAGTATGCTTATGTGCAAGATATCAATCCAATCCTAAGGAATCTCATTTAAAGGCAGTAAAAGAGATTTTTCACTACCTAAAGGGAACCATGGATCTAGGACTCTTTTATACTTATGGAAATGATTTTGTTTTAAAAAGTTTTTTGGATACTGATTTTGGTGGATATATAATGGATAGGAAAAGTACATCCAGAAATTGTCATTTCTTTTAGATTAATTAGTTTCTTGGTCATGAAAAACGCAACACTCAGTAGCACTTTCAATTTTTGAAGCTGAATATGTTGCAGCCGAAAGTTTTGTGATCAAGTGTTGTGGATACAACACACACTCACAGACTATGGTATAAATATTAATAAAACACAAATTTTGTGTGATAATACTAGTTCCATTTTTTTAAGTAAAAACCATGCACATAAATCTCATGAAAAACACATAGATATTATGCATCACTTTCTTAGGGATCACACACAGAAAGGGGATATCATTGTTCAATTTATCAGAACACAAGATCAACTTGCTGATATTTTCAAAAAATATTTACCCTCCAATATATTTGAATACATTAATCAGAAGATAGGAATGATAACCGTAAGTTAATATTCCTTGTAAACTTCCTATTGAAACCAATCTCCTTATATTAACAAACTCCTCTTCATTGGGGGAGTATATTTGTGTGTTAGAATTCTAAATTTTTTGCAGTATAATATTTTTTGTAGTCTAAAATTTTTCGTAGTCTATATTTTTGTAATGAATTTTTTCTAAATTTTTGTAATGAAGATTTTCAAAATTTTCTTAATGAAAATTTTCGTTCTTAAAATTTTCGTAATCAAAATTTTCAGAATCTAATGTTCTTCTAGAAGAATTTTCCTCAATACGAATAACCTTCCTAACAATCCGAAAGGTGTGTTTCCTTTCTTAAATTTTCATAATCTTATTTTACTTGTTGGTATTTTCATCTATTTTTAAAATTTCATACTCAATTTTTCTTAAATCCTAATTTTTTATTAAAAACCTCAAAAGATCGAATTTTATCAAAATTTCCTTCTGGATATCATCTCAACCATCAAGTCTGATCACAAGTTTTTTCAACAGTTGGATTGATCTTGGAAGATGAACTATCACCCAAAACGCCTATATAATGGACCACCCAATGGTTGTCCCACATCGAGATCCAAGATATCATGTGCTGAAGCCCTACCATCCTACATAAGCCCGTTGTAGATTTTCATGGTTTCCTCAACTTCGAATGTCTATCGAAGTATCTTTCCAGAAGGACATGTCAACTGTCAAGCTGATTTCTGAATGACCAATTTATAGAGAAATGTTGGTACATCAATGTTTCCTTACTAAGTATGATTAAATCATCTCAAAGAACATCAAGTTGAATAGATAGGAGAGTGTTTTCATATCAAAACCAGAAGCACAGAATCTGGTATATCCGGACTTATTTGATGAATTCTATAATTCAGTGAGTTTTTCTAGGAAAAAGGAAAAGATAAATTCCCCTTCAAGATCTATGGGAAGACTGAAGCTCTTTCATACACCAAGGCATCCAATTTGATTGGAGTATCTTATGAGGGTGAGGTAGAGTTTTTCTGACATATGCTGGTTGATGCCATGAAATCTTTGTTAAGGTAAAGGCTATGGCTTGCCTCAGTATTTCAGATGTAAAGACTCCAAATACTATTCACCTATCTAAAAATTTCTGGATTCTTGAATTGTGGGTTCAAGGATTCATCATTCTGAGAAAATTGGACAAGGATACTTTGAAGAAGTTTGACATGTATATATTGTATTTCAAGGTGAATCTATGAAATATTAACCTTGTTAAGCATATTCTGATTATAATTGAGAATATAAAGAATAGAAATCTGAAGGCTCATATTATTATGTATCCATCCATTCTCTCAAAGTTGATTGTTTGGTGTTTAGAGTCATTCAAAATACCCAGTAGTTCTAAACCAAGAAATTGAAATGTTATATTGGTAATTGATGATACTTTGAGAAGGATGAATTTTAGATTTTCTAAATAATAAGAAGAATATTATCACTTTCCTGAGGATGAGGAAGAAGCCTTATCAAAGAAACAGGAGGCCATTGAGACCTCTAAGAAGGGAGGAAGGAAGAGAAAGTTGATGGAAGTGGAAGACAAGGAAAAAACCTCAATGGATAATGAAACCCAATCCGCATCACCAAAACTTAAGAAGAAAACAAAAATCTAGATGAGGTAGTAGAAAAATGCAGGGAAGACAAGTAGAAAAAGAAATTAGTAGAACCTTGCTTTGGTTTGGATCTTTGTGAAGCAAAATATTTAAATGAAAAGACTGCTGATGAGATTGAAAAGCAAGCAAAATAAAAGAAATATAAGAAGTTGAATGAATCAGATATTGTGAAATTCCTTCGAAAGGCTGCTGAGAAAGCCTCTGAAAATATTCTGGTACCACAATCCTTCTTAGTAGAAGCTTTACCAGAGACATCGAGAAAGAAATTTGTGACTCTGAAAATTGACCAAGAAAGAGTAGTGGAGGAAGAAGAAGAGGAAGAAGAAGGCAGTGGTGATACCGAAGATCTCATTAAGAGAGTAGAAGATTTTCATGAGAAGGAAAGTCCATCTAAGAAGATTTTAATATGAACTTCTGAAGCTGAGTCTTCAAAGAATGCTACCCCTTGTAAAGATGAGAATGTTGAAGATGACAAGGTTGAAGAAGAAGTTAATAAGGTGTCTAAAAAAGAATGTTCTAATCATGATTTCATTCACCCGTAGGATGCTGAGGCATGAGATGAGAAGGAAATGGATGATGAAGACAGAATTGTTCAACTCTTTGATGTGAACACGAATCCCCTAACCAAAAGGAATCCATTCTGAAGGTTGATAAAGGAAAATAGGTGGTTGTTGATACATCTAGTAAAGCTGTTGTGAAGAAGAAATAAGTTGATCGATTATTGAAGAGGAAGGAAGTTTAAATATTGGATGAGCCCTCACCATGTAGTCTTTCAGATTCATAATCATCCTCTCTTAGACATGATTTCGTAGTCCAGTCCTTGAAGAAGCTTGTTGGCACTATACCAATATTTACTAGTATAAACTTGAGATGCCAAATGCTTCAACATTCATTAAATTTGAAATCAGATTTAGTATCCATGGTGATGGATAAGTGTGTCATGCTTGAAGAAGATTTAAAAAAAATTCATAAACTATTAATCCCAAAAAATATCTGTAAAGAATATGACCAGCCGGTCAATGAAAACTATAGAAGACATGAGAAATCTTGATGAGTTCCAAGATAGTTTCAAGGAGCAATTTTACACTGAAGATGTGAAGATTAAGGATCTCACAAATAGTTTTGATGAAAACCTAAACCTGGAATAGAATTCTCAGATTCAGGAAGTGAAAGATCTGAATTTGATGTTGATTTCAGTTGCTTAGAGTTGTAAAAGATAAAAGGATCTCAGGATTGAGAGAGAAGAAAAGCTTGTCAAGTATGAAGAAGCCTTGAAGGCTTAGGCTGATATTCTTAAGGCTCGGGAATGAAGAATCAAATCCTTAGAAAAAAAACCAAATATCAGGATCATATTCTCAAACGAGTAGAGGAAGATCATAAAGAACTCAAGAATCTCAAAACTATAGTAAAAAAGGTGATGCCGGAGGAGAAGGAAGGATAATGTTATTCAATTACAATATTTTTTTGTATTCCTTCCTTGTATAAATATTTCGAATTGTAATGAAAGTTTTTGGTTTCTCTTCATATATTTTGTTGTCTAGTACAAATATTTCAGGTACCATATTTACTCTTCCATTCACGTTAATCATTTTTGAAAATCACAAAGGGGGAGAAAAAAAGAAAGAATACTAAGTAAAGAAGAAATTTACCTAAGTAAGGGGGAGTTCAACTAAGGGGGATTTCTTATCAAAGAATATTTTTTATGCAATAAAATGTTAAGAATCATTCAGAAAATCAAGAATAATATCCTTAGTGTTTCCAATTATTAAGGTGGAGTTAGTCGTACTAATCTTTTCCCATGTGTTAAGGGAGATATGTTTTACTTTGATAATCTAGGAATTTTTTTTCTATGTCCTTATATTCTTTTTCGTAAGGATGTTTGTGCTTTCCAAAAAGGGGGAGTTGTTGAGTCAATAAGGTTTCCTTATGACTTTTCCATTTTTTCTTGTTTTGAAAATCATAAACACCTTATCTTAAGGAAAATCTCTTTTACCCTATGCTTTACTTTCATAAGAAAAATTTTCCTTCCCCAAGGAAATTTGTCCTTACCATGTTTTTCACTATTCATATTTTATCTAAGTATAAAATTCGTTTTTTTATCCAAAACCTCAGAATCTTAAATACATAGATATAGAGCATTATGTTTTCAAGATTCGAATTGAGGTTCCAAATTCCTTGAATTCAGGTTCTGAACTTTCTATGTTCAGACTCCGAATTCCCTAAATTCAGGTTCTGAACATTCTAAGTTCAGAATTTGAATTCTCTGAATTCTTGTTCCAAACATTCTGAGTTATGACTCTAAATTCTCTGAATTCAGGTTCTGAACATTCTGAGTTCAGACTCCAAATTCTCTGAATTCTGGTTCTGAATTTTCTGAGTTCAGACTCCGAGTTCTCTGAATTCATGTTCTAAACTTTTTAAGTTCAGACTCCGAATTCAAATGAATTGAAAATCTGAACTTTATAAGTTTATACTCTGAATTATTATGAATTCCGACACTGAATTCTACTGAATTCAGATCTAAAATTTCCTTGAAATTCAGACTCCGTAATTTTATATATTTTGGGTTCTGAATTCTTTTGAAGATATAATCTGAATATCCATGTATTATAGTCACCGAATGGTTTTTGGTTAGACTCCAAACATTGAATTTTCCTTACCATCCGAAAAATGAATTTGGTTAAGAAAGCATAATTTTTCTTACTCATGTTTTGGTTATAAAATTATTTCATGCTTTTAGTTACTAATTAACTATTGTTTGAGTGACACGTGTACAGGTCCCTTTAAAATTCAAGGGAAAATATGGTCATTGCTGGAGGGATCCGACCATTGAATCTGTGCCTATAAATAAGATCTCATTTGAAAGATCTCACAATGTTTGATGAACTATTCTATGACTCTGGAGATTACATGCTGCTAAAGTAATTTCTAGAGAGAGACTTTCATGCTTTGTACGTAATTAACATCTTGTGCAGAATTTCTTCGTGCGACTCCAAATGTTTTTGAGTACATTTGAGGGACTCCGAGGATAGAAAAAAAGAGGTCCCGACTACCTTGAAGTTAGAGGGATTATGGGGATAACGAGATAGACTCCAATCTTTATATCAAGGGCTTAACCTGGTGTGCGTAAGACATACTTTCTTGAAATTATAAATCAAGGTATCTTTATCCAAGGATGTTGGATACCCTTTTTTGGGTTAAAATATTTACTACTTGTTACTTGTATTGTTTCAAGTTTTCCACTGCATTTTGTTTGTTGAGGAAAGTATAACTATCTTATACTTCCTTATACTTGTACACTATGATTTAGTAAGACTATATACGCTTCATGTAGAATCTTTATCTCTATAAACATTTGTTGAGTTTCATTTCCAGAACCACATTTCTAGAATTAAATTCTTGAAATCACATTTCTGAAATCTAGCAAGTTATTAGAACTAAGAGGTCTTGTGAATTTTCCTTGTTTAACCTTGTTAAACATTACCATCATTAAAAGTTCCAAAGGAATTTTTTAAAGTATACAATTCATCCCCTCTTATATATTGAGAATCTACATCATTATATACTACATTCAGTATCATTTTGATCCTACAGTTGGTATCATAAGAGAATATCATATTCCATACCATCCTAACAACTAATTCGAATAGAACTATCATAGGAAAAAAATAGAAAAATTTATTTATTTATCATTATATTTATCTAGATTTGGTGGATAGTACAGATATAAATAGATCAACAGGATTTTCAATATTGGGTTTTATTGGTGGCTCATTCATATGAGGTAGGAGTAACATCATACATGGTGGCAACCTAAATTTATTTTTCATTTCTCAGTTCAGTTCCAAATTTGGCTAGATCTATCATTGAACTGGGAAACTTGAGTTCATCTAGTGGGCATGTGTAGAGACATCTTTCTTGGGGGAATACCTAGGGAAACACACATTTAGATTTAACATGTAATTTTCTTTTTAGGCACTACATGGGTGGAAGTTTTCCTGTTATTTGTCAAAGGGGGGAGGGGAAGTATGTATCCATAATATGTTTGAAGGAAGTGGGTGTGGATCTATCTCATGGTATATTAAAGAGAATTATGTTATAGATGTAGGTTAAGGAGTGTCGACATGATCATTTAAAAGGGGGATTTACTGGTAGCTTAAGGGAATTGGTCATGATGGAGGGTCCTGATAAATATAGATGGGGTGCTCACATAATTTTGTTCATGGTCACTTAAGTAACCATGAATAGATCTGAAATAGGTTGGAAAATATTCTTGTGATCACATATGAAGTTATTATGGGAAGAAGTTAAAGAGGTTCAATAAATTTAAAATTTCTCATACGGTTGGATAAGTGATGGTGAAAAGCACAATCAATTTAATTAATTTTTTTTCAAGCATGGTAAATTATCCACACATGGTCACTTATTGAAGTGACTGTGAGAATATTGTGGTAACTTTGTAATTTTTTTTTGATTTGAACATTCTTTTTAGAAACAAAATTTAAATTTAAATTTTTGTTCCAATTATTCTTAAACAAAAATTAAAATCCGAATTTAAATATGTTTGAACAATTTATCACAAAAATATTCAAATTCATTTAATATAAACCAATTTAAAAATATGATTTATGAAAAATCCAATTTTCAGGATTTAAAAAATCATATTCATTTCCAAAATTGAAAAATAAAATCCAAAAAATAAAATCAATTTATGTATTTTAGTAAAATTTCATAAAAAATAAAAAAATTTAACTAACAAATAAATCCACAAATAATATTGGTTATAGATTGAAATTCAAATTTTATCAGAAATTGAAATTTAAAAATTAATTTATGGATTTAATTTTTAATTTTATTATCAAATATATCAATAAATTCCAATTTTTAAAACATTTAATGATATTCTCCAGATTCTCAAATAGTTTGAAAAACTGAAATTTCACCCTGGAATTGGATTGATATTGGGGAAATTTCAATGAATAATATGAAACAAATGAAAACTTCACATCAAATAACTATTATATTTTGATTTTAGGATGTATTCCACCATCTTTTGTAGGGAAATCATGTTTCAATCTAAATTCTTCTTCCTCAATGATTTAAATGTTTTGTTAAAATTAATTTTTATTAAGAAAAGTTCCAATTACTTTCAGTAGATATGTCTTTCATGTCCATATTTTTAGGTTCCACCAATTTTCTCCTTTCCAAAATGTATGTTCATGTTTTTTTTCTCCAATGATCATTTCCTTCCCCCTATTTAATTTCAAATAACATTTTTCATTTGATTTTTATTGATGTTGATTTTAAATAAGGTTATTTCATAATGTAAAAAATTATTTTTAATCATTTAAAAATAAACGGTTTAATCATCCACTTCATATTTTATTTTGATACAATTTATACATTTTAATGTTTCCATTATTAAAGATTATTTATAATGTAAAAATTTAAATGTATCTTCACAATCCATTTTGGAAAATGTTATATTTTTTTCAAGTATTCATTATTAATGATTCTTTTTAATATTAAAAATTCTATTATATTTTCCCTTACCCTATTCAAAAAATTTATATTTATTTGATGTTTCCATTATTAATGAAATTTTTAAAATGTAAAAATTTTCAAAGTATTTTCACTTCACCTTTTTGAAACATTGTGTCTTTTCAAGGATCTTTTATTTGGATGTATTTATAATATGGTTTTCGTAAAGTATTATATTTCCCTTTTAAAAATCAATTTTAAAGTAATTCACAACTTATCTTTTATAAAAATGTTTATAACATTTTTTAAGAACTTTTGTATTTTCAAATCTATTTACCTTCTAAGGTTTATCATTCATGAAGTGATGTATTGATAACCCTCTATATATTTTTATGTTATGAATACTGTTCAAAAATGAGATTTTGATATCCTAGGATCTCTTAATTTTATGTTATTTCAATGTTAAATAAATTCATTTTTTCCATGGGATATTTAATATATAACGATGTCTGATTTTAAGTGGGACACATATGTATTAATGGTGAAGGGTGTTTTCCTATAGATCCCATAAATTCGTTTTTTATGATTATATCTCATGAAATATTTAGGTGAAAGAATAATGAGATTGTTATTATGAGTGTGTGCGTGATGGGTTTTCTCACATTTTAGGTATGGACATAATGTGTTTTTTTAGTAGGTGTGGGAATAATGGGTTTTGTCACAAAGTTTTTCCTATGCTTATGCTTGTGTAACATTTTCATGTTGTTTATAAATTTATTCCATATTCCCGATTTATTTATCAAGTTATTTCAATTTTATAAAATTCACTTCATTTCCATGAAATTATATTTTTTTTAATTATTCCATAATTTCAAAGAATTCCACAGTTTTATATTGTTCTCCCGTGTTTTATCATTATTCATATGTGTTTTATCCATGCCATATCATTTATGAATACATAGTGATCTTTTTTCTATCATATATCGCTCCATCGTGTTTTATAACTATCATAAATGGACTTATGATATTTTATTATGACACTTTTTCTTCATCTTATTATCTTTCATGTTTATGATATAATACCTTATAATATTTATTTCCTCCTACTAAAAAATTGATCTCACTATGAAAATATTTGTTTTTATTACACATTAATTCATGATTTTTGACATAATAATATACATAATACAACCCAAAATATTGATAAGTATAGTTTCTTTGGTAATTAGGTATCTAAATATCAAATTAAAATTGGGGTAACATCGACATTATAAAAAACTTCTTTATTATTTTCATATTATTCAATCATTCTTATAACTGAATGAGATAGCGTAGGGAAATATATAAGAAAGGGGTGAACAATAAAGCATATTAAGGTAATAAGAATCACATAACATTAAGAATATATTACATGTAAGATAATAAGCATATCAATGGGATATAAAATGGGTGAAAATCATAAACATGAACAATGTGGAATGATATAACATGATAATATAAGAACAACATGGAAATGTGGAAACAATAATAAACGTGACATCATAAACATAATTCAAGGTTAATTACCAATAAATCATAACATAATGTGATTATTATAACCTCTCATTCCCCATACATTGCATCTCATGATACAAAAATGTTAACCAATTCATTGAAGAGATATCTTGGCACACCCATCATAATCATATCATCTATATGCATAAGGGTGAAACATAGATAATATAGCATGAGAACATATATCACCACATTTAATTAAAAATAAAGGAGTGTGGAAAAAATACATGGAAATCTCTAATAAAATAATTATAGGTATGTCTATGTTAGTACGCTTGAGTGAAAATAGCAATGGTATTCATGACAAAAGGGTTTGTCATGAAAAAATCATATTGAAATTTTGACAGCATAACAGTAACACAAAATTGATCATAAAATGTTTTAATAAGAAAATACGGGTCTATAATCATTTGGAAATAAAATGGTATGAAATAGAGAAGTGTAAAAACATTTCCCAACATCATTAATTGGAAATAAAAGGCATAAAAAGAAGAAGGTTCTCGAATAAAGATGAGTAGGAGCGGATCCCTTACTAAATTTCGTCATAGAAACTAATTAGGTAAATACTATAATGGGAGAAGATAAATCAAAAATATTAGTTAGGAAATAAATTTAAAAGTATACTAATCTTTATAAATTAATGAAAACATAACGAATTGAGATTCAAAAGTCTAAATACAAAGAAGCTACTTGAATTGAAAGGAAGAGAAGGAGTTCCCTTACACGGAGAGAGTGATACCAAAATATTGGGAGGAGCTTCCAGAGAGATTGGGGATACCTTGGGAGGACTATATAGAGTTAAGGGAAGATTAATAATATTATAAAAGGTATCTGATTGAATATTAATTATACTTTTTATGGGTTTATATAGAAAAATAGAGTGGAGTTTTTTTTATTATTTCCCAAACTGAGATTTTTGACTATAGAATAAAGTAATAAAAAAAAATATTTTTGAAGTTTTTATCCATGTTTTATGATATATAAAAGTGGGTTCAATTATTTTAAAATTAATAAGGGAGAAATTATTAAAATATTGTCCTTAGTGAAGTGGAAGTGAGTCATGTTATTAAAGAAATGAGTTTAAAATGATAAAATATAATACTGGTATTCGATGATTCATAATAGATATTTAAAATTAATAATATAACATAAAAATTAATTTATTATAATAGTTAATAATTTATTTAGTCATATATATCTTTTATAGTATTTATAACATCACTTTTGGGTCACTATGATGTCAAAGTACACACAATATATTTATACAGTAAATAATTTTTATCAGTAAAATCATCTCTCTATGAAAAGTATGAAAAAATAAATTTTTTAATAATTTTGACTCTATGATTCCAAAAAAATATTTATATTGTCAATATAGTTTTATAAATATTTTAATTTTACTTTTAAAACTAGAATTAATATTTATGGAGAAATGCTTAGTTTTTTTGACAATAAAAATTTTCTAACCCTAATAAAAATTAGATTTGACATCATGAAAACAATATTATAATTTAAGTATAATAATAAATATTTCATAATAATATTTTATGAAAATATTATTTATTTAAAAAATAAATGTCTTCATTGAAATTTTATATCTCCCAAAAATACTATTTTTGTTTCATCGAACCAAAATAAATATAACTTATAAAGTAAAAATAAAAAGAAGTAAATTTTATCATTAATATACAATATAAATATCCATATTATTAGGGTCTTCATACATTTCCCTTTATTACACTTGAAAACACCCTATGGGTAAAGTGCATGATAGTGATATTTTTATGGGGTGGTTCAACGTGCATAGTTTGGGCCATGTTCTTGATGAGTATAAACATCTCTTTTAAAACATTTTACTCGTGATTTTATTGATGGATCATAGATTTTCTTTGGTCAAGGGAAACTCATAGTGATGCTATGCCCTATGAAATATCTGATAAGTGGGATTCATAGGGTATTATTCAACTGGTCGAGGCTATCACTTATTTTTTCTGTATGAATTATATTTATCAAGATCCCTATATTTATGCTTATCATATGATCACTATTCACGGGATATATTAAAAAAATTTGATTCTTAATGTTATTTTAATTTCTATAAGGTATAATAAAACAAAATAATTGAATGTGCTTTCTATAACCATAATACATAATAGAACATTTAATTAAATCCAAAATTTAAATTTATTTATAATCGTTTTGGTCATTATAATGTTCCCCCTTCAGAAATTTCACCCAAGAAATTTTCATCTCACACAGTAATAAGATGAGGCTAATTCTATTTCATCACCTCTTCTAGTTCCCGCATCACTTCTTCAAACATTAAAAATTTATTATATGTTTTCATATATAATCTAGGATCTTCACCGGCTTTTCCTCATATGACTGATCATTCTCCAACATTACCACCTATGAATTCAGTACATATAAGAAGTTTGGTATATACTTATTCAATATTGATACGAGAAACACATCATGTACTTGATATAGGTTATGTGGGAGTGATTGTTGGTTGGATACCGATATGATGCGATCAAGGGTCAAAAAGGTATCCATGTATCTTGGACTATGTATTCCTTTATTCCCAAATCGAATTGATTTATTCCATGGAGATATGTAGAGGAATACCCTATATCCATCCTTAAAAACATGGTCTTGTTGATGGATTTTATCATATCTATTCTTTTGACACTGAGTATCTCAGATGTTCTAATGAAATATTTTTACATTTTTTACCATTTCCATGATCATTTCAAGACCCATAAGTTTTTATTCACCAACAACATCTTATTATGAAGGTGTTTGGAACCTCTTACCATAAATTTAATTTTAGGTAGCCATTGGTATTATTTAGTGGGAAATATTTTTTTATGATAAATTTCCCAAAGCAATATGTAAATAACAACATACATTGAAGTCAATTCAACATGCTCTCAACTTTTCCTCGAGTGTATAGATAGTCTGATTAGATTTTTTATCAGTTTTAGGGTCATAATCTATGTTTAATTTCAACTTACTATTTATACCATGTTAGAGAATCTTCTAAACATGGAGGTAAATATTTGGTCTCAATCCGATATAATTGATTGTCTTTCTCCAGGAATCCTCACAAATTTTCTAATGTATATCCTTGAAATTTGATCGAGTGAGAAGTCATGTCATATTATAATGAAGTTAGAAGACTTTGTATGAAAATCAAGAATAACCCATACAACAATTTTTACTCTTGATGTCTTTGGAAGGCCATTGAAAAATCCCATGGTTATGTATTCCCATTTCCATGTTGGTATGTGTAACGGTTGTGTCACCCCTTGTATTTCTTCTTTTATGCATTCATTTATTGACATACAAGACACCTTGATGTATATTCTATGATCTACTTCCTCATATCATCCCACCAATAGTTCTCTTGAATATCTTGATATGTCTTTTTTCTCCATAGATGGATGGAGAAGGATGAGTTATCTGAATCATCCAATAACTCATTTGACACTACATTTCATGGTATACATAGTTGTGACCCAATTCTTATAACTCATTCATAGTAAATTTATAACTCATTGAATTCCCATTTTCTTAAAGCTGCAACCTTTTCTGTATTTCCACATCACTACTCCAAGAATCCTTTATCATCTTTATAAGGGATGGTTAAACAGTCATTTGTGAAAGTATTGATTATATCCATTACATTATGATTCCCATGTCCATTATCAACCAGTTTAAGATTATCGAATCCTTCTCAATTCCCAACAATAACAAAATTTCAGGATCCCTTATACTTAGAGAATCCTCAAATTTATTGGATTTCCTAAGATGGTGGTGGATTGAATAGTCAAAGTCCTTAATTGTCTCTAACCATATTTGTTCATGCATATTCATATCCTTCTATGTGAAAATATATGTGAGGATATTATGATCCATATATATTTTAAACTTCTCCCTAAAGAGATAATGACACAAGATTTTCAATTCAAATATTTCTACAATGAAATATAGATCATGCATTAGGTATTTCTATTAATGAAATTTCAATTTTTATAATGCATTGAATATAAATATTTAATTTTTCATTAGTATATATCCCAATACCTTCTAAAAATAATCTCTTAATACCATGAAATGTTCCCCACTTAGGGGTAGAATATGTATAGATGGAGTCATTAACATATTTTTTAACTCATTGAAACTCTCTTCACATTCATTATTCCAATAAAAACTTAACTCCCTTCCAATTTCTCTTGGTTATGGATTTTAATACTATTATAAATTTCTTAAAAATCGATGATAGAACCTCGATAATCCAAGGAAACTATAGATTTACATCACAATGGTTGGTCATGTATTTTCTTCAATCACTTTTTTCTTAGAAGCTCCGAAAAATTTCCAATTTTATATGATAATATGCCCCATGAATAAGAATTATTTCATCTAGAACTCACATTTGATATAATTTTCATAAAGTTTCTCCCTTTGTATGGTCTTTAGCATAGTTTTCAGATTATCCTAATTTCATTAGGAATATATTATAATATAATCTATAATTTATACCACAAATTTGTCAAGGCGATCTCTGAAGACACTATTCATAAAGTCCATTAATATTTTTAGACTTTTAGTGAGTCTGAATGCCATTAATATGAACTCATATCTCCCTTATCTTTTAATGAAATAAATTTTAGGGTTATCCTCCTTCTTCATCCTTACTTGATAATACTCTTACCAAAGATACACCTTAGATAAGTATCGGGCTCCACATAGCTGATTGATCAAGTCAATAATCTATGGTAGAGGATACTTGTTATTTATAGTGATCTTATTGATCTCATGATAATTAATGAAATGGTGTATTGACCCATCCTTATTCTGGATGAAGATGAATGGTGCACGCCAAGGCCATTCACATGGGAATATGATCACTATATCTAGTTTCTTACATAGTTTATTCTTTAGCTCATCAAGTTCCAAAACAACTATTTTATATATATTATTCGATATTAGTAAATCCCTATGTATAATCTTGATTGAAAACTCAATATCTCACATATTGGGAAGACAAGAAAATTATTCAGGTAACACATCATTGTATTCCCTCATAATGGGTTATATTCATGGATGATCATTTCATTAGACTCAATTACTTGATCTAGATATTATTTCTCATTGGTAAAAAATATCCATTATTGAGATGTTGGTTCTAAAGAAGATTTATCCCTCCACTTTCACTTGTAAAAAATTAGTGAATGATTCATGATACATTGAGTGATTTTCTTCTCGAAAAAATTCATGTTTGACCTAGATAAGAAAAGATGATATATAACCAAAATTTAATCAAATTACTCTAAAGGGAGTATCAAAAGGTATTCTATGATGTTCATACCAATAATTTTGTTAGGGGAGAAGTTATATAATTGGGATGCAATGATTTCCCCATTTTTTGTTTTTGTTGACAACACTACTTCCACGCTTTGTGGTGGTGTTTGAATAGTTTTACTAAACTTTCATGATATAAATAAAGGTGTATAACCAAAATCAAAAATTTTACTCGCTATTGTAGAATGAATAACAATCATACTTCGAACCAATTTTTCTCTAGGATCCACCTTACCATTTTTCATCGCATATACTCACTCTTTCTACCATGGTGGTAGTTGGAATTAATTTTCTCCAAAATTCTTGGATTTGGGTAGTGTTTCACATAGTGTACCTATTCCTTGTAGTTGGAACATTGGAAAATAGGCTAAGGGTCGGATGGGGTATTCCTTTCTTCCAATGCATTACGGGGTTTCTCCTAATGAAAAACTCTAGCGTAATGCCCTTCCTTTCTGCACCTAAATAATTTTCTCATCCAGCATCAGAAATTTATGGGGTACTTATTTCCACATTTCTATCAAATGAGATGTGGAAATTTAATTCCACTATTAGATTTCCTCATTACACCACCAATATTAATGTCAAATTTCCACTTCATATCCCCATTCGCCCTTTGAGATTAACTAATCTCTATTTAGACATTGATGGAACATCAGAAAATTTTCTCATAGCTACCAATGTCTCAGATCTCTAGAGATTTTCTTAGACATAATATTATCCTACCAAAGAAACAGTAAAATTTTAATTCTGGGATAATGACAAAGCTAAAGGTGTATCATGCATGTCTTTTGAAGTATTCCTCCTACTTATTGATGTATTCATCATTTTCTTTTTGAGTTAAATAAAATAAATTTTCATTTTAATTTATGGAGTGTGGGGAAAATATTTGAATATTTTTTTCCAAAAATTCCTTCCTTAACATCACTTCAATCTCTTACTCAAGATTTTTATTCTTGATAATTGTCCAACACTAATAAAATTATCCCTCCATAATATAAATAGCTAGTATAATATTCTCTTTCTCAAAACATTTAATGATGGAGAAGATATTATTAATATATTTGAGATATTTTTCTCTGATTAAGGGATCAAATGATCCATTTAAATTCAGAGGCCTTTGTCATGTAAAGGCCTCAATTGTAACATGTTATTTCATAATGGGTTTTGGGATTCCTCATAATTCAAATTTGTTTTCAAAAACTAAGTCAATTCAGAGAGTATCATCATAAATATTGTGATTCCTTCTCTCATAGGCTTTGAAATCTTGTATGGTATATCATAACATTGGCCTTCACATTGGTAGTTTAATCATTTTTATTAATTTTATTCCATTGGCTATAATTAAGGGAAAATTAGGGATGACTAATTTAAAACTATTAAAAACATAAATGGGAATATAAAAACATTAAAGGTATTATTTATTAACGACATGTATTTCCATAACATATGAATTTAAAGGCATTAATATATGTTGTCCATGATCTATTTTATAACATTGACTCTTATGGTATTTTTTCACATAATAATGGTTCACAATGAAACTATCAATTTACCAAAGAAAATCCCTAGGGAGTTTCAAGACATATGTGCAGTAAGACCCATTGAAGTGTAGCCATTGATGATAGATTATAGCTCAACATGATTTTTTGTATGTCACCCATATGTACATTTGTTCGAGATCCACATCCACTTGTAGTATCTTTACACAATTGTATATTTTTGGAATACACTTACCCTCTACATTATAAATGTTTAAGGATGTATTATTATGTTTATTATTTTCCCTAAGATTTTTTCTAGAGTTTTATAACCATAATCCCAAAATTAACTAAACTTCCATTTGATACAAACTATGATAACCCTTATTTTTATTAAACATTAACTCGTGATTTATTACATAAGAGTACAAATAATACAACCCATAAGATAAATTAGTCTAGTGTCTTTGGGAATTTGATATATTATATAACAAATTAAATTATATGGTATATCTATATTATTAAAAACTTCCTTAATATGCTTATATTATTCCATTGTCCTAAAACTATAAGGTATAACCTTGTGACATATATGAGAAAGGGATCAACTATAAATGATAGTAAGGGAATAATAAAATAATTACATAAAGAAGGTATTAAATTTAAAACAACATGAATATAAATGGGATATAGAAAGGTTGAAAATAAAAAACATCAACAATGAGGCATGATATATCTTGGTAACATAATCAAAACATGTGAATGTAGAAACAACCTTAAACATGAAATCATAATCTTATGTCAAGGTTAACCACCAAGACATCATAATATAATTTTCTTAGTATAACCTATGTCACACTATTCTATGAATCTCATGAGACTAAAATATTACCCAATTAATTGGTGTGTTATCTGGGTGCAACCATCATAATCATATCATGTTCATGCATAAGAATCCCACAAAGATCATATAACATAAAACAATTTTCATTATATTTAATTCAATGATCAATTTGTGTGGAATAAATAGATTGTGGTCCCCACTAAAATAATTATAGTTATTTATTGGTTAATACTCTAGTGTGGAAATAAATATGGTATTCATAATAAAAAGGGTTGGTATGGAAATATCAAAGTGAAATTTTAGCCACACAACGACAGTACATGAAGGGTTATAAAATAGTGTAATGAGTGATATAAGGGTATATCATCTTTTGTAAACAAAATGGTATGAATTATGGATATGGAAAAACATATCCAAATATTAAGAATTTAAAAAAAAATGCATAAATTGAGGAAGTTGCTGGAATAAAGAGGAGAAGGGAAGGATCTATTGCTAAATTTTGGTATAGTAATGAGTTAGGTAAATTCTATAATGAGATAGGATAAATGAAATCCAATTTTTATGAAATCAATTGGAAATTTTAGGTATCTTAATAAAGTCAATAAAATATAACAAATTTAGATTCAAAATTATAAATAAAATAAGGTACTTGAATTGAGAAGAAGAGAGAGAGAGATAGAGGTCCCTTACATTGAGTGGGTGATTAAAAACGATCGGGAGGATCTTCTTGAGATCTTAGGGTAACCTTGGGAGGAATGTATAGATTGAATATAAGAGTAAATATGATATATAATTATTTTTAGTGATTATTACTTGGATATTGGTTGGGTTTCAGTAGGAAAATATATGGGAGTTCTTTATTATTTCACAAACGTAGGTTTTGAACCCTATAAAAATATGTAATCAAAACCCAAAACCATATCGTGGGGTTCTCACATGATTTTTTAAATTTAAGAGTGGGTTTTATTACTTTATTTTTCCATGGGAAAAATTATTAAAATATTACCCTTGGTCATGTGACAGTGAGTCATGTTCTTAATGAAATGATTTTAAAACCTTAAAATATAATATAGGTTTTAGAGGATTCATAAATGATTTATAAAATTAATAAAATAAAATTGAAACAAATTAATTTAATGGGGAAAAATATATTTGGTCTTAGATACAATTCAATGTATTTTTACATCAATTTTGGTTCGTTATGATGTCATAATACACAACATATAGTTTTACAGTATTCAATTATTACCCGAAAATTTGATTGTGTTAGAAAATTATGAAAAATTAACTTTTGGATAATTTCGACCATATTATTGAAAAAATAATAATTATTTTATCAAAGTAAATTTTTAAATATTTTAATTTCACTTTTAAAACAATAATTGAAATTTATTGTGGAATTTTGTGTTTTTTGAAAATAATAGTTTTCAAACCCTTATAAAAATTACATTTGACATCATAAAAATTATATTATCATTTAAATTTAATAGTTATTATTTAAAAATAACATTTTATTAAAATATTATTTATTTCAAAATCCATTGATTGACCAGATGAAATTTATTAATGGAAATTGCATATTACTGAAAAATATGATTTGTGTTTTATCAAACCAAAATAAAAATTATTTATAATATAACAATAATAAGAATTAAATATAAAAATTATTATAAAATATAAATATTCATATTATTAGGGTTTTTATATATATCCCTTCATTACACCTAAAAAGGACCTAATGGAACGGTGTATGATAGTGATATTTTTTTGCGGTGGTTTGACTCCCGTCGTTTGAGTTGTGATCCGGATGATCTTAAACATCTCATGTAAATGGTTTCTATCATGTTTTAGTTTTTTGATATCAACATGGGATTGGCCTAGGGATATTCATGGTGATTATATTTCCTTCAAAATATCTGATAAATGGGATCTATAGGGTGTGATCCTACTGGTCCAGGACATTACTTCCATTTTCTGTGTCAATTGGATTTATGATGAACCATATATTTATAAAAATAATACGATCAATGATAAAAAAACTATATTATTAAAGTTTATGATTCTTAATATTATTTGAAATCTATTTGGAAATAATAAATCCAAATAAGTGCATGTGTTTTCTAGAACTATAATATATAATATGTCATTTAATTAAAACACAAAGGGATTTTAATTTACAAAACTTGTAGTTGTTACACTCAACCCTCTATTATATTTCAATTCCTTGGGTTATGAATATGATTATGTCATGTGAGGTATCTATAAAATGGTCTATATGATCATAGTTATGGTTAAATTTTCACAATTTTAAAAAATTAATTTTTTAACAAAGTTAATATCCAAGACATTAAACCTTTTAGACTTTGGGTCATGAGACATTTTGAGATATTTATTATTTAAATAACTATATTAATTTATTAATTAAGTCATTCTTATCATTGTCACTTCATTGATAATTTATCACACCCACACCATCATGGATTTCAAAAGGGCCAATATACCGAGGGAAATACTATATCTTCTTTAAATATTTCATAACCTTCTTCCAAAGAAATAATAAAAGGAATACCTTTTCACAAACATAAAACTCCAAACTTTGTTGATGAATATCATAATTGATAAAATAACATCTTTGATTATTTTTAAAGTGCCCCTAGATGGTTTGAATATTATCTAAAATCACATGGTAAATATCACTTCACATCATCTTACACTCTCCAAAATTGTCCAAACACGATTGAGTTGTACTCATCCTCCCATATAGAGAGTCAAATTATACCATATGAGTAATAAAATAGAAACTATTATTATACGATAACTCTACCAGGGGAAGGACTCAATCCAAATAATCATTGAAATTAATTTAATATGATCATAAAAAATATTCTATGTTTTAATAGTCCTCCCACAATAACAATCTATTCGATGATGGTATGTGGTTTTAAAGATCAAATCCATATTGTATTATTACTGAAGACATATCTTGGGCATTAACGTAAAACTCAGATTCATATCAGCTATAATTGAAAGGATCATTCCATGTCTCCTTACTACATCTTTAATGTATATTTAGAAAAGTTATTCAGGCGATAATTCTTCTCTGAAAATCATGTAATGTACTAACTTCGTATGACGATCGTCTATTATAGAAATGGAAATTTGGACTGTAGATATCTTGGGGATTGTTGTAATGAAATCTATAGTGATTCTTTCCTAATTTCATACCGATATAGGTAATAGTTTTATCATCCCCAATGTCTTTTAAAAATAATCCTTAACTTACAGTCATACCAATCATTGTGATACATACTCCATCATATCCCTTTTCATATTGTCCCACAAAAATTGATTTTTGAGATCTCTGTACATTTTTTTGTTTTTAGATTGAAAAGACAATAGTGATCTATTTAATTTATAGAATATATCATTCTTTAATTATATATTTTTGGGAATATAGATTTGGATCTTGAACTTGAAAATTTTATTAGAGTCAATTTCAAACTCTAAAACATTCCTTAACTTCTATTGCAATGCCACATGTTCGTCCTACACCTTATAGATCTTTATATGAATGGATGGTAGAAAATAAAAATAAGAAAGATAGTATTTATAACCTAATACATATTTTTTCAAGGTCCATCATATTATAATAAATTAATATTGGGTCTTTTTCAATGCTAATAATAGATTGGGTATCATGATACTTTCTACATAGGGCATTATCCACATTGTTTCTCTTTATAGGGTGGTAAAATATTGAGAAATAATAATCCTTGATAAACTCCAACCACCTCCACCAGCTTATATTTAACTCTTTATTTGTTAATATATACCTTAAATATTTATAATCAATATATATATCACATGTTTCAGGATAGAGAAAATTCTTTTATAATTTTAAAGAAAACAATATTACATCTTGATCTAGGTCATGATTCGAAAAACATTTCCCATGAATCGTCCATTGGTGAGATTGATATACCACCACCATATAATTTTTCATAGGGATAAATTACAATACCTTATTTGATGTATTAATATATATCAAGAAACCATCTACACTATAAGGTAATGCGAGTGCCAGTGTAATGAAGAAATTTCTTTTATGCTCTTTGAAATTTTCTTTAAATTCCCTTGTATAATGAAAATAATCTCAATTATAATTTAACTTGGTCAAGGCCATTGTAAAATATCTTCATTTTTTACGGATCTATTGAGATACCCTCTATTTTGATTCAATGTGAAACAACCCAATGTTTATTAGTACTATTTTTTCCCAGAACAAATGTGTGTTGTATTATATTATATAACATTTTACAGAAACAACCAATAAATTTATATAATTACTAAATAGTTTAACTTTAATCATCAATGAAACCAATTAATGTTCCAAACATTACAACATGACAAAAAATATAATATATAAAAGATAAATTTGGAAAATGTGGATTGTTATAGCCCATGGGGTCTTAGCCTAGTGGTATATGGTGGTTGTACCCCTTTCTCTTTAGGGGAACAAGTGAAAGCTCGGGTCTCTCCACACTCCGATACTATGTGTATTATTAATAGGGTTATTAAAATCCATTTCATAATTGGGTAACATGGTGTGCACTTGGGCTTGGTTGGGGACGCATATTGGGAGTTAGTGTTAGCAACTAAAGTTTCTCACATTAGCGGCATCCCAGTTGGTGAGGACTCATCAAGTGCATCCATGAAACCCAAGTTCTAATTCAACTAGAAGAATATTTCTGAGTTACTATAGTAGTACTGTAGAAGGTACTGTAGTTGGTACTATTTGGTATTGTAGTAGTTGTAACTATTAACCTTTAGGCCACTGGTATGGGCATTGAGTCCTAAAGGCCTTTTGGCCACCCATGCCTTCATGTAAATAAGGATTTCAGACCACCTTCACGCCACCTTAAAGCCTTCAAGCCACTAGATGTGTGTAGATTCAAACCAAAAAAAATTCTAAAAGGAATATTCTTCAAAGTAGGATTTAGAGATAGTCACATTCACCAGAGCCGAGCTATCAGATTTGGAAGAATGGTAGGGTAGGGAATTTTCCATTAGTAATTGGCATGCATATTTTTTAATTGGTAAACTAGCCTAATATCCATGTAAATGTGGAGATCTAATCATGATGCCGACGCTGGGGAGGGGAAGTTTCAAAAAGTAATAATCTGGGATGTATTTTATTAAGACCTTTAGGTCCTATAATGTCATGAAGCATGTAATAAATGTAATGTGAGGGTTACCCTTCAACCCTTATATGGTGGATTATGAAATTGAATTCAAATTAAAGGGCTTAAGGCCATTTAGTTAGGAAAATATGAATCACCCCTATCTAATACAATCATCTCCCCCACTACCAACATTATAGTAAAGAAACAAAATATTTGTAAACAAAGAAAATTCATAAAAAATATAAATATAGATGTTTGAGATGAATCATGTTGAACAAAAAATTATGTAATATAGAAGTATTTATATGAGGTAATGTAACCATTTTAATAGTAACCTAATCATTAGGAACAATAACCTGACCATTGAGAATAATAATATGATCATTAGAAATGGTAACATGATCGTTGGAATAATAATTTTACCTCAAAATAATAAATTATATTATAAATAATATTAATAATTATTAATATAAGTAAATATAATTATTATAATTCAAAAAAGTAAATATCCGGACTAAAAACTGAAATAAAATAAAATCACATTTTAAATAACATTAATTTTAAACTGTTTGGTAAAGGTCATAATTTTTCTATTAAAAAATAAAACTACATATTTTTGAATATATTTTGAAAGAATTAATATCATTTTTTAAATCATCAGGTCAAACATATCCAAGAGTAATTTTTTGGTAATTTTCTCAAATACATCGAATTTCATGTGAATAGTAGAAATACAGTTTTTCACATAACCAGTGTATCTTAAATCACAAAATTCTTGATGTAATAATGATATAATACTTTTTATAAAATGGGGTTTGTCCCTAATAAATTTAATTTCATAAATGATTCATTAAACTATAATAAACTAAATTTCAAACCTAAAAATAAATTTCTAGAAACTAAATTCAAAAGTGATCTCTTAAAATATATTTTTTTCATTTCCAATTTTTTATTAATAAACTAATGAATTATAATTATAAATGGTTTTTAAAGTCATAAAAACATAATATTATATTTATATATGATTAATATTTTAAAAAAATCACTATTACAAGTATTACCTTAGATATAGTATTTTATTTAATATTTTATTCTACAAATACCCGTCTATTCATGAATAAACAACCCCTCTCTCCCCCCTTGGAAAGAAACACCTCCTACCCATTGAAAAGAAATATATCAACCCAAATATTCCATATTAATCCTCTTATAATCAATAGGGACATTCTGGAGTAATCCAACTCAAAAATTCGAAGGAGTAATTACATTGTACAAGAGAAGCTACATAGAATAAAAAGTATGTTTTTCAACTCTTCACTTGTTTTATTTATCTCCTATCTATTTTATGAAATTATTTAAAAATAAATTATTCTAGTTTTTAATTAGACATAATGATAAAATTATATTAATTATTTTGACATGCTGTAAAAATTATATTTGTAATGTATTTATGTTTTAAAAATATTTTTCTTCACATTCAAACAATATTCTCGATAAAGGTCGATTAACCACCGATGGGGATGTTTCAAATTAATTTCATATAAAAAAACCAATGACTGGTTAAAATAAATTATTTATTATATATAAATTTATAAATATATTTATTTTAATCTACAAGAATTTATTATTGTAATTTAATAATTACATTGAAAAAAATTAGGAAATTGAAGAAAAACATGAAAATTTGAAGAAAACATGATGTCAAACCCTTCAATTTCATCAACAGTAATTAGGGAAAATAGTATAATGATTATAATTGATAAATATATGTATACATTACTATAATTTAGTTCTAGATAAATGTTTTAATATATATATACCTATAATTCTGGTGGTGAAAAAATGAAAAAATAATGTGGGAATAATGTTACGAGGATTCTTGAAACAAAATATTTTTATTTGGGTTCCATGTTATATTTTGGATGAATAATGTTGTGATGTTCCATAAATTTCATTTCATTTTTCTTGAATTTTATTTTTTGGGATATACAAGTTTCCTAGTTAATTTTATGATAAATAATAAGATTTTCCAAAATAAATCTTCTTTCCAAAAAAACTCTTTAACTCCTATTGAGTAATTTATTATTCACACTAGAATAATGATTATTATGGAAAATATGTTTCCCTTATTTAGTTGGTAATGACATGTTTATTCGTGAAATTATATTTGATGAAATATTTACGAAACTCATTCTCTTCCTTGGGTTTATTTCATGACTATTATTGTTATATGTTTTATGTGGAAAGCATGATTATATATATATATATTATGTTGTGATGGGTGGGACTAAAATTACATAGTCCTCCAATGAATTGGTTAATATAATGTATATCATGAGATAATGTATATTATTCATGAATATGTTTCAAGATTTTTTTTAAAATTCTGATGTTATGATTATGCACATATTTTAGGCAAGAAAATTATGGTAGCCTAATTTACAACTATGTACAGTATATGACCTCTAAGAAATGATGTTTCATTTTTATGAATTTCCACATTCCATAAATTTATCCATTATTTACCTCATGAGGCTTATGATAATCCTATGATTATTTAGGATAATGATGATTTTTCTCACTCATGTTATATTGATTCATGTCCCTTATTTACCCTCTTATAGGGATTTTAGCACACCCTTTTCATTGATGTATATCCTTAAGTGATTAATGTATTAAGGATAAAAAGAGGTCCACAATTATTATAAAGGAGAAGTAATTAAATAATATTTATGTTTTATTACATAAAAGTTATGTATAATCCTAATTCATACAAGAAAATAAACCTTTGGATCCCAGATTTGTAATGAAATTAAGGGTTTTATCATTAAAATGACATAATAGTCAATTAAGAACAATTATTGTCACTATAATTAGTATCACAACATATTTTAGTTAATTTGTGAATTAGGATTAGAGAAAATTCGTAGAAACCCTTAAGATTATACTAAGTATATATAAACATCAAAGAATATTTATTTTAGAAAAATGATAAACATAGGGATCCCGTAAGTGATGACTCCAATGTTAATTATGAAAAAGAATAGTATTTTTATTCATGATTTGTTGGTTTAAATTTTATTCAAACATTTTATATTTTTGAAAAGGGAGGTAACCAAGAAGAAGCAAGCTAATAAACCAGGTGAGGGACAATGAAATTATTTCTCAAACAACATCCCCAATTCCCTAATAGTTTGAGTTAAAAACATCATGATAGTTCTTACCTTGTTGTCTAGGCTATGAATAATAACCCAAACCATGTGGAACTTCCTTCATAACCTAAGAAGGATCAACTAGCCATTGTGTTCTTTCTGCATCAATGATCACAATCATTTAGTGGATCTTCGCTTCCAATTGTGATGAAATAGTGGGTTAACTCAATAGAAAATATATTTTCTGTGATCTATTGTTCTGAGATGGAGAAGGTGACTCATTTTAATTTATTGTTTAGATAGATAAGCTTATTAATAGTGGGTGTCGATAAAGAACACCAAGATAATGGATGAAATGAAGTATATTGAGTGGTAAGTCTTTAAGAAAACATTTCATACCAAGTATTTTCCTTATACTCTTCAAACAAATTTTGAGAGATAATTCATAGAGCTGAATGAAAATGAATTTTATTCTGTCACTAATTACGAGGAAAACCTCACAAGGATTTCCAGATATACATTATGTTTTTATATCTTCAATTATATAAAAATATATAGATTCTTTAGTGGTTTAAAACCACACCATCAGAAGGCTTAATCGATCTAATACTTTCGGAGTTATGACGATGTGGATAAATGTGCTCTTAAATTATTAAAGGAGTATATAGAATAGTCCTATGGTTATGAAGATAAGTAGAGAAGAATGGAATTTCAATCTGGTGGGTCAAATGGAAAATAAGGAAAGCAGAACCAATTACTAACATGTATAATGTGAGGAATGAAATGTCATCACAATTACCTCAAATGGATGAGGAACTATTTAAAGCATGGGAGATAAGGACATCAAGATCATGAATATCGAAGAGACATAAATAAGCTATCGAACATAATGGAGGAATGGAGCAGTCTTCCAAATTCACCACCTTTGGTTTAATGCATCAATTGTAAGGACCAATTGTACTATAAAATACTATGCACTTAACCATGAGTCATTTAGCGTAACCAACATCAACAACCAACAAAGCCAAAGGAGTATGGGAAATAATATTCCATCCCTACTTATGAAGATGATAATTAACATTATGTCATAAAAGGTACACTTCCTATTCACTCAATAATGAAAAAATTCTTACTTTATTTTGGTTCTACACATTCCTTTTTATCCTGAATGTTCTCTATGACTATTTAATCAATGTTTCGTTACAATGAAGTAGGGATATTCAAAAAAGAACCATGTGGTGAAATCATTATAACCCAAGAGTTAAATTCTTTTCCTATTAACATATGTGGTAAGATTATTCCATCAAATATTTTAATACCTCACTTGGTGAAATTTTATGCAATAATAGGCATGGATCAACTCTCATTATATAGATCCCACATCAATTGTTGGGAAACAGAAATTAAATATTCTTATTCCAAACCATACCTTGTTCTTCTATAATTTCATGGAAGATAATGTATCTCCTTTAGAAAATCCATCAATGGGTTGGGTGTCAATACTATGTCTAGAACCATTCCTGGATAAAATGGTTTCATAGAATAAAATGATTCAACTTAAGGAAATTCGAATTTTTAGGTAATACATAGATTTATTTCTCAAAGAGTTACTTCAAAACCGCCTAGATTTTGAGGTATTAATCTAAATAGAGTGCATACTTGGATCCATTCCTATCTTAAAAGGACCCTACATGATAGAACCAATAGATCTAGAGTAATAAGAGAAGTTTCTGTAATATAATTTTGAGAATTTTTCATACTACATAGAGCATCACCTAGGGGTGAATTAGTATTCTTTGTGAAGAAGAAAGACAGATCAATGGAACTGTGTATCAATTACTGGGATTTCAATAAGATCATCATATTGAAAAATTATCCACAACCAAGGATTGATTACTTGTTTGATGAACCCCGAGGATCAAATTACTTATAAAAAGTGGATATTTATTTTCGATATCATAAACTAAAGGTGAATAAGGAATATATTTAGAAGATGATTTATTTTGCAAGTTATGGGAGATATGGGTTCATTGTTATTCCATTTAGACTTACTAATTCCCTTGCCATCATCATAGATTTGATGAATAAAGTCTGTAGAGACTACCTTAACAAATTTATGGCAGTTTTTATTGATGATATTATCATTTACTCCAAGATCAAGAAGGAACATAAAGAGAATATAAGTATTGTGATGGTGACATTATGAAAGAAGAAAATACATGATATGTTTTGAGAGTTTGATTTTTGGGTATAGAAAGTCACATTAATGGGGAATATGATCACAAGTGAGGTAATTTCAATAGAACCTTTAAAAATAAAGGCAATTGACTAATGAACCAGACCCACTAGTGTCACATAAACTGTAGTTTTTTTGGATTGGCGAGGTACTACAACTTCTTGTGAGGAATTTAGCATGATTTTTTATCCCACTAACTTTGTTAATAAGAACTAAGTTAAAAATAATAGGGGTAATGTATGTATGGGTGTAAGAATGTGTAGACAGATTTAGGGAGGTCAAGAAGAGGCTAATTTCTACACGTGTACTCACACTATCAAAAAGTGGAGATGGTTTTGTGATATACAGTTATGCTTTATTGAAAGGCTTGGTTTTTGTACTCATGCATAATGATAAAGAAATAGGTTGTGATACATAGAAGTTAATGATCCATGATAAGAACTAACCAATGCACGATCTGGTGTTAGAAACTATGATATTTTCTCTAAATATTTGGAGGCACTACCTTGTTGGTGAAAATTGTGATATAAATGTTGATTACAAGAGTCTAAATTATATATTCACAAAAATGGAGTTCAATATGCATGAAATAAAATGGTTAGAGGTAATCAAGGAGTATGATTTATCTATTTACCACCATATCGGAAAGGTGAACAAGGTATATGACTCTTTTAGAAGAATATAACCAACCACTCTATGCAAGATGTAGATTGAGACAAATTATATCTTCCTAGAAATAAAATGGATGGATCTAGAAATCATAACATCAGGGAATACATCCAACCTTGGCCAATTGATTTTCCTACCATATTTCCAAGAGAAGATCAAAGAGCCACAAAAGAGGTGATCTGAAGCTACAAAATAAGGTTAAAGTAGTAAAAGTAGGGAATATATATGAGTTACACATCTATAAGGATGATATCATTTAATTTGTAACGAGACTTTCTACACCTCCATCAATTATGATAAATAATGAGCTATTTGATAATTCACATATCACATATTTCACCATCCATCCTAGAAGTACCAAGATGTACCATGATCTTTAAGAGAACTTTATCTGGGACAACATGAATATGGAGATTTCGGAGTATATCTCCTGGTTTTTAGTGCGTCAGTAAGCTAAAATAGAGAGATATAAGTCCAAACAGATGATGAAACCATTGGTTATACCCACATGGAAATTGGATAATGTCACTATACATGTTTTCCCATTTTTTCCTAAAGAATTATGAAGGAAAAAATGTGATATGGGCGATGGTATATCGACTCATCTAGGTTGTCCACTATATCACTATTCAGGAAGATTTCTCCATTGAACAACTTCCAAAATATTTGTGAAGGAAGTGGCGAGGCTGTATGGGGTTCCATGTTTTGATCATCTATAACCAAGATCTAATGTTAAAATCTAAATTTTGGAGAATTATTAAATATTATTTGAGTGATAAATTGAATTTAAGTATGGCATATCACCCCCAAACTATGGCCAATCTGAAAAGACTATTCAGACACTTGAGGACAAGGTAAGAGCTTACTCAATGGAATTCAAAGGAGGATGAGATCAACATATCCCATCAGTTGAGTTCATGTATAATAAAATATTACACTAAAGTATTAAAATGGATCTATATAAAGCTATTCATGAGAAAAAAATATAGATCACCAACTTTTTAGTATGATGTTATAGACCAAAAACCACTCTGATATGGTCTTGTGAAGAAAATGACACAGAATGTTCAAGCCATCCAATAATAAATAAAATCTTCTCGGAGTCAGAAAAAAGTGATATACTGATAAACAACAATGGGACTTGGAGTTTTACATTGGAGAAAATTTATGATTTTCGATACCACCAAGTAAGGGAGTCATGAGGTTTGGAATGAAAGTAATTATTATCCCATGTTATATTGACCCCTTTGAGATCCTTGATCACATAGGAGTAGTGGCCTATTAGATTTCAGTTCCACCAAGTATGGATCAAGTTCATGATGTGTTGGATATATCACTCTTGATGAAGTACATAACTAATCCCTCATATGCACTAAATCTAAAGGTGGAAGAACTAGAGAGTGACTTCTCATATGAAGAGCTATCATTAAAAATCATGGATTGTAGAGACAAAGTCCTATGAAAAAACAACTCACCATGTTAATGTGTTGGAGAGAAACCATTAGTATAAAGAGGTGACATTGTAAGAAGGGAAGATAATGAAAAAAAACCTAATATATTCTCATATGAGAATATGTTTTCATAGTTTGGAGATGAAATTTATAAAGGGGGGAATAATGTAATGATCCAATGCTTATTAGTAATATTTGTTTTCCCAATAAACGTGTGTTGTATTATGTTATATAATATTATACACAAACCAACAAAGAATTTATTTAATTTTTAAATAATGTTATATTAATCTTCAAATAAACAAATAAAAGTTACAAACATTACAACTATAGAAGAAATAAAAAATTGAAAATAAAAAATTGAAAAATATTGATCACCCCAATCTACTAGAATCAACACTCCGCTACTAACACTATAGAAAAGACAAAAAATATTAGTAAACCAAGAAGAATTATAAAAAATTTATATATAGAACCATGAAAGAACTTATGTTGAATAATTAATTAAGGAATGGAGATTTATTTAAAGGAGTTAATGTGATTGTAGGAATAGTAGCCTTACCATTTGAAATAATAATATGACTATTGGGAATGTTAACCTATTCGTTGGGAATAGTAATACGATCACTAGAATAGTAATTTCACCACAAAATATTAAATAATGATATAAATAATATTTATCAGGATTAATTTAATTTTATATAAATATAATAATGAATAAATATTAGTATTAAAAAACACAAAAAAATATAAACACCTTTTAATAAACTACATTTTAAAGTATTTAAAAAAAGACATAATTTATATATAAAAATTTAGAATTAAATATTTAAATTAATTTTTAGAAAACGAATACAATTTTTTAAATTATAATGTTTAAAATATCCAAGGGTGATTTGTTTTAACTTTCTAAAATACTTTAAGTTTCATCAGAATATAAAAATATTATTTTTTACATAACCGGTGTATCTTAAATTACCTCATCCATGATGTAATAATGAAAAAATCCTTTAGAGAACATGAGGATAACACATAATATATTTAATTTAATAAATGATTAATTAATATATAATTTCCTTCATTTCCAAACCAAAAAAATATCATTCCAAAACCCGAAGTCAAAAGTTGTCCCTTAAAATAATAATTTTTCTTTCTTTCCACTTTCATTTTTAATAAACTAATTAATTAATAAAATAAAAATAAATTAAAGTCTTAAAAAAATATATGATATTAAAATATGATATATATTGTAAAAAATCAATGTTACAAGTTTTACCTTTGATATAGTAGTTTATTCAATATTTTATTCTAAAAATACTGCTCTCCTCATGTGTAAATAACCAATCTCCCTTCCCTTGAAAAACACTCATGAAACACATTCCAAAGACAAATCTATAACCAAATATTCTCTATTAATCCTCTTATAATCTATAGATATTTTTAGGAGCAATCAATATCAAAAAAATCAATGGACTTATAGCATCGTACCAGATAAGATACACCGAAGAAATAGAATATTTTTCAAATCATTACTCACTTTTTTCTCTCCTCTCTTTTCCAAAATTATATCAATATAAAATATTCTAATGTTTTATTTGGAATAAATTTAACATTGTTTAAATTATTTTAACAAGATATAAAAATTATATTATTAAAGTATTTATGTTTTATACATCATTTTCAACATATTTGGACAATGATCCCGATAACAATCAGTTAACAACCAATGGAGATGTTTCAAATTAATTTAATATCACCGACCTTATGAATGGTTAAAAAAAATTATTTATTATATGTTAATTTATAAATATATTTATTTTAGGATTATATAATTTTTATACTTATTTAATGATTTCCGTGAAAAAATCGAGAAATCGAACCCAAACGGGAGACGTTTAAGAAAACATCATATAAAAACACTTCAATTTCATCAAAAAAATAACAAATATAATAAAATGATTAAAATTGATATATATTTTTATAAATGCCTATAATTAACTTATATTTCAGTGTTTTAATAAATATTTTTATTATTATTTAGAAGGTAAAAAGTGACAAAATAAAGTGGGAATTACGGTAAGGTTATTCTATAACCCAACTCATTTTCATTGGGTAATATCTATTTCACAAAATATTTGGTACGAATACTCCTTAATGTTACTTAAATATCATTTCATTATCACTACCTTTTATTTTTTGGGGATATAGATGTTTTCCACTTGATTTTGTGATATATATAATGATTTTCCAAAAGGCTTCTTCTTTCCAAAAGAAAATATTTTACTTATCATGAGTTGCTTTTTTTCTCTCACGAATCGCAATGATTATTAAAAATTTGTTTTGCCATATTAATTTTGGAAACCCATGTTTATTCATGAAATCATATTTGATTAAATCCTTATGAAAACCAATGTTGTCCTTTGGTTTATTTTGTGACTGTGATTATTATACATTTTATGCAGAATGCATAATTATGTAAATATTATGATGTTTCATTTGGGTTCATATTTATATTTCCCACAATTGTATTGGGTAATGTGATGTATCTCATGATATATTGTTCAAAATGAATGAACATGATGTTATATTTCTTCACAATGATGATGTTATGATTAAGCAAATTGTTATGTGAGAACATGACACTATATTTGTTCAAAACTATGAGTTTTATTTGGACATTAAGATATGATTTTTCATTTTTATTCATTTCCAAATTCCACGCCTTGATCCATTATTTCCATCATGGGGTTCATTATTATCCTATTATTATGTTATGATTATTATTATTATTTTCACTCATGTTATATTCATTCATGTACTTTAGTCATTATCTTAATGATATTTTAGTTCAACTCTTTCATTTATATATATCCAAATGTGATTACTTGTGTTAATGAGAATATAAAGTACAATAAAAAGATCGAGAATATGAAATTAAATAATTTATATGTTTTATTATGTAAATTATTTTTATAATCCTAATATTTCAAATACAATTAAACTTTAGATGATAGATTTTTAATTTTATTATCTTTATCTTTAAAATTATTTAATAGTCATGTGAGAAAAATTAGGGTCACTATAACATGACCCATGAAGGTTAATTTCTATTTCTAGAAATCACGCTTAGTGAATTTTAATATAATTTATGCTTTCAAAAGGTCTTTTGAATAATCCTAAAATTATTATCATGACCTTAATTACTCGTATAATATATGGTAATATCTTTAATAAAGTCATCCATGAATATTTCCACGTAATATCTAAAGGTTAAATTAGTCCGATATATAATGTTAGTCAATGAATTTGTATATCCTAATGGAATCACTATAAATGCATAGTGATCACACCTAAAAAAGGATTTGATTTGTATATCCTATCATTTTTTCATTAATTGTTGATATCATTATCAACAGTCATTCTTGGAGAAGAACTGATCAAATAATAGTTGATCAAATAAGTCATCAAAATAGGGTCGATGATGCTTTTTCTTGATATGATATTATTAAATTCATGATAATAAATAAAAATACACATTGACCAATAATAATTTTTATCAAAATGGACTAGCACAACCCATAGTGAAACGTTAGGGTGTATGAATACCATTTACATATTATCTTAGATTTGAATCATCAATTAATTATACTCAATTGGATCTATTTTATATTGAGACATTGAAAGAGGTATGGATCAAGATATGAGTTTTATTGAAAACATAACTTCAATATCTAGAGGTATGAAAAAAACTATTTAAGAAAAGAATTAATATACTCCTAAAAAAAGGCATATATTCAATTTTGAGTTTCTCCCCATCCATTTTAAATAGATACCACTCATGATAACATATTATGAACCATATAATAGAGTTAATCAACATTATGATTTCATTTCCATCCCTGAACCAATAAATTATCATATGTTGATTCGAGATATAAAATGTGACTACCCTACCTTTACAATTGATATGGGATCTATATTTAGAGAAATAATCCATTCCCAATATTACATAAAATCATACAATAGTGAGAATGAATATATTTATTTAAAAAATTCCCAAAAAATAAAAATGGAGTGGATTTATAGACATGATATGAAATCATTATACCATTAAATGTTTTTTTCTAATAATTAAATATATAATAATTTTGTTTGCTATGTGTTACTCTTAGTAAATTATATACATTTTGAAGTATTTTTATAATCATAATCAAAAAATACATTAACAATTATTGAGTGAATGATAAGTATAAACATTTCCACTTTCTTCTCATAATTCACTTTAGTTTTTTTATTTCATAGATTTTCTTTTTATCCCTTGGATTTAGAGGTTTTTTATGTTAGTTATAATCATTAACTCATGATCTGGTATCGTGATTATAATAATGCCTATACTCATTATAATTAATACATTAAAGAATGGGAAGTACATTAGGTTTGATTTTATTTTCACCAATTTATTAGTTGTCATATTCATATTCACTAGATAATCATGTGCTAGATGACATTCTCTTAAAAACTTGATGAATATATCTATTCCTTGGGGAATGTTCTCCTATAGTGATCCAGATTTTTTAGACATATATATTACTTTTATTTAGATGAATATTCAAGAAATTTAACAAATACATTCCTAAGGAATATAAGGGGTTTGTGTCCATAAATACTGGATAAAAAATCATTTTATTTAATCAAATATCATGAAAATATCCCATAAATATATTCCCAAATAGTACTTTTCATAAAAATACCAAACATAAATCATTCCATTAAAAAGTGTGGAAATGAAACATAAGAAATGGTGAGATTATATGCTCAGTAAGGGTAAACATGAGAGATAACAATCAATGATCATATAAAATTATAAGACAATCATAAGGGGATGTTATCTTGAAAATAACTTACATTATTCATACCCAATCAATCATGGGTTGTAAACCTGAGTCATGGATAAAAAATTAACATTTTAATATAAATGTATTAGAAGAATTAGAAATTTTCATAAATAAATCATGAACCATAATTTCATGTCATAAAAGTGTAGCACCATTATAGTTATAGAAACCACTTCATATATCAATGATCATTACTAGTTCCATCAAATAATATTGGATAAAGAATCAACACATATTTACCATATCATAATGGATTAGTAATTAACACATGTTTCCCATATTGAATCAAGAACGTTAACTTGTTTCCTATAGTGGATCAAACACATTGATTTGTTTCCCAATGAAGATCATGAACATCAAATTCTTTCCCATAATTATATAATGAGATGTATTCCTTTATCTAATGTAATAGAGGGATATGTAATTCTGGGACAAGTTATTTCATAATAAAATCCATAAATATGTGTTCTACAAGATCATAAAATAATCATCACATCATCATGCCATAACCTGAACAAGGATAATGGAATTCAGAAACATTTCATAAATTCTTTATTTAATAACATATGAAAAATAAATTGGTTTCACAAAAATCACATCATGATAATTATAAACCATCTATAAAAATAATAAGGATTTTATAATTATATTGTAGCCCCAAAAGATAATAATTATCATTAAAGATAATATTAAAGATAAAATTTAATTTAAAAGATCATTGAAATTTTTCTTGAATCATTTTGAAACAAATACATTAAAATTTAAAAATTTCCAAATTATTACGTTTTTTTAAAATAACCATGGAATTTTTAATTAATATTCAAATAATTGATTTTTCATGATGGTGGGAAATTTCATTCATTCCAAGTTCACTCAAACAAATACTCTTTTTATTTTTCTAGCAAAAATACAAAAGTACTTCATTTGGAAAATGATAATAATATTCCAATAAATCAATTTTATAAAAAATAAAACTTGGGTAAAAATAAATTTAAATAATTATAGTATAATTTTAAACAATTTTTGAAAATATTTGAGGGGGAACATGTACATAGAATAAATATGATTTTCGACCGAAGAGTGAAATAATGTCTATTTTTCTAAAAGCATTCATTCAGTTTCTTGAGTCCATAAAATGAGAAAATGAAAAGAAAATATGTAATATCAACAAATAAATATATGAAATGAAAAATTTAAGAGATAAATTATATAAGTAACATATAATTTCCCAAAAAAATATTATGTATAAAAAAACTCGATTAAAATCAGATTATAACATAAATCCGTTACCTTAATTGTCATATTTATTTGTATGAATTTTAACCTCCATTATAATAAATATATACTTTTTCTAACTATATTGTATAACCATATCTATCATATCATTTATGATTTAATTATGATATCTTATCACCCTTTTATTAACCATTTGTTAATGAAATAACTATTTTGGGTGATAACTGCTTCGTTTTTCAAGCATGTTTCAGTTTGGAAGTCCCGATCCTTATACATTGAAAAAAATAAAAAGTATACATATTTTTAATAATTATATATATATCATACATAGTAATTATATATTTATATTCATCCATAAAATCCAGTGATTGAAAAATAAATTACACCATTTCTTGAGAGGGTATATCATACGTCTACTTGACCACTGTTTCCATTTTTCAAAGGATGGAAAAAAAGAAATATAAATAATAATTATAAATTAAGGAATAATTATTATATCATATATATCATATAAATTTATTAAATATATACCTATTACTATCAATGTCAAAATAAAAATAAAAATGAATCACTTCACTTCATGGAGGTGGTAGTCCGCACATACCCATGAAGGACATTATCGCTTTCCAACAAATTGAAAGGTAGGAAGGTAGGTAAGATATTATAAATAAATAAGAATAAAAATATGAATAATATCATATATAAATATTAAATATATCATTATAACCATCAATTAAATATTGTGATTAAAAATTATTTACACCACTATGTGGAGATAAGAATCTATATGTACATATGAGCGATGTTTTCAGTTCTATAGTACGTAAACAAGGTGAAAAAAGGTTATACTTTAATAATAATAAAAATATTATTATATTGAATACAATGAAGTGGTTATTTTATAATGGAAACCATATATTTTTGTGAGGTATAATAGGGAATTAAATACAAAATGTTCAGTAAAGAGTTTGTGCTTTTGTTGAAAAACCACATTTGGATTTCACTCTATGCCTTAAAGGGGTTCTATTTAGGGAATAACAAAATCCATAAAATGTGGTAAAGGAATATAGGATGATATTAGATCATTACATATCCAATATACTGGGCTCATAGTGGTGTAATTAAAATAGAAAATGGGTTTCTATTTATAAGGGAGGGAAAGGACACACTTGGAATTACAAAAAGATTAATGTTTAATTATGTTATTCTCTAGGAAAATGACTCCAAATGGTTAGATATTCTAAAAAAGAGTATAAGGTCTAAATATAATCATCCAATGAAATTTAGATAGGTTTTAGTATCATTTTAAACCATATATTTAGGTTTAATACCTTGGTTTACCAAATTTAATCTTAACTGTGGTAATAAATTTTTAATATAAAAGGGTTATAATTTTACTTTAATGGTGGAAATTGGATATTAAATGGAAAATGGATTAAATTTCAGGCCACATATTATCTATTTTTTCATATTTCTTGTTTTTATTATTTTAAATTATTTAATAAAATATAATTTTCATAAAATATCATTAATATCATTTGCGACACTATTCATTTAATTTGACATTATAGACATCAAGAAAATGGATGAATAAAAATTAAATACTTTTAAACAATACTATTATGTTATATTTATCTAAAAAATTCAAGGAAAATAACAAATTACCCAAATTGTATTACTTATAATATTTTTAAATCATTTATTTTATTTTTCATCTAATTCAATAAATATTTTATTGGGGTTTCATACACATTTAATAAAATTATTAAATTGAAAAAAATTAAAAATAAATTACCATGATAGAAAAATTTATTAATATTTAAAATAAAAATTTAAAAATGAACGGAAATTTTTTATCCTTATGAACTTTTTTTAATAATATTAAATTTTGAAGAGTGAAATTTGGTTTTTATTCTTTTATTAAATTAATATAAAAGTCATAATCAAATAAATATTGCCCAAAGTGACCATCTATACAAGTCATGAATGTAAATGAAAAAAACTCTAAAATTAGGATAAATTCATGTTTTAGATAAATGTTAACGCCTTATGTCATATTTTAACCATATTTTACCCATTTTACCCTTATTGAAGGGAAACAATTTACTATGGTTAAAATTAATATGGAAAAAAACATAACAAAACAAATTTAAAAATTTGATCATCCTGATTCCAAATACAGAATTTTTTTTTCAAGATTCAAGGTATATAACGGTAAGAAGTTCTTTTTAAAATTAGTGTAAAAAATGTGACAAAACTGTTTTTTATTAAATTACATTTTAAGAGTAAAACTAGATATATATTCTTATATCATGGCTGTAAAAAAATATCAGATGAATGTTAAATTTTTTATACAAATATATTATATAAATATCATTAAAATAATTTACAAATAGTGATGAATTTAATTTATTGAAGTAAAACCACTTTCTATGTAGAAAAATAGTTTTTCAGAAAACATCACTTTTACATTCAAATGAATTTTATTATCATTTCAAATCAATAGATATCTAGGGATTTCATTTTATACATTTGTAAACTCTAAATTTTTATAATTTATTCATTCATAATCATATGCTCATATACAATTGATTAGTTATAAAATAATACTTCATTATGGTGTATTTACACTCAGGTTTCTGTGTATTACAAGTTATTGAAGAAATTAAATTTATCTAACGAGAAATATGTCATAAAATCTCAGGGTGATACACTATACACCTCATAAAATGAATTTTTTTTCTTTAAAATCCCATCACATTAATATTAAAAATGAGGTTATATATGCTTCATCACATCCATGGTTCCCAAGTAGCTTCCTTTAATTTTTGGTTTCACCATAAAACATTTACTACATTAGTGATCTTGTTTCCTAGAACATTCACTTTATAATATAGAATCTCTAAAAATTGTTACTCATAAGAGAGATATTTCAATAGTGTTAATAATTCTGAGTTCAATATATGTGAAGGATCTTGAATGCAATTACTCTAGAGAGATACATGGAATTTTGTCATGAACATGACAAATATTCGGTAGAATTTCCCAATGATAATATACTTTGACAACATGACATATAATTTCAATGGGACTGATATATATACGGATTCACATTCCCTTATTTCCAAATCCCATAACCTCATTCCATGTATATATTTATAAAAATAAGATTTTCAACATCTTTGAACTCCAAATCATCCTAAAAAATGACATGATATATTTTATATTGAATCTAAGTTAATATTATATTCTACTAAATGTATCTAAATTATTATCTCATTTCCTCAGCTAGATCAGATCCCAATAGATTTATTTCTCCAACACTATCCTAACATGTTGATCTTCTGCACGTCCTACTATATAGTACTTTATAAGGATCTATTTGAATGCTCAAGTGAAATATATTATTGTGAGAAAAAATTACTAAAGTATGGTGTTGATCCAAACCAACATGGAAATACATAAAACAAGCTCTCAAAATTTCATATAGAGTTTTGATGGTCCTACTAGATTAATCATATATTTATGGATGATATGGAGAAGTAAAACTCAACTCTATATCCATAACCTATTAAAGACATCTCCAAAACATTGTAATTAAACTTATATCCAGACCAGATATAATAGAATGGTGTACTCTATTTAATATTAACACATCCTTAATTCCTAACAAGGAAATATAATCAAGATATAAATATTATGTAATGGAAATGAAGTGCTCAAAATTTATAAGTTAACCAATAAAAAACCAAATATAATATGGTCGTTAAATGTTTTGGGGAGTCTTAAAATGAAATTCATGATATTGTTTTCATATTTCCATTTAGATATAGGTAATGAATATAATACACCCTTTGAATGAAGTCCCTTTGTCTTAATTTTCTAAAAAACTAGGCATCTAGATTAATACTTTGAAATATATATTTTCATATATTCCTATAAGAAATACTCTTTATATCTATATACATTTCCATACTTCCCAGATGAATATAGAATGATAAACTATGATCATTATCCAACACACCCTTCTTCAAATTTGGCATGGACATAATACATACACAGTTCCTAAACCTTATCATTTTATCATAATCAAATTTTATCTCAGGAAAACATCTCCCTTTATTCTATAGTTATCAATATTTTCTCTATGTCTATTTAATTCTCATAGGGATAGATAGTCAAACTTTCATTTGAAAAAGATAAGAACTATCCCCTTTCCTTAGGATTTCAATTTTTTTAAATTCCATAACTATTGGATTTCATTTTATCCTCAACATAAGTAAGAATATACAATCATTTCGACTCAAATCATATGAAACTTTTTTCTTTCCCAAGGCTGTAATGTATTGAGTAGTCATAAAATTTAATAAATTCTAAAAATATTTTTTAGTACATATTCAAATATATTTTTGTGAATATATACTTACAAAAAATTTATCCATATATATGTCACAAATTTAAGAAAAAATATAATACCTAAATATATTCGATGAGAATATTATCTCTCCTAGATCTAAATCAAGATTCAGATAATTTTTATCATGTATTTTCAAATGGAATGAGGATTATTCTATTACCATTTATTTATGAATAAGGAAAAAATAACCCCTTATTTGATTCAATCACTATAGATCCAAAACCCTTCTACACTATAGGGTTGTGTGATCATATGTGCACTGGCCAAAAATCTTTTTTTGTTCCTTGAAGTTATCTTCACATTCATTTAAGAACATAAAATTAACCCTCTTCTAATTAGACTTGGTGATTTGATTATATAGCCATGGGGTATCTCTAATAAATCATATAAAATATCCAAACACCTGATAAAAACTATATATTTTGATTAACATGGTTGGTCTAAGTCATTTCTCAACATCTTATGTGTTTGAAGGAGCTACTGATATACCCTCACATGAGATTTTATAATCTAATAATGAAATCTTTTAAAGGTAATATTTGAACCTCATAATTTTTCCATTAAAACTATCCTTACTTAGGGTCTTCAGCAAATTTATCAAATGATCTTCATGATCTTCCTTTCTCATTTAATATATAATAAAAACATCTAAAACTACCAAAAACTGGTCAATGTAACCTGAAAAGACTATATTTATTAAATACATGAAGATAACAAGTGAATTAGTGAGTATAAATAGAATTAATATAAATCACTAATTCCCAAAACATTCAAAGAAGGTGGTATTGGGTATATCCTCATTTTTAACCATCAGTTGATGACATCCACAATGCATGTCAAATTTAGAAATGTATTGTGATTCTCATAATTGATCAAGAAACTATTGACATGAATTATATGATACTCATTATCTAAATTGATATTATTATGTTCGCAATAATCAATGAAAAGACTCATTGAACCATATTTATTCTTAACAAAAGGAAAAATGTCAACCCATGGGGCCACAATAGGGTGTATGAATCCCTTATCAAGATTCTCCAAGAGTTCCTTCTTTAATTCCTTCAATTAAATTAAGGTAATTTTATAAGTACTCTGTGAAATAGGTGTAGTACTTGGTATGAGTTCTGTTGAAAACCCAACTTCATGATTCAAAGAAAGATTAGTAAACTCTTTTATAAATACAAAAAAACCCCATACCAATAGGTTTATCTTGAATGTTGATTTTCTCCCCAACCATATAATATAAATAAAATTCATAAATATGAATCATTACCGATAAGATATTCGTAATATCTATTGGAACTTTGTATTCATCATCACACTGAGAAAAATCATCAGTTCATTTAGAATATGAAACATGGTTACCCTTATTTGAAAATTGATATGTGATATCAATAAATAAATCCAATCCATGCATATAATCACACCAAATTTAACTAATGATATAATAAAAATATTTTAAGTTAGAAATATCCTATAAAATTTAATCAAAAGGATGTATGGTGTTAAGATACGACCATCATACCAATATATGTTTTCACAACTAACTCAATATATAATAATTGATCTGAAAATTATATACCCTTTTAAAATTACTTTGATATAAATGACTGGGTGTATTCATAATCAAATAAAAAATTAGATATTTTGGAGTGGATGATAAGTTTTCCTTTCACCATATCATTCACAAAACCGTCATTGGCAGTCATGATCACATGATATTTCAATTTTCATTGATATTTAGAGGTTATTGATGTCGATAATCATTATAAACCTTCATATTTGTTCATTGTTTAGGATAATTACAATACTCCTTTCATTTAAAACATTAGGGTATGATAGGTGAATTATTTGAAAACATATTTTCCTCTATGACATTATTCTGACCATTCATGACCTTTTGATAGTCACGTGCTTTATGATTAACCATTCCACATTTAAGGAACAAACGAATTCCATTTAAGTAAATATGTTGATATTTATTCCCACATTTATAGATTGTTTATGGAAGAGATTTTTTCAACAATTTATTTATTTTAGTTTTTAGGATACTCAGAATTTATTTTCTTATGAAAATAATAAAAAATTAGAGAATATTTAATTTCCATTTCTATGTTGACTGCACATAAATTTATTTCTTCATTGATAGTAATGTATCATATAGCTAACCCCTATCAAATAATTCGAATTAAGTCACTAATGAATCAACTTATTTTTCATTCATCGCTAATGATTAATCCAAATGTATAACATTCATGTCTACACAGGTAACCTATGATCATTTCCCGATGCACCCAAGGATCCAAATGTTCCAGGTTTATTCAAAACCATTTCCAAAAACATTCTCAAATTTAATAGATTACCATTTCTACCCAAGATAATACATTATAACAAGAAAATATATAAAAAATGAATTATAAACACTTTCATAGTTCCACCAACCTCAGGAACAATTGAAACATAACTAACTTCAACAAAAAGGATCCAAAAACCATAGACCGAACTTTTAAAGATAATGAATAATAATAAAATAAAAAGGATCAATATAAAAATTCAATAGATCAAGAATATAAAACCCAGTTGTAGCCAACACCACCATTTTTTGAAAAGGATAAAATGAAGCAAAAAAGAACACTTACCCTGAGATACGCTCCCAAAAACCAATGATGATAAATCACTAAGCAAGAGATACACAAAGAGAAATGTTCCCTAAAATCACATTGGAGAGCTCCATGGTCTCAAGAGAGAAGGATTCAGATGACTGTACCATGATTTAGGCATGAAACACATTTAAAAATGGTGTATGAGATAATCTCATGTTGTCAAACCCTTTTATGGTGTGAAATAACACAAATAAACGATATACTGAAAAATGAATTGATTTGGATTAAATTTAATCTTGATCATGAATTTCATTTTTTTAACGTCATTAGAGACAAGTAAACCTTTCATTCCTTGAATCAACTTACAAAATCTTCCCGATAACTAATTCATGATTTTTAACCCTTTTAAATAATGAATATGCACTAATGACTGTGAAAATACCAGATTCTACACAAAAACCCAAACCAATTATAGTGTTCCCCAAACTCAAGGAAAAACTACAAAGAACCCTGAAAAATGTATTCCCAAACTCCATTAATTAAATAGAAAACATACATTCAAGTACCATATGTAATTTCCCCCCAAATATTATACCCATTCCCTTGAATCATTAAATGCACAAAAAAAGAAACTAAAAAACAATAAATAAGGCATACCTGACGAAAGGTAACACGATGTTATAATCTCCCCACTAAAAATGGTTTATGCCCCCATAAATTCTTCAATATTATAGACTCTCAAAATTTTAAGTCCAGTGCTTCCTTGTCAATAATTCATTCTCCCACATCTTATGGATATCTCCTCTACAATACCATAGAATATAAATCATAAGAATCATTAAACCACACAACAAATTCTCTCGGTGATCCATAATCTGACTAGTTACTCAACTATAGTGATATTATGATCAATATTGACATCCCCCCATTCCATCAGATTGGAAGGATCTGGTCAATACCTCATAAAATGAGATATAAGAAACACAACATTGGCGTAAGTCAAATGAGATGGTAATTCCAACTTATATGACACCTTTCTTTGTCATCCAATTATATCAATGGGTCCCAAAAACTTGGGTGCCAAATTACCATAATTACCTAACTGAAAATGTCCCATGTGATTTGAAACTTTAAGAATGACCAGATCTCTAAAATCAAAATCTAGTGGCTAGAAATGATGCCCCTTATAAGATTTACGACAACTTTTTCCCATGATCAATCTCTTCCAAATCAACCATACACATTTCTTTGTCTCTTAAATAAGACTTGAACTAACCAAGGGAATCTGTTCTAATTATTCCTTGTAAATTGGAGATCAACATAGATTCTCATACAAATACTTGAAGGAAACCATTTTAATCTAGTCTTGAAAAATATTTTTATAGGAAAACCTTACCAATGGAAAATGTTTACCAAGAACCATAGAAATCGAACACACAAGCATGAAATATATCCTCATGAACCTAGATAGCTCTGTCTATTTTTCAATCCATATTTAGAAGATATGTTGTGAACAATTTTATTGTGAAACCCATAAAAACCTGAAAAAAATTCCAAAACATAGATGTGAACATCATTTCCCTATTTGAAACAACCATATATGGATCTCCATGTAGTCTCACAGTATCTCAAACATATAAATCTCCAATATATTCAACCTTTATCAATTCCTTTATATGTAGTAAATGTGTTAATTTTTTTGATTCGATCAATGATCACCAAAATCACATCCTCCCCAAAGGGATTCCATGGTAAAATAACTATAAAATGTTGGAGAATATCATACCATTTCAATACACGAAAGGGAAAGGGATGTAAAAAACTATCAATACTCTTCTACTCCACCTTAATTATATGGAAATTAGGACACCATGAAACGAAATACACAATCAACTGTCTATTTTCTGACTACAAATGTTGATGTCTCAAATCATGGTACATCATAGTAGTACATGGTTGTATAGGACAATAAGAATAGTGTCCACTTTCCATCAACTCATTCCTCATGGAAATCAAAAAGGAAAACCTAATAAAAAAATAAAAAAATATAAATTTGTATATTTATACCACTTACGTGAGGAATCACCACCATAAAAGATTTTACTAATGCATTGGAACATAGGGTTCGATATCTTCTCAAGATAAACTCTCTCAAAAAATGATGATTTGGTCTTCATTGAATATGGATATACCTTCCCACTATCTTATTTTATTCCCATGATTATCTCAGGAAACAAACTCTTCAAAGACCACTCTTCCACTGACTCCTTCACTACATGGGTTGGTAATTTCATTACTAGTGAATCAGGGACCACATTTAATTTCCTGAGAGTTTAAGAAATATTAATGTTAAAATATAATAATACTCTATCCAATGTATCTATCGCATGTTTAGATCCATTTGATTGAAAATTATCTCAGACTCTTATGATCAGAATATATCATAAGTAGTTCCCTAAGGAGGTAGTGATTCCAAGTTTTGAGTTCATGCATAACCAGTTCCAACTGAAGATCATGGGTAGGGTAGTTATTCTCACGAGGGATTAACTTTCATGTGCCATATGCTACCACCAATATCCCCAACATAAATAAACACCCCAAACCCACGGTCGATGTATCATAAAAATATCATTACCCGAACCTGGTACTGACAAAATTAAAACTAGATCAAAAGTTAATCCCACATGCAGTTCCTCAAAATATATATAACAATTTTCATTCCAATAATACATTATACCATTATGGGTATCATCTTTAATTAGAGATGAAATCTTGTAGAAGTCCTGAACAAACTAGATGTAATTACCAGCCAACCCCAAGATACTTCATATATGAAACTCATTTTTGTGCATTTCCCATGGCATAACTTCATGTACATTTTTAGGATATATTGAGACTCCCATCATATAATTAATATTCCACATAAATTTTAATTATTGAATCCAAAACTCACACTTATATACGTTACCATATAAATGATGTTCCACCAATTATTTAAGAATGGTATCGACATAATATGTTTGTTATGCCTATGACTTGGAGTAAAACAAAATATCATCCACAAAACCATTAAAAAAATTTCAAAGTCACTGAATGAAGTATTTCATCAATAACATAAACACCACAAGAGCATTAGTTAGTCCAAATGGCCTATCCAAAAATGTTAAATTACAATACCAACTCTTAGACATTGTTTTAGGTATATCCTCTACCCATACTCTCAACCAGTGGTACCCTGAATACAGGTAAATATTTCAAAACAATGGAACCCCTATAAGAAGATCATGGAGATCATAAATCCTTGTTAAGAGATTTTTTTATGGTAACCTAGTTTATCTTCTTATAGTCAATTAAATTATGTGGATTATGTCTTCCTTCTAAGAAAATAGGAATGAAGAACCCTATAGTGACATTATAAGAAAAATAAATCCCTTATTACTGGGATCCTGAATTTGGGCCTTTAGTTCTGCTAAATCAGAAGACACAATGTGGTAAGATAGAATAAAAATGGGAATCTTTCTATAGGGAAGGTTAATAATAACATTAACCTCTCTTTTTGAGGGTAAACCTGATAAATCATCTAGAAATACCTCAATGTACAAACAATACTACTGGTATTTGACTTCCCAAAAAAGGTCAACAATATCAAGAAACATCTCTAAGAACTAGCACAAGATCACCCTATTAAAATTGAAAAACATGCCCATACCTTCATGATATAGAGTCCCTCTCACCCTGAAAAACATGAGTGACCCCATAGAAAGATAAGAACTAAACCTGATAGTGATAACAATCTATTTGGGACATAAAACTAATCATCTAATCCATGTCAATAATCGACTAAACAATTTGAAGATTAAACCCCAAGAGGTCCCACTTTGCCTCATAATCTGCCATCATCAGATGACATAATGGGCACCTAAAACCTTGTTTAGATTTCTTTATCAATGGTATGAAAAGACCCAACAAGAAATAAACAAGTTCAAATATTAAATCCAACAGATCAATTATCATTGATGATATAAAATAACAAGTAGCGCCCATAGGAAATAAATCTATAACCACAAAAGATGTAATATATAACATACCTCTAATAGTTGCGGGCATTTCCTTAGATTCAATTTCCATATACTCTATTACATAATTTTTTCTACTCTCATTTCCTCCATGATACTTATTAGCCAAATAAACATTCCCCTTATCTAGGGGTTTTGAGTCACAAACCTTGAAAGCATCGGTACAAACCTGTGAGCCCTTGGTGAATATGGATCCGACCTTACTTCCTTGGGACATCCAATCTCAAAAAAGTTTTAGATGGATATATTTTCCATAATAAGGAAATTTCTAGGAAGCCTCTATATAATTATTCTTGGTATGAACATAGTAGCTACACTGATAGAAAAAACCTAATCCTAGGATGAAAAAGACCCCAAAACTAGTCCTATATAAGACTAGAAACAATTGGACATCATTTTCTCATCATAAGATACACCCTTGCTAAAAATAGTAATAATTAATGATCCTACCAAAAATGTCTTTCTAGATAGGCCATACTCTACCAATGATACATAACCTAACACCTACATAAATGTTAGAAGGATCATGATATTCAACATCTACCAAATATCTGACCTCAATCCCAACTCAATCCTCTGAGCCTTTAGGTACTCATTAGTGACAAGATCTAGATCCAGATACACCATCTCAAAAAAATAGTTATAATAATATAGAATGGTACACTACCCTCACACAAATTTCAAAACCTCTAGGTTCTTCCATGCACATAATGACATAGGATAAAATTGGGGATTGAATATTTCTTTTAAAGAAGCTTAGGTAAGATTCTCTTGGAACATAGTTTTCACAATTGTATCCCACCATATACTTTATAGCCCTTAAATAATATGTATAGAAATATCCCACTTTAGAGTCATAAGGAGTCTTCGTGAAGTATAAAATCCTCTTAGTCCACTAAATCCATTATTCATATTTCTATAGTCCTTTTTCTCCATAGAATTAAGATTGTTACTATTTCCTCTAGAATTGGGGATGACCTCGTTGATTTAAGGTTCAAACATTCCAATCAGTTTCTAATGGGATAGTTCGTAGAACCGGAAACATCCAATGATTCCATATCCATTTGGACCTACTTTACAAAGGTAGTCAGTCATTAGTTGTGAACTGACGAGGCTTAGGAATTTGCATTGGTCGAGAGGATGGGAGGTCGAACTCATCACACCTTTTTGAGGGGAATTATTGTCTACTCTGGGACTCTATTTATAGATTTATGTTATGTTCGTGAATCCTTATTATATTACAATTTGTAAAATGATATTTTCTTTAGATCTGACAATCAATGATTAAATATGTAGGGAATTTTAGAGAATCTTTTATATGTATTCGATGTTCTTAATCAAGGAGAATCATCTGTATTTGTTAGAGATTCTTAGTCAATGGTATCCTTCAAAACATAAATTTATCTTGGTTATTATGATGACCATACTAGTTTTAAAGCCACTAAGTGGGTCACTTGAAGTTTATTGTCATTCCGAAGGACATTAATTATTTCAAAGTTGGGATCGTACCCGTAGATGGGCTACCTACGTATCCTTTGTTTTAGAAAAGGAATCAGAACCCACGTAGTTTGAGAAAGGGAGAATGATGTTTATGCACAATTGATGGCTCAAAGAAAGATGTCATAATTACTTTTACACTCTAATCTCACGTGAGTCATGCTCGGTGTGAGAAACAAGAGCTATTGGTAAAATCAGACAATTTTGCAACGAAAGATGAAATCATGAGAAATGATGTGGGTCTTATGTATGTATGACTGCCTAGAATAAATGAAGATTAAAAGTTACTTCAGGGAAAAAATCCAGGAACAGGGTCCATAAAGGTATATGTTCATTATGGAGATTTAGAAACTATAATATTGGGTCTTACTCTTAAGGAAGATTCCCAAGTTAATAGGGGACTTATGATTGGGTTTTACTCCTAAGAAGGAAGCCTAGATCAAAACAATTATAACTGGTCAAGAGAAATTAAGACTGGGGCTTACTCTTGAAAAGGAGGCCGAGGTTAAAGGGATTTGAAAATTAAATGGGACTTGGGGCTTACTCTTAAGGAGGATTCCCATATTTGAGATTGTGACTTACTCATGAAAAGGAGGCCCAAGTTAAGAGAATTACGGTTGGGGCTGACTCCTAATGAGGATGCCCATATTTGGGAACATTAAGACTACAGCTTACTCCTAAGAAGGATGCCCAGATTAGGGGACTTGGGGCTTACTCCTGAAAAAGATGCCCAAATTAATGAGGACATGGGGCTTACTCTTATGGAGGATGCTCAAAATCAATTGGAATTATTACTGGGGCTTACACCTAAAATGGAGGCCCAGGAATAGGGTTCTCTCATCTTAAAGGATGAGGTTAAATGAATGAAATCTCTAATTTTAGTGACATAAAGATGTATAAATCACTAGGTTTTGAGAGATTTTCCATAGATTTCCTTTCAGATAAGGAAGTCAAATCAAGAAATCATGCCATAAATGGATTTGAATACTGTCTTGAAGACTGAATCTGTAATAGGAGAGGGGGAATGGCATAAGAGAGATGAAATGGGCAGGAAAGGCACCCAAAGACCGGGGCGCGCAAGTCCTGGCAGGCACGCAGGTACTGCGTGGGCACGCAAGTCCCTGGCCACGTAGGTATACCTGCACAGCACATGGGTACTTGCGCGATTGTTAACCAATAGGGTAATACTAGGGAAATCCTTGACCAAAGCCTTTAGAATTATCCGGAGGTACTTCCAGAAGAGGGGCGCACAAGTTTTAATGAATATATAAGGAGGCGCGCAAGTATGTTCATTTCCCTTAAGGGTAAAACACTTTAGGTGCACAAGTGTTAGTGAATTATAACACTTAGACCTTACTCCTCTTGTTTAGACCTTCCATTCTAGGTAAATAATTACCTTAGAAGTGTTCGGAATACTTGAAGAAGAGACTTGGGCGTTCAGAGCTCTGTATCTGAATTCTGGAAAAAAATCCTCTCTCAAATGGGGGGCCCACCGGGGGGATTTATAGGCTAGAGAAGTCCCTGGGCGGTTATCACTTAGGACGTGCAAGTCACTTGTGCGACCATTTGGCGGCGCGCAAGTATACTTGCGCGACAGTAAGGGAACTTGTGCGACCCTAGATCCTTTGACTCATTTTTCATTCCGTTGTTGTTTTTTGATGCTTTATTCAAAGGCAGAATCACTTTGTGCAAAGTTATTTCCCTTTCCATTCTTTTAGACAGTATGACAAAAAGAAGCGTCAACAAAAGACCCCCCTCAAACTTGGATCTGAAAGAAAAAGGATGTGACTCTGAGGAAAAGAAGAAAACAAAAGGGAAAGAGGCGCACATGTGTTCACCGAGCAACCATCATCGCGTAGGTGTGAGTCACGCAGGGCTGGAGCGCACTGGCTGTAGGCGCGCAGGTGGCCGACCTGGCCTCTATATATGCGCTTATTTGTCATGAATTTCACAGAACTTTGGATATTTGAGCTCTTGCCACATTGGTCATCTCCACCGCGCAAGGTTTTCTCTTTTCCGCTTTTCCATTGTTGTCGCACTATTGTCAAGGTATCTGGACCTTCCCAGTGATACTTGCACGCCAAATACTTGTGCGACATATCCACACTTGCGTGCCAAGTTTAGACTTGCGTGCCTTAATGCCTTTGCTATTTTTTGTGAATTCCTTCACAAATTTTATGAAAAATAAACCCATTAAGAGTTAATTTATTCATCCTTTCTGCAGATTCAATGGCTCCTAAGAGAATCGGAACAACTGATGAACTGGCGAGAAAAAGAATTGATGATATGATGGATATCATTGGCCATGATTAATATACTATATGTGATAGCACTCTTCCGGATTTGGCTAAGTATTTGAAGAAATATCACTTTGATTTCCCACAAAGCACTTATCTGCCTTTGTATCGCTATGGTCATCTGTGAGAAGTCACTCTTCAAGAAGCAAAGAACAATCTCCCATTTTTGTGGTTTTAGAATTACACCCACTTTGCTTCAACAAATATATCATGTGGAGGAGGATTTATAAATGCAGGAACAGTGGAGAAGGCCCACATGATGCATCATAACCCTTGTATGCCAGATCTAAAACCTCATAAGCCTGAGCTGCAACCACATTGTCATCTTTCAATCTTCCGAAATGATCAGATGGATCAATCCAAAGGCTGGAAGAAAAGTTGGGACTTCCGTCCTGGGGGAGGTATGAAGCCAAATTGGATGTGGTCATACTGGTGCGACAAACCTGTGTAGAGTTTGTCGAGGATCTGAAAGGAGTGGCGATATACGATGTTGTCTGGGTTGGGAAAACATACGTTTATAGACATGATAACTTTGTGCCGGAGATAGTCAGCCACTGGAGCTGAGAAACCAATTCATTCCATCTGACTCATGGAGAAGTAGGCATCAGTCTGTGGGATGTCCACAGGATCTCAGGGGCTCCAATTTTGGGCGACATGTATGATGAATTCATTCCTCCCAAGGTGACTTGGAATGATTCAGAGAAGACTCCTACTTTAGCTCAGGAATTATTTAAAATCATCTACAGGCTCAAGTGTTCAGAGACCTCCATAACTCATTCTAGAAATGATATTCATCTGGAGGAGTGGATGAATATATTTCTTATTAAGAAGAATGAAAAGGAGCCAACAGAGAAAGAAATGAAGGAGAAAGGATCCAAGAAAGGGAAATCCAAGGATAAGAGGCCCACCCGTCCTACCACCTGCCCAAAACCTGAGAAGAGGGGTGCTCCTGGCACATTCTGGCCAACTCTAGAAGTAGGAGAGTTTGAGAAATGGGGATATTAGGTGAGTCAAAGGATCCCAAAGAAAACTCATCTTGCGGGCTTCTTGGCTTTGTGGCTTGGCGTTTCTCTCTTGTGAGTCAGGGATTCGAAAGGAGGCATCAGGCCAGGGACCTTCGTCATTGCGGCAAAGTTGGCTGAGGGACAAATGGTTGGGTTGGCTACCCCCATTTTAGAAAATATTCACAGGATTTTACTTCATGTCTTCATAGGTAAATCTCCTTTAAGAATATTGGGACCATTCCATGTTTTATGGTGATGGATAGCCACTCACTTTAGGACTTACAATGTACAGAATGGATTAAAAATTCCTGGAAGTTCTTTCAGGCCGTCAGTGCAAGCATTCTCTGTAGTTTCTCCATTAGATCTTAATTCCTATAACATGAAAGAGAGTCTGATCATGTTTAAGGAATTCAACTTCTTTCCCTATGGAAATCCTCCAAATGGGAAGTTTGTTGATGATGGAACAACCCACTTGGATTTGAGGGCATACATGCTAGCATGCAGATATGGTGTGCTAGTTTCTAGGATTGACGGAGAAATTATATGCAAGGCTTATGCTCCATATATATTTTCACGTCAATTCATGATTCTACAACATATTTCTATATCTCCCCCAGTACATGTCAGGTTAGAGCATCGTCCGATGGTTTCTTTGCAACTATGGCTGCTGACATCAAGGGAGAAGACTGGGGCAGTATTCGATCTACCAGTTGAAAAAGCGGCACATAAATTGACTACATGGTATGCCGAGAACTGGATAGAATCATACCCTTAAGGGGTGCTAAATCACCCAGTTTTTCAAGTGGGGAAAAGGAAGGGGACTGTAGAGAAATAAACCCTTCCTCATGAAGGTGATGCTTCCCCACCTGAAGCTAATTCGCCAGATTCCACCTCTAGGACTGATTCAACGGATTCCCATGATGGGGATGATGAGGAAAAATAAGTGGCAAAGTGGCCTCATGCCCAATATAATCATTTGGTTAGAATCAAGAGACCTACTCCATCAACTCCTAGTGAGTTAATTCATTGTGGAAATTTAATCACTACTACTTTATAAAGCAATAAGTCTTATTTTATTATTCAGTATCTATAGTTGCAGGAACTGGGAAGAAACTGATATCAAAGATTGTAGGATCATCCTCACAGCCTTAATATCTTAGACCAGAGGCTGTCCAGACATGATAGAGTTTATACTGTGGTATTGAGACTGCCTGGCAGGGTTTGTGTGAGGGTCTAAAACTCCCTAGAATAGGGAATCTTCTGGCATCTACAAATATCCAATACGACGATAACACCAATGAAGTGCGAGCTTACATAAGAGAGATGGAAATTCTCATATATGCCACTGATGAGTCCATTATTTTCACCAGGTGGGTGAAGGAAATGATTGATCATGGCACCACTGAGGGGGCTGGTGGTTCTGGAGATGAGGAGTGGCATGATTATGTGGCTCCTGAAGATGTAAGTTTTATTTTCTTATTTTCTTTGCAACTTGATTCTAGCCGATGAATTGTTACTTAAGGAAGTTATTTTCTTCATCTTGCATCTTGCGAAGAGAGGAACTACTGAGGTTCCTTTGCCACAGTATAGCCCTGGTGGTACTTCCACCGGGGTTGCTGCTGAATCTCCTCGCAAACCGGGCGAGATATCTCCAGGCCAGCAAGCCATGAATGAGGAGTTGGACATGGCTTTCCATTCGCCAATTCAAGTTCCAATAAGGGAGATTGCGGACACTCCCAAAAATCCAAAAGGACAAAGGCGTCTAAGGAGGAAGTCCACCACTAAACGCTTTATCAGTAGTGGTAAGTCCTTCGGATAATCATGAATTTTAAACCATGAAAAAGATTGATCATTTTCCTTGGGATTACAGGGGCTTCTTAAATTTCACCTCTGAGGGAAAGGACTGATCCTCCTTTAAGGACCACATAGGGTGCTGTGGAATAAACTCAAATTCAGGCTGACTTGGCTACTTCTGAAAAGGAGCCAACATCTATTCCCAGTACAGCTCCTACTACTGCCACAAGTAGAGAAGAACCTGCACCAGAATCACTGGCGGACGCGACAACAGAATCTTCCATCCTTCCTGAAGAAGTTGTCCAGGGTCAGGTGCTGCAGAATGAGGGTCTCCAAGAGGACACATCAAATGCTCCCACTGGTGAGACTAACCAGGATTTTGAAATATCATTGGATGAAATGATGAATTGTGGCATGTATTTAGAAGAATTTTATGATCATTCTAAGTTATCATGTGATTTAGAAGACCTTGGGTGTGAGTGTTATCCTTTTTCTATTAAATTTTCTTATAATTTACACTTATAATCATGACTGAAAATAATATACAGTTCGATCCATAAAAGTTGTTGAACTACCAATGCCTGAAGAGGGTGTGGACATTGATGTCAACCCTACCATTGCATAAACATTATCTCAAGTGGATCTAAATCCAATAAACCCTCCTAAGACCCATTTTGAAGATCCTGTTGAAACTAGGAAAGATGGGTATGAGTCTTCTAAAGCTGCTGATCTTCTATTAGGTAATGATTGACACATTTTTCTTGTAATTGTACTTAATTTTCAAGACAACGAACTATCATTGTTCTATGAAACTAACCATACTTTTAATTGATCAAACAGGGATATCAAAAATAATTGCTAGAACTAGAGGTGAGGTATCAACTTCCGCCCAAACAACAGTTGAAGGTGAAGAAATTAGTGTCAGGGGGAATGAGCAGAACATGGAACTTCCTTAAGTGAATTAATCCTAGATTACATGCCCCCTTGTGATGATGATGTCGAATCAGACCCAGAGGTTCTTAAGGCGCTAAGCTTTTCACGACACAAGGCATGGAACATCATATGGAAAATCATATCTGAAGTGCCTCTTGAAGATCTGTCATCAAATATTTCCTGGTTGTCGTCCTAGTTTTTCATGCTAGGATTTGGAGGTTTTGGATACGAAGAGATCCATACCGCAGTGAAACATGTCATCTTAAGAAGGGAGCAAGAGAAAAAGTTCCATGAAGATCTAACCAGGGTGAAGCTATCAGTCAATATCAGCGAATTTGAGGCTGCAGTATCCCGAGCTCAGGCTGATTATGCTGCCAAGATGAAGGAGCTAAAACATAAGATCAAAGAAAAAATCGCCCAGCAGGTGTAGCTCCAGCAACAGTTAGATGTTGTTACTGGGGAACTTGACCAGCTCAATAATTCATTGGAGGGAGCTCAAGCGAATGGTATGAAAGCCATTTCAGATGCCAAGAAGGCACTCCATCAAACTGAGAAGAGTGAAGCTATTCGAGTGCACGAGTTTCAAGTAGCTAATGATGAAGCTCGTGATGATGTACATCAAGTGAAGACTTATGTTGACAGCCTTTTGTAATTTCTTGAAAAAGAGAAGAGGCTCCAATCTTTGGATGTCCCTCTAATTCTTGTGCATCAAATTGAAATAATTCATTCATCTTAAATCACTTGTGCATGTATTTTCCTGCTACCTTCTTTAAATTTTACCTAAGCCAATGGGACTAGTAAGCATAGTTTGATTTTTACTAGGATTATTATAAATAACCCTACAAACTTTTAATCTTTTAATTTCTCAATTTTACCTAAATCATACAAAATGTATGTTTAGTGAGCTGGAAGTTAACTTTTATTCAGAGTTCCCTTGTCTTTTGTGGGATGTTTAATGTCATGCATGTTGGACATAAATAGGCTAATGTTTAAGGTCGAAATAGCTTTGACCGAATGAATTAGAATTGATTCAATTCTTTGAAAATTTATCTGAAAACATATTAGCATACTTAAGTATGAGGGAAAATATGTAAACTATGACTTAAGAAAATTTGAATTTGAGGAATGATATGAAAAAGAGCTAAAAGTTATTAGAATAAGTTCCTCCTATGAATGAAGTTACCACTATTTAACAAACCTGTTATGGGGTTGAATTATGTAGGTCCACCTAAATGCATTGACTGTATAGTCAAATAATAGCATCTTTTGGGTGACAGGTCCGTTATGTAGACTGTTTATGCAAGGTCGCCTAAGGGCATGTGCTTCATGGTCAGGAAAAAGAACTCCAAAAAATTTACTTTTCTAGTGCTAAAAATCTAGTGAATGTTTATGGAGATTCAAATTTTCCAAAGTATAGAGTTTGTTGTATGGAAAGAGGTACTTGAATATGGAGAAGATATTTCAAAACAAGATTATCGAAGAAATGGATGGATATCACTCCTACGAAGGTCTAACCCAAATGTAGGGAAGGATAATGTAAACCATATACTTGAATACTTTCAGATTAGGAAAAAGGATATGGGACAAATATGTTAAGCGTGGCTATTTTTACGGATCCCTACATATTATCAAGACAAATAAAGACAGAATAGGTTTTCCTCCCAATAATGAAGTTACCACTATTTAACAAACCCATTAGGTGGTTGAATTATGCAGGGCCACCTAAGGGAATTGACTACATAGTCAACTAATAGCATCTTTTGGCTGATAGGTCCCTTATGTACACTACTTATGCAAGGCAGCCTAAGGGCATGTGCAGCATGGTCAGGAAAAGGAACTCTTAGAATTTCAGGCCTTTTGTGATTAGAAGATAAGAACGGGGTTATGAAGAGATGAAAATATTTAAGGTTAGGATTATGACACATAAATATGGTTATTTTCCAATGTATGTAGAGATACACAGATCAATGCTAACCATAATCATGTTGTGGCTGGATCCTAAATTGAAATGTTGGACTTCACTATGTATCCCATAAGGATGGGAATCAAGCCATACAAAGTTCTTAAACTACAGTTTAACTTCATGCGGGAGAAAAGGATTGGAGATATTAGTTTAGGGTCATAGATCTTGGACCATTATAAGAAATACACAGAGTGTGCTTTCATTGTGACTTTTCAGCCAAGGGACTAAAAGTTGAATTTGGGGTTAAGACCAAAAGACTTGGGGCTGGATTGGAGGGACACTCGAACGTTCCTACGTATCCCATAAGGATCAGAATCAAGCCCACGTAGTTCTATAAATACCCTCTGTACAAATTTGGTTCGTACATGTGAAGGGTGAGAGGGGACTTTAGTGGGATGATGGTTTAACCCAAGATAAAAGGTTCGGGCATTTCCATGTATGCACGTAGTCTTTGGATTATAACATGATTGAAAATAAATGTAAATAATGATTCCCTCTCTAGTGAGGGTATCAAAGAATGTTATAGTTTATTTTCATACAGGACAAAAATGTTTTATAGTTTAACGTCATATAGCAAGGACGAAAGTGAACCATGTAAAGATATTGATTCTAGGGGTGGTTTCACAAATCAACATCGTAAAAGATGGAGGTGAACCAATGTGAATATATTGGTTTTGGGCTTGAACCTAAGGAGGTTGCCTACGTACCCAGCCTAGAAGGCAAGGATCAAAGTCCGCATAGTTCAATTAAATAATGAATTAGTGATCAAGTTGTTCTTAGGGACAACGACCTAAAAAAATGTTGGGACTTACACATGGTTAGTAGCCAAGAAAGAGTGTTATGGTTGACGTTTGATCTAAGCTCACGTGAGTCATACTCGGTGTGAGAAACAAGAGGTAGAAACAACCCTAATGATGCATAGTTTAATGTCATGTAGAACATATAAAGGGACTACACAGTTTTAATGTCTTGCAGTTAGGACTATTGGTGCTGCACAGTTTAGTGTCATGTAGGAGGGACAAAAAGTGGACACAGTTTAACGTCATGTATGACATATTAAGGGATTTCTGTACTGTTTAGCATCATGTAGTTAGGACGATGTGGACAATACATTTTAATATCATTTTGGACAAAAAGGGGGACTGTGCAGATTTATGTCATGTAGTGAGGACAAAAAGAGGACAGAACTTAACGTCATGTTGGACGTATTAGGGATTTTTTCCTAGTTTAACGTCATGTTGGATGAAAGTGAGAATAGTTTAAGGTCATATGCATGGACCCTAGATGGTGTAGTTTAAAGTCATGTTGGACATATGGGACGTGCAAATAGTTTAATGTCATACGCATGGACTGTTTCTGTATAGTTTAACGTCATATAGCAAGGAAAATGAAGCGGACACAGTTTAATGTCATGTTGGACGAAAGGGTGATATATTTTGTGTTTATACAAAATACTTCTTAAAAAATATGGCATTGGTTGGAGTAGTGATGAGTTCTCCATCCATCAAGATTAATGAATAAGCTCCATTGGAGTAGACCCAATGTATTGAATAAGGTCCTTCCCATTCTGGCACTGGATCAGGAGGCTTCTTTCCTGGTATCATTGGAGTTCTGAGAACTATTACCAAATCTCCCTAAACAAATGAACAAAGACGAACGTTTTGGTTGAAAGCTTGTGCTATTCTATTCAAATAGACTTCCAAGTGGTGCAAAGTGCACAATATTTTCTCATATAACTGTTCCAATTCCTTCAGTCGCTTTTGAGATTGTTCATCTGAAGATGATTGATCAAAAATGGAATCTCTTAGTGAAGGTAATTGAATTTCAATTGGCAAGACTGCTTCCGTTCCATATACCAATGAATATGTAGTTGACCGCGTTGTAGTGCGGGTGGTGGTCCGATAAGCCCATAAAGCATGAAAGAGTTTATCAGGCCATGATTTCTTATCTTTATCCACCATATTTTGTAGTATATTTGAAAGAGTCTTATTGAAAGCTTCTATCTGTCCATTGGCCACTGTATGATACCGAGATGATTGGTTGGATTTGATGTTGTATTCTTGATACAACTTCTTCATCTCGGATGAACATATGTTGGTGCCATTGTCCGTCAATATGGTATGAGGGACCCCAAAACTGGTAATAATGTTAGACTTGATGAAGAAAACAATGAATTTAGAACTGAATTCATTGAGAGGTACTACCTCTGCCCATTTGGAAAAGAAATCAGTAGCAGTAAAAATATACTTAATCTGCTTGGTCGTAGCTGAAGGGAAAGGTCCCACCACATCCATTCCCCATGTGGGAAATGGCCATGAGTATTTAGCTATGTGAAGCAACTCTGGAGGTTGATGAATGAAATTGGCATGTACATGGAAAGAATGACACTTCTTTGTGAAATAAACACAATCTTGTATCATTGAAGGCCAAAAGTATCCATGCCTTCAAATCTGATCAGACAGTCTATGTCCAGACTGGTGGGCACCACAGACTCCTACATGCACTTCTTTCATGATAGCCATTGTCTCTTCACCATCAATGCATCTGAAGAGAAATCCATCAAAACCACATTTGTAGAGAATTTTCTACAGGTGATCTGGGCTATCATAAAGAGTAAAATTGACCACACGTCGCCGAATTTGTTCTTTCCCAGCTCTATCAGGTGAAGTGTTCCATTTTGAAGGTATTCCCTGATAGGTGTCATCTATCCTGTAGTATGAACATACGGTGAAGGAATGGGACTAATTTCATTAATTTCCTCTATTCTGGTTCGAACATAATGTGAAATTACATGACGGTGGGCAATACTGATGGTTGTCTCATCCCGATTTCGATCTGCCAGAGCTGTGGCTATATTAGCCAGTGCATCAGCTTGAGCATTTTGTGAGCTTGGGACATAAGAAAATATCGGTTCCAAATGGAATTCTGCCATTAACTCTCTGACGTAATAATACAATGGGATTAGTTCTTCTTTTATTATGGAATAATCTCCATTGACTTGTTTGGTTACCAGATCTGAATCACCTTTCACCTTTAAGTGATTAAATTGTGATTGAAGCACCAACTCCAAGACTGCGATGAGAGCTTGGTATTTTGCTTCATTATTGGTACCACCTTCCCACAATATGAAAGGATACGGTAACACTGCCTTTTCTGGGGAAATGAGCACAATTCCTAAACCAACCTTGTTGAATTTAGGATTTTCCATTTTCCTCCCTATTGGACTTTTGGAAGCACCATAAAAGTACATTTCCCATGTCTGTGGACTATACTGAATAGATAAGACTTCGTCATTAGGGAGTTCAATATCTGAAGATGTATCTTCTAATGAAGGGTGTTCAGCCAGGAAATCAGCCAGAGCTTGGTCCTTTATTGCCTTTTGAGACAAATATTGAATATCAAATTTCTGCAAAATAACTTCCCACCTTGCTATATGTCTTTTAAGCATTAGACAACTAAGGATGAATTTGAGCGGGTTATTGTGAGATACCAATTGGACCTCGTGATGTTGCGGGTAGTTTCTAAACTTCTAAACTGAAAATATTAATGCGAGGAAGAACTTCACAATACTTGAATACTGGGTTTCTGCTTCAAGCATAGTCTGACTGAGGTAATAGAGGTTGTTTTCTTTCCCGGCATCATTCTTATGAGAAATAAAGGCACCCAATGATCACTCTAGAGTTGTCACATAGAGGATAAGTGGTCTTCCTTCAATAGGTGGCATGAGTATCGGTGGAGTCAAGAGGTATTTCTTAAGAATATCGAATGCTTCTTGACATTATTCAGTCCACTGGTATGTGACTCCCTTCTTCATCAATTTGGTGAAGGGTAAACTTTTTCCTACCAAATTGGCGATGAAACGCCGAATATAGGCTAAGTGTCCTTGAAGTCCTGTTAATTATTTCAAATTTTGAGGTGGTAACATACCAAGTATTGACTTGGTCTTCTCACGATCGACTTCAATTCCACGATGGCGTACAAAAAAGTTGAGAAATATTTCTGAGGTTACCCCAAAAGCACATTTTAAGGGGTTCATCTTCAAATTATGTTGTCGAAGCTTACGGAATATGACTTCTAAATCAGCCAAGTGATTAGAAAATTGATTGGATTTAACCACCAAATCATCCACATAACATTCGACAAACTTCCCTAAAAAGGGTTTGATGATACGATTCATGGAATGCTGATATGTTGCGCCTGCATTATTTAAGTCAAAGGGCATTACTCGATAGCAAAACACACTCTGAGGGGATCGGAAAGCTGTAGATTCCTCATCTTCTGGAGCCATTCAGATTTGATTATATCTGGAACATCCATCCATGAAGGAAAGTTCTTCATAGCTACCTATTGTATCAATCAGGAGTTCTGTAATCGGAACTGGAAAATCATCCTTAGGACAATGATGATTAAGATCTCTGAAATCGATGAAAACTCTAATTTGTTTGTTTTTCTTATTCACGGGGAAAATATTAGCCAACCACTTGGGATATTGAACTTCCTTGACAATGTTAGCTTTGATAAGCTTATCCACTTCAGCTTCAATTTTGGAAGCATAAGTTGGGTGTGTTCTTCTCGCAGCTTGCATAAATCCTCGATGTTCTTCTGGTAAACCCAAATGATGAGTAGGAACATTAGGATCATAACCTGGAATCCTTGTATAGTTCCAAGAAAATATGTCTCGATTTTTCTTTAAAAAGGAAATATACATCTCTTGTTCTTCAAGAGTCACGACCGCACTGATTAAAGTGGGGCGTGGATCTTCTTTTTTACCCAGATTTATTTCTCTGAGTTCATCCACGGTGGTAGAGATACCCTCTTCAAATTCTGGAGGAGCATCTCTAAGATCTTCCTCTTATTCTTCAACATGTTTTATTTCTTCTGTTTCTACTTTCACAGTAGATGATGAAGAAAAATTTACATAATCAGAAGAGATGTTAAAATTTGAATATCTTGAAGAAGAGGCTTCCATTTCCAACCCGATTGATGATGGAGGGTCTTCCTTGGATAATAAAGGGGAGATGATGGACTGATAATTGACATCATTGTTCACCTCTGACATTGCTGTAACTTCCTATGTCTTGATTGGCGAAGTATAGACTTGTTGGTTTTCAAAAGATGAAATGAAGACATATCCATTGTATCTTTCATCATTGCCTGGTGGATCATTAATTTCTCCCATGTTGTCTGGCTCAATTGCCGTAATTGGCATTATGGATATTTCCATAAGAGTATTTGGATTTGGGTCTATCCTGTCAATTTGACTGATAGGCAACACATAATATGTACTCACATGTGCAAATGGATTTACTGGGATCTTTTCCAAACCATACAAAGCATTAACTTTGGTAATCTCCTTTGTAGTTGATTTCTCCCTTCCCTTCATGTGATAGAATTCTGCCTCAATGTGTTGAGATCACATGTCTTGAACGGGGCCTTATCGTCATACAATGTCCCAACTTGAGCATCAAAACAATGTTTGAGACATTGATCCTATAATGAAGGGATAGCCGCATGTTGATGTAGCCAGGGTCTTCCAAGAAATATGTTGAATGATGATTCTTGATCAAAAACTATGAAATATGAATTGGATACAAGATCTCGAAACTGAGTTCTGAGTGTTACATCACCCAGTGTTTCTTGTTAATTTTTATTATATCCTTCTAACATCATAGTTGAAGGAGATAAATCAGATTCTGTAAGGCCCAATCGACGAAGTGTACGAATGGGCATGAGGTTGACTCTTGAACCATTATCAATGAAAGCTCTTCGGATGTCTACACCATTGACCTTTCCAGATAAACACAAAGGTCTAATATGACCATGCACGACATCATCTTCATCTTCATCTGTGAAAGATATTACTACATGGCATTCTGCAGAATTATTCTCTACATGGTAGACTTCTACTGCAAAAAATTCAGTTTCAAACTCTTGAGGACTTGACAAAGCCTCGATGAGTGCCACCCGAAGATATTTTGACATATTCAAAGCATCCATAATTGATAACATGGCCGGTACTTGGGCCAAGTGTTTCAATACATCATACTTTTTATCCAGAGGTCTGTGTTTCCTAACAGGAACATGTGGTTTAGTAGGTTCCTTGGAAGTTGATACTTTGGAATTTGATGCATCTTGTATCGGGATATGAGTTGGCAATATTCCTTGTTTTGGAAGATTAGACCGATTAGATCCATTTAATTTTTGAGAGGATAAAGGTGGAACCCCCAACCGATCCACCAAAATAACTGTGCCTGGACTGAATTTGTTATCGGTGGAAGAACTTTCTTGTTCTTGCTGAGCTCGCTGAAGGGCTCTGCCACGAGTTTCTGCTACATACACAGTTCTAGCAGGGTTAGAATTGGAATAGTGGCTTCTGAAAGATCCACTTCTTCCCCTATATCATGAGCCTCTAGAACATCCTCTGATTCCTCTATTTGATACAGGGAATTTAGGCTCATCGAAATCGAAACTGTGATTGGCATATGGATCTGTTAATTGAATCATATTAACAGAACCAAAGATTAACTCTTCATCCGATGATGACTCTGCTTGACTAGCCAATTTAGGCTGTAACGTTTGGTGGGGTGGTGCCCATAGCTTCGTAGTAGATGGCATGAAATCTTCCAGAGTCAAATACAGCTTAGGCTTTGACACATAATCATCTTCTTCTGATTGTCCCTCTTTCATGGAACTATGCCTTTTCGTTAATTATTTCCCCTCCCATGAAGAGGGTTTTACTGCGACATTCATGGAATAAGGCATAATTGGTTTCTTCAATTATGTTCGAAAAATAGCATGAGTTCGGTTAATCTTCTTTATGACCATCCAATCATCATATTTTTATGCATTTTTTTTTGACTTCTTGTCATTCTCCTTCCTCCTTTAGAACTGTAGAAATAACATATGCTACCTGAGATGAAGAACCTTTCAGTTTGACTTGTCCCGAGTCGACCATCTTTTGCCGAAGGTCCTTGAAGACAAAACACTCCTGGATGGGATGCCCCAACATTTGATGAAACATGAAATAATTGGGATGGTCTTCATCTCCTTCCTTGTTTTGCCTCTTGGGTATTGGCAATTGAACCAAATTATTTTCTAGATCAGAAATGAAATAATCAGGAAGATGTTCATTTTGGAATGATTAAACCATTCTTTTCAAATCCTCAAATTGTTTTCTTCTTTGATATCTTTGATTATCTTGATGAAACGACCTCTGTTGTTGGTTTTCAGGAGGTGGAGCCCTTTGAGAAGATGAAGGTTTTGAAGTAAAAGCAGGTATAGGTGCTTGTTTAAGAATAACTATAGCAGTTTCTTCTTTAGCCATTCACCTTGCTGGAGATGATGGAATTAAATGAGATTTAGCCTTAGTCTGTATAAGAGAATCTTCAATCTGTTGAGTGATTGATGTAAGGTATCGAAACCCTCATGTGTATTTCACAGGGATCAGCGGTGTGCGTAATTCGTCACACAGATTTTCCACATAGATTGGCAACAGTTCCTCTTGAGGGAGTGCTAATCTTAGGGAATATGTTAATCCCTTTCAGCGAGCAATGTAATATGAGACACTTTCATTCTCCCTTTTATTATAGTTTTTAAGATAAAAAACTGTTGTCTTTGGCAACGTTGAGCTGAATTGGAGAAGGAATCTTTGGTGAAGATCCTCCCATCTGTTAATTGATTGGGATTGAAAGCTCGTATACCACACAAAGGCTGGTCCTTGCAAGGATCGCACAAAGAATCTGAGTTTCACTGCTTCTTGCTGCTCCGGAGTTCCCATCATAGGATCGCAACAAGACACATAATGTGTCAAATGCTTTTCAGGATCGCTTGATCCATTGAAAACCTGAAATACATGGTTTCCAAAACTTAATGGGGGAGGGATTGAATCTACCCATTCAGGGTAAGCTATCTTTTTTGGTTGAACCTACGCACGCTTCCCTTCCATAGTCTCTAACCGAGATGTAAATGAATCAATGGTAGTTATTAACTTTTTAGAAACCTCTGGTTGAACTTGGACTTGAACAGGTGCACTGACAGGAGCTTGGACATGTATGACAGCTGGTACTACAACTGATGGAAGTATAGACAATTGTTGTTGCACTTGACCCGTAGGATTAGACCTGTGAGGGTGTACTGATAGAGGAAGATATTCATGATCCATCTCAGTAGCTGCAAAAAATTCCCTTGGTTGACTGACTCTATCATGTTTAGGAGGAATACTACCTTGAAGTAGTTTCGCGTTCAAACTCTTCAATTCCTTCATTTCTTCCTATTGTTGCAAAAATCTTTTACTTTGTGAGAGCGATTGGCCTTCTCCAGAAGAAGGATATGTAACACGATTCTTTCCCTTCCCCTTGTTTGATCCCTTTTGGATAGGGGGAAGTGGGTTATTTGAAGGAACACCCAGATTTTGGGTAAACCTTTGATTTCGTGTATGCACACCTTCTTCATTTGTGTCTGTGTGTACAACTTGTTGAACAATAACCTCTTCATCTGATCCCTCTGAGTGAGCCTCATCTGGTGGATCAACAACAATGGCATTGATGACATTAATTGATGCATAATGAATTTCATCCCTTCTATCATCATTTCTGTGATATTTTCTTCTTCCATTCCCCTGACGAGACATTTCCTTTTGTTAGTTTGATCCCTCAGGAACTTTTTGGAGAACAATAATTTGGAGAGAATCTCTTCATAATTTTTCTCTTCATTTCTCTTGAGGCTTCTTTCCCAATTGAGAAAAGACCTAATTTCTTTGAGGAGGGGATTGATGATTTGAAAAAGTCCCCAGTCCAGTGTAATGGGGTTGTTCCCACTGTCATTGATCAACTCCTTGAATCCTATTTTTTGATTCCGAGGGTTGAGTTAAAAGAGTCCCAAGTCTACCAAACTGGGGTTGATCTTAACATGCTATGTATGATACATTCTTAAAATCTCCCCTGATCTTGCGGACCTTAGTCGAGAAATTAATTGGATGCATCAATCAATATCCACTTTTATCACACGGCTTCAAAGACCGTTGGATGATTTCATACTCTTCTATCACTTGATGATGTGCTTGCTCCATATGAGAGGCATGTTCAATATTCTCATTTGATTGATGCATGAGTAATTCAAAAAAAATTTCTTTGTATTCTTTATTTTGAGAAGAACTAGTTGATGTCTATTCTTGGGCAAGCTTTTGATTACAAACAAAACCCATTGACAGTGGCCGACCATGGGAAATAACATTGCATGAGACCATTTTCAGCGGTCTTTGCTGACTGGAGAGCATAGTGAAATGTCATGATCCATTAACACCACATCCTCTGACATGAATACCAGATGTGGCATTGGCAATTAACTGGCACAATATTCTTAGTGCGCCAAGTCATGAACGCTGAAGGGCTCTCTGCTACTTTTCAGCCTCCAGATATCAAGAGACTGATAGAGATGCCAAAGAAATCTGACGTTGTAACCATTATATTATCTTATCATGATTTTCATATTCATTATAAGATAATAATTTATTTTTCAAATCAAAAAGAGTATTCCATATGTTGAGACGAATATCATGAATTCCATCTTCCGTCAACATCTCTGGAATGTCATACTGAGTGTTAGCCAGAGGCCAAAACATGACTGGCACTTCACCTTTTGCCAGTTGTTTTCTCATGTTCAGCATTTCCTCTTTATCATTCAATTAATATTATTCTACCTGATATGACCAGAGCTAGTGATTCTTTGATGCTTCATTGGATTCAACAATATTGGTAGAGAAATCACTGATCAAACTAGAAGATGCATGAATTAGGGGTACTTAAGAGAATTACATACACCCTGGGATATCTTCTGATTGAGAACGTATTTCACCTACTAGAGATAAAGCATTAGACATGACTGGTTTCGCATTTTCAAGTGCCTCAAGATAAGAGGGATTTCGTAGCACTACATTTTCCACTGGAGTATTTTCTGGGCAATGTGCATCATTACTTCGAAGAGGACTTTCGCAGCAAAATTCATCATCATGGGGAGGCCCACCATGGTGGGTTACAAAAAAGGATGAGATATCTTGCTCCTTGGTCTTCTTACCACACAGAGGGTTCCTGTGGCTCTCATCTAAAGATGAAACTTCATGATAGACCAAAATTTCATGAATCAAGACTTCATGAGGAAGTGTCTGTTGAAGACCTTCAGAATTAATGTTCCCACTATTGGGGAATGAGGGAGTAGAATCATGGATTCCAACAGATAACTGTCTGAGGGATTCAAGAACTCCAGCATTAAGCAAGGCCTTATTATAGATTGGATCTTGATCTCTTAACTGTGCTGGGTGGGTCTTCTTCTTAGACGCCATCTTACTTGCCTTGGAAACCACTTGTAGATGAAAGTGGCTACTCTGAGCAGGTTCATGTGCCTGATCAGGAGAGATGGCCAGGTTAGGCTGACGATCTCCACTCAAACCAGGTGTATGTTCCTGACTTGGTTGTCTGTATGATATGGGGGAGTTTTCCCCACAACCCTCTTGGACTGGAACAGATGTGTGTGTCTATTCCAGAGTGAACTATTGATGTGTCACTCCACTGGTAGGGATAGATTTATGTGTCTTTCCCTAAGATGCTACTGAAGCTATTATAATATCTTGGAAGGAATCCAGAATATGAGCAGGGATTTTCTTCTACTCTTTCACCATTGATAGAATATGTTTGGTGACTTCAGCAGTCGGAACGGGGATATACGTCCATTCCGTGCTTTGATTAGGTGTGTGTGCCTGCTATTTTCTTCCTTTTCCTATCAGTGAATCATGACATTACTCAAGTGTACGGGCAAAGAGTTGAGTCTTCCTCCTGTTTGTTGCCGGAGCTTTCCGACTGACTTCTCCGAATGCTACCAAGTGAGACTGTTGGTAGGCTTGATCAATACAAGCCGGTGTATGTGCCTGCTGATTCCACTTCGTGGAATGTGGTTGACGAGCTCCATCATATGTAGTCAGACGAGCCTGCTGACTAGCTGGTGATGTATAAACAGGTGTATGTTTCTGCCTATAGTACTCCACCGGAATTGCCTGGCAGGATTGGCGTGATGCTTCCAGATGGGTCTTTTAAATAGAGGAATTAAAACGGACATGTGTATGTGCCCGCTCGTTGCTTTCCACCAAGTTAGGATGGTGGACTTCTCTGGAGATGGTAGAGATGAGAACCTGCTCACTATTAACCGGATTTCGCTTCTGGTGATTCGTCTTGCCTTCTCGTGTTCGAGGAACCTCAGCCAAACGCCTGGAGTCGGTACCCTCATCATGTTGAGGGCGCACTGCCGCACGAGTCTAGCGACGATTGTTGATGGGAGCCATTAGGAAGGATTGATGTCTCCTTGAATTAATGCCCCGAGGGAACTGCTCATTCACCTCCTCAGAATATGGGAGTGATTGGTGATTGCATTCAGGGGATAACGACCAGAAATGGTCGGAGACGGTGTTTAGCACTGCCTACTTCTTGACTACTGGTCGTCATTGTCCGGATGGATAGTGTGAGTTATTCAATTTGAGGGCTTGTTGAGGAGCCTCCAGAGTTAGAATAGTACCATTTTGATGGTACTCCTTAACCAGTGATTTTGATACCCAGCATTGAAGACGCTGAGTAGGTGATGTCATCCTCAGAGTAGACGACGATCCAGCAGGAGTAGCAGTAGTGGCATTCGCAACAGCGGTATTCACAAGTGTGAACTTGAGAGCAACCATTTCTTAGAATGCAGAAAATATTGGAAAATAGTTCCTGTTTTATATAATAGATGTAATGAAGATAAATTCAGCCACTACATCTTTTTTATGAGCACATATGTCAATGATTTTTTGTTGGCCCTCTCATTGAGTTTTAAATAGGGGCATAACAAATAAACAAAGCCTCATTTGAACTTGGTTAAGGATTCATGTCGGGTTCACCATTTTTGTTCCTCTAGAATTGGGTATTACCTCGTTGATTTAAGGTTCAAACATTCCAATTGGTTTCTAACAGGATTTTTCGTAGAACCGGAAACATCCAATGATTCCATATCCATTTGGATCTACTTTCCAAAGTTAGTCACTCATTAGTTGTGAACTGACGAGGCTTAAGAATTTGCATTGGTCAATAAGATGGGAGGTCGGACTCATCACACCTTTTTAGGGGAATTATGGACTACTCCAGGACTCTCTTTATAGATTTAAGTTATGTTTGTGAATCCTTATTATATTACCAAGTGTAAAATGTGCTTTTATTTAGATCTGACAATCAATGATTAAATTTGTAGGGAATTTTAAAGAATCTTTTATATGTATTCGATATTATTCATTGATGGAGAATCATCCGTATTTGTTTGAGATTATTAGTCAATGGTATCCTTCAATACATAAAAGTCTCTTGATCATTATGATGACCATACTGGTTTTAAATCCACTTATTGGGGCACTTGAAGTTTATTTTCATTCAGAAGGACATGAATTATTTCCGAGTTGGGATCATACTCGCATATGGGCTACCTACGTATCCTTTGTTTTAGAAAAGGAATAATAACCCACATAGTTAAAGAAAGGGAGTATGATGTTTATACACAATTGATGGCTCAAAGAAAGATGTCATATTTACTTTTACATTCTATGATCACGTGAGTCTTGCTCGGTGTGAGAAACAAGAGGTATTGGTAAAATCAGAAAATTGTTCCACGAAAGATGAAATCATGAGATACGATGTGGGTCTTATGTATGTATGACTGCCCAGAATAAATGATGATTAAGAGTTACATCAGAGAAGAAATCTAGGAACAGGGTCCATAAAGGTATATGTGCTTTATGGAGATTTAGAAACTCTAATCTTGGGGTTTACTCCTAAGGAAGATTCCCATGTTATGAGGGGACTTATTATTGAGTTTTACTCCTAAGAAGGAAGCCCAGATAAAAAGAATTATGACTGGTCAACAGAAATTAAGACTAGGGATTACTCCTGAAAAGGAGGCCCAGGTTAAAGGGATTTGAAAATTAAAGGGACTTGGGGCTTACTCCTAAGGAGGATGCCCATATTTGAGAATGGGGCTTCCTCTTGAGAAGGAGGCCCAGGTTAAAAGAATTTAGGTTGGGGCATACTCCTGAGGAGGATTCCCATATTTGGGAACTTTAAGACTGGGGCTTACTCTTAAGGAGGATGCCCAGATTAGGGAACTTGGGGCTTACTTCTGAAAAGGATACCCAAATTAATGAGGACATGGGGCTTACTCCTAAGGAGGATGCCCAACATGAATGGGAATTATTATTTGGGCTTACTCCTAAAAGGGAGGCCCATGAATATGGTTCTCTCTTCTTAAAGGATGAGTTCTAATGAATGAAATCTCTAATTTTATTGACATAATGATGTGTAAATCACTAGGTTTTGAGAGATGTTCCACAGAATTACTTTCAAATAAGGAAATCAAATCAAGAAATCATGCCATAAATGTCTTTGAAGACTGTCTTGAAGACTGATTCTTGAATAGGAGAGGTGGAATGGAATAAGAGAGATGAAATGGGTAGGAAATGCACCCAAAAAGACAGGGGCGCACAAGTCCTGGAAGAAGCGCAGGTACTGCGTGGTTGCACAAGTCCCTGGTCCCATAGGTATACCTACACGACACATGGGTACTTGAACGATTGTAAACCACTAGGGTAATACCTGGGCGATCCTTGACTAAAGCCTTTAGAATTATCCTGAGGTACTTCGAGAAGAGGGCCGCACAAGTTTTAATGAATAGATAAGGAGGCGCGCAAGTATGTTCATTTCCCTTAAGGGTAAAACACTTTAGGCACGCAAGTGTTAGTGAATTCTAACACTTAGACCTTACTCCTCTTGTTTAGACCTTCCATTCAAGGTAATGAATTACCTTAGAAGTGTTCGGATGACTTGAAGTAGAGACTTGGGTGTTCCGAGATCTGTATATGAATTCTTTAAAAAAATCCTCTCTCAAATAGGAGGCCCACTGGGGGTATTTAAAGGCTGGAGAAGACCCCGGGCGGTTATCACTTAGGGCGTGCAAGTCACTTGCACAACCATTAGGCGGAGCACAAGTATACTTTCACGACAGTAAGGGAAATTTCACGACCTTAGGTCCTTTAACTCCTTTTTCATTCCTTTGTCAATTTTTGATGTTTTCTTCAAAGGATGAATCACTTTGTGCTAAGTCATTTCCCTTTCCATTCTTTTAGACAATATGATGAAAAGGAGAGTCAACAGTTACTTCTTGGTAAATCTTAGGTTGTGATGCACCACTCATCCTAGGATTCACACACTTGATTGACCAGTAGTTTAAATAGTGTAAATTACCGAATATACCAAAAAAGGTTCCATTAATGAGTTTTCCTACAGAAACTATCTCATATATTTCTCTCTTATATTTGGAAGAGATCTTCTAGAATTACTTTGCTAACAATCACAATACAAAACCCCAATTAGTCATGACAGGATTCAAAAAATCATAAGACCAAATCCAATATATGATATCAAATATTAAAAATTATATGAATTAAAAGTGATTAATAATTATTTAAATAATTATGACATCTTAAAAAAAGAACAACTCCATTTAAATAATGTTCTTGTACAGTTTATTCAAAGGACCTCAAACACCATGTCTCAAACCTCATAAAAATATTAATGACCACCCATGGTAACTGAATTTTAGACAAGGAAGTGATCTGACCTTTCACCCTCCCACACCTACTACCCGAATTATGATGGTCCTAACTATTATGTACCAAAGAAACATAATGAAATATTAGAAGCTTAAAGACCCTTCAGGTTGAGAATCCCTTTGATACTAATTTTTAATGAACCAACATGGTTCGACTAGATTGGCCATAGAAGGTGGTTCACCCCATGGTGAGGTACAATAAAGATAAATTAATCATGTCTTGAATATAACGAAAATATGAAAAACAAGCAGAGTTCAATGTGGAAGAAAGAGATAAAACATGATCCTTACAACTAATCTAATATGATAAAAAAAAAGTATTAATTGAAAAAACAACAAGTCTCCATGTTACCAACCATTACGTCCAATAAATCCACTTTGAGGAAGACATATGAAAAGAAAAAATTCCATACTACAAGATTCCATTACCTTTCCCCTAGACTTGAAAAAAAGGAATACACACGCATAATGTAAAAAATATGTTGTGAGCACAAATCATAGTAAGATACCACAAAATAATCTATACAATTTAAATTATGAATAATTCTCAAGTTATAGATTTAAAAAATTCTAATTTATAAAAAAATTTATAAATAAAACCATTTTTAAACCTTTTCATTGTCTTACATAAATGTATACAATATTCACCAAATCCAAGAATATATCAGGCATAAAAGGAAAATAGGTAAATTAAAAATGTGTATAAATATACATGAAATAAACTATCATGTGGCGAACCATGTATACAAGAAAAATCACACCATTTAGGCTCTATCCTATGGGAATATGTACTAGAAATAAAATAAGCTTAAACTATGTATTAGTTGGTTCTAACCAATATTGAGTCCTACTATATTCTATTGATGTCACAAAAGGAACCCTTTGTGGTGCCACACACACTAGGGTCACCTATGTCGATTTTCCAATGACCTAAGGCTCATAATGTGCCAAGTTTATTCGAAACTATTTCAAGAATGATGGTAAAATTTAATTCAAAAATAAATTTCACCCAAAAAATATATTTCAATAAGAACATATAGAAAAACATGAATTAAACACTTGCATAAATATTCTTACATCATGAATGATGAAAACCAAACTACCATCGAATACGGGGATCGAAAAACAATAAATCATTATTTAAATGGAACAATATAAATATAACCTACAATATTTTGATATAAAACACTAATTATTGATGAATTTGGAAAAAAAATTATATCCAACGCCGTTGTTATGAAAAAATTCAATTAATAAGTGAAATAATTCTTACCTGAATGGGTACACCATAAAAACCATAATGATCAATCACTGAGAGAGAAATCTAAAAGGAGTGAAGATCCCCAAAATCAATGGGATATATCATATGTCTCGATAGTGAAGGATGTGCTGAAATATAAATGAGTTAGCTGTGCATCATGTTAAAAACTGTTGTACGTGATAATTTTAGATTATGAATCCCTTTGATGACATGTAATCCCATAAATAAATGATATGATGAAAACTGAAACGCCATTGATTAAATGTAACCTTGATGAAAATTTTTAGTTTTTAAACCTGATTCATGTCATGTAAAAATTTCACACCTTTATTCAATTCTTGTAATCTTCCTAGAAGCCAATACAAAACACATAACCCTTTAACATTGTGAAAATGAATTACAGATAGTGAAAGCCCTATATTATTAACAAAAACCCAAACCGTCTTCAGTATTATTTGAACTTAGGGATAACCCAAAATAGAAATTGAAAGACTCATACATAGACTATATTAATTCAAATAAAAAAGCATCAATGAAACATAGGTCAATTTCCCCAAAAAAGGCTCTCTATTCCTAAGAAGGCTACAATGAACCTAAAAAAATGGAAACAAAAAACAAATGACAAGGCATACCTAAATAAAGGTAATGGGGTGTTATAATTTTCATTATAAGAACAATTGGATTTATCATACTTTTTCTTATGATTAATGAATTCCTTCTAATTATTTTTTCATAGAATGCATGGGAAGTACTTACTGAAAAATATTATTATAAACTCATCCTACTCCATAAAATCAATTTCATATTCATGTCTTTTATTCTTAATAAGTTTCCACCATTGATTTTATTCACCTTCAAAATGATTAATTTATAGGAATTTTTTTTAGGTTATGATCTCAGAATAATAATTTTTTTAAATGGTTATGATCTATTAATCAGCCAATTGTGGAAAATAAGATCCACTAAAAGGTTTATTTTTCATCATGAAGGACTCAACAGTACAATGTTCTCTCCTATGATTATTAAAAAGTTCATCTTTATTTACGGTTGGAGAATGTTTCATGTGAAATGAAATAAGATTCTAAATTCTTCACCCAAAAAAATATTCTTACTCAGGTGGATAGAAATTTCATTTTCCACCATATTCTTTGTCTGTACGACATCTTCTGGTTCCATCCATTGACTAAAACCAAAAATAATTTTGTAAGAATCAAACAATAATAATTATAGTGAGCTATAAAATATTATGGAATTATTATATACAGTATGTCTAAATCATGAATATTTCTTCTCAATAAATTGAAAATTAGGTTTACCATATGCTATTCATGGTTATTACTAATACTTTAGGAGGACATGCTATACATAGACTTATCCCTAGGGTTTACACAAATGTTTATAATCCTAATATATAAATATTTAATAAACCACTACTATAATATTAAATATAGGGACAAAAACTTTTAATTCATAAATATTACTTCTCCTCAAATTAATATTTATAACTTTTTAAAAATACATTCCCGAGGACTATAAATATTTATCTCTTTGCACTGTAGACGAACATTATTATTATTTCATAAAATATTTTCAACATATCCAATGAAGATCATCCCACATAGTATTCTTCAAAGGAATACCTTACTTAAAAATTTATTCCTATCTCGGGGAAAGGATAAATATGAAAGGGTGCACTCAGATTCTCTTTAAGGGTAAACATAGAAGATATAATCGATGAAATATGAAAGCATAGCATAATAATAAGGAAGTGAGATGATGAAAATAACTTAAACATTTCATACCAAATATTTCATGCATTGTAAACATTATTCATGTAATAAAAATTTTTCTTTCAAAATTCATGTATCATAATAGTGAGAAATCATATTAAATTAATCATAAACCATAAGTTGATGTCATAAAATCATTACATAGTCATAGGTATATAAACCATTTTATATGTCAATATCAACTACTAAGACCATTAAATGATAGTGGATCAATCATCAACACCCATTTACCATATCCTAGTGAATTAGGCATCAATACTCATTTATTGTAATGGATCAATCACATCAACTTGTTTCCTATAGTGGATCAATAACATCAACTTGTTTCTTATAATATATCAATCACATCAACTTGTTTTAAAAAATTGTCTTATGAGATATAAAATTTTACCCAACTAATGGGAGAGATATGTAAATTCAATTCCACCTATCACATATTGAGAATAATAAAAATATTTTGCACAAGATCATAAAAAATTAATCAAATCATCAAATCATAACCTATGTAAATAAAATGGGAAACATACATATTTTATAAATTTATCATAACATAACCCATGGAAAATAAAGGGGTTTTATAAGAATATCATAATAATAAAAATAAACCAAATTTATAAATAATAAGAATCATATCATTGTATCATATCCCCATTAAATCATAATTAGCATCAAAGGATCCTATAATAGATGAAAATTCATTTAATATATCATTGGAATACTTCTTGAGTAAAAAACACATTTCATTTTGAAATCACTTAGGTAAATCTATAAATTTTTAAAATATGATGGAAAAAATTTTATTTTTAAATAGATATTTAATATTTTAATGTAAAATTTCAGTCATTGAGTGTTCATTAGGGTGGCAAATTCTACTCAAGCCAGGTTCATCAAAACAAATATTTTTTTATATTCCTCGTAAAAAACCAAAAGTGCCTCATTTAGAAAATGAAAATAATATTCATTTGATTTTTTTATATAAAGTAAAAATGGGTGAAAATATATTTATATAATAATACGATAATATTAAATTATTTTTTAAAATATTTCAAAGAAAATATAGACATGGAAGAAAAAGGGTTTTTGACCGAAGAGAGAATTGATGTCTATTTTTCTTAAAAACATTATTTGAGTATGTAGAGTTCTTAAAGATATGGAAATAAAAGATAAAATGTAATATTAAGAAATAAAAATGGGATAAGAAATGTAAAATTTGTTAATTAGATTACGATAATATAATTTACTCAATAGAAATTCAAATATAAGTAATCTCGATTAAAATGGGATTGAACCACAAATCCATTACCTCAAGTGTCATATTTATTTACACATGTTTAAACCTCATGTAAAATATATATATATTTATTATAAATTTATTATAAAACCATATTAATATCTATCATAAGATTTATGATTTACTTATGACATCTTATCACCTGTTTATACATTTATTTTATTAAAATCACAATTATTGGTGATAACTGCATGATTTTTCATGAATGTTTCAGTTTAGAAGTCTATGGCATTGTAATTTTATTATAGTTAAATAAAATATATAATTTTAATAATTAAATTACTATCATATATATTAATTATATATCTATAATAATATATAAAAATTAGATATATAAAAATGAATTAAATCGTTCATGGAGACGGTGGGTCATACATATACATGAACATTGTTTCCATTTTTTGATTAAAGGAATGAAAGAAATGTGAATAATAATTAAAATTGACATAATATATATATTATATAATTAATATCATATATATTTATTAAATATAACCATATTACTATCCATGTCAAAATAAAATGGGAAACAATTCACATCGTTATTAGGTGGTGCTAGTCTGCATGTACATCCGAGTTCTTTTATCATTTTCCAATGGATAGAAAGGTAATAATTTTGGTAAGATATTATATTTATGAAGGAATAATTATGCCATTAAAATAATATATAAATATTAAATCCATAATTATAATCGTACACAAAATATGGTGATGAAAAATTAATTACACAGGTAAATGGGGACGATAATATGTACTTACATATAAGCAACGTTTTAGATTTCCATACGATGGAAAAGGAGTGGAAACATGTTATACCATAATCATAATAATAATTAAGTATATAAAAAATAATAAATTAATTATTTTAAACTGTTTACATTAGATCTATTTGTGGAATAATAATAAATGAAATTGAAAATGATTAGTTAAGAGTTATACCTCTTTGTTGGGAAACCTCTTTTGGCATACACCTTCATGCCTGAAGGGGTATTATTTTTGGAAAGAACAAAAGCTCGATTATGATCTTAATTAATCTATTATGATATTATATATGTTATTGGATGATCTATATGGTTCAATATGGATTATAGAAATATATATGGGGTGTCCTTTTATAAGGGAGATAAAAGACACACTTGGAATTACAAAAAATATTAAAATAAGATTAAGATATTCCCAAGTAAAATGCTTACAAATGAATAAATATTTAAATAAAATGTTTATATAGTAAATTTATTATAGTATAGAGATATTTAGATAGGTTTTGGTTTCATTTGAATCCATATATTTTTGTTTAACACATTGGTTGACCAATTTTATTATTTACCATGGTAATGAATTTTTAATATTAAATGGTTACAATTTTACTTATAAGGTAAAAATTGGATCATAGATGGAAAGTGATATGAATTTTTCAACCATATAATATCAATTGTATCATATTTCAATAATTTTTTTGATTCGTAAATATTTTAATAAAATATTATTTTCATAAAAAATCATTAATGTAATTTTCAGAAAATTCATTTAATTTTACTTTCCAGGCTTCAATAAAAATATGGAGTTAAAATAAAATTTTTTAACTATACAATATTATGTTATATATTCCTTTAAAATTATTGGAGCACTATAATTCACCAAAATTATATTACTTTAATTTTTTTTAAAATCATCTATTATATTTTTTTATTAATTGAAGAAATATTGTTTTGTCATTACATAGTCATTTAAGCTAATTATTCAATCAATAAAAGTTAAAAATAAATTACCATGATAATTTTTTTCTCATTTGAAAAAAACATTTAAAACAAAACATAACCTCTTTTTATGCTTACAAAAAAATTAGTGATATTAAAGTCGAGGGAGTGACATTTTGTTTTTATTCTTTTCTTAAATTAATATAAAGCATATGAACAATGAAATACGGAACCAGGTAACCACATAACAGAAAAATAGATATAAATGGACATAATATACTAATAAAATAGGTTAATTTCATGGTTTAGATAATTTTTGAAGGATTAACCCAATGTTTTAATCTTGTTTTACCAGTTATACCATTATTGAGGAGACAAAAATTTACTGTGGTTTCTATTCATATTGACTTTGAATAAAAGGTAACTTTTTAAAAACATTTATGTGCTTGTATCCAAATATGGAATCCATTTTCCAATATTTATTTTAAAAAATTCATAGAAATTATTTTTAACATATGTTCAGAAAATGTTATGAAAATCATTTTTTAGAAATATACATTTTAAGCATAAAACATTATATATATATATATATATTATCATGCCTAGAAACAATATCATATGAAGGTTGAAATTTTTTAATGAATATATAAAATATAAATTTCAATAAAATTAATCACCAACATAGATCAATTTAATTTATTTACATGAAAACACATTGTCTGCATAAAACTAGTTTTTCAAAAAAAAAACGAACTCATTTACAGTAAAATGATTTTAATTTTCATTTCATATCAATTGATAACTATTAAAGTAATTCTATAAATTTTAAAGACCAATTTTTTTCATAAGTTAGTTAGTCATATTAACACACACATATCCAATGGCTAGACCATAGTCGTACATTTTATTAGGGTTTATTTAGACTCAAGGTTCTATGTAGAATAATTTATTGAAAAATTAAATTTATTTAAAAAGAATTATATTAGAAAATATAATGGTGATATTTCCTCAATGATTTCCCACAATTTTGGTATTTAATTAGTTGAGTGTTCTTCCATCCATAGGATTTATTATTGTTAGAGTTTCCAAGAAACTCTTTTTTCCTATTCTTTTCCCCAAAACTGTGATAATGATGAGAGTCTACAATTTAATCTTATACATTTAGAGATCATCAAAAAATTATTTATATATACTAATTTACATTATATCTAATTCCTTTTAGAGACTTGGTTTCATGATACTAAAGAAATAGACAATTTTTCTTTTAGGTTTAATGATAAAACAAGAAGTATACCTTTCATGTCTTGTAAATATTATTCATATTTACCAATTGATTAATCCTAATGTTTTTTAAGCTCCTAAAATTCTATCCCTATCAATGTTGTAAGAGTTTTTGGAAATTGTTTATATAAGAATACCATTTCTGACTCCTCTCATACCATTAATTCTATTCCACCTCTTTCTTTATGTTCATTATTAGATCCCATTATACTTAGTCAACTTCTAAATGATATATATTTAACACCACCTAATCATTCACTAACAACCAGTGAATGAGAAATACTCTTTCCATCACATTGACCCACTACTCTAAATTAGTGGATTCTAAGACCCACTAAAGGTGGGTGGTCATTGGTGCATAAAGGACTCAAAGGTGATAATGTCCTTACATTTATCATTCATATGTTTTCCATGATTCACATTATAGTTAATATATTGAGATATTTTGGTGTGTATAGCCACAATATTTTTCTTGCAATCTATGTTTCTATTTGGTTTCTTAGGATGATGATCATTTCATTTTCCATTATATTCATTATTAACAGTATTCCTATTAGTTTCAGCGATTGAATAAAATTAAAATTGTTAAATTGAGTATCAAGAATTAATAATCATAGTGATAAATCATATGAAAAGGAAAATATATCCTAAGATGTAATAAATTATGAAACCTTCTTTCAAACCAGATCATTTTAGGTTCATCCTATATTAGTATTAGTTTGTCATAGTCTTTTTAGGTAATATAGACATATTCTTCATAAAAAATAAACAAAAATTTCAAAAACCTCCTTTAATACCAATTGAGGAGAACTGATACTAAAAAACATTCATATTACATCATTTTAGTTGAATAATAAATTCACATCATAGGAATACCCACCTAAGAACCTTAATGTTTAGTGTGATTGGTGATAAGGTACCCAACCAAATTATTTTTTCTTCATCATCTTCAGAAATTACCATATGTAATCATCATAATATTCACCCTTTATATACATATCACATATAATATCCTTTTTCATAACATAGAGAATGAAAACTTTAGAAAAAGTAGATCTTAGATACCATATAATGGAAAACATTAGAGGTAATAATCAAGGACCAGAATTGATCATAATACAATAATGTTGTTATAGGAGTATAATTAGAATGAAATGACATAATATAAGATAAATGTAACAAAAGATAGCTTAATAATAAATATTTAAATCAAGGAAGCAATAATTTGTGTTAAACATGAGTCATAGGTCAATATTCTTGATCCATGAAAACATATGAGTTAAAATGTTTCATAAGAGTGAAGAATATACATAAGAATAATAAAACTAACACATTTCATATAAATATAACTATATATAAATCACATTAGAGGATATGATGGGATTTTACCCAAGGTATACTAGGCTTGGGTTAACCACCCTTGTATCTTTCTGCACTTAGGCTAACCACCCATGTACTCTTTGTACTGGGAAAACCACTAATGTACCCATTTTATCTCAAGATATAAAAAAACTTTACCCAATTTATTAGTGGTCTAAAATTAATGATAAAATATGAATATGTATTCCACATTAACAAAAGTTTACTCATTATTCCTTCATAAATAAATTTATCTGTGTAAAATAAATGTGTTTCATGAAAATTTCCTTTAACCAACCTCGTAAAAGATCCAACCAGAGAAGTTAGATGGTATCATTGGGACATATAAATAAAAATTAGTATTAATAAATAAATTATGTTTATATAAATGAAAATAATTTTATAAAATAATTATAAATATTATTTTAAAAAATAAGAGTAAATCATATTTTCTTCTCCAACATTTTAAAAATAAAAAAAATTATAGAACAACATAGAAATGAATTTATTTGAAAAACCATACATACATTAAAATGAATGTAAAAAAAATAAGAACAATCACTATAGTCGGATATATGGATCCATGTACCCACACTGTTGGGCTCGGTGCTAAAAATAATTCCATTAAACATTGGACTTGATAAACAATTATATGAAACTATTTTTATTTTTTAACATTTAAATATGCTAAACTTTACATCTCAAAAATAATAAAATAATACTAATAATATTAGGTTTAGTTTTTTTAGGATCATTTACAAAAGAAACATATTTTTTAATATCTTTGAATAGTTCTCTTTATTTAGGACACACTAGACTCTATTTTAGTCTCCTAATATGTTGTACTCATCTTCATAACCTGTGGAAAGAAAAAATAATAAATGAGTGAGATAAAAAACTTAGTAAAGGAATACATATCAACATTTCATCAAGGTTTGGATCATAAGTATACGAGAAAAAAAAATATAGGTGAAATATTATATTAAAAAGAAAATGTTATAATAATAATTCTCTACAAGTCATGATAGAATGACATGAAATCTAATTGAGCAGGAAATACTATGGAAAAATAGTGTGGATTCAAAAAATAATAAATATGATCCATGGAGCATAATAATTGGTATATGGAATTGATATTTTACATGTCCTTGAAATATAGAATAAAAAACATTAGCATAAAAATCTGAATAGGGAATAATCATATTGTGAGGAAACTCAATATTTCACTCTCATTAAATAGTGAAGAAACAAAATTTAAATGTTTCATGATTTTAATAAACAAAATATTTATGTGGCCTATTTTGAAGAAAATCTTTTCTAAAATATATGTCATGAAAAATAAATTCCCATGTTATGTTGTGAAAAAAATCCCACACTGTATATTGTGAACAAACAAAATTTCCATTTGATGTCTTTTAATTGAAGAAACTTTGCATTCTATATTTGTGAAGAAACAAATTTATCATATGATATGTTTAAAAAAAATACCAATGATGATTGTTATGAAGAAAAAAAATAAACATAATATATATTTTGAACCATAAAAATACTCATAATGCATGTTTTGGAGATTTTTTTTTCCATTATATAGGGTGTAAATAATAAATACCACTCTTTATATTGTGGGAAAAAATTCCCACAATATATGATGTTAACAAAAAATATTCACATGTTGCATATTGTAGACAAAAAAAATCTCAAAATCATTAATACATGTGATATTAAAGATTAAGAAATATATTGGATGGATTTAATAGAACCAAACCACCACATAATGAAAACCATAACTAATTGTATGACCATATCATAAAACATTCATCATTTCATCACAACATAATTAACCAGTGGGAAATAAAAATGTTTTATAAAAACATCTAAAAAACGACATCATTACAAGTCACCTAGGTAAAGAAATAAAATAATATCTTGGTAACATATCCCATGTGTAACATAATAAAAACTAACGTGTGCGGACATATATGAAAATAGACATTTTAGATTATTGGACAAATCACTTAAGAAAACAATAAATATAGTTTTTTGAAATCATGAATTCATTTTTTAATCAAATGATTACTTTTGAAAAATATAACAATATTTTCTTTTCTTTTCCAAACCATTACAAATTATAATCTTTTTGAAAACCATTTTAATAATCGGAAAGGAATATTCACAAATAATAATGCTCGAAATTATAAAATATACTATAAATGAGTTATTTAAAAACTTGTTTACCATTTTTGTAAAAGACGAGGTTATGGGTCACATTTAAATGACATTTTTTAATTGGTGAAGTGTTTTTTTTGAAAAGAAATTTTCTTTAGAATGTAATCTGAAATAGCAGGGCCTTGAAAAAGAAAGTATTATATCGAAATGGTATAGTGAAAAAATCTTGAAAATTTGTTCTTTTTAAAAATAATTCTCAATAATAGATCCTTTAAAAATACATAAACTTTTTAAAAAGTTGATGTGAAAATATTTTAAAAAATTTTACTTCTAAAGAGAATATTTCATTATGTATATTTGAAAATACATAATGGTTTTCAAAAAGGAATTTGAATTACATGATAAAACCATTGATTATGAAAGAATAAAGAACCTTATTAATATTTTGAGATAAATATTTTGAAAACCCACGTCATAAAAAGAGTAATAAAACTTGTTTTTGAAAATAAGAGAATAGAAATATGAAGGGAGCATGAGATAACACATAATTATATTTCCAAATATAATTCATAATATTAGACTAATCGGAAAATACTGATTATGAAGAAAAATATATTATTTAGTGAGTATGGAAAATATTCTGACATCATCAACTTTTTTGAAGAAATAAATTAATCAATGTAAATTGTAACAAACCAGATTAGATCAACCTACAACGTTACCCAATATGACTCTCCAAAAGTACTCAAGTATGCCTCCATGTATTCCATATGCTACTAATTATCTAAGAGGGATTAAAATTTATAGTGGGGAGACTATAAAATCTATTAAATGTAAAATAAAATTGAAATAACAAATATATCCATATTGATAAACACCAGAGAACACATAATAAATAAATAAAAATAAATGATGGTTATAATAAATGAAATGAGATATATATTTAATCACACTCACATGAATGAAAAGAAAAAAAATGGTCTCTCACTGGACTTAACACACATACAAAATAAATACACTATAATAAATCTATTAGTCTCTACTACAAACTCTAAGACAAACCACATATCTCATGAACACGAATATCGAGCTGCACCTGCCTGATCCTATAATTCTACACTGGAATCCTCTCTTAATAATGAAACATTGGGTCACTACTCGATCCACCATGAAATCTATAATATAGCCTAAAATCAGACATGATGTCTGCCTATACATTGAGGTTCACACATAGGGTGTGAGAAATAAATTTAAATAGCCCCCCCCCATGGTGAACCTATTATCTACTGTCATAAATAGTTCATGCACACATGATATGACTAGTCTAGATAAATACTAATATAAAAGGGTATAAAAATAAATAAGTACTTAAAAAATGGGGCTAAATAAAACTAAAAAATTGTCCTCGGGTACTAGCCTGACTCCTAAGGTAAATCTTCCCCCACTCTGGACCACTATAGATGATTTATAGAACATGGATCACCCCACGAAATGAAATTTATTATTTCCTCAAAACCTATAAAGTATCCACATAGTGTATAAATTAAAATTAATGAATGGAAAACATTAGGCAGCAACTAGAGGAGTCAAAATGATAATATGGAACTAACGATCTCAGGGACTAATAAATTTATCTGGACAAGTGATAGGAATCTGTGATTAAAAATAAATAATATTTCATGTCAAAAATGTAACGCCTCGACCCAAGTCACCCATATTCGGTGCATTATTACATAACATTGGCATGATCACAAGGGATCAAATCTTGAAAGACAGACCAGTTTAGTAGCATTGGTAGAACTAGATACATATATAAGTTTTAGATTACATCATGAAATAAAAAACATTTCAACCCCTTTTAACACTCTTATATACCTTATCATATTCTTGTAGGTTAATCATAATATACTTATTTTCATCTCGGAAAAAAACTTATAAAGGAGTGAGCTCAAATTCTTAGTAAGGATAATAATATAACGGAAACTATCATAAATAAGCATAAAAATTTAAGCAAATGTATAAGAATAAAACACAATCCTTTTAAACATAAAAATAACCATATTATGGAAAAGATAAATCAAATAACACGATTTTCTTATTCACATGGTTATTCTACTAGTTGAATAATCAAAAGTGAATTTAATATCTAATTTTATAATGATTGAATGCATAACACCATACATCATAACCACATAGTCAAAGTCTCATGCCAAGACTAAAAATAAGATTTTGTCAAGGAAAAGTGCCAAGACACAAGTTTTTCTCATGAGACCTACCGATACATCTAGGATCTATAGCGGGCTCTACCCGTCACTTACAAAGTCCAATTCATTCCTCACATGAAAATGTCGAAACATAACATAAAAATTCGTATTAAAACTAGAAACTGAAATGTCAATACTTTATTCCCAATCCATGAATGGTATAAAAATAACACATCCATAGTAAAAGATATCACAAAACCTTCAAAAAAATATGAATGATTTCATCATAATAAATCAACTCCAAACAAGTGTAAAATCCACCAAAGGATTTTGACATAGATGAAATCAAAACTATTTGAGAGAGATACATATTTAGATTTTGAAATCATTTAAATGTCACATTATTATAAAAGAAAACATTTATTTTGAAAATATTGTTATAATATTGTAATGGAAGCTTTGAATGTGTTCTAATGGTGGAAAATATCCATACTCACTGTATAAGTTAATGAAAACATTCATTCCTTAATTTTTTTTTGTAAAGGTCGTAAATGACCTAGTTGGAAAATGACAGAAAGATTCCTTTAGATATATTATATAAAAATTCAAAAAAGGGCATAAAATACTTTAACCCATAGTCTTGGAAATATAAAAAATGTATTGAAATACATTTTTAAGAAACACATATGTGGATGATAAAGAGGTCCCAGTAGATACTCGTGTATAAACAACCTCAGAAAAAGAGAAGATTGTATAATTAACCCTTACCTTGTACTTTTCCTTGATCAAGGGTTATTTTGACCTATTGTAAAATAGTTAAATAATTGAAATTAAATTATACAATAACTGCATACATAAATATGATATCATATATCATCTTTCAATATGGATTTATTAATAATAATTCAGTAGTATCGTTATTCCGGGCGTTAACAAATTCATTTTCCATTATATGCTTAACTATGTAATCCATGTTTTTAAGGACATGATATATTTTATTCATATACAGAATGATATTAAGTTCTTAAATATTATTTTTAATCATAAAATGAAAGTTATTCTTGAATGGTTATGATGGGGAATGAATCTCATCGCGTTCGTGGAGACGGTAATATGTACGTATGCACGAGAAATAATAACATTCTATTGATGGTGAAATCATATTTAATTGGATAGTATATCATATATAAATAATAATTTACTTTTTATATTTATTATTGACATCATTTAAACTCATTATTATACCCATCGAAATAATTTAGTGTTGAATAAAAAACTACACCACGACGTGGAGACGGTAAGCCGTATGTTCGCACGTATGGTGACTTGTCATTCATAAGATAGATAGAATAATGAATATGGTTGTACCATATTTATAATAACTTCATAGACTATATAAGTTACTGGAGTTATTATTTTGTTATAGAAACAAAAAAGAAATAAGAAGTGGAAGAATAAAAGAACATTGAAAGAAGTGGTGAAATTATTACCTCTAATTCGGGTGCTTCCTTTTGAGTTGATAAAAAGGTCTCCTTACATTGGAATTAGTATCAAAGTAAGGCATATATATCTAATTGAGGGTAGTTGGGAGGATATTTGTGTAGGGGTTGGCCTATCCAAATGGCTTTGGTGGTGTAATTTTGAGAGAAGGGGAAGTACCCATTTATAAGAGAGGTGAGCGTCATTTTAAGAAAAGTTTGAAATATTATTTTATTGTACAATAAGTTTTGGATTATAATGGCCCTAAAATGATTTATTTCAAGTATAAGGTGAGTATGGGTCGAAAAAATCTCAACCAATAGGTTTTAGATATGTTTAGGTCACCATATTTATCTTATCTTTTAGATTTAACTCTTAGTTAAATAGTTTAACTTTTACTATGTCTCCTTGAATTTTTATATTACATGGTTAATAATCTTACTATAAAATTTCAAGAGAACCCCAAGTGGTTGTTTAATGGAATATATATTATTAATTATGTCCTTTGGCCAAACCATATCTTTTTAGGAATATTATATCAATCAATAATATTGTATTTTTTAAAAAATTATTTATTTAAATTTTGACACTATAGAGTATTTGGTTTTTGTGAACTTCAGAACAACATTATCACTTAGAAAAAAACTTTATTTAATATAACCTTAAATATAAAATTAACCAAGAAAATTCATGGAATATATAAAAAGTCTATATTTTCAATTATATTAATATTTATAATATCAATTATTTTAATCATTCAATAATAAGGTAATTATTGCATTACCATTGTGTCATAAATAAATTTAATTATATAATGTCTAAAAATTATAAATAAAATAAAATTATATAGTAAATAGTTTTATAATTCTAAAGAATATTTATAGTCTAATTTATCTTCTATATAACCATATATTAAAAATGGTTTAGTTAATAATATTTGAATTTAATACTTTTAACTCCTCTTTAAATAAAATAATAATATATGTCCTAATCTAATCCAAGTGGAACAAAAGGAAAATATTTTATTCCTAAGTTTGATTTTGGTCGAAATACACTTATCCAATAGAATTAGGACATGTTTTAAGGTAATTATAATATTATTTTTTACCTTTAATTGCCCAATTTACTTTTAACCATGGTAAATAAAAGTAAAAAGTTACTATTAACCAAAAATTATTTCCATCTTATTGAGAAAAATTTTATATACTGATTTCAAACATATCTCTTGGAATTTTGAAACACAATTCATAGAAGCGGTAAAATTATGTTTTATTTAATTCTGAAAATGTGCATAGAAGGTTGTTAAAAGATGTTAAAAACTTTAATAAAATTTTATATATCTAATATTTTTATAAAATGACTCCAATGAATTACATTGAATATATATAGGTATTATGTATCTATTTTTAGCTAAAATAAATTTAAATAAAATAACTAATTATTTAAATAAATAGTCAGTTATAAACAATAACGTAGTGTTTTTCACTATTCATAAAAAATTAATTGTTTTTAGAAAAATACCCAAAATTAATCTTAAGCTAATTTTGATATTCCAAATTCAAAAAATGATGTCCATTTCGAAAAAAAATTTAAAATTTAAAAAGGTGGGTATTACTATCTATAATTGCTGGTGTGATTGGTTGTGGTGCGTTCGAACTTGAAGTTTCATACAATGTAAAATATTTTATTATTCAAAGAGAAGTGTATTTTGGAAGACTGGGGTGTTACATTCTTCCCTCCTTTAAATAATTTCTTCCTCAAAATTTCTAGAATATTACTTCATAAAAAGATTTGGGTGGTTCATCATCACATATTCCTCAGGTTCCCACGTTACCTCTTCCATGTTATGGTTTCTCCATAGAACTTTTACCATATGATTCATCCAATTTTTCAGTACTTGTTCTCTGATATCAAAAACCATGACAATCTATTCACAATAAGATAGATCGGGTTGCAGTTCAATTTCTTCATAGGTGAGTACATGTATTGGGCTAGGCTTGTGTTTTCTCAATAGTGATATGTGGAACACATCTTGTACTTTGGAGAGACTTGGTGGAATTTCCAAATGGTAAAGGACAACTCCAATTCATTCTAGAATTTCAAAATTTCTGATGTACCTATGACATAATTTACCCTTCTTACCGAATCGTACAACACCCTTCCATATAGATACCATCAGAAAAACATGATCACCTGCTTGAAATTCCAAATCCTTCCTTCGGTTATCAGCATAGCTCTTTTGTTTACTTTGAGCTTCTTTGATGTGGTTTTGGATAATTATCACCCTTTACATCATTTCTTTAACAAGTTCAGGGCCCACAAGTTTTCATTCACCAACATCATCCCAACAAGTTGGTGTGCGACATCTATTTCCATATAACGCTTCATATGGTTCTATCTAAATACTTGAATGGAAGCTATTATTATCGGAAAATTATACCAGAGGTAAATACTGATCCCACATACCTTGAAAGTTAAGTGACCAAGATCTCAACATGCCTTTTAAGGTTTTAATAGTCTGTTCTGATTTCCCATCGGTTTGGAGGTGGTAGGCAGTGCTCAAACGAAGTTCAGTATCTAGGGACTTTAGAAGACTTTTCAAAAATATTAATGTAAAATGGGGATCCCAATTATAGTGAATCAATAGGGGTACTCCATTAAGTCTTACAAAATCATTAATATATAGTCTAGCTAAACATTCAAGTGGTAAATCTTCTCTTATATCAAGAAAATGTGCTGACTTGGTAAAATGATCAATAATTACCCATATTGCATCATTCTTTCTAGGAGTCTTTGGTATCCCCATGAAAAATTCCATTGTAATATCATCCCATTTCTACTTAGGTATAGGAAGAGGTTCATGAATCCTCCAGGATGTTGTCTTCCAGCCTTTACCTATTTACAAACCATATATCTTGACACATAATCAACAATCTTCCTCTCCATATTGTCCCAAAAAAAATGTTCCTTAAAATATCTATACATCATAGTGCTACCAGAGTGTATTGAGGAATTGGAGCTCTGAGAATCATCGAACAATTGCCTTTTTAGATCAGGAATATTGGGAACAGAATGTATCTTCCCAAATTTCAAAATTCCATCATCATATATGAAGTTGATCAATATCCTATCATTCAAAGCTTTAATTTTCTTTTGAAAATCCTCATCATAATTCTGAGAACATTTTATCCTTTCTAGTAAATATGGATTGACAACCATTTAAAAAATTATCAATGTTTCACCATCCAAGTTTATTCCCATATCCATATTTACTAGATCTATGAATATTGGATCCCTTTCAACTCTCATCGTGTTCAAAATTCCATGATCTTTTCTGCTCAAAGCATCTTCCACATTATTTGCCTTCCCTGGGTGGTAGTGTATAGTGAAATCATAATCCTTGAGTAGTTAAAGCCATCTCATTTTACTCAAGATGAGTTATTTTTGTGAGAAAATATATTTAAAACTCTGGAGATCAGCATATATCTCACAATTTTCATCATAGAGATAGTGTATCCATATCTTCAAAGAAAATATTATAGCTTCTAAATCAAGATCATTAGTGGGATTTTTTTGTACATAGATTTTTAGCTGTCATGATGCATAGGCAATAACTCTACCATTCTGAATAAGGACAAAACAAATTCATTTCTTTGAAGAATCACTGTAAATAACAAAGACATCATTCCTCGATGGTAGAGTTAGGATAATAAAATTGACTAATCTTCTCTTTTGTTATCCAAAACATTCTTCACTCTTTTCTTCAACAAAACATTAACCCCTTTATAGGTGAGTTTTGTTAATGGGTTAGCCAATTGGGAAAAATCTTGAACAAAATGCCGATAACAACCTGCTAAACCAATAAAAATTTGTACCTCAGATACACTCGTCGGTGATGGCAATTCTTGGATTATATTGGTCTTTGAAGGATCTAAATAGATTCTATATTAGAGAAAATATTTACTAGAAAATCAATTTTTGGAAACTGGAATTCACACTTTCTAAACATCCCATATAAATCATTTTTCTAAGGGTTTTCAGAATAGTGCACAAGTGATTTTCATGATCTTCATAGATTTTGGACTAAACCAAGATATAATTAACAAATAACTCTAAAAATTCAACATGACATTACTTTAGAACTCTATTCCTTAGATCCATGAAGATAGAGGGTGCATAATTTTTTCCAAAAGGCATTACTATAAACTCATAATTCATGTACCTAGTTCGAAATATTGTTTTCGGAATGTCTTCCTTCTTCACACACAACTGATGATATCTAGATCGAAGGTCAATCTTTGAAATATACTGATCTCCATGAAGTTGATCGAATAAATCATCAATGCAATGTTGGGAATACTTGTTCTTTAATGTTTCAACATTGATCTCCCCATAGTCAATGCACAACCTCATAGATCCATCTTTCTTCATAACAAAAAGAACGGGGGCTCCCCATAGAGAAACACTAGGGGGAATACATCCTTTATTACTCAATTACTCTAGTTGTTTATTCAATTCCACTAATTCCACAATTTCTATTCTATAATGGGTATTCGATATGGGCCTTGAACCTGGAATTAAATCAATGGAAAACTCAACTTCTCATTCTTGAGGACGTCTAAGTAAATCCTATAAAATCACATCAACAAATTCTTTCCTAATAGGTACATCATCTATTTCAACTTTCCTTTCCACACCCATAGTAATTTCACTCTCTTCCTCCCCAATAATTAAATTTAGTAGAGCAATAGGGGGTGGATCTAGATAAGAATAAGATGGTGATTCTTCTTTTTTAATGAGAATGTACTCCTTATCATCATAAAAAATTGTAAACTCTTTCTTATTACAATAAATTTTCACTTCATGTTCCAAAATCTAATCCATATTGAGGATTTTATCAAATTAAATCTTCAGTATGATGATGAGATTAGAAGATAAAGTATGATTATATGCCCTAATGGGAACTGATTCAAAAAACATTATTATAATGATACTTCCCTTAGAAGTTTTTACTGAAAACTCCCTTATGAAATCAAATTGGAAATATTTAATTTTCATAGAAAACTGGGAAGGTATGAAACAATGCAATGATGTAGAATCAAATAAAGCATTGTCCAACCTTGAGGAAACCATTAAATGACCTACCACCATGTCATTCAGAGCTTCAACCTCAGCTGTAGTGATCGCATAAGCTTGGACTTTCTCCCTTGGCATTTTCTAAGGAATGTTTCCTTAGAGCTTGGGACATTCATTTTCATAATTATACATTTCTCTATGATTGTAGCATTAAATTTTGACAGCCTATTTCATTCCATTGAAATCACAAGCTTGGTGGCCTTTTTCACCACACTGGTAACAGAAAATGATTCCCTTTAGGCATGTACCAGGGTGTTTCATCCCACATTTACTGTAGGATGGAAATTAAAATTTTCCCTTATACCCCTTATTTCCATTTCTAGAGTTTTCAACAGATCTCTTATTCTCTTTCTTTGATTTATAGTTTTAAGACTTAGAGAATTCATTTTCTGTCTTGATAGCACATGAGGAAATATCTTCATATGATGTGAAGGAGTGTGATTCTAATGATCCATGGAGAAATGGTTTTAACCCATCAATGAATCGAACAATATTACTCTCTAGGTTATGTATATAATCTACTGCATGCCATGATATCCTTGAAATGTTAGCCTCATACTCTGCGATATTCTCATCCTCTTTTTGACTTAGACTCAGAAATAATCTTTCCATATCCTTTCGATGGTCATGAGGGAAGTATTTTTCTATGTGAAGGCCTTTAACCTCCCTAGATTCCATATTTTATACTTCTTCATCTTTCTTTGTGTTTTGAATTAATGACCACCATAGATCTGCATCTCCCATGAGGTGATAAACTACCATGACAACTTTTTCCCTTTCGCTACTCCCCAAAGAATGAAATATTTTCTATAAGGAACGTTTCCACTAATCAGCTACAATTGGATTTTTAGTAGCATTGAATTTTGGTGGTTGTTTCCCCAGGAAGCGGTATAACATTGATCCTCCATGTTGTGGATTAGGGTACTCCATACGGGTTAGGTTATTATTCATAACCTTAGTGAGATCTTCTAGTATGGGTATAAGTTTTTCAGAACCAGTTGCATCACCAGCTCTATTATAATTATCTTGAGTAGGAGGTAAATCCCTAGATGGATTACATGAGTTGATACGGTTTCCACTACTTCCACTAGTTTCCTTTTATAAACAATGTCATACACTATATTAGTTTATCAATCCCAATACATAATTACAAACTAGTAAAATACCTAACATAAATTGACCAATTTATGCATATAATCCATACTCATAAAAAATGTTTCCTTTAAGGAAGTATTTACTTAAAAATCCTTCATAATGGGTTATAAATAAAATCTGAATCATCTTAAGCTTATACCCTGGGAGTGTCATAACCAAGTGTGCATCAAGGCCCCTTGTCGTGTACCCGGATACCCCAGGTCAAACCCGAAGCTCCTTGTTAGAGTTTTCACTCCTAGGTAAATTTGTTCTAGAGCCACCACTACCTACTCATATCCATACATGGATGTATTTAATGGAAAATATAAAAAATATCTACATTACCAAAATTCTAGGAAGTTCTTCTATACTAATCCTCAAAGTCTATCTTAGGGTAATGTTCTTTAATCAGAGTTTTTATAAATCTAGTTTCCAAGGTTTATAAAATACTTATCTGACACCAACTATAACTCCTCAACCTTAGTCAACCAAAGTTGGAGCATTATTATATAACATTGTTATGATCACAAGGGATAAAATCCCAAAATAACAATCTGTTTTGTAGCCTTAGAAGTACTAGATACATACATATGTATTACAATACACAATGAGATAAAAAAACAACATTTTTTCCCCTTTAAACACTCTTATATCCCTTATCCTATTCCTACAGGTTAATCGTAATATTCTTTTTCGTATCCTAGGAAAAATAAAACATAGAAATGGGTGAGCCCAGATGCTCAGTAAGGATTACAATATAGTGGAAATTATCATAAATAATCATAAACATTTAAGGCATTGTATAAAACTAAAAAACAAGCCTTTTAAACATAAAATATATCATAATTTGGAAAAGATAAATCAAATAATTCTATTTACTTATTCAAATTTATATTCTACTAGTCGAATAATCACATGTGATATCTATAGACAATTTCATAATGATGGAATTCATAATGCCTAACATCATAACCACATAGTCAAGGCCTCATTCCAAGAGTAAGGAAAACATTTTTACAAGGCCTTGTGCCAAGGAAATATTTTGTTTCATTAGACCTACCAATGAATCAAGGAGCTATAGTGGGATCCACCCATAACTTACTATATCCAATGCATTCCTCATATGAAAAGGTTGAAACATTACATAAAAATTCATATCAAAACTAGCATACAAAATGTAAATACTTTATTTATAAACCCTGAATGGTATAAAAATACCACATCCATAGTCAAAAACATCACAAAACCTTCAATACAACATGGAATATTTTATCATAATACATATTCTTCAAACAACTGTAAAATCCATCAATAGATGTTGAAATAGATAAAATCAAAACTATTTCAGATAAATATCTCTTTCTAATTTAAAATTATTTAAAAGTACCATAATTATAAAATAAAACATTTATTTTTAAAATATTCTTATATGTTTTTGTGGGATGCTTAGAAAGTGTTATAACGATGGAAAATAGCCGCACTCACTGTATAAGTTAAAAAAACATTCTTTCCTTAATTTTGTCGAAAAGGTCATAAAAGGACCTTGTTAGGAAAATGAAAGAATGATTCCTTTATAAACATTCAATAAAAACAAAAAAATTGTATAAATTAATTTAAACCATAGTGTTGGAAATAGTGAAAATGTTTTGAAATATATTTTTAATTAACATTGATGTGGATGATAAAGAGGTTTTAGTAGATACTCACAAATAAAAAACCTTGGATAATGAAGAGATTGTAGAATTAACCCTTACCTTGTACTTTTACTTGATTGAGGGTATGTTAAAATATTGTATAATATTTAAATAATTTTTATTAAATTATACAAGAACCACATACATAAATATGATATCATATATGATCTTTAAATATTGCTTTGATTATAATATTTCAATAGTATCATTTTTTCAGGTGTTAACTAATTGATTTTCTTTTATATGATTTGTTACATAAGCCATTTTTTTATGGGTAGAATGTATGCGATTCATATAAATAATGATATTAAGATCTTGAACATTATTTTTAATCATAAAATTGAAATTACTCTTGAATGGTTATGATGGGGAATAAATCTCATTGCGTTCGTGGATACGGTAATCTGTACGTATGCATGAGAAAAAATATCATTCTATTTATTGTCAAATCATATGTAATTGGATGGTATATCTTATATAATGAATCATTAAAATATTATGTTTATTATTTACATAATTTATACTCATTATTATGCACATCCAAATAATGAGGTGTTAAATAATAAACCACACCATGACGTGGAGACGGTAAGTCGTACGCACGCACGTATGGTGACTTTTCATTCATAGGATAGATAGAACAATTAATATGGTTGTACCATATTTATAATAACATCACAATATTTATAAGGTACTGGAGTTATTAATTTGATATGGAAAAAACAATTAAGGAGGAAGTGGAAGAAGAAAAGAACTTTGAAGGAGGTGGTGAAATTATTACCTCTTCTTCGGGTGCTTCCTTTTGAGTTGATCAAAAGGGCTCCTTAAGTTGGCTTTCTGATCAATGTGACGCCTCAAGGTATAAATGAGGGTATTTGGGAGGATTTTTGAGCAGGGTTTGGCTGATCTAACTGACATTGGAGGTGTGGTTTTCAGAGAAGGGAAAGTACCCTTTTATAAGGGAGGGGGAGTCACTTTTGGAAAAGCTTGATATATTATTTTATTATACTATCATATTCGGTTTATTGTTGCTCCCAAAGGATATATTTCGAGGCTAAGATGGTTATAGGTCAGAAACCACTCAACCAATATGTTTTTTATATGTTTATTTCATAATATTAACATTATCATTTAGATTTAACTCTTAGTTAAATAGTTTAACTTTTACAATGTCTTCTTCCATTTTTATATTAAATGGTCAATAAACATACTATAAAATTCCAAGCGAATTCCAATTGGTTCATTAATGAAATATATATTATTATATAATTCCCTTGACTGAACCTTGGATTTTGAAGAATATTATTTCAATTAATAATATAGTATTTGTTTTAAAAACTCATTTCTGTCAATTTTGACACTATTTAGTATTTGGTTTGGGTGGAAGTCATAAAAAAATTATCACTTCGAATAAATTTTTTTAATCAACTAAAAAATGTCATTTTAACCTATAAAATTCTTGGAATACATCAAAAGAATCAATTTAAAATTATATTAATATTAATTATATCAATTATTTTAATCCTTCAATAATGAGGTAATTACTGCATCATCATTATGTCATAAATAAATTTAATTATTTAATGTATAAATATTATAAATAAAATACAATTATGTAGTAAATATATTTATATTTCTAATGAATATTTTTATTTTAATTTCTCTTATGTATAACCATATATTAAATATTATTTAGTTATTAAACATTGAATTTAACACGTATAACTCTTCTTTAAATAAAATAATAATAATTTTTTTAATCCAATAAAAGTGGACCAAAAGGATCATATTTTATTCCTAAGGTTTATTTTGGTCTATATACACTTATCCAATAGAATTAGGACATGTGTTAGGGTAATTATAATATCATTTTTAACCATTAATTAACCTGTTTACTTTTAACCACGGTAAATAGATGTCATAAGTCACCATTCACCAAGAAATTATTTTCAACTTATTGAACCACATTTTACTTAATGATGTCAACCATAACTCTTGGATTTTTGAAATTCAATTCACATAAGTGGTAAAATTACATTTTATGAAATTTTTCAAATGTGCCTAGAAGGTGGGTAAATGACGGTACAAAGTTCAATAAAATTTTATATATCTAATATTATTATTAAATGACCCCAATGAATTGAATTAGACATATATAGTTTTTATGTATCTATATTTACCTAAAATAAATTTAAATAAAATAACTAAACATATAAATAAAATTTCGATTTTAAACAATAACAGAGTGTTTTTCATTATTCAAAAAAATGAGTTTTTCCAGAAAAATACCATAAATTCACCATAAGATAATTTTGATATTCAGAATCCAAAAATGAAGACCATTTTGAAAAATAAAATTTTCAAAATTTCAAAAAGTGGGTATTACTATTCATAATAGCTAGTGTGATTGATGTGGTGTGTTAGAACTCGAAGTTGCATACAACACAAGCTATTGTATTATTCAAAGAGAAGCATACTGTGGAAGCTTGGGGTGTTAAAAAAGATATTATATAATTAATCGGGCTCTAATATAGGTTCCATCATTGTACACTATCCTATGGGACACCTCTTACTATAGGCCTGATAGATACACTATCCAAGGGGTCCTAATATACCTATTATCCCAATAGATACACTGCTATTGGGGTCCCATATAAGTAGAGTAAAAAAATATTGGAATACATGATAGGTAACCTATACCTTTTTATAACAGTCAATTAGAGGGTTTTACTCATTCAAATATCTTCTTAACACTATAACGACATATAATAATTTTCTTTTAACCAATAGAGACGAAAACCAGCTCAAACCCCAATCCAACGCTCAGTCCAAGATATCACAAAATTATCCTCTCACAAATGGAGTCTTGAGTAAGAACCGACTCAACATGTCTCCAAAGTCGATAAAAACATGGTTCAACCCAACTCTCAAACCCAATATCCAAATGAATGAAACAAATAGCGATAAAATCTTAGTTAAAAAGGCATGGGGCCTCTACTGCTCCCCTGTATCTCCTCATCCAAAAAACATACACTACAGAATATTACTAAACCAACCTAGGGTAAAAATAACATGGGGCTCCCACATTCCCTTGTATAATCATATAAAGTGGTTTCCTACTAGGGACTCCCCTACTGCATGTAGGATTTCTGGAAAATCGCATTAAAATACCCTCAACCTACCATAATTCCATAATATGAGTAGGACACCCCGTGAGGTGTTCAATTATCATATCTAATTAATAGGAAAATCCCAATATAGAAACATCATCATGAATCCTTGAGTGGCCTCAAAATAATCTATGAACAACCACATTATTCAATGGGATTCCAAAGGCATGAGCATTCCTTCAAAGTAGGTCTCAATGTTCCTCAGGACCCCCTCAAATATTGAAACCCTATATATCTTCTTAATAAAAGAGAGACCTCTAGGAAAATCTTATTGTAAGTAAACATCATCTCGACATATCAGTGAACAACCCATCCTCAGGTACTATCTCTCTCATAAGGGAATCCAAATGAACCCCATACCATATATGAATTCATTACAACGAACTATGGAAACAACTAATCAGTTGATCATAGACCATCCCAAAAGGTAATCCTTAAGATTCTCTCAAAATAATATCATCATAAAAATTATAGTAGGATATATCCTTTATCTCATGTTCTCTACCCATCCCAAAGGCTATAATAGCTTTGATCATCAAGTATGAGATCTAAAACTCAACTGCTCTCACCTTGACCAACTATCCTTGACATTTATATACAAACCAAGATCCCCTCAAAGATATTCCATGATGTCACCTTTCAAAAATCTATTTGAAATAAATTCAAATAACACCGACCATAACATCCATATGTTTATATAACTAACAATATCACAATCCTCGCCCAGGTCTCACACTGCACAACCTAATCTACTATAGTATTTTGAATCCCAATGTCAAATAAATACACCCATAAGTTCTAACCCAATCTATAACTCCATCCAAGATGGCCTATAAACATTGAAAAAGACCACAATGATGATATATCTTAAAACAATGCTCATCATATACTCCTATCATATCCAATTATAACTCAAGATTGAAAAATAGAAAAACAAAACAAGTAAGGAAATGTAAATGGGGTGTACCCCAAAAGGTTCATTTGAGTCCTGTGTCAGAAGACACTTAGGTTTATTTATACTAAGTACATGATGTTTTAACTAGATTCACGGAATTTTTCCCACATGGGGTTCCCAGCATTGTTCCTAGAAATGTACCCCACATGGGATTTGGTGAAGTAAAATTCAAAGAAATTGTCCAAGTATGTTTCATAGGCTCTATCCTTGTATGCTACTTGCCCTTATTCCCGAACACGAGGTGTCTGGATAAATACTTAACCACAACCTAGGAAACCCCTACACGGTGTGTCCACCAAGATCACAAACTAGGTTTTACATTCTTCCTTAGCTTACCCAAAATGGAATGACAGATAAAATGTGTTCATAAAACTAAATTTCATGTAAATGGGTTTTCTTGAATATAGAACCATAAAATAGCCTGAAAACCATATTTCTCCCCAAAACCAAAAGATCATCCCACATGGGTCCCTAGAAACGAAAAAGGTTTTGAAACTAGAATACTATTCTAAAGGATTTTTTTGGAAAAAACATAAAAATGTGCCTACCCCTGGGCATAAAATGATAAAGCTAAAATCTTGGATCCAAGACATGATTCACAAGGCCCTCATCTACCTCTGGAATAGCTCTTCAAGTAGCACATCCTCCCCCACAATCACTCTTCTCTCCCTCTCCCACTCTCGATTGGGTCACACACGAGCCTTATATAAGAATACACAATAATACAAAGGGAATAAAGGATAAAATAAAAGGAAAAAAGAAAAAGGGAAGAAAAATCAAAATGAAAAATAAAATAAAAGGGCCATTGCCTCAATGCTTTAGCTAGGTTTATGATAAACCTAGGAAGAAATTCTTGTTCTAGACTCAACAGTAGAGACATAAATTAAGTAAGATTTTATGTATATAAAATATCACTAAATTAAAATGTGTGAATAAATTGATATTTAATTAATTCAACATAAAATATTCTAAACAAATTAGAATGGAACAAATTTCCACTAAACACCTGATCTAGTGTAAACACCATATTTTGGAATTAATATAGTGGTAAAAACAAATATCTAATAATATATAACATAATAAATCTATATTATTCCTCTGTAACACTTATGGGAATAAAATTTCAAATTTCGCCAGATTTTTGACAACCTTTCATAGCACAAATCATCACATACTATGCTTAATAAATTTTTCTCACCCATGATAAGCCATGATGGTAAACCAATATACATTATCTCACTCTATACACTAGAGAGAACAATGCTCTCTCGACCATATGAAAACCTATATTACAATGTTTAACACTCCCTCAACACATGATACATTTTACTAAGACATCCCTGATGCTCCCACCCACAAGGGTATCCTTATCTTATACTTTCAAACTAAATAGAAAACCACATGACCCATTATCATTCCCATCTCACATATAATAATAACCCATGTGCTGAGCAATGAAATTAAAATGAGGTTCATGACCAAAATGACATATGGTTCACTCCCCAACATAATGATTCACTTAAACCACTCTTTAACAAAATATAGGACTCACTCCCTCATAGTCCATGTCATAAAGAAGGTAGGCTAATGTACCTAAAAAGATGGTCCATCATAATTATATAGGATATTTACAAAAAACCAATGCACGTAATCACACCTCTTTTAAATCAATTGATATCCCTAATTTAAAGATTGATTTTGTGACCAATCTATAATAAGACATTTATTTAAATCCAAAAGCATCCAATCACACTCTGACAATGGTAACTAAATCATTACTGAAATTAACATTGCCATGTGTCTAACCAAACCTATCCTCTCAAGCTAGCCATGATAATGGGAACACTCCAAGAACCCCACTTATCAAACACCATATATCCTAATGCTTAACCAAACCCAGTATATCAAGGAACTCAATAGACCCCCAAATAAATTATGACCATGTCTACTTAAGCCATCCTTGATTGCTGGCACAAAGTCCCCACCACATGACTCGATAGATAACATGTGGAAAGAAGATCTACCTCCCAAGAAACTAATACATGGGTCTTCAGGGGAAGCACCACCTCAGTAAAACTTATACCCAAACCAAATATCTCTCATCAATCCTTTCCCTTTTAATGACACAATAAGGGAACTTAGATCCCACACTAACCCACAAGGGCCTCAATGTATCCCTCGATAAGAGGACTACATCTCCATCATGGGTTAACATATCAATAAATGATACATTTCAATTTTTATCATAAGAAAATATATATTAATATATATACATTTGGTTCAATTTAAAAGACATAAAGAACTATATGTGATACACCATATAGGTTGTTTTAGAAAATTTAAACCACTTAGCCTCTATCACTAGTTATATCACAAATAGAAAAGAATATGTAATGTGAATCATATGTTCCTAGAATGATGCCTGAACATTGGAATCTTTTCAAAATTTCAATATTTAAAAACTAGAATAAACTATAAATCCATAAACCCAACTGCATCATCCTTGGTAAAATCACACACCCATAAAAATAGAATCCCAGAATATAATTCCCAATCCATGGAAACTAGGAATTCATATCGGCAATGGTGTTCATGACACACCAGACCGATATCCTTCACAAGTTGCAACACATTCCTAGATCACCAATCTTCAAACTACCAAAATAATAATACAAAACCTCATCTGATTTGATTTGTAATGAACCATCCAAGTATGTCCTAATACATAATGTGATATAACCTACTACAATTCCTCAAGTGAACCTCCCCATTCACAATAGGCTGACGAAAAGAAAAGATGTTCTAATAGATACAGTCAAGAGACTATACCCACTAGTCAAAGTAAAATCAAAGAATAAATAACTAAAACAAACACATGGATGAAAATCATTCAATTAATAATAAATAAAATGAAATAAAATAATTCTATAATAAATAAAATATGATATACTATCAAACAGACTCAAAAGATTACAAAGAAAACAAAAAAACAAATTTTTACCAGGGTAATCATATATACAAAATAAAAAAACTATCAATATATACATGAGGCTTTACTACCAACTCTTAGTCAAAAAACATACCCAGTCCCAATGACTCTTGAGACGCACCAACCTGATTTTGAGACTCCACATGATGGGCCTTCCAGATTCAAAGGCATCGGGCCTTCTCCCAATCCGCCGCGCAACCTATGATCCAAATTAAAAGTGGACATTTGGTTTACTTATTGATAGATATGAACATATAAGAAGTGTGAAATAAATATCATTAGGCTACCCCAAATAGTAAACCTCTAATATTATGTCATTACAAGAACATGAACATGTGATATGATTAGCTATCTAAAAGACTGAAAACAACTGGTATAAAAAAATAACCCCATAAAATAAAGGGGGTAAAAAAACAAAGAAAACAACCAACCACAATTTCTATCGTAACACCTGAGGTAAATCTACCTATGCATTAGACCTTTCTAGAGGAATTATATCACATGGCTCAAACCTCTACATTACATCTGGCATGAACGTTAGATCTATAATGGATATCTATATGGTCTTAATGAAAAGACATGAATTTTGACCCTAATTCCTAACCATAGACATCAAATTGACAACGTGCAACTAACATGATATTAGACTCTAATGGAACAATATGAATATGTGAAAGGACTCAATGCTGGACCTTAGAGAACCTGTCATATCCTAAATGTTCTTAAGAACCAATAAGGCTCTAAATAAGGTTTTGACGGTGTACACCATTCTAGGGGACACATCAAATGATGTGACTAATATATACACTATCCCAAGGTCCCCTTCAATCCATGGGACTGGAAGATGACCTACCCTAGGGGTCCCATCCAAGTAGATTTTGGAGCACTCAACATCTATGGGAGGTAACCTCTAGCTTGGGAATAACACTCAACTAGATGGGTGAACTCATACAAATCTCCCATGATATTATAAAGACTATTTAAAAAAAACTACTAGAAAATATAAGAGAACTCCATGTCATACTTAGGGCCCATGCCTGATCCAAGATATCCTAAAATCTTACTCTCACAATCCATGTCCCAAGAAAGAATGACCTCAACATCTCATAAAAAGGACATCATAAAATGTGTTCATCCTAAAATAAAAAACAACATACAAATGGATGAACAAGAAGCACCAATAAACTCTATAATAAAAAATCATGGGGACTCTCTCTATCTTTGAGATATACCCATCTACAAAAAAGTAACTGTTTACTCTCAACGACCAACCTTAGTGTTAAACAAAACATAGGGATCTCACAGTCCCTAGGTTCACAGCATAAAGTGATGTAAAACTAGTGACTAAACTATTTCACACAAGATCCCATGCCACATACTTAAAAAATATACTCAAAGGACTATAAGGTTATAGAAAGATCAATATACCCAACAATGGGTTCCATTATCTTATCCAAAGCATGAGAAAAACCTAGTGCATAAAAATCTTTAAGCAGCCCTAAATGGAATCTAATTGGTCCTTGAATAACAACACACCATCAAGGGAATCCAAAATAATTCGAATTCGGAAAAAGGAATTCTCAATAGTCCCTGTGACTACTATAAGGTAAGAAACCCTTCAGGGCCCCTCATCACAAGAAAAACCACTTAGAAAATCCCATTTAAAGAAACCACTATTCACCTTTGAAGTAAAAAATCCATACTCTGGTAATACCATTCTATAATGGAATCCAAAAAACACCACAACACATAGTAAATCTTAATAGAAAACTAAAACATCCACTAATCAGTTGATCAGAGACCAACTCACAAGGGAATATTTAAGAGTCCCTCAGACTTATCTCAACATGACAATGACACCCATCCATAAATTCCATCTCATAATGTAAAATATGCCAAAATATACAATATATATGATCCAAAAACACATGATCTAATACTAAACCTATTTAATCTTGATAAATTGGTTCTAATATCTAGTTAAAAACTAAGAACTCTTCGAAGATATTTCTTAATAATTATATATAGGAATCATATAAAAATCATTAAAAAACAACATAGAATCCATATTCTATTTGATGGAACAAGAACACGACCCTCCCTGCAGCCTCAAACTGAAAAACCCAACCCACTATTGGATTATGAAACCAAACATCAAATAAATCCTCCCACAAATGCAATCCCAATCCAAAATATCATTCAAAAATCCTCTAAACACAAAAATGATACAACCAATGTGATTTATATGAACAAAAACACTCATAATTGTCTTATATTATGTCCAATTATATCTGTAGGGTGAAAAAAGAAAAAAACCAAGTGAGGAAAATTAAATGGCATGTAGTTCAGGTACACAAAGTTCCCAAAGGTCCTCGGGGGTTATGTACCACTGGACACATGGTTTGTACTTTTACTAAGTAAATGGTCTTTCAACCTGATATATAGAGTGTACCCACATGGGGCCCCCATCCAAAAACATATCCATGTAACCTATATGACCAATGTAAGTGTTTGTTTCACAACCTCTGGTCATGTACCATACATGACCATGTTCCCCAATATACAGTGTCATGGTAAATAATCATCTATACCCTGATCCACCCCTATTCATCATATCAATGAAGAATACACTTCATATATTCCTTTATTCCTCACATATCTAAAATTAACGAACCTATAGCATGTGTTTATAGAACTAAACACAATGTAAATGGATTTTCCTAAAGGGAAAACAACCAAAATAGCCCGAAAGCCATGATTTATCTAAAAAACCAATACATTTACCCACCCATACTTCCCAAAAACCGAAATAAGGATTTACATAATTAAAATAAATATTCTATTAGGATATATTTAAAAAACATTCAAACAACCCTACTTATAGGCATATAATTGTGAAGTTTCAATCCCAGATTTTCCACATGCACCACTGATCCATGATCGACCAACAGACATGATCCTTTGATGGAGACTCCTAATCTATATCCATGTTATTCCCTATACCTCATATAGATACATTAAAAATGATCCCTAATGGGGGTGGGGGAATACATGAGAATCCAAATTGAATAAAGGACAAAATAAAAGGAAAAAATATAAAGGGGAAAAAAGAAAAGGTCCCCAACCTCAACGGCCATGATGAGTTTATGAATTTGCTAAAAAAACCCCATTTTAAAAATCAAACTTATAGATAAAATATAATGAAAAAACACTTTTTTAAATATGTCACCAAATGAACATGCATAAATTACTTAATATTTAATTAACTAAATATTAAAAATTCTATGAAAATTTAAACGGATTAGATTTCCACGAAACTATTATCTGAGGTTAAACATCCCATTTCATTACTAATAGAGTGGTTAGAAAAATAATCCAAGATAATATCATAAAATGAATTACCATTTTCCCCTAGTAATACTTCCAAGAATAAAATTTCAAAGTTGATTGTATTTCCTACAACCCGTGATGATATGGTTCATAATAATCACTATAAATTAAGGAATAAATGAATTATAATATAATAAAAAATGATAAATCCATAATGAAAATAAATATCCAAAAATTAATTATTGTGTCTCATGAAATGATGTTTTGTCAAGAAATACCCCTTATAATGTTGTAATATTTTGAATTGAAAATCCATAAAAGGTAGAAAATCATATGGATTATTAAACACCCCCAATTTCCTAATAAAGTATGATAAAATAAATTTATGTCCAATATATACACAGAAAAGTAATTTTTTTTAAATATACAACATATCCCAATGAAGCACAATTGAGATAAAAACCCTTAACATTAATCCTTCTTAGTTGAACATGATCTAACATCATGTATAACAACAATATTTATCATTATTAACATTTTTCAAACCTTATACATACATATAACGTTTTATAAAAAGAAATTATAATCATTTATCCAAAATATATTATCTATTTACATTTTATTTTCATCAACATATGTTACTAACTTCAATTGTTTTTTAGTTTTAGTTTCATAATGGATGTATTGATTCTTATTTGAAAATTTAAAGTTCATCATTCCTAGATAATTAAAGGAACATTAATTGATATTTAATAATTTATTATAACATTATATTTTCATTTTTTATGTGTTTTGGATATAATTCATGGAAATTGAATCGGTGATAAATTGTTTTCATCAATTTTTGGTGAAGAAAGTTGATATATTATTAATGAGTTAGAAATTAATAAAAAAAATTAATAACTTTAAACCAATCATTATTTGATCAATTATTTACCATATTACTAGAATTTATGTTTATATAGTCATCCATTATATAGATTTATGTCATATTTCATATAGTTAGCTAAACATTCCAAAAAAACATCCTGTAATCTTACGGAGAGTATGGTTAAGAAAATGATTCTCTTCGAATAATATCAATAAAAAAACGTTTAACTTCATTATTTAGTTTTTATGTATTTATGTATATTTGTAGACATTTGGGTACATAATAATTGGGATAAAATTCCATATACTTGTATGTTATAGAATTTGGGTTGTTGTGTTTGTTGGAATTTTCTAATAGACAAAGGTATAGTCATCCATAAGAAGAAGTTTTTAATAATTGAGATATTTATCAATTTTTTTTTAAAAAATTGGTTCTGAGAAATATGTTGAAATTGTTGGTTTCTATATATGTATTATGTAAAACTTTTAAGAGAATTATGCGAGCTGGGGTAAGAAGTATTTTTCTAATAGTTATAGGGTCGTAGTTCTCTATGGATTGTTAACGGACATCATATAAACCATTAATAAGGATCACATGATTGTAGTTGAACCTTATAATTTGATATTGAGTGATGGAATTTTTTTTTCCGTAATATGTGTATAATCACATAAAAGGAGTTTACATAGGGTATGATTATGTGGTGACATGTGAAAAGGCCATATTTCAAGGTTATAAGTGAGATTTATTTACATGGATGGGTTTTTCAGTGATGTGGTGAAAATTAATTTGTGGTTAGTTTTTTTGGATATTTTTCCAAAATAAAAACATATTAATCACTTCCTTTTCACAAATAAAATTTTAATCGGGGTTATTACTTTGATATAAATTTATGTAAGATGAAAATAATTATGCTATGAACAAGAAATATGTACTTCAGTATGAATAATATATACGTGTAAGGCATCACATGGTAAGAAATGATGATGTGGGGGAGTTATCATAAGTATAATATATAAGACATATCTTTTATGACATCACACATTAGATATATTATTGGGGACATCAAGCGGTGGGATAACACTATGAATAGTGAACCAAATAATCTGTGGAATATTTCATGATGGAGTCTTCTATCGATGAAATTCTATGTGGAATGAAGGATTTCATCTCTCTAATGATAATAGTGCTTCATGATACACTCACATATTCATGTAAAAATCTAAACATATTCAAAATAATAGAAAAATATTTTACATGGGTAGTGTGTTAACTTATTGAGAGAGAAGTGAGTTTTTTCATGTGAATGAATGTAAATAAGAAAAACAATTATTCCACTATAATCATTATAATAATAGTAAATTTTAGTGGATTTTTGTACATTGGAACACTTTATTTGTATGCTCTTTATACTATCCGAATTATAGTGAACTCGTTAAAAATACTATTTCCCTTACATGATTTAATTTATGTAGAAATATATTGTCACAAAAATAAGAGATAATAGAGTTTTGTTTATGGAAAAAACAAGGTCAAAGTGTATGTTATTTATACCCTAATTCACACCCATGATCATAGGGTATTTAACCTAGAAAGGACAAAAAAATTATCAGAGATAAGGGTATAATGTCTCCCAGTGAAAGAAATTTATGTTTTCAATCATAAAGGGATTCAGATCTTTGATGAAAACAATTTTCAACTTTGGAAGAATTATATGCAGAACTACTTTGATCATAAGGATTAGATGTTTTTACATCTATGAAGCATTGTATTTTAGTTATTATTCATATTATATCTTTATCATAATATCATAAAACAAAAATAGATAATGATTCTAGATGAATTAATACTTTAGGTGGAGGATTATCTAACACAAACTACAAAAATATGATGTTGTGAAAATCCTCACATGCCATACGGTAAAAGTTGATAAATATATATATGAAGGTGATTATAATGTAAATAAATATAAACTATAAGTTATATATAACATTTACAAGGACATTAGGATTCACCCAAATTAATTTTTTGATGCATTCTTAAATCAGATTAATGTTAGTATGGAGGGCATGAATAGTCTTGGAGAAAACCATGATGACGTAAGGTTTCAAAATCACATTCTGAGACGGTTTCATAACCAGTTCACTTTGAAAGTATCTATACTAAAGGATAAGGATCCATTTTAACTTCTATTGGATAGTTTACATAATAACATTATTATATATGAATTATAAATGATGATAATGAGGTAGTGGAAAAGGGTAAATAAAAATGAAGTGTAATTCTTGGTATTGGAGAAGCTCACCATGGATGACAGATAATAAGAATAAAAGGTAGATAAAGTTATGTCATTCCTTTCCTCAAATATTCAATGGGGAAATACAATTTTTAAAGGAAAGTTTCCACCTATATTCTTTCAATGTGGAAAGGTTGGGAACCTAACTATAATGTATCCCCAGAACATTCACGATGATAATGAAGATGATGAAATTCTAAGGAAGTATTCTGGTACGAATTTTAATGGTAGGAGAAGCACTAATTATAATTTATTCCAGAAGAAGAACCTACTTTCAAGATAATGAATTTTTTTAAACTAATTTGGTGGAAAATAAAATATTAGGAGTGAATATTAACTCCTTGGATGAAATTTGGAAATATGATCAATCCAGAACAAAAAATGTGATATCGGAACATAAAGATTATGACAAATAATCAAAGTATTGTTAAGATATGAAAGAGAAATATAAGAACAAAGAGTTTGGTATGTTTCTTGATCTAAAACAAAATGTAGTGACTGATAATGGAAAACCTCAACCACCCAATACGAGGTTGAAGGATGATTATGGTATGAGTAATAATAAGAAGATTTAAAGAATACAGGAGATAACTCTTATTATAGAAAATACACATAGGTATACACTGTGTATTTGGTGTAATTGCTGGATAAATATGGTATATTCATAAAATGTTTGTTCCATATCCAAATAGTAATAAAGGGAATAAGAGTGGAAATGATATATGAACAGAGTTCAATATTTTATACATGCCATTGACGTTCAATGTTTCTAGTGTGAAATATTTAAACATATGGACAGAAACAGATCAACAACAATTCATTAGAATTTCATGATGCCAAATCGATGCTATTGAATGTGGTAGCTCAATGAATTTTCAAGTGAGTTAAAAATGAAAAGTAAATTTTAAAATTTTCTACAATATATTGTTACATAATACTTTGAATACGATCAATCATGTAAATCAACACCATCTATGAAACAAAAGTCATAGATCAAAATTAGAATAAATGAGCATAATGTTTTTGTAGATGTTAACCATAAACCATCAAATAGTACTGGTGTATGGATCATTGATAATGTATGAACATGTTATATGATTGTAAATAGGTATCTTTTCATATATATCTAAAGAAATAAGGAAGTTTCATCATATATATCAATGTTGAAGGCCTAAATATTATTGGATCTAGGTAGGAAAAAACATTGGGTAGATATTTGAGGCAGGAAATATAATAACTGTATATTTTATTATATTACCATTAAATAATTTTTAAGATTAAAATATAATAGTATTACATTCAAGGATCAAAATTCATAATATATTTGGAAAATTGGGCTCATACATCACTTTTCCATAATAAAATGTAAACATTATTTAAGTAACTATTCTTCATCCCTAAATAATCTCTCATAATCTCCTTTGTACTAGTAATCTAATGAGGATATACATTAAAGAAAATGGTGGGGTAAAATCCCAATAAGGGGGAGGGATGAAGTAGAAGGAATACGAGACCTGAATCAAGTGTAAATTGGTGACCATAATCATCATAATCATGTCATAATAATGATACAGTCATCATAATCATTTAGGAATAAATTGAGAATGTCATGGAATGAGGAATACACTTAATAATGAATCATTATAACATAGTGGTTAAATTACACACACAGTTTTGAACAAATGTATTATCATGTTCGTTAATGACATATGTAAATAAATCATAACATCATAATTGTGAAAAAAGATGGAATTATTTTCAGGAATAATACACATATTCTCATGAAACATATCACATTATCAAAATCATTGGAGGGATATATAAATATTATCCCACCCAGAAAAAAATTCTTATAATCATGCATGCCACATAGAACGTAAAACAATCATAGAATGGAAATAAATCAGTTGAATGAAATGGGTTTCATAAGGATGTAATAAATCACTCCTAAATGAATAATCATTAAGGTTCCCAAAATAATACAGGAAGTCGTATTTTCTGGAATATAACATCTTCATCCTTTATTTGAGAAGGAAAAACTCAAGAGGCATCAATGAAGTGATTTGGAGAAATATTTTTTTTAAATTCCTTCGAATTGGTTTAGAAATCATTTAAAAAGTGTTAAAACATGTATATCCGTAGAATTAATAGGTAAATAATATAAAAATTAAATTAAAAGGGTATTTAAGGTATATAAATATTGAAAATTATATTGTGGAGATAACTTAAAATACTTTTCTATTTGAGAACCCCCTTACCACAATCCCTCTTTCTTTCATTACTTTTCTTCCTTCTAAATAATAATATAAAGGTTTATTAAAACATGGAATCATAAAAGATTTATGTTAATTTTTTTACTCACTATCAATAATAATTATTTGATTCCAATCCATAATTCATATTGTTAAATGGGATATGTATTGAGGATATATTTTCTTTAAAATATATTATCTTGCATCAATTTAATGCTCATGGTTTATGGCTAATTATACAATATTAATATTAACTACAGAATATTAAAATTATATTTATTAAAAAAATTATATATTATAAATAATTTATTATGATCATCCATAATTGTGGTGATAAGAAAAGAGTTTGAAATATCCTTATTGGTGGTTAACCGACCATTAAGGGGATAGTTTGCAAAGAAGAGGTGCAAGATATGTATTACGTGTTTATATTAAAAATAATATTTTTATAGGAAATTAAAAATTTAAATATCATGTTATTATACTATATTAATATTTTCGTAATTTTGGGATTAGAAAATAAAATGAGGAACGAGAGATTAGAAAAGGAAAATAAAAGAAATAATGAAAGGACGTTCCATCTTTCTTGAAATTGTTCCTTTTCTACAACCATTCACCACATTAAATATTAGTGTTGGATTACTCTATAGTGTACCCAAGGTTTATAAGGAGTCTAAATAGGGTATTTGGGAATAACATAGGCTTTGATAAGTGGAGGTGAGGTTTTTTTCCATGGGAGTTGTGAGGGGATATTTATTCACAATGAGATGTGTATTTTTACGATAAAATATTCAATAAATTATTATATAAATAGTAAACATTTAAATAGTGATATTTTTGACTTTATGAATCATATAAAAATATTATAAATTGGATTTAGGACTTTAAAAAACATTATGATCCAAATTCACTTGTATATAAAAATGGAACGTAGAAAAAAGATAAAAATTGTTACTATAATGGAATACTTTTGAATTCAGACATTAGATTATATTTTTTAGGTTTGAAAGTTTATTTTAATATTGTTAAATGAACCCTTTATGCTATTTTTTTCAGAGATAAGAAATTTAAAATTTATTTACACATTATTGCATATTTATTAGATCATAAAATATGCAGCACTGGATATTTTATTATTATTCACATAAAAAATTGAAGTATTTCAAAAAATTTGAAACAATACCCCCTATGATAATTCCAACAAGGAAATTCTAAAAATAAAATTAATTTAATAAAAATAATTCTCCAATATAGATAATATTATTTTCTTAATATATATATATATTATTTTTAAAAAATACTATAAAATACAGTTTATCAAAAAAAATTATGTAATTTCTTTACATTTTTAGACATGATATTTATTTTATAAAATTGTAAAATTTATATTTTCTTAAATTAATTAGTATTAACATTATATAAAATATATTTGTAATATACAGGACCTAGACACCACTCAATAGTTCCCTAAGCCTGGTTTTTCACATAAACAAAAGCACATCTCCTTGAATACCAAAGGCTATGGACTAGCGGCAAAGGCCTAGTGTGTGACCATATGGAGACTAATCCCCAATTATCATAGTGTAACATATAAAAATATAAATGACAATTAATATAAAAGGATGATATAACATGAAACAACAGGTGAACAACATGAATTGATAAAAATGAAATATGGTTTATCCTACATAATGATGATAAATATCTCTACAAAGTATCCAAATTGGTTACATAGAAATAAAATACCATACAAATATCAAAAAACCAAAATTACCAAAAAAATATCTATATATGTATAGCATCATGTGCCTTAGCTGGGTCTCATGCTCCAAAAAACCTAAGCATGGAACAAAATCAACCCTCGAACTGTGGGCGCTTCCTCCTGTCTCTACCAACATCCAAAGAGACTATTTGGGTACCCAACAATGCCCCGAATAAGGTTTCAGATTCAATTATAGTAGTTGATCACCTAAAGATCTATACCATTCCAGTTTTTTCAATATAACAAGTGAAATAGTTTATAGGTAAAAAGGTAAGTTGTAAATTATGTAAATATTCCCATGGAATGCGAACTACTAACCTATAAATTATGACTAACCTATCAAGACTCCATTCAAATGATGGTCAAGCTCCTATTCAAGGAATATATAAGTAAAAGAATGTGATTTCTACATTATCTCTATACAACCATATAACCATTTCAACCACGGACTTTCCATAAACCGCGATGTGCCAATGAAACCACAACTCAGCTCTTCCATCAAGCATATTATATTTATCACGGTTGTGCCGTAACATCAAAGTGTCAAACCATGAAAGGTTAGATCCAAGGTGTTTAAGACCAAGGAATCCTCAGAAAGTCCCATGATCATCTTAATGGAAACATTATTAAGCACTGGTCGGATTCATGGGAGCATGTCATACTGAAAATTCCATACGCGGTTCCAAGCAAGCTGGATCTAAGGGTTAGAAAAGCCTTAAGCAACCCACATAATCAAGACCCAAGGAGTATAATTTAACCAATGTGTCCACTACTAAGCCATGATCCATATAATAAAATAAAATTAATATATAAAATCATTCCTCATCACATAACATTAATCATTCCATACCATAGACGAATTCATGCCGTATGAGTTTACCCACTCACACGGTTGGAAAAGAAACCTATACCAATAGTTTTAAACTGTTGGTATAGGTCCCAAAACCATTGGTAAATGCTATAAAAATGGACTAGTTAGACATTTTATTTTTGTGTGTTAGTATTGGCCTATAAAAATAGTTTCAAAAATATTGATATAGGTTATGTGAAATACCTTTACCAATGGTTTTGAAAACCATTGGTATAGTTAATTCAAAAAAACCATGGATTGTTTGGAACCCTGGACCTCTGATTTATATCTCAATGAACTATCAAATAAGACACAACAGTTTTTTTGATACAAAATATGATAAATATGTGTATGTATAATTATATATAAAATAATTTTCTATGTATTCAATGTTATTTGATAAAATAGTTCATTGAAAGACAAAATACTTATACGAACGGGTCTCTAAAATGTTCATATAGGTAATATAAACATTGGGAACTATACAAATGGTTTTGGGAAAACAATTGATATAGGTTTATTAAATAGAGGATGTACCAATGGTTTTATACAAACTTTTAGTATAACCATCACGTATACCAATAGTTTTGGAAAAACCATAGGTTTAGACTCATTTTGTTGAAGTTGTACAAACATTTATTCCCAAACTTTTGGTATAGAGTACCAGTCCGAATAGTTTTTTGAAACAATTGGTATAGGGTTATTTTATGGTAACTATACTAATGTTTTTTATAAAACCATTGGTATAGGTCCATTTTATAGTACTGTAATCATTTAATTAATAAATTATCAATTCAAATGTTATAATCTTTGTAAGGGTTTTTCTTTTTTCCTAATCCCTTTATCTTGAGAAATATTTCTCACCATGCACCATGATTTCCATATATGGTTTACATAATAATCCATGAATTAATTTTTACATATTACATCACATATTTATAGGAATTTACATACCATGTCATACCCTTTCTTTGAGTGATTTTGTTTTGAATTTTACTAAGGAAGTACAATCAACATGATACAATCTATATTTATTTGGAGATTGTTTATGTTCAAGAATCATTTGGGAGAGTTCATATTCTATTATTTTCATGAACCGGATCAATTTTATTACCCATAGGTCATGAATTTGGTTTACATGTTTATTTTCCATTTACTACCCTATTTATTAATAAAACATAAATAATATTTCTTATAAGTTATATCGATCATCTATGTTATTTTAGATAGAAAATATTTCAATTAAAATCAATGTTTTCTAAATTATTTAAATAAAATTCATCTATATAAATAATTTATTTACATAATTGACTTTACATTATCATTCAAATTATTTTAAAAACATTAAAAAGGGAATTTCTCAGCATTATCCACATGGGTAAATTGTTATTCCCTTTAGAAAATTTTGAAAAGAATGTTTATTTTTAATATTTACTACATGTAAATATTTTACTATAATCAAAACCATAATATTATTTGATTAATATATTTTAATATTCAATTGTTATTTTCGAAGAAAATTATTTAAATAATAATTTGTGATTTTTTTTAAATCTGATATTCAAAGCGAAAAGTTATTTTTTCTTTTTTCAAAGAAATGTTTTAAATTATATTTTAAATGTATTTTCATATATGTTATAATAATTTTGTGATTCATATGATTCATTGAGAATGAGATATTTTGATACATTAATTATAACTTCTCTTGAAGTATTGTGAATATTGTTTTAAATTCATTACCTTGTATCCCATTTTCCTCAAGTTAAACATACCTATAAATGAATATTGGTGCTTTTAAGGTATTTGTAAAGAAATAGTGAAAGAATAGTATATACTTTTCATGATATGGTACATAATAATTATAGATGATTGTGAATGATGTTGATATAAGTTATATGAATGGGTGTTCAATATAAATCTTAAACAAATGGGTGATCCTAATACAGTTGATACAAATTAGTGAGATCAATATAACATATTTGATATGGTGATCCTGATGTAGATGTCCAATGCATTAGGTAATGTTCCTTTTCCCAATTAAGTATGGAGGAGTTAACAAGAACTCTTTATATTATTTAAATAACTATTCAATAATATTTTATAACATGAGTGAACACATGTTATAATGTTAATGATAGAGAATAACAAGTAATTATCTTTATGATTTCAATGAGTTTTAAAGGATTCCATTGAAAAATATTGACATCACATGGATCATGATTATTGATTCTCATGGCCATTTACATTGATAAATAATTATTCTTGGTTTCAAAATTTGTGATGTTGGTACTCATGTGTATGAATTCTCTTATGTTATGCTCATTCACTTTGATTGTGTCTTCATACCATTATTATCATCTTATGCTCACTGATGACTTTCAATTGTTAACAGTTATGTTTAACCTTACTAATAGTTGTAGCTCACCCTTATTATGATTTCATATAGTAAAATCATGATTCATGGTTTTATTTATGTTATCCTTTAAAAGGGTACTAATTGTGAGAAACATTGTGGGATATAATGGAGAGTTTTATGAACTAGTTATTTATGTATCCAAGTTGTTATCTAATATTTTTACCCAATTATTTAAACCAATAAAAAATAATTATTACTTTTAATATTGGGGATCCAATGTTTAATTTTGATGTTGTATGTTTTTTATGTCTAAAATTTGGTATTTTTTATTAGTATCATGATAGAAATTTAATGATGAGGTTTAGCACCAGATCCAGGAGGGCAGGTCAAGGGTTGTTGTATAATGTTTTATAAGAAATATTTCATTTATCATTCTATTAATTTATCATCATTTAATTTTAATGATAATAAATGTATAATAGATTCTAAATATTACTATGTAAAAACATTATACACATATATTAATAGTATAATGGATCATATACTTTTTAATGTTTCATGTAAAGAAAGCTACTGAGCACATAAAATATAACAAAGAGAAATATATATTCAAAAATCATTGGGTGGTATATTATACCCCCTTATAAAAATTTAAACCTGTAAATTTCATTACTCTTATAAAAATGTAGAAATTTTTACCCAATAATATCCTTGGGATCCAATGAAATATCCTCAAGATGATGGTTTTACCACAAAAAAATGACCATGTGAGTGATCTTGTTTCGTAAAAATTTATATTGTTGATAAAGAATCTTCACAAGTTGTTACACATAATAAATATCATGATCTTTCTTTAAAAAATACTAAAATAATACATGTGAAATGTATAGATTGTACTTACTCAAAAGAGGTATATAGAACACATCATGAAATTAAGAGAGTTTCATTATAAGTTCCTAGTGATACGTTATCCCCCTTAATAGATCATGAATTTTTTAGGGACTAATGTTTATGGGGATTAAATTCCCCTAACATCAAAATCTCACTATTTTCATCTAAGTAGATTATAGAATAAATACAACATAACCAACAATGAAATATAGATCTCATCGGTGATTGTCATCATAATTTCTTATTTCAACCCTCAGCTTCCATAATGTGGTGTTGAAAGAATCTAAACTTATCTTCTATTTAGTTAGTTATCTCATGTTGAAATAGCTTACATTATCCATATTCAAACCAAAACATTGGAATTATCCACTATCTTTAATAGAGATATTGACAAGGAGATAATTGACTTCATCATTAAAAGATATTTTTATTAGGAAAATGAACAAATGGATTATGTTTATCCCAAAAACCAATAAAATATATAGAACAACTTCTCAACTTATCTTCTATGGTTTTAATTTCCCTATCAAACATACTGTCTTCATGAGTTTGATACGAATATTTGAAGATATAAACCATATTCAAATCATAATAATGTATTCCCAAAAAAATCATGGTGATTTTAAGATCCCAATCAGAAAAAATAGAATATTGTACTCATTGTGGATGTACAACATAGATAGTTTATATAATAAAAAGATAGTCTAGAGAGAAATATTATCTAATATAAATAAATTATTCTAACATAATAATCTGATCTAGTATAATTGAAATTATGTTATGGAATTTATATTCATTCATTAGTCATGCGAAGAAAGTGACGGTAAATTTTTACAATTTAAATTCTTCTAAGGGTAATGGGGGTAACATTATATTAGAATTATAACATTCTAAAATAACATTATTACCAATAATTAATCAAGATATATAATTTGAAATATCAATTTTTTATTCTTTCTTATTATAAATAATATTGGAGGTCTCTACATATGTTTATTCATCCTAGATGGATAGGGATTGATGATATATAAGCTTCAACCAATAGTTCATTCATTAATTTCGATATCGAAAGAAAAATTAATGGTTTTAAATTTGATAATTTTATCATAGTAAAGGTATGACTATGAAATAGTCCATATTTTGTTTTTCATCTAAAGATATTATGTCTAGGCCTATTTAATATTCATACAGTTGGCTGGTTGAACATTCATTAATGAAAAATTGGATATTTTTACATTCCTTATTTCTACAAGGTATAAAATTTTCAAATCTATGAGTAACGGATCCCATTCAGTACTCGTCATGGAAATACTTGAATTTTAATACTAAATGAATGCATCAGACACCTTATTCTCTTTCCGATTGTTTTAATGTATTGAGAATTCAGAATTTTCAATCAGGTATAACAATTTATTTTGGCACACATTCAAAACTTTTAGTTTGGATATATAATTCAATATATAAGGTCATGTATATATAAAACATTTATATTTTCAATGTTGGGTCCCTCCAAATCTATATGAGAAAAATACCCCTCATGAATTGTTAGTAATACCCACATAATATAAGTAATATCCACTGGTTTTTCATGTTTATCATAAAAAATATAGATGATCATAGGTTGAATTGAATAAAAAATGTAACATAACAACCATAGGAATTAATATAGTGTCTAACTCTATATTACCAATCAAATCCCAATATCACATCAAATTTGACTATTTGGAGAATTCCAATATTTGTATGAAGAACATTCCCAACAAAAATATCAAACTGGAATTATAGAATTTGGATTAAATCGTCACACCACATGATATGTTTCATTTATAAACCAACATATAGTCCTCAAAGTAGCTATTTTCTGTTCATAACAAACCTCTAAGTATAATTCAGTGAGTTAAAAAATGATAAAATACAACACTCATTATTCATGAGTTGATGATATGTGTATCTAACCCCACCACATTTTAAAAATACACATCAGTAAATATGATTTCATATAATTTAACTCATCCCATTGGTCTTTGTATTTATGAATTCCTTTAATATTTTTTATCCTTAGGAGTAGAAAATCTAAATGGTTAGTTAACATGTTTCTCATAATGATGAAATTTAATTATTAGTGATTCCTTATGATGAACTCAATTTACATTCATTGAAATCTACATTTACCTCGTAAATTTGTTTTTGTCTTCCATTATTTTAAATTCACAAAACATCTTTCTTTTCTTTAGATATAGTTATCTATGTTCCTCCTCCATAATTATTGGAAATTGACATATTTAATATTTCTTATAGGGTCATTATCACTTAACCATCCTGAAAAAACAATTTCAGTATTTTGTTATCAATTTTAAATTTTTTTTATTTTAATATTAATACAAGATGGATCATTATAAAAACCAAAAAACTTTTATCCTAAATCCCATTCAATTTAGGTTTTCATGAGGATATTCAATGCATTAGGCACTATAATATATGTTCAAATTATTCCTCATTATTCTTGATATAAATCTAAATTGAATAGAATAGTTTTAGAATCATGAATCATTTATCAGAGTGTGAATTTAAAAAATAATTTTAAACATTTCCAAAATATTGAAACCTTCATATGAATATATGAATCTAAAGATTTATCATATATCACATTTAGTCATCATAGGTTGGAATATATTTTATCCCCCCATTATGTATAATGTGAAGTAAATAAAATGTCCATTAAAAAAATGATATCCCTTGAGAGTTAAAAACTATGTGTGTAGTTAGTATTTTTATCAAATAGGAGGAAACGATGGAGTTAATACACAACCATAACTTTTAGGTTTATTACAGATAAGTGAATATATAATAAATCCAACATCAAATTTTTTGTATCGTGAAAGGGATGTCATTTCTAGGGAACCAAAAAATCCCTACCTTACCAGAACTCCATGAAATTATCCTCTGCGTAGAAAAATCCTATAACATCTAAATGTGATTTAAATCACTAAGAATAAAAAAACCATACTCTAATACAAACTACTACTACAAAATAATTTAGTATAAAAATACTACATCTTTTTTATGAATATTCAATACATAATGAATAATACACACCCCAAATCATTATGGTTCTGCTTATTTGGGTTCTATATACATATTAATTAGGTTTTATGAATAATATTTAACACATTTAATAATTTTACACTCACTTAGTACCCTTATTAGACATTCTCTATTTAAAATATATATTCTTAATATTTCGAAATGGAATCATTAGAAACGGTTAGCTCTAATGTTCAATAAGTTAAACATATGAGATATCATTAAATGATCTTAAGTTTTCATAAGATAAGTATAATAGTTATATAACATGATCATGACATATTAATGTCACACTCGATCAGTATAAGATAATTAACAATGATTCATGGAATAAGATTTTGTCACAAAACTATTCATAACATTTATAAATCCGGAATAATAATCCATGATTCATGACAACATATTTAAATCTAAATAGATATGTTTATATATTATACATAGTAAAATATATCCTTATTCAAAGATAAAATTCAGGACTACCAAAATGGATAAAGTCTCATAGAGGGTTTGGTTTACTCCATATTTCCTTCATTTCATTAGTTAAGTCTCAATGCAAAAAAATCATCATAGTTTAAAAACTCCCACATTGGATTCGGTTCACTCTACATTCTATTATTTCAATAGTTAAGTCACATTGACTCTACTATTATAGTGGATAGTGTCCTGTTATGTATTGTGTTCACTCCCCATTCCATCATTCCATTAGTCAAGGGTCACTTTTAGTACTATCATTATAGTTACCCAAACATTAAACAGACAACAATTCGTGATATATAACATCCATTCCCAATATTCCAAGTCAAAGATATATATGTATAGTGACTCTGGAAGGTAATATAAATAAATATAACAACATCATCAACATAAAAACATCTTTATTTAAGACTCCACGTATTACTAAAAACTCCCATTGTTCATCTAAAACTGAATGGGATTCCCTAGAGAAAAATCATAAGGAAAAGGATGAGCTAGAAAGCCTAATAAGGGAATATAAATTGAAATAAATTATAACATGACATACAAGAGGAAAAACGTGATATCCTAAAGTGAATGATCATGTGAATGAAAAAATGGAATACATAAAAGAAATCATAAGATCATGTAATCATGGAATAAGGGGAAACTATATAAGAAATGAGATCATAATCACAAGTCAACTGACACTCCCTAGTCCATAATCATAATGCGGAAAAATTTATATAGTGGATTGGGAGCACTAAACTTCCCCATAAACGAATTGGAAAATTTTCCCATGTTTATTAGGTTCATTCCCTATTACCATACATATCCTCTCTTGAGATTAAATTTTTTCTCAATTCCTTGGAGGGAAATAAAATTTTATTCCCACCCATCATATACCTTAAATTATATATTTCTATTCTATATTAGTAAAATATATCATATATAAATAATAACATTAATTAAACCCATTACAAAGAAGTGGGTTTTGAAATTAGGAATGAAGGCATAATAAAAGACTAAATAACATATATTCACAAGAGAATAATAGAATAATTTATTTTGGGATTTCAAAATTTAAAATGGGACACTGGCCTTAAAAATAGTATTTAAATGTAGAAAATTCCTGATAAGTTTATTGTGTATAGGACATAAAAAGAAACTAATTAAGTGATATATTATGAAATAAGTAAAGGGGATTCCTAAAGAACAACATAGATTATTATTTTACATAAAACCATAATTGAAACATGATATTTTTATAAATACTATTCTATTTTTTTTCAAAAACTAATCATAGTGAGAAACACATTTTAGAAGTCACACCATTAATAAGAAAATAAATTAAAAAATTCCCTTATGTTTGGTTTACATAATAGTGTGAATTACAATGTGAGATTAAAAAATGTGTAAACCAAATACAAAAAATGATTTAAAACATGGTATATATTTATGAGAAATATTTTTAAAAATATATATTTTTTATGATAATAATATTGCATTAAATGAGATAAAAAGTAAGATAACTTGTAAAAAAGTAATGAGGTTGTAAGAAGGATTCATTTTATGTTTTAAACAAATTTTTTTTAATCCTTCAAAAAAAAATAAAAAAAAAATTAGTTAGAAATGTTTATGTGTTAAATATGATGTTAAAATGAGATAAAACATACTAAGGATACCATTTTATAAAGAGAAAACTAGAAAGAAGTGAAATTTTAAACAATTTGGGGAAACTGTCACTTGAAGGGATGCAAATTATTCATAACATGGTTGAATTTTAGGAAGGAATAACACACATTTATAATGAATAATTGAATCAAAACTGAAATATCATAATATAAATATGGTATGATATATGAAATGATAAACCAAATCAAATGATAAAAATTATATCTGAAAAAATAAGATTAATTTTTGGAAGTGAGATATATATTAGGGAGTGAATCAATGATATCTAATGAAATATAAGAGCAATAATGTAACCTAATTTTATAGGTTACACAATATTTTATGACATTTTATTGTCATGGTGGAAGTATTTACACTATAAAAATTATTATTGTTGCATTAATCAGAACATGCCTAAATAAAGAGTGATTAAGAACAGAACCCTTACGCCATGTCCAAAACTACTTTGTACATACACTTAACATTATTAATAATTAAACAATGTTCATTAAATATATAACCAAAAACCATATACATGTTTATTTATTTATTTAAAATTCCATTTATTTTTATTTGATGTTATGTTTTAAAATAGTTTATACTCAATCAGTAACTCTGAATTTATTTGTTAAATTATTCATAACTCATTTATTTTGTTGATAATGGTCCATGTTTTTGTAAAATAACAGAATTATAAACTATATTTTAGAGGATTATATCCATTATTATTCTATTAGAATAATAAATATATAATTCCAATGGAATTCCAATATGGATCCAAATTTGAAATGTGCCTTGATAACTCCATTTATGGTCACAAAGGTTTGTATTCCAATTTAAGGTTAATCACACAAATTTAATTTCAAATAACATACATATATAAAATTAATATAATTAAATATATATTTTTTTATATACTAAACAATTTTTTATTATCATCCATGTAAGGCGGTCATGGAAAATAAAACATTTCATCCATGGATGCAGTATTCCAAAAAAATCATGACAATGTTTTTTTTTTCTGTTTAATTTTGGTAGAAATTATAAAATTGATATCAAAGTAGTATAATAACATTTAATCATTGAATCATTACTATTGTTAAAATCTCTTTTTGGATAAACATAACATGTGGTGCTTATAAGGATAAAATATAATAATAAAGATGAGTTTATATTATTATCTTTCCCTTGGAAGTTATCAAATAGGAAACACTAAATGGTTCCATATCTAAGTCATTTAGTGAGACCAAGGTTTCGATGGACTATGGAGGGTTACTAGAAGATACTAAGAAAATATTTTGGTTCAGGATATTGTAATAACCCAAAATTTTATCAATGGAAACTACCTTTTTATAATACTATTGTATAGTATAGATCAAAAAAATCACCTAGATAACACAATAAAAACTTTTTAAATTAATTATGAATGAAATAAGAGGTATTTATAGAAATTAAGGGACTTATCTAGAAGAAATAGTAACACGAACTTTGAATTATATTGTGACCCTTAGGAATATTCACCCGGATAATAGAATAATAACCTCACATATGAATGTATGGAAAAATTTTAGTAATTGATAAATGATCTTGTGATATAATTATTTCATATGTAAATGATAATTATTTCATAGTAAAATAATTTTCTTTGAAATTATTAATTTTGTGTTGGTTTTTTGTAAGTCATAAATATTTAATTAAAAAATTATTATTAATATAATTATTTAAAATGAAATTTATTTTCATAAAATATATTTACAAATTAATATTTTTTTGTCTGATTATTACTAGATAAGTATATGATAACATGATTAATTTTTTAAAATCAATTTTAAATTTAAAATCGATATTTTACAAGTTAATGATGATTGTAATTAAAAATAAAATATCTCATATTTATAAAATTATTTGGATAAAATTGGGTTCATTTCTAAACTATATATATATATCAAATAAGGGATAGGGTGAATATTTTGGATTTTTCTAAAATACAAGATCTTTCTATGAGTAGTGAAATATGAAAATTTACAATATAAGATTAATATATGAATTAATGAGTAAAAGTTGATGTATGGATAATTTAAGTACATAATCAAGAATTTTACTTTATTATGTTAATATATTTTTTGATAATTCCAAAACTATTCATATTCATGAGACAAAATAATAAAATAATTAATATAATAATGAGAGAAAACTAACTCCTACCTTATAAACACCACCCTCATCACCTCTTGTAATCAAACATTGCAGGAATTGATCCTTGAAATTTTTTTTCCCAATCCTCTTCTCAATAATCTCCCCCATTTCCAGGATAACTTTGTCTCCTGAAAATTTCTAAAACCATTTCCCTAAGGACGTTATCAAGGAGGAGAAACTTAATAGGTAAAATCCAAATTCATTTCCATTCAATTTTCATTTCAATGTCAATTCCTTTCCCATCATCTTTTCACATCCACTTATCCATGTTTCACTAAAAAATCAATTATCTTTTAAATTAATGAATTTTATTATTTTAATTAAATAATTTATCTCAAAGTATTTTCCTTTTATTTTTACTAAAAAATTTAAAATACAATCCACGGTGTCTCATTTTTCCACCACTTTGGATGAGGAATTTTAATATTCCTCCCCGCCTTAAATGATGGTTATAAAACCATTATAATATCTGATATAGATTTTAAAATTTATTTTATACCCATTGTAATTTACAATATCATTTATATATACATTATACAAAATGATACAAAAACGAGTTTGTTGTGATAGAAAACTGCTGAAATTAACATAAATGATTATCATTAACTATTTATCTAATGATTAATCATCATATAATATATCCAAATGATATATGAGATCATTTAATATTATTAATGTTAATTAATAAAATATAATTTCAATTTCAGATAACTATACCAATTTTATATGAACTTTTATACTGATATACAAGGCAACTGATCATGAGAACCAATAAAACAAACACTGTAGAATGATGAAATTATATTATATAACTCATAAAAAAGAACATAAACGAACTTAATAAAACTAAAATGAATAAAATTCATTTATAAAAGGTTTTTTATAGGTAAATTAAAGATTTTAATTTAATAACAGACAATATTTATGTAATGAAGGCATTAAGATATAAGGTAAGGGGATTCTTGAACCCAGCTACCTTTCTTTGGGTTTTCTATCCTTCACTACATTTTCAGTATGGATGTTCATTTATTTTTCTATAAATATAATTTATTTTTTTGATTCATTTTTATGGGATATACATGTTTCCAATTATGGTTTATGAAAAATAAAAATATTTTTACAGAATAACTCTTTTTTTAAAACAAAATCTTTTATTTCTAATGAGATTGTTTATTCTTAAATAAAGATTGATACCAAGAATCATATTCCATTTTTGGGAGATACAATTTTTATGAATATATTCATTATGAAATGAAACCCATTTCTTTTTATGGGTTAATTTATGTGGAATATTGATATACATTCTATGTTTTGTACATGATAATGTAATTGTTATGATTTGATGAGTGCACTCAGAATTATATAGCTCATGTTAATGTTATGATGTGATGGGTGACCCCAAAACTATGTAGCACTCCAATGCATTGAGTAATGTGATAAATATAATTATATAATGTGAAATATATATGGACATGGTGCTAGCTTAGTTCACAACAATGTGTGGTATTCGACCACTAAGACAAGATGTTTTATTTTTATGAATTTCCACATTCCATTCCATTATCTATTGTTTTCTATCATTATTAGGATTAATATACTTTACATATATTGTTATTATTATAATTATTCTCCCCATGTGTCATTTACTTTTTTCATCATCATACCAAGCTTTTAGTGCACCCCTTCTTTTGATGTATACCCTCACGTGAATATTTTTACAAATGATGACATGAGGGACAATAATAATCTATAGAAGAAGGAGTTAAATTAAATTGTATTTCTTATTATGTAGATGTTATGTATAAGACTAATTTTTCCCAGACTCTCAACTATTTGATCCTAGATTTGTGACACTATTATTTTGTTTATCTTAAAAATGATTTAATGGCCATGCAAAAAAGAAGGGTCTCTATAGTTTCTATGATAGCATAGTTTTGTTAATATAGGAATTAGGATTTTAGATCCTTAGTTAAAACCCTTTGTATGAGACTAAGTATATATAAGCACCCATGAAGTTTTGAATTATAAAATATTAAAGATAGGGATCCCTCAAGATATTCCTTTAAACCTAACTACACAAATTTATATATTATTTATTCATGACATGTTGACTTATTTTTTTTTCTAATAATTTCTATTTTATAAAATTTTAGAAAAAAGAATAAAATTGGAAGAAAATCCATGTGAGGGAAAATACAATGATTTCCCAAATGATATCACCAATTCCTTGAGATTTGGAGTTAAAATTTGCAGGGTGATGCTTCGCTAGATTTGTCCCGCTATGGATAATAACCTGTATAGTGGGGAACTTCCTCCTCAACCTAAGAAGGAGAAACTAGTTATCTAGTATTTTATGAGGCAACGACCACCGACCATTAGAGGATATTCCAATCCACTTTTCGTGGAACATGGTGAATACTTGATGGATAAGATCATTTTTTCTTCAATATTCTGAGAAGTTGAAGGTGACTCAGGCCATTTATCGTTTAGATGGATAAGCCGACCAATGGTAGACATTGATTAAGAACACCAAGATGGTGGAAGAAATTTAATATATGGTGTGAGAAGAGTATAATATAATATTTCTTAAAAATTATTTCCCCTGAGATTGTCGTAGAAATATGGAGATATAATTCAGAGTGATAAAGAAAAAGAAATATGAATTATTCCCAGAATACGAAGAAACTTTCATAGGGATTTCAAGGTACCCTTTAGGATTTTTTTATAAAAATTGATAGGAAAATTTATAGATTTTTTAGTGTTTAAAAAAAACATTCAAAAGGATATAAAAATTGGAGACTTTGGGATTTTTGAATAAGTTTTTATATACGCTATTAAAGTGGATATAGAGTTTAGTGAATGGTCTGATAACTAGGGTGATAAGAAATGAAAAATGGAGTTTCAAGACAGGGGATCCAATGAAAATAGTGAAAAATAAACTCAGCCACCTAGATGTCAAAAATGTGGTAAGAAGAATAATGAGAATTACCTCAAAGGGATGTGGAAATTATATAAGTGAGGGAGATAAGGAACCAATCTCATGAATGTCAAAGAGACATGAGGAAGTTGGAGAATGTGGTGGAAGAAATGAGAGAACCACCCATGGTTCAATTCATTAACTGTAGGGAAGAGGTTCACTATGAATGCTACTACAATATACCCTGAATCCTTGAGTGTAATTAGTTCCATCATACAATAAAGCCCAAGGGTCAAGGGAAGTATTATTCCATCAATACTACTGAGGTGGATCTTGACAATGATGTGGTGACATGTACACTGGTTATTCATTAAAGAATTGAAAATGTACTATTTGATAATAGTTCTACAAATTATTTCATATCGTATATGTTTACTATAACTATTGAAACTCCTCCTAAAAATATATATGTTTATTTATATATGAGAGAAATAAATCGGGGAATTATTTAATTCAAATTATATAAATCATCCTTGGATAATGTTTGTGGTGTGAACCTCCTAGAAATTCTTTTCTTACATCCTTTGTTTGATTTTGATTCTATTTTGGGTACGGATTGGCTATCATTATACAAATCCAATATCAAATTTAGGGAATGAAAGATAACTCATCACACATTTATTAATTCTAAAATTATATACAAGTGTAAGGTGGAGGATGAATCTTCTTCAAATACATTTTATCAATGGTGGATATTATTTCCTTATGTGCAAGTATATCTGGCTCAAACGATTGACATGAAGCAGAGAATAATGAACGTAGACATTCCCACTATGAGGGAATATAATGATGAGTTCCATGAAGAATTATCTAGACTTACCCTTGATCGAGAGGTTGAGTTCTCAATTGAACATATTCCATGATCTCTACCTATATAAAAGCAACCTTATAGAATGACCACCATTGAGTTGGAGGATCTATGTATGTAGTTACCAGAGAATATAGATAAGATTTTTAAACGTATGAGTGCTTCACCACGGGGTGCACCAGTTCTCTTCATCAAGAATAAGGATGGATCATCATGACTTCGCCTTGATTATCACAAGCTAAGAAAAATAAGGATATAGTACAAGTATCCCCTTCCACAGATTGATGACTTGTTCGATCAACTGGGTCATGCCATGTATTTCTCTAAGGTGGGACTTTCGTTAGGATATCACTAATTAAAGGTTTTTAAGGAAGATATTTCTAAGACTACCTTTCTAATGAGGTATGGAAACAATGAGTTCATAGTGATTCCATTTGGAATCAGTAATGATATAATAATATTTGTGGACATAATGAACATCATCTTTAGATATTACCTTAAAAAATTTATGGTTGACTTTATTGATGATATTACGATATACTCCAAGAGTAAGGCAGAACATTTGGAGCATTTTAACATAGTTTAAAAGTCATTGTGAAGGGGTAAATGTTATGTAATGTATAGTAAAGGTGAGTTCTATATGGACGAAGTATCATTGTAGGGACATGTTATCACTAGTAAGGGAATATATTTGGACCCTTATAAGAAAAAGGAAATCATAGAGTGGCCCAAGAAAAAATTCAAAAAGGATACCCATAGTTTATTTCATTTAGATAGTTATTACCAGTGATATTTTGGGAACTTCTCATGATTTTAAAACCCACTAACCAAGTTGAATCAGAATGGATAAAAGTTTCTCTCGACCAGTGAATGTGAAGACAGCTCCAAAGAATTATGAAAGAGGCTTATCACTACTCCAATACTCAAACTTCCAACAATTGGTGAACTATATATAATATACATGGATGATTTAAATAAGGTCATAAGATGTGTAATGATGAAAAATGATAAAGTGATATCCTTCACCAAATTTTTTTGTAATTTAATGAGAAAAACTATCCTTCGCATGACTCGGAGTTGGAATCTATGATATTTTCATTGAAAATATGGTATAATTATCTTTATGGGGAGAATTTTTAAATATATAAAGATTATAAGAGACGAAAATAAATATTCACAAAAAAGGAGCATAATATACACCTGCGAAGATGGTCTAAGCAAGGATTAAAATTACCCAATCCACTACTATCCCAGTAAAAAAATAAATTGGAAGATGATCTATGTATAAATGATACTACAACATTATCATTGGTGAGAATTGAGAAGGATCCAATATTCATAGATTTCAAAGAATGGATATGGGAATCATTAAGGAAGGAACATCATCAGTCCTTTGCAAAAATATTTTTCAACCATCCACTATGGAGATAATAAAGGATTCTCAATATAATTATGTGTAAATTTAGAAAATGGTCGAATCGATGAGAAATGGTAAATCCATAGTGTTAAAAATGGATATGGAAGGATTTGTGATATTTGGGTCATGAGTATGTGTACCATCGAATCCCGAGATAAATAAGAAGCTTCTGAATGAAGGAAATAGCTTAACCTTCCCTATTCACCTAGGGAGCATAATGATGTATTATGATATCTGAGAAAACTATTGATGGGAAAATATGAAAAAGTAGATTTATAAATATACATAAAATTCCTAGTATGTCAGAAAGTAAAGGATAAAAGACCAAATTTTAAAGGGATGATGAAACTATTACCTATACCAATGAGGAAATGGGATAACATCACCATGGACATTTATCATTGGACATTGGAAGAAATCTAGAGGAAAAAATTCTATATGGGTTGTTGTGGAACATCTTATAAAGAAAACTCTCATTATCAAAATTCGGGAGGACTTCTCAGTGGATCAACTTTCATGGATATACATTAGAGAAATAGTGAGGCTTCATGAATTACCACTATTGGTTATATCCCATCAAGAATCGAGATTCACCTATATGTTTTGAAAAATTCTCCAACATGCTCTAAACACTCATATGAACTTCAGTTTGAATTATCATCCTCAAATTGATGGCCAATCTGAATGAACTATTCACACACTAGAAGGCATTTTGAAGACTTGTTATAGGGACAGAAAAAGTGGATATGGCTAACATCTACCTCTAGTTGAGTTCTCTTACAAAAATGGTTTCCACACGAGCATCCAAATGGTTCCCTATTAATCCATTTATGGGAAAAGATTCTTAACACTAGCATGTTTGGATGAATTCAGTGAACGTAAGATGATAAGACCTAAAATGGTCAATAAAATGGTGGAAAAGGTGAAAACCATTCAGTATCACATCAAGGCATCACAAAGTCGCTAAAAGGGCTATGTAGACAATCGTCGATGAGACATAGAGTTTAATTATAGATACATGGTATTCCATCACATATCTCCATAAAAGAGGATCATGCGATTTATGAATAATGTAAATTTGAGTCCTAGGTACATTGGACCCTTTTAGATTCTCAATCGAGTCAGAGCTATGGAATATCAAATGAACCTTCCATTGTCTATGTCTGAAGTACAAGATGTATTCCATATCTCTCAGTTGAAGAAGTACATACCAAATCCCTCACACATACTGAATACAGAGGTGGTAGAGTTGTAAAATTTGATCTTCTACATGGATAATAACATGAATTTATTGGATGATAGAGATAAAGTTCTACAAAACAAGAATACTCAAATGGTTAGAGTATTGTGGTGGAACCATATGTATAAAGAGGAAACATGGGAACCTGAGGAAGTGATGAAGGAGAAGTACCCTAAATTGTTTTCACCGTACAGTGTAAAAAAGAAAATTTGAGGGAGAAATTTTATAAGGGAGGAATAATCTGACACCCACAATTATTTTCAATGGAAATTCCCTTCTTATAATTATGTAACATAGTATAAATAACTTATATAACAAAATAAAAAAATTTAAATTATTATTAAATGAAATAAGAGGCATTTCTAGAAATTAAGGAACAAATCCCGATGAAATAGTAAAATATGATAATTTAAAATATAAGATAAATACATGAATTGTTTAGTCATAGATGAAGCATGGCTGGAGTAATCCCATAATATCAATATATTATTTAATATTTTCATATATTTAGTGATAATTCTCAAACTATTCATTATCTTTATCCAAAAAAATAAACTAATGAATAAAATAATGAGAAAAAACCTATATCTTTCCCTATAAATATCACCCCTCACCACCAGTTCTCCACACATGTTCCAAGAATTGATAATTTCCCAAATTATGACCAATAATCTTCCCAATACCATCCACCCTTTATATTATCCCTTTTTTTAATAAAAATTCTAAAACTATTTCCCTATGTAGGTTCTGAAGGAGGAAAAATTCAAGATGTAAAATACTCTTTCTATAGTATTCAATTTTCTTTTAAATTTCATTTATTTTCTCATCACCTACTCAAATAAAATTATCCAAGTGTAATGATAACTCTATTATATTTTATATACGATAATTTTATTATGTTGATGTATTAATTCATCTTCAGGCCTTTTCCATTTTCTCTTTACTCATAAAATTAGAACACAATCCTTGGTGTGTCGATTTACCACTACCGTGTACGATGCATATTCATTTTCCTTCACAACTTTCAAGGCTGGTCATAAAACCATTATAATTTTTGAAACAGATTGTAAAATATATTTCATAATCATTTTCATCTTCTATAACTAACTTATATACATAATACTAAAAGATAAAACTAAATGAGTTTGTTGTGGTCAATAGTTTCCCAAATTAACCTTAACGGTTATCATTAACCATTTATCTAATGATTCATCCTCATATCATATATCCAAATTATATAATATATTATTTAATATTATTAATGTTGATTAATAACATATAATCTCAATTATGGATAACTATTCAAATTTTACATGGACTTCCCTACCAATATACAAGTGAACCGATCATGAAAACCATGAAAATTAACAATCCTAAATGATGAAATTATACTCTATAACTGATTAAAAATCCTATAAATGAAAAAAATAAAACTACAACGAATAAAATGAATGTATAAAAGGTTATATATTTTTAAAATAAATAATTTTATTTTATTATCCAGGATATTAAAGTGAATAAATCATTCATACATAAGGTTAGGGGATTCTAGAACTGAACTCTCATTCCTTATTTCCCTATTTCACTCCATTTTTAATATGTATTTTTTTATATAAATATAATTTCTATTTTCCATAACTTTTTTATAATATATACATGTTTTAAATATGGATTTATGAAAAATGCTATGAATTTAAAAAAATATATCTTCTTTCTCAAAGAAAAACAAATCTTTTACATCTCATGAGATTTTTTATTCTTCCATCAAGATTGATACCAAGCATAACATTCCATTTTTGGGAGCTCCAATGTTTTTGAATGTAATATTTTCGAAATTAAAAACATCTATTACCATGGTTTAATTTATTTCCAAAATTGATATATGTTATATATTGTATGCATGATAATTTAAATGTTATGATGTAACAGGTGCACCCAGAATCATATAGTGCATGTAAATGTTATGATGTGATGAGAATTACTAGAATTACATTGAACTCCAATTCATTGGGTAATGTGAAGAATCCCATTAGATAAAGTAAAATATAATTGAACATGATGCTATCTTTTTTCGAAACTATGTGTGGTATTTGACCACTAAGACATGATGCTTAATTTTTATGAATTTATGCATTCCATGCTTGTATCTAATGTTTCCTCTAATGATTACTATTAGGATAATTTTATTATATTATGATGATTATGATTATGATCATCTATGTGTCATGTATTTTCTTCAGCCTCTTACTGGGCTTTTTGCTCAACCTTATTTTGATGCATATACTCAGGTGAATACTTTTACTAAGGAGAACATGAGGGCCAATATAAAGATATAGAATAAGGGATCAAATAATTGTTTTTGTTTTATTACCTACATTTTATGTATAAGACTTATATAACCAAGACACTAAACCACATAATCCTAGTTTTTTAAAACTATTATATTGTTTATCTATAAAATGGTGTAATAGTTATGTAGAAAAAGTAGGGTCTTTATACCTATGTTTTGGAAATGGGAGTGAAATAGAGAGGTGGTGAGCTCTATTTATAACCAAGGAGTGTTAAATTTGTTTAAAATATCTATAAATTTAACTAATATATCCCCATTATAAAATTCTAAAGGCTAAAAAATGGAAAATATTTGTTTTGTAAAATTTATTTGGTCAATACACCCTCAACAATTAAATATCGCAAATGTTTCAAACATGTTTTGACAAAATCAACTATGTAAAACCACATTTACACTAATTTATCGTTACACTTGTAACTCCACTTTAACCTTTGGTGACTAATATTAATGGTATAATTGAAAATGAAAATTATTTACTAATTTTAAATTGTTGTTTTAAAATAAAGAGATAAATTTCTTAAATAAAATACCCTAGAGTTATAGAAATTAATTCTGCTGTTAATGCCTATAACATATAAAAACCTTTTCATTGAAAAAGATCATTTTATATTAAAATTTTAATTTTATGATATGGTTATCAATGATTATGATTTAAAATATATAAATTTATTTATTTTAAAAAAATGTTATGTGTCCTTAAAATCAATAAAAAACATATTTTTTCTCCAAAATAATGATTTATGAAATGAAATATACAAAAATATATTTAATTACAATTAAAATATTTCAATTTTATTTATTTTTTAAAATATGTTTTCAAATTTTAAACCACATATTTTTAATGTAACAAAATATTCCCTAAATTAATAAAATGTTTTGTTAAAATTTTATTCCTATATTTTATAATTATCAATTAATAGATTTCACCATTTTGAAAAAAAAACAGTATATTCCCAATTCATCTAAAAATGAGTTATTTTAAAAAATATGAAAAAATATTCATAAGATAATTTTAACATGAAACATATAAAAATTTAAGTAAGTTTATTAAATTGGTATTATATAAGTGATAAAAATTATTTTTGAAAGACTAAATGTATAATGTATTTATTATTTTTGAAAAATATAACTTCTGTTCTGAAATGTATAATATGGTCTTGTAAAGTATAACCATCATTTTTTAAACTATAAAGTGTCTTATTAAATAACTAATTAGTGTTATATATATGTTTCATGAATTTATCTTTTATATAAATATATTAATAATTTCATAAATGTTATGCAATTTTAAAAAAAATATTTTTCACTATTTTACTTGAAATAAATATTTTTATAAAAAACCGCAAATTTTATCATAATATATTATAGAAATTGTAAAAATTACTTTTATTTTGAAAAATTAAATTTATAGATTTTTTTTAATTTTATGTTTAAATAAAATCATTAAATACAATGACTAACAAAATTTACTACAAAATAACTCTTTTTAAAAGACCAGTTCTTATTGTTCTTAAGTTCAATAACAATGTGATAAGCCTTTCATTAACCACTTAGAGTTGTATTTTATTATATAATCCATTTAACTATGATATAAACAGTACTCTATAATGAAATTTATAGTGTATAAAAGAAATATTCTTAAAGACAATAATAAATTAAGTAAATTTATAAATAATAACATCATATATTTATATATAAAGATATTTTTTATTTTGTAAAATATATTCTTAATGACTAATTAAAAAGATAGGTGTTCATAGTATAAACATATCATAGTTTTGTTCTAGTTCGATGTTTAATATAGAGAAATCTATTGTGTATATATTGATATAATTAGAGGAAAACATACAATGAAAGATTATAACATTATATTTCCCCTCTATTTAAATTTATTATATCCGCAAAATTTTAGAACACATACAATGATATTTATTTCCAAATGGGGATCCAAATTACATGCAAGAAGGTAGTTGATCATGGGATGATTTAGGATATAATGTGAGACTTCTGAATATGAAATTTGATATGAGTCTGTTGTAAATAGGGATAGTCCGTTAATAATAAAACCATAATAAGTGATGAAGACATAAATCTATAATGCACAAAATTTCTAAAAAATTGAATATTTTTTAAATATCATGGATATAATAATTATACCACCAAATTTTATTTCATTTATAGATCAATACCAAATAGGTGAAATATTATAGGTCAAAATCCATTGACAAATCTTGTCTAGAAAACCATTATATACCCCCAACAAAATTTCTTGAATTAGACATTCCTTATTTTCATGATTTAGAATATGGTTGGTACTAGTTATCTACATTTACCATTAAATTGGTTCATTAGATATAATAGTGACCAAATTTCTCGTTTCTAAGACATTGAATCATTTCTTTATCCGTAAGATGAATATTATCTTCCTTCATTCTAATCTTATTTTCCCCACAAAACTCAACAGATCGATGCCCTCCATTATCTAACTTAAACCATTTTAAAATATCATTGTGGAAATTTCTTTGGTGATTATTCAGATAATGTTATCATGTAGGATTTTGAATATTCATTCCCTAATCATCTTTATCACCCTAGTTCCCAAGAGAATCCATCATTATCTTCACTGGTGTTTTTATGAATTCAAAAATACTCACATGGAAATCATATTTTTTTGTTGTCTTTTCATTATCAATGGATTTGTCACTATGAATCCCAGTTATATGGGTAGATTTTATAGACAATCACTACCACGTCCCCCAATATTATTGTTAACAAGGATCATTTTGGGTTAAAAATTTAATAAAACCCATAGGGGTTAATGTTAAGGGTAAATAATTATCATCATAAATTTTTTTCCTATATAACCAAATGGAAATTTAACCTAATTTTGTCTCACAATATAATACCATTATTTGAACCTATAATTATTTTAGATGATGTTTTATCACCATTTATTTAACTTATATAATTCACAAATTAACATTTATAATTCTTATATTAATGTTTATAATCCATTTTCAGCCTATGTCAATAATGATTCATCCATAATAATATTATTATTTTTTCTAATCTTATAATTTTTAAGCTTTTCCATAAATATAATGGGCCAATCCATTATTCATTTTAGTTTATAAATGGAAAATTATTAACAAATGAATATAACCCCAGAGTATCAAAATATATGTGACATTACACCACATTTTCATGTACTAAGTGATAATTGAGTCAATACCTAATGCACCCTTTTTGGGGTTATTACTCCTAGGTACATCTATACAAGAGCCTGTATCCACTTGTATTATCTTGATGACACCATCATTTCAACAAAAACTACATTCTCAAAAGATGATGAGATATGAGGATGTTACTATATACATAAAATTATCTCTTTTCATTTCACTACTATTTTAAATAATTTTCACTAATCCATATATCCAAAAATTACTGATGAACTACCAATTATAGTGACCCATGCCTTAAGAAACATTAATTCATGATTTCTAAAATAAATTTTCATCCTTAGAAGCCAAGGATCAAGAGGTCTAGTGTCTTTTCAATAATAGATACATAAATACATCATATTTAATATAATTGTTTTATTTAAATCTCAAAATAAAGATCCCTACACCCATAGATAATTTAAATGATCATAAGATATGTAATAGCCTGGTTTTTCAGGAAGTTACATATCCTTTTTAATTCCGAAAAAAATTCGTGTAAATTATCTGTGTCTTAGACCCTGGAGATCGATCCCTTAGAATTGTTATTTTTTTATGGATGAAATTAGTAGGGTGATGGAGATAGGCTGTAGAAAAATTACACATTGTGTGATTTGATTACATGATGTGTAATAATTACATGAATTGTAATGGCTGACAAGCTCCCCATCATGTTGTGTAAAGTGTTTTTCCAGGGAGAGATCCCTAACATTATAGGATGTGTAATTCATTTACATGTCGTGTAAATTCCCATAGGGTTTTTAATGTTATGGACCTTTTTTATTTTTTTCTCTCACCTCCCTCCTCTCTTTTATCACCTGTATAGAAGGGTCTCCGATGGGAGATCCTTCACAAAACTAAATCTAGGATTTGGTAGATCTTCTCTAATCGATATATGATCTCTTCCACATAAATCATGTTGGATTAGAAATGGTGTTTTACCTAATCCCATTCCTTCCTTTACTTGATAATCTCTCTATCTCTTGCGGTATTTTGGTTTGAATTTATTTTCCCTATTTTGAAGGAATTTGGTAATTATTCATTTTTATTATGATCTACATCAAATATAAAGCCAATATTGGATGAGTTTTCACCAATAACCTTAATGTATGTTGTCTAGTTGTTTTCATAGCCGCTCCATTTGGCCACACACCAGCCATGGCCAATAATTTCCTTTCAATTAGTTATTTAATTTTAAATAAATGGATCTCTTTGTGATATTATCCTAAGGCTCATTGTTTAGTAGTTACAAGATTTCGACCTCAATTATGGAAACCACTTTGGGTGTGATAGATTTCTATTCCCCATTATAATTAATTTATTAAATTACTAGAATACCTTATAAGTGTTCATCTTGGAATGTAAATGGTATTTACTCTTGTTTGTAATTACATAAATGATTATAGAATATTATTTTTTATGGGATTACCCATGAATTAAAATATCCATACATTGGCTAATTAAATTGATTGATTATATTGAACATATTGATTCATGATGGGTTTCTTTTCTTAATGATTTAAATAGGAAAAATGATTAAATATAAATGGTTGGAAAGGCTACTCCAATTGATTCATTCTTCTTTTTGTGGATTATGTTAATTGTAGTTCCCTTGGTTATATTTTGGAATGATTAATATAATGCACTATAGGTGATACCACAAGGCTATTATTAGGATGATCATGCCAAAATTTTTTTTTGTGTAGAGATGGTTAAGGGACATATTGGTAATGGTATTTTACTATCCCTTATAATAAGGGTTTTGAATGACATATCAAATCTTGGAAAATATTTTTATAGTGGGAATGACACACCACATCCCTTGTTTTAGGTGTTTACATGAATAATCACCCACAATATTTAGTGTAGAGTATTATGTCTCTCATTAATCAGGAAATTTAGGACATATAACCTTATTTGAGCATATAGGTTTGTTGAGAAATGTTATGGATGACTAACATATGCCTCGGTCTAGTAAGAACCAAGTATCTTGGTATATGGATGCTTATGTCCTCTTGTACTCATTTAATATATATAGATAATATATATAACTATAATATATATAAATATATATATTATTACAATATATATGTTTACTGATAATAATATTATTCTAGATTGAGACTAAGTAGGTAGAGCAACTTGGTATCCTATAGGAACCAAAGTAGTCCATTATTTATTTATTTTCAAAATTTCTTATTCTTGTGTTATACATGTTCACTGTTATTGTTGTGTACACTACTTAGATTACATCTAGATAACAATATTGGTGTCCTTATGGAATTTATCTCACACCCAGCTCAGGTTACTCTCGGTACTTGAGTAGAATACATGTATGTAGGTATGGAAAAGGAAAAATTCCCTACTACAGATTCACAGTATTATTTACTTATAGTTAGATCATGGTAGAAGAGGATCCAGTATATAATCGAGATGCTAGTAGAGAAGTAATTTTTTATATATTTTTTTAATTTTCCTTCCCCATGTCCCCCATTTGTATATTATCATTCCATGACATCATCACATATATGAAACAGAATTATGGCTTTTGATATTATTATTTTTTTGCTTTGTTATTGACAGTTCTTCATTTTAGTAATATAACAATCCCTACTTTACATACATTGTTAATACTTCAAAATTGAAGCATACTTATTACAACATATAACAAAACCACGAAAGGACCGTATAGGTATAGTGTCTTTAGAGACTGGGAAACATAAACAACTGGTTCATAAAGTGTCTACACTGTCTCCCATTTATTTCCTCATATCTATAGTCCCTTTTGGAATATCTTACTTAATAACCTTCTTCCTGACCTGGGGAAAGAAAACATACAAAATGGTGAGCTCAAATGCTCATTAAGTGTAAACAAATGAAATATCAATCACATCATATACATAAGCACGTAACTTTTGGAAATCTTAACCTGCAAAAGAGATCATAATTTCATAACATGGGATAAATCATGGCAGTGAAATGTAATCACAATAATCATAACTTAAAACATCAAACTTTGTGTCATACACACATAATCATAGAGAATCATTTATTATTAGTCAAGCCTCATTTCCAAGACTATCTTAGTGGACAAAGTCCATTTCTGAACTGAGTTCACTCCTCGTTTCAGTTCTGTTTCACTGAACCGGTATAACCTACCGTTCCAGCCATGTCTATCTAATGAGATATAAAATCTTTACCCAATGCATTGGAGGGAGATATAGGTCCCACCCATCTCATAATGATACCATTCTTATGTGTGCCACAAAATCATAAACCATACATCATAGCATAATCCATGTAATAAAAATGGGATTCATAAACAACATGACATCATAGAACAATAAATATAAGATAAAGGAATTCATAAAAATAAATCCATCACAACATAATCAAATCAATGTAATAATAGGGATAAAAACAGAAAACTTTATTATCATAGATGGAAAATAATTTTGATAAAACACTTGAACTCCATTCTTGAGGAAAATATCCTTTCTACTTCAAAAACATTTTTCATTTCTTAACATGTCATACTATTTTAAACTAAAATAAGTTGATTAAAAATAAACATGAAAACTTATAAAGGAATCTTCTTGGAAATAATGTTTTAAAAATCCATTAATGCCGTATATGTTAAAAAAACATTCTTCTCATACTTTTGTCGAAAAAGTCAAAACGTACCTCGTATGAAAAACGAAAAAAGATTCCTTTAATATGTTTTAATAAAAACTCACCGAAGGGTAAAATTTGATTTAAACAATAGTAGGTGGATGGAAAAAATATTACATATTGAGGAAACATGGATGTGGATGATAAAATACACCCCAGTAAATACCAAAGTATAAACAATCTCGGATAAAAATGAGATTGTGATATTTCCCTTAGCTTAGGTCCGTTTTGATTTGTAAGTGTCAAAATCTCCTGTATAATGATTTAAATAATGTTATTGACTTATTCTAGAATCATACTTATTTTTATGATATCATGTACGGTCAATTTCTTAGCTTCTTAGTAGTAATATTTCATTGCTACTTGTTATTCGGGTGTTTATAACTTTTTTTTCTTATGTGTGTTTTGTCGAATAAATTCTTATTATTATATTTAGGTTATAGATACCTCATTTCAATAATGGTATTAGTGTAATATATATCATATTAATTCATTCAATTCATTTATATAATCATTATGAAATGAAGATCATGTAGAACGAGTCGCATCACATTGTGGAGACGGTATTCCATACGTACGCACGAGTGATGATATCATTCCTATGATCGCGGAATTGTATTGGAGTGTATGTATACTATTTCAGAATCAGTATTACTTTATAATAGTAATATATAGTCATTATTTACACCATTATACCCATCCAAGTAAGGTGTTGGTGTAAAATAGATTACACCACGGCGTGGACACGGTATTCCGTACGTACGCACGCGCGGTGATTTCTTTTTCCGTAGGATGGATAGATGGTGAAATAGAGTTGTTTCATACTTATAATAACATATCAGTATATGAGTGATAATTATTTTATTACTTCATAATGAAACATCTAAAGAAGAAGAAGTGGATGAAGAAATAAAGATGAAAGAATCGGTAACAGACATTACCTCTTCTTTGAAGTGCTTCTTTGAGACCTTCTTTTAGGGCAATAAAATTGGTCTTTGAAGAAGACCAGAACCTCTAGGATGTCTCTAGGGAAGTGTAGAGGAGGAATTGTCAGGGTTTGGCCGAACTTGAATGCTCAAAGTGGTGTGAGGAAGAGGGGGAGGAGGTGCCCTTTTATAAGGGAGGAGAGGGGCACCTTTGGGAAAACTAAAAATATTATTTTATTATAAAGTCAAGTTCAGTTTTAAATAGCTCAAAATTGATATATTTAGAATCTATGGTGGGGATGGGTCTAAATACTCTCATCCAATAGAATTTATACATGTTTAGGTTCCTATTGTAACCTTATCAATTAGATTTAACATTAAGTTAAATAAGTTTACTTTTACCGTGTCTTCTTGTGTTCTTGTACTATAAGGTTAATAAACTTACTATAAGTAGCCAAAAGAACCCCAAGTTGTTTAGTATTAATATATATAACCTTATCTAAGTCATTTTACCGAACCTTATATTTTTAGGAATAAAATAACAATTACTAATATAATATTTGTTTTAAAAACTATTTTATGTCAATTTTGATACTATTTAGTAATTGATTTTTTTAAAAATCATAACAGAATTATTAGTTCGAAAAAAGTTAATTAAATTAATACTAACATGTCATATTAACCTATAAAATTAGTGTAATTTATAAAAAGTCTCAAATTAAATTTATTTTGGCGTTTATAACATTAATTATGTCAATATTGCATTAATAAGATAATTACTGCATCATCATTGTGTCATAAATAAATTAAATTATTTAATGTCTAAAAATTACAAATAAAATACCATTATTTAGGAAAGATTTTTATATTTCTAATGAATATTTATAGTCGAATTTATCTTATGTATAACCCCATATTAAAAATTATTTACTTATTAAACATTGATTTTAACTATTTAAACCCTTCTTTAAATAAATTAATAATAAATGTCCTAATCTAATCCAAGTGGGCCTAAATGGTCATATTTTATTCCTAAGTTTGTTTTTGGTCGAATTAAACTTATCTAATAGAATTATGACATGTGTTAGGGTAATAATAATATCATCTTTACCCTTAATTGCCCTATTTACTTTTAACCGTGGTAAAAAAAAGTAAAATGTTACTATTCACCAAAAATTATTTTCATCTCATTGAACCACATTTTAGTCCTTGATATTAACCGTGTCAATCGGAGTTTCGAAATTCCACTCACAGAAGCGGTAAAATTATGTTTTATGAAAAATTCAGTTTTTTAACTACCAAATAGTGGTTTCACTATTCCTCAAAAATTGAAAGTTTTCAGGAAAATACAAAAATTTCACCCTAGGCTAATTTCGATATTCCGAATCCAAAAATGAAGTCCATTTTGAAAAATAAAATTTATAAAATTTCAAAAAGTGGTTATTACTATTCATAACGGCTAGTTTTAATAATATTTTAATAGCATATCGTTGTTTAGTGAAACTCGGTATTGCGTACGACGAAAGCTATCGAGGAAGGTCGCGATTTCGTGTAAAGAAATCCAAGCAAGTGTTGTGTAGAGAAATATTCCTTTGATGATTTATATAACATAAAAGTCTCGGGTGTTACATTCTACCCCCCTTAAAATGAATTTCGCCCTCAAAATTCGCCACATTGTAACAAACAGATGAGGATAACTCTCCCTCATCATATCCTCAAGCTCCCATGTAGCTTCTTCTAATTGGTGGTTCCTCCATAAATCTTTCACCAATCGAGTGGTCTTGTTTCGTAGGACTTTTTCGCTACGATCCAGAATCTCTATCGGTTGTTCTTCATAAGAAATATCTTACTCCAACGGTACAACTTCTGAGCTGAGTAATGTGAAGGATCAGGTATGTACTTTCTCAGGAGAGATACATGGAACACATCGTGAACTAGAGAGAGATTCGGTGGAAGCACTAATCGGTAAGCTACCTTCCCAACATGATCCAGTATTTCTAAAGGACCTATATATCTAGGGGTCAACTTCCCCTTCTTTCCAAATATCATAACCCTCTTCTAGGGAGATATTTGTAAGAACACTTTGTCACCCACTTCAAACTCTATTTCTTTTCTTCGGTTGTCGGCATAACTTTTCTGTCGACTCTTAGCTGCTCTTATGTGTTGTGGAATAGATCTGACCTTTTCTGCCATTTCATCAACGAGATCAGGTCCTAATAGATTTCTTTCCCCAACTTCATCCCAGCAAGTTGGAGTCCTGCATTTCTTTCCATAGAGAGCTTCATAAGGAGCCATCTGAATACTGGAGTGAAAGCTATTATTATATGAAAATTCCACCAAAGGTAGGTGTTGATCCCAACCACCTTTGAAATCCATAGAGCAAGCTCTCAACATATCTTCTAGGGTTTGAATTGTTCTCTCAGACTGACCATCTGTCTGAGGATGATAAGCAGTGCTGAAACTCAACTCTGTATCCAGAGTATGCTAAATACTTCGCCAGAACTTCGAGGTAAATCTCAGATCCCAATCAGATAATATAGAAAGTGGTACTCCATGAAATCGAACCACTTCCTTTACATATATCATGGCAAGCTGATCCCGAGAGAAATCCTCTCTAATAGAAATGAAGTGTGAAGACTTTGTAAGATGATCAACTATTACCCAGATAGCATTATTGCCTTTGGATGTTTTAGGAAGTCCTGTGACAAAGTCCATAGTGATGTTTTCCCATTCCCATTTGGGTATGGGTAATGGTTGTAACATCCCCTTAGACTTCTGTCTCTCAGCTTTAACATGTTGACAAACCAAGAATCGAGAGACAAATTCAGCAACATCTCTTTTCATGCCATACCACCAGAAGTACTCTTTCATGTCCCTATACATCTTCGTGCTTCCAGGATGAATAGAGAATGAAGAACTATGAGCCTCGTCCAATAGCTCCTTCTTTAATTCGGGGATGGGAGGAACACAAACCCGATTCCTGAACTTTATTATCCCATCACAATCAAGGTTGAATTCAGGAACATTTCTCACCTTCTTTTTTAACTCAAAATCTTCTTTCTGTGCCACTTTAATCTTCAAATGTATAGATGGGTGAACATTCATTTGAGAAAAACAAGATTTTTCCCCTTACATTATAATTAAAAGATCCATCCATTGTAAATCCATAAATATTGGATCTTTTGTGATCCTCATCATGGATAAACTAGCATAGTCTTGTCGACTTAATGCATCTTCCACCTTGTTTTCTTTCCCAGGGTGGTAATGGATTGAGCAGTCGCAATCCTTAATCAGCTCCAACCATCTTTTTTGACACATATTCAGCTTCTTTTGTGTGAAAATATACTTTAAACTTTTATGATCAGTATAAATATCACACCTTTCACCATAAAGATAATGCCTCCAAATCTTCAATGCAAAGATTACCGCAGCTAACTCCAAATCATGTGTTGGGTAATTTTTCTCATGGATTTTTAACTATCGTGAGGCATAAGCTATCACCGTATCATTTTTCATAAGAACACACCCCAATCCCTTCTTGGATGCATCACTATAGATTACAAACCTTTCTCCACTACAAGGAAGTGTGAGCACAGGTGAACTGGATAACCTTCTTTTCAACTCCTTGAAATTCTCTTCACATTCTTCCGTCCAGACAAACTTAACTCCTTTCCGAGTCAACTTGGTGAGTGGAATAGATAATCGTGAAAAATCTTTCACAAAACGTTGATAATATCCAGCCAAACCAAGAAAACTTCGGATCTCAGTTACTGTTGTTGGTCTCGACCATCTTTCGATAACCTCTGTTTTTGTTGGATCCACATATATCCCCTCTTTTGAGATTATGTGACCCAAAAATGCAACTTTTTGAATCCAAAATTCACACTTGGTAAATTTGGCATAAAGCTTCTCCTTTCTTAGGGTCTTCAATATAATTCTCAAGTGATCTTCATGTTATTCCTTGCTCTTTGAATAGACAAGAATATCATCTATAAAGACTACCACAAATTGATCAAGATAGTCTCTAAAGACTCTATTCATCAGATCCATGAAGATAGCAGGGGCATTAGTAAGACCAAATGGAATCACTATAAATTCATAGTGTCCATACCTTGTACGGAAAGACGTCTTTGGTATATCCTCCCTTTTGACCCTTAATTGATGATACCCTGAATGAAGATCAATCTTGAAAAAGTATTGAGCTCCTCGTAGTTGGTCAAATAAGTCATCAATGCGTTGGAGAGGATATTTGTTCTTGATAGTGATCTTGTTATATTCTCGATAATCAATGCAGAGTCTCATTGATCCATCTTTCTTCTTAACAAATAGAACAGGTGATCCCCAAGGTGACGCACTAGGGCATATAAATCCCTTATCAAGATTCTCTTAGAGTTTATTCTTCAATTCCTGCAACTCAATTGGGGCCATTCTATAAGGTATCTTTGAAATAGGCAAAGCACCCGGTACAAGTTCTATTGAGAACTCAACTTCACGATTTGGTGGAAGTCCCGGTAATTCCTCTGGAAAGACATCATCAAACTCCCGTACAATGGGAATATTCTTAATCGTGAGTTTCTCACCAACCATTTGAGATAAATAACCTTCATTTAGTGGAATCAAGACACATAAGATGGAAGATATTTCCACTGGAAGGTTATGTTCATCCTTGCATTGATAGACGATCATAGATTGATTTCGAATATGAAATGTGACTTCCCTTATTTGGAAATTGATATGAGCTCCATATAAAGAAATCAAATCCATGCCAAGAATCACAACAAATTCCACTATAGGAAGGATCACAAGATTTGCAGGAAGCACTTTCCCACAAACTTCGATCAGAGAAGAATTATAAACTTTTCATGTGACTGTTGTGCCATTAGGTGTTGTCACAGCTAACTCAACATCTAATTGTTGAGGTAATACGGTGATACCCTTAGAAAATTCTTCAGAAATAAAAGAGTGGGTGGATCCAGAATCAAATAGAACATTTGCTACTTTAGAGTGGATGATAAGTGTACCTTTCACCACATCATTATCATACTCCACATCGCTGATAGAAATTTCCTGTGACTTTACTTTGTTATTATCCTTAAGAGTTTCGTGACGTCGACCATCATCATAAACCCTTGGATTAGGGCATTTATTGGCATAATGTCCCATCTCATTGCACTTGAAACATTGATGTGTAGTAGGTTCATTATGTGTATCCCTTCCTTTGTTTGCATCATTAGACATCTTCTTCCCATCATCGCGACATTCAAATGCCCGATGACCTTCCTTTCCACATTTGAAACATGTACTTGTCCCTCTAAGACAACTCCCTCCATGTTTCTTTCCACACTTTGAGCATAAGGGAAAGCTCATCCTCTTTTCACTGTGCTCTTTAGATTTTCCTTTGAATTCCATTTTCCTCTTATTATCAAACCCATATGACTGATGGGTTACTCCAATCTCCATCGAGACTTTGAGAGCAAATCGAACGATTTCCTCGTAGCTATTGAAGTCCCTTATGGCTAACGCCCTTCGATGACTTGGTTTTGAGACACTAAAGAATCGATCGATCTTACTCTCAGGTTGGATAATAATACCAGAAGCGTACCTTGAAAGTCTTGTAAAATTGGCTTCATAGGTACCAACAGATTCATCATCCTTTTGTTTCAATTCAAGAAACTCTTTCTCCATCTTTGTTCGGAGAATACGAGGGAAGTACTTATTGAAAAATAAGTTCTTGAACTCGTCCCATTCCATGGACTCAATTTCATCCCTTTGCCTCATATTCTTAATAAGATTCCACCATTGATCAGCATCTCCTTCCAAAAGATCACTGCTAGGATGACTTTATCATGTTCATAACATTGAAGAACTGAAAATATCTTTTCAGTAGTACTAATCCATTGTTCAGCAACTAATGGATCAGTAGACCTGCTGAAAGAAGGTGGACACTGCCTCATGAAGGATTCAAAAGAATGTTGCTCCTTCCTTTGCTCGTTTGGAAGTCCTGCATGATTCATAGCTTGAGAATGTTGTGTGATAAGGGCTACAATATTTTTCATTCCAGCTCCCATAACGTTTGGTTGCCCAGGGGGACAATCATTGCATTGACCGTCGCATTCCACATTAACACGGTTCCTTCGGGTTCCAGCCATTGACTAAAACCAAGAAGAATAGTGTGAGAAACACTAATTATAATTGGAAAACCACATAATCAAGAATATAATTTCACACTTAAGGTCTTATCCTAGGTTATTCATGGCCATTTCTAAAACACTAATATTGTGTTCTATGCTTAGACGTATCCTTAGGGTTCTTACTAAGGCTTTCACATCCTAGTTTCCAAAGGTTGACTATACCTTTCCTCTGATACCAACTATAACGACCCCTGCATTAAATAAATTGTTAATACATCAAAATTGAATCATACTTATTACAACATATAACAAAACCACGAAAGATCGTATAGGTATAGTGTCTTTAGAGACTGGGAAACATAAACAACTGGTTCATAAAGCGTCTACACTGTCTCCCATTTATTTTCTCATATCTATAGTCCCTTTTGGCATATCTTACTTAATAACCTTCTTCCTGACCTGGGGAAATAAAACATACAAAAGGGTGATCTCAAATGCTCAATAAGGGTAAACAAAAGAAATATCAATCACATCATATACAAAAGCACATAACTTTTGGAAATCTTAACCTACAAAAGAGATCATAATTTCATAACATGGGATAAATCATGGCAGTGAAATATAATCATAATAATCATAACCTAAAACATGAAATTTTGTGGCATACACACATAATCATAAAGATTCATTTATTATTAGTCAAGGCTCATTTCTAAGACTCTCTTAGTGGACAAAGTCCATTTCTGAACCGAGTTCACTCCTCGTTTCAGTCCTGTTTCACTGAACCGGTATAACCTACCGTTCCAGCCATGTCTATCTCATGAGATATAAAATCTTTACCCAATGCATTGGAGGGAGATATAGGTCCCACCCATCTCATAATGATACCATTCTTATGTGTGCCACAAAATCATAAACCATACATCATAGCATAATCTATGTAATAAAAATGGGATTCTTAAACAACATGACATCATAAAATAATAAATATAAGATAAAGGAATTCATAAAAATAAATCCATCACAACATAATCAAATCAATGTAATAATAGGGATAAAAACAGAACCCTTTATTATCTTAGATGGGAAATAATTTTGATGAAACACTTGAACTCCATTCTTGAGGAAAATATCCTTTCTACTTCAAAAACATTTTTCCTTTCTTAAAATGTCATACGATTTTAAACTAAAATAAGTTTATTAAAAATAAACTTGAAAACTTGTAAAGGAAGCTTCTTCGAAATAATGTTTTAAAAATCCATTCATGCCGTATATGTTAAAAAAACATTCTTCTCGTACTTTTTTTTGGAAAAGTCAAAAAGTACCTCGTATGAAAAACGACAAAAGATTCCTTTCATATGTTTTACTAAAAACTCACCGAAGGGTAAAATTGGATTTAATCAATAGTAGGTGGATGGAAATAATATTACATATTGAGGAAACATGGATGTGGATGATAAAATACACCCCAGTAAATACCAAAGTATAAACAATCTCGGATAAAAATGAGATTGTGATATTTCCCTTACCTTAGGTCTGTTTTGCTTCGTAAGTGTCCGAACCTCCTGTATAATGATTTAAATAATGTTATTGACTTATTCCAGAATCATACTTATTTTTATGATATCATATATGGTCATTTTCTTAGCTTCATAGTAGTAATATTTCATTGCTACTTGTTATTCGGGTGTTTATAACCTTTTGTTCTTATGCGTGTTTTGTCGAAAAAATTATTATTCATATATTTAGGTTATAGATACTACATTTCCAGAATGGTATTATTGTAATATATATCATATTAATTCATTCTATTCATTTATATAATCATTATGAAATGATGATCATGTAGAACGAGTCACATCACATTGTGGAGACGATATTCCGTACGTACGCACGAGTGATGATATCATTCCTATGATCGTGGAATTGTATTGGAGTGTATGTATACTATTTCAGAATCCGTATTACTTTATAATAGTCATATATAGTCATTATTTACACCATTATACCCATCCAAGTAAGGTGGTGGTGGAAAATATATTACACCACGGCGTCTAGACGGTATTCCGTACGTACGCACACGCGATGATTTCTTTTTCCGTAGGATGGATAGATGGTTAAATAGGGTTGTTTCAAACTTATAATAACATATCAGTATATGAGTGATACTGATGTTATTACTTCATAATGAAACAACTAAAGAAGAAGAAGTGGAAGAAGAAATAAAGATGAAAGAATCGGTGACCGAAATTACCTCTTCTTTGAAGTGCTTCTTTGAGACCTTCTTTTAGGGCACTAAAATTGTTCTTTGAAGAAGACCAGGACCTCTAGGATGTATCTAGGGAAGTGGAGAGGAGGAATTGGCAGGGTTTGGACGAGATTGAAGGCTCAAAGTGGTGTGAGGAAGAGGGGGAGGAGGTGCCCTTTTATAAGGGAGGAGAGGAGCACCTTTGGGAAAACTAAAAATATTATTTTATTATAAAGTCAAGTTCGGTTTTAAATAGATCCAAATTGATATATTTAGAAGCTAAGGTGGGGGTGGGTCGAAATCCTCTCATCCAATAGAATTTAGACAAGTTTAGGTTCCTATTTTAACCTTATCATTTAGATTTAACATAAAGTTAAATAAGTTTACTTTTACCGTGTCTTCTTGTGTTCTTATACTATAAGGTTAATAAACATACTATAAGAAGCCAAACGAACCCCAAGTTGTTTATTATTAATATATATATATCCTTATCTATGTAATTTGGCCGAACCTTAGATTTTTAGGAATACAATGACAATTACTAATATAATATTTGTTTTAAAAACTATTTTATGTCAATTTTGACACTATTTAGTAATTGATTTTTTTGAAAATCATAACAGAATTATTAGTTCGAACCAAGTTAATTATATTAATAATAACATGTCATATTAACCTATAAAATTAGTGGAATTCATAAAAAGTCTCAAATTACATTTATTTTGGTGTTTATAACATTAATTATGTCAATATTTCATTAATAAGATAATTACTGCATCCTCTTTGTGTCATAAATAAATTAAATTATTTAATGTCTAAAAATTACAAATAAAATACCATTACGTAGAAAATATTTTTATCTTTATAATTAATAATTATAGTCGAATTTATCTTATTTATAACCCCATATTAAATATTATTTACTTATTAAACATTGATTTTAACTATTTTAACCCTTCTTTAAATAAATTAATAATAAATGTCCTAATCTAATCCAAGTGGTCCTAAATGGTCATATTTTATTCCTAAGTTTGTTTTTGGTTGAATTACACTTATCCAATAGAATTAGGACATGTGTTACGGTAATAATAATATCATCTTTACCTTAATTACCCTATTTACTTTTAACCGTGGTAAAAAAGTAAAAAGTTACTATTCACCAAAAATTATTTTCATCTCATTAAACCACATTTTAGTCCTTGATATTAACTGTGTCTCTCGGATTTTAGAAATTCCACTCACAAAAGCGGTAAAATTAAGTTTTATGAAAAATTCAGTTTTTTAACTACCACTTAGGGGTTTCACTATTCATCAAAATTTGAAAGTTTTCAGAAAAATACCAAAATTTCACCCTAGGCTAATTTCGATATTCCGAATCCAAAAATGAAGACCATTTTGAAAAATAAAATTTATAAAATTTTAAAAAGTGGTTATTACTATTCATAATGGCTAGTTTTAATAATATTTTAATAGCATATCGTTGTTTAGTGAAACTCGGTATTGCGTACGATGCAAGCTATCGAGGAAGGTCGCGATTTCATGTAAAGAAAGCCAAGCAAGTGTTGTGTAGAAAAATATTCCTTTGATGATTTATATAACATAAAAGTCTCGGGTGTTACAAGTATCATATATATTGCATGTGCTTATGCTATCGTGGGATACATTTCCCATCATTATTGTGTCTTATAATATATTTTTTTATTTTTTTGTTATATATGATTTTACACTATGATAGGAGGGTATGATCATCCCTTTTTACCACCTTTACACCCTCGTTATTAGTTGATAGCATCTGGAATATGGGTAGGCACAGTTGAGGCAATGTGATCTATAGGCTAGGGGTACAATTTAAGTAGATCTCAGGTCAGGATATTACAATGTGGTATGAGAGGGTTTATTTTTACTTTTTATTAGTTTTTGGGTATTAGAAAGGAGTCTTAGAGTTAATTAGATTTGGTAATGAGACTGTGCAGGGGAATAACTAACCAATGTTCTAGGGAAACCCAAAATACATAGGATGGGTCTATGATGTTCTTGGTTATGCCTGTTATGGTTGATAAAACATCATCATTGGGTGACACACATGTCTTGTGATGTTACTACTATTGGATTATTGAAATTACATTACTTTTTCTTTGTCTCAATAAAATGTTTTTAATGCATTTCATCAATTAATATTTGAGAAATAGTACTATTATTCCATTCAATTTTCTATTCGACATCAATTTTCAATATTCATTTTCCTTTTCATTTAGTTAGTACTTGATTAATATTTATTAAAATGTGATGAAATTTGTTATAGGAGAATAGAAAACATAATTGAAACTATAAGTTCCTTACTTATCCTAAAATTGCATTCCATTATAGGTTAATGCACACACCTTAAGAAATTAGTTACAGAACATTGAGACATGAACCATTGGTGGCATAGGCTGGAATGTGTTATAGTATGAATTAAGTGGAAAAATTATTTCGATTCATGAATAGTATGGGACCTTATGGATTAGAAATGGTGGTCCATATAATTAAACTATTTAATATTATTAAAAACATAAATGGGTAAAAATTTGAAATTAATATCAATTTAAGAATTAACTAGACATATCATTCATGTGAAACATTGACCATGACCGAACCATATCCTTAATAGTAGGTAATTGGCTTGTATCTTGCATTATTAAAGACTCTAATAGTATTTTATACCACCTAGAACAGAATATTAGAGTAGGGAAAGAGGTATTATCTACTCATATGAATGTGATGTACCTATCATAGTTATCTATATGCTATGTATTGACTATTAAGATCTATTATGAGGAATGAATTTGTAATTATAGCATCACGCATCCATGAAATCCTCCATTTGTATGATGTGAAGGCAGTGAAGACCATGCACATGATGTTGTGGGACTTGATCTGGAAGTGATCCCACTTATAGTTTCACATATGGAAGTGAAATTTATTATTGATGTGGGATGTGATTCCCAGTTTCAAGAGGTTTTCTTTCACATGATAACAAATATACAAGGTGTTTCTTGAATTGTCCTAACTATGGAAGAGTTTACATAAGCATTTTAGTTGAAAAATCCTCCAAATTATCTGAGGTATAGATGATCACAAACTACTGAGTCCTAGATCAACGAAATTATTTATATATTCAAGCATATGGAGACACCTCTTGAGAATAAGGTCATACTTTCTTCTTTTATGATACATGATTCTTCCAAGTGACGGTGGGATGTTATTAACTAGGAATATTGATATCGTGATATAGATTGGAAAGACATACATACTATCTTCTATAATTATTTATATCTGCAGAATAAGAGGGATGATTGAGATAGATAATTTATCAACTTGTAGAAGGGATACATGTCTGTCATAGAGTACTTTTATCGTTTTACTGATCTATAGTGTTTTTCTTCTACACTTTCTTGAGATGATCATATGACTATGAAAAAATTATAGTATGTTCTGTAATACACCACATGGTCTCATGTTAATGTATTTAGGATGACTACTATTTATGAGATATTTAACCAATCCCTTATTATACAGTGGAGTCTAATTGATGTGGATGATGAAAGTTAGGGTGATTCAACAACTAGATCTATTAGTGTTTTTAGTGGGTTAATGCAACATTAAACTGATTGTAAGGGGGTATTATTAGTCATCAAACTTGTTAGGATAGCTTCTTGATATTAAACCCATGAATAAATCTAGGACATACAGAACCTCAATATTTATGGAATCCAATAGAATACATAGGCTTCAGAATAATGGGACAGATCCATTATTTCTTTAGGACTTCTCCATTAATGTATAGTGAGAAGGGATCTAATCCTAAAAAATGTTATAGAGAGATACCAATAGTATATCACAAGGAATGCATCTAAAATACCACTGACTGTTTAGGATAAGGAGGTGGAAATGGAAAAGAAAGTAAGATTCTTGATTATCAATTCCAACATGGTGGGAGTGATCAGGGAAGTCAAGATGTGACTCAGGGACATGGTACGTGCGAGTTACATTCTATGTAGCCTATGTTAGAGGAGAATTGCATCAGACCCTCAACTATATGAGGTTCCATTCTAGAGGCCTCCACTTTAGTGACTTTTTTATTTGACAGAGGCACATCTCACTCATTTTTCTCCAAGGAATTCATGAAGATTCTAGGTCTCTAGATTGAACAATTCTAGGAAATTATAACTGTTGATACCCTATTTGGTATCAGATTAGAGGTAATTATTTTTTGAAAATATTTTCCCATGAGGTAAGAGAATATAGTTTCATATGGAAGATTTTATTCATTAAAATTACGTGCTTTTATTGAATAATTGAGATGGATTGGTTAGTACCCTATCGAGGCTACATTGATGTCTATCATTGGAGGGTTATGTTTACAACTCTAGAGGGTGGTATGAATGTGCATAAATGAGAATGGTATTTTCATTCATATCAATATAGAACTAAGTAAAAAATTGTGGGTAGTTTGATAACTCAAGTCGTGAATATATTATTAGATGATTTGGGGTTACAACCACATATTTTACTTCCACTAGTAGAGCATTTTAGGGAAATCTTGCCTAATTAATTTTTTGGGATAGCTCTAGTGAGAGACATAGTATTGAATATTGAGATAGTTCCACTAATAGAACCCTTTTCCATTAATCCATAGATGATGACCCATATAGAGCTTCTTGATATCAACAAATAGTTGGGGGATCTTTTGGTTAAGGAATTTACACAGCCCATCGCTTATCCATGGGGTTCACTAGTCCATTTTTCAAATAAGGTGGTTAATAACCTCAAGATTTTCATGAAATAACATTGGTTGAACGCCCTCACTATAAAGAACGGATATCCTCTTCCTAGAATAGATGGCCACTTTGATTATATCTGATGAGTGAGAGTGTTCTGAATATTTTATTTTAGGTTGGTCTAGTACCAGGTGAATGTTATGTCATCATACATACCTCACATAGATTTCATGGGAAGGAATGATCTTTATGAGTATCTAGTCATTTTTTCAGTCTGACAAACACACCTACTGTTTTTCATGGCTCTAATAAATTTGATCTTCCACCCATATCTAGCTTCATTCACAGTTGTCTTTGTGGATGATATCTTATTATTTTTATGCACCATAAAATATCATCCCAAACATATTTATATCATACTAACAACACTAAGGGAGAACCAAATTTATTATATGCTTGGAAAATTCTACTTTTTGATCGATGAAGTCCACTTTCTTGTTCATATCATCTCAAAGTAAGGATTTCAGTAGACCTAGAGAAATTGGGAGATGTTGTTTCATGGGAGATTCCAAAAGAATGCATTTGACATATAGAGTTTCTTGGGGATATCCAATAATTATAGACGCTTCATCTAGAATTTATCACTCCTTAGATTTCCTCTTATGATCTTGACATATAAGGGTGTGAATTTTATATGGTCAAAAACCTATGACACATACTTTTAAGAGTTTAAGGGATGTTTGAATTAATCATTGATATAGATTCATTGGATCCTAAAAGGACTTATATAGCATACAACAATTCACAAGGTATCAATCTTGGATCTATTTTGATATAGGATGAGAGAGTCATCATTTATGTGTCTCGCCAATTGAGAACTCATGAGTGGAATTACCCAACGCAAGACCTCAAGATAGCTACTATTGTTCATGGTCTACACTACTAGAGACACAATCTACTTGAGGAGAATTTTATGGTATTCACTAATCAAAAAATCCTTACGTATATATTTACATAGTGATATTATATCCTCATGAAGCATAGAGGGATTTAATACCTATAGTTGTTTGATTTTTATTGCTCTTATATGCATGGAAAATGAAATGCAGTAGTCTATGCCCTGAGATAGAAGACGTAGACAGATGTTGTTCGTGAGGTTATTGGTGAGTAGAAAATCATGGCCATATTTTTAGAGATTTATGTTTATGTTGAGGAGGATCATGGTCATATTATCCTTTCAAATTTAGTAGATACTAATACTCTCATAGAATGTGTAAGAATGAGAAACTATCAGATCCGGAGTGACTTGTCCTTAGGGTAAGCATCTAGAATAATGATTCATATTTCGGTTTGATTGTTGATGAGGATGAAACTCTATGTTTTCAAACGAATGATAAAGTCCTAGTATCGAGAAATTGCACCGGTATTGGTGTCCTAGTATGAAATTGGAGATTTCTTGATTTATTACATGATGTTTCACCTATCACTAGGTGAAAGTGGAATATTAGTGACCATTAGGGAATTTTAAACCATTTTTCCTTACTGAGTGGAAATGGGATGATGTTTATATGGATTTCATGACTAGTTTAATAAAATCACCTCAAGTGAAAAATATTGTGGGGGTAGTCATTGATTTTTTGGTGTAGGCCTTAGATTTATTACTTGTGTGAGATACCTTCTAAGTAGATGATATGGGAAGACTATCCATCAGAGAGGTTATATGTCTTCATGGATATAGTTGATTTGTCATTTCTGATGGATATTCTTTAGTTACATTATGGATCTGATAGGGGTTGTATATGGCCTTAGGTAAATAGATTCTTTTGAGTATGGATTATCACCCTTAGACCAATGGGATGACATAGTTCATAATTCATGTGTCAGAGAATATGATACATTAATGTGTTACAAACATCAGTTGTTCTTAAGAGAAATAATTATAACTTATTGATTTCACTTATAATAATATATTTAAGGAATCCATCAGCATGGATTCTTCTAATGAGTTATACTATAGGCTATGTTGTTAACCTCTCTCTTGGTTAAAGGAAGGGATATATATTTTCTGAGTGAGAGTCTCATTTATGATACTATATATTAATTATATTTTATAGGAAATAACATGTTGATAGATCGGTCCAAAGGGCATTCAAATTCAAATAAACACTAGAAAACTCTTGACTCTGAGGTTAGAGATGGGGTTTATTCCAAATTCTTCTTATTTTGGTACATCAGCGTATTTAAAAGTAGGTTAATCTCTCAAAAAGGTTTGTTAGACCTTTTGAGGGTTTGAAATGGATTAGACTAGTGGATTAGAGGATAACACTTCCTCATAGATACCAATTTATGAATGATGTTTGTCAAGTATCTCAGCATTAATGATATTATCCAGTTCCATTTCTTATATTTCAACTAGATGAGGTTGAGCTACATATGGATGCTTCGTTCAATCTGCACCCAGTGCATGTTGTGGATTAGAGCATCAAGAAACTCCAAGGTAGGTCGATTAATTTTCTCTGGGTGCTATGGAATCCTAAAGAAGTATATGATGATACCCAGGAGAAGGAGGATGATATACACGATCATTGAAAATATATCTTCTTTAAAGATACCATTTTACCCTCATAAGTCCAAATCGATAATGATTTTCTTTAAGGAGAGTAGGTTTTAAAGACCGAACCATTCATAGGGTTATATATACCATCTAGTTTGGTTGAACATTCACAGGTTTTCTTATTTTTCTTTGTCCCTAGAGACCGAGGCCTTAGATTGGTCAATTTTTAGGAAATAAAGGAGTTGTGTGCTTGAGGAAGGTTGAAGGCCAATTACACACCATGTAATTGGATTAAATGATGTGTAATTTCTAGAAACTCCCTATCACATTATGTAAAGGGATTTTCCAGGGGAGGGACCCAATTATTACTTGACATATAATCCATTTAAAAAGTGTGTAAATTTATGATTGGCATTTTAATTTACAAAAATGATTTTATTTTTTCCACACCTCTATCCTCTCTTTTCTCTCCCCCTTATAAGGATCATCTGTGGGAGATTGTTCGAACACATAAATCTTGGATTATGGAGATATCCTCTAAACATGATCTAATATCTTCGATTTTTTCTATGTTTGATCCACAATATTACTCTCCCTTATCATATTATTTCATTCCATAAGTTATCTATCAGATTCTTGTGATATTATAGTGTAAAACGATTTTCCTATTTTCATTGTGTATTCTCATTATTAATTTTTATTCTAATATACTTAAAATATGAAGCTAATATTGGTTGAGGATTCATCAACGAACCTGATATAGGTGGACTGATTCTTTACTTAAAAATGAGTTATTTTCATAGCCATGCAATTGTTACGCAATGCATCCATTTTCTAGTGTTTCATAAAATGAGTTCTTTTATTTTAAATAAATTTATCACTTGTTTTTATAATCTCGAGGAACATTTTTTGTAGTTAAAGGACGTAGACCTGAATTTGGAAAACCCCTTTGGGTATGATGGAATGATATTCCCCAATATAATAAATTTAGTAAATTTTTAGAACACCATCCAATTGTTCATCTCAGATTATAAACAAAATTTACCATGGTTTTCAATTACCGAATTGATTATAGAACCCTCTCATTTTTATGTTGACACTTGAATTAAAATTTGCAAGCCTTGGTGAATTAAATTGATTTATTATATTTAATTGCTTTCTTTAGGATGGGTTGTATTTTTTAATGAATTAAATGGACTAAATGATTAAGTACTAATGTCTGGAAAGACCACACAACATGATTCTTGATTTTTACATGGATCATGTTGATTATAATGCCCTAGGTCAGATTTGGGATTGACAAATATAATACATGAGAGTTGATACCTCATAGATATTATTATTATTAGGATTACACCATTGATACTGGTTTTTGAATGATTGTTTCGAGACTTTTTGGGAATGATGTTTCACTCTCTCTTACATTGGGTGTTGAGCTTGATGACTCAAAAAATTAACACTATTTGGACATTGGGCATGATGCACCACACCCCTTATTTCAAGTGTTGACATGAAGAATCCCCCACCATATGGACTGTCGATTATGAATTTCAACATTCAACATGAGATCTAGAAATTATACAAAAACATGACCTTATAGGCTCATTCAGACTAGTCATGGATGGCTGAGTTACACCCTGGTCTAACAAGCACTACATATCTGCCAGTATGGCTACATACGTCCTCAGGTATCCAGTGAATATTTTTCGATAGAATATATAACAATCCTTTACATATATTATTACTTTATATATGGAAACTGATCAGACATTCATTCCATCGTGGGAAGAAACAAGTAGATCCTCTAGGTGTCCTATAAGAACCTGAGTAGGCTGTTTATTTATTTCTAGTATTGCGTATTATTAAAATATAGATGCAATCTACTATTTCTATGTTCACTACTTGGAAAACATCTAGACTCCATTGGTGGTGGAATTATATGATTTTATCTCACACCGTACTTTGGCCACCATTGGAACTCGACTAGATAACAGGTCTGTAAGTATGGATATGAAAAAACTCCCTCTTATAGATTTTAGATATGGTTTACTTATAGAATGGACATTGGAGAAGAGGATTGTGCATGCACTCAAGATGTTGATGGGGTAGTATTTTATACTTTTTGTATACTTATATATGTTTCAACTATGTTATCATTTTGTATACTATAACTACATGACATCATCATTTATATGAAACTGCCTTGGGTATTTTTATATTTTTATTCAGTTTCCCAGTTAATTACTCTTTTACAGTTTAGTATCATATCTACAGTATGTACTTCTGGTAAGGATGGATATAGGTCCAATAATTATTATGTATTATAATATATGATTTTTATATTGTCTATTTATTGTTATATCTATTGTACCACTCTAATATGAGGATATAGTATCCCTATTGTACCATATTTACACCCTCACTGGTAGTCAGATGCCTATAGGGTATGTGGAGGTGTTCTTGAGGCCACATGACCGACTAGATTGAGGAATAAGTTAAGTTGATCTCATGTTGGGACATTACAGGATACCATGGGTAAAAGACATAAGGGAATGGGTGAGATTGAAATCTTGCTATTTTAAAACCATGTTATTAATGAAAAACCTGAGTATTAAGAGGGATAATTTGATATCATAAAGAGAATAATCATAACTGTGAAACATGGTATGAATAAATAATACTATATGATCATGGAATCATGAAAAATGTTAAAAAAATATGTAATGAAATAAAAAAACATAAGTTAAGTTTCAATTATGATTATATCATCAGAGAGTGGATAATGTTCAATGTGGATTGGTTTCACTACCCATTTCCATGAACATAGTTTCAAAAGTTACATGGTGGATTGGGTTGAATCCATAATCCCAAAAATAACATATCATGAGATATAATTCTTTACTGAATGAATTAAATAGATAAATAATTCCAGAACTACCCATTACATAATTAAAATCATACATATGAATGGTACATGAGTAAAAGAAATAAAAAAAATCAAAAGCATGATCAAACCCATGAAAAGGTAGTGGGTTTTATAATTTAAATACAAGGAAGAAATGAAGTATAAATCATAATATTTCCCAATATAAAAATTAATTAATCTAATTTGGAGTTTTTAAATAGAAATAGGGACATATTTTATTAAACATGTATTAATATTTAGAAAATTACAAATAAGTATCTAGTTTAGAATGAAAAAATCTACTTGGGTGAATTTAAATTAAATATGTGATGGATATTGCAAAATTAAGAAAGATATTATTTTTTTATATAAATACATAATAGAAATTTGATGATTATCCATAATATAATAATTTTTTTCCAATTCCATTCTTGGTGAATTGTTTTTATGGAAGTGACACCAGTCATAAGATTTGAAAGAAGAAACATCCTTAAATTTTTTACATAAATATAGAATTTTATAAGGGAACTCAAATAATGTACAACACTAGATATGAAAATGATATTTATCTATGTATACATGAATGGTAAATATATTAAAATAAATTATATGTTCATGAAAATATGATCAAATAAAATAGATAAAAATAATGATAACATTTAACCAATAATTAACAAGGGTGGTACATAAGATATCTTTTTTGGTTTTAAAGGACCTTTATTGAATCCCACGTAATAAAAAATAACAATAAAACATTAATTAGATAATAATATAAGGTAAGTAATATTTAATCATGATATAACACATAATGTGGTTTTAAAATTTAAATTATAACATTGGAATTAAAATAAAATTATGCTCAAGGCGGGGAACCATCATTTTAGAGTATTTCTGTTATTCTTAACATAGTTTCGTTTTAATGAAGCAATAAAACTCATAAATATATAAGAATTGATAAAAAAAATTCCCAAAAGTTATAAAATGTTATACTATATGAAACGGATGGAATAAATCAAGGAGAAACATTATAACTCTTGAATATATATTAAGCTAGGAAAGGTATTTATATCTTTAGGAAGAAATCAATTTTATGCCAAAATAAGGATGACCATGTCAAGACGTGATGTTTCAAAGTTCAAAAATAAATCATGATATTAAAATTCGAGAAGAAATTGGTTACATTATATAAAATAACACTGGTGCATAATATAAAATCATTCCTCAATGAAGGGTGATTGAGACAGAAACTAATACCTTATATCAGAAATTGCTCTTCACAAGAACTTAACTTCATAAATAATTGAATTATGTAAATTAAATATACATCTATTAACATTTTCCTTATATATTTATTTTTATTTTATGAATTAATTATGATTTTATTTATTTTTAATATAGTTTCTACTTTCATTGAGTATTCATGGTTTATTTTTTAATTTATTAATATCAAATTCTTATTTGTTACCATGGTTAATGGTGTTGTAAAAAAAATCATCCCAAAAAATGTGTAATTTTAGCACCTTTATTATTCCATTTAAACAATATGAATATAGATTCAAGGGTTATTCCAAAATAGATAAAAAGTAAGAAATTATCCTTGATAATTCCATTTATGGTGGTTAATGTTAATATGATTGTTTCTTATTAATAAAAAATATATAGTTCCATATATTTTTCTTACAGATTATTAATGGTGTAAAAATATAATTATTATGTACTCAATAAAAATTTTATGTTATCCATGTTAGGTGGTTATGGATGATTAAATGTGTCACTCATGTAGGCTGTAGTTCGCACACACACATGATGTAATTTTTTTATCATTGATTTTAGAGGAAAGTGAATAATTAATATTATATTAGTATAATATGATTTTATCATATATAAAATTCCGGTTTTATAATAAATTTATGTATATATTGGACTTTAGGTGTGTATAATAATAAATTAAATTAGAAAAACTTGGTTGAGAGTATTACTTTTGCAGTCACCCTTGGGTTACTCCTTATGGTTTATTGGACTAGACTTTATTTGGAACTATGGATTCAAGGGAATGTGGAGGGTGTTAAGGATATCATAGGTAAGAGTTTGATTGATCCAAAACATTGTAATGGGTGGAATAATATATAGGAGGTGAACCATTTTATAAGTAAGTATAGTGGTATTTTTTAAAAATCTATTTACTTTTCAATAATTACTCTCCCTTATTCATCTCAAAAAGATCTGAAAATTCATAATAATTTTTTTAGGAAATATATAAGTTTTGAACATCATCCACTATCCAATATAATAATTTTTTCCACATTTTTTATAAGTTTAACTATGTAATACAACATTTACCGTAATTTACCAAAATGGTTATAACTCCACTTTCACGCATGGTATGTAATATTAATGGTAAAAAATAAAATTGATAACACTTACTAAATTCAACCTAATCATATGAAATATGTAGCTCATTTGGGAATACCCATAACATAATGAAAACTATACATAATTATGACGTAACATCATAAATTCATTCTTCATATTATAACTTATAGAAATAGAATGGGATTAATAAAATCATTCTTTAAAAATAATCACCATAAACCATCCAGTGAAATTATGTGGATGGAATCATTATTGAATATCCTAGTGAAGAAGAAGATACATAAAAGTATGTTCTTACTGATTCATGGTAACTAAAGTATATCATTTAATACATTTCTTTTAAAACTACTGAAAATATCATATTCTATTATTTTCATTAAAACTAAAAATTCTCAAAATATTGACAAATGTATTTTATTTTAAAATAAACATATAAAATTAAAAATGGGACATTAAATAATTGAACGGTTTGGATTGTAGTGACCAGAACTAATAATGACTAGAGCCAATGTCTAGTACTATTAAATTGGTATGATTACATGGTATAAAATCACTATGGACTAATTAGTTCAATAGTCTTGGTAAACCAGATCCATACATGATTCTTGTAATAAAAATGAATACAATAATTACAACAATATTTTATTATTTCTAGGATATCTTTATTCTATCTAGGGTATCATTATATATCATTCATAGTATACTTCTTTGATTCCTAGAGAAATGAATAAATATAAGGGTGTTCTCAAATGCTCAGTAAGGGTAAATTATAATAGAAATAATAATGAATCAATGATAATAATAATTATGGAATGTTAAATAACTCAACATGAAGACCTTGTAATCAGAATGTTGAGAAGGAATTGAATAATCAATATTGCAATGTAATAACTTGAAACACATTCCATTCAAATAGCAATATAAGGAAAAATCAATGTGGAAATATAACAAACTGAAACACATAACATTTAATCAATGAACTAAAAATGAAATGTATCCATAGAATATTGATGAAAAATCTCATGGATTAATAAGATATTAAAATAAATAATGGAAAATCTAATTTATTATATTCCAAGTATTCTAGGTACATATATCCATTACCTTCAAGTCCTTTCACCAAACATTTATAATGTATTCTTTACAAACTATTTAGGTTTTTCGAACATAACTATAATTTCAAGACCTTTAAAAAGATAGTGTAAACGACTATTATTTTGAAACAAACTCAAAGTTTCTTCTCTAACTAATTTAATCCCATGAGACTAATGATGCATTGAGGGGCTTACATTAATCAATCCCCAGCCTTTATGTAATTCCTTAAATGATCCCCAAAACATGTCTTTAATTTAAAAATAATTAATCATAATGAATAAATAATATAATATTTAAAATATCCATTTTGAATTAATAATACTAATTCATCAATAATTCCTCGATGGATGATAAAAAACAAGGTTTGCTGATGTTGATGAATTGAAATACCCATGAAAAATATTCTTGTGGAAAATAATATTTAAACATATCAAAGTGTCAAATAAAACATTGAATCATTATAAATCATAAAACTCATTAATTTATAACATAAAATGAAACTTATAATATCATTAGAATAAGTATAATCCTGATATAACAAGTCAAAGTGTAGTATATACACATTATAAAAGTGAATTGGTGCATAACAAAAAATAAGATTCAATAGAATATAAATCAAGATGAAATCCATTACCTTGTGTCCATTTTTTCATATGTGTATTTATATTTCTAAATTATACACTTATATTAATGATTTAATTTATTGAGAATGTTTTTCAATTTAATTATTACTTTTACATCACTGAGTAATGTTTTTTAAATATTTACTTAGGTAACTATGTTGACATTGGTTATTTTGACTATATTCGATTAATGTATCAAAAAAGACATTTGTAGATCAACTATAGTCAAATGGGAGGAATGATGTAGCCACTTAACTTCTCCCACTGGACTAGGGTTTGTTCCGCCCTCCTTCCCCAGCGCTGCCATTGACATCTCATACCACCTTCCTCTCACAAGATAAGGATCGGGTCGGCCTCTCTCCGCAGTACCATTCGACATCACCCGCTCCGCTCGTCAATGGGATTTTGTTCTTCTCCATCTTCCCCCTCACATGAAGTCTAGAGACCTGCATCTCAGTTTCCTAGATACTATCGCCCATTGCTGGCTTTCCCTACCTAGAATCATTCTTGGATTTTCCTTGTGCGACATAGCAGCTCTGGATCCCACCGACGCCGATCTCACCTCTTCAAGAGTTGATTTCCTCTGATAGACTCGGTGTTCCTGACACTGTAGGGATCCCGTGGCAGATCCCTGTCCTCCCTAAGGAATTTATGGGTAAATCTTCTCCCCCATTGGTAGTTCACTATTCCCTCTCAATGGCGGCATAGGAAACCTGAGAATCCATCATGGTTTTCTATGTCGCACTCCCACTAATGGACTTAGCTTGTTGAAATTTAGGATTCATCCTCTTGTGGACTCGATATACAAATCTCGGTCGGTAGCATTAGCTATTGTTCCTCCTAGCTCATCCACTACCCTGAATGATGTCCCCTAACCTGAAGTATCCACAGATGGACGTTGTGGTATCTAGTGCTCCTTGCATTGGCTTGGCATGATTTCTTCTAGTGCCGCATTGTTCGTTGATTTCTTTTTGTTGTGAGTTTGCTGATTTGGTTTCATTGGACTCATATTGTGGTAGGGTCATCATTGATAACCTGTTCATGTATGTGGATTTTGATGGTCGTCGTAGTAACTATTGATGTTAGTGGTGTTCTTCTTCTTTCCAAATCAATTCACAATTCCCTATTGGTTTTTTCTCCAATGATTTTATTATTTCTTTGTGCCTCTATGTCTATACTTCACCTTTTCCCCTATTCCAATTATTTATTCTCCTTCGTGCATGACCCCATCATGGTTGGGTGAGATAGATTTCATGATGTTTTATATTGTGTTTGTGGCTTCAGTGAAGGCAAATATGTTAGGGTGCTCTTTGGGCATGGTGTCTTTGTAGTGGCATCAATGAACCTCTCCATTTGTCATCCTCTGCCTCTGGTGTTTTGGGTTTTTTATTCATGTATCTTAAATGGTTTATCCCCTTGGACACGATGGTTTTCATATGGTTATTCATGTTTTGGTTTTCACATAGCCTCAAACTATTTTTTAGGTTCTCACTCAACCATAATGTGATTAATTTGAAAAGACAAAAAACTGATTGGAGAATAGTTAAATGGGTCATTATATAAATATATTCATAATAATAATAGTGTCATAATTTTCAAATAAATACATTAATTATAAATTTAAAATAAATCATAAAATATTGTTATGAAAAATTAACCAACATTATAATCATGAAGACAGTAGGTCATACATATGCATGGGTAACATTCCCATTTTTCAGGGGTCAATATAGAAAGAAGGTAAGTAACATTACATCATTTTATAATGATAATTATATAAAAATACCATGTTATTTAATCTTATATACTTATACATAGTATTCTTGTGATGTAAAAGGAATCACATCGTGTCAAGGTGGCGGTAGTGCACAGGTCCATGGCCTGTGTTATTACTTATTAGTGTATGAAAATTTTGATAAAGAAAATGATATATTATGTTAATATAAAGGTAATTATGTCATTAATATAATATATATTTCATTTTTTACATATGTTTAATTATAATAATATTTTATATGTTTCATGTATAGTGTGAACGAATCACATTACTTTGAGGAGGTGGTAGTCCACACTTCCAGAAACGATGTTATCATATTAACATAAAATGGAAACTATAGGAGTATGTGTTTTAAAATAGTCATAGACGAATTAATATATAATAAATATCATCTATAACATATATAAATAGTGTGTTTTTAATAATTACCAACCAAAAAAGGTGATATATGGAAAACTAACAACTTCGTTTCATGAGGAGGTAGTTCGCAGAACACGTAAATTAAATGTACGTTTCCCATTAAATAGAAGTGCACATGAGTTTAAATGGAAAACATATCATAGTAGTATCCTAGTATATTTATTATAATGGTGTTGTAATATAAGTAATTAATAATATTATTTGATGGAATTTAGAATGGAAATAAAACTAAAGAGCTTGAGGAAATATGTTACCACTTCTTTGGAGAGACTCCTTTTAGTTTGAACCAAAAGGGATTCCTTGGTTTTATTTCTACCCATTGTGAGGATTCTTTGATTAGGGGAGGAATGTTGAGGAATTGTTTTTGATGATTTTGGGTCTAGAGAAAGTGTCTTTAGAGGTGTGAGGAAGTGGGAGTCCTTGGTACCTTTTTGTAGTGGAGGAGGAGTGGGGCTCTTTTAAATTTTGTAAAAGGGAATTCCATCCACTTTTTTGCATTAAAGGTAGAACACCACAAGATTTTGTGAATTATTTTTTCCGATTAATTTAATATTTTTGATATTTTTCATTTCAAGAAACACTAAAAATAGTTTATTTATATTAAATCAATGTGTATGATTTTCATTATATACAACAACAGGTTAATCAAGCACTATATGCAACATAAATGTTATAAATTTCTACATATATCCCCATGGTTATCTTACATTACATGCAATACTAACTTTTCTCGATGGCTTTAGTAATATGAAAAACTGAGTGTTACTCAAAAATAATTCATTATTAAATTATTATTATTTAATAGGATATAAGATGGTCATTAAATTGAATATTATAGTATTAACTAACTTATGAATATATATAGGTGAATTAATTGGTTACCTACTAATTAGAAAATAATATAGAAACCAAATGATTATAAAGGGATAGATTTTTATAAAAGTCATTTTTTCTATAAAAAATAAGATTTAAATTAATATGTTAAATAAATTAATAATACTGAATTATATTAATTAAATTATATTTTATATATTCAAAAAAATATTTCTAATATTCATACAATATATTTGATAGATAAAAGATAAGAAGAATCCCACATTTATGGTTAAAAACCTATTCTTTGATAATATTAGTTTTGCCGCCTTTCAATGGAAAACCTATTTCAAATCCATTTTTTGAAAATTTCATAAATTTAATATGTTAATATAAACTTTATATTAGAAATATAAACAAAAAAATTAGGTTAGGATAAATATTTGGTATTTTTCTTTAGTGTTTCATTTTTCAATGAAAAGTTAAAAATACTGAATTTTAATTAAAAAATTCTTTTAATCTAATTCATTTATAAGGTCAAATTATATTATAAATTGTTTTAAAAGTTTATTTAGATAATAATTTTATAAATTAATACGTTTTAGTTCATTGGAAACAATTTCACTTTGGAATTGTTTATAAAAATATGGCAAACATTTGGACGTTTTTACTTTAAAAACATACAATGTAGTCATATGGGTGAGATTATTGTTAAATAAATTTATACCACTTCTATGATTAGAATTTGAAAAATTGGATTCCATATTTGGAATCAGAATAATTTATAATTTATAATAAGTTCAAATTATTTTTTTTATCAAAAATATTAGTGAAGGTTATTAAAATTAATTGCAACGATTAAGAAAACAATTAGGTTGACGAAGTACTGAAACTTAAATTTAAGACCCCAAATGACCTATACACTTGTCCAAAATTCATTTTAGAGTCATTATTCGGCCATTAAACTTCCATTATTTGTTTTTTTGGTTGTTATGTCTTTGTTTAGGTAAAAACGTGGTTACACCTAGCTTATTTTAAAAAATGTCATGTCTATCCATTCCCTTCCCAATAAAAGTTCACCACTTCTCCACCTTCTTAAAACCTCTAAAAAACATAGGATCAGCCATGTTATTCCATATAAAATTAAATACATTCTTTACTTCCTTATATAATCTTTTACTTGGGTAGAAATCAAAACAAGTAATCCTCTTGGAACAATCCAAAAGGAGTTACCCGATTAAGAGGTGACGACTTCTCTCAAATTCCCTTCTTTTATTTCATTTCTCTACCCTACAATATATTTATTCCATTATTGTATTAAAATGAAAATATATTAAATAATATAAGAATTTATTAGGCTAATGGTTTTACCTAAACATAAAAACACCTCCATCTAATGTGTAATAAATATATTGTTTATGTGTGTGTAGAACTCCCGACTAACAATATGATGATTGTTATTTTTTCCTTACCAACTCTCACGGTGGAAATTATGATGGAAAATCAGTCTATATATGTTATATATCAAATAGATTCTATCATTAATATTATTTAATCCTTTTATAACACATTTCATAGTACTTTAACTTTGGTGTAAATATGATAATCTCGTTTCAGGAAGTGTGGATTACCACCTCCTCAAAGCGATGTGATTTGTTCACATTCTTTATGGAATGTATTAAGGACGAGTTTAGAGAAATTATATGATATATATGATATAAAAATGATATTATAATATTGGTATATGTACATAAATATATATATATAAATATTTCATTTACCTTTATTCTTTCAATAGGACAATAAAAATGGAAGCAACCTTCATGCGTACATACAACTTACCATCACCATGAACGATGTATTCAATTTCAGAATTATAAATTAAATAGATTATTATATCACAAATATCACTAATATAAATGATAGTTATATCATTATTTATATTTTTAAAATCATGATATAAGTATAGGAACCAATGATATAACAAATTAAGACACATGCAAAGAATAAAGAGGATATTACCCAAAGTAGAACCTTGGCATAGAATCATTTACAAGAGAGTAATATAAAGCCATAATAAAACCATATAAGGTATTAGATATAATAATATGGTTATATTATATATTTATAATAAATTTATATTTATTTTACAAGTTTATTTAGTACGACAAGATTCAAAACATAATGAAATGGAATTTCATCTCACTCTTTATTCCCATGAGATACATGCCTTGTTCACCACTCACATAATTTGTTGTGGTTTATATACATACCCTATATGTATTATATTCCACTTATACATAAATAAATGGGGTTTTACATAGCCATTTCATGCTCTTTCATTCATGGGGTTTTTGTTTCCAAAGTAACAAAATCGGTAACGTAATGTTTTCTCAATTTTCATTCATTGAGACACATGCCATGTTACACACCTATATTTTTATCTGAGGTGTATAATATTTATTTGAAATGTTATTACATGAATATGTTTTTTTCATGATATTTTAACGCTCTATGTAATTTCATTTTCCTACTTGGGGAGTTTGATTCAAAGTTACCATGTGGTAAGAGTTTATTGAAACAATCTCACTCTTTATCGATATTATTTATGATCGTGTTTTCATTAATGAAATATTATGATACATCATTCAAGAATAATCATGAATTTTCATTGCCTATGGTTAGTCTTTATGTCTTCATGTGTTAGTACCATTTTTCCACACTTTGGTACTTAAGATAATTAAGAATATGTTTTTATGAAAATATGACCTTACCTCACTCTTTAGTCAGAAATTTGTGTACCTTCAAGACCATGTTTTCTAAAATGGTTTCCAAAAATATTATAATATTCTCATATGATAATTAAAATAAATTATTACCCTTGTTTTACCTTAAAAACTATTTTTAAGAAATGAATTTTCTTGTTGTTTTCTACTTGAAGCATTATTCTAAACTTTTTACGGTGGGAAAGAAATATTAGGAATCTATGAATTTACCCAAAGTAATTTATTCGAAGCTTCCATTTCATTTTTAAAAGGTTATGGTTTGAAAATTTATTTTAAAATTTAAATTAAAATAAATGGTTTTTAATTTTTTTTCAAACATATTTTATAAATTTTCATGTGAAAATGGTTTTAAAAAGGGTTTTCATGATTCTAGACATGTTTTCATTGGAAAAAGGATTCCAATTTTTTTTCAATTTTTCCTTTATTAGATTTAATTTTTATGTTCAGGAATATGATTTTCAAAAGTTTTTACTTTTTAAGAATCATTTTTCAATGGAGAATGTATAATTTCCTCGTGAAGTGTATTTAATGATAATTTAATTTTTTTTATTCTCTATGATAATATCTATTTTTTACTCATGACTTTCTAGGGAAATGATTAAATTTTTTCATTAATATTATTTATTTGAATATATTACATTTTATGGGATTAGGTTTATGAAACTTGTTTCTCTTTCACAGGTTATATTATTATGAAATGACCTTCTTATTTACTTGTTATGATTTGATGAAATGATTATGAAACCTGTTTCTTTTCCATAGCTTAATATATGATTACATGTTTATGAAACCCATTTAATATCATGGGTTATGATAATATTATTTATGATCATGTTGAAAATTTATGTATGATTTCATTATGAGAGGGGTGGGACCTATATCCCCCTTCAATACATTAGGTAAATATTAATATATCATGAGATAGATTAAAATGGTTTTGGGAATGAATCGTTACTATTAAGATAACCATGTATGTGAACAATTACTACCAATATGGTATGATGAGTGAACTCATGCAACTATGATGGAAATGGTAGTGAAACATGACTACCAAGATGGTATGGGGAGTGAACCCATACTACTTAGATGGTTTTGGTAGTGATTCTAGGGATTCTATTGAAATAATATTATATTCTTGTGTATCTACAACAATTCAATGTTTTATACCTATGTTTTTCTTTCTTGGATTACGTTCTTTATTTCATTATGATTTATGTCTTATGAACTACCAATATTTATTACCTGATTCATGTTTATGATCATATGAAATGGAGGGAATGATCTTACAATTTTATAATCACATTCTCATACACTTATCCCCAGTCTCACGATTAAATGTCTCCCTTTTTTACCCTTACTTAGCATATGATATAACAAATTTTTATGTTTTTATCCACAGGTTATGAATATATGTATCAATTATGATGTTTCTATGAAATTTGGCAGTAATTAAGAACATAGTGGGAGATAATATATCTTACATATGTACTATTTTTTATTTTTAAATGGTTCCAAAGGAGACAGAATAATACGGTCATTGGGAATTTATTTGTATAATGTTTTATGTATTCTGAAAATGTTATGTATGGTTAATGTATGAAATCTGAGGGTAATTATATTTGGTATATGAGAAAATGTTTAGTTATCCTTTGGAATCGTGGATGAAAAAAACATAGTGAGAACCACTAAGACATTTATGTGATTAGTCTAAATAAAAGTATACAAAAATGTCATGGATTTTTTGTAAAGGATAGAGCGAGTGGTTTATGAGAAATACATCCCAATCTGGATACTATAAGTGGATGTTGATCTGACACTTATGTACCTAGGAGTAACAACTTTGACCATATGTTCTGGTCCTGACTCACAGTAATCTGGTACAAGACAATGGTCCTTGCTGCACACCTAGTTAAACACTCCTCATGGATTTACATTGAGAATTCACAAACTCTTCTTCAACCATCGTGATCTATTTAAATATAATTGGTCCAATAATAACATAGTGTTTCATATATTAAGGAAGGTGTCATGATTTAGACACCCTATAAGTAATTATATTCATTGTTATGTGATTTTATTATATGATAAATAATGCTCACACTATGGTTCTGGTATTAGTTAATGGACGGATCTAAAAGGAATTGAAATAACATTTGATGTGATGGATTATTTGGTGCAATTAATTCAAGTGGATAATCACTAGAGTGGAATATGTTGTAATCATACCTAATAAATTGTCATTAGGAATGATTAAAAATGTGTACCTTAACCAACTCTCACACTCACCAAGGGAGAAAGGAAGGAGTTCCCTATGATTATGTGTAATGGAGACCACAGAGGAAAAAATATTCATTCCCCTTTGTTTAAATAATTGGAAATAATCACCAAAGTTAATGTCCAAGAAAAATAAGAAGATGTTTTGTCTTCAGAAAAGAAGGACACAAATAAAGTGACTGTAAGGGAAAAATGAAGAGTTTGCTTAATGAAATGAATGATAATATTAGCCTCCCAAAGGTATCATCAATGGTTAAGTGATATAAGTGTGGAATAAATTGTCATTATGTAACCCAATGTTTGAAGAGGAATGATCCTTAAGAGAATCAGCTAGATCATATGAGTAATGGTTATATTGATGAAGATGATGAAAATACATATGAAATGTGAATGGAAAGAGGTATTAATTAATAGGATATGGTGTCCTTCTTATTTTCATGACCCATCCCCCGGGTCCCATGCCATGACTACCCCAAGACGGCCTTCCATAGGCCAGGGGCTGACAACTAGCACTGGAAAGATATATCCCTAAAACCGGGAAGGGATTTCCTTTAAACCTGTAAACTCACACAAACCAAACACAGAGAAAGAAAATAGCACAATGTAAACTATATAGTAAACATGGAGTGTACAATATAAAATGGGGCTAGAATACAATCCCAAGTGGAATGTACAAGTAAAACTTGAAACAACTCCTATGAACACCCGCCAAGGATCCTCCTTAAGGGTAGGTACAACTCTCGTACGGTCAACTCTGTGGTACGTCTTGTATAATATTCCACCCTTAAGAAACCTCTAATCCTAGAACCCTCATACTCGATCATTGTTGTCTGTCCTCTACACAAGAAACAACAAGGTATGGGCATAACCCGTGTAGGGGTGATTATAACAATACTCAGTAGGGACCCCGAGACCCCCGATGGTCTCCCAGAATCCATAAAGGATGAACCAAAATGCAAGACATCAATCTTAAAGCACGAATAAATAGTCATCAACACTACTTAGGTGTATTCACATACATATTCCTAAGTTATCAATATATACTCATCTCACACGTGAGGTAAGAATATCAAAAAGTTAACACCACGAAGCTTGACGTACCACAAAGGTAACACCACAAAGATTGATGTACCACACAGGTAACACCACACAGGTAAGTAAAATAAAGGTAATTCCACACAGAAGAATACCATGAAGGTATTACCACATAGAAGTTTACCGCAATGGTAAAGACTCATCTCACACCAGGTTTAACTTATGTATGAATGTATAAATGATTAGCGTTATTGCTAGATCATTTTACTTCGTCGAGGAGCTCTGTTGTTGACCAACACAAGATCAAAGATGTCCCACACAGGATCTGAAGATGACCCAAATAGGATCTAGAGATGATCCACAAGGTATTGGTATGCGCTGACCCACACAGGATCACATAGCGTTGAGCCACACATGATCCAAAGATGACCCACATAAGATTTGAAGACTCCTCAAGTACAGCCAGCAACAGGGTTTTGTACTAAGCATGCTCGATTCAAGGAGGTTCCTCTCCTCAAGCCATTGGTTCATACTTCAACTGCGAAAAATTCCCATGAAGATGTATCCCAAGGTCTTCCATGTCACAAGAGACCCAACGTGACAGACGACACGTCAATCTGATGCTCAGTCAGTAAGTTATTAGCGTTTCTGTTCCGAGGGCCCGGTTTGATTCGAGTTTGATTCAACCTGGACATACTCCAACATTAACAAAAACTCAATTGGAGTATACCAAAAATTTTTTTTTGATCCATGGATTATGGCGTCACAGACGGTTGGTCAATCGGACACCCAGATCACAGGTTATGGAAAAAAAGGCGTATATGGGTCCAGATGGGCTCGGGTTCTGTCCGACCTGACCTGACTCGACTCGGACAGGCTGGGCCACGGTGGGCCTAGCCCGCGGGGCCGTGGTCCTGCAAGAAACCCAATTAGGGGGCAGCCTGCTGGGTGGCCCGTAGTGCAGCCTGCAGTGTGCGGCCATGGTGGCCCCTTGCAGTGGGGTCCTCCCTACCGCCACCAGAGAGAGGAGGCGTCCCCCCAGGTCACCCAAACGGCCCGTAGGCCGTTCGGTTTTGGAAAAACAGGTGGCAACATGTGGTTCTGCCGACTGGAATGTAGGAACTACTATAGGGGTCCCACTCGGCATGACACAGCCGGCCGAAATGGCCAGCCCTCCTTCCAGCGGTGCGGGCACACACAACTCCTCCATCGCGGTCGACCGGGCATCGACTGCCTTCCGATCTTTGCATGATCCATTTGATATGTTGGTGTAGATATCAATGCCATTCTCAGGTAAAAATTGATATAAAATTCCACCTCTCTATGAGGAGGTAGACCCGAAACACCATCATGAAAAATATCAATGTATTGGTCCACCACTACAGGATAGCCCGAACTATCAACATCAACCAATCTGAGGGTAAGGCTAGCCAAATGATGTGTTATCAGCTGCACCCTCCTTCGAGTAAGTCCATCCAGTGCTGAAAATGTTCCTTTCTCACCAATGAAGGATAAACTGGTCCTGTCTATGAAGACACACCACTTGTTGTGCCTAATATAGTCAATATGAGCATGGACTGTGGATAACCAGTCCATACCCAAGATGACGTCGTAAGGCCTCGATGCCACTATAGAAGATCCCAGCTGAAGATCTTGACTCCTATAGTAATATCACACTACTGGCACCAATGTGTAATCGTTGAATCTTATCTCGTAGGAGTCTCTAGCTATAAGGATCGATCCAATGGCTCTACTGGTATCTCCGAACTCTGAACGAGGGTTGTGGTAATAAAAGAGTGACTGACACCTTTGTCTATAAGTAACTATTGCTCAGGTGGAGCAGACAGTGATTGTACCTCCAATCATCTCTAAAGCACCGTGGTCATAGGCCTTAGCTGTATGAAGTTAAGCTCATCCTTGTCCACCCTCTCCCTATGGTCGGGGTAGAACACCTGGTGGTGGTGGCGGTAGAACCTCAATTCTACACCCACCACCAGCTGCACAGCTAGCTCCTCTACCACGTCCACCTCCTACTTGTGGACCTCCTCGATTGAATCTTTTACTCTTCCCAGGTGGTCCTTCGACCGTCCGCTGGTTTTCTATAAGGCAGTTTAGGCAATCGTGAGCCATGTGACCCTGCCCATTACACGAGTAACAATGTCTACTCCTCACCTTTCCTGCTCTTTCTAAAGAGCCTTGACTGACCGAACCTGTATCATTTGGTCGTCCAACTGTAGGTATGGTCATCTTGGACCTCTACATCATCTTTTAGTTGCCATCTATAGATGAATCTACTACGTGATGTCTGTTTGTTGGTCTCGCTACCGGTGACTGCTCAACAAGGTAACTCTCCACTAAGAGTGCTCGCTCTAACACCCCCGCCTGCATCGAAATGCATAGATAAATCATCAAATTTATAATCTCCTATCTGATCCCTTAGTTGATGGACTGGTCCTTGAAAAAAGGGTCTCACACCATGTCAGTGAAGTAGGGTAAGATGTCGATGAACCTTGCTGAATACTAAGCCACGGTCATGCTTCCCTACTACAAGTGGAGAAGCTCTTGTATACACACAGGGCGTAGAGTCACTAAGAAAAACTCTATCGTGAAAAGGCTCTTGAAGTCCGCCCAGATGAGAGTGACCTTATCATGAACCTGGAGCATCAAGCTCCACCATATTCCCAATGCTGCCTAAAGAAGACTGGCGACAAGGATCACCACGAGATCAGCTGGTGTCCCTACTAGTCTAGAGCTCTACCCACGGCCTCCAGCCAGTCCTCAGCCGCCTGTGGATCCATCTCTCCCCAGAACATCAGTTTAAATTGGTGCTAGAACTTGGGAAATGCACTCATGTGGCATGTACCCTCTACTGTTGGGGTTGGTGGCATTGGCTTCCCAATGGGTAGTGGTGCTAATGGTACACCACCGATGGTAAAACTTCTAAAAGGGGACCCTGCACCGAAGCCTAATCACTTGAGGGGTTGTCATCATGTACTCTACCTGGATCCCTAGCTGGTTATCTGGGTGGAGGTATCCTAAAAAGAAGTAGGTGCACCACGATTATTAAGTTGTACCTGGTGAGATGAATCATTGTGATGACAACGAAAACTTTTCAAAAACACCCACGCAATCATTGATTTTGTGGACTGCGTCAGAAATCAGATGTCAAGGTCCTGGTGTATGGATACGTCGGCTGTTGCACCAACAATGGATTCAAGAAACTGAAAAACACACTCATAACACTTAACACTATTCCGTATTAAAATATCAGAGTCTATGTTCTTCATTAAAACCGACTCCACTGACACAAATTTGTCACGAGCCGTCCCCCAGGTCCTGTATCATGACTACCCCAAGCCTGCCTTCCATGGGCTAGGGGCTGGTGACTAGCATCGGAAAGACTTATCCCTAAAACTAGGAAGGCATTTCCTTTAAACCTATAAACTCACACAAACCAATCACACAACAAGAAACTATCACAAAGTAAACTATATAGTAAATAGGGTGTGTGAAGGAAGTAAAGGGGCCAAAATACAAGCCCAATTGGAAAGTACAAGTAAAACTGGAAACAGTTCCTATGAAAACCCACCAAGGATCCTCCCTGAAGGGTAGGTATACCTCTCGTACGTTCCTCTCCATAGTACATCTCGTCTTATAGTCCACCTCTGAGAAACCTCCAATCCTGGCGCCCTCAGCCTAGATCAATGATGTCTATTTTCTACACAAGACATGGCATGGTGCGGGTGAATCCAGTGTAGGGGTGAGAATAACAATACTATGTAGGGACCCCGAGGCCCTCGAAGGTCTCCCAGAATCCACAAAGGATAAACCAAACGCATGACCTCAATCTCAAACCATGAAGCAATAGTTATCGACACTACATAGGTATATGCACATACATATACCTATGTTAACAATATATACTCAAACCATATTTTAGGTAAGAATACCATAAAAGGAACACCACAAAGGTAGAAGTTCCACATAGGTAACACCATGAAGATAGAAGTAACACCCAAGTAACACCATGAATGTAAGTAGCACAAAAGTAACGCCGCATAGAAGAATACCATGAAGGTATCACCACACAGAAGAGTAACACAAAGGTAATGACTCATCTCACACCAACTATAACTTCAGTATGAATGTATATATGATTAGTTGTATTTCTAGATCATATTACTTCATCTATAATCTCTACTGTTGACCCACACAAGATCAAATATTCCCCACATAGGATCTAAAGATGACCCACACAACATCTGAAGATGAACCAAAAATGATCTTTATTCACTGACCCAAACAGGATCCAAAGACGACCCACACAGGATATGATGAATCCCTATGGACAGCCAGCCATAGGGTTCTGTACTAAGCATGATCAATTTCGGGAGGTTCAGCTCGTCAAGCCATTGGTTGATACTTAAATATCCCTGAAGTCCCACGAAGAAGTATCCCATGGTCTGTCACATCATAAGGGACCCAACATGATTGATGATGCATCAATCGAATGCCCGGTTTGTAAGTTATTAGCGTTTTCGTTCTGAGGGTCCGGTTGGATTCTGGTTCGATCAAACCAGGCCATACTCTAACATTAACCTAAATACAAATGGATTATACCAAATGGACAGTCTCGATCCAACGATTCTGGCATCATAGACAGTTCGTCAATCGGATGCCAAGATCACAAGTTATGGCCAAAAGGGCGTATTTGGGTTCAGATGGGCCCGGGTCCGGTCCAACCCGGTCGGACTGACCCAACTTCACCCGGCCTGGGAAGACCCGACCTGATCTGGGTCCTACATGGATTGGCTGGGTCATAGTGAGACTAGACCATGAGGCCACAGCGGGCCCAGCCCGTGGGGCCGCGGGCTGACCCGACCAACGAAGGGGGTAGCCCACGGTGCAGCCAGCAACCGGGGTGGCCCCTTGCGGTGGGGCCACCCTAGATGCCACCTGGGAGGGGAGGCTCCCCCCTAGGTCACCTAAATATCCTGTAGGCTATTCGGTTTTGGCCAACTAGGTGGAGCCACATGGCGCTGCCAGCTGGCACACATGACCTACCAGAGGGGTCCGACTCGACATAACATGACCAGCCGGAATGGTTGGTCCCCTTCTAGCGGCATAGACATGCAGAACTCCTACCCAATGGTCATCCATGTTCTATCCACCCTCCGATCTCTGTTTTGGTGAAGCAGATACAGTCTTCAGCTCCGGTGGCGCGGACACGGGCCACTGCTTCGTCAGGCGGTCAACCGATGTGCCGACCACCACTCTACTCCACCATGGCCTTTGGGCCAGGGCCTCCTCCTATGGCGGTGTGAACGCACCACCTCCCTCCTCACAGCCGACCAGTGTGTCGGCTGCCACTTCTTCCGTACCGGCACCGGTAGCTAGCACCGGTCACCGGTGAAATTCCTTAGGTCATAGAGAGAGCTCCGGTGGCCCGTTCTTCAAACCAAAAGAACCATTTTGGGTCTTGGGATGTTTTCTTCAGTTCAAGACCAACAAGGTCCGATTCTATTCAACATGAAGTCTCACCCACGGAGATCTTGTCATTCAATGAATTAGCATATGGATCGGGCTGTGTTAGCTTGGCCCACACCCTCTGCATTAGATCATTAACTGGTAGCTTATGAAGATTGAAACAAAATGTGGAATCATGATGAACAAATAAGAACAACCAAATTCAAAACCCTAACCTCTATGTTCGTTTGAGGTGTTGTGAGGAAGGAGATGAAGATGGTGACATTGGCGTTTCCTAAACATTGGTTTGTTCATCATTGGAGTTGTTCTTCATTAGAGGATTTTCTTCCTTCAATAATTCTCTAGTAAAAGCCTCCGCTCTCTTTTTCCAATGAAAAAAAACACTTAAGAAGATTTAATAAGACTCTTAATTAAAAAGTTGATTCACTAATTTTTAAAATTAATGAATACCATTAATTGAAGGTAATTGTTGTTACAACTTTTTGTGTAACCGGGCATTTAATGCACAACATTAATTGCCCGACCAACCTCATGTGGTCCCCACCACTATGATTTGAAAGAGGGGTTTCAAGAAAAATAAAATAAAATATATTTATTTTATTTTTTTCAATTAGCCCACGAAAATATGAAAAACTAACTTCCACCCTCGACCTACTACGGTCGAGGTGAAAGTTCCCTTATCATCACTACGAGCTCAATGGTGTCCTAGATTTTCAATTCCGAGCTGCGGTTAAAAAGTTAAAAAAATCCACTCACACATTCACTGAACGTACCTATGAAAAAGTTTAGATATTCTTTCTCGGCACTTCAGGCCTCAGAATCACACGCCGTCAATTTTCATAGACTTGTAATATTTCCATATATTTAAAAAAATTACAAGGTAAATCCGGGTCTTTACACTTATGGTTTATGGATAATGTTGAATAATCAATGTTTTTATGTATTTGGGATTCAATAATTATGTTATATGAATGTTGAAATAAACAAGGGTTGCGCGGTTGATGTTTTTTATAATGATTTATAAGAAAATTTTGAATGGATCTGATGCAATAGAAATGTGATTTAATGAGAAGGTGATGTATATGGAAAACACATAATTAAGGTAATGGTAACCCTTAATATGTTCCTTATGTTAGGATAATATTTTTGGGATAAAAATATGTTGAATATGATTAAATTGCATTAAATTGATTACCTTGAACTAATTAAGGACTTGTTCCCATGTAGTTTATTCTATCATGGATAAAGTTTACAAGTTCTTGGATTTATGGAAAATATAAATTAATCTATGGAATACGGAACGCTTCAACGTTTCCATAATTATTTATTGTAATTAATGTTATTACCATATTTCAAGGGAATATATAGAGAGGGTATTTACATGTTTTGTATTTGAAAACTAAGAGCTACTTGGTGATATAAGTGGTGGGGCTCAAATTTAATTTAATTTTATGAATTTATTTCTAATGTTTTTATTTCTATCTTTTAGGAGGACTATAAGGACAAACATTCATTAAAAGTTTATGTTAAACTATGGATGAATTATTTATGTATTGAAAACCTTGGTTAAAAGTAAATTTAGTGATTAACCATATTTCATGGATTTTCTTCCTATTTGTTTTTTAAATTATAATGGTGTTGTTTTAGAAATGTAAATCATGTATGATGGGTGATAACTAATCAATTTCAGCAAGGCTATGATTATTGAACTCTTGACCACAAAACGATAAAGGGTTCACTATTATCACTAGCCTATGCGATGTGTTGGTTAATGTATAATTATTTTTATGAATAATTATTTGTGATGAAACATTAATGTTACTTTTTATGGTAAAATATTATTGTATTAACCATATTTATTTTTACGTATTTTTAGAGACACATATTTATTCTTTTCATTCTTTTATAGGCCTTAAGATATGTTAAAAGTGTATTTTAGTGCTTTAGGCATCAAAGTTAATTTCTGGGAATCTATTTATTAAATTAATGGATGATTTATAAATGGATAAAATTAGAACCAATGAATGAATTTTTTTATTGAACCAATGGAAATAAGTATATATCCTTACATTATTGATAATTACTCAAATATTGGATAATGATAAAAAAATAATTTGTCCTAATACCTTATTTTTTATTGAATTAATGACCTTTTAAATCATCACATATTTTGGAATTTGAGGCCCTCAACTTTTCATTGATCATTAAATTGTTTGTTATTGATGACCTCAATCACTTCTGAGGAATATTTACACTTTTCCTCCATGTATATTTTTTCACATTCCACCCAAGTTCTCCTATGTGGTACCCGAGTTATATTTTACTTTGGGTAATCGTTATGTTTCCCACATTCCCTTTTTAAAGGATGTTTTAGAAATCAGTTTTACAATGTGGGTTTCTATGAAAGGAACAGTCAAATATTTTATCCTTGATAACCCAAATAAATTTGAGGGATAAATTTATTTTAAGGGGGGTAGAATGTGACACCTAGAGACTTTGTGAATTATTATTTTTCAATTCAATTTAATCATTTTTAAATTTTTCATTTCACACCAAACATGAAATAGTTTATTTTATATCATATCATTATGTATGGATTGTTTTATATGTAATAACATGTTAATTTTTTACTACATGTAAAATATATTTTAGATTTATCAATAAGGAACATTGAGGTAAACTTACATTACATGAACGGCTAACATTCCTTGATGGATTATGTAACACGCAAAAATGAGTGTTACTGAAAAACAATTCATTGTTAAAATATTATCTTTTAATATGATATAAAATTTACATTAAATTGAATATTATATTATTAAATAACATGTGGATATATATGGTTGAATTTATTGGTTACCAAAAAATTATAAAAGAATATAGAAACCAAATGGATATAATGGTACTAAATTTATAAACGTATATTTTCATATAAACATATATGATTTATATGAATAAGTTAAATTAATTAATAATATTGAATGATGTTAATTAAATTTATATTTTATATACTCAAAAAAATATTTTTTATAATCAATCAATATATTTCATAGATATATGATAAAAACAAACCCAATTTTATGCTTAAAAACCAATATTTTTATAATGGTAGTTTTACCGCCTTTTAATGGGGAACCCATTTTGAATAAATTTTTTGGAACTTTATAAAGATTTAATATGTAAAACTAAACTTCATCTTTTAAATAAAAACATTAAAAATAGGTTAGTATAATTTATTTTTATTTTTCTATAAGGTTTCATATTTCAATGAATAATTTAAAATTCTAAATTTTAATTCAAAAATACTTATTCATCTTATTAATTCATAAGGTTAAATTTTATTTCAAATTTGTTGTGAAGTTTAATTAGGTAATAATTTTATAAATTAATCCAATTGATTTCATGGTAAAAAAATTCAAATTGAAATTGGGTATAAAAACATAGCAAACTTATTAATGTTTTTACTTTTAAAACCAGTCGCGTCGTCCCATTAAGGGGATTATTTTTAAATTAACTTATGAAACTTATATGGTTATAATTTAGAAAAATTGATTCAATATTTTGACTAATATTAATTTCTAATTTCTAATAAGTTTATATATTTTTTTAACGAAAATTGATTGTGAAATGGATTAAAATTAATTACAACTATTAATAGAAAATTTAGGTTAACAGAGTACAAAACCTTAAATTTAAGACCCAAAATGCTCTAAAAACATTTAAAAACATTATGTTGCCATATTTTTAAAACTAACCTTCCAATGTTGAGTTTTAATGATTTTTATGACTTTTTTTGGGTAAAAACTTTGGAATATCTTACTTGTTTTAAAAAAATGCCAAGTATGCCATTTCCCTTCCCTATAGAAGGCCACCACCTCTCCATTTCATTAAAAACTATCAAACTACTAAGGGTCATCCAATATCTTCCAAATAAACATACTAAAATCCCTCCCTTCAACCTATAATCCTCTCATTGGGATTAAATCAGTACAAGTAATCCTTTTATCTCAAACCAAAAGGAGTTACCCAATTAAGAGGTAACGACTTCTCTCAAGATCCTACCTTTTATTTTATTTATCCACCTCTAAATTATATTTATTCCATGATTTTATAACAAATATAGTATATGAAATATACTAGGATGTATTAATTCTATGTTTTCAACCCACACATATACACACATCCATATAATGGGTAACAGACATACTATTTATGGGTATTGCAAACTACTGACTCACAAAATGATAATTGTTCATTTTTCCTTACGGCCTCTCATTGTCGACATTATGTTGGAAACTATGCTTATATATATTATTTATTATTTCATTAATATTTTTTAATCATTTTACAACATATATAATTATACTTTCACTTTGGTGTAAATAAGATAATTTCATTTGAGGAAGTGTGAACTGTCTCCCCCTCAAAGCGAAGTGATTCATTCACACACTACATAGAATGTATTCATGAGGGGTTTAGTGAACTTATATGATATATATGATTGCATAATTCTTCTAGAATAATTATATAAATATATATATATACACACATATTTATTTACACATATGTAATTTACCTTAATTCATTTAACATGATAATAAAACTAGAAAGAGTGTTCATGCATATGTACAACTTACCGTCTCCATTAACAGTGTATTTCATTTCATTCATATATAGTATATATATTATTATACCACACATATAATGAATACTCATGATATTTATATCCTGATGTACATTCTGTAAATCATGATATATTTATAATGACCAAAGATATAACAAATTAAGGCACATGTATTGAACAAAGAGGATATTACCTAAAGTAAAACCTTAACATAGAATTATTAACAAGAGGGTAATATAAATTCATAATAAAACCGTATTTGGTTTTATTTATAAGAATATTTTTCTACAATAGATGTATAAAAAACTTTTATTTATTATACATGAGTTTTTTATGAGTATGGTAAGAGTCAAGACCCATGGTAAGATAACACTTCATTGCATGCAAGCCAAGCATGTGTGGAAAATATAATGATCCATCATTCATGAAAAATAAGTACTCTTATTATCCTCAATTTATTCTTAATTTATTCACTTATTAATATAATTTTTTCCACTCTTTCGAACTTAATATAATTAAAAAAATGTTTTTTACAAAAATATGACTTCACCTTTACCTTTGGTTGAAAATATGTGTTCTTTAAAAACCATGTTTCCTAAAAAAAATTCATGAACATTCTACTATTATTCTATGATATTTAAAAGAAATATTTACCCTTATTTTTCCTTTTAAACTATTTTTTTTAAAAAAGTATCTTTATGGAATTTTATGAGTGGGTCAATTTTCTAAACATTCTATGGTGAAAAAATAATGTTCTACATGTACGGATTTAGATGCCATAATTTTTTTAACCATCCATTGCATGTTAAAATGGGTAAATGTTAAATAAAATGTTTATAAAATCAATGTTCAATGAAATGGATTTGAAAAGGTTTTTAAAACTGTTTTATATATTTTAAAGGAAATGGTTTTAAAAAAGTTTCAAGCTCCACTATATGTTTTCATAGCAAAAAGGATTTCAAAATATTTTAAATACTTCCTTTATAAGTTTAAATCTTTATTTTCATTACATATTTTTCAAAAGTTTTTAAATTTAAAGAATCATCTTTCAAAGGAGAACGAATAATTTCCTCATGAAGTGTTTTTTAATGATATTTATAAATTAATTCACATCTATTATTAAATATATTGGTGTTACTCATGATATTCTTAGGAAATGATTCAATGTTTGTATTCATATTATTTCTCTGAATGGTTTACATTTTATGGAATGATGTTTATGAAATCAATTTCTATTTTATTGGTGATATTATTATGAAAATCACTTCTTTTCAAGGGTTATGCTTTAATGAAATGATTATGGAACCTATCCCTTTTCCATAGGTTAAGATATTATTACAAGTTTATTACACCAATTTCAGTTCATGGGTTATGATATGATTATTTATGATCTTGTGGAACAAGTATGTATGATTACATTATGATATTGGTGGTACCTATATCTCCATTTAATGTAGTGGGTAATGATTTATATTTCATGAGATAGACAAAGATGGTCTTGGAAGTGATCCTTGAATACTAAGAAGGCATTGGCTGTGATCTATGACTACCATATGGTATGAGGAGTCAACTCATGCTACTAAGATGGCTATGGGAGTGATTTATGACTACCAATATGGTATGGGGAGTGAACCCATACTACCAATATGGTCATGGAAGTAATGCCTTGGCTACTATGGAAATAATATTATATTCTTACGTGTCTTATACAATTCTATGTTTTATTCCTCTATTTTTATTTCATATCTTATTTTCTTTATTTCCATATGATTCATATCTTATGAACTACTAAGATTTATTCCATGAATCATGATTATGATATTATGATATAATTTTTGTAATATTACAATGTTGTTATCACATTCTAATACCATTATTCTCATTTTTATGATTACATGTCTCCCTTGTTAACCCTTACTAAACTTCTAATCCCACCTTTTTATGATTCTTTCTCTGGGTTATGAAGATATGTATTAAGCATGATGTTTTTAAGAAGGGATATATTCATGAAGAACATAGTGGGAGATAATTTATCTCACAGACATATAAGGGTTTTTGTTTCTATGTTTCCAAAGGCACTAGAATAATATGGTCTTTCGGAATCTATTTTTATAATGTTTCAAGTATTTCAAAAAATTGATGTAATTTCTATGTATGTCACAACATGGTTGTTATATAAGGTTAATCTAGAAATGGGATATATTCTATAAAAAATAGTATTGGGTAGAAATATAACCATAAAAATGATTTTGGATATGTTTCCATGCAATTTTGTCCCTTATGTTTAAGGATGTGTCCTTTGTGAAGCTTAATTTCACCTTAATCACTGTAATAAATTTTAATTACACTCAGTAATATGTTTTTAAAAAACCATGTTTACCATAACAGAAATTATATAATATTCTTATTAGAAATATGGAATTAATTTTTCTAACATCCAAAAACATTAGTGAGAAAAATTAATTTCAATTTAATCCTTGAGACGAGACAACAATGCGGGTTTTTAAATTAAATACATCCAAAGGTTTGCTATGTTTTTATATCCAATTTCTATGTAAGATTAATTTTAATGAAATAATTTTTATTAATTAATAATATTATGATCTAATTAATCTTAAAAAAATTTGAATTATAATTTAACATTATAAATAAATTATATTAAAAGCCATTTTTGAATTAAAATTTTGTATTTTCATTATTCATTAAAAAATAATACTTCACAGAAATATTTCAAAAAATCACCCTAAATTTTTTTTATGTTTATATTTCAAATATGATGTTTATTTTTATATATAGAGTCTATAAAACTTTTAAAAATTATGTTTAAAATTTTTTCTCTATTAAAAGGTGGTAAAACTGCCTTAATAAAAATATATGTTATTATGCTAAAAAAAGGGTTTTTCTTATCTTATGCATATAAAATCTATTGGATGAATAAAAAAAATATTTTTTTGATTAGATAAAATATATATTTCATTAATATAACTAATTAATTGTAACTCATTTAATTAATTAGTAAAAAAACATTGTGAGTATAAAAATAATATTTTATAAAAAATCCCTTTATATTCAATTGTTTGTTATTTCGTTTCTAATTAATTAATAACCAATTAATTCAGGTAATATTTATGTATACTATATATTTTTATATGTTTGGTAAACATTTCAAAACAACATTGTAAATTAAAATGTAGTATCTTAATATAATAAATATTAATATTTTAGTAATATATAGTTTTTAAGAAAATCCTAGTCTTCTGTGTAACACAAGCCATTGAATAAACTTGTTGTTGAGCACAATTTATTCGAACTTAATGTTGTGTGATTTTCAAGATATAAAATATATTTAATTTATTTAAAATATTTAATATATTATAAATTATCAGGATATAATATTCCATTATATGATTGGTGTTGCGTTTCATACACGCCATTGAATATAATGTTCAAACATAAATTTTAGGGGCTTTATAATGATTGGAAGAAAAAGAATCAATTAGATAAAAAATAAAACAATGATTAGTTTCATAAATCTGTAAAGATCCTCAAAAAAAAAATTTAAATATTTGTGATGATTTAGTTTTTTAACAATTTTTAATAAATTTAGAGTTTGAAAAAAAAACAATTTTCAATTATTTTAGGAGAAATAATAACATTCATAATAAGTTTTGAAAATATAGAAATTGAAGATAATAATTCCTATAAAAATATAAATAAGGCTGGTTTTTCTTCAAAAAAATTGTCCATGTCATGTACTAGAGGGTGTATAACATAAAATACCTTTAAACAATTAGAGATGGAATGTATGTTATGTGAGATATATGGAATAGATGAGAGAACTTGATGATCTATGTTGGGGTGTGTGAATGAAAAATAAGTGGGGTAGTGTAAGTTTAATGATTTTTTTGTTATGATATCAATGTCATATTACTATATTAGATGTTTTATTTGGTGATTGAGAAATGGTCATATTGGGATTGGTTAGTATCCTTGTTTATGTGTTTTTTTGGATCTCACATTTGTTCACCATTGTATTTCCACGATCATTTCACTTGTTCACATTATATCATGGTTATCATGCTACTTAGTGTAATTTTATCCTCACTATATATGTAGAAAATATTTTTCTAGTTTGTGGGAGGTCTTTGGAGATTCGGATTGGTATTACTAACTTTAGGTTTGTGTTTTTATATAGTTATTCCTACAAATTATTCTTTTGGTGTGATTGTAGACTTTTATTTTATTGGTTTATATTTTTCAATGGTTATGGGATCGTATTTGGTTATATTGATATTATATTATAGAGTTTTTTAGGGTTTTTATCCTGTCCCCCTATCCTATTTTATTTATATAGGGTAATTCCTTTCAAATGTGTTATTTTTATACCCATAATGTTTGTTAGCAAACCGAGACCTACTAGAGGTGGGAATCGGGGGTAATTGTCTCTATTATTTCATTATAGTATCTTGGGTAGGATGGATTGTGATAGAAAGGTTTTAGTTTATAGAAAAGATGGATTCTTGTGTCAGGAATCTTAAGGTTTTCATGGGTGGGTTGGGAACAGTTCCAGTTGATCTTTGTGTGTGACATAGTCCCAAGAGACTGGAAAGGAAATGAGATATTTAGGCCCATAATGATCGAGTGTATGGAATCTAAGCATTTATAATGACCAACTGAGGTGGATCTATTTTTATACTGGGTACCTATTAGAGGAACATAAATCACGATTGATTGTGTTCTTTTTTCTTTGATTATTGTTTTAAATTAAAAGGAATCAATTAATGAAATGTTGATAATATTAAATACTACCAGTTTTTGGATATTCTCTATTATTTTCAATAATGAATCATGGTCATAATATATGAGTAGATAAGATATTTGAGGTTCAAATAATTGATCTAATTTATCATTGTAGGATTGACCCAATAGAGGATGGAGAGGCACAGTAGTGGGACTTTCGTTCCTTTTATTGGAATATTTTCGAAAATTATAATGGGAGTGTCTTAGATATATAGAAGGCAAGCTTTCTAGTGAGGATATAGATAGATTTCATTCCAATATGACAATGAGATAACTTCATGGATGTAATTCCCCGACCTTGGTTACCCTGATTTGGTTCTTCATTACATAACATTGGAATGATTACAAGGAATCAAGTCCCAATGGACCGATAAGTTTAGTTTTCATGGAAAATTTATTACATACTTGAACATTAAATTACATTATAAAATGAAAAAAAAACAACAACATTGTCTCCATTGACCACATTCATATCCCTTAGACTACCCCTATAGGTCACTTAAAACTAACTTCTTCATATCCTCGGAAAATTAAACATATGATAGGGGTGATCTCAAACACTCATTAAGGGTGAGAAATACATCAGAAGATAACATAAATGTTAGTCATGATGAATAATTTACAACACCTACCTCTAAAAATAAGAAAAATGAAAACTTTATGGAAGTAATATGTGCTAAGTAAATAATTCCATAATAAAACATAGTCATAGGTATTCTACTAGTTGAATAACCACATGAACCATCAATATTATTTTCATAATGAGGGAATGTATAATGATGGACATTCTAAAATATCTTGTCATGGCCACGGCCAAGATGTCTAAAAATGATTTAGGCCTCGAAAAAAATAGCATATATCAAATTGGGAAAGTCCTCGGCCAATTCTATGTCTAATTGTCTCATAAGACCTACCGATTCAATGAGAAGTTATAGTGGGCTCCACCTGTCACATACTAAGTCCACTACATTCCCCAAATGAAAAGGATGAAACATAACATAAACATTATTATTAAAACTAGCATACGAAATGTAAATACATTAACCATAAACCATGAATGGTATAAAAATAACACATCCACAGTCAAACATATCACAAAACCATCAATATAATATGGAATAATTGAATTATTATAAATCAACTTCAAACAAGTTTAAAATCCATCAAAGGATGTTGAAATAGATGAAATGAAAAATTTTGTAAATAAATACATATTTCTATTTTCAAACCATTTAAGAGTCACATAATTATAAAATAAAACATTTATTTCGAAAATATTCTTATATTCTTGTAAGGGAAGCTTCGATAATTCTATAACAGTTGAAAATAGCCGCACCCGCCATATATGTTAAAAATCATTCTTACATTAATTTTGTCGAAAAGGCCATAATGTACGTTGATTGGAAAATGACAAAAAGATTCCATTAAAAACATATAAGTTAAAATAAGGGTATAAATTACAATAAACAATAGTCTAGTAAATAGTAAAAATGTTTTGAAATGCTTTTTTAAGAAAAAATGGATGTGGATGATAAAGAGGTGCCAGTAGATACTTACATAAAGACAACCTTGGATAATAAAGAGATTGTGAAATTAACCCTTACCTTGTAATTTTCCTTAGATGATGGTATGTTAACCTCATGTATAATAGTTTAAACATTGTTATTAAATTATTCAAGAACTATATACATAAATATGATATCATATATGATAATCTAATATTGCTTTGTTAACAATATTTTAGTAGTATCATCGTTTTGGGTGCTAACTGACTCGTTTTCCATTATATTATTGGTTACGTAATCCATGTCTATTATGTATATGATTTATTTGATTCTTATACAGAATTATATTATGTTCATAAATATTATTTTTAATCATAAAATGAGAATTATTCTTGAATTATCATGATGGTGAATGAATCTCATTGCGTTCGAGGAGACGGTAATCCGTACGTACGCACGAGCTACAATATCATTATATTTATGATTAAATAATATGTAATTGGATGGTATATCATATATAAAGTATCATTAACATGTTATATTTGTTATTTATATCAGTTTTACTCATTATTATACCCATCCAAATAATGAATTGTTTGAATAACAAACTACACCATAACGTGGAAATGGTAAGCCGTACGTACGCACGTATGGGGACTTTGTCATTCATATGGTAGATAGAATAATGAATATAGTTTTAAAATTTTCATAATAACATATTATTATATATAAGATAATTGAGTTTTTATTTTATAATTTAATCAACAAGGAAAGAGGAAGTTGAAGATGAAATGTACTTGAATGAAGTGATGAAATATTTACCGCCTCTTCAGGTTTTTCCTTTTGATCTGATCAAAAGGGCTCCTTAGTATGGATTTCTGACCATAGTAAGTCCTATAGTATTAATGAAGTAATGTTTTTAGGATTTTTTGGTAGGGTTTTCTTGATCCAAAAGGATTTGGAGGGTTGAAATTAAGAGAAGGGAAAGTTCTCTTTTATAAGAGAGGTGAGGGTCACTTTAGAAAAAGCAAGAAATATTATTTTATAATAAAATAATTTTCTGTTTATAATGGCTCAAAAATGAATTATTTAGAGTATAATGTGGGTATGGGTCTAAAAAATCTCAACAAATAGGTTTTATACAGGTTTAGGTCAACATATTAACCTTATCTTTTAAATTTAACACTTAGTTAAATAGTTTGACATTTACCAGGTCTCTTTGTATTTTTATATTATATGGTTAATAAACATACTATAACCATCCAATGGAACCCCATGTGGTTCATTATTAATATATATAACCTTATCTATGTATTTTTTCTAAACTTTATATTTTTAGGAATATTATACCTATTAATAATAGAGTATTTTTTTAAAACTCATTTATGTCAATTTTTACACTATTTAATATTTTGCTTTTGTAAAAGTCATCAAAAATTTATTACATCACAAAAAATACATTTAATAAACCCTAAAATGTCATATCAACCTAATAATTTCTTGTATGTCATTAAAACATTCACATTATATTTATTTTAATATTTACAATATCATTTATTTGATTCAATTATTAAAAAGGAAAATACTGCATCATTATTATGTCATAAATAAATATATTTATTTTATGTATAAAAATTACAAATAAAATATTATCAAGTAGGAAATTGTTTTATCTTTAAAATAAATATTTATAGTGAAATATATCAATTATATAACCCTATATAATAATGTTTTACTAAAAGATACATGCTTTTGTTATTTTTGTCTTTACTATAGATTAGTTAATATAAAATGTCATTATCACTCCCAAGTGGATCCATGGGGTCCCAAAATTAACCCAAGGATTACTAGGGTCGTACATGTATCAATCAATACAAATAGTACACATGTTAGGATAATTTATTTTTATTATAATATTATATTGTTCCCCTTATTTGCCGGATTTACCCTTAAATCATGGAAAATAAAATATTTACCGAAGTAATTATTCATAATGTCTAAAATAAAAGTTAGTTATTTAAAAAATTTTGACATCTTGATTTAAAATATTTAATCCATTTTTCCAAATTCAAAACACTGAAGTTACAGAAATTATTTTAAAATTAATTCCAGTTGTCAAAACAAAAAACATGTTTTTAAGAAATAATAACTATAAAAAAGAATGACACTTGTTTATGTCCAGTTTAAATGTGAGATTACATTAAATGTCATAAATTATGTTAAATGATAAAAATATAGTCTAATGATACTTTAACACCACTAAAATTTATAAATTAACACTATAAATTATTTCGATTAAAAAAACTTGTATTTAATTAAAATTAAGTATTTTTCACTATTCATCAAAATATGAAAGATATCAGGAAAGTACCAAAAATTTATACAAAATAAATTTTTATGGCTCTATTATAAAGAATAATTTAATTTCAATAAATTTAATATGTAAAAGTGTTAAATATTAGATTTAAAAGGGTTCTCCATTAAAAGGCGGAAAACTGCATTTTTTTGAAAAATTCATCCTTTATCTTAAATATTGAATTTTTATTATATTATGTCTATGAAAAAACAAATATAAATGTTAGAATTATATATGATATATAAAATTTAAATTTTTTAAATAATATTCATAATGATGTTTTTGAACGGCTTGTTTGGTAAGTCATTGTGCGCTTGAACTCGGTGTTGCGTGTAGCGCAAGATATGGAAATACATTGAAGAGATAACATACTATGAAAAATTTGGGTGTTACATTCTCCCCTAATTCAATAAATTTTATCGTCGAAATTTGATTTTCTTTTGAAAATAAAAGGTTAAAATTGAAGAAAACCTTTGTGAAAACCCCACATCGAAAATTGGGTTAATAAAATTTAATCTTAATAAGAGGGAAAGTGAAATAAAAAAGTCACCACCAAATTTTGATCTGGATTAGGAGAACATTGGAAGAAATTACAGACACATAATTGGAGGGAAAACATAAATATTTTTAAGGAGTGATGGAGTTCATCATTCAAAAACATGTCTAAAATTGAGGGCCTCAAATCCATCAATCAAAGATGATTTAGAATATCATCAGTTAAACACAACATAAGGTATTAGGATAATCCATTTTTTGTTTCAATATACCTTAACTAATGTTTATGATTTAATTTCTTCATAGAATAATATATAGATATATATACATGAAAATTAGAGTTTCATCCTTTAACTAATTTCAACCACAAACTCATCTTTCACTCAATAAGATAATAGAACTCAAAAATAATATATTAATCCTAATTATATATTGTTCTAGACATATACCATGAAGAACACTAATTAATAATAACCAGGGACGTTCTGTAGGCTAGTGGTAGGTCATAAATCCTTGCCACACTTTGGTTATGGGTTCGATTCCTGCAGCTTTGTCCGACGCGACAGGTTATCGCCTGACCTCCATGTTGTCCTTTTTCTAAAACTAAAGTATTATTATATTACAAAAATAATAGTATCCAAAGCTCAACTTAATACATTCCAATTTTTATAGCTATCCAATATACATCTGCCCAAATTCTCTCTAAAAGTTCTCTAAATTCCCAAACCCTTGGTAACATCAGATACCCCAAACAATGTAAAGTTTCTCTTATTGTCACATACTAAAAATATGATTACCTTCATCATTTCAAAACCTTAATGAAAACAAAAACTACAACAATAGAATCCTTATATATGTATTACATTCTTCTTATAACCATAAAATTATTCTTGAATCCAAAAACACAAATACATTATTTATTCCACTTTAACTATAGTAACAACATAAGCTTGGACTTGTTCCCTTAACCTTTTATGAGGTATGTTTCCTTGGCTCTTAGGACATTCATTTTCATAATGACCAATTTATCTACAATTGTAGAATTAAACATTGACATGCTCTTTCTTTCCCTTGCAATCATGAGCCTTGTGACCTATTTCTCAACATTTATAACAAACTCCCATTCCTTTTAGACAGGCACCTAGGTGCTTCCTTCAAAAATTATAACAGGATGGAAACTCAAATCATCCCTTCTTCCCTATTTTATTAATTCCTTCCCTAGAGTTTTCAATGGATATCTTCTTCTCTTTATTTTCCTTAAAGTCGTAAGACCTAGAGATTTCCTTTTCTGTCTTGATAGCACATGAGACAATATCTTCATACGATGAGAAGGATTGCGAGACTAATGATTGATGGAGAAATGGTTTTAACCCATCAAATAAATTATCAATATTACTTCTTGGGTTATATATATAATCTTCAACATGTCTTTCTAACCTTATAAAGTTTTCCTCATAATTTGCGACATTCTCATCCTCCTTCTTCCTCAGACTCAGAAATTGTCTTTCCATATCCACTCGATGGTCTGGAGGAAGGTATCTCTATAATAAAAGTTCTTTAAAATCACTCCATTCCATACATGATACTTATTAATCCTTCTTTGTGTTTGGAATTAATGGCCACCATTGATCTGTATCTCCCATGAGGTGATAAACTTCCATGACAACTTTTTCTCTTTCGCTACTCCCAAAAGCATGAAATATTTTATCTAAAAAAGTCATCCATTTCTCAGCTACAAATGGAATTGTAGACCAATTGAATGTTGGTGTTTTTTGCCTCATGAATCGGTATAACATTGATCCTCCACGTTGTGGATCATGGTGCTCCATACAGGTAAGGTAATTATCAATAACCTGAGTGAGTTGTCCTAGTATGGTGATAAGCTGATCAACACCAGTTGCATCACCAACTCCACTATATGTATCTTGAGTAGGAGGGAAATAACTATATGGATTATGTGCGTTGATATGGTTTCCATTTCATCCACTAGGTTCCATTTCTAAAAAATGGCATACACTAAGTTAGATCATATCATACTGTATAATCCAAAAACAAGAAAAATTCTCAACCATAATGGAATATTTTCACACATCTATTGTCTTAATAATAAAAAGGGTTTCTTTTCGGAAATATTTACTCATATATCCTTCATAATGGTTTGTATATAAATTGTGAATTATTCTAAGCATATCCACCATGAGTGTCACAACCAAGAGTGTAGCAAGGGCCATTGTCGTGTACCAGGATACCCTTGGTCTAGCACGGATCTTCTTTTCAGAGTTTTCACTCCTAGGTACATCTGTTCCAGAGCTGCCTCTACCTGCTCGTATCCAGACAGGGATGTATTTCTTCAAAAACTCACTAAACCACTATGGTACCAAAATTCTAGGATGTTCTTCTATACTAATACTTAAAGTCTATCTTAGGGTAGTGTTCTCTAATCAGAGTTTTTCTAAATCTAGTTTCAATGTTTCTTACTAAACATCCTATGATACCAACTATAATGACAGGACCCCACTTACCCAGAGTCGGTGCTTTATTACATAACATTGTCATAATTACAAGTAATCATGTCCCGAAGGACCGAAAAGTTTAGCAGTCTAGGAAAATATATTACATACATGAACGTTACATTACATTATAAAAGGAAACAAAACAACAACATTGTCTCCATTGACCACATTCATATCCCTTATACTATCCCTACAGGTCACTCATAATTAACATCTTTATATTTTGAGAAAATGAACCATATGAAAGGGGTGAGCTCAAATAGTCAATAAGGGAAATCAATACAGCGGAAGATAACATAAACATTAGGCATGATAAATAATTAACAACACCTGACTTTACAAATAATAAACATTAAAATAGTATGGAAGGAATGAGATGAGTAAATAATTCCAAATTAAATCATTTTCAAGGGTTTTTTACTAGTCTAATAACTACAAGAACCATAAATATTATTTTTCTAATGAGGGAATGTATAATGTCGGACATTCTGAAACATCTTGTTAAGGCCTCAGACAAGATTTCTAAAAATGATTTAGGCGTCGATGAAAACCATATATAAAAATGGGAAAGGCCATGGAAAATTACACATCTAGTTGTGTCATGAGACATACTGATGAACTGAGGAGCTACAGTGGGATCCACCCATCACGTACTAAGTCTAATACATTCTTCATATTGAAAAGGTTGAAACATAACATAAACATTCATATTAAAACTAGCATACGAAATGTCAATACATTAACTATAAAACATTAAAGGTATAAAAATAACACAACCACAGTCAAACATATCAAAAAACCTTAAAAACATAATGGAATATTTTTATCATAACACATCAACTTCAAACACATTCAAAATCCATCAATGGATGTTGACATATATGAAATGAAAACTATTTGAAAGAAATACCTCATTTTCTTATGAAAACATTTAAGATTCACATAATTATAGAAGAAAACATTTATTTAGAAAATATTATTATAGGCTTATAAGGGAAGCATATATGATGTTATAATGAGGGAAAATAGCTGCACCCACTGTATAAGTGAAAAAACCATTCTTATATTAATTTTGTCGAAAAGGACAGAACATACCTTGTTTGGAAAACGATGGAAAAATTACTTTCAAAAATAATAAGGTCAAATAAGGGTATAAATTACTTTAACCCATATTCTAGTAAATATTAAAAATGTTTTGAAATACATTTTTAGGAAAACATCGATGTGAATAATAAAGAGGTCACAGTAGATACTTACGTAAAAACAACCTCGGATAATAATGAGATTGTGAAATTAACCCTTACCTTGTACTTTTCCTTAGTTTATGGAATTTTAACCTCCTGTATAATAGTTAAAAAGTTTTTATTATATTATACAAGAACTATTTACATAAATATGATATCATATATGATCTTTTAATATTGCTTTGTTAACAATATTTTTGTATTATCATCATTTTGGGTGTTAACTGACTCGTTTTCCTTTGTATGATGGGTTACGTAAGCCATGTTTGTTCTAGATATGATGTATTTGATTCATATATAGAATTATATTATATTAATAAAAATTATTTTTAATCAATAATTGTAAATTATTCTTGAATGATTACGATGGAGAATTAATCTTATCGCATTCATGGAGACGGTAATCCGTACGTACGCACGAGCGACAATATCATTATATTTGTTGGGCAAAAATCCCTCAAGGTAACATTGAAGTATTTTTGGGTTGATTGTGTTTGTTGACAAAGCAGGTTCTCATGGATATTTGTCGAGTTCCCGAGAAGTTGTTGACAATCCATGTTGACAAAAAAACGATGACAAAGGAAAAGGCGATCTGGAGGCGGTACAAAAAGAGCAGTACAAGGTGGCGCCGTTTCCCAGTGTTTGCCAAATTTTTGGGGTCCAAAATTTGGAGTTTGGTGAGCATCGCGAAAAGAGGATTTCAATGAAGAGAACAATTTAATATGGCAAAGGCATGAATTTCGCGAAGATAGGATGCATGGTTTGGAAATCGCGAAGACCAAAAGAATGGAGGCGGTGTTGCTTCGCGATTACGTCAAGCTTCGCGGATGGCAGAGGCTGAAGCGCATCGCGGCGGAGAAGGGCTTGGCGAGAGAACATCGCGGCGAAGGCGCGAAAGAATGTTGGGCTCCGCGAAGGAGCTTCGCGGCGAAGGCGCGAGCCGCGAAGGTAAGTTGACGGTGATTCATCGCGACTACGTCAAGCTCCGCGAACGGAAGATTGCCGTAGAGCTTCGCGATTTGGACAGAATTCCGACAGAAACTTTGGAGCTTCGCGATTTGAGATGACGTGGCGTTGACTTCGCGCGGAAGGGACGAGGGTCGGTGGAATCGCCTATAAATAGAGGCCGACCCCTTCAGGCGAAGTAGAGAGAATTTTCAGAGAAAATACTTTGCTCTCGATTTGCGAAGGTAGTTCGCAGAGCCAGTGTGCTTCGCGAAATAGGTGCTTCGCGGCGGCTATTGTAGCTCCGCGAACCCGGCGAGCTCCGCGTTGGCTTACTTAGCTTCGCGAGGGTCGTTGCTTTGTGACGACTTGAGCATCGCGAGAGTGCTTCGCGAAGGAGCTTCGTGAGTGAGCTTCGCGAAAAGGCAGGAGCTTCGCGAAGGCTTGTTTGAGCTTCGCGAAATTGGGAGCCTCGCATTGTAGGGTGCTTTGCGGAGGTCTTTCCAAAGGTTGTTTGCCCAGTGGATAGTGGCAAAGGGATATTCATCTACGGGTGAAAGTTGAACTTCAACAGAGCATCTACATATAGGGAAAGATGCATTCCTTCATGAAAATGAAGAGACCTACAGGTCTATAAACTGTGAGTGAATCCCTTCCAAGAGCAGTGAGCTTAGGAAGAGGAAGAAGGTGATCCTCTCCACCGGCAGTGAGCCAGAGAGAGAGAAATAGGGAGTGACCCTTGGGAAAGCAGTGAGCTGACCCTAAACATTGTATAGGCAGTGAGCCTGGGCATAGAAGTGATCTAGCCCGAACATTGTAATCCACAGCTAGTGAAGTCTAGTGGAATTTGGTACGAACCGGCAACTTGTCGGCGTATGCTCCTTGGACGTAGCCCTTAGCGGTGAACCAAGTAAAAATTTCTGCGTCTTCCTGCTTACATCCCTACATAGCATTCAAAGCATCATCATCAGGTAAAGGAGATAAGTGATCACAATAACCACACAAGTGCAAACAAAGTGACCCTTGTAACAAAGAGGTCAAGATCCAGTGGGGCAGAGAGAACTTTGAAAAAGAATATCCATACCCTGATTAACCCCCCCTCTCAGGGTATATAGGCCCCTATTGGCCCTAACAATTGGTATCAGAGCGAAGGTTGCTTTTATCAGATTTGTTTGCTTCAACTTGGTGTAGTCAATCTGTGTAGTTGAAGATATTGTTTGCGCTCATCTCGGTCTACCATGGGAAAAAGAAAATCTTCAAAGACGAATCAGAAGTCAGGTGGTATCCCTCAGTGTGGAAGTGTTTTTGGAAAAAGTGTGATTCAACTAAAAGAATCAAACAGCTTACTGAAGGAATCATGCAGTGAACAGAAAAATGATTTGGATAAATCATACCACACAAATACTTACTCATTCAATGATGCTGATGGAATGAGTGAAGAACCTAACATTCCAAGTGACGTTGGAACCACTGACGGTGAAGAAGAAGAAGAAATTGAAGGAAGAATTGATATGCGAGCTGAGTTAGAGGCTGCTCTTGAAGAGATAGATGTTTGGAGGGCCAAAACCAAGAAAGCTAACAAAATTGTTCGCGATGCCAAACTCTATATGCAGCAGCAGGAAGAAGAGAAGTCTGAGCTGATGGGAGAAATTGAGAAACTTAAGTTATCAACATCAGAGAACTCAGAATCAGTTAGTAAGTATAAGCTGAAGGTTGAAGAACAGAAAAGAGAGATCGATGGCCTGAACAAAAAGGTGGAAGTTGTCCATGCGACTAAGGAATTGGATCAGAAATCCACTGAAGAAATTAAATCTAAAGGCATACAGATCCATTCTCTGGAAACTGAGGTCAACAAGCTAAGAGGCTTAAATCAAAGGCTTATTGATATAGTTACTGACCTAACAAAGAAGAATGATTCTCAAGGTGAGGAACTACAGATGCTGGCTAAAGGAAAAGGAAAACAAAAGGCTGGTAAGTGTGAAGAGAATCAAAAGTCAGATGAAGTAGAGAATCTGAAAGCTAGAAATGATGATCTAGCAACACAGTTGTCTGAAAAAGTTCAGAAGAATCGAAGCCTACAACAAGAGAATTAATCTGTCTCTAAATCTTTTTCTGAGGAAAAATTAAAAGTAGTGAAGCAAAGTTCAATGGTGGAAAATCTCACACAGGAACTAGAAGATGAGGTGAGTAATGGGAAGCTTCTCAAGAGAGAACTGGATGTCCAACTCGAATCAAGGGAGACGAAGATTAAAAAGTTGGAAGAGGATCTAGAATTAGTAAATAAGGATGTGGAGAAATCCAATGCTAAAGGAATACCGAAAATGAAGGATGCCTTACACTTGCTATTTGATCATCCTTCGACAAGTGATGATAAAATGAAGAATAAGTATGCTATTTCTGAAGAGAAACAACAGAATATTTTCTCAGCTCAAAGACCAGCAAGTTTAGGAAAAGCTGGTATTGGATTTGTTGAAACCCCTCCTATGGATGATAAGAAAAATGCAGTGAAAAGTTACAAAGGTATGAAAAATCCTGTAGGTGCTGGAGATAGGCCTATGAGGATAGTTTCAAGGAGTGATGATATGTGTTATTTCTGCGGAGTTCATGGCCACACATCAAGCTTCTGTACAGAGGCTCTGGAGTACATTTCAGGTTGTGAAAAGAGAAACATTAATAAATCTGAGAACAGGAAGAAGCATCATGAGAAATCAGAAAGAAGGGCTTCTCAGAGGAAAGCATATATTAGATGTTATTACTGCGGAATAATGGGACACACCATGAGCATGTGTCAGGAAGCTCAGGAGAACAATATCAGAGGAAGAACTCAAGTTGCATCAACATCTCAGCAGAAAGATGATAAAATGAGGTATGCCTTTGAGGGAAAATGTTTTATATGTTCTCACTATGGGCACATGGAGAGACATTGCAGTAAGAAGAAAGCAGGAAAGGGAAAGGAACAAGAAAAAAGTTCTCCACCACAGGAAGTGTACAAGAAAGAAACCTGTACTGGGAGACAAAGTGGTAAGGAGAAGAATAGGCTTAGAGCATCGGGGAAGTCACATGGAGCTGAACGAAAGGTGTAACAGTCACCTCCTCTATCGTACTCACAACAGCTCTCAAGGAGAGAATGTGAACAAACCTGGAAGATTAAGGGGAGATCTACTCCAGTTGTGATAAAGAAGAATGAAAGTTCAGTGGAGGACCCACCACCAATGCAAAATAGGGTGGCGACTCATAAATCTGATAAAAGACAGATAAGCAAAGAGTGCATTGCAAAATTCGCCCCGCAACGAGAAGTGGAAGAAAAAGGCAGATCCCCACAATGGACAAAGAAGACAGGGAAGATGATAAGAAAGGAGATTCCTGCACCGAGAAACAATCAAGGGAAATGGAATTTTGGTAGAACATCAAAGACCGAAATGTGTACCAGTTGGTCTAAACCCCAGATTGTGAGAAAGGCCAAGTCTGCAGAATCTTCATATCAGAAAAAGGCTCAGAATGTAGGCAATGAATGCCTAGTCATATGGCCAGAACAATTGAAGTTGGCTAGGCAGTTGGTGGAAGCAAGAAAGGAGTGTGATGCTCTCCAAGAAAGAATCAAAGGGTTGACCCATCAGGATCAACCACAATCCTCATCTTGAGGAGTCTGGAATAAACCCCTCTCCCTATGTATATAAATGATATTAACTGATGATTCTTGTGTTTCAGGTTTTAGGGAGATACGATCCAAGGGGAAGTGGCATCTAAGGATGCAAAGTGGATATGTGATATGCTCTATAGTTTCAATTGATTCAAATCAGGTACGAGAGTTGAAGAAGAAAGGGAGCAACAGAGCACAACAGAATGTGATTGTGTTGTTAACTTTGTCTCTTGTTTCCTACATCGAGTTTCAACTCAGTAGGCTTAGAGATTTTGTTCATGGCTCAAATCTGAGTGGAAGATGAGAACAAATGATGCAGGAGGAAAAGACGTGTTATGGGTCTAAACTGTTGGGCCTAACAACATGAAGAGTTGCATAACACAGGGGGAGCATTCAAAAACAAAATCAGATGCCAGATTCATCAAGGAAATAATTGGATGACCCATCACAAGTGTTGTCTATCGAGAGAAGACATACTCTGAGAGAAGTAGCAGTGATCAAGAATTTCATGCTTATTTATTTTGATCTAACATTGTGGTATCAGCTGACTGTTTTTCAGGATACCAAGAAGCTGCGAAAAGTAGCTGAAAGAAATGAAGCCACTGAAAAATGAGTCAGTGAACAATTTCCTGACGAAAGTGTTGAGGAAGAAAGCAACACAGGGGGAGAAGAAGTGGCTGAGGGTGACTCAGAATAAGATACTGATGATGAGTACAAGGATGTAAAATCCTTATCTGCACAAAATACAAAGAATCGAGCTGAAATTGACAGGTAGACTATCATCAGTGATCAGTGAGATCCAGTTCAGACAAAGAGAATGAAATCACTACAGCAGACATCATTACTATCTCAGGTTGAGTCGAAATGCTTTGCTGATGCAACTGAAGATGAAAACTGGGATCATGCCATGCATGAAGAGATAGGTCAGAATTGAGAAGAATCAGACCTGGGAAATTGTTTCGAGGCCAGATGATAAAAACATCATCAGGACAAAATGGGTCTATTTAGACAAGACGAACAAAGATGGCACAATGATTCAAAACAAAGCACGACTGGTGTGCAAAGCATACACCCCAAGAGAATGGTACTGAAGGCTATATCAGTATTTGAAGAAGATTGGTTTTCAGTGTGGGGGATTTGATTACAATCTTTATTTCAACAATAATAGTAATCAAAGGATGGTGAGGCTGGTCAAGGAAGAAGACATAATATTTGGAAGATCAGATGAAGCATAGTTACACAAGGCAGGAATAGAACATTCATTTCTGAATCCGAGTATGCCAAGGATGCTTTGGAATGATTTGGAATGGAAAATTCCAAGGAGATGAAGACTCCGGTTTCTACCTGGATGAAATCATCAAAAGATGACAGTGGCAGGGCAGTTAATATCACAGAATACAGGCAAATCATTGGAAGTCTGTTGTACTTAACCGCAACAAGGCCTGATATTGTTTTTGCCACATGCCAAGCAGCGAGATATCAGAGTAATCCCAAGGAAAGTCACATGCTTGCAGTGAAAAGAATACTTCGGTATATCAAGGGCACGATGGACTTCGGTTTGACATACAACGACAAATCTGAGACAGAGTTATTGGGATATACTGATGCAGACTGGGCCGGTTCAGCAGATGATAGAAAATCAACGTCAGGTGGTGCATTCTATCTTGGTGGATTGTGTATTTCTTGGCTAAGCAAGAAACAAGATTGCATTTCATTGAGCACCGCAGAAGCTGAGTATATAGCGGCCACTCAAGCATGCACACAGTTATTGTGGATGAAGCAGCAGCTTGACGATATGGGAGTTGAAGTGAAGTCTCTGATCGGAATCCAGTGTGACAACTCAAGTGCTATAAATCTTAGCAAAAATACTGTCCATCATTCCAGGACAAAGCACATTGAGATCAAGTATCATTTCATCAAGGAGAAGGTTGAGCAGGGAATCGTGAAGTTGGAGTATGTGCCTACAGAGCTACAGGTTGCAGACATTCTGACAAAGGCCTTACCCAAGGAAGCTTTTGAGAGGCATCGACTAGCTCTGGGAGTTCAGTCGATTCCCCGCACTTGAAATAGTGTGGACGCGGGACCACCCCCCTCTCCCCGAGGTATGATGTGTTTTCCCTACTATGCTGCTATGAGTTCTCTACTATGTTACAGACTACAAAGGCGTGAACTTTGGGTTCGTTGACAAAGGGGGAGAAAAGTGCTTGACAAGTGCTTGACAAAGGGGGAGAAAAGTGTTAGTTCAAGGGGGAGATAGTGCGTGTATTTGATAAATCATAATTGTTACGGGGAGAAGCTGACAGGTGGAGCAGCCGGAAAGGGGGAGCAATGAGAAAGGGGGAGCGTTTTAAATCTGACGATGCTAGAAGTGATCGTTCAAAGCATAGAAATCACGACAGCTGAGGATCGTGATAAAAGCATAACAATGATGTTGGAATGGTGTGAGACGGTGTCCAGCTATCAACAATTGGTATCAACTAAAGAATTCACCAATTGGTATCAGTGTGGTTCTACAACTGGTTTTATTTTAGGAATTGGTATCAAGGTGGAATCGACAATTGGGGTCTGACATGAAGTGATTCATTGATGAACTTTACATACTACTCTTGTTTCTCACGCCGAGCATTGCTCATGTGGGCTTAGAGTACGTGTTAAGTGAATCCTTGAACACTATCACAAACTCAAGAGGCGAATGGTGGTAGCAGCTGGAAGAAGACTCAGTGAGGTATCACAGTGCAGAAAATCATCCTGAGCAAAATTGTGAAGAGTTGTCAACAAACCCAAAGGGGGAGATTGTTGGGCAAAAATCCCTCAAGGTAACACTGAAGTATTTTTGGGTTGATTGTGTTTGTTGACAAAGCAGGTTCTCATGGATATTTGTCGAGTTCCCGAGAAGTTGTTGACAATCCATGTTGACAAAAAACGATGACAAAGGAAAAGGCGATCTGGAGGCGGTACAAAAAGAGCAGTACAAGGTGGCGCCGTTTCCCAGTGTTTGCCAAATTTTTGGGGTCCAAAATTTGGAGTTTGGTGAGCATCGCGAAAAGAGGATTTCAATGAAGAGCACAATTTAATATGGCAAAGGCATGAATTTCGCGAAGATAGGATGCATGGTTTGGAAATCGCGAAGACCAGAAGAATGGAGGCGGTGTTGCTTCGCGATTACGTCAAGCTTCGCGAATGGCAGAGGCTGAAGCGCATCGCGGCGGAGAAGGGCTTGGCGAGAGAACATCGCGGCGAAGGCACGAAAGAATATTGGGCTTCGCGAAGGAGCTTCGCGGCGAAGGCACGAGCCGCGAATGTAAGTTGACGGTGATTCATCGCGACTACGTCAAGCTCCGCGAACGGAAGATTGCCGTAGAGCTTCGCGATTTGGACAGAATTCCGACAGAAACTTTGGAGCTTCGCGATTTGAGATGATGTGGCGTTGACTTCGCGCGGAAGGGACGAGGGTCGGTGGAATCGCCTATAAATAGAGGCCGACCCCTTCAGGCGATGTAGAGAGAATTTTCAGAGAAAATACTTTTCTCTCGATTTGCGAAGGTAGTTCGCAGAGCCAGTGTGCTTCGCGAAAGAGGTGCTTCGCGGCGGCTATTGTAGCTCCGCGAACCCGGCGAGCTCCGCGTTGGCTTACTTAGCTTCGCGAGGGTCGTTGCTTTGCAACGACTTGAGCATCGCGAGAGTGCTTCGCGAAGGAGCTTCGCGAGTGAGCTTCGCGAAAAGGCAGGAGCTTCGCGAAGGCTTGTTTGAGCTTCGCGAAATTGGGAGCCTCGCATTGTAGGGTGCTTTGCGGAGGTCTTTCCAAAGGTTGTTTGCCCAGTGGATAGTGGCAAAGGGATATTCATCTACGGGTGAAAGTTGAACTTCAACAGAGCATCTACATATAGGGAAAGATGCATTCCTTCATGAAAATGAAGAGACCTACAGGTCTATAAACTGTGAGTGAATCCCTTCCAAGAGCAGTGAGCTTAGGAAGAGGAAGAAGGTGATCCTCTCCACCGGCAGTGAGCCAGAGAGAGAGAAATAGGGAGTGACCCTTGGGAAAGTAGTGAGCTGACCCTAAACATTGTATAGGCAGTGAGCCTGGGCATAGAAGTGATCTAGCCCGAACATTGTAATCCACAGCTAGTGAAGTCTAGTGGAATTTGGTACGAACCGGCAACTTATCGGCGTATGCTCCTTGGACGTAGCCCTTAGCGGTGAACCAAGTAAAAATCTCTGCGTCTTCCTGCTTACATCCCTACATAGCATTCAAAGCATCATCATCAGGTAATGGAGATAAGTGATCACAATAACCACACAAGTGCAAACAAAGTGACCCTTGTAACAAAGAGGTCAAGATCCAGTGGGGCAGAGAGAACTTTGAAAAAGAATATCCATACCCTGATTCACCCCCCCTCTCAGGGTATATAGGCCCCTATTGGCCCTAACAATATTGATGGGGAAATCCTATGTAATTAGATGGTATAAACTATATAAAGAATAATTAACATGTTATATTTATTATTTACATCAGTTACACTCATTATTATACCCATCCAAATAATGATGTGTTTGAATAACAAACTACACCGTGACGTGGAGGCGGTAAGCCGTACGTACGAACGTATGGTGACTTTGTCATTCATATGGTGGATAGAATAATGAATATGGTTGTACCATTTTTATAATAAAATAATAGTATATAGAGGATAATGGAGTTATTATTTTATAATGGAAACAACAATGAAAGGGGAAGTGGATGAAGAAAAGAACATGAATGATGTGATGAAATATTTACCTCTTCTTTGTGTTCTTCATTTTGATTTGATCAAAAGTCATTCTTAAGATGGCTTTTTGAACAAATTAATGCCTCTAGAATGAATTTAGTAATGTTTTAAGGATATTGGGGTAGGTTTTGGACCATCCAAAATTCTTTTGAGGTGTGAAATTAAGAGAAGGGTATGCTCCCTTTAATAAGGGAGGTGAAGGTCACTTTAGAAAATCTTGAAATATTATTTGATAATAAAATAATTTTTGGTTTCTAATTTCCCAAAAATTAAATATTTAGAGGCTATGTTGGGGATGGGTTTAAAAACACTCAACAGATATTTTTTAGATCGGTTTAGGTCACTATATTAACCTTATCCTTCAAATTAACTTTTTGTTGAATAGTTTGACATTTACCATATCTCTTTGTATTTTTATATTATATGGTTAATAACATTCTATAAACAGAAAAGTGAACCCCATGTGATTAATTATTAATATATATAACCTTATATAAGTCTTTTGGCCGAATATCAGATTTATAGGAATACTATTTCAATTAATAATATAGTATTTGTTTTACAAACTCAATTATGTCAATTTTGACTCTATTTAGTATGTGGTTTTTGTGAAAGTCATAAAAACATTATTACATCAAACAAAAATACAATGAAAAAACCCTAACATTTCATATTCACCTATAAAATTCGTGGATGGAATCAAAATATTTACATTATATTTATTTTAATATTTACAATATCATTTATTTGATTCTCTTATTAACAAAGAAAATACTGCATCATTATTGTGTCAAAACTAAATATATTTATTTTATGTTTAAAAATTATAAATAAAATATCAGAATGTAATAAATCCTTTTATATTTCAAATTAATATTTATAGTCTAATTGATAAACTAGATAACCCCATATAAAAATGTTTTACTAAATGATACATGCTTTTGTTATTTTTGTCTTTACTTTAGATTAATTAATATAAAATGTCATTATCACTCCCAAGTGGCTCCATGGGGTCCCCAAATCGACACAAGGATGTTCATGGTCGTAACTATATCAACTAATTGGAATAGGTTACATGTTAGGGTAATTTAATATTATTATAATATTATTTTTTTACCCTTATTTACAGGATTTACCATTTAACTATGGTAAATAAAATATTTACCGAAGTAATTATTCCAAATGCCTAAAAATAAATGATACTTATTTAAAAAATTTGGACCTCCAGATTACAAATATAGAATCCATTTTTCCAAAGTCAAAACAGAGAAGTGGTAGAAATTAATTTAAAATTAATTCCCGTTGTCAGAACAAAAAGCGAGTTTTTAAGAAATAATAATTATCAAAAGATTGTCACTTGTTTATGTCCAGTTTTAATGTGAAATTACATCCAATGACCAAAATTATTTTAAATGAAAAAAATATAGTCTATTGATACTTTTAAAATACTAAAATGTACAATTTAACACTATAAATTATTTTGAATAAAAAAAAATTAATTAAAATTTAGTATTTGTTCACTATTCATCAAAATATGAAAGTTATCAGAAAAGTACAAAAAATTTATCCAAACTAAATTTTTATGTATATATTCTATAGATGAATTTAATTTCACAAAATTAAACATATAAAAGTGTTAAATACTTGATTTAAAAAGGGTTCTCCATTAAAAGGTGGAAAACTGCATTTTTTTAAAAATACCTCTTTTATCTTAAAAATTGAATTTTTTTATATTATGTCTAAGAAACACAAAAGATGAATTTTAAAATTGTATAGTATATATAAAATTTAAAATTTTCTTAATTCTTTTCCTAACCTATTTTTTGAATTACTAGTTTGGTAAGTCATGGTGCGCTTGAACTCGGTGTTGTGTGTTGCACACGTTATTGAAATACTATGAAGAGATAAAATACTATGAAATCATGGGGTTTTATAATGGTTATATTGGATATTAGTCATATTTGGGGTGATTCACATCAATTATTGATACTGTTTCATGGTGTATTTAACGAGAAAGACATGTTGTCACCATAATTTCAGAATGAGTTCAATACATATTTCCTATAGTCAATAGTGAATAAAACAAGAGGTATGAGTCAATAAAATTTCATCAAGGGATCCTAAGTTTGAATGATCTTGTAATTAGGTTCAAGGATCACAATCACTTTACTCTAGATGTTTTTCTTGATGAGGAGTCAAGAGCAAGAAATCTAAAGGAGGCTTTGCACACATTAATCTTATAGTTGGTCACTCTATTTAACATCTCTACATGACTAAAGGTAAAGAAAAAGGAAGATGTTATCAAGTTGGTGTTTTATTAGGTAGTATATCCCTGAGATGGTGTCCATAAGGATGTATATAGGAGAATGAATTCAAGGAGTAGGTTGTGGGCGTTCTAGTAGATAGGTTTCCAATCAGTGGGGAACTGAAAATAGAAGAATTTATTTCATCTTTCTTGGAAAGGTGGTTATCTATCACATACTTAAGGCTTCAATTTTTGATGTTATGTTTATATTGAAAATGGAAAACACCAACATGATTTTATGACTGATCAGGGAGACTAACATTTGGTGGACATACAAGCCACTTTTCAGAAACAATAGTAATTGATTATTAAGTAGTTTTAGTTTCAGGGACCCCGATAGCATGTTTAGTAGCCTAGGGTAGATTTTGTAGAAATATTTAATCCACATGATGGTCCTCGTTATTATGCTCCTATGATAGAGTTCGGTTAAGGAGGCTGAAATCATGGAAGGAGAGGATCTAGGCATAGTTAGATGTACCTGTTAGAGATGGGAACACTAGAGGATCAAGGATTTGTTCTTTGTATGGTTAGTTTATAATATACTATTGTGAGTTCTTTATTTGATTTAGGATCACCGCATTCTTTATTTTTTCACTTAATAAACTCAATATATTGTGAATGTATGTGTATAATTTTCAATATACCCTAATTCTATCTCCACTAGTTGGAGGTCAGGCTGCTTTTTTTGATGTATATTAGTTACCTACACTGGTGATATAAAAACACTAGTCTATGGGATATTTCCTCTTTTTAAAGATACTACCATAAAATTCTATCCTTGACATGGATTTAATCTATTCCATGAGTGATTTCATTGATTGTTTCAAGAGAATAATTTCATTTCCACTATGGAGGTCCAATGAGTGGAATTCATTGGTGTTCAAGATTATTGTATGGAATGAGGGAAAGTGGATAATCTTATATATCTATTCGAGGTATTGTTAGCATAATCCTAGTCTTAGAATATTTCCATCAATTCCAAGGAGCTCTTGGTTATTTTTTTAGATGAGGGTGTGGCGCTACCCCATCCATGTGATGTTGAGTTTGAGATAGAGTTGCAGTAGAGTGTGTCTCTAATTTAGATGGATACCTTTTGAATAGAACCAATGGAGCTTCATTACATAAGGTGGAAATTGGATGGTGTAATACAATGGAGTTTTATCCAAACTAGTGTAGCTCCTTTGGGGGCCCCAGTTTTGTTCTCTAAGAAGGAAGATGGTAATTTTTGGATTTTTATTGACTATCAGAGGTTGAATATGATAATGGTTAGGAACATTTATCCTCTTCCAAGGATCAATGATATGTTTGAGTAGTTGAGATATTTATATGGATCTATAGGATTTGATTTTAGTATGAATACTAGTAGTTGGGGGTTAAAGATGATTATATTGTGAACAATTCATTCAAATTTAGGTGTGGGAAGTGTTAGTTATCGGTCTCATCATTTATTATGACGAACAATCCATATATATTTAAGAGGCTCATGAAATTCTTGTTCTAGGAGTTCCATGAACAATTTTTCATCATTTTTATTAATTATATCTTGATCTATTCAATGTTATAGGAGTAGAAATTGGAGAATTTCAGATCTACATTTTGGGTAATTCAACATCACCAGGTCTATGTGGAACTATACAAGTATGAGATATATACATTATAGGTGAATTACCTTGTACATTTGGTGTCTCATTACGTTGTGTTATTAGACCTATCAAAGTTTAAGAATGTTGGTTCTTGAGAATCAAGAAATTTCATGTCATATGTTCACAATTTAGTTGGTTTTATGAGATATTATCAATGGTTTGTTCCCAATTTCTCTTGAGTTGAATCCCTGATAAAATTGTTGACCAATAAATACATGATTTCATGTGTATTGATCGATTCTTGATATTAATCAGTTGCCTAATGTTGATTTTGGTTTCTTCTTCAGTCCTTCTATTACTTGAGGTGGGTGTGATGTTTGTGGTTTTTAGGTATGTGTCCCATAAAGGCCTCAGATGCATGTTCATGTAGTAGGTATTGATGATCTCTTATGGTTCAAGGATGTTATTTACCCATCAGTATAACTATTCCACCAATAATATATTATTCTAGCAGTGGTGTTTAGATTAATGTTATGTATACATTACATCATCAGTGAGTGCTTTGTGGTTTTTATATGCCAGAAGAGATTTAAATATATTTCCTCTCAGCATGATACAAATATATTCCAGGGGAGGTGGATATAGTTTCTCCATGACTGAAAGTTTTATCTCTCATAAATGTCAAGAAAGGTTTCTTCATATCTTTTAAGTTGAAAGTACCTTGGAATTGAGGTTCATGATTCTTTGGTTGTTTGGAAAGGGTTTGAGGAGCATTCCATGATGGATTGTAATGTTAGAGAGACTAGTGTGTATGGTTTACTTTACTGGATGACTTTGAATTCTTCCTTTATATTGAAATAGGAGGATTATTTTTGTGGATACTTAGAAGAAGATGTGATGTGTTCCTATGTGGGCTTGATTTATACCCCCGAGGGATAGTCTGAGGATGATCAGAACTGGGTTTTTTGTAAGAAATGATTATTTTTTCCATAGGTGATGTGTGAGGGAGTTCATCATGAGTTTCACATATCACCTTTATTGGTACTTCCTGTTGTAAAAAATAGATATCTTAGCTTGAGGAGGTAATTTTTTTCCGGGATTAAATGTTCATTGGAAATTTTTAGTGACATTTCTTGTGTTTTAGAAAATGAAATTATAACATATTTCTATTTGAGGATTATTGCATTCCATGGATGTTCTTTAATAGAAATGGGAATACATATCGATAGATTTTCCCAATGTGTTACCCTAGTCTTTGGGAGGATGTGATGAATGTTTGGTGATAGTGGACCAGTTGATAAAGTCATATCATTTTATCACATTTCATGAGTTGTGTAATATGGATGTTTTGTAAAGGAGATTCATGGATGTTATGGTTAATATTGATATGGTACCAATTACCGTAATCTCTTATTGGGATCCTCTTTTTACATCACGAGTCTAGAGGGGTTTTATCACGAATTTTTCTTCTATATGTACATTATAACTTATTTTCAAACTCATAAATATGTGAAGACAATGTGGAAATCCAAATACTATAGGATATGTTATAATATTGTATCTTATAGTTTGGTGCATTGTGGGTAAGGCACATTACTTTTTTTGGTTTTGTGTACAAAAATAATTATCATTCAACCAATAACATGGTACAATTTGAGGTGTTGTTTGGATGACTGTGTTATTCACTATTATACGATAATGATGTTTTGGAATATATATTTCTTGGTCCTTAGGTGGTGTAGAGAACAATTAAATATATATGGTTAGTTTGGGAGAAGATAATTGTGGTTTTGGTCTATCCAAAGGCATAGGGTAATCATATGAGAATAGCCTTTGGCTACAAATTTAATGACCTTGTGTTCTTCAGAGTATCCCCTCAACATTGGAAGAAGAGGTTTTGAAGGGGGTAAGCTTACTCACTACATCATTGGTCACATTGGGGTGTTAGAGAGTGTTAGTGAGGTGGAATTTCATTTGGTGTTTCCACTATTACTGGAGAGGATACATGATTCCTTCCTCATGTCCAATATTAAACAATATCTTCATGATGAATCCAACATTATTTATTCGGGAGAGTTGGATGTTGAGGAAGGTTTGGTGTTCATTGGGTATCCAGTGTAGATTTTTTCTCTTTAAGAGAGTGTACTACATGGGCAATCCATCCACCTGAATGATGTGTTATGGAGGGATGGTACCCTAGTGGAGAGTGCTTGGGAGTAGGATACACAGTTTCATTCACAACACCCAAATTATCTTTAATTTTTTATTTATTTTTGTTATATTCTTCTTTGATGATATTATATTTGAATATTGTATTTTATTATGTATTATGTTTCTTGATGTTGTGATGTGTGATAAATATCCCAACATATGTAAATAGGAAGTACTAATTCATGATGAAGATTCATTAAAATATGACATGATTAAAACATCATGGGAATTTTAATGTCTCCCAAATGGGATAATATCATGAAACATAATATGGTATTCTATTATCAGTGTTCCCATGGAATTTATTCTATTGGTTATGTTAGTGGTTCATTTTAAATTTAATAAGGATGATATGGTAGTGCTGATAGCTATGTGGAAAGGAGGTGGTTTGTGGCTTGTTCTAAATGACATGGTTTTGTGCCTAGTGAAGGGTCATGTTGTGTTTGGGTGTCATGTTTTATGGTCATTTCATTCAATTTTGTTTGGATGGTGGTATAATTTTATGTGTAACATGAACCCTATGTGTTATCTCATGGGTTGGTTGTTCATACCCATTCCTTTTTCATTGGTCTTGGATTTGATTCATGGGGTGAGAATCATTTGAGTGGTATTTAGTGTAATAGTGTGTGTATTCCCATTATGTGGTTTCTTTAGTTTGGGAAGTATAAGTCATCTAGGGGAGTCTTGAGGTGGTTTGGTGGAGGTTACATATTCATTTGAACATCTCTAGAATTTATACTTCATAAAATAAGGGTTTACAATGTAATTGTGTTTTTCATGGATTTTTTGGACAATAAATTTCTGGATTGTTTTCAGTGGAGGAGTGGATGTGAAATGTGTTTATGCTATAAAATTGGAATTTATTATATAAATTAATTTCATCCAATGCAGTATGACTTCCAACAATTTTTGAGGTTCCAAAGGTTTTATAGTATAAAAAGTACATTTACTAAATGATATACTATATATCCTACTCTACTAATTTTCTCCCCATTTTAAAGATTCTATCTTAGAGTTTAGATAACCCAAGGTAACATTGGGAGACTCTATAACAAATCTTCATTCTCCTTAACCCATTATTTCCTATAGTGGTGTTATGGTAATTTTGGAAAATTCCATATCCCATTTATCAATTGTTTCCTTGAGTTATCCCCACCTATAATTGCAATAATAGAGTTATTTGGATCTAGTTGTGTCTTGGGATGCATTTATGATAACAACTTGTTGCGGTTCAGAGTGATTCAAGGTTTCAATGAGTTCTTTTGGTTTTCAAGTTGTTTATTATTCTCCCTATAGTGGACAATGATATCAATAACATTTATTGAGGTTGGGTATCCTCACACAATAATTATTCACTTGATATTGTGTGGGAAAATGATTAATTTTCATTCAATTAGGTGGATAGTATAGGTTGTAATAATATTAAATTTTTATTAGAATAATTAAAAGTGATATGTATAGTAGAGATATCACATGATTTTTTATTTAATTCTTTTTTATGATACATTTATGAATTATGTTATAAATACAAAAAATTATCGTTCTTGGGAGCCCTACATACACAATAGAAAAAATGTGTTGAGTCACTTTCTTTTTTATTACATGATAGCAATGTTAATAGAAGGATAACGAACATATATTTTGAAAATAAATTGTTTTCCCATGAAATTTTATTTTTGTGACAATACCCTTGATAAATAAATAGGTAATGTGATAAAATACCAAGAATAATTTATTTATGATGGATTGTTTTGTTGTTGTGTATGCTTGTTCTTGTTGGGTTTTCCAATATGGTTTTGGTATTTGTGTAATGATGGAGGTGATCAAGAAGGATGAGTTATGGTTCAGTGTTTGATTCATTGTTTAGCTTAATAGATGTAATGTGGTGCGTAGTGGTTGTGATTTGGTTATGTGCATAGTAGTGTGATTTGGAATGGTGATGATGTGAGGTGGGATTGTGATGTGTTATGTTTTTGTATAGTGTGGTAGTGTGGTGTGACAAGGTTGGGATGTTTTATTTGTGGTTGTCATGGTGATATGGATTGGTTGATGTGACTTGAGAGTGAAAATGGAAAAATGGTGTTGTGGTGATTATTATGTTTTGGGATAGTTTTTATGTGGTGTGGTTGTGTTAGTTTCCTACTTATCCATGAAAGAAATTATACTACTGAAATAAATAACCTTCAATGTGCTAAATAACATATAATGGGATAGAAATTGATTTGTGGTAATTTTATTAATGAAGTTGTTTTATAAATGAGATATGGTCTATGTAAATGTGAATTAAATGGATTCTAAAGGTGGGAGGGAAATGTATTTTAGCTTGTTAGGTGACAGTGTGGTGTGTTTCATATATATGTGGAAGAAGTTGTGATAGTAGAAATGTGGTGTAATATTTTGGGGGTACTAGTGCAATAATTGCGATCCCACACATTGGTAATTATCATTTATATTTATATAGTGTATATTTATGTTATTTTTATATCCTCCCAACTTGAGTTGGATAACCTCAATAATGTTTTGTGTTTTGGGTTTCATTTGTTTTCCTTAAGAACCAATATGATGGTGATGAAAATAACTAGATACACACTCTTCTACACACTTCCCTCAATAGTGATGGCCTAGGTGTCTTCGGGTGACATGTGATTTGGTATCCAATGTTTCTTTGAGAGAGGTGTAATGTGATGTACCAAATGTTTTTAGGTGACGTTCTAAGTGATGAGATGATATGAGTTGTGTGGGAACATGTGCTTATGGGTGATATATGATGCGATGATAGCTGCTTTTAGCAATAGATTCAAGACCTTGTGTGGGTGGGATTGGTAGGGATGTGAATCATCCCACAGAAATGATACATGGTATGTGATGTTATTTTTATGGAAGGTATAAGAGCACATGATGTTTGATGTTTTAGCATAAGAGTATAAAATAATTGGGGAATTGGTAGCGAGGTGCCATGTTTTTTTCTGATCATAATGATTTATTTCTATATTGTATGTGATATTTGGTGAGTGAGACCTGGTGAAGTTGGGATTGGTATGTTGACCTGTTTAGGTGCTTGTTGGTTTTTCTATTTGTTCACTGGTGAATTATCATAATCTTTTCATATGTCAACATGAGACCTCGGGTATGATCATACTGAGTATACTTTCATGCTCAAACTATGTAATATCCTATCCCAACTTCCAAATAAACTGGTATCTAGATGATTCACCACATGGCCTCAAGTGCACCACCTTGTATGGAAGAGGGTGCTGACTAGAAGGAAGGTTCTGATGGCAGTACAGTGAGGATAATATACCCATGTGATCATAGTATCACAATGGTATAATAACAAGTAAACAGCTAGTCAGAAAAAAAGAAGTATAAATTTAAGGAGTATATAATGGATGACAAATACAACAACTAAATAAAAGTTTCCACATCCATTGATATATACCAACACATGCAGGTCCATGTGATTCTACATAATAAATGAGGAAATATACAATAGGAAATATGAAATAATACATGAATAAATAAAAATTCTTCAAAGTACCTAAGGTATATCCCATCAAGCATCCAAAGAACTAACTTAGTCTCATACTCCTAACAAATAGGTTAAATGCATAACATAAGAAAAAGATCAAGGGATTTCAAACAAAGGATCTGCTTGGGCACCCCAGTGTAATGGCGACCCGAGTAGGGTGTGAGATACACTTTGTAGGACACCACTGACGATGTATAAAGTTTGATCCATTTTGTTCGTATAAAATAAGTTTTTTTCAAGTATAAAAATGTAATTTATAAATGTAAAATTAACAAATAACCATGTCAGGATCAAGTTATTTAAGGGAAGCACGTCTAATCATACATGATTCAGAATATTCAAGAAATATTTGAACGATAAGCATCCTATAAAAATGATATATGAGTAGAGAGATAAAAAACGTAATAATAATGTATCATGAGAAGGAAAGAACCCAATCATGTGATTTTTCATAGATGATGAATCCCCGGGATGAAGAATATGAATTGAAATCCTTTTCCATAAAAGTAATTACCAAAATTAAATTATCAGAATCCATGAATATTCCCCGATGAACCTTAATTAGGAAGGCATTTATCACACTATAATCTTCCTAAGAACTCACTTCCATCGGACTCTGTCCAATGAAATCCATGAATGAACTCAAAACCATCACTCCTAGCCTCATGTGAGGAAATACCTTCGAGCCTATACTTGATATCTCATGTAGGGGACCAATTCTCGCTTGTTTCCTACTAAAACCATTTAACCACAGAGCTTACCCAAGGTGTCTACCCTTGGGAACAGATATCACTCATTTTGAGGTAATAGGAATTTATAGTGATCCCATCCTAGCATACCAATATCACCCCTGACATATACATAATCTATCATCGAAACCTATCAAAAGCATGATGAGCCAGTCCTTTGTGTTCCATAGAAGGAACTAGAGAATCACTCACAATTTTCATAATTCATTTAATAAATTATATCAAATAATTCATGGGCAATGATAGTAAACATGCCATGGAATGGGAAAACCATAATTTAATAGGGCCTCATCCATATCTATTTTAGAATAGATAGGACATGCACTCAAGAATAAAACCCCACTTATCAAAACAATTAATTAAAAAGGCCATCACATTCAATCTGTTGTCAAAAGAGAAACTTAATTTCTAAACACTAAGTGCATGGGAAAACACTCGTTCTATATGGCCATGAAAGGCATAACACACACACATAGATATATTAAATTATTTTTAAAATACAACACACATAAATAGAGAGGTTTATTAGAAAACATTATATTTTTAACAAAAACTTAATTTCAGTTAATTTAAATAATTCAATTTTATCACAAGGCATGAACAAACCCACCTCAACATTGGTTTATGCGGGTAACATCTCAATTAAATATATAAATAAACATCACTCCTAATGCGGAGCCTTATAAATAAGTCAAAAAACATTCAACAAAATATATTTAATGAAACCGCACAAAATGGGTGGTCTGGTATGAGTTACTTACCTTAAATCATATTGATAGGAGTCAAAATAAAAAATAATGTGGTCTCTATATTTTTATTTAGGGAAATCGATAATTTAGAAGTGATACTGGGTATGTCTGGTGCATGACACAATAGTATATTCTATAAAACATAAAAAACATGACAACAAATATATATACCACCAACCTCATTCATAGTATGACACAAACTTCCAACATTGAGGAATTATTTAGTTTGTTTTGATAGAAAATGAAGAAACCTATAAACGCCTTGAAAATTGGAAAAATAAGGTTACACTATGATAACATTCTTGAGAGATAGTTGAATAGAAAAATGAGATATATGGACATAGATCATACCAATAATAATCCACAGGGACAAAAAATTCTTGATTCTAACAAAGGGAAGAAAAGATTTAGAAAATCCTAATTTAGGCTTAGGAGAAGCCACATGCGAGAGGGAAGGAGCAGCTCGTCTGCTGGAAAGAAGAGAGGAGGATGGAGGGTTAGATTTTTATGATAATTAAGGGTAAAATTTTAAATTCACACAAATATATGGGTTTAATGTTTTTCCCCCATGGTAGGCAAAACCATGCACCAACCATTCTTAAGGCACTTCCCAATAACCCCCTTCGCATGGGTTAGGTTCAGAGTTTTTGTAACCGTTCACAACCCGTGTGAAATGGTTATGTCAAGATCCTTCAACCAGTAGCAACTAAGTGTGACCTAACTCAATTGGTTAGAAAAAAAATTATAGGCCCATAGGTCCACTAGAATATTCCATATGATTTTCCCCATTATCCACATGTTTTGGAGATAAATCGTGCTCCCTTGAGAGCTTTGTCCTATTTTTTGGTTTCTATGTCCAACACTCATGAAAATTGATATAACACCCAAGGTAATACTAGAGCCTTAAATGAAGTCTAAAATTAGAAAATTTATGTGTTTTAACTCTCATAATTTCATTACAAATCAATTTTTACAAAACATACAATTCTCCAAAAAAAATATATAATTCATTTGGAATTTCATCATGTCAAACAACATGTGACACTAAAATCTCCAAAATAAAAAACTTTTCTTCTAAAAGAATCCTTGGGGTAATGGAGAGAACCTCAATTAATTTACTTAGGTTAGAAATTATTCTTCAAATATCCATTATGTATTTCCAACGATCAATACACCTCCGAGTGACTGCTTAACATATGGTACATAATACATAGAAACTCAATCCAACACTTGTTTTTTCAAACTGAAACACCGATATTATGTCAAAATGATCCTATCTTACCAAAGAAATAGGAAAATTATCATCCCCTTCACCATGAGGGTCAAACATTTATAAGGCCCAAACTGATTCTTTGTATTCCATTGATGTAACTACTAATTTATTCGTTCCCTTAGAACTCTGATGGAACTCGTGGAATGATTTATATTATAAAGGATTGGTTGTTTCCCAATTAACCACACCAAGAGAAGTCAAGAAAAATATTCATTAACACACCTAGACGACCATCTCATTATCATACATGAACCGATGACATGGGTGCATGCTCGATCCAGCACACATGAACCATTATCCCTTTAACAACCCCCTTATGAGCCCGATTAAAGTCTAGGTTGTCCTATAAATCATCAATTGGAGTCCAAACAACTCATCAAAGGAATTACTTCAATGAAATTTACAAGGGAAACATTATAAACAAGGTCTAACATCCACATACCATGAATACTAACTAAGTCCTAAGTAGCATCATCTTGGTGATCAAGTCAAAGAGAAAATAGATGGTTTAAATGACTTCGTCCATGTAGTAAAGACATGGGAACCTATGTATCACTCAGGACTAACCCTTCCTCTTAGGACAACCACACTTCTACAAAACACTATGATAGGTACCACTTATAAATCCAAACATCTTTTCAAAGTTAGTGTGGTGTATAACCAACACTCTCTCAGTGTACCAAAATGATTTAAAGAAAGGGGAAAAGATATCCATTTATCTAAGAGTACACTAATTGGATTTTTATGGTTTCCAAAAGGAACTTGAGACACTCCCTCTATAAATATGTAGAAGTGCTCAGTATGGTTTCAAACAAACTTTTAAAAATACAAAGATAATGTTTAGTCGAACCTCATAATACTATTTAATTTGAAAAGGACTGACATAACCAGCTGACACATATCCATTAAACAACCATTATGTATTTTCCACCCAATTCATTCCGAGATCACTCAACCACACCACTATGCCCGATTTCCGACCAATGGTGTCTTTATAGGTTGCATGTACGACCATCCATTCTTTATTGTGCTTCCTCACAAGCACCAACATAGTTCAAAAATCGCCATCCCCAAGGGCGTTCCAAAAAATAATTGTACATATCTAAATGGTTCTCCATGTTTCACTCAGTATACTTAGAGGGACACATTTATATTGAATTTATGCAATTCTCCCAAGAATAGGAATTTCCATAACATAAAATTCACGACGAAAGAGATCTCATCCCATAAAACATGCTTCATCAACCACTAATTGTGGGTCCTAGAGGCAGCCAAAATTATTTTAAAAAGTGTTAAACCGAAGGATATAAGGAAACCATCCCATTAAAAGCAATCTAGATTAGAGAAATGAATATATTTATGATTGAAACTCCTTTATAGGTATACCAACACACTATATAAAAATATGAATAAAATCTAAAACAAACTGATTAGAATGTCTTGATGCTTGATCCCTTTTAGAGCGACACCCCATGCATTGGGATGATAATGATTTCCCATTGTGATAAGGTAACTATTCCCCAAATATTTCATGTGATTCAAGACTAAATTCTAAATATTTACATGATTCTCACTTTACTTTATAGCTCTCTGAATCAATTAAAAATCTTAATAGGTACCCTGTGAAAGAACACATACCACCTAGAGACTTACAAATTATAACATAACATCCTTGAATCTATCCATATGAAATAAATTTCTATATTCATTAATGTATATGATGTCCCACATTGAGTAACCAACTCATAGTCCCGCTATACACCATCACTTCCAAAATGACTGATGGCTACCTAATTCATTTATCACTGAAGAGGAAGAAGGGGAGGGTTACACGACCTACTAAAAGGATGATCATTCCCTATAAATGGCCATGCCCCTAAAACCAATCATTACACAATTTTCACACATCTAAAAGTGATGAACTTATCGAATGACCACCCATCACGAAAAGGGTGTAACTATTAAAAGCTAAGAGTCTTATGAGGGATAAATGAAACTCAAACATTACCCCTCAACTGAAACAACTCATATTAAAGTAAAAAGGGATTCAAATATATAAGGGATATACTTACAATGGGATAGATCTTTATCAAAGCATAAATAATTGACCTAAAAATAGGTCATTCATCAAAAGTTCGCTAGGCTTTAGGGCCAATTATTTTCATTTATTAATTAAAATAAGGGGACTATGTGTAACACTCATGATCCCATTTCAAGGAAATAGTCATGAAAGATTAAAAATACCCAACTAAATGAGTTAAAATAATAACACCGATTAAGGTTTCATTTTAAAGAATCAAACAAAACTCATTTAATTATTTAAATATTTAAATGAGTAGTTTTAAATAAAAACAAACAACCTTTAAGAAAGATATAAGTGTATCACTTATTTAAAAAATTCCACAAGGTACATGTGAATGTAATATTAAACTAAATTTTTGAAAGGTTATTTATATCACTAACATTATTTCATAATTAGTATATTAATTAAATAAACCCCACTTTAACATCATTCTTTTATTTATTATCATTATCCTTTTTCTTATTTACAGAAAAATGTGAACTGCAATCTATAGAGGAAAACACCGTTTAGGTTGTAATTTTCATCTTAATTAAATAATGACTCATATATCAATATATCTCCAAAGAATATATATGGTCTTTTTTAATTGAAATGGTCTTGTCGAATAGTATTCCATCTTAGTTTTACTTGAAAACCCATATAGGCAACTATGTTGCTTCAAATAACTGACTCTTTATAGTATAAAAAAACCCCCATTGGGGTTAAACACTAAGAAAAAAAGATAAAGCATGGACGATCTATATGCGTCCCGACACATCACATTTGGTTCATCTAAAACACCCAACACTTTTATGCATTTAGTTTTAAAATGACCTTAGTGGATTTTTTTCATAAGAAACATTCCCCAATTGACCTACCTGGGTACAGTTATGTATTTATGAATTTATCCATATAGTCATCATATCCATGTAATAGGGTAGAAGATTTAATGTGGAAACCCAAACATTTAAGGTCAAAATTTAACAATATTTATGTTTAAAATAGTTTCTAAATATATAAGTACCATAGTATATGGTTATATTATATGGGTTACCACTACCCAATTTATAAAGTTCACATACACATTAAAAATTGCCGGAGACTCTCATCTAACCACAACCATTTGATAAAATATTTTTACCAAAATTATAACACATTAAAATTTATTAAATAGAATTTATGTATATAAATTTCATCTACAATGGTTTGATTATCTTGGTCACCTTATTCCAATTTATAATGCACCCATACACTTCAAAATTTGGAAAGTGACTCCCATTTAACTACAACCATAATTTTCATCAAATGGAAACAATAGTTAATGGCTCACAAATATCATACTTTATTATCGAGGTGTTACCATCAAAAAAAATTAACATAAAAAATTTTATAATTAGGAATTCTATACATTGAAATTCAAATGGTTTAACATTCTAAGGAAGAAATGAAGCATAAACAACATTCTAATCATAATAATAAAATAATGGGATCATGGAATAAAACTCAAGGAAAGCATATTATTTAACCTCTAAAATGTAGTGCACAAGAATGAAATTAAATACCTAAGAAGGTAAAAGGAATGAATGTTTCCAAAATAACCTATCATGTCATATAATAGGAATGAAACTAACAAATATGGAACATCAAAAAATCAGAAATCTTAACAATTCATTCTAGATGACATGAAATATTTATGGAATGTGAATTACTATGTTTCTATCTTGGTTCATATAATGATAATTTCTTTCCATACCAAGCCCAACGAAAATTATATAAGTCTCATAAATCTGTATATAGAAGAAAAAAACCAATTAATCAAGGTTAAATCACAATAAACTGTAACTATGAATAGTTAGAACAATAGTTCCATCCCTGGACACTAGACAATTTCCCCCTATTTGTGTTGATCACTCCCAGGAACATATATTTACCAAGTGATGACACATTCCTAGTCTCTTGTTTACCTACCCAAATTAGTAAGATAAAGGAAAAGAGAAATTTAATACCACTTCGTGACATCTCAACCCAAGTTTCCAAAAAACCGGTAGTCGGATCAGTCACCACATGGACTCTAGACCACCTCCCCATAATCCATAGGTTTCCAACTACAAGAAAGGGTATGATGGTGGTGTAGTGGGGACACCAAACATTCTTGATCAGAGTAGCACAATGGTATTGTAACAATAAAACAATAGGTAAAAAATTATTATAAATGGAAGATATCAACAGTGGAGGAAAAATATAACAACTGAATAAAATTGGTGACGACCAATAGCATACAAAAACATATGATTTTCAATGTTATGATACTTAAAAAATCCGAGAACATACTGTAGGAAATATGAAAAATACCTGAACACCTAAAAATAATAGAAAGGACTCAAGGGTAATTTCCTCAAGAATTGTGATTACTCACTCAATCTCATGCTCCTAACTCCCAGGTATAATTCACAGCATAAGAAAAATATATAGGACCTAAAAACAAGTAGAAATTCTCAGGTACCCCAGTGCATTGGTGGACCAATCAAGGTAAGAGATATAGATAGTAGGCCACCACCAATGGTGCGCAAACCATGATCCATTTTGTGTATATAAAATAAGCAGTTTGAATGTATTAAAAATGTAAAGAAGTAATTCAAAAAAATAAATAAACAATTTCTTCTTAGGATCCTTAAGGACTCTTGGCCTATCCATACCACCATCATCCAATGCCAGAAATGTCTAGACCATCAGCAACCTTTAAAAATGAGATATATAGGGTGAGAAATAAATTTATTAACATGAATAATGAGAATAACCAAACCCAAGTTTGTGATTTATCATGGATGATACCTCACCTGTATAACAAATATGCTTCAATAGAATTTAACATAAAAGTAATTTCCAAAATTAAATAGGCACCATCTCTAGCCCATCCATTAAAAACCATAATAAGGAACCCATGAATCACTCCAAGAGTTCTCTAAGAACAAACATCCATCAGATTCCATCTAATGAGATTCATAAATATCCTATCAAGTATCACTCACAGCCTAAAGTAAGGAAATTTCATCTATGACCATACATGGTATCTCATATAGGGGACCCAATCTCACTCATGCCCTGGAAAAACAATTAGCCACCTAGCCCCTCCATGGTGTCTCCCATAATGAACATGTATATCTCATGTTAAATAAATATGGATGCATAGTGAGCCTACCCTAGTATACCGGTATCTATCCTAATGTATTCACAATCCTTCATCAAAGATGATTATGAGCACCATAAGACCTTCCATAGAGTTTCATGTAAGGAACCCAGGGATCCCTTATAGTGTTTATAATTCATTCAATCAATGATATCAAAAAATAAAATGTCCCTGATAGTAAAAATTCCATATCAGGGGACAAGAAAACCTCAATAGGGGCTTAACCATTATCTATTTTAGAATATATTGTCCATGTACTCGAACATGTTACCCCACATATCAAAACAATCAATTATGAAGGCCTTCACATTCCATCCATAAAGAATATAACCACTTAATTACTCAACCATATTTCCATGGTAAAACACTCATTCTATAATATGAATAAAGGTATAACACACGCACATAGTAATATATATATATATATATATCATTTTTGGATTTGGATAAATCACACCACAATATAGGGGTTTTATTATAAATGATTATATTATTTTAAAAAAATCATTTGATTAAATTTAAATAATTCAATTTCATTAAAAGGAATAAATAAACCCAACTCAAAGCTGTTTAATAAGGTATATCTCAATAAAATATATATAATTGAACAACACACCCAAATGGGATGCTTGTACATAAGGCACACAATGTTTGATACAAGCTATTAAACATACCCAAAAAGGGTGGTTTGGGTTCAGTTCATAACCATAATCCATATTGGGAGGAGTCTAAAATAGATAATAATGTAGTCTATTCATTTTAAATTAATAAAACATATAATTTAGATGTAACACAAGGTATACTTGTTGGATGACACAATGGTCTATATTATAAAATTATGAATACTTCTGGGTAAAGAAATATACCACCTACCTTATGCTTAGGATATATCACATTTACATTATCAAGGATTGATTTAGTTCAGTTCAATAGAAAATGAAGAAACAGATGAAAAAACTAAAAATAGGGTGAATTAGGTCGAAGCATAATAACTTCCTTGATGAAGAGTTAAATAGAAAAAAAGTTTGATAAATATATATCTTACTGAGAGGAATCTATAGGGATTGACAATGATCGTTCAGAAAATGGGTGGAATAGATAGGAAAAATCCTAGTTTATTATTGGGATATTTGTAATGGGAGAGGGGAGGAGGTGCTCATCCTCTAAAAAGAAGAAAGTTGGAAGGAAGGTAATATTTTTTGGATCACAAAGGGTAGAATTGTAAATTAACACAAATTGATAGGGGAACATGGTTTGGAAAATATTTGGAGACATAGTGCACCAATAATACTTAAGGAACATAATATGAACCACCTGCATATTGGATGGAAACATGGTTTTCATTACCATGTGAAGCCCATATGAAATGGTTCTACAAAAAAAAGTAATAGGTCACATGGTTGTGGGAATCCACTTCCACACTTAGAAAAAATCATGTGAGGACTCTTGGTCCATGGAAATTAGCCAAATAGGATTCCATTTAGGCCACACAATTTCATAAAAACTATGCACCCCTGATGTCTTTATTTAATTTTGAGGTTTCAAGATCAAAATGTCTATGAACATTACATAACACTTAAGAGACCCCTATATCCATAAACATACTCTAAAAACAACACATTGAAGTGTTAAAACTATCATAATTCCATTCCAATGGTTATTTTACAAAACATACCATGCACTAAATTAAAAAATTGCAATTCCTTTGTAACTTTATCTTGTTTAAAAACATAGGACACTACACCCTACTCGTATAATTTTTTTCTCTTTTCCAAGATGTATTTGGGGACTAAGATATGAATTAATATCTTGGGGTTGGTGTTATAGTTTATTTGATTACATATGATTTGTCTTTTATTATATTTTGATACGTATTTTATATTGGTTTATATTTACATGCATCTTGGGAAGGGTTTTAGGTTACCAATATTTTAGATTCTTGAGATATATAGTGGGTTTTTACCATATAACATGATATGAGTTTCATTATATTGGGTAATTCCTATCATATTTGTCATTTTTATAGCCATGATTCATATAATAAATATGTGGCCAACTAGATTTGGGACTCTAGGTTCATTATATAAATTAATTCATTATTGTATCTTTAGGGGGAGGGGCCTGACAAAAATCATTTTTTGGGAGAAAACTAGTATGTTTTCCATGAATGTTTTAGTTCTATGGTTCCATTCCATGAACATTTATAATTTTTTCAACATATGTATAATCTTATTTTTTATGTAACTATCATATTTATTCACTATATTCAATATTATAAATACCTATATAGGGTTTTGATAACACCACATTATGGAGATGGTAGTTTCTCTGTACGCACATGTAATGTTTCATTGTTTTAATTACTGGAATGACTGAAAGTAAAATAACAACACACCATTACATAGTTATAATTATATCCTAAAGATATTTTTTTATAAGATAAATTATTATTATCATCCATTTCAAGAATATGTGAACGATGTGACCCATTTCTTCATGGAGGTCATAGTTCTGATGTATTTGTGAGCGGTATAATCATTTTCCAAACAGATGAGAGGTAAACTAGTAGATAGTACTGCATAATTATATAATCATAAATAAAATATTAATATAATATATAATAATTAAATAAATATATATAACCATCCATGAGAGATTATGATTAAAAATGGAACAAATCACATCGTAGATGTAGTATTCCACATGTACACATGTGAAATGTTTTCATACTAAATAGGGTGAAAAGGGGGATGAAAAATTCTATACTAAAAAGATTACAAATTTTTTTTATATTTGAGTAAATATGCCGGCCCTAGTTGCCAAAATTTGGTGGAAATTTTATTATATTTGAATAATGTACAATGAATTGCATCCCAAAGGACTGAATTGCTTTGTAGTATTCATAAAATAGATACATACTTGAATCTTATATTACAGTTGAAAACATAAAATAAAAAATTTCAATTTTCTATGTGTAAACAATAATTCAATTTAGCATATTCCAACATATAAATCCTAAAAAAATTCATCACATCCTTGGTAAATGAAAAATAAGAAATGGGTGAGCTCTCATGCTTAATCTTGGTATTCATATCCATCCATCCAAGATAAATATTTATTCATGAAAAGAGTCGAGACCTACAAAAGAACCCCCCCCCCCCTAATCAAGGAGGTCTGAAGTAATGTAAACCAAGGGCATCCCCTTTAATTAAGTTCACCGACTCCGGTTTTAAACTGTTAGGATGAATGAGGCACACATGCCCCGCCATCTGCTCACCTAAGGAAGCCAAGTGATCGGCCACCTTGTTGCCCTCCCGCCATGTGTGTGAGACAAAGATGGAATCCTGAATCACTGATCTACACTTCCTACCTGGATATGAAATGGACCACGAGACAGCACCCTTACCTTGTAAAGATGCATGAAGAATAAGGGAGTCTGTCTCAGCTTGAGATAAAACCACACCCTCCTGAATGCATAATAAGAGCCCCGTGAGCATAGCCATGGTCTCCGCCATAAGAGGGTTTCCCATGCCAAAATTAGCAGAGAAGGCCAACCAAACATCTCCCTGAGAGTCTCGAACCACTCCTCCTCCTTTCATAACACTAGAAAAACATGAACCATCTGTGTTGAATTTGTAACCAGAAGCAAGTGGATTCCAAGACACCTATCTCCCCCGCACCTCGGTAGCAGATGAGAAGGATTGGAGGCCTATGACCTGAACACTTCCAAATGAGGAAGCATCCCTCCAATCCTTGTGAAGAGAGATCTAGTCCAGGAGCAAGAATCTCGTCATTGCTATAATGGATGTATCTGAAGACTCTGAACCGTGAAACCGCACCTGGTTCCAGGCTTGCCACAAACACCGACACCCTGCATTCAGAATCCCCGACCGAGCCATGATTTCTTTCACTATGCCGTTAGAGCCCTGAAACCATTCCCTTAGGAACGACGAGACATCCCAATGTCATGCCGTGTTTAAACCATGGCCTCCGAAGTACTTCCACATCACTGATGACCATTCCCCTTCAAAAAATAAATGGTTCACACTCTCCTCCTTCATGATCCTGTAGCAATGGCATGCCGATGGTAAATGCAAGCCAAGTTTCTTAACGTTCTCATTCGTGGCCACCGCCCTCCTCCTGATGTGCCAAAGAATAAAGTTATAATTTTCAGGAATAAAGCGACACCACACCACACCATTCCACTCATCCTGATGACTCTGCTCCGAAGCCAACCTTCGATACTCTCTGATAGAAAAAACACCCGAGGACGTATGAGAAAACACACACAAATCTGGTCTTGAAGTTAAATCAACAGACGCAAGAAGATCCTGCTGATCCGGTCTTAGCGCCACCTTAGTAATCCTTGGATGAAGAATCACCTCCTTCACCGTGATCAAAGGGGCAGGGTAACCCAGGAAGGTAAGCGATGAACCAGCCCAGTTCTTATGCCAGAAAAACAGATCCCCTGCACCGACAATCCATCGAGCGTGCGAAAGAAGAAGCTGAATCAGGGGGAAAATCTTCACCCATAGGGGAGACCTATAACTAGGAGCTCTTATTTTTCATTCCCAACCGATATTTGACATTGATTTCACCCATAAAGTACGCTCCTCCAGTACTTCCCATGCCAACTTTGCGTGCATGAAGTTTATCGAGTTATGAAGTCTCCTTACACTAATCCCTCCCTCCACAACTGGCCTCTCCATTTTACCCCAAGAGACCCAGTTCCTCTTACCCTCTACCTTGGCATACCAAAAAAAGTTACAAAGAATCCTGTCAATAGCCTTGACCACACCTTTCGGTACATTGGAAGAAGCCATCGTGTGCATGGGAATGGCGGATAGGACACTGTTAACCAAAGCTATCCGGCCACGAAACGAAAGAAATTTTTTTCCAGTTCAAGATTCTATTTGATATCCTACACAAAATAGGGTCAAAGTCACGTACCCAAAGTCTCCCTGAGGAAATCGTGGTGCCTGGGTACTCTAGAGGCAAATCCCCATGCTGCATGTCCAACTGTCTACGTAAGGAAGCAGCCCGACTATCAGTGCTCTACTTTGGGATAAAGAAATTTCTCTTGGAAGAACTGATGCTCTGTCTACTCTAGTAACAATAAGTCATAAGGATTTTCATGATTCCTCTCACCGAATCCTTCCCGCCTTTAATGAAAATGATGTTATCATCCGCAAACATTAGATGGGAAACCGAGGGAAACTTCATCCTCATCCTAAAATGAACTATTCTCCCTTGGGTTAAACTTATGTTAATGAGCCTGCTAAGGGAGTCTTGCGCCAGGATGAAAATTCTTGGAGACAGGGGATCTCCTTGTCGGAGACTTCTAGTAGACTTGAAGAAATCGTGAACCTTCCCCATAATAGCCACCGCCAGCCATGAAGAGAAGAAACACCTAAATAGGAGATCCACCACCTTGTCCGATAAGCCAATACATGAATGAACACTATTAATGAAGCTCCATTAAAGCCTGTCATAAGACTTGTTCATATCCACCTTGATTTACAAGTTCGAACCTTGAGTTTTCAAATCAATATACCTTAAAATTTCTTGAGCAAGTGCTATCGCTCCCTAGTTCGAGCACCCTTTCACAAAACCATGTTGTTCTAGACAAATCCAAACAGGATGAAACTTTGCCAGCCTCTGATTAAGGATAGTTTCTAGAATCATATATGGGAAATTGTATAAACTCAGTATCCTATAATGAGACAAAGAAGAAGGATTAATAACCTTGGGTATAAGAACCAAATTGGTTGCACTAGCCTCCCTGGGAATACTTCCCCCCAAAAAAAATCCTGAACCAAAACAATGATATCCTCCTTAACCACTCTCTATGCCCCCCCTATAGAAGGATCTTGGGAAGTTGGCATGTCCATGGGCGTATCCTGGTTGAGATACTACATGGCCGCAAAGATATCTTCCTCATCAGGGGTAGCCTCAAGGACCACATTATCCGGTTGGGAGACACACTTCATAAAGTCAGAAAGAACATAAATAAATAATCTAATAATTATGGAATTCATAAATCCAAACATCATAACTATACCATGAATGCATCATGACAATATATCGTACATACATGAGTAAGGAGATGAAAAAAACCAAAACAAGATTTTCTCATGAGAAATACTAATGCATCAAGGGGATATAGAGCACCCTTAATATCACTTATTAAGTCCAATTCATTCCTCAAATGAAACGTGTGAAAGATAATAAACATAAACATTCGTATTGAAAAACTAGCATATAATATGTTAATAAATTCTTGAATTTATAAACATAATCTTAAACTATTATGTGTAATATGGGTAATGATATCCAAATAGTACAACCCAGTCAAAATAATAATTAAATACTCTAATAACTAATAATTATGGTATAAATACAACATAGTCCCAAAAGTTTATAAGTGAAAATATAGGTTTCTATCATTTATGAATATAAATACCATAAATATTACAACAAAGTTTTTTGGAATAATGTCATTTTAAAATAGAAAATCACTGTAAAAACATAAAATTTATTGAATATATATAAATAATAATTTCTTTTAAAAAATATTTATATAAATTTAAATTAATATTCAATGTAATGGGAACAAATATATTAGTTCTGAATATGGAATCCTTCTCATGGAAGTAAAAGTGAGACTACAAACCCTTAACTCATGCCTGATTTCCATAATCAATATCCAAATTCCCAATATAAAAAATATTTATTTATTATAAAAGTATTATAAAACCATATTCATATATTTTATTCAATATATGATTTATTTATAGCCTTTTGTGATATGTTTACTGACAATTCTTTGTTTAAATCACTGATCTAGAATAAAAACCTTGGTTTTAATGGTATATTACTTTTTTGGCCTTTTTGAATCTTTATTTATTATATCACATGATTTTAAAGAGATTGAATTTAATAAAATATATTTTATCTATTGATTTATGATCTGTTTTTATGTTTCATATTCTATTGATCATATTTATCTTATCTAAAAAACTGGGGACCTTATATTCTCCCTAATTTCAATAAATTTTGTTCTCATAATGTGATCGTGCGTAAGGCAATAATATGTTTGTATTCTGAAAATATCATTATTGAAAAACAAATAACAAGGGTTAAAAAAGTTATTCATAATATAGAAAAATAAAGTATAATGGTAATTGATAATAAAAAAATAGGATTCTATATAGGAAAAATTATAGGGATGTGAATTTATGTACAATGAATAAAAAAATAAATAATTATAGAGAGTGATTGAGATCATTAATCACAAGAAATTGAATGATCAATTTTTTTTAATGAACATGAAACCATAAACTGACGAGGTGTAAAAAATCTCATGATTCATCATATATGAAGGCAATATGATAGAATTTTATTCAATATCTTTTCCACGAGTCAGAAGATTATTATACTATCATGATAGACAATACTAAAAAATATACATACAATTTCATAATGATGTCAATCTTCAATAACCTTTCACCTCATATATTAATCCATGAAACAATAATCCAAAATTTATTTTATGCGTGAATATATAAAAATAACATTAAATGGAATATAATAACTATAAAAAATTACATGTCTTTCTGTATGTCTCTAAATATTAACTTAAACCAAAATGGTTTTCATGAGTTATCCAATATAAAACATTAACATCTAAAACTCAAACGTAACCCCAAAATTTCAGCATAATTTTTTCTATAAGTATTTATCCATTGAATCATTTAAAAAAAAGTGTTGTTATATTAGTTTCAACATTACATTGTCTAGTGATAAACATTACAACGTTACCAACTTTTATTTGTGAGTTCTAGCTCGTTTGATAAACTAGATGCAACATGTTGTCACCAGCACCAGGGTTTTTCCTTTTTCAAAATAAATATTAATGTAATTCATATAATTTTCTCAATAATATGATTAATATCCTCAAAAATAAAATTGTTCATCAATTCACTTTTTAACCACAAGGGGATTCTATAAGACTTATCTTATCCATGAAATAAAATAATATTAATTGACTGTTATTACCTTACTATGATCATATTTAACCTAATGTTTATCAATAACTTTAATCTTATGTCCACGATAAATTAAATTCATTCTTCCATAGTTAACTTTTTTCATTAAAACATATAATAAACCAATGATCTCTATTTCCATAAATGTCTCCAAAAATATCATTAATCTCGATAAACACACCTCACAAAAAGCATAAAAAGGGTCGTTTAAGAAATATTTCACATGATAAACCTTAAACTCTTTAACCTTTTATTATATCCATAACTCATAAGTAAATTTTACTTAAATTCATGTATACTTCCATAATTTACAAAATCCTTATATGTTTCATGACCCATATAGCCAAAATATAGTTTGAAAAATTACTTTGATAAAATAATCCTTTAATCCAAGTACACAATAATTTTAATCATTCCACTATAACTTTATTAACTATTAAATATTGACCATGGCCCCTTAGGTTCTTATGAGTTATATTACCCCGACACTTGGGGAATTCGTTCACATAGTTCTCTCTCTCATAACTCTTGAATCATTAATCATTTGAGGTTTCATTCCTTCCATTGAATTCATGTTATCGATGGCCTTTTCTACCCGGACATGAAGAAAACACGAATTCCATTTAATTAAGTTCCATTTTGTTTCATTCCACAATTATCACATGTGGTAACGTCCTTCTTTCCTTTCCTCCCATCATACCATTTTTGATTGACCATCCACCTCATCCACTATTATCCATCAAAACCATAATACATGGATAATTATTTATCTATCATGATATTACATGATAATATGTCATCATATAATGAGAAGGTTTAATATAAAAGTTCCCTTTATTTGATCAGTTTTATCCCATCAATGAAATAGTCATTAATTCTAATTATATTACATGCGTAGTTTATGGCACACCTTGATATCCTTGTAAATTAATCCTCACATTATAGAAACATTTTCCTCTTCCTTTTTTCAAAGAATCAATAATTTTTTTCCATACCATCTCTTTGTTCATGATTGAATTATTTTTAATTATATTTTTTCTTTAAATCCTTTTATTCCTTTATTTATATTTCCTCATCATCTATATAATTTTTAATTAATGGCCACCATTGATCTTCATATCTTGAGAGATGATATACTACCATGAAAACATTCTCCCATTCATTACTTAATAACGTGTGAAATATCATTTCTATAGAACTTATACATTTCATAACAAAAAATGTATTTTTATACCCACTGAATGATTGAGGTTGCTGACACATGAAATGGTCTAACAATATTACACCATGTTTTTGATTTGTAGACTGATCCATAGTGGTCGGGTTATTGTTCATAACTTGAGTTAGCTGCCTCAATATGGTTGTAAATTAATTAATTTTAGCTTTGAATATTGCTGCAAATTCACTATCATCCCTATTAAGTAATTTTTTACATATATTGCATGAATTGATATGGTTCCGATTCATTCCCCTAGAATCCAACTCTTAATATTTGAATACACTAAATTAGATCATAATATAATAAAACATAATGATAAATCCCAAAACAAATGGAACACATAAAATAAATATAATAATTTATGAATAGCTAACTCATAATCATAAAGATGGTTTCTTTGGGAAATATATCAAATCATAAAAATATTTCCAAATCCTTCATAATGTTTCATAAATAAAATATGAATTCTCATAAGAGTATCCCCCAAGAGTGTCAAACCAAGTGTGCAGTAAGGAACATATTTAGGAACCAGATTGACTCAAAGCCTAGTGCCCATATTTGGAGTTATTACCCATGCGTACCAGTATGCCCAAAACACACCCACTTGAAGTACCTGTAAATGGGTTTATTTCTAGGAAAACAACATAATCTATACCTTAAAAAAATTTCAACTTAATTATACACATTTAATTTTCCTAAAAACTATTCATAGAATTATTTTCTCTCATCCATGTTAGCGTATATCTATTTCCCATGTATTATGAAAAACTGGTTTTAATAAAAATTGAAAATACAACAACCCTAAAAGGCTAAAGTCATTGTTTACATTAATACACAGGCATAAGATATAAAGAATCAAATACTGAAGGATTATATAGTTCATATGGCTTGGTAAACTCTATATATACATGAATATCATATTAAAATGGAAAACAAATAAAATAACATAGTATTTTGTGTGAGTACACCATTATTACATTTATCATATCTCTTCAAGGAAATCACAAAACATTTCCCAGCATCATGGTGAAAGGAAACATAAGAATGGGGTGAGATATAATGTGCATTAATGTTTTGAATACAACAATTGACATCATTAATGAATAAGGAATAATAAATATGATAAGGTATATAACTGTAAAACATGTCATTCAATTTATTACATATGTATAATATGGGAAAAATAAAAGATGATTATATAATACCATACTGATCATCAAATTATCTTGAAACTAACCCATGGATATTCAATCTAATCAAATAATCAAGTGAAATATCCAAAACTAAACTCATAATGAGGGAATGAAAAATGTTATACATCATAACCATACTGTTAAATCATCATGTTAATACATATTACATAAATTGTCAAGGCCTCAACCAAATACCCACACTAGTTTATCTCCTGAGACCTAACGATGAATTTAGGGGCTATAGTATGTGTTTCCCATCAATTACTAAGTGTAATTAATTTATCATATTAAATTTATGAAACATAATAAATATAAATATTCATATTAAATAATTTTAAAATGAAATGTTATACATTATTCAATAAACAAACACAATCATAAATCAATCAGAGTGACAGTGAAAAGTATAAAAATCATAAATCCCCTATCACGTTGATCATAAACCAACCATATAAATAAAATAGACTATAACATTAATCCAAATTACCAATATGGAATAAGTTGAATTAGGGTAGTTTTTATTACTAAATAAAAATAACATATAAATTCCCATAAAACATTATTGAGGAAAATATAATTTTCATTATGTAAATCACTTTCAATAATAGAAAATTTACAAATATGAACGGAAAAAATTAATTTATATATATCCTTTAAATATTCTAAAGGAATAATTAATTTAATGAGTGTTAATCATGAATGGTAAATACATAAATTTCATATATATTAAAAAACATTACTTCCACACTCTTATAAGAGGATACAGAATGCATCTTTTAGAAAATAATAAGGTGATTTATTTCATACCAATATGTAAAAATGGGTAGAAATAAATTTTAAAAATAATTTTTATAATGTCAAAGTGTTCTTAAATACATTTTTATAAAATATATACCTGTAAGAAGAGGGGGTTTTGAAAAAAATATAGAAATTAATTTATCTTTCTTTAAAAAAAAATATTTGTCTCTTTTTTCCTTAAATATAGGAAAATGATAGGAAATGATTTAAACTTCATAAATAACAATTATATAATAAAATTCAAGAATTCGTTTGAAATATTTATAATAATATTTCATCATTTGAAACATAATCCGGAATATTAATGATAAATAATGATATTCTAACATAAACATTTTCCACTTTTGTCACATCTAAATCATAAGAGTAAGGATCAAAATAACATCAAATGAAACATTAAATACCATGAAGAAAAATTTATTCATTATATAAAATATAAAAGGAGTAGTATATAAACCATGAAAAATAAATATGTAGTGAATATTACAGAAATATCATAAAAAAATATGAGACTAGAAACCCTTACCTCAATCCTTATTTCCTTCATCTATGTTTTAACCTCTTATATAAAAAATATAAGTTTTTTTTAAATCTATTACAGAAAAATACTCAAAATTCCCATACCATATATGAATTACTTATCTTATATGGTTACCCATTTAATAAATTTTTTTTTCAAAATAAATATTTTGGGTGATAATTTCTCTAATTATCATGTATGTTTTGGTTTGGTAGTTTCAATCTATTTATATTAAGACGGAATGTGATATGTACGCATAAACGTGGTATCTATTTTTCCAAAAGATGGACCATAAAAAAATATTGTTTCAACCTAAAAAACATTATTATATTAAATATTCTTTTTATATTCATCAAATATATCATTATTACCATCTATTTCCAAATAAAATGAGAAAAATGTCCCACCATTAAGTGGAAAAGGTAATCAGAAGATACGCACGAGCGAAGTTATTTTTTCCAAATTATTGGTCAAAAAAATTTCTTTTTGATATTATAATTACGTAAGTATATTAATATAATAATTTTTTATATAAATATGTTAAATCCATCATTATATCTATCAGTGAGAGTCGGTGATGGAAAACCAATTACATTAGTTCATGAGGCAATAGTCCTCTGTACACCCGATCAATGATTTTGTTTCTCATTTGATGGTAGTAGAGATGGATACAGGTAATGAAACTATAATAATAAAATATTAATATATATGAGTATTATTATTTTTATTTTATCATAGTTGGGGAAAATTTGATGTAGTTATAAGAAGAAGAAAAACAAAAAGGCATGGTTATGTACATTACCTCTCTAACAGACATCCTCTTTATGTGTATAAATAAAGCCTTCCTATTTTAGATTAATATTCAATTATAGGCCCCTATAATGTGGGAAGAGATTTAATAATTATACTTGGGTAGTGTATTTCAGATCCAAAAGGATTTGGGAGTTTGAAGTGGAGGGCAGAGTGTGTGACATTTCATAAGTTTGGGAGAGGAAAACCATGGAATTGTTTAAAAGAAAAAGCGATTCCCACATTTTTAACATTTCAAAAGTTATGAAAATGAATAATTATAAAATCATTAATGATATATGTTACAAATATTTCCATAATATATATAATATATATGTTTTTAGGTCATCAAAATCCTTTTTATAGTTTAGCCTCCCAATAAAACCATTTTAACCTAACAATTGTAATTAAAATTTACTATTATTACTATTAATTATGAAAACAAATCTAGTAGAAAATATTATATAATTTTTTTTGAATCTAAATATTTAATCCATATTTACACATCGAATTTATATATATGGGAGAATATATTTTAAAATTAAATGCGTGGACATGTTGAAAAAGTAGTTTTACAAAGAGTTAATTATCATAATTATAGAATGTTATAATATCAATAATAGAAATGAATTTGATTCAAATGATGTAATTGTATTTATTATAATAGAAAGGAAATATTTTTTATTTTGAAAAAATTATATAGAAAATTATTCTTTTAAATGATTTGAACAAAAATAGTTTTTAATACAAACCAATATTATTCACTATATATCAAAAAATTATATTTTTCAGAAAAATCATAAAAAATTAAAATAATATAAACTTTACCTGATTATTTTAAAAATAATGTTAATTTTTTAAATAAATTTTCTTATTGTGGTAAAAAAGTATTTTTAATTATGTGTGGAAATCCTAACGAGACCACCTTTTAGAAAAATATAGTTTTTCAAAAAAAAAACAATTCTTTTTAATCAAATGATTTTTATTTTATTTTTAATAAAAAGACAAAAAATTGAATTTATTTTATACATGTGTAAAGAATATATTTTTTATAATTTATTTATTACTATTAATACCTTCCAATTTATCTTATTGGTTATAATAGTATATTACTTAATAGTTTATTTGAACTTTGGGTTGCATGTATCACAAGCTATTGAAGTGATTAAATTTAATGAAATATATTTAATTTTTTGTTTATGATTAGTGTTCCATGGAAAATATGTTATAAAATAAAAAAAATTCTTTTTAAAATATCATGGTGTAACAATTGGGGATATAAATATTATCAAACCATTATTTTTATGATAGGTTTAACAATGGTAGAAAAAGAAATCAATAAGAATTAATTTCGTTAATATTTATACCACAAATTTGTAAAACATCAATTTTGTTACACATTTGGGACTCTAGGATACATTTCTTTATATAAAAATACATCTAGGTCATGTTGAGGAAGTTTTTGATGGTATTTGGGAAGATATTGGATGACCTAATGGGATTTTGTGGTGCGGATAAGTGCGAATGGTAAGTTCCCTTTTATAAGTGATGGAAGTGTCACAATTGTAATTATTTATTATCATTTATATTTTGTACATTTCATAACCATTATTAAGTTGAACTAAAACATTAATATTAGATTAAAATGAAATAAGGTTATAAATTACCTAATTTAATAATTTATATTATCACATTCGACAACCTTTGCACAATTATTTAGCATTAATTAACCTATTATGATTATTTACTATTGTGATGAAATTTTTACAAAGTTTACTATTATTAATTAAAAAATTGAAATTTACCTAATTACATAAATTTAATATATTAATTAAAAATTGAAATCAAATTTAAATATTAAGTTAGTATAATCCGAAGAAATTTATTTAACAATAATTGTTCAAAATTAATTAATTTTTTTTAGAAAAGTACTGTTTTAAAAATAAATACTCACGTAAAAAAAACTAAAATAAAATTTTTATTTATTTGGAATTCACGATATTATTATTAATCAATTTTATCTTATGTTACAATAAATTAAAATTTAAAATTTAATGTAGATTTTTAATTAGGTGATTTAAATAAATGAATTGTAAGAATTGTAAAAATTATCATTTTTCACTACTCAAAAATAAATATTTAAAAAAAACACATAATAAAAATGTTTGAGAATTTTAACATTATATATTTTTTAAATATTTCATTTCATTCCAATAAAATTTCAAAAATTATGAAAGTATAATTATAATTTCTATATAAAAAATGAAATAAAACCCATTTTTCAAGAAAATTCATTTTTAAATCATCAAAAGGTCTTATTCACATTACTTTATTAATATATATAATTAAATAAATATTAGATTATATAATAAACTCATTTTATTAGAAAATTTTTTGAATGGTTACTAATTTAATCTATTATGAAAAAATTATATTACACAAAAAAAATGTTTCATGAAAAATATATATTTTTCCTTTAAATTATTTTATCTTCATTTCTAACTAGTTGATAATTAATCTTTAAATGATAAATAATTTTATTTGGGAGAAACTAAATACATATTTGTAAATATTATAACATGATTTCTATTTGTTTGATGTACCATTTAAACAAGTCCATCAGACACTTCATATTTCATAAATAGAAATTTATATTCAAAAATATTTCATTGTAATTGTTAAGATCTAATACATAGTGTTGTACTATAAATGATGATATGGAATTAGAAGGGGGTTGGGGATTTAATTATATTCCAAATGTGACATAAATTATTTCAAATAAGGCATCATTTTGGTTTATTCAAAAAAATAACATTCAATCAATTACAAGAATATCAAATTAAAAAAATAGTGTATTTCATAAATAAAAATGCAATGAAATTAAAAAATCATTGAAAAAATATTCAATTTACAATAATCTGTATATTTCAGTTGAATAAAATGAAAAGGAGAGATAATAAATTTCAAAATATTTATATTAAAATCTAGATACACATAAATAATATTGTTTGTAATATAATTTCTATAAATGGAATCCTTTACTATTATTCAACATAGTAGGTGGATCGTTTGACACAATTATTGGTATCCAAGTTCCACACCCAAAATACACTCAACTGTAGAGCTATAAAAAGGTATGATGTTTCAATCCATGTTCATATTCTACTATATTCTCATTTTTTAAATATATGGGTTTAACCCCGAGAACCTCCTAGATCAGACGTCTAAAAAAACCCTCCTCATATAATTTATCATACAATATATTTTTTAAGAATAACTACAAGGAAATAAATCTTATCAAACATAATGGATTATAAAGACAAATGTTCTTTTCCAAGAACCTCCTATGTCAACATGGATCAGAGGAAGAACATATTAAAGTGAAAAATATAAGAGGTGAAAATTGAAACCTCACATAATGGTGGGTGATATGAAGACTCAATAAAATAAACATTACTTATGGAGGAGACAAAACCATCTATATGATTCATTGTTCCAAATGATATCAAGAATAGTTAATATTTTAAGTCATTTTTCTACTACTCTATGTACCACTTAATATTATATATAGACAATGATGTATAAGATCTAACAGTCAAAAATTGATATCTCCAAATATGATTACAACTACATTAGTAGAAATACTACAAATTCAAATAGATGTTTATTCAGTATCAATATTCTTATGATCATTCCATCATAATGCTTTAATGTACAAAGAATATTGTTTAGAAAAATTTCAAAAAAGTATCAAAACATAAATGTACATTCAATTCACTAGATTCTAAATGAGTGTACATTAATTTTATACAATAAAAAAACAAAAAAAACCCGGTTAATTAAAATTCCTACATATTGAATTTTTATTTTCAAAACAATGGATTTAAAATGGGACTCTTACCCCATGTTATTTTAATATACCAATAGAAATATATCATGGATGTTTTTGTAAATTCATAATAGAAAAATTAAAGGAGGTTACCACACCCATTACAATTGGTGTTTAACTGTGAAAATATGTAGAATAAAATTGGGTAAATAAATAGGACACCATGAAGTTAATTAGAATCCTGATTCATCATATGACATAATGTCAAAATAAAATGTATATAGTAAAGTTATTTTCTAGATATCAATGAATTATGAAGGATAAACATATTATACCTTCTCAATGAATTTTGTGGTATATGAAGGGATTATAAAATATTGTTTCGATGTATAAAAGAAGTAGAAAAACGAACATACATAGTTTCATAGGTCTTGACTGGTATGAAGATTTAAATCATTAATAATCAAAATCTATAGGAACATGCATTTGGGGGGAATCTTATATGTTTCATTATAAGAAGAAAAAATTCACTATGACCTTAGTTACAAATGATGTAAGATATGATCCTTCCAAACACGCTTGTACTCAAGTGATATGAGGGAATGTTCAGATGGAAGGTTTATAGGTAAATGATGAGAACTTTTGAAAATTACTTGTGGCATTCACAGTTAAATTTCCCTATTTAAATATCTTCTATATCACTTTAAGTCCAAAAAATTATATAAAACATAATTTCATAAATGAGTAAATTTCACATGGAGATTTCACGTCAGTGTACATCTTAAATAATTTATATTACCAATATGTTCTACAAAGACATTAAAATGGAATGATTTATGAAATTAAGGATCAAAATTCATTTTATCTATATCCAATAAATATATGTGTTATGGGAACACCACAAAATTAGTTTAATTCTATTATTAAATGGGAGTAGGAATTAATAACACTATACAATATATTTTTATAATGATAAACTGATATTATGGTTAAATGTCAAATAAACTTTAAGTGTATTAATTTAAAGGGTGTTCATTAACATTATTCCTATATAATCACAAATAAAAAACGGTTGACAAAATATAATTTTTTAATGGAGTTCACTGAGGTAATTAACATCGATGTGGAATTCTGAATGAGTTTTTTAACTATATGATAGATTTCATAAGGGTTACCTGAAAATTATTAATGTTAACTGGATGAGTTCTTTTGATTAATTTGTAAACTTTAAGGTTTATCATGAGTTCATAAGTGTCACTTATTTTTGAAAAAATTAAAATTCAATTTTCATAAGTGTCTAAAAGTAGAGAAATTTCTTGGGGAATCTATGCCTAGTGACACTATACTGATTATTCGTTAAATCATGTATCACATTGATAGAGGAGGTCAAATATAATTCCATATATGCTTGATGAAAAAATAAAAAGTGCTATTTGATGGTTGTAATATAAATTGGAAGGATGATCGTGAGTATGACTAACTAAATATTCCTATTACTAATAAATTAATGTTATAAAGGAAAGTCATCCTAGAATGAAGTTATGAAGATCATATGAGTGCGTGTTATAGGAAAAAATCTATAGTAATAAACATATGAGTCAATTAAATTTTAGAGTTATAGAAATAGGAATACAGTATGTCGTGATGCTAACCAAAATTTGTAATCCGGATTCACAATTCATATGAATTTGAACAAAATTACATATAAATGGATGTTATATCATTGTACATTTTTTATTTATGATTGATTAAGAATTAATGATTTAATATTTATAATTTCCTTGTTATATGAGAAACTAAAATATAGGAAAGAACTGGGAGGAGGTGGGGTGTTTATTTTGTTTCAGAGTTATCATATGTTGAAGAACTAGAACATGTAAAATATTTTAGTGATTTTAGATGATTTTTAAAGTAATTTCAATATAATATTGATGATATTGAGATGGATTCCAATTAGTATATATTATTGAAGATAAATCATGAATATAGAATATATTTTTATAAGCCTTAAATTCCATTATTGTTGGTTTATAAAGGAACATTGATGAAGTCAATATTTGAGAATAATGTAAGAAATTAAAAAAGTGGGTAGATATTTGATAAAAGTGAATAATAGGGAATTTGAAGTCCAATTTTATCTAAAATGGTTGGTTTCATAATTAAATATTTTATAATACTGAGATTTTAGTGAGTTGAAATTTTTAGAGTTCCTAATCTGTAAGTTTTAGAAGATCTATGAGAACCACGAAGAAGAGATGATATTTTATAGAATTTCAATGAAATTAAGATAATTCATAGTTAAAATAATATATCTGGTTTGTGATGTTGGAATATTATGTTTCATAAAATCTAATTCTATATAACTATATTTAAGAAATTGAGTTCCTGATCAATTTAAGATTCTGATCATTTTGAATGCTTATAAAAAGATCAATTGTTTACTTGAGGAAGGTCGAGTTAAAATAATAATTATAATTTTCCAATATTATCATTATAAACTAGATGGAGAAAGTATGAGATTATAGTTAGATAATCCATTATTCTTTAAATCAATAATATAGTGAATATCTATCTCTGAAGATAATAAATGAACATCCCAATGTTTATTTACCCGCATTGGTCCCCAATAGGTATAAAAAATGATGTCTCTTGCATTTCTATTTATCATTATGAAATATAATAATTTGTGAGATATACTGTGGGGGAATTAAAAATTCTTACAATTTTCAAATATTAATTTTAGGAAAAAATGATTTTTAAAAGAATACTTCTAAATCACTGCACTCCTATCTAGGGTATATCGGATTCTTTGGCACATCACACAAAATATTACTAATAGTTGGTTGTTGGAATCCCAATTTTTTTTTGTTGAATATTAATTTATGTACTATTATGGATGAAAACCCAATGATTGTTTATTTGAAGTGTATTTATTCTCTAATTTCACTTGTTTTATACCATATATTTGGTCTATAACAGTATGGTAATATTGGTAATTTCATGTCCAAGAGTCCATTTGGAATGGTGATGTGTGTTTTCTATATGATATTGATCGATGTGGTGATTTGGGATTATTTTAGAAACAACATGTATGGATTGTGGGGATATTGGGGGTGTTTTATGGATATTATATCCAAGATGGTGTGGTTTTGGTGGTTGATGGAATGGGATGTATAGAGGTTTTTTGGAAATGTACATTATTTTCACATATTCCTTTTGAGTTTATTGGAGACAAGGAATGTTGCTAGGTTAATAGAACCAGTAATGGATAATTACCGAAAATTGAATAAATGAAAATGATTAGTTAGAATAATTGAATCAAATAATTGGTGAAGGATATATCTAAGGAAAATAATGAATAATAAAATGCATGCAGTGGGAATTGTTTTAATTAATGGGTTGTAATTAAATATTTATAAATGAATGTAATGGTTTTGTTAATAGTAAATTTGAAAATCATGAAATATTCCATGTTAAAATGTATATTAGGGAAATTAGAATTATAAAATAAACAGAATTTTTGTTTTTTTTTTGTTAGGGTTATTTTTTTATGAATTATTGAGACTTTTTATTTCATAGGGGGATTATATTTATTATAAAATGGTAGTAAGGTTTTTTTAGATATTATTAGTAATAGAAGTCAGGATTCTGTGTGAAAACATATTTTGGACCCGTGTGTTGGTATTGTAATGCTGAAGTTTTGTTTTATTTGTATTTATTGTCAATAACAACAATATGTAGAATGTTGGATTCCTTAAATGAGAATAAATAATAAAAGGGTTTTTAGAGATACCATTCAGATAATGATCTCTGGAAATAAAATATTGGACATAGGTTCTGACAAAAAATTATGACAATATATCAATGATCGCATATTATCACAAATCCTTAATAGTCACTTGATACAAGATAGAGTGTTTATAAAAAAAACAAAAATGAAGGTTTCTAGAGATTCCAAAATAGAATTATTAATTACATAGCTCATAATAACAATGAAAAAAAGATATAAATGTGATAAAAAATGAAAATTGGAATATAATGATGTAGGAATAATTTTTATTGTTTCTGATCAGATAAACCATCAGGTTGACCATCATATTTCATTATTGGAGATCAGACTGATACATCTGAAGAACTAATCCATCATAATTATAGAGAGATATATAGTGTGAGAGTTATATGTTACTGGTTTTAAGTATGACTGATAATTAATCAGATGCACCATCAAATGCACTATCAAATGCACCATTGGAAGGACCGTCGATCTAATAGATATAAAATTATCAGATGATGAAAAACGAGAAACTATATCACTGTTTGATCGGATTGATAGTGCAGTTGAACAATACCATTAATTTGAAGATTTTTTTTGAAAATGTGATTCCTATTGAAGTTTCATATAATGTGTTTATAGGAAACTGATGTCTCCATAATTTTACACAATGTAGTCAAGCATTTTCCATTTTCATGAAGGATAATATGGAGAATTCAAGTTGTATTGTTTTTAATGGGTCTAGAGAAAAAGTTATGGATTATTTCTATTGGCTCAAAATTCATTGAAAAATATTTTCCATCGATCCATGGAATACAATTTTTACACTGATCCCTCAGATAAAAATTTGACACCGATCTATCAGATGCAGCAAATTGATTAGACATAATAATATTTACAGAATGTTAACTTATCATTCAATACCATTCAAGAGGGTCAATAGGACTTGATGGATGATGATTTTTCTATAATATAATTTATCTTTTATTGGTTTATAATTCAATTATAATTGTTAAAATTATATAGGATTCAAGAAGCAGCCAGACGAATTTAGATTAGTTGAAATGGTCAATGATAAAAATCAAATGAATATGAAATTTGGGATTTTCATAATTTGGTCCAGTGGGAAAATAAATTGTTTTCCCAGCAAAGTCACTTCTAGAGAACATATAAAGAGAAGTAATTAGTACATCATAATATTTAATTATTCCTATTCATAGTAAGATTATTCTATGAAATTTTTTTGATAGTTTGATATCACATCCAATGTTTTTATTCAGGGTGTTGTTGAGAATACCAGAGTATGTCCCATAAAAATATGTTCTATCACATAGAGTTTTATTAGATGGATAATTTTTGAGTTTTTAATTGAGTTTATTATGTGTTCAAGAAGGATGATCAGAGTAGTATACATTAGAAATTAGATGGAGGCCAATTAGATAATGACCTTTTTATAGAGGTTACTAGATGATGGTTGAATGAACTAACTTTTTTGAATTGAGATACCTGGATTGAAATTACATAATGTTTAGATTGATCATATTTATATTTTATAAATATCAAAAGGAATATTCATGTCTACAAACTTATTAAATTAATTTTTTATGGTCTTGAATATTGTACACAGGTGAGGTTGATCCATCTTACATGAGGAGGAAGTGATAAACTTTCTAAAGTGGACCTGAAAACAATAAAAAAGAAGCTTTCACCTTGGGTTTATAACCAATTACAATAGATTCTTGTTTCCTATGGTAAAAAATTAGATATTTAGATTGAGGATATTAAAAGGATGGTTAGGGTTATAAAAAATATAGATGTAATGTTGAGTACTAGGTTATAAAACAATGTTATTCTTTTGACTTTCTATTCTGGAATGAAGTTAGTAAATGAATATATGTTTGGGAATCTAGATAATATAGAAAGGATAAGGTCTTTATGCAAAACCTTTTAAATACCATATTATTATTTGTTTTCATATTTTTCTATATGGAAGGTGATTTTTATCTTTATATTTGAATGGATCCTAATGCTAACAAGGTTTTAGAGGATAAGAATGGTTTCTAAAGAAGAATTTAATAATGTTTCTTATTGAAGAAAAACTTGATAACAGATTAACCCCCACCGTCCCCAATGATCTCAATAATTTAGGTAATATCAATAGGAATAACATCTAGGTTCCATATAAAAGATCCATATTTGAGAATAGATAATTTTATTTCAATGAACAATATGGATTTTTCTATTTATGTGAAAAAACTATCATAATTGGAAGAATATGATGTTACCCTATCTTCTATATCTTGGAATTGAACTTAGAGACGTATTGAAAGTTATATTTTCTCCAATAAATGATGTTTTCATGATAGATGTTGTTAGAATATGTTTATAAACTAATGTAAAATCTCATAATTCCATTTTTATAGCTCTTACAAAAAATATTTATAACAATATTATAGGGTTTCCAATAGCTATGAAATATGGGATAAATTGAGTATATTCTATAATGGAAATGATAATGTGAATGAATCCTAGTTACAAATAAAGAGAATTATATTTTATTATATAAAAATGGATAATTAAAAAACCATTGATACATTCTTTACAATATAAAATGAATATGTGATAAACACTAGAGGTTTTGATAAAAAGCTATAAGATTATACTATTTTTATGAAACTAATTAGAAAAAATATTGATAATTTTTTTCTAAAGTTTAATCATTATAATATCATGAAGATTTATCAAAGGTTGAACTTAAAAAATATATTTAGGGAATATGAAATGATAAAATACCATATTTTAAAGAAAATTGCTATGAAATAAATTTTCTTCATGGCTTTGATAAATAGAAATAATAAAGAAAAAGTACATGTTGAATAATTGAGTAATTTAGAAAAATAGTAAGATTTATAATATTTCAAAACAATTAGTTCTCTCCTTTATAAAATATTTATCTTGGGGAGTTGGAATGGGGAAGGTAAAAAATTTCTCAAATGATGGAATTGTCAAGGGAAAGTACATTTTTTCAAAGATCTTCATAGGAACAAATTAAAGATAATGATTCTGAAGGAGAAGATACGAATACCAGAAACAAAAGTTGAAGAAACATAAGGAAACATTTCCTTATCTCGAGAAGAAGATAAGTCAACTAAGAAAAAAAGAATGGTTGATTACTCATATATGGATGAATTTTTCATTAAGTCGAATTCCATGATCGATTTGAAAATGGAAAAATTTAATCAACTTGTGATGAGAATTTTGATTAAGGAACAAAACACGAGTGGATTATTAAAGAAAATATTGAAGAAGCACTTGACCTGAATACTCAAATAAAGAAAGAAATTCTGATGTTAAATAAAGATTCTAATGATATCATTTATCAAAATAGTTATGGGATAATGGATGAGGAAATTAACATCAATTTTATTAGATTTTAGATAATAAAGATAGATGAGATTAAAATTTAACTAAAAATTTATGAATAAATATAATCTTTCAGTGGGATTATTAACATGATAGAATATACAGTTTTTGAAGAAATTAAGAAGAAAACATTGAAGATAGAAGAATATAATAATATGATAAATGTACTGAAAGATAGTTTGTATGGGAAGAAAGAGATTTTTTAGAAAAAAATCAATGATTTTTTAAAAACAAATTTAGATAGTAATGATATGAGAAAACATCAACAAGGAAGATGTTGTTAAATGTAGAAATTCAATATATGGTCAAAAGAAGGGTCTAGAGAAGCAAGTTGTTTCTTTTTTTAAATAATCGTAATATAAATTTAATTATACTAAATATATGTCATAACCCATCCCAATATGGGTTTTTTGTGAATCTCATATGTCACCACCAATAATCCATCGGCTAGAAACTAGTGCTGAGTAAGAATATCACTAATACGGGAGACCTTATCCTAAAGTACATTTAAATACAAACACACATCTCTATTCCCATATAATGATGGAATTTAAAAATTAGTAAACTAAAATGCATGAATAAATGTAAATATCACACCCAATATATGATAAGAATTAAATTAAAGTATATAGGGACAAATATAATCAAAACCCAAGGAGTATGAAAACAAGTGCATCCTAAATTTAAAGATAGGGATTACTATCAAGATAGAATAGGAACACATCTTAATCTTTCCAGAGTAGCTAAAAAAAGTATAGTCTAGGTCCATCTAGTAATCATTCAAAATGTCAATTTTCTACCAAAGAGATGACATTTTTGGGAAAATTCTTTGAAGGGGTGAGTATAACAACACCTGGTAGAACACACTAAATCAACAGATAATACAAAAAATGATTGAAATTCACATTTACTTTAGTATATTTCTACAACACATATAACAAAAATATCTATATATAATCAAAAAAGACACAAAGTTTCAAGGTAAAGTCACAACTGTAAATTCAACCTAGTATTTCAGATCGAAGGTTTAATAAAGAACACATATAAGATAACACATATAATGAGTCCAATAGCCTCGATGATGTCAGTCTGAGAAGTAGTTATTATTAAAATTCATCAAAGAAGTATATACTGGATGTCTGAAGAGATACGATACAAAGATAAGGATTACAAAAAAGTTCATGGGGTATACCACCTACTCAATCTGGAATAACCCACTAAGTTGGGGATAAGTACCTGTGTAGTGCTACTCATGATGATACCAATAATTCCACATAAGGAAAGAAGATGATAGAGAGTCTCACTTCGGGCAACATGGAAGGATTCCAACAACTCATACCAAAAATTCATGATGAAGGGATCTTTTTCCTATGTGTTGGAGTTGATTCCATACTACCCCTTAGGGAATGGACATGTGTAATATGCCCTTACAAAACATGTCAAAGATATAGATGAATATTGAACTATTACATCATTAAAAAAGTAAATGATATATAGTAGTGGTAAAAAAAGCCCCTTTGACCCAGGGTCCTACCCATGTAAATGGATCGGGTCATTGTCTGTGTAATAGTACAAAACATGATGCTACCCATGTACTTCTCATCATGTACCAATAAAAAAAACATCCTATATACATTACATCTAGGATGTTTCTGTGTCGGATTACACGGCTTTCCTGTGGTTATGAAATTCAAGCTGTGAATATATACACTTGAGGTACACGTTGAGCCATTGGGAAGGGTTCACACACCATGTGACATATACACATGTTGCATGATACCTATGTTTCTACCAAAACATTATCTATATCTATGAGGTCCCCACATGTTGTGTAATCCCATATTACCTGTTGTGTGTCATGATATTTTGTAGGACCACAAGTCTATTTCATGCATCTTTGACTACTCCTCTAGCCGTTGATCTAGTAACATATCTCTCTATAAAATTGAGAATCAATCCCCACTAAATAATTCCATTTTCAATCAAAAAAATTGACCCATCAATCCATTTTGAAAATTTATTTGAATGGTTTTCTTAATTTCATTCCAAAGAAGAGAAAAAATAGGTATCTACATTATCTGATCCACTTTCTATTCCATTTTATCACCTCCGTCATGACGTGTCGAGCCCGCATTTACAATATTGAATCATTTCATCTCGAAATTTATATGCAATGATGAATTTATTAGTGTATGTCAAACCAAAGACCAATAGAAGAATGCTTGAGATGAACCATGAAATAATGGATAAATTAAAAACCACAACTAAAATAAATAAACCTCATCAAATGTTTGTGTTTTCCTCGATCCATATTGAATATAAATAAAATAAAAAAAATTGATAATAATCTTACAAAACTCCCTATAAACACTTGAAAATAAACCCATCACACAAAACGATATGATATGTGGTTCAATATATTATTTGATTTATTTTATTCACTATAGGAATAGAATGTAGGGAAAGAATGTAGTTATGAAAATATCCTTACATGATTCAAATTAATCGCTAACATAGAGTAGAGCTTCACTATGATTGTTGGTGAGATCATATAATTCTATCTTGCACCGATCGTTGATCATAGATCCAGTCATCATCCACCACCAAAATATATTACCATTCTCTCAAATGGATCCTAGGTTATTTTTATTCTTATATAGATAACACTATAAATTTTCTATAAACATTTATTTAAACGATAACTTTAGGTTAATATGTTAATAGTTAAATAAAATAATTATATTTATAAAATTTATTTATTTTATGCCCATAATGAATTTTTAAAACAAATACTCGTTCTGATAATGTTTATTTCATTCTTACTGTAAAACCCACATTTTGAATTCAACGGTTCCCTCACATTTTTAATATTTTCTCCCATTATATTTTCTTACACATTTTCTATAAAACTATATTTGTTTTCCGTTAAATATATTTAATATATTTAAATCATTTATCTGAAGAACATGAGGCCTTAGAATCCCACACTGACTCAAAACCTAGGCTTAAAAATAATACATACAATATCTATGAATAATTCATGGGAAATCCGAGTCATTAAATTGTCTCTTATTTAGGGATTTACATATCAAAAATCCAAAACAAGGGCTATAAAAATTGATCTTGGTACTGAGAATGCATACGAGCCTCCCACTCCCAAGTTCTCCCTTGGAGATTCCAATGATTCCACCAAAAATGCCCTAGTAGAATCACTCTCCCACAAAGGATTATCTCCTACTGATCCTAGATTTATACAGAGTATTCTGAAAAGGTATATACATCCTTGATGTCTATCTCTCCATCATCGATAACATGTGATGGGTCATGCACATGCATCCTTGACTACAAGACAAGGAAGAAATCATCTACCTGGAATAATTATGGTGGTATATCTATGCAGTATTCCACCTCACAAACGATATAAAATATCTGGAAATATCCAATGAATCTTGAAGAAAGATTACCACCCCATCCAAACCACCACTATCCATTATATGAGAAACCCATAGAAACACATGGTTTCCCTTTCTGAACTCGAAGGGTCTATTTTTTGTATACATAAGACTAATGATGGATCTGTATAGTCCTCATCTACTCTAGAATGAGTTTCTCCATGTCGATAGTAGGTCACACCAACTCTGGAACCATGAGTGCTGACTGTCTTGGGTCATTTCAACAATGTGGTAACCTATAGGGCTACCTATATAAGGCCTTGAATTTTTCTATACCAATAGTGTAATGGTATCTATTTTTATAAAAACTCTGTCATTTTTAGTGATCTCTCTAAATATGGCCAAGGTCCAACATGAAATCTCACATTTTGTACTCCAGAACCTAAATGGTCCGCTTTTCCTGGATATCTATCTGGGGATGAAACGTTGTCCTAAAGAATAACTCATTCCCAAACACCTCCTACAATTCCTTCCATAATTTAGACTTAAACATTGATTCCTAGACATAAATGAACACTGATGGAACCCCATGGAGTTCAACTATCTCTTTCATACATAGGTGTCCTAATCCATCTACTGAACTCTTCTCTTTGATAGATTATAAGTGGGATGGCTTGGTGAGTCATTCTAGGATCTACCAAGTAGAATCATGTCCCATAGACATTTGTGGTAATCCCTTTATAGTATCCATAGATATCCCGTCCCACTTATATTCAATAACCTTAAGTGGTTGAGTTAAACCTACAGAAACATTGTTCTCAACCTTCACTTTTTGAAAAATAAGGAATATAGTGACAAACTCTAGAACTCCACTTCTTCATCCCTAGCCATGAAAACTGATGTCAAAGGTCATGGTTCATCTTTTACACACCTAGAAATACAAAAAAAAAGAGATGTATGAAACTCTCTTAGAACATCTTCCCGTAAAGTCATTGGTACCATTGTGCATCCATTGAAAGGAATGACATGATCTTTACCTTCATAAAATCCATCAGGAGCATAGCTATTGGATAACTAATTGCGTAGGGTCTCAAAGTTAGTATCCCTAGCCTGTACCTCCCTAAATTGATGTTAAAGAAGAATGGTAAAACACATCTACTAGAGGTAAGAAGATTTATCACAATCCATAAAGTATAACTACAATGAGGATAACTACTATGAAACCTCATTCAAAAACCACGAACAAGATCATTTTTTGTAAGAAAATTATACAATATTCTCCATCGTATGAGTATTGAAAATTTGAAAGTTATAATCCTAGAGGAACTCTAGAAATCACATATGTCTCATGTTAATGTCCATATGATATAAGTTATATTTGAGATTATTTTGATAAAAATAAATGATAAATACCTTACCCATCAAGTAGTGTCACCCAAAGTGTTTTGCAAAGAATACCGCATCAATCTCAAGATCATGGGTTGCATAATTTTGATAATTTAGACTCAAGTGATGTGAACCATAGGAAATCACCACCATCCTCTACATCATAATACAACCAATCCCGGTTCTTGATGCATCACATAACAATACATACTTGACACCCTACTCAGGAAATATCAAGATGCGAGTTCTCATAAATAACTAAATCAACTCCAGAAAACAGATTTAGAAACTCTTTACCCAAATGAATCGATTCTAATTTTATGTGAATCCTTTTATTAGTTTTGATACCTTTTATAAATCAGGCATGAATCTGCAATAATATCTTTCCAACCCAACATATGTTTTATAACTCTACCAAGCTCTTGGGTGGCTCCCAAGCTAACATTTCCTCGACCAAGTTCGGGTCCACTACCACTACATATAATAAGATAATGCCTCCTTGAAATCAGACATCATAAATCTAGAACTGGCACTTTGATAGATTCCTGTAAAGATGGTGCTCTCTATGTACATCTAGAACCATCCATAAGTGTATTACGTTCTCTAAATCAGATACCATGTACACAAGGATATCATCGATAAAGACCAACATAAAATAGTGTATGAAAATCTGAATTATCTAGTTCTAGAGTCCCATAAACAATGATGGGGTCTCATCATGAAAAATGGAATCACAATGTACTCATAGTGACCATAACGACATCTAATTTTCGTCTTCAGCGTATCAATATAATGTACCCGCATTTCTTGATAGCTCGATCAATGTTCAATGTTGGGAGACCATCATGTACCTATCAATTTATTGAAGAGGTCAGTAGTCCTTGGTACTGGACACTAATTCATCACTATCACCTATTTCAAGTTCTAGTAATCCACACATAACCTAAATATCTCATCCTATTTCTTAGAAAACTATATTAGGGATACATATGGTGAATAATTGGGTATAAGAAGGTCCTTTATATTTCATTCCTCAAACCACAACCTTATCTCATGAATCTCTACATGATACATATGATATGTTGGCACATATATCGATGTCTTCTCATGGTGTTGATCAATATAGAAAATCTATCTCTCAGCTGAGAGGTAAGCCTGGAACATCATCATGGAAGACATCCTCATACTCTTCCACAAGTTTAGAGAACTAATAACTTATAATATCCACTCCACCAAGGGTCATGCTATAGAATTGATGAGTAATCAAATGAACCCTCATATTCATGAGTCTAGCCTGCAATGCCTGTGTCTTCTTCTCACCCATAAAGGAAAACATATCCCCATAACTACGGAAAAAGAGCTTCATCCATCTGAAATAGTAAACTTGTGCATGATGTATGGATAACCAGTCATTAGATACATTGAAGTCATAAGGCCTCATTTTTTATTCAATGAGATCACAATAGATAATCCTTCTTCCAAGAGACAATACAAACTTTCAACACAAGTGTGTGATCGTTGTGTCTTCTTCATTGGGTGTCTCTAAAAACAAGGTTTGAGCTAAGGGATCATCCAAAATATCTATGTCTATAACCTGATATTTTTCAATAAAGGAATGACTAGTAATGTTTCCTATTAGTACTATAAATATGTTATAAAAGACATAGATTGTAACTCATTTTAATTAAAAAGATGTTGAATCATAAACATCGACCCCTTGCAGCTTCCCCAGTCCTATCCTACAGCTCCATGGGCATGGAGTTTACCACATTGGGGTCATGATGGGAAGAAGTCAAAGATTTTACCTCATCCATATTCTCTACCAACTCATCTGCCATATCCTCCACCCCATAAATTTTTCTTACCCATTTTCTACCTCTACCTCGATGGCACATCCATTATCTCCCTATCAGCCATACAGTGGATGTGGCAATGCCATTAAATATGTAACCTACAATTGGATGAGTAACATATCCTCTCTCGTGGACAAATGGACCCATATTATGATGAATGAATCATAGAACTTCTTAAATGTCTCACATATCCAGGTCCTTGAGTCTGACGTCAGCTCCCTATTATCAATGTATCTGTTCATGTGGACCCATGACCGAAAACCACTATCTAAATCATCTCAGCGTGGAAAATTTCAAAACAAATTCTCTTTTTTACACCCTATAAAAGTTGTGAATACATTTTTGTATAACACTAGCTTAGATGTCTCTTTGTTGTCCTCTCTTGAATGTTTGAGCTTAGAAGAACTAATACGAAATCTTATCTGTTATGTACCTAGAGTGGTTGGAGAACCTCGATGAATATTCTTCTATGATCATGCTTCCCTTACAGAGTTGCATATGCTTTTGGATATTTATAACCATCAGTGATCCTAGATCCAAATATTCTCTAAAATAGTTATAAAAATTTTACCATGATAGATTCTCCATGTTGTAAGACTAGGTCACCAAAACCCTCCATCATCATGCTAAGCCATAAAAAAGTCTTGCCACCTTGACCACCATCTAATCTACTATTGACCTGACCATATGGAAAAATCATGTCACCACCTCATGATAGTCCTCAAACACCGATGGGTTGGACTGACCTTAAAACCTAATGAGTCTTTATCACTGAAAACTAGGATGTTTGCTCAGCATGTACACCTCATATACTCATGTTGTGGGTACCATATGCTTCTTTATAGGTGGTGGTATAGCTGGTGCACCACCTGATGGTAGAACCTCTGGGAGTGGTCCCTATATCAATGCCTCAAACTTTATGGGATCTTACTCATGATCTTGATGATAAATCCTTTCTATCTCACAACCCGGAGGCATCCTAAAAGTAAATAAGTTGTACCATAATTAATGATTATATCTAGAGAGATAACCCTAGAAGGAAATGGAATCCAAAACCACTATTCTATGATGCTTGTATCATTGTTTTCCCTTTAACCAATTTTCTCATGTATTGAATCTAAAGGCAGGTGATCAAAGTAATAATGTAAGGATATGTCATCTACCACAAAAACAATGGATTCCATGGTCTGAGAGCCAAACCTGAAACACTTAACCATTTTTCACAAACCAATATCACGTACTCAGGTCTAATGGTATAACTAAATGGTCTAATAAAACTCTATCAGGACCTTTCCCAATATGGCATATTCCATAAATCCCTAATCCCACATCTAATAAGATAGTGGCTAGTGAATAGTGTTGAGTGGGAATATCACTAAAATAGAAGGCCTTAGCCCAATGTATATATACACAAACACACATCTCCAATACCAAATAGTGAAAAAATTTCTAAAACAACTGAACTCGCATGAATGCATAATCTAAATCCCACAACTAGAGTGTGATAGAATGTAAAGGGAAGAGACTAGGGATAAATAAAATTCCAAAACAAGGATTATGTATGTAATTAAAACATGAAAGTAATGATAGGGGATACATTTAGGATACCGAAGGAACACAAATCGGTCTTACTATTCTCACGAAGCACTGACTAGACCTTTTCCATCATGGACTATGTCAAAAGGCTGGATTTCTACATAATAAATGACACATGTGGTAAACTCCAATTCATGGGTGAGTATAATAATACTGATTTGGAAATCTCAAAATTGCAATTCTTAAAATAATGGAATAAAAGACATATCTACATAGGTTTAAGTCAATATAACATATAACAACATTTTATATTTATAATCATCAAAGACACAGAGTCTCAAGGTAACGTCACAACATTAATGAAATACTATGATTCTAGATGAAAGGATCCCAAAATATCTCTTTTAGGAGAACACACTCCACATGTCAGATATCACTGATGATATCCATCTGAGAGGAACTACTCATCGGGTCTCATCATATAAGTATAGGTTGGAAGTCTAAATAGATACAATACATTGATGAGGATCACACCAAATGTAATTTGATATAAAAACAGATCAATCTGGAATAACCTACTTTGTATAGGATCAACACCTATATAGTGTTGGTCATGACAATATTAAGAACTCTAATAAGGGATATAAAATCATAGAGGATCTCACTCCAAGCCTCACAGATGGATTCCAACCTCACTATGCATGAAGTCCTACTGAATCGATCATTTTCTTTTGGGTAGAATGTGATTCAATACTGACCCTATAGGGATGGATATGTGGAGTGGGCCCAAACTAAAATTATTGAAGATACATAGGGATATGGATCTATGTAAACATTAATGGAGTGGATGTCATGTAGTAGGGTTTCATGAAGTGTCCCATTTGACCTCATGTCATAATAGTGTAAAAAGATCATGTCTTCATCTTTGTAACTATAATTTGTATTGTACTGATTGTGTAATTCTAACCATGTACCAATATACCAATTATCATGTGTAAATGACAGCCTTTCCGAGTATGTGTTGGCTTACACAGCCTGACTGAAGCTATGTACATCATTCTATACCTGTTTACCCTCTGAGGTCCATGCCAAGCCATCAGGAAGGGGTAAAAGAACATGTGACATGGTCACAATCCATGTGATACTTATCTTTCATTTGAAACTATAGATACCGCTTATGGGGAGCCAAATGTCATGTAATAAGGGAATACACAATATGTGTTAATGTATTTTCCATAATCCAAGGGTTGTTTCAAGCATCTTCTGTCTCTCTTAAATCCCTTAATTAGTAAATTTTTCTCACCCTAAAATTGATAACTGATTCTTGACAAGACATTCCATCTCGATCAATAATATCCAGCCCAATTTTTTTCCTCGAAATGTCCTTCAAATGGAATTCTTCATTTCATAATGATGATGAAAAAAACCAGGTATCTATACTGCTTGATCCTCTACCATTTATTTTTTTTGCAACACATTCATGTCATGTTGAGGCCAATACTACAATATCAAATCATTGTGCTACGTAATGGGTGTGCGACAATTGATTCCTTAGTGTATGTCGAACCACAGTCCAAACCAATAACACCCATTATGAAAAATAATATGAGAGAAATTCACTACCACAAACATGAGGAATGAAACTTCTCCAATTTTCATGTTGGCATTGATCATTATATGTTTAAATGAGATGAAAATAATCAATAAAAAAACTCCCAATAAAAACCCACAAAAAAACCCATTCCAAAAAATGACTGATTCACGTACCAATTTTTGGTTGATTAATTATTATTCTTAATAATAAGAGAAAATGGTGAAATAATCCAATAAAAAAATATCCTACAATGATTTAGATTGATATTTGATGAAGATATAAGTTGCACCATGATTGTTGATGAGATCCTATGATTATTTCTCACACTGGTTGTCGATCTTCCATCTGATCATCCTCCTCCAATAGAACCCTTTTCCATTCTCTCCAACATATCTATAATAATTTTCAGGGTTCTGAGGCTAACCAAGTAGATTTCTTATAAGCATGTATTTTATGAAAAATATTGGTCACTGCGTCAAATGTTAAATAAAATAATTTTATTTATTTTACACCCACGATGAATGTTTCACTAGCTCCATGCACCGACAAAGTTTACATCATGCCTGGAGTAAAACCCAAGTTATTAACTCAACTGTGCTCCCATATTTTGGATTGGGTCCCCCATATAGATTTTATTCTACCTCAAGAAAATAGATCCCATGTTCCATTTAGTATATTCAAGAAATTTAAATCCATTATAATGGGCACACCAGCCCTTGTAAACACACTCTATTAATGACCGACATAAAAAATAATCCATAAAATATTCAAAAATAAAGAATTGAAAATTTGTGTCATTAAGCAATATATGTATGAAATGAATTATTTTTAAGAAATAATAATCCCTAGAGAAAGATTTAAATTTTAAGGGAAATTATATAACTGAGACAAGTGATCCACAATTTATAAATAAAAAATAGCAACAAAATAATGAGATGTTTAATTATAATTCTGAAAATTCATGATGTAATATTCACTATTGGTGTTGTAGAATTTTTAGATAGAGTGCTTATTTAATTTGGTACAACATATATCTACCAGAAAGAAATTTGAATCTAAGGGGAGTTATGATGAGAAAATAAGATCAAATTATACAAATAAATTTTTGGAATCAGAAAAGAAAATTCAGAATATGGAGAGTGTTGAAGCCTAAAAAAATATAAATGAAAATGTAAAGAAAGATGAAATATTTATGAAATTCTAGAAAAGTAAAAATGTTAAAAATTAAATGAAATAAAACTTATTTTTTTGGATAGATCAATATTCCATGGATAAAAACAAATAAAAATCACCTATATCAATTGAGGAAAATAGAATGAAAAATTTCTCAAATGATGTGAATTTTTTTGATAAAAATACATCAATGGACTATGGTTTAATGATTTAGAAAAGGTAAAGGATATGTGGCCTGGATAGGAATGTTACAAAAAGTTGTATGACTATTATTTCATCCTAAGAAGAAATGATGAAAAATACATTTCAAACTCATCTTAAAAAACATGTTATGAATGTTGATGAACATTTTACAGCTTCATCTGATGATTCTATAAATAGGAAGAAATATATTACTAAAATTGAAAAGGCTAAATGGAAGGAAGGAAACATATACATTGAAAATTCATTGAAAATAATGAAATAGAAAAATTGAGAGCATATTCTCAGTCCGACTGATACCTCTAAGAAAATATCAACGTTCCTCCTTAATACCAACTTTTTATATATATATTTTTACTAATTTACACGGAATTGATTGAGTTGAAGTAAAGATGTTGGGTAAGTGTGATTGATGTTTTACTATAAGAATAATGTCCATATTAGAACTTATCAGCCATGATGAGATATTTTAGGCTACCCTTGAGGTGTATAATGTCTGAAGTTAAGGTTCATATCTCTTAATTTTCTTGTAAAAAATATTAAAAGGTTAAAAAAGAAGAGATTTTGGGAAGAGTTTTGTTTATACATTTGATAATTTCTGATATGTTTTTTTATATGGGTGATGTATATTTTTATCTTAACTAATTTTTATCATATTACCCAAATTATGAAAATATTTAAAGAAGTATAAAAATTTATTACATAGAATGTTATGTTTGGGAAAACATTGATCATATCTATTATAAACTTTTTTTCTATATTAGGTTCTCCCACCTAGACATAGATAAATTTAGTTAAAGGCTATTTATTATGAAACTCACATGATACGATTATTATCATAATAAAAATTTCAATACTCAAGAGTGGATCCATTGAATATTATTATAAATTAGTGTGAGAAGAAAAATATGGGATTAAGAAAAGAACAACAGTTTATGAGAAATATGAGTATAAATTTTGGGTTTGTATATTTTTTAGGGTATTGTGTGTGTATAAACAACAGACCCAAAAGGGGAGATGATATGGATCAATTTGTTTTTGGTTTTTTTTCAATATTATCAATTTGAAGAATTTTGGATCTTATAAATGAAAAGAAATGGTAAAATGGTTTTTGGAAACCCATCTGAACATAGATTTTTTTATACATATGATTAAACATAGGTTCCAAAAAAATCACGACACTTTGTTAATTTTTCAATGATACTGAATAATGAAAGTCTCATGATAAAATATAGAGTGTGTAAAACAAAATAGAAATTAATTTTTACCATGTTTTCAAAAATGATATGTTTTAGTCACATCTCATTGGACCAAGGAGAATCAGATACAGAAGTTCACTAAAATTCAAAAATGGTTATATGATAAAGCTCGAAGTATTTTCATGGTTACTAATCATATCGAACATAGAGCTCACCACCATATTGACAATCAGATTGACATATTTTGGATTAGACCAATTCATTTAATAAAGAAATACATTAGACATCTCTAGAGATGAAGAGAGTGAGAAATTGATGTCTATAGTTTTAATTTTGACCAATAAGGAAACTTATGCACCCTTAGATGCACCACCAGATGATCCATTGGTATTATAGAGGTAGAATTCTCTGATGGTGAAGATTGAGAAACTATGTGGTTGTTTGGTTAGATTAAAAAATTATTCCAATATCGTTACTGTATTGATAATTTTTTTTAAATTGAAGACATGTGGATGTTGATGATACATTTTTTATAGGAAAATAATAATTATGAAGTTACAAAAATGTATTCAACCATTTTCAATTGTATTGAAGAATCTAAGTGATATTTATAGTTTTTTTCTTAAGAGAAAAAGATTTGAATTCCTTAAATTAGGAAAAGACTCATAAAAAAATGATTTGACACTGATATATTGGATGAATTTTTAACACCAATCCATCGGGTGAACATTTAACAGCGATCAATCCTATGTATAAAATACATTCATATCTCTTATGTTTACATAATGGGAACCGATGATTGATTATGCATGAAATGGGTCTAGAGGAAATGATATATTGTGATTTTTCAAGATTACCAGATCATGAATGATTTTTTAGAATTGAAGAGGAATTAATAAGATTCTAGATGTTTAGAACAGTCATTATAATAATTGATAAGAGTTGAAATAGTCAAATATTAAGCTTAATTGACCGTAAAATTTGGGATTTTTGAGTTTATGTGAGTAGAAAAAGAAACAAGGTTCATTCTAAATTCACTTATAGAGAACCTATAATTTGAGGTATCCAACACATAATACTATGAAACTACTAAAGTTTGTTGTACTCTAATGCTATGCCGTTTCTATAAATGTTTGAGATCCCAATAAATGTTTTCTTTTATGTTGAATTTGATTATAATGGACTGAGCCCCGAAAGAAGAAGTTCCATCAAATTAATTTCCACAGAAAAAAATTTTATTTCATAGAGGTGCTTTGAGTTACCAATTCACTTTAAAATCAGTTGATGTAGGATGAGAATAGGGTAAGACTTGGAAAATTGGACTGATGCAAATCAAATGGAGACCATTTGAAATAAGTAACCAGATAAAGGTCGAACAGACTGAATTTTGATATTTATGTTTTCTGGATAGAAATTATGGAATATTGAGATTGTGAAAATTGATATTTTAAAAAGATAGGATAAAATTTAAACTAAAAAAATAAATAAAATAATTCTTGAAGACCTTGGAGATTACAGATAGGTGATGTCTATCCAGTATACATGTGGTGGAGGTGATGAACATTCTGAAGTGAATCAAAAAAGAATAAGAAGGAAGCTTGTAACTAGGGGTTCAACAAGTTGACGAAGATGGATGTTTTTTTGGGATTATAACTAGATTAAAATAATTGGGATATTAATATGATAGTTTGGGTGTATAATATATTATATAAGTAAAGTTGACGGAGGTGTTATAAGACCTCAAGATTTTTTAAAATTCGTTTTTATTCAAATTGATTTGACATTTTCCATATTTTGTGTGACAAGAAACACTGATTTTGGACTGAATTCCATGTAGAAATGAGTTATATTTGTTTTATAATAAATATTTTTTTTGACATGTGTTACATACAACACAGAGTTTAGCTTGTGTGACATGAAACACCGAGCATAAAGGAAGCATTTTCGAAGATTAAGCATTTATTTTTAAATATTATTTTTATAACATAACTATTAGAATATAGGGTATGAAAAGGATTTAAAAAATTATTAAATTAGATTTTACACATGTATATATGATGATTTATTTGGTGGCCAATTATTAATAAATGAAATTCAAACATATTTTTATAGAAAATGAACCATTTTCGAAAAAAAATTATGAAAAAAATGTGGTCTTCCTTAATAAAATAAAATAACTATAATTTTTGAGAATTAGTTTAACGAATTTAATATAGTATATATACTAAGTAAACTATTTTTCATCCATATATTTGTTTTATAGACAATATATATGAATAAATCTAATTTTACACTGAAAAATATATTTTTTCTAAAAAGTAGTTTTCCCCCCTTTTATGGAGCACTTATGTTAAATATAAATATTTCTACTTATATGTAAAGGATTTGATAAAACAAATTAAAATTTTAAACCATAATACCTAAATTTATTAGGGTGAATTTGAGTATTTTTTCGAAAAAATTTCATTCATTGATGTATAATGAAAATTAATGAATTTTAATTGAAATAAAGATTTTTATTTAATTTATATATTAATTTAAATAATATTTTAAATTTGGATTGACGTTATATTAGTCCAATTATATTATAATAATTACAATTTAAGTAATTATTATTAATTTTATATTGAATTTTTATATAAAAACATTATAAACTTTTGAATATTTTCTCTTTAAAAACTTGCATTCTCATCACGTCTATTGGAATAATATTAAATTGAATTTTGAAACATCTATGAAATGTATATTAAAAAATCGTTTGAATATTTTTTATTGGAATAATTTATTTTATCTAATAGTATCAACTTAATATTTGGCCAAAATGAATAGTGATTTCATCTAAAATTAATATCCACAGTTAAGGTAAAATGTGTTTACCAGGGTCAAAGAAAAAAGAGATGTGTAAAATTAACCTATAAACTTTTATAAAAACTATTTGATGGATATATTTAGAAACAAAACATATAATGTTCTATAATGGTCTATTTTGGACCCTTTTCAGATATGAAAATTGTAAAATCACTTAATACATTTCAAAAATACATAGTGTGTCATCTTCGCCACTTTTAAAATGCCACCCCTCTAGAGCCTTATTTAACCAATGTAAACTATTTTATTGGAAAAATACCAAAACAAATAACTTACCAACTTACCTAAATTTATATTATAAGCCTTAGGATTGGTATAAATCCAACTTAAGAAGGATTTAGTGAAAACATAAGTACAATAACTGAAAAGGGTACCTTTTTCAACGATTAGATATATTTTATTTCTTTCTCCAACTTCATGAATTATTTGTATACCATTATTATATAATGATCTCAGTATCTTAAATATAATGATATTTTTTATGTTATTTATTGACCTACAACATTCTTAACTACGATAAAATGGGATACAAAATCACTATTTGTGTGAAAGATGGACTACCACATCGCGAACCGATATGATTTGTTTTTTCATTACCACATCTCAAGGCAGAAAATAACGATGTATTTATTGTTTATATAGTCATATTTACAAAATTTACTATTTTAATATTATTCTAGATTTATTATATCACACATACCCTTATGCTCTCCATTTTCGTGGAATATGATAACGTCATTCGTGTGTATGGCGGACTACAACCTCACGAAGTAACGTGATTTATTCATGAATTATATGTATTGTATTAATGAAGGTTTTAATAAGAACTGGTTATATATAATAAATAAAAATTATTCAATAATGATACTATTTATTATTTACTATTCATTAATTGAAACCAATATAAAAATTATAAAACAACATTATGGTGTACGTACGACATACTGTCTCAATGAATAGTATATTTCATTCCAAATCAGTAAATATTATGTATTAATATAAATAAATATATACGTAATATAAATTATTTTATATTATGGGTATAATTCTAGATATTATGAATCATTGATCAAAGTAAGAGGAAAAAAATAATAATAAATCCAATCATATTCAAAAAACCAAGCTGTTGTTACCCGAAACGTAAGACATAAAAGAAATTATTAATAAACATGTAACAAAATGTCATAATAATATCATATATGATTTTAAATATATGTACATATTATTCATTAATATATTTTTAATAAAAAAATATTTATTATACCAGAGTTATGAATGAGTACTATAGAATTCCAGACTTCAAGGGATTTCGATCTAACTTTTACTACCCTAAGACATGTAAAATATTCATGGCCTATTTATTTCATGTGTTTTATAAATTTAAAAGGAAAGTATATTATTATTATTATCCAAAAAACTATTGGGGTTTACAAATCTATTTTGGGATCTCTCATTCATGGGTTTCAGTGTTCAAAATTTATCGAGGCGGAAATGATTTTTTGTATCAATTTACCTTCTTTGAGACATATGTTAGGGTATGCACCAATATTATTTTAGAAGAAGTATATATAACCCATTTAACATGTAATTCATTGAATTTATTTATTATCATGATATTTTATGTTTCATTTAATTTTATTGCATCATTGTTCTTATATTTTAAACAAACTAATGTGTCAACAATTTTATGTTACAATCTAATTATTTATCTGGATTGTTTATAATTACACTTAAAATGATGAAACATTATGATATATCTATCAATAAACCCATGAATGCTATTATATTATGGTTATTTTTTGAAAATTAATGCTTTCACATCATTTTTCGGTCATTATGTACTTAGTTTTTTAAAAAGAATGTTTTAAAAAATATTATTTTCATTCAAAAATACGTATTTTCCAAAAGCATTTTTCCAAATAAGTTTTAAAAATGTTTTATTATTATTCTGTTATTTTTTAATGAATATTTTAACCTTTTATTTTTTTTAAAAAATAATGGAATCTTCATATCATTTTATAAAATAATTCTTGTTGTAATTTACTAAAAATGTGAAAAAATAATTTTTTTTACATTCTCTACATTAATTATATTACCCACTTTCATGAACACACACAAATTTCAATCATAAATTAATATTTTTCAATGTTCTTTTTATATAAACATATTTCCTGAATATTTGTGATTTTTTTAGATAATAAATAAATAATTTCAAAGTGAAAATGATTTTAAAAGTGTTTTATGGTTTAATAATGAATTGTTCAAATCAAAAAAGAAAATATTCCTAAAGAAATTTTTTAAATTATTTTTAAATGATAAATTTTTATGTTTTAAAGGTTAATTTAAAATAAATTTATTATCAAAATGTTTTAATTTTTTACAATTTATTTTCAATGAAATGTTATATTCCATAAAAATGTTTTAAATGATCTTTAAAAATTATTTTTCTATCAATGATGTTATCTATTGGGGTTACATATGCCATAATAGGGATATGATTTAAGGATACCATTAATATCCTTTATCATAATGGTTTTTGATTAGTTGGAATGATGTTTATGAAACCCATTTGTCTTCCCCCAATTATACCAATGAAGACATACTTATGAAAACCACTTCCTTTTCATGGGTTACTATATAATAAAATTATTATAAAACATATATCTATTCCACTGGTTATAATTTGATGAAACTTTTATTGTACCCATTTCATTCCATGGTGATATAATGAATATTTATGATCATGAGGATGACATAAATATGATTTACATTATTTGACATGTTGGACCTATATCTCCCTCTAATACCCTAGGGAAAATATTATATTTCATAATATAGATTGGAATGGAATGGGGAGTGAACCCCGTTCAAAAATGCTCGGCTTTAATGGTGAGTGAACCGAGTTTATTAACATGAGACTAGAATGGTGAGTGCATTTGGATTAGTAAGATTTGGTTAGAATGTGATTGAACCTTGTTTAGTAAGATAGTACTGGAATGAGGAGTGAATATAGGGCCCCAGCCTTAAACATTACTTATTTGTGAGTTTAGTCCAGAATTCACACTAAGGATATTTTTAGGTGTATAATTTTTATAAAAGTAGGCCATAAAAATTACATAATATACCTAGACTTCACTTGTGGACAATTACACTTAGTATCAACATTTTCCACAAAATGAAACCCTTTTAACAATACATGAATTTTTTTGTTACTAAAAATATTATTGTCTTCTTACCTTCTCTTACCCATACTTATACCCTATGGAAAAAATTTCAAAAACATGGGATGAGCATAATAATCTCATTAAGGTATATAAAATAAGGAATAAAACCGCTAGTCCATGAATATTTAAAACTAATGAAAACATTTTTAAAAATCATACTTCTCACCTATAAAACCTAAAATATTTAGCTTACATCGTGTAGTCATAAGATTCCTAAAAACATCATAGAAATCCTGAAACATAAAGGTTATTTGTGGAATCTATATCATACTTACATTGTATCTTTTGCAGATATATAGGGAGTAACCATCAGGGTTACATTTAGAATAACCATCACAGTATTTTCCTTAAATCTCTTAGGAGATACGTTAAGACATACATCAATCACATTACCCAAAATAAATTGAGATCTATCATGGGATCACCCACCCCCAATTTATTACAGAACCACCTATATACATAAACAATGCCCAAAAACCATAACATAATCATAACACATAGAGGAGTATAAAGGGAAAATAACATTTCTACATTTCAATCAGAATTGATCAATTAATTATATTGACATAATTAATCCTTTATCAACACCATTTTAAATACTAAAATACATAATAGGGTATATGATATTTATTATTCTATTAAAAACATTAAAACTTGTAGAGGAATCCAAATATCTGTTGGAATGGCCTGAAGGCCTTCATATTTTTTTATTATATTTGATAATACACCTTTCATGGGGTGAGGTGGAACCCTTATAAGGCTCAAAGGCTTAGAGACAACTACATGACTCGTAGGTCTTAGAGGGAATCACCCAGGCAAGACAACTTGGAATTGCTTCTCCCCAGCAGATGTCATGATTTCGGCACTCCACATTCACAGGGTTGGTTGGCTAGCTATCCTTTGAAAAGATTCACATGCCCGATACCGATGGCAATTCCATGTCCTCTCATTATTCTAATTTTGGTTAGCTATGCTATATTGAATGTCCCTGCCCTGAATCCTCATCTATAGCCTTTTCCCTTGTAGTCAGACACATACATCTGCATTTCATGAGGCCCGATGGACTTGGGGTGGCCCTAATGCCTTATGGTTACCCGAAGGCCTTGACAATCAACTCTCCAGAAGGCCTTGGGTGAACCGAAATCCTTACAGGACCCGAAAACCAAACTGGTGGCCCAATAGCCTAGATGAATGAATAGTATCGGCTGCTGCAATACCGAAGAATGCCTCCTACAGTGCTTTCTACAGTACCTACTCTTGTACTACTATAGTACTACTATACTAACCTAGAAATACTCCTCCACCTAGATTTGATCTCGCGTCTCTTGGATTCCCCTACCGAGTCCTCCCCAACCGAGATGAGGCTCATGTGAAAAACATGTTGTTGGGGTAAAGAGGTATTGTGGTGGCCTCCCCACCTACCTTCGTCACATCCCCAGCGAGGCCCAAGGTGGCCAACCCTTGGGCTTATGCTAGTTCTCAACGGGGTAGAGGGGCCCATGAGAGGTTTTTTAGCATATATTCCATGTTTCCTTGCAAGGACTCATACCCGAAACCTTGGGGTCATGACGCCACTGCCTTTAACCAAATCAACCATGCCCCCAGGCATAAGGGAATCCAAATATAAAATAATTCTCATAGAGGATGAAAGGTCATTGTCACTACGTATGTTAAAAAGAATCTTTCATTTTGTCATTTAGTAAAATGCATCATAGAGAATGATTCCTTTTGGAAACCATTGAAAGAAAGTAAAAGTAAAAGAGTTTGATTATATATCATATAAAAAAAAGTCATGTATAAATCAATATATTCCCCAATAAAGGGATATTGAGACAATGTACCTTAAAAATATCATATCCTTAGATTAAGTCTAAATCGATGACATAATTATGTGTGAAAAATATAAAAACACCCAATATAAGTGGATATTTTTGTAATCAAATTAGTGTTCATTAACACATATTATTGAAAAAAAACCAATGACATGGATATTTAACTCAATGAATGGAAATTGAGTGAAGATATCCCTTACCTTGACTCTAAGTCATCACGTAACAGCTAATTTCGTCAGTCATTTGGTCGATATTTGGTATTGATTCAAAAATGAACTTGTTTGGATGTAAATTTTCCATGGGTTCAAAATTCTTTCATATCCAAAATATTATTCATGCGTTAAATGTCATGTATATACATTATATATATATTTATAATAGTCCATAATATTTTGAGATATGAAATCAAATGCAACAGTCATGGAGACGGTAGGTCGTACGTACGAATTAAACGCTACATTCATTTCATAGTCATATTAAAGGAATGTAAAATAAATGATAAATATGTATATTATAATTCTAGTATAATATATATTTTATATATGTTACATAATTTAATTAACACTATCATTAATACATTCCATGTATGGAATGAACGAGTCATATCATTTTGAGAGGGCGGTAGTCCACACATCTACAAATAAAATTGTAGTATTTACACATTATTAAAAGAATAAAGGTATATTGTAAATAAAAATAATAGAATCATAGAGAAAATATAAATAAAATATATATAATATATAAATATATAATTATCATAACATCCACCATGAGAGGTGGTAGGATAAAATTAAACAATCATCATTTCGTGAGGCAGTAGTTCACCGTACAGAGAAACAATATATTATATATCCATTAGATGGAGGTGTGTCTATGTGTAGGTAGAAAACTTAACATAAAACATACTAGTATATTGGGGATACTAGTTTTGTTATAAAATAATGTAAAAAATTTATGTTAGGGGGTTGGAGAAGGAAATTAAATGAAAGGTTCTTTCGAGAATACTTTACCTCTAAATCGGGTAACTCCTATTGATCTGAGCAAAATGGCTTCCCTGATTATCCTTCTTCCATAGGTAAGGATTCTAGGAGTAAGTGAGGGAATTTGGGAGATTATGTTATCATAATTTTGGGGTTAAAAGGTATTTATATGTTTCAGTATGTGGATAGAGCTAGTGGCGTTTTATATGAGGGAGGAGGGGGCACTTTTGGAAAGCCTTGAAATATTATCTTATTACAAATTGATTTTTAAATTATAATATCTCCAAAGTGATATATTTCAAGTATAATATGATTATGAGTATAAATAATCTCAATTAATTGGTTTTAGACATGTTTAGGTTACAAATTTAACATTATATTTTAGATTTAACCCCTAGTTAAATAAATTTACCCTTACCATGTCTTCTTGTACTTTTACACTATATAGTTAATATAGTAACAATATATTGACAAGAGAACCTCAAGTGGATAATTAATGAAATTTGTAACATTATATAAGTTAGTTAGACTAATATTATATTTTTTTATGAATATTATATCATTTAATAAAATAGTATTTTTATTAGAAACACAGTTATGTCAATTTTGACACAATTTAGTAATTGATTTTTTTTAGTCATAGAAACACGATTCATTCAAAACCACTATTTTATCTCAGACATAGAATGTCATAATCATCCATAAAATTCATGTATGGCATCAAAAGTTTCAAATTAAATTTATTTTAATATTTATAATATCATTTAATTGAATCATTCATTAATAAGGTAATCACTACATCATCATTGTTTTTTAAATAATTTTTTATTTAAAGTCTAAACATATTAAATAAAATACCATTATTTAGTAAGAAATTTGATATTTATAATAACTATTTTTAGTCAAATGGATAAATTATATAACCCCAGCTTTAAATTATTTTGTAAATAGATACTTATATTTGTTACATCTCCCTTAACTTTAAATTAATTATTATAACATTTCATTTTCACACCCACACAGCATTCAAATGCCAAAATTTCAACCAAATGATTTTTTGGTCTCACGTGACTCATCCAATAAGAATATAACACGTGTTAGGGAAGTTTTATATTATTATAATATTAAATTTTACCCATATTTACCTTATTTGCCTTTTAACAATGGTAAATAAAAATAATTAATGAATTTACGATTCATAATGTCCAAAAAAGGGACTTTTTTACATAACTAAAACCTTATGATTAAAAATATGGAATCCATTTTTACAAATTCAAAACACAGATTATGTAGTAATTAATTTAAAATTAATTATTGTTGTTAAAAATAAAAAAGCAGGATTTTAAGAAGTAAAAACAATCAGAAGAATGATATGTGTTTTTGTCAAACCTAAATGTGGAATTACTTACAATGATAGAAATTGGATCAAATTATAAAAAAATAACACTATTAAACTTTGAAACAAACTAAAAACATAATTTATGTATATAAATAAATTAGACAAATATGTAGTTTTGAATTAAAATTTAGTATTTTTCACTATTCATTAAAATATGAATTTCATCAGAAAAGTAACAAAATATCAAAAATGGTAAATTTTTATGCCCCGATTAATAAAATGAGTTTAATATGTCAAATAAAACTTATAAAATTTTCAAAACTAGATTTAAAAGGGGTTCTCCCTCAAAAGGAAGTAAAACTATATTTTTTTGAAAAATACTTCTTTTATCCGAAAAAATTTGATTAGTTATATATCATATCTAGAAAACATATAAGATGGAATTTAAAAATTATGTTGAATATATAACATATAAAAATTAATAATGTGTTATATTATTTTATAAACAAAATTATTCTCTTTAAAATAGTTTTTCATTAAAATAGATCCTTTATATTCAATTGGTTTTTATTTCAATTTCTTACAAAATATGGTAACCAATGAATCATTTTTTAAACATGTTTAAACCATATTTTAATTGTAAAATTGATGCTAATAATTTTAGGCATTCCAATTGAATGGTTATAATGGTATCATTTAAATAATAATATTTAGTTGTTTTTTTATGCTCAATATTGCATATTATGTACGCTATTGAACATAGTGTTTCCTTATTAAAACTAAGGATGTTTCATCCTCCCCCATTTAATAAATTGCATCCTCAAATTTTTTATTTGGGGTCAGTATCTAGGGTATGACATTTCAAAATACATTTATTAGAAACCCACATCGGAAAAAGGGTTAACAAAACATCCACTTTAAAATTTATTAAGTGATGTACAAAGGTCACCAGAGACAACACATACTATGGTTCCATATAGGAAAACAAGGATATTGGAGAAAAACTAAGTGTCATGTTCTATTGTAGAGTGATATAGAACATGATCAGGAGAATTTTTACAACGAAAAAACCACAAATGTGTGGTGGGATAAATATTCTTTGATTTTGTAGTAGGAAAATGTAAACGGAAAACATTTTTTTATTTCACATCCACTTCATAAAATTGAGGAATTATTTAACTAAATAGAATTATAACATAATAAAATATAATTACTTGACATGTGTAGTTTCCACCATTAATCTAATTCTACCACAAACTCATCTTTTTCCCAAATAGATGAGTATTTAAGATGGCTTGGCCACTCTTGAAGCACTAGAATCAACTTCTAGTGAATCATACAATCCGAAAAAGATGCACCATATATTTCACCTATATTTAGTAATTTACCAAATCCAAAATTCTTATTACAAGATCAGATAATCCCACAAAAGAATAATTCTTTATAAGGATAAGGTATACTTTTAATCACCAAAATTCAACAGCAATACCCATGTTATCCATAGACCATTAATCAAATAAATTCCCTTAAAATTCCTTAAAATAATCCAAACTAAGATTGAAGCCCAAAATTTAAAAGGATTTGATCACATAGTCTACCACAATAAATCTAAACATTTATTTCAAAATAACATCGACTACTCTTAATGTATCATATTTAAAAGTAATTAACATAATCACATATTCTCCATGATAGGTTACTCATTTCCATAAATAACCCAAATCACCATATGTACACAATAAAAACATAGATTATTCTAAAATAAAATTCCATCATTAATACTTATATTATATCCCATAGTATTCTATTTTCCTTAGGCATATAATGTTCACAAAATAGCAGAAGTCTTGCAAAATGACATTTATCGCTTAATCACCAAATCATTTTTCAATACTAAAGATATATATTTGATAGAACATAATATCCCATAATCAAAATAGTCTTAATTTATAATATAATTTTATAAAATAATAAGTCATACTAACTAAGGAATTTATGTAGGCCAGTTGTAGGCAATAAAGCCCTATGCCACTCCTGTTATGGGTTTGACTCCCATAGTCATGTCTAACGTGACTGGTTGTCACATGATCTGCATGTTTTCCTTTTTCAAAACGTATATAATTCTTATGACATTAACAAAATGATATAAAATCTTCCTAATAACCATAACATGTTTTAGCCTCAAAGGTTATTCTATACCCTTAATTTTTCATCCCCAATGTACTAACCCATAACTACTTGAAAGATAAATGTCATGAAAAATATTGTTAATGGCATTGAAATTTTATAAAGTAAGCCACAAAATTGGTTTCTATGATACTAAACTTATGAACAACCTTAAAATTATAAACCCATGATGATATCCCTAACCCTTAAGAAAACATCCAAATCTCCTACGCTGTCTAAACCTCCCTCTGATACCAACTATAAGGCTCTAGACTTAAATGTTACATAATCTTGAGTTAAGTCAACAAATAACATTGAGGTTCTTTCTAGGTTTATAGTTTTAGATAATTAGTGCATAACTATTACATAGTAGACTTATACATCACATGTGGACATTTACACTCAGTATCCACTTTTCCCACCAAAGGAAACCATTTAAACAAAACAAGCATTATTTTTCTTGATAAAAATATTATTGACTTCTTCTGTTTTTTTACCCATACATATACCCTATTTAAAACATTTAAAAAAATGGGATGAGCATTAAATGATCGGTAAGGTATGTAAAATATGGAATAAAACTGTAAGTCTATGAATATTTACAATCCATGATTTTTTTTTCACAAAATCATACTTCTCACCCATAAAACAAAATCCATTTAGCATAATTCATCTAATCATCTGATTCATATGAAACATCATAGAAATCATAAAACATAAAGGTAACTTGGGGAAGCTACATCATACATAAATTTTAGGTTTCATAGCTACATAGGGTGTAACCTTCATAGTTATGTTTGGAATACCCATCAAAGTATATTCCCTAAATATTTTAGGATAAACCTTAATATTTACCTCTATCTTCTTACCCAATTCATTGGAGAGCTATCACAGACTCACCCACCCTCGGTTTATCACTGAACCAACCATATATATAAACAATTCCACATAACCATAACATAATCATAACACATAAAACAAATATAAATGGAAAATAACATGTCCATATTGGAATCAAAATAGATAATTTCATGATATTAACATAATAAATCTTTAATCAGAACCATTTTTAAAACAAAAATACATTAAAATTTTATATGGTATTTATTTTCCTTTTAAAAACATTATGTCTTATAAATGAATCCATATATTAAATAATGCTCGAAGGGGTGGAAAGGTCATTGTCACCATATACGTTAAAATGAAAAATTCATTTTTTCATTTAGTAAAACTCATCATTGAAAAATATTACTTTTGAAAATCATTGAATGAAATTAGAATTCATGGGGGTTGATTATATACCATATAAAATAATGTCATGTATAAATGAACATATTCTTCAATGGAAGTATATTGAGAAGAAGTCCCTTACAAAGATCGTATCCTTAGATTAAGGATAAATAAATTAAATAATTATGTGTAAAAAATATAAATACACCCAATAGAAGTGTATATATAGTGTAAAACAATAATAGGTCATTAAAACGTATTATTTAAAAAAACAAAACCAATGACATTTATATTTAACTCAATGAATAGAAATTAAGTGAAAATTTCCCTTACCTAGAGTTCAACTCATCATGTACAATCATTAGGTTCTTGAATAATAAACATATGTTAATTTATTCTTTATTTATAACCTTTTTCATGTTTATTATTAATTTTATATCACTTATTACCTTGTTGTAAACATTACATAATTATTTTAGTTCATATTAGTCATTTTGTCAATTTTCGGTACTTGAGTCAAAAATGAACTTGGTTTGTTGTAAATAGTCCATGTGGTCAAAATACAATCATCTACAGAATATTATTCATTATTTACATATAATATATATAATATATATATTTATTTATAATATTCAATAATATTTGGTGATAATAAATTAAATGAAACGTTTATGGAGACGGTATGTCGCACGTAAGCATGAACATTACATTAATTGATTTGTCATATTAATGGAATGAATAATAATTGATACATAGGTATATTATAATTCCAATATAATATATATTTTATATATGTAAAATATTTACATTAACTCCATCCTTTATACGTTCCATGTATGGAATGAAAGAGTCATATCGCTTTGAGGGGGTAGTAGTCCACACTTCCTAAAATGAAATTATTGCATTTAATATTTATGGAAATTATAATAGTATGTTGTAAATAAAAATTAAATAAACATAGAGAAAATATAAATTTAATATATATAGTATATAAATATAGTTCCATTATATTGACCCATGTGAGAGGTGTTTGGAGAAAATTTAATAGTCATCATTTCATTAGGCAGTAGTTTTCAAAAAATCGAAACAATATTTTCTATATCAATTAGACTGAGGTGTGTGTAAGTGTAGATTGACCCCTTAGCATAAAAACATCTTAGAATATTTAGTATACTGGTTTTGTTATAAAATAATGTACATATGATATATTATGGGGTTATAGAAGGAAAATAAATGCAAGGAGTTTGAGAGAAGAGATTACCTCTAAATTAGGTAAATCTTTTGGATTTGAGTCAATAGGCTTCCTTGAGCAGCCTTTTGAGCAAGGGTGTAATGACGCCCACTTATGTTAATGTAAATTCTTCATGGTCCAATTAAATGTATCATTAGGTAAAATGGTTATATAAAATATGAACTTCTTTGGTTTTATGTTTATGGATTTCAAAATACCGTTAATAATTGTGACTGTTGAAAATATATTCACTGAACAATGATCACATGATTAGTATAAATATAGGCCTTTAAATTTTCCAATTTACTCAGACAAAGGAAGCGATGACCACATCCAGTAGGCTTTCCCAGTACGAATCCCATTGGTTGGAGCTTGTAAATAAGGTGGTGTCATTGGGCTTCACTCTTGACCAATCCCAAGCAGAGCTTCAACATGTTAAACTCAAATGGAACCGCCTACGGGAGAAGTGGAGGTTGATAGAGATTACCACCTGAGCGAAGTTATCTGAGCCACCCCAAGATTTTTTCACCATCGGACACCATACATTCGATCTTATGTTGGTGTTATAAGGGTTTATCTGACAGTACCATAGAACTATGATTTTGTGCATTATTTTTGTATCTAATAAATAATATAAATTCATTTTATTATTATTACTTTGTAAATAGTTTTTAATTCAAAAATTGTATTTTTAGTTAATATTCATCAAAGAAATATATTTTGATAAATTAATATATTTTTAGATTTAATAATATTCTAATGCAATATTACTATTATTAAAGTAATTTTAATTATGTATAAATGATTGTATAATTTTTATGAATACAATTGTAATTTTTATTGAGATTTGAAAGCTATTTTTTTCAAAACCCCATAATTTTTGATAAATGTTATTTTTTATTTTTAAAGTTAAATTTCGTATATTTTGAAAATTATTTGGATAAAATTAATATTATTTTTGGAATCAGGATGTCGAAATTATCCAATGGTCAATTTTTCATAATTTTCTGAGACAGTCGAATTTTTGGGTAAAAATTAAATACCATTTAAATATATAATGGGTATTATTATATGATAATGACCAAATGGTGATGTAATGAAAAATATAAAAATAATGTTAGGAAAATATATGTTTTTAAATTAAAATAATGTGATTTTAGGTTTTTTCGATTGATTTTACATAGCATTAGTGGACCCTTCAAGAGTTATAAATTTGTTTTTATTTTTAATTTGATTTCATTGAAAGTGTGACTGAACTCCACATAATTAACCCTATTATTTTAAAATTTTCGTACATTGTCCTTATACAATATTTTTTTCACTCCACTTTGGCAGAAACCATGGGAAAATACCATGGTATGGTTTTTTGTTTTGATTAGTTTAATGTGTGGTTTCCCTAACATAAATAATTCGGAATTTCCTTCTCTTTCCAATATAAACCCACCCAAGCCCCCACAACCTCTTCACTCAAAGCCTTTGGATTTCGTCCCAAATATGACCTCCTCTTTCTATAAAACTCCCAAGGCTCCCCAATCTCCAATTAAGCCTCACTCAAGCCTCTACCAAGCCTTTGGGATCACACTTCCATGTAAGGGTTTTCTTCATTTGTCTTTTTTGTCCAATTTTCTTTAAGTTGTTCTGCCCTTTTATTTTTATTTAAAAATGTTGGGGTATTATTTATAACATCCCACATACTTCCATATTTATGTTTTAATGATGATATACCCCTTACTCTATCATTAATTCCTCCAATGTACACCTGTTACCATGACGAAATTCCTTAAATAATTTCTCTCTCTTCATTTAAATTCAAGAAATTATTTTGTATTATGAATCCAAATTCCATTACATATATTGGTAAATGTATCTATATAACCCCCTTACTATCAATTTAATTTACATATGATGAGACTCCATTTTCTCTCTCATCATCCTTTTTTATGAAGTCTTATGTCCCGCCTTTATGCGGCCGAAATTACACCATCATTTTCGAAGCCAAAGTCATTGTGTATTGAATACCATGCCCATTTATCTATCAAGGGTATTCAGCTTTATGAACATTTAAATATTGATTATAGAGTTATATATACTATTTCCACATTCCTTTATCAAATGAATAAATTATTATGTTTAATGAATCCATGTTTTATGATCCATGTGGCACACTTATGCATGAAATGAAATTTTTAAGAAGGGTGTGCCCTGATAGCACTCCAATGACTTGGGTAAAGATTAGTATCATGATACGTCAAGTGAAATTAGGATTTACTCAAGCTAATTCAAGTGAAATGTGGATATAATCATGAAAATTCAATTGCAATGAGGGTTTACTCAAGCTCCATGTCTAATGTTCCATGGCTCATGCTAATTCCCTATTAAGTGTTGTTGCAAAATTTCCTTGTTATGATAATCATTCTACATCATGACTTTATGTTAATTATTCTTTTATTCTCTATTGATATTCCTATTTCCTAAAATGTATTTTATTCTTCTTGTTATTCCTTGTTTACTCCCTTTCTGGGCTTTATAACTCACCCTTTTCACATGTATATCCTAGGGTTATCCAATGCAATGCTATGTATGAGGGAATGATGTGGTAATGTAAAGGAAATTTTCAATAAATATGTCGTGTTTTTTATGTTTTAAGTTTTTACGTAATGTTCCTATGCCAAAAAAACACTATACCTTTTGATCTTCCATTTTGTATCAAGTGATGATTTTATTTAATAAATCATGTCTCAGTGTGTAATGAAGAGTAGGGTTGTTATAGTTGGTATCAGAGGATAGGTTTAGTTATTTTTGGCATTAGGATTAGAAAACCCTAGTGATAGACTTAAATATAAGTCTATGTATAATAAATACATCTGTATGTTTTGGGGAGTATTGAGTATGGGGTTTATCAAAAAAATACATCCCTGTCCGGATACGAGTAGGTAGAGGTGGCTCTAACACAGATGTACCTAGGAGTGAAAATGTGGACAAGGAGTTTTGGTCTTGACCCGAGGTACCTAGGTACATGGAAACGGGCCTTGATGTACTCTTGGTTATGACACTCTTAGGGTATATTCTTTGTTATATTCACAAGTTTAGTATGAACCATTGTTATGGGGATAAAAAAAGTGCCCATAAAAATATATGTTAGAAAGTAGATCACATGTAACACAAATTGAAACCTCTAAATTCATAAGTTAAAGACATAAAATTAATTTACAATTCATTAATTTTTTCCTTGGTATACCATTTATATGTTACCCCGAACTTTCCTTTTATTCCATCCAATGGCCGGTAATAGGAGGAATCGGGCTAACAACTAATGAAAAGACCAATGTGATTACTATTCTAATGAGATGATCAATCCAATAGGGGAATGAACCATGGAATTTTTCATGATACTCTCTTAGTTAACTCAACATTTGAATTGAAACATTGTCCAAGAGGAATTTTCAACCCCCCTTAGAAAGAAAAAGTCTCTATCGAGAGCTTCATGGGACAAAGGCCTCCTATTTTTAATGGATCATACGATCCCTCAATCATTGAACTATAGATCAACTCCATTGAAAAGATATTCTCCATCCTTCAATGTTCTGAACAAGAGATGGTTCTTCTGGCTACATATCATATGGAGGGTAAAGCTGATCAATGGTGGACGTTGATAAAAAATACGAATCTTGAGAAGGAGATTGAGGCATGTAATGGAAGGATTTTCAGAATATGTTTTTCAGTAAATATTTTACGCCCAGCCTCTAACTAAATATTGAAAGGGATTTTCTTGCCCATAAGTAAAAAAGATGATGAATCCATTAAAGTGTACGAGCAAAACTTCACATGGCTTGCACGACATGCCTCTAGATTTGTTGTTACCCATGAATGAAAGGTTGAATTCTTCTTTGGTGGGATGAAACCAATCCTATAGAAAGCCTTTGAGATCCGTGAATTCGATATCTACGAGGAAATTGTATGATATTCCCTCAAGGTTGAAATTAAGACAAGATAATCTCAGAGGTATCATGGTGATACGAATTGTATGTTGGACAAAAATTCTAGAAGTCTGATAGAAAAAATCCAATGGTTCTATGAAAATACAGCTCCCCACCTGCAAAAGGTGTGGAAAGAAGCACATTATAAATTTCTTGAAGGGGTAGAGGAGATTCTTTATGTGTGGAAGAGAAGGAAACCTACACATTAACTGCCGATAAGAAAATCATGTGCTTGTGACAGAGGATATGAACTCTTTCTTCAAATCTCAACATGTTGTTCATCGTTAAAAATGCAAAGAACCAAGGCACCTTGAAAATCAATGCCCTATGAAAAGGGAATTCGAATGATACCAATAACCTCCAAGGAAGTAAGGGAATGATTTTTCCCTTACTACCACGTAAGTGAACTTTGGAAATGAAGCGGGGATAGGTAAGATAGTTTTTCATTCAATAATAGAAAATGTACTTTCTATTTCTAGTTATACACATTCTTTTGTATCCCTAAAGTTTAGTAGAACAATCCCAACACCACCACAAATCATGGAAGTAAATATGTCGGTGAGTATGGAAAATCAGGAAATCATTGAATCCCATGAATATAACTCCTCTCCTTTCATATTTAGTGGATTGAACTTCCCATAAAACCTTGTCAAACTTAATCTTGTGTAATTTGATGTAATTCTTGGCATGGATTGGCTTTCCCAATATAGAGACAACATAAATTTTCGTGACAGGGAAATCACTCTCCATATAGAGATTTAACCCCAGATTCTATACAAGTGCAAGGAGGAAGATTAATCTTCTTTAGCACCATCATCTCAATCACGGATATTACTGACCTATGAGCATGCGTATCTGTAATAGATGCTTGTGTCCAAGGAAGAAACCATCCTTGAAGACATGCCTATTTTTAGGGAATTCACTAATGTTTTTTCATGAGGAATTTTCCGGTATTCCACCTAGAAGAGATGATGAATTATCAATTGACCTTATACGTAGGGTGTTTCCGATATCCAAGACTCTATATAGAATGACAGTTGTGGAGCTTGAGAGGCTGAAAAAACAACTATAGGAGAATCTAGATAAAGGGATTATATGCCCAAGTGCTTCAACATGGGGTGCTCTATTCCACTTCATCAAGAAGAAGGATGTCTCAATGCAGCTTTGCATTGATTATCTGGAGCTCAAAAAAATAACGATAAAGAACAAGTGTCCTCTACCACAATTTTATGAATTGTTCGATCATCGTCAGGGAGCACAATACATATCCAAGGAGGATTTGTGGTCAGGATATTATCATGTAAGGGTGAAGAAGGATGATATCCCCAAGGCTGCTTTTCATAAAAGATATCGACACTATGAATTCAATGTAATTCCTTTCACACTCAGTAATTCTCTAGAAATATTCACTGAATTGATGAATATAGTCTTTAGAGATTACCTCGACAAATTTTTGGTAGTCTTTATAGATATTATTTTAGTACACTCCAAAACCAAGGACGTACATGAGGAGAATCTAAGAACTATACTATAGTCCTTGCAAAATGAGAAGCTCTATGAAAAGTATAGAAAGTGTGAGTTCTAGTTGAAGGAGGTATCATTCTTGGGTCATATTATCACAAACAATGGGATATTTGTGGATCCCTTGAAGACAACTGCAATTAAGGTACATCTGAGACCCACATTAGTAATTGATATTTGTATCTTCTTGGGGTTAGCTGGATATTATCACTAATTTGTGAGAAATTTCTCATGATGTTCTAGACCTCTTACTAAGCTAATTCAGAAGGGAGTAAATTTTTCATTGAGTAATGAATGCAAAGAGAGATTCAAGGAGTAAAAAAGGAGGATTCTCACTACACTCATGATCACATTACCCATGATTGGAGAACATTTAGTGGTATTTAGTGATTCTATGAAGATGGGAATGGGTTTTGCGTTGAAAAATAATGATATAGTGATATACTACATCTCAAGGAAGTTGAAAATTAATGAGAAAAACTATCCCATGAATGATCTGCAGTTGCTGGTTGTGATCTTTGTGTTGAAAATCTGGCGACATTATCTTTATGGGGAGAAGTGTGAGATATATACTGATCACAAAATCCTGATGTATATATTAACACAAAAATAGAATAATATACGCCAAATAATATGGATAAAGCTCATCAATGATTATGACTGCTCAATCCACTAAAATCTCGGTAATGAAAACATGGTGTAAGATGCTCTAAGTAGAAATCATCCTTCATAATTATCAATGATGAAAATTGAAAAGGATCCAATATTCATATATTTTCTAAGGATAGACATGGTAATTATTAAGGGATGCACATCATAAATCCTTTCTCAAATTATTTCTCAACCATCACTCATGAAGAACTTAAAGGATTCTCAAAGAAAGGATGTGGAAATTATGAAAATGTTGGAAGCTAGCAGAAATGGGAAATCCTCAGAGTTCGTGGTTGATAAGGATAGAATTGTGATATTTGGGTCATGATTATGTGCACAATCAGATCCAGAGATAAATAAGGAGCTTCAAAATGATGCACATAGCTCAAAATTCTCTATTAACCCAGGGAGCACAAAGATGTATCGAGATCTCCGAGAAAACTTTTGGTTGGAGAATATGAAAAGAGAGATTGATATATATATATATATATCAAAGTTCCTGGTATGTCAGCAAGTGAAGGCTAATAGGAAAAGGTATAAGGTGGGGATGAAACCACTACCCATACCAGCATGGAAGTGAGACAACATTAACAAGTAACTTGTCAGCAGATTTCCAAGGACATCTAGAGGAAAAAATTCTATGTGGGTCCTTGTGAATCATCTTACTAAGACAGATTTCTTTATCACGATTTGAGAGGACTTCTCATTAGATCAACATGAATGGATTTACATCAAAGAAGTGGTAAGGATGTATGGAGTACCACGACTTATTGAATCTGAAAGTGATCCTAGATTTAATTTGAAGTTTGGGAAAAGTCACCAACATGATCTGAGCACTAAATGGAACTTTAGTATGACTTATCTTCCTCAAAATGATGGCCAATCTGATTGAATTATTTAGAGAGTGGAAGATATGTTAAGATCATATTATATGGACTTAAAAGGATAATGGGACCAACATCTTCCACTGTTTTAATTCTCCTAAAATAACAGTTTCCACTCGAGCATCCGAATGGAACCCTCCGAAGCCCTTTATGGGAAAAGGTGCAGAGGCATGTTGGGATGAAGTCGGTGAGCTAAGCTGTTAGGACTTGAAATGGTCAAAAAAATGGTGGAGAAGGTGAAAAACATTCAACAACATATCAAGGTAGCCCAAAGTTGACAGAAGAGGTAAATATATAATCATCGACGAGACCATGAGTTAAAATATGGATACATGTTATTTCTACGAATATCTCCGTGGAAGATGGTCATGAGGTTTGTAAAGAAAGGGATGTTAAGTCCTAGGTACATTGGCCCCTTTGATATTCTTGATCATGTCGGGGTTGTGGCCTATCAAATGATACTTCCACTAACCATTGAAAATATACATGATGTATTTCATGTATACCTCTTAAGGATGTACATACCAGACCCTTCACATATACTGTCTTCAGAGGTATCAAAATTAGAGGATGATCTTTATTTCTAGGAGAAACCGGTGAAAATAATAGATCGTAGAGAAAACATTCTGCGAAATATGACAATGCCCCTTGTCAAGGTGTTGTAGCGAAACAAAAAGTTTGAAGAAGTGAAATGGGAATCATAGGAAATGTTGAAGCAGAGTTACGCACATCTATTTTAGTCTGGGAAAAGGAAATTTAGAGGGAGGAATTTCTTATGTGGGGGAAGATTGTAACGATCCAATCTTTTATTAATGGAAATTCTTCTTGACATAATTAAATCTATCATTTGGTAAAATGGTTATATAAAATATGTACTTCCTTGGTTTTATGTTTTTGGATTTCAAAATACCGTTATGAATAGTGATTCCTTCTAATATAGTCATTGAACAAAGATCACGTGATTAGTATAATTATAAGGATTTAACAAATCCAATTTAATCAAACAAAGGAACTGATGACCTCATCCTGTAGACTTTCCCCATAAGATGCCCATTTTTTTGGAGATCAGAAAGGAGGTTCTATCATTGGTATTCACTGTTGACCAAGCCCAAGCCGATCTTTAACATGTTATGCTCGAATGTAACCGCCTACGGGAGAAATAGAAGTTGATAGAGATTACCACCTGAGCGATGTTATCTGAGCCACCCTAGGAGTCTGTCACCATCACACACCTTACCCTTCCGTCTTATGCGGGTGTTATAAGGAGTAATGTAACAATAACTTATTACTATGATTATGATAATTATTTTTGTATATAATAAATAATATACATTCATTTTTATTGTTACTTTGTAAATAGGTTTTAAATCACAGATATTATTTTTTGTTAATATTCAACTAAGAAATCTATTTTGATAAATTAATGGACTTTTGAATTAAATAATATTTTAATAAAATATTAAAATTATTAAATTAATTTTTATTATTTATAAATCGTTGTATAATTTTAATGAATACAATTGTAATTTTTATAATGGTTTGAAAGCTATTTTTTGTCAAAACCCATGGATTATCAATAAATTCCAGTTTTTATTTTAAAAGTAAAAATTCACATATTTAGAAAATTATTTGGATAAAATTTATATTATTTTTTGATTCTGGATGTAAAAATTATCCAATGGTGAATTTTTTATAATTTTCTAAGACATCTGAATTTTGGGGTAAAATTTTAATATTGTTTAAACATTTAATGTGTTTTATGACATCATAATGACCCAATAGTGATTTAATAAAATACTATAAACATTATTTTTAGAAAATATATGTATTTTAATTAAAATAATGTTATTTTATTTTTGTTTGATTTATTTTACAAAGCTTTAGTGGACCATTAATGACATATAAAACTTTTTATCTTTAAAATTGATTTCCTTGAGAGTGTGACTCACCTCCACATAATCAACCATAATATTTTTATAATTTCATAAATTGGACTTATAAAATATTATTTTCCACTCTCATTTAGAAAAAAAAATTTGGAAAAACAATGGGATGGTTTGTGTTTTTGATTAGTTTAATGTGTGGGGTCCCAAACCTAAATAATAATGAATTCTGTTTCCTTTCACATTTAAACCCACCCATGCTCCCACTTCCTCTTCACTCAAAGCCTTTATAGATCGTCCAACCTCTTCCCTCCTCTATCTAGAATCCTCCCAAGGCACCCCAATCTCCCAAGAAGCATATATCAAGCCTCTCCCAAGCCATTGGGATCACACTTCCAAGTAATGGATTTCTTCCTTTCTCATTTTTGTCCAATTTTCTTTAAGTTGTTATGCCCTTTTATTTTCAATAAAAAATGTTGGAGTTATATTTCTCACCTCCAACATAATAAAATTTTAATGTTTTAATGATGAGATACCCATTTCTCTCTCATTAATTCTTCCAATGTACACCTGTTACCATGGCTAAGTTCCATAAGGAATTTCTCTCTCCTCATTTACATTAAAGAATTTTTTTTGTATTATGACTCAAAATTTCATTACTTATGTTGGGACATGTATCAATATGTTCCCCCTTACTGTAAATTTCTTTTACATATGATAGGAAACCATTTTTTGTCTCATCAACCTTTTTTATGATGTCTTATGTCACACCGTTATTCTACCGAAATTGCAAAGCGATTTTCCAAGCCATAGTCATTGTGTAGTGAATACCATGCCCATTTCTCTATCAAGGGTACTCAACTTTATTCACATTTACATATTAATTATAGTGTTCCATGTACTATTTACACATTCCTTTGTCATGTAATAAATTATTATGTTTAATAAATCCATGATTTATGATCCATGTGGCAAAATTATGCATGAAATGAAATTATTAAGAACGGTGTTCCCTGATAGCGCTCCAATGAATTGGGTAAAGATAAGTATCATGATACTTCAAGTGAAATGAGGGTTTAATCATTCTAATTAAAGTAAAATGATGATTTAATCATGCTAATTCAATTATAATGAGGGTTTACTCATGCTCCAGGTGCAATGAGCCATGTCTCATGCTAATTCCTTGTTAAGTGTAATTTCCACATTTCCATGTTATAATAATCAAGATATATCATGCTTTTCTGTTCATGATTATTTTATGCTCCATTGATATGCATATTTCCTAAAATGTATTGTATTGTTATGGTTATGCCTTGTTTACACCCTTACTAGGATTTATAGATCACCCTTTTCACATGTATGTCCTCTGGTTATCCCATGAAATGCTAAGTATGAGGGAATGTTGTGATTATGTAAAGGACGATTTCAATAAATATGTTGTGTATTTTATATTTTAAGTTGTTATTTAATGTTACTAATCATTAAATACACTAGATCTCTCAATATTACTTGCTGTATCAAGTGACGATTTTATGTAATAAATCATGTCAAAGTGTGTAATAAATAGAAGGTTTTTTTATAAAGGTAAGGAATGCTGGAGGAATTGAGGGATTTTTTGAGATTTTTTGAGAAGAATTTGGGCGCCAAAGTGATATATTTCGAGTATAAGAATCATATGGGTTGAAATAATATAACAAAATAGGTTTTAGATAAGTTTTAACCCCAATGTTAACCATACATTTGGATTTAACCCATATTTAAATAAATTAACTCTTACCATGTCATCTTGTATTTTTAGACTCTATGGTTAATATAGTTACTATAAAATTACAAGAGAATATAAATTGGATATCTAATGATGATTTTAACATTATCTAATTCACTTGTCTGAATGTTTTATTTTTGTGACTATTATATCATTTAATAAAATAGTATTTGTTTTAAAAACTCATTTATGTCAATTTTGACACTATTTAGTAATTGGTTTTTGTTAAAGACATAAACACTCGATTCATTAAAAAAATAGATTAACTGAAAAATTAAATGTCAAAATCATCAATAAATTTATTAAGGCATCAAAACTTTCAAATTAAGTTTATTTTAATACTTATAATATAAAGTATTTGAATCTTTCATTAATAAGGTAATCACTGCTTCATGATTGTGTCATAAATAAATTTATTTATTTAAAGTCTAAAAATTATAAATAAAATATCATGATGTATAAAATATTTTTATCCTTCTAATACCTTTTTATATTCAAAGATAAAAATTATATAACAGAACCTTAATTTTTTTATTAAAAACACAAATGTTTTTGTTATATTCCCCTTTAATTTAAATTAATTATTATAACATGTCGTCTTCATACCCAAGGGGCTAAAAAATTCCAAAAGTTCATCCTAAGGATTTTTTGTCTCCTATGACTCATAAAATAAGACTTAGACACGTGTTAGGGTAGTTTTATATAATTATAATATTATTTTTACCCTTATTTACTTGATTTACCCTTTAACCATGGTAAATAAAAATAATTATCCAAGTTACATTCCATAATGTCCATAAATAAAAGGAACCTAATTACATAATTTGGAACTTATGATTCAAAATATGAAATAAATTTTTACAAATTAAAAACCTAGATGATGCAGAAATTAATTTAAAATTATTTCCCATAGTCAAAACCAGAAAGTGGGTTTTTAAGAAGTAAAAACAATCGAAAGATTGATATTTGTTTATGCCCAATTTAAATGTGAAATTAAATCCCATGACCAAAATTGGATTAAATGATAAAAAAATAATCCAATTACACTTTAAAACCAATTAATAAGATAATCTATTTATATAAATAAATTAGACAAAAAAGAATTTTTGAATTAAAATGCAGTATTTTTCAATATTCATTAAAATAAAAATTTCATCAGAAAAATACGACAATTTAAAAAATGGTAAATTTTGATGTCCTGATTCCAAATAAGGTTTTTATTATATTATATAAAACTTATAAAATTTTTAAAAACTATATTTGAAAAGGGTTTTCTATCAAGAGGAATTAAATCTGTATTTGTTTTAAATACTTCTTTTATCCAAAAAAATCGATTTGTTCTTATATCCTATCTTGAAAACATATAATATGAAGTTTAAACATTACATTAAATATATAAAATAAAAAAATCTATAAACAGTGATATGATTTTATAAACACAATTATTATTTTTTAAACATGCTTTTGGTAACCAATAAACATGCTTTTGGTAACCAATGAATCATTATTTAAACATTTGTAAACCATATTTTTATAATTCAATTGATATTATTCATTCCATCCATTCCAAAAGAATGTTTATAAGGGTAAAATTTAAATAATAGTATCTTGTTTTTCATTTAATCTTGATGTAGCATATCATGTACTCTAGTGAACATAGTTTTTCATTCATAAAACATGGGATGTTACAGTGAACCTCATTCCGTAAGATAGGCATTGAAATGGGAGTAATACTTGTTCAATATAAAAATATAGTATTGGGAAGTGAACCTATTTCATTGAGGAACTTGGACCCTATGATTGACATGGTATTGAGTGTTGGGAATTATGGAAAAGATTTTTTATGCTTATTTTTAGAAGAAAATATGTGTTTTATGACAATTTGTTTCCTAGGTATCATGTTTTTTTTAATTTCATTATGATTCATGTCTTGTTAACTAACAAAATTTATGCCATGAATAATTTTTTAGGTCTACTATAGGTTATGTATGACCATTTATGTTATATTCATTGTCACACACCATTATTCATATCTTATTCTTTCATATAATCATAGATTCATATCTCTTTTTCTTACCATTACAGAGCTTCTATACTCACCCATTTGAATGTTTCCATTACCCAAGATATGAAGGAAATTTTTATTTGTATGGGTAATTAAAGGGAAGATCTTTATGGGATAAATTGGAGATCGTTCATGAATTAAGAATATTTTATTCAAATATTCCAAGAGGCACTAATCTATTACGGTCCATAGGATTGAGATTTTTTTCATGTAGTTAATATTCTTATAAAATATGTTATATCAATATCTGAAATTATTTGTTTACTATATTTGGTATCATATGATAGGGTTTTTACCTTTTTATGCTAGATAAGAAAACTAAACTGATATCCCTAGGTTTATTTTTAAGAATATTTCTAGGTATTACTCTAAGGAAATGTCTAAGGATGAGTCAATGTATGGGAAAATATCTTATAATTTTGGTAAAGGATAGAGAGAGTGGATTCCATGAAATTACATCACTTTATGGATATAAAATGCAGTCAAGTATTTAGAATTGATGTACCTAGGGGTAATGACCACGAAAACACCGTATTTAGCTAGACTCGATGGAGAACTACATCAAGACAATGGGGCTTGCTGGAAACCTAGTTTGAAACATCCATGGGATATTATTTTTAACCTCGTAAACTCTTTACGATCCATCACAAGTGACTTAAATAGAATACGACATTGAAGGAACAAGGATAAACCTAAGGTGTCAGAGATTAAATAATAAGTTATCATGATTTAACAATATTTAAGTGATTTTTTGGATTATCGTGTTCCCCACTGTGATTTTCTTTCTTACATAATTATTTTTGGATTATGTCAATAGAGGGATGAAGAATTAACTAGGATAACATTGAATGTGTGTAAAATATGGGAATTATAATAAAAATGGGATGATGACTGGAGTGAAGGAATTTATTTCCATGAAAACCCATTTTACATTGAAAATGACAAAAAACACATACCTTACCCAATTTTCAGACTCACCAATGACGATATGGAAAGAATTCATTCTGATTTTGAGTAGTGAATAACATGGATAAAAGAATATTTAGTTTTCTTGGTATTGATAACACCCATGTTGGTGTCATAGAGGAACATAAAGATGTTTGACTACTCAAAAGAATGAAACTGAGCAATTAAATTCATAGGGAAAAATAAATGTTCACTTTACATAATTAATGGGGATAATTTTATCCCTAATATATCATATAATGTTTAATTTATTAAAAGTGGAATGTATGTGAATTTTGAAAATCGATGTCTTAGCTGGAATGATGGTAATGAGAATCACCCAGGAGGTTTTACTATTGATTTTACTACTAATGATGAATTCGATATGAATGAAATATAAAAATACTGATTTTATAAGGAATAATATGATTAATACTATTTAATGGTCTGAGAATGATATGGGATGATTGAATTATTTCTGTATTGGTATTGAAGAATTATGATATATATAAAGATTTTTCATTATATGTTTTTTGTTAAGGATGTGATAGAATATGATAAATGATGTTGATGTCCTATAAAAGTTAGGTAATGGAAAAGTTGTATTTTAAATATGTAAATGTAACCCTTAATATGTTCTTGATGTTGAGAAAATGATTTTTATCTTGAATAATGTCATAATTGATATGAATAAGTAAATTGGATAGTATTAATTTCATTTGAACTGATTATTGATTTGTTTACAAATTCTATTATGCAATATTTGATGGATCTTATAAATTTTTTGAATTTAAGGAATGTATACATTAATATGAGTTTTATGAAAATAATTTATTAGATTGTTTGTTTTCAATATGGATTTATGGTAATTCATGTAAATATATTTTTTAAGAGAATACAAGGGGAATGTGTTCATATATTTGATGTATGAAAATCAAGATCCACTTTATGATAATCTAGGGGATTAATTTTATGTTTTTCATATATTTTGAATTTTGTAAAGATTATAAGGATAAAAATTTATGGAATCATTTAAGTAGAAATTGTGATGATGCTTAAGATATTAATGTATTACATCACCATATAAAGACTCGTCTATTTTGGACAATCTATTCTAACCAAATTTTTGTGATTATAACTAAATGTAGATGAAATGATATATTATTCCATTTTTGGGTGTTATGATCCATTAGTGCTCGAGGAATAAAAAATAAACCTTTATTTATTATAGTTCGAGATAAAGGGAAAATTGATCAACATACAACCAATGGATGATATTGTGCTTATTATATGGAATGAAACAATATGAGTATATCTTCTCATGAAAAACCTTCAACTTTAGTAATGGTATGTTGAAAATAAATGGTGTCGTGTTATCAATTTTTTTGATATCAATGACATTTTCATGACCATATAGTTTATATATTTATTTTCATTAACCTTATATGTATACTTAATTTCTTGAGGTCAATTTTCTCAATAACTGTTCATCGGTATTTGGTTTTTAGTTTTCTTTTCTATGTCAATGTTTTCACTTAGAATCTATTTTCTCTTATTTAGAAACAAAATATGTGTTATTAAAGCTTTTTTTCACAAATAGCGTTATACTTTTCAAAAGGTTCTTTCATAAAACGTTTTTTAGATGTGGGTTTCTATGAAGTAATTATAAAATGTTATTCCTTTGATGAATGACCTATATTTATAGGGAAATATTAATTTTATGGGGTAGAATGTAACACCCCGATATTTTTTGAAAATATTATTTTTTTAAATACATTTGATCATTTAATAATTTTTTTGTGACATGATACACTGATTTTGGATGGTGGTACAAGTACCAATGATTAAATATTATGTTATATGAAACTTTATGTTTTTCTTGGGTTACACAGCATACTGAGTTTTTCTTATATTACATGCAACATTGAAATTAAAATTAATGTATCATATAATTAACATATTATAATTTAATATGATAGTTAATCGTGGAATTGGAATGGAGGGTATTACTAAGATTAAATAAATTAGGAAAATATTGTTTCCACATGTATATATAATGAATTATTTTGTAACAAATTTATTATAAATGAATATAAAAAATATTTGAATATAAAGGAAATATTTTTCTCAAAATACTATTTTTGTACAATCAAATGGGTTTTATCTCAATAAAATTAAAAAAAATAACTTTGGTGAATGGTTTTAATGAAATTATTATTATATATATATTCAATAAACTATTTATCTCTAATATTATTTGTATTATGGAAAATATACAATAACAAATAATTGTTTTACGCTTAAAAACTGTATTTTTCTAAAAAATAGTATTCTTCAAATTTTATAGCACACTTATTTTAAATATACATTTTTCTATTTTATAAACATAATTTGATGAAATAAACATATTTTTTTAATATCATAATATCAAAATTATCTTAGGGTTATTTTTTTACTTTTTTGGAAAAGATTCATTTTTTATGAATAGTGAAATAATTCTAAATTTTAATAGAAAGACACCTTTATGTTTAATATATTTATTTTTAATAACTATATTTTATATTGTTCGTAAAGTTAATGTAGTTAAATTATAAATCCCTTATTACATGTTAATTTATTATTAATAATTTTATAATGAACGATGATATAAAAACATTGTAAACTTTTAAGCATTCTCTTTAAAACCCGACATTCTTATCACTTATGCGAGATAAATTTTAAATATAATTTTTACCCATAGGTGAGTTTAATTTAGGAAAATGGATTCCATATTTTTAGTCATATTTATTTATATTATCTAATATTTTGAATTTATTTTTTTTCAAAATTAATAGCGAATGTAGTAAAAGTTTGTCGTCGTGGTTATAGTTAATGTCAATTTACATAGGGTTAAAATAAACTTGTAAGGGTAAAAATAAACTATAAAATTGTCTAAAAACTATTTTATGGACATATATAGAACTTAAAAACTATAAGGATATGTAATTCTCAATTTTGAACCCCTTTTAAACATAAATAACATGGGAGAACTCAATTATTTATAGAAATACCAATTGTGTCCTCTCCACCACTTATAAAAGGCCTCCCCTATCCTCCCTTAGTTAAACCTCCACTCATCTTATATTTGGAAAATAAATACCCAAATAATATCCTAAAATCCCCCCTAAATCCAAAAAAACCATATTTTTCATAAAATCAATATCATAAAAGATTTATTATAATCCTAAAAAAGAGTACCCAAAGAAGTGGTAATATTTTTCATCGAACATCATTATATTATTTATTAATCCATATTTTTCAATTATTAATATAAAAATATTTTATAGTAATATTATTTTAATCCATATAATTATATTTTGTTTTGTTATGGTAATAACATAAAACTGTATCTACACCCATTAAATTTGTTACGAAATCATTGTTTGTGTGTATTGCAGACAACCGCATTGCAAACAAATGTCGTTCGTTTTTCCAATACCCTCTCTCACTGTTGGACATAATGATGTATTTATAGTTTATATATGATATCTAAGATATTTATGATATCTTTAGGATTATTTAATTATTGAATCACACATACCTTCACACTCTCCATTTTGTGGGAATACAATAACATTGTTCGTGTGTATGACAGACTACCGCCAAAGGAGGTGAAATTATTCATTCAAACTTTACATAGAGTGGATTAAGTATGAGTTTCATAATAATATGGGATATATATTACAAAGCCATGATTTTTTATTGATAATATATATAATTTATTTTTCTTTTTTCTACCCAATAAGACAATTAAAAATCCATGTTCATAAATAGTAAAATATACCGCTGCTATGAACGACATGTTTCATTTCATATTGCTAAGATTTATGGATTATAATAAATACATATAAAATGATTATATATTATATTTACATCATTTTTATTATTATGTAACTTATTTAAAAAATCAAATTAATATGACCAAAAATACAACAAGTCAAAACATATGGGGAAAATAGGGAAATTATTACCTAAAACCTAAATTTAACTTGGAATTGATAATAAATGGGTAATAAAAGGTCATAACAAAATAATATATCGCATTATATATTTATATAAGTTTATTTAATATATTTATAATAAAATTATATTTATTATACAAGATTCTTCAACAAGAATGAAGAAAATCAAGACTTACAGTAAGGGATATCCATCTCAATTTTTTTGCATTTGTGAGAAAATTATCAGACTCAACACCTATTTATTTTATTTTATTTTTATACATACCATTAATTTATATAATTATTATTATCCTGAAATATAATTTGGTTTAAATATCCAATTTTTATATATCATTCATGGAGATTATTGATAAAAATATAACAAATCACTATGGAATGTTTGTCTCAATTTACCTTTTTTGAGGCATATGTAATATTATGAACCTATATTCTATTATATGATATATATACAGACCAATTTAAATGTAATAACATGAATTTAATTGTCGTCATGATACATTATGTTTTATTTAATTTTATTTCATCATGAGGATTATGTTTCAAAGCTACCAATGTGGTTAGAGATTTATGTTTCAATCTCAACATTTATCGAGATTATTCATAATAATACTTCAAATTATTAAATATGATGATATATTTCTCATGAAACAAATAAATATTTTCTTATCTAGCTATTACATGGGAATAATTTTTTTCCCTTTATTTTCCACACATTATATACTTATGATTTCAAAAAGTATGTTTTTAATAAAAATCCTAATTTCAGTCAAAAATATGTTTTCTTTCAAATCCTTGTTTTGTAATATAAAGTTGTACCCATGTTTTATTTTTTTTAATAGTTTGAAAGGAATATTCATATCATTTTCTAGAGAAATTCCCAATTTCGTTTTATAAAATGTGAAAAGAATTTTGGTTTTTAACACACACGACTGGAAAATAATTTCCCACTGCCATTACCACTCAATGATTTAAAGATTACAATACATTTTTTTAAATTTATTTCCAAGGAATATTATTCCCTTAATATTTTGTATGTTTCTTAAATTTAATAAAATGAATTGAAAGTGAAGTGTATTTTAAAATATTTTTATGTTTTAAAAGTTTTTTTAAAAGAGTAAAAGATATATTCACCAATATATTATTTATACTATTCTTAAAGTCTTACTATATAAGTTTTTAATTTTATTTTTAGAGAAATTTATTTTTAAAAAGGTTTTATGTGTGATAAATTATTTTTAATGAAAAGTTATTTTCCTAAATAAATGTTTTAAATGATATTTAAAAATTAGTTTCCATATAATTTGACATTCATTGGTGTTACCTATGACTTTATAGGGATAAGATCCAAGTATATCATTCATATAATTTCATTGAATGGTTTATCATTTTATGCCATGTGGATTATGAAAACTGTTTCACTTTCATGGGTTATACCGTGAGGAAAATCATAGGAAACTCACTTATTCTCTCGGTTAATTCTATTATGAAATGATTATGAAACCAGTAGATTTTCCATTGTTTATAATATTATTAAATTCTTATGAAAACCATTTCATTTCAGGGGATATGATATGATGAATGTTTATGATCTTGTTGTAGGAAAAAATATTGTTTTCATTATTTGATGACTGGGAACTATATCTCCCTCAAATTTATTGGGTAATGATTTATATCTAATGAGATAGATAAACTAGAATGGGTAGTGAACCCTATTTATTAATATATATTTGGAAATGGGAGTGAACCTTGTTAAATAAGATAGGGCTTTAGTGGTGAGTGAATAGAGTTTAGTAAGACAGGGATATAATGGGGAGTGACCCTGGTTCATTAAGACATGACTGAAACGTGGATTGAACGTAGTTCAGAATGAGTGGACTAGAATGGTGAGTGAACCTAGACTAGTAAGATTGGACATGAATAATGATAAAACCTATTTTGTAAGATAGGATAGGAATTGGTAATTAAACTCTTTCAGTTATGGACCTTTTCTACATCGATGGATTTGGTAGTGATCCTGGATTAATATGGAAATGATTATCTATGATTATGTGTATGAAAAAATCAATATATTGTCCCAATATTATCTTCTCAGATATATTGTTGTTTTATTTTGTTATGATTCATGTCTTCTGAACTACCAATATTTATTCCATGACTCATGTATATGATCAATAACAAGTTGGATATGAAACATGTATGTCATGTTAATGGTCGCATAACTATATTCTTGTATTTCTCTTTCAAATTATCATATATTGATATCTCTTATATTTACCCATATTGAGAATATAATATAACCCTTTATTATATTTAAATTCACCTAGTTATGATGAAATATTTTTAAAGTTTGTTTACTAAAGGGTAAAATCTCTTGGGGTGACTGTGAAGATCTTTCATGAATTTTGAAGATTGTATTACATGTTTCCAAAGGAACTATGATATTATGGTCCTTTAATGTGGGTTTATGTAATGAAATTAATATTCATATAATAATAGGTAATAAAAATATATGACAATCCTAGGTTACTGTATCGGTTGTAGTACTATTTACAGTTTGTGACTTCATATTCTTAAAAGAAGTCAGTAAAGGAATCTATGATGGGGAGAGTAACCAATAGGGAAAGGAATATGTATTTATACTAAAACATTTAAATATTATGTTATTATTTCCTTATATATATTTTTTTTATATGAATGGAGATGTTCAAATTTATATTTTAGGTGATATTACTATAACATGGTTTCACTGGTTTTGAAAGGTTTCTTAAGAAGAAGTAGGAAATTCCATAAAAATAAAAAAGTGATCGATGAAGCACACCCACTCAGTAATATTGATCCATTTAAGAACTTAACCTATCATGAACCATATATTTTCTTATTATTTTTTACGAATGACCACATTAGATGGGTAACTAAACCAACACCTATTTGAGGACATGGGATCTAGGAGTTTTCCTAAACATATATGTTATATTTGAAATGGTTGGATGACTAATCCCTCTTCCATGATATACCATTAAAAAATCATGGGATGTGTGGATATTGGAAAAAGGTATATATATACATGATTTTATAGCTAGTGGCTATATTCAATAAATATAAAATAATTTACATGGACTGTAATTCTTATGTGGATACATGGTGGGGGTCTAGCATCCCCAGTTTGAGGTACTTGACCATTTATTTATGTATTTTAATTATATATAAAGACCAGGTTGTGTTTTTGGAGGATAAAAGGGGTTTTTTTCCTGAATTTAAGGTTTTATGCTGGTGAAAAATTTAGGCATTGTCAATAGAAATGGTGCACCAAATCCCCAAAACATTATGGATTTCTGAAAGAAGGACAAAAGTTTAGCAAGGTTGTCACATATTCTGAAAAAACTTGGTGGGTCTTTAGAAGAAACCATGAATTATTGGATTAAGGGAGAATGAATGGTTTTTAAATGATTTCAATAACCATGGAATTCAACTATATGAGGTATTGTATTAAGGTAGTAATACCATAGGGTTGGCATACGATTTTCTAAACAGTGCATCTTAATCGTGCGATGTATAGGTGGTCATCCTTTAAAAGTTTATCTAATACCAATTAGCTATATAAGTATTATTTTCCCCCATAATTCTCCCACAACATAGATTCCTTTTTATCTCATGTCATGAGAGAAGATACCCTTCAATAGGGGTGTGATCCTTAGGCAAAACAAATTCATTTGGAGGCCAAAATTACTCATTATGTTCTATTTTTATCACATTATTCATTGATGAAAGGTTCTTCACTCTCTATGAACTATATATGTAGTCCATTATTGATAAGTCTATGTGTTATGAATGGTTTATTGACGAATTCTTATTTGATCTAGTGAAGGGAATGTATGTTGTGATCATATTGTGATGATTTGTTATGCTGTTATATTTTTGACATTGGGTTTGAGGTATCAAGATTCTCTCTTGAATCCACTTGTCTAGAAGATGAAATATTACTTTTAATTGAATGATTTTATTGAAATTATTTTTAAATATTTTTTTAAATCTTGAATGAAATATTTTTTTATGTATTTTCTTGAAAATTGAGGTACATTATTGGTATTTGGAAAACCCCATTGTTTATAATTTTAATTTTATGACTATAAAATTATGGTTTGTTTTGACATATGGAATGTATATATTGAAAATACTTAAATGAAACAATTTTTTTATGTGATATGGTTGGAATGGAAATTAGTTTTTTTAAATTACATTTCATCATATTGGTATAAATTGATGGGGATGTGTTGAATATGATGGATAATTTTCAAGAAGTACCGCTATCAATGGTATTGCGTATGGATGGGAAGTTAAAACATCAATTGTGACAACAATATTGAGTGTGTGAGTTTTGATTTTGTATGCAAACATAGAAATGAATATGGAAAATAAAATGATAAATAGTTTAAAGGCCTCATTGATAATTTCAATCAAAAACTAGTTTACATATTGTAGGAATAAAATAATGATATAGATGATCAATATATAAGAGGGGGTGAATTGTATCCTTTAAAAATTCCATTTTAACATTTAATGTTGGTTATAGAACTTTCGTTTTCAGACTTATGGAAAACTATGTTTAACAATGTTAAACAGGGTAAATTCACAAAAAATCTTAGTTCTGCAAAGTTGATAGATTTCAGAAATATGGTTTCGGAAATGAAACTTAAGAAAATTTTATAAGGAAAAAGATTCTACCTGAAACCATATAGAATCTCACTAATCAGAGTATACAAGTACAAGAAAGTATAAGACGATTATACTTCCTTTATTAATCAAAATTAAATGGAAAATAAAATTGAAATAATACAAGTGAAAAGTATGAAATATTCTAACCTAAAGAGGAGGGTATCTAACAACCTTGGATAAAGGTCCCTTGATTTATACTTTCAAGAAAGATTGTCTTACCCAAACCATGATAAGCCCTTGATTGGAATATTAGAGTCTGTCTTGCTATCCATGAAAGCGCTCAAACTTCAAGGTAGTCGACACCTCTATCATCATTATCAATGAAGTCCTCTAACTTTCTGGTTGTCAGTACCTCTGTCTTCCTATCCTCGGAATCCCTCGATTGTACACATTAACAATCGGAGTCGCACAAAGAATGATGAACATGTTGTTCAATACAAAAAAATCATGATAGTCTCTCTCTCTCTAGAAATCACTTCATCACCATGTAATCTATAGAGTTATAGAAGAATATTTACCCTGCTCAAATAAGTACTTATTTATAGGAATTTCTCCAACCTTCAGCTCCCTCCTCTAACGGTTATATTTTTTCATCAATTTCAGAGGGACCTGTACACGTGTCACTCAAGCATAGTTTATTTAGAAACAGAATGCACGACATCATATCATAACTATAACAAGGGTAAGTAAAATATGGTTTCTCAACCAATTTCATTTTTCAGAATCTAAGGAAAAATAAAATTTAGAGCATAATAGAAAATCATTTGGAGTCTATATTACATGAATATTTTGATTCTGTTTTTCAAGGAATTCAGAATAAGAATTATATAGAAGTTGGAGTTCTAACTCTAAGGAATTTGAAACCTGGATTATAATTAATTAATAGTCTGAATTCTACGGAATTAAGAACTTGAATTTGGAGGAATTCAGATTCCAAATTATAAAGAATTCATAACCTGAATTATAAGGAATTCAGATTTAGAATTATAAGGAATTCGGAACCTAAATTATGAGGAATTTGGAGTCCAAATTCTAAGGAATTCAAAACCTAAATTCTAAGGAATTCCAAGTCCAGATTCTAAGGAATTCAAAACCAGAATTATGAGGAATTATGAGTATGAATTATAAGGAATTAGAAAACAGAATTCTATGGAATTTGGAGTCTGAATTCTAAGGAATTTTGAACTGAAATTATAAGGAATTGAGGGTCTGAATTTAAAGAATTCAGAACCCAATTTATGAGTAATTCATAACTTGAATATCAGAGAATTTGGAGTATGAATTTCAAATAATTTTTAATCTGAATTTCAGGAAATTTGGAATCTATATTTCAAAGAATTTAGAATCTGAATATCATAGAATTCAGAATCTGAATTTTTGAGAAATTGGAATCGGAATTCCATAGAATTTGGAATCTGAATATCAGAGAATTTGGAATCTGAATTTTAGAGAATTTGGAATCTAAATTTCAGATAATTATGAATTTTAATGTCAATGAATTCAGAATAAAAATTTCAGAGAATTAAAAATATGAATTTTAGAGAATTCGGAATCTGAATTTCAGAGAATTCCAAATCAGAATTTCAGAGAATTCAGAATCTGAATTTCAGAGAATTTGGAATCTGAATTTCAGAGAATTCAGAATCTAAATTTTATTGAATTTGGAATATTAAATCAAAACCTGAAAATAGAATACTGTATATCTATGTATTTATTGGATTCATGGGTTTTATCAATGAAACCAAAGTTTAAACTTATAAATAAAAAGAGTTATTTTAAGTGAAACTAGATCATGAACAATGAAAACAAAGATAGGGAGAAAATTTCCTTATGAAGGAAAATTTCCTTAATAAGATAATTCTTATGGAAAAATAAATTTTTCTTGAGATAGAGTATTTGTGATTTTTAAAACATAAATAAAGGGAAAAGTCATAAGGAAACCTCGTTGACTCAAAAATCTACCCCTTTTTGGAAAGCACAAACATCCATTCTAAAAAGAATCTAAGGACTTGGAAATTTTATGGACATAAAAATAAAAAACTTATTTCCTTTTAATTATGGAACATAGTGAATATGAATAACTCCCCCTTAGGCTTTAAAACACTATGTATCATATTCTTGATTTCCTTTATGAGATTTTTCATTTACTTGCATTTGAAAAATAACAGTGATAAGTACATTCCTATAGATGAACTCCCACTTACTTAAGGAAATATATTCTTTAATTTGTATTCTTTTTATCATTCATTTCTCCACCTTTGTGAATTTCAAATAAGAATAAAAGAGAATGGAAGAAAAATTGGAACCTAAAACATTAGTACTAAACAATGAAATGTATAATGAACAAGAAAAAGTTCATTCATGTTGAAATAATTTGTACAATGAGGAAAATACAATAAAAATATTGGAATGAAATGAAATTATACCTCTTGCTCATTCAGCATCATATTCATCACAATGGTTTTTATCTTCTTGAGAACTTTGTGATCCTCTTCTGCTTGCTTAAGCAACTGATCCTGGTCTTTAATTTTCGTCTCTAAGGATTGAATTTTCTCTTCTGAAGCTTTAAGAATGTCTGTGTGAGGTTTCAACTATTATTTTTTCTTAATAAGCTTCTCTTTAATCCCCATTCAAAGATATCTTTCCTTATTCCAATTAATGGCCACAAAGTTAAGCTTTCCATTTATATCCTTGACTTCTTTCTTCCAAGTAGTTTGTTCTAGGGTTAACATTTCTTCAAAACTATTTGTAAGATCTTTGATCTTCCCATTATTAGTATCAAAAGATTCATTGAAATTATCATGGAATTAATTAGAGATTCTCATTTCTTCAATTGTCTTCTATCACCAGCTTGTCATCTTTTTCCACGATCTTTTATGACCCTCATAACCAATGAGGAAGGTTTTAAAATCTTCCTATAGTGCAACACATTCTTCAATGACCATGGAAAATGAATCTTCATTTATTGTATGTTGAAGCATCTGGAATCTCGAATCTATTCTTGGGAATAATGTAATAGTACAAACCAGCTTTTTCAAAGACTGAACAACAAAATCATGTTTGAGGGGAGATGATTCAGAATCTGAATGTTTGGTTGGTGAGGATTCTTTTTTTATGACTGCAGCTTTCCTTTTTGATAAAGTACCAATATCTTTATTCAAAAAATATTAACTAGGTGTAACTACTACCACATGTTTTCTCTTTCCATCATTCAAAATGATGTATTATTCTCTAGTAGATTCATAATCATTATCAGATATCTAAGAAATCTTGTCTTCTTGACTTATTCTTTCTCTGCATCAACCAATAGATCTTCTGGATGAATAAAATCATGATTCTTGCATTCATCATCTGTTGGCTTCTTCACTTCTTATTCACCCTTCTCATAGTTTCCTATAGTAGTAATTTTTCAGTATTCATCTTAGGATGTCTGGATTGATAATTTCAATGATTTACTTTCCTTCTCATGGTACTCTTTGACTTGATTTATGATATCATCAGTTTCATTCCCTTCTTCTTCCACCTCTTCTCCTTCTTCTATTTCCTCTTCCACTTCTTATTTTTAAACTATTTCTTTTTTTATGATGTGATTTTAGAATCACCACTTTATGTCCTAGAGTCTCTGATAATGGTTCTAATAAAAAGGATTCTAGTACTAGAATTTTCACCGAGTCTCTTTCAGTAGCATTGAGAATAGATTGAACGACTTCAACTTATGACAATTTATTCCTTTAATTTTTTTTTCTTTTTATTCCTTTTCAATATTCTTAGAAGCCTTTTATTTCATTGCTTTTTCCTCATCAGGGTCCAATACAAACTTAGGCTCTCCTTCAATCCAATTTTTCTTATCCTCTCTCCACTTAGCCACTTCATCATCAGGATACGCTTTTTTTCTTTTTTGGCTTTGTATGTGCGGACTAAGTTATCTTGGCCTTATGAGTTTTTGTTCTCTCTTACATCTCCTTATCCTTTCTCTTACTTCCACCTCTCATAAAGGTTTCATCCCCCTTAGGAATCTTTGAAAAAGATTCTATTTCTTCCTCAAAAAGAAAATAGAATTTTCCAGATTCACTGGAAAAACCAATTTTCATTCACCTTAAGGTGTCATCACTCAGTAACATCACTTTGTAATTTCTCAGCTTGGAACTGCATGGGATTTTGAATAACTAAAGTCAAAGAACATTAATATTTGAAATAATAGTGGGATAAATAATAATCTGAGACTTCATATTTCCTTTATTGATATTATCTTTTTTTATAGAAGGTGGTTCCTCAGTCAAAGACTGAGGAAAAATTTATTTTATAACCATTCTTGATATTTTCAATTGTTACCAAGATATACTTAACCATGTTTATCTTTCTGAAGTTCAACAAGAAATCCAATATATAGATATCAATCTTCATCAGAGTATCCTTATCCCCATTCCATCGAATTCTAAATCATTGACCTCAAAATTATAGAATCCAAATATTCGTAGAGAGATGAATGATTTAAAGAGTCATCACTCCTTTAAAGCCAAGAAACTCTGTGAACTATTACTTATCAAAAGATCTAGTTTCATCAAATAGTTTTTGAGTAAAAAACTCTGATTCACCTTCGTAAAGAAATCCAATAACACTAGCTACCTTGTTGTATGAGAGAGAGTAGGTCTTTCTATAATGCTTGAATGAAAATCTATCTCTTACTCTTTTATTGAAAAAAATGAACTATTTCATAAACTCCCCAATCAACATCGGATACACCGAATCTTGTGAAATCCTTTTTAAAATGAAAAGGCTCTCATAGCCATTCAACATAAGATTCCTAGAGATGATAGAATCATATTTATTAAAGAATCTCGAATCAACTAACCTCTATCAGTATTTCTTCCACATGGAAATTTCCATAACAGTCTCCATTTCTTTTTGAGGAGAGGATTCAGTAGACATCCAGAGCTGAAAAAACTTTTGATGATTCGGAACAGGCTTAAAATACATAGGAAAGGCTTCAACATGAAATTGCTTGAATTAATTATGTGGGAAAACTATCAGGGGGCTTTATATAGGTGATTTTGGCGATAGTTCAACTTATATGGTTGATCCAATAGTTGAAAACACATATATTTCAATATGATGGTTGACATGATATCAAAAGAAGGATTTTGATAGGTTCCCATCATTTTTGGGTTTTAAGATAAACATTCAGATTTAAGAAAAAAAGATGTATCTAAAAATGTATCTTAAACAAGATAAAAATACAAACAAGTAAAAATGAATAAAAAAACATAGGAAAAAAACACACCTTCTAGATTACTAGGTACATTTTTCGTAATGAGGAATATTTTTCATGGAGAACATTAAATTCTGGAAAATTTTAAAAACAAATTTAAAGGTGGAAAAAATTTTATTTTAAAAAAACTTGATTACAACAAAATTTGATTACGTTAAAAACATTATTACGGAAAATTTGATTATGAAAAATTTTGATTACAAAAAAAATTGGTTATATAAAATTTTTGTTACGAAAAAATTTTGATTAAGAAAAAGTTTGATTATCAAAATTTTTGATTAATATAAAAATGTACTCTGCCTATGAAAATAAGTTTCATACTATAAGGAGATAGGTTTCAACAAGAATTTAATATGGAATATTACCTTACAGTTATCATTCCTAACTTCTGTTTAATGTATTCATATCTATCTGAGTGTAAGGATTTTGTGAAGATATCAGCAAGTTGATCTTATGTTCTGATAAATTGAAGAATGGTATCTCCTTTTTGTGTGTGATTACAAATAAAGTGATGCCTAATATCTATGTGTTTTAAACAAGAGTGATGTGAAGGGTTTCTTACTTAAGGTAATGTCGCTAGTATTATCACACAATATTTGTGTTTTGGTAAGACACATACCATAGTCTGTGAGTGTGTGTTGCATCCACAACACTTGAGCACAACAACTTCTAGTTGCTACATATTCAGCATCAGTAGTGGAAAGTGCTGCCGAGTGTTTCTTTTTTAAGGACCAAGAAACTAATGAATCACCTAAGAAATGAAAAATTATTGATTTACTTTTTTATATCCATTCTACATCCACCAAAGTCACCATCCAGAATCGTTTTTAAAACAAAATCAATTCAAGAAGTATAAAAGTGTCCTAGATCCATGGTTCCTTTTAAGTATAGAAAAATCCTTTTCACTACCTTTAAATGAGAATCCATAAGATTGGATTGACAGATTTCACATAAGAATACAAAAAACATTAATTCTGGATGACTAGTAGTCAAGTATGTAGACTTCCTATCATACCTTAAAATGATGTTTGATCTATTGGTTTCCTAGCTACATCAAGATCAAGTGATTTTTAGGTACCAATGGGAGTACATATACTCTTAGTGTTTTCATATCCATAATTTTTAAGAAGATATTTAATATATTTATTTTGGGATATATAGATTCCTTTTGGTTTATGAGAAATTTTAAAACCAAGGGAAAATGTTAACTCACCCATCATACTCATTTAAAACTCAGATTTCATTATATCTGCAAAGAAATCTGTTAATAATTGCTGAGTTGAACAGAATATAATATCATCCACATAAATATGAACAATCAAAAAAAATTATTATCATTTTTTTATAAAAAGGGTTGGATCATCATTTCCCATAACATATTGTTTTGAAGAAAAAACCATGTAATTCTATCATACCAAGCTCTAGGATATTGTTTTAGTCCATATAAGGCTTTTGTATGATTGAAAACATGTTTAGGATGTTTTGTATCTTCAAAATTAGGAGTATTTTCAACAATAAATTCCTCTTGAACATAACCATTAAGGAAATCATATTTAGCATACATTTGAAAAAGCCTGAAGTTAAAGATTGCTGCAAAGGCAAGTAGAATATGAGTAGATTCAAGTGTGGCTACTGGAGCTTAGGTTTCTTCATAGTCTATTACTTATTATTGATTATAGCTTTTAGAAATCAATCTAGCTTCATTTATTATTATGATTCCATTTTCATCACAATTATTTCTTAAGACCCATTTTACTCTAATAACAGAAGTTTCCTTAGGTCATTCAACCAATGTCCAAACATTATTCATTTTGAATTATTTTAACTCATCTTGTATAGCTTTTATCCAATCATCATCACCTAACGCTTAATTCGTGATTTTGGGGTCAAATTGGGAAAGGAATGCATGATGTTCTACTTTATTTCTTAAGTAACTTCTATTCCATACAGGTTGATTTAAATCACCAATGATACTATCATTGGGATGATTCTTATGAAACCATTGATTTCGGTTTTTTAAAACCTTCTCATCAACATATGGTAGGAAATCGTCTGGGTAAATTCTACAGAAACATTTTCATGAACATTTTCCTTATTAGAAGTATCTTTTATCAAGGGTTAATAATTAGTTTATGAAAACACATCGGAAGATGTTGGTTGAGGTTGTTTAAAAACAATGGGATTAGTTTCATCAAATTTAACATGTACTATTTCTTCAATAGTATGAGTATTTTTAATGAAAAATCTATAAGCCTTAGAAGTTGTGAAGTAGCCTAAGAAAATTCCTTCATTAGATTTTGGTGCAAATTTCTGTATATTATCTTTAGTATTCATAATGAAAAGATTGAAACCAAAACCTTGAAGTAGGAAGGTCTATGTTTTCTACCATTCCATAACTCATAAGGAGTTTTATTAAGAAAAGTTCTAATCAGAACATGATTTATAGTATAACAAGCACTACATACAATTTCAGCCCAAGAATGTTTGGCTACCGAATATTTACTCAACATGGTTTATCTTATCTCTTGAAGAATTATGTTTCTTATTTCAACAACACAATTTTGATGAGGTGTTATTGGTGATGAGAAGTTATGAGTAATGACTTTTCTACTACATAAAGTATCAAAATCATAATTTTGAAATTCTGCTCCATGATCACTATGAATAGTTATCAATGGAAGGTTCTTCTCATTTATTACTTGGGTTCTAAAAAATTTTAAATTAGAAAAAGATTCATATTTTTTTGATAGAAAATAGACCAATTTAAATCTAGTGTAATCATCATCTAAGGAAAATACATAATATTTTCCTCCAATGCTTCTAGATTGTGTTAGTCAAAAAAGATCCATATGAACCAACTATAATGTATCAGTGGTTGATACTTCAACGACTGATTTAAAAAATTATTTATGTTTCCTTCTATATTGACAAGGATCACAAACATTGGAATAATCAAATCTATGCTCTCGTAGATCCTTAACTAATCTTTTCATAGAGACTTTGCATAGGTTCATAAGGTTATAGTGTCCTAACCTTCTATGCTATAACCAAGAATGATCTTCCATTGCACTAATACAATGAATATCTTGACTCTTAAGGTATTCTATGTTTAGTGTGTAATCATTCTCTTGCCTATGGTAAGAAAGAATAAACTCTTCTTTGGAATTGCGTATGAGACACTTATCATTCCTAAAATTCACAAAGAAACCTTCATCACATAACTCACTTATACTAATATGGTTGTGCCTAAGTCCATTAACAAATAAAACATTTGAAATCAATGTTTTTCGAAGAAAAAAATATTACCTACACCAATGATTTCTCCCAGAGCATTATCTCCGAAAGTTACTTTTCCTCCCTTTGTCTTGATAGTCGTTTTAAAGAAGTTTTTATTACCATTCATGTTCTTGGAACATCCATTATCCATGTACCATGTATTGTTGTTGGTACTATCGTTACATTGTAGAAAATAATAGTGTTAGACTTTCGGAACCCAAACAATCATGGATCCAGAAAATTTAGAAAGAAAAATTTAAGGAATCCACATTTTTTTGAAAAAAATAATCTTTATGAAAATCTGAAGACTGAGTTTTGTTTAAGGAATAATTTTTCACCCAATTCCCACCACACTGGAACATAGTGAAAAATGGAGCACGTTTAGGAACAAAATAATTATTACTAAAAAAGGTTTTGAATGAGTATAAACAAATCCAGATTTATTACTTATAGTTTGTATTTGGTAATACATCTTGTCAATGTTTTCCTTACCTAAGTTAAAGTTTGACAAACACTTCCTAGGGGAAAATATTTCTAAATTCAGTCTAATAAATATGTTTTTATCATCAAAAACATTAGTTTTAAAACTACTATTAGTCTATAAATAATTTTTTTTATAAATTACTTTTTCTAGATCCTTAGAAAAATTATCCTTCTCACGATTAAAATTTTAAAGGGTTTTTAAATACATTCAAAATCATATAATTTCTTATCATTATCATTAGAAAGATCTAATGCTTCTTTAGGAATAATAGAAATTCAAGAATTTTCTTTTTTAAGTTTTTTCATGACCTTATAATTTTCATTCTCAATGAGCTAAGAAAACCTAGAAACATCTTCATAAGTAGGTAAAGTATTATCTTCATTAGAAGAAGATTCTTCATATGAATATTCATAATATTTACTATCACTATAATTATCATTCAAGGATACATTGGTAATAGAGTCAGCATTGTGTTCATTGTCTATTAAACAATGATTTTCAGTAGGTTACTTGGAAAGTATACCAAGATTCTGCTGACCAAAAGACTTATACTCTAAGGATTCATCAGAAGATCCACCACCACTAGCACTCCAAGTGTCATTAGCTTTCAAAACATTCTTAGTATTTCCTTTGTTGTACTTCATTATATTCCTCTCAGAATGATTTTCCTTTCTGTCCTTTCTCATAAGAATAGGATAATCTGGCCTACTATGCGCCGCTCTTTTGCATTCATAACAAGTAACTTCAGAGTCTTTCTTATCCTTTATGTCTATCTTATTATATCTATACTGAAAGTCTTTCTTCCCAACTATCTTGTTAAACCTTCAAGAAAGATTAGCTAGTTTATTCTCAGAGTGGTCACTTTCACTTAATTCAGATAAAAAATAAAATTCTTAGACTTGGATCTAGTAACTCTTTCAGGAGTCTTGGCTTTTTTAGACGTAAATGCTTTAATTCCATTTCTATTCTTATTCTTATTCAAATCAGCATCTCTTTTCATTCTTGTATCATGTGGAAGAAGAGTTCCAAAAAGCACATCAACTGTAATATGAGATACTTTCCTACTCTCATCAATAATTATTCTTTTAGAATCCCACTCATTATGCATGATATCTATAATCCTGTTCATGAGTTCTTCATCATCTAAAATTTCTCACCCATGGATTGTAAACTATTAAAAATAGTCATAAACCACTATTGTGCCTTACATTCTGGTTCTTTATAAGGAAATAGGAATCCATGATATTCTTCTCTAAGAATAGTTCATCTAGTTTCTATAACTTTGGAAGTACCAAAATGAGTAACCTCCAATTTCTTCTAAATACAATTTGCAGCTTCGCAAGAAGAAATTTGGTTATATATATTCCTAGACAGGGAACACAACAAAGTATTTTTTTACCTTGTATTTTAGTTGATATTCTAACTTTTCTTGATTAGTAAAGGTTATGACGTCCTTATCATGAATCTTGTAATCTTCAGTAAGAATAACAAAGTTTTCCAATATAGTATTATTAACAAAAGTATTCATAAAATCTCTCCAATATTCATAACCATTCCCATAAAATATTGGTGTTCTAGTAGGACTAATATTTTCAATTGAATCAACATCCATTCCTACCACCCATAATAAAATATCATTCCCCAAAAACTTGTTAAAAATAAATGTTTGTAAACAAGGATAAAAAAACTAAGCAAGGAAAATTTACAACAATGAAAACTTGAGCATGAAAAACTTATATGTGAATATAATTATTTTAGAGACCTCCCCGGATACAAATTTTAGGATCAAAATAATGATATAGACACTCAATACACAAGAGGGGTGAATTATATCCTTCAAAATTTTCTTTGGAACCTTTAATGTTGGTTATAAAACATTCTTTTACAACCTTAGGGAAAACTATGTTTACCAAAGTTAAACAAGGTAAATTCAAAAAACCTCTTAGTTATACAAACATGCTATATTCTGGAAATATGGTCCTATAAAGGAATCATAATAAAAGATTACAAGGAAAACTATTCTACCTTAAAGCATATAGAATCTTATTAATTAGAGTATACAAGTACATGAAATTATAAGATAATTAGACTTTCTTTATTTATCAAAATGTAGTGGAAAATAATCTTGAAGCAATAAAAGTAACAAGTATAAAGTCTTTTAACCCAAAGAGTAGGGTATACAACAACCTTAGAGAAATTCCCCTTGATTTATACATTCAAGAATGTCTCTCTTATCCACACTAAGGTAAGCCCTTAATAGGAATATAGAAGTCTGTCTTACTATCCCCACAAGCCCTCAAACATTAATTAAGTCGACACCTTTGTCTTCCTATCCCATTAATCCCTTTATTGTACACAACAACAATCAGAGTTGTACGGAGTAAGATGAACAATATGTTTAGTACACACAATCATTAGAGTATCCCTCTCTATAAATCACATTAGCTGCATGTAATCTCTAGAGTTGTAGAACAGTATTGAGCTTGTTCAAATGAGCTCCTATTTATAGACATTTATCCATTGGTCATCTTCCTCCTCTGAAGGTCATATTTTTCCTTGAATTTCAGAGGGACCTGTAAACATTTCACTCAAAAAAATATAGTTAGAACAGAATTCACAACATCATTTCATAAATATAACAAGGGTAAGTAAAATATGGTTTCTCAGCAACTTATATTTTTCAGAGTCTAAGGAAAAAAATTCAGAGTCTAAGAGAAAATCATTCAGAGTCTATGTTACATAAATATTCAGATTCTGTTTTTCAAGGAATAAAAGATCAGAATTATATAGACTTTAGTGTCTGAATTATAATGAATTTGGAACCATAATTCTAAGTAATTTGGAATTTGAATTCTAAAGAATTCAGAACCTAGATTCTGAGGAATTCAGAGTCTGAATTCTAAGGAATTTAGAACCTGAATTCTATGAAATTGGAGTCTGAATTTTGATGAATTTGGAACCTAAATTATGTGGAATTCAAAAGATAAATTCTATGGAATTTAGAACCTGATTTCTACGGAATTCAGAGTCTTACTTATAAGGAATTCAAAACTGGAATTCTGAGGAATTTGGAGTCTAAATTCTAGGAAATTAAAAACCCGAATTCTAAGGAATTAGGAATCTGAATTATTTGGAATTCGGAACCTGAATTCTAAGGAATTCGGAGTCTGAAATATAAGGAATTAAAAAACTAAATTCTAAGGAATTCAGAATCCAAATTTCAGAGCATTCCGAATTTGATTTTCAGAGAATTTAAAATCTGAATTTTAGGGAATTTGGAATCTAAATTTCTGCGAAGTCGGAATCTGAATTTTAGAGAATCTGGAATCCAAATTTCAGAGAATTTGGAATCTGAATTTCAAGGAATTTGGAATCTGAATATCATAGAATTTTGAATCTGAATTTCAAATAATTCGGAATCTGAATTTCAGAGAATTCAGAATTTGAATTTTAGAGAATTCAGAATCTGAATTTTAGAGAATTCAGAATCTAAATTTTTGAGAATTAGGGATCTGAATTTCAGAGAATTCGGAATCTGAATTTCAGAGAATCCGGATTCCGAATTTCTGAGAATTCAGAATCTGAATTCAAAACCTGGAAACATAATACTTTATATATATTTATTTATAGTATTACGATGGTTTAGAAATGAATCCTAATTTCACACTTAGAAAAAAAAGAGTTAGGTTTAGTGAAACTAAATCATGAATAATGAAAACAATGATAGGGAGAAAACATCATTTGGATGGAAAATTTTCCTTAATAAGATAAATCTTATGGGAAATAAAAATTTTCTTAAGATAGTGTTTGTGATTTTTAAAACATAATGAAATGGAAAAGTCATCCGTAAACATTATTGAATCAATACATATTTGATATGATATTTTTAAAATTTATTTTAACAAATCTAAAAAATGTTCTTATATGTTTTTTCCGAGTGAAATGAGTTGGGGGGAAGTCATTTTTTAAATCCTACTGATTTTCAATTTACCCAATTCATGGGAACTATTATGAATTTAAAGATGTAATATATCATGATATAGCTAAAGGAAAGGTATTTCAGTTATTTTGAGATGCTTTTTAATACTATGGGAATGGAATATTGAGACGAAGATTGGATTAGTTGGGGAGTTTCTGGGGGATGTGATAATGGTGACTATGTTTTGTTGGTCCTTTTAGTTTCCTTCGAGTTTGTATTTGTGTTTCTTCTTGTACTCGAATATGGTAATTTTTTGAATTATTTTGTATAATCTTGTTTCATATAGTGGTTTGTTATTTTTTGTAGTTTTTATTTTTTATCATTAATTGGAAATTAATACCCCAAATGTTCTTGAGGCCCTTATCAATTGTTTCCAGCCTTTTGAGTGTTGTGGATGTGACGTAAGACACAATAACCCAACTACCTCTTCCCATGATAATGAGTAAGGGGAGGGATATTAAAATATTATAGTAGTTTTTGGTCCTTTATTTAAGAAATTGTATTAGTTTTGGTTGTACCAAATATATATTTTCAATTAACTAGTATATGTTTGTTAGATTCAAGAGAAGTCAAATGGTGTTAGTTTTTTAATCATATATTTGGAAATAGTATCAGTATCTCTCTTGGGATATTAAAAAATAAGTAGGATTTTTAAAATACGAAATGTAGAGAAAAAAGGTGTAACTATCCTCTTTATGATAAACTTAAAGTTTATAGTGATTTTGGGTACATAAGTGTTTTTAGACATTTCTAATTGAATTTTCACCCCACTTTCATGGGTTTATCTGATGAGTTTTTCTTGATAAGAATTGATCTATGTATTTCAAATATTAATGAAGTGTTGACTTATAAAAAAAAGTTTATGAAAATGAAAAAAAATAATTTTTGAAAATGGGAAAATGGTTGTTTTTATAAACATGGTTACAATGTCTTAAAAAAAATGGTTGAAATATTATGAATGGTTGAATTAAGGAAATAAATGTTGTAATATATGTAACAATGTTGAATTGAAATGGTTGATATGTCATTATCTAATAGTGAGAATAAATAGATTTTTTTCATGTTATAGTTATTGGACAATGTGAGGCGTCGTAGAAACCAACCGAATAGGTTTTTGTGAATGTGGTTGTGCCCGATCCACAAGTGATCCAACACATGATTTAGTGCATTTTAAATAATTTTTATATAATGGATAAGGGTACTAGTAATGATGGACCATTGAAATTAGACCATTAATTTATGTTCCAAAAGAATAATCCATCTATAGTTCTATTGAATTATAATCCTAAAAAAAAGATGTATGGTCGAATAGGATGAAAAAAATATTCTATTTCCTTGGGACACCAAAACAGATGAAATTGAAGTTGGAATCATATTCTTGTAGGGATTTTTCATGTCAATTATGGAAATTAATAGTTCCGGATATGTTCAAGAAAGTTAAAATATATGAGGATTATTAAGAACTATTAAATAATGAATTTTATCCCCACACATTTAGAATTTCTATAATAGTAGAGTAGTTTAGTTTGAAGTGGTATAATCTCTTGATAATATAGTTTCTGTCTAGATTTATGGATTTAAACCCCTTTTCCCTAAAATTTTCTTTACGTGTTTCTGTGAAGTAATACATTTTTTAGTCGGGGATAAACCAAAAAAACTCTATCAATGATTTTCATTCACTTTGTTATGGGTTACACTAAACTGTTCAATAGAGAGATGTTGGTAGAAAGAGACATTTAAGGGAACATGTTTAGAGGAAGAATGTTTATTCTTATGGGAAAAGGTGGGAAATCCAACGATGGGAACTAGAAGAGGAGGGAAACCTATACCCAATGGGTTGCTATATCTCAGAATCAGATTATAGGATTGGTCAGCTTTCCTCCTGGAATGTAGAGTAAAAATAGATTTTTTTAGTGTGTTTACTTTTATCATATGAAGTGATATTTTATAGAACCAACTAGATCATGTCAAAATTGGAACAAAATTGGACATCTTCAGTACTATTTTCAAATTTCTCCATGTTTGGGTGATAAAGACACATCTCATTCTTCTTATGCATCATATTCTTTGATAGGAGGTGTGAAACAAAATAATTATCATTATAGGGATATAGGGATAAAAGGTACTTATTGTAACACCATGACTTCTCAAATATTGCTATCCCACTAGTGTAATAAAGAGAAAAGTGAAGATAGTATGAAATAATATATATGTGATAAAATGATCATTGATAATAAATATGGTCCTTCAATTGTGATAGGTGCAATTATTTTTGATTCTACCCATTTGAAAACATTATTTTCATATAGAAACACCACACTTATTAATTCTTCTCATGTTGTTGATAATATGGGTTTTTCTCTTCAGATGATTCCTTCTATTTCAAAACTGTTGTCTCCTCTTGGACAAAGAGAGTATCGAGCCTTTATGTGTAAATAGTGTTCCATAAATATCGATGGGGATAGGTTTATTAAGTATTCCCATGTTCTTGATATATATGTCTAGTACTAGTTTTTTTGTATGGATTAGTTAGCATCATTCAAGGCCCATATAGATTGTTATTCCTGAAAGGTTAGTTTCACATCTCTTGATGGATTCAAGAATCTATTTAGAGTACATTGTTTTGTAAAGGATAGTAAAGAAAGTATTTTGGGAGACAATTATTAAAACTATCTAACACTAGCTATAATTTATTTCCATAGAATCTATGTAAGATATTCAGAATAAATATTTTCAACTATTTTCATTCAGTTTATTCATGTTTTCCACAAACTTTTTTATGGTTTCTACCAAAATGACATGTGGAGTTATTTATTGAACTCTAACCAGGGACTTGTCCTTTCTAAATTTAATAATTTTTTATGAAACCTATTGAATTAATGGAATTGAAAATTTGGTTTTAAGATTTATATATTAAATGATTCTTTCGACTGAGAATGTCTCTATGGGAAGAATCAGTATTGATTATAAATAAAGATGATGAAACTCTCGGGCTCTATGTAGATTATCATATGATTATCCATGTTTTGAAAAAGAATCAATATCCTCTTCCATGAATTGATGATAAATTTGATCAAACGAGGGTAGACTAGTGGTTCCAAAAAATTGACTTGTGTTTGGGATATCCCCAATTATGAGTTTAGAAGAAATATATTCCAAAGACACCTTCCCAAATTATATATGTCGATTATGAATATATTATTATTCTTGTTGGTCTTGTGGATTCACTAGATATTATTATAGAATTAAGGAATATAATATTCTTGTGGTATTTGGATTCGTTTTTTGGGGTTTTTTATGATATAATAGTTTACACTAGATAAAAAGGTGGATAATGAGAAACACCTGGCTATATTATAAAGTATCTTGGGGGAACATCATCTATATACCATATTACAAAAGAGTGATTTTGGGATACAAGATTTACATTTCCTTGTCTAGTTCATTTTTGAAAATGGTGTTTCATTATATCTATAGAATATAGAAGTTATTATCTCTTAAAACCCAATAAAGAATGTCTTTGAGATACATAGTATCCTAGGTTTTGTGAGATACTACAAATAATTTATATGTATTTCTTCACATTTTGCAACACCAATGAAAGTGTTAATTGTAACACCCAAGACTTTTATGTGAAATATTTTGTTTTTAATGTTATATAAATCATCAAAAAAATCTTTCACTACACACAACACTAGCTTGTCTTTCTTTACACACAACCGCGGCCTTCCTCGATAGCTTGCGTCGTACACAATACCGAGTTTCACTAAACAATGATATGCTATTAAAATATTATTAAAACTAGCCGTTATGAATAATAATAACCACTTTTTGAAATTTTAAAAATGTTATTTTTCAAAATTGACTTCATTTTTGGATTCGGAATATCAAAATTAGCCAAGGGAGGAATTTTGGTATTTTTCTGAAAACTTTCAATTTTTGAAGAATAGTGAAACCACTAAGTGGTAGTTAAAAAAACTGAATTTTTCATAAAACTTAATTTTACCACTTCTGTGGGTGGAATTTCGAAAATCCGAGAGACACGGTTGATGTCAGTAAGTAAAATGTGGTTCAATGAGATGAAAATATTTTTTGGTGAATAGTAACTTTTTACTTTTTTTAACCACGGTTAAAAGTAAATAAGGTAATTAAGGGTAAAGATGATATTATTATTACCCTAACACATGTCCTAATTCTATTGGACAAGTGTAATTAGACCAAAAACAAACATAGGAATAAACTATGACCATTTAGGCCCACTTGGATTAGATTAGGACATTTATTATTAATTTATTTAAAGAAGGGTTAAAATAGTTAAAATCAAAGTTTAATAAGTAAATAATTTTTAATATGGGGTTATACATAAGATAAACTCGACTATAAATATTAATTATAAAGATAAAACGATTTCCTACATAATTTTATTTTATTTGTAATTTTTCGACATTAAATAATTTAATTTATTTATGAAACAAAGATGATGCAGTAATTATCTTATTAATGAAATATTGACATAATTAATGTTATAAAAAAAATTTAAATGTAATTTGAGACTTTTTAAAAATTACACTAATTTTATAGGTTAATATGAAAAGTTAGTATTGATTTAATTAACTTTTTTTGAACTAATCATTCTGTTATGATTTTCAAAAAAATCAATTACTAAATAGTGTCAAAATTGACATAAAATAGTTTTTAAAACAAATATTATATTAGTAATTGTTTTTTTATTTCTAAAAATCTAAGGTTCGGCCAAATGACTTAGATAAGGTTATATATATTAATAATAAACAACTTCGGGTTCGTTTGGCTGCTTATAGTAAGTTTATTAACCTTATAGTATAAGAACACAAGAAGACACGGTAAAAGTAAAATTATTTAACTTAATGTTAAATCTAAATGATAAGGTTAAAATAGGCACCTAAACTTGTCTAAATTCTATTGGATGAGAGTATTTCGACCCATCCACACCTTATCTTCTAAATATATCAATTTGGAGCTATTTAAAACCAAACATGACTTTATAATAAAATAATAATTTTAGTTTTCCCAAAGGTGCCCCTCTCCTCCCTTATAAAAGGGCACCTCCTCCCCCTCTTCCTCACACCACATTGAGCTTTCAAGCTCGGCCAACCCCGGCCATTTTCTCCTCTCCACTTCCCTAGAGACATCCTAGAGGTTCTGGTCTTCCTCAAAGACCAATTTTAGTGCCCTAAGAGGAGGTCTCAAAGAGGCGCTTCAAAGAAGAGGTAATTTCTGTTACCGATTCTTTCATCTTTATTTCTTCTTCCACTTCTTCTTCTTCTGTTGTTTCATTATGAAGTAATAACATCAGTATCACTAATATACTGATATGTTATTATAAGTATGAAACAACCCTATTTCACCATCTATCCATCCTACGGAAAATGAAATCACCGAGCGTGCGTACGTACGAAATACCGTCTCCACGCCGTGGTGTAATCTATTTTCCACCAACACCTTACTTGGATGGGTATAATGGTGAAAATAATGACTATATATGACTATTATGAAGTGATACTTATTTTTAAATAGTATACATACACTCCAATACAATTCCACGATCATAGGAACGATATCATCACTCGTGCGTAGGTACGGAATACCGTCTCCATGATGTGATGCGACTTGTTCTACATGATCTTCATTTCATAATGATTATATAAATTAATTGAATGAATGAATATGATATATATTACACTAATACCATTATTTAAATGTGGTATCTATAACCTAAAGATAAGAATAAGAATTTATTCGACAAAACACACATAAGAACAAAAAGTAATAAACACCCAAATAACAAGTAGTAATGAAATATTACTAATAAAGAAGCAAAGAATATGACCATATATGATATAATAACAATAAGTATGATTCTGTAATAAGTCAATAACATTATTTAAATCATTATACAGGAGGTTCGGACACGTACAAATCATATCGGACCTAAGGTAAGGGAAATATCACAATCTCATTTTTATCCGAGATTGTTTATACTTTGGTGTTTACTGGGGTGTATTTTATCATACAAATCCATGTTTATTCAATATTTAATATTATTTCCATCCACCTACAATTGTTTAAATCCAATTTTACCCTTCGGTGAGATTTTAGTAAAAGATATGAAAGTAATCTTTTGTCATTTTTCATACGAGGTACTTTTTGACTTTCCGACAAAAGTACGAGAAGAATGTTTTTTTAACTTATACGGCATGAATGGATTTTTAAAACATCATTTCCAAGAAGCTTCCTTTACAAGATTACAAGTTTATTTTTAATCAACTTCTTTTAGTTTATAATTTTACGACATGTTAACAAAGGAAAAGTATTTTTAAAGCCGAAAGGATATTTTCCTCAAGAATGGAGTTCAAGTGTTTTATCAAAATTATTTTCCATCTAAGATAATAAAGGGTTTTGTTTTTATCCCAATTATTAAATTGATTTGATTATGTTGTGATGGAATTATTTTGATGAATTCTTTTAACTTATATGAATTGTTTTATGATGTCACGATGTTTAAAGATTCCCATTTTTATTACATGGGTTATGCAATGATGTATGATTTATGATTTTGTGGCACACATAAGAATAGTATCATTATGTGATGGGTGGGACCTATATCTCCCTCCAATGCATTGGGTAATGATTTTATATCTCATGAGATAGACATGGCTGGAACGGTAGGCTATACCGGTTCAGTGAAACAGGACTGAAACGAGGGTGACTCGGTTCAGAAATGGACATTGTCCACTAAGATAGTCTTGGCAATGAGTCTTGACTAATAAGAAATGATTCTCTATGATTTTGTGTGTATGTCACAAAGTTTTAGGTTTTATGTTATGATTATTGGGATTACATTTCACTTCTATGATTCATCCCATGTTATGATATTATGATCTCTTTTGCAGGATAAGATTTCCAAAAGTTATGTTCTTATGTATATGATGTGATTGATATTTCTTTTGTTTACCCTTACTGAGCATTTGAGATCACCCTTTTGTATGTTTTATTTCCCCAGGTCAAGAAGAATGTTATTAAGTAGAATATGCCAAAAAGGGACTCTAGATATGATGAAATAAATGGGAGGCAATGTAGATGCTTTATGAACCAGTTGTTTATGTTTCCCAATTTCAAAGGACACTATACCTATATGGTCCTTTCTTGGTTTTGTTATATGTTGTAATAATTGTGCTTCAATTCTGATGTAATAACAATGTATTTAAAGTATGGGTCGTTATAGTTGGTATCAGAGGAAAGGTATAGTCAGCCTTTGGAAACTAGGATGTGAAATCCTTAGTAAGAACTATAAGGATAAGTCTAAGCATAGAAAACAATCTTAGTGTTTTAGAAATGGCCATGAATAACCTAGGATAAGACCTTAAGTGTGAAATTTTATTCTTGATTATGTGGTTTTCCTATTATAATTAGTGTTGCTCACACTATTCATCTTGGTTTTAGTCAATGGCTGGAACCCGAAGGAACCGTGTTAATGCGGAATGCGACGGGCAATGTAATGATTGTCCACCTGAGCAACCAAACGTTATGGGAGCTGGAATGAAAAATCTTGTATCCATGCTCACACAACATTCTCAAGCTATGAATCATGCAAGACTTCCAAACGAGCAAATGAAGGAGCAACATTCTGTTGAATCCTTCATGAGGCAGCGTCCACCTTCTTTCAGCGGGTCTACTGATCCATTAGTTTCTGAACAATGGATTAGTACTACTGAAAAGATATTTTCAGTTCTTCAATCTTCTAAACATGATAAAGTCATCCTAGCAGTGTATCGTTTGGAATGAGATGCTGATCAATGGTGGAATCTTATTAAGAATACGAGGCAAAGGGATGAAATTGAGTCCATGGAATGGGACAAGTTCATGAAGTTATTTTTCAATAAGTACTTCCCTCGTATTCTCCGAACAATGATGGATAAAGAGTTTCTTGAACTGAAGAAAAATGAAGATGAATCTGTTGGTACCTATGAAGCAAATTTTCCAAGACTTTCAAGGTACGCTTCTGGTATTATTATCCAACCTGAGAGTAAGATCGATCGATTCTTTAGTGGCTTAAAACCAAGTCTTAGAAGGGCGTTAGCCATAAAGGACTTCAATAGCTATGAGGAAATCATTCGATGTGCTCTCAAAGTCGAGATAGAGATTGGAGTAACACATCAGTCATATGGGTTTGATAAGAAGAGGAAAATGGAATTAAAAGGAAAATCTAAAGAGCACACTGAAAAGAAGATGAGCTTTCCCTTATGCTCAATGTGTGGAAAGAAACATGGAGGGAGTTGTCTTAAATGGACAAGTAAATGTTTCAAATGTAGAAAGGAAGGTCATCGGGCATTTGAATGCCGCGATGATGGGAAGAAGATGTCTAATGATGCAAACAAAGGAAGGGATACACATAATGAAGCTACTACACATCAATGTTTCATGTGAAAGGAGATGGGACATTATTCCAATAAATTCCCTAATCCAAGTGTTGATGATGATGGTCGACGTCAACAAACTCTTAAGGCTAAAGACAAAGGAATGTCACATGCAATTTCTATCAGCGACGTGGAGTATGATAACGATGTGATGAAAGCTACACTTACCATCCACTCTAAAGTAGCAAATGTTTTATTTGATTCTGGATCCACCCACTTTTTTATTACTGAAGAATTTTCTAAGGGTATCACCGTATTACCTCAACAATTAGATGTTGAGTTAGCTGTGACAACACCTAATGGCACAACAGTCGCATCAAATGTTTATAATTCTTCTCCGATCGAAGTTTGTGGGAAAGTGCTTCCTGCAAATCTTGTGATCCTTCCTATAGTGGAATTTGATTTGATTCATGGCATGGATTGGCTTTCTTTATATGGATATCATATCAATTTCCAAAGAAGGGAAGTCGCATTTCATATTTCAGATCAATCTATGATCGTCTATTAATGCAAGGATGAACATAACCTTCCAGTGAAAATTCCTTCTACCTTATGGGTATTGATTCCACTAAATGAAGGTTATTTTTCTCAAATGGTTGGTGAGAAACTCATGATTAAGAATATGCCCATTTTATGGGAGTTTGATGATGTCTTTCTGGAAGAATTACCTGGTCTTACACCGAATCGTGAAGTTGAGTTTTCAACAGAACTCGTACCAGGTGCTTTGACTATTTCAAAGACACCATATAGAATGGACCCAATTGAGTTGCAAGAATTGAAGAAGAAACTCCAAGAGAATCTTGATAATGGATTCATACGCCCTAGTGTGTCACCTTGGGGAGCACATGTTCTATTTGTTTAGAAGAAAGATGGATCAATGAGACTCTACATTGATTATTGAGAACATAACAAGATCACTATCAAGAAAAAATATCCTCTCCCGCGCATTGATGACCTATTTGACCAACTACACGGAGCTCAATACTTTTCCAAGATTGATCTTCGTTCATGGTATCATCAATTAAGGGTCAAAAGGGAGGATATACTAAAGAAGACTTTCCGTACAAGGTATGGACACTATGAATTTATAGTGATTCCATTTGGTCTTACTAATTCCCCTGCTATCTTCATGGATCTGATGAATAGAGTCTTTAGAGACTATCTTGATCTGTTTGTGGTAGTCTTTGTAGACGATATTCTTGTCTATTCAAAGATCAAGGAAGAACATGAAGATCACTTGAGAATTATATTGAAGACCCTGAGAAAGGAGAAGCTTTATACCAAATTTACCAAGTGTGAATTTTGGCTTCAAAACTTTTCATTTTTGGGTCACATAATCTCAAAAGAGGGGATATATGTGGATCCAGCAAAAACAGAGGTTATCGAAAGATGGTAGAGACCAAAAACAGTTACTGAGATCCGAAGTTTTCTTGGTTTGGATGGATATTATCGACGTTTTGTGAAAGATTTTTCACGATTATCTAATCCACTCACCAAGTTGACTCGGAAAGGAGTTAAGTTTGTCTGGACGGAAGAATTTGAAGACAATTTCAAGGAGTTGAAAAGAAGGTTATCCAGTGCACCTGTGCTCACACTGCCTTGTAATGGAAAAAGGTTTGTGATCTATAGTGATTCATCCAAGAAGGGATTGGGGTGTGTTCTTATAAAAAATGATATGGTGATATCTTATGCCTCACGACAGTTGAAAATCCATGAGAAAAATTACCCAACACATGATTTGGAGTTAGTTGCGGTGATATTTGCATTAAAGATTTGGAAGCATTACCTTTATGGTCAAAGATGTGATATTTATACTGATCATAAAAGTTTAAAGTATATTTTCACACAAAAGGAGATGAATATGCGTCAAAGAAGATGGTTGGAGTTGATTAAGGGTTATGACTGATCAATCCATTACCACCCTGGGAAAGCAAACAAGGTGGCAGATGCATTAATTCGACAATTCCATGCTAGTTTATCCATGATGAGGATCACAAAAGATACAATATTTATGGATTTACAAAGGATGGATCTTGGAATTATAATGGAATGGGAAAAATATTATCTTTTTAAAATGAATGTTCAACCATCTATACATGTGAAGATTAAAGAGGCACAGAAAGAAGATGTCGAGTTACAAAAGAAGGTGAGAAATGTTCCTGAATTCAACCTTGATTGTGATGGGATAATAAAGTTCAGGAATCGGGTTTTTGTTCCTCCCATCCCGGAATTAAAGAAGGAGCTGCTGGATGAGGCTCATATTTATTCATTCTCTATTCATCCTGGAAGCACGAAGATGTATAGGGACCTGAAAGAGTACTTCTGGTGGGATAGCATGAAAAGAGATGTTGCTGAATATGTCTATCGATGCTTGGTTTGTCAACAAGTTAAAGCTGAGAGACAGAAGTCTAAGGGGATGTTACAACCATTACCCAAACCCGAATGGAAATGGGAAAACATCACTATGGACTTTGTCACATGACTTACTAAAACATCCAAAGGCAATAATGCTATCTGGGTCATAGTTGATCGTCTTATAAAGTCTGCACACTTCATTGCTATTAGAGAGGATTTCTCTCTGGATCAGCTTGCCAGGATATATGTAAAGGAAGTGGTAAGATTGCATGGAGTACCACTTTCTATTATATCTGATCAGGATCCGAGATTTACCTCGATGTTCTGGAGAAGTCTTCAGCATACTATGGATACAGAGTTGAGTTTCAGCACTGCTTATCATCCTCAGACAGACAGTCAGTCTGAGAGAACAATTCAAACCCTAGAAGATATGTTGAGAGCTTGCTCTATGGATTTCAAAGGTGGTTGGGATCAACACCTACCATTGGTGTAATTTTCTTATAATAATAGCTTTCACTCCAGTATTCAGATGGATCGTTATGAAGCTCTCTATGGAATGAAATGCAGGACTCCAACTTGCTGGGATGAAGTTGGGGAAAGAAAGCTATTAGGACATGATCTTGTTGATGAAATGGCAGAAATGTTCAGATCTATTCAACAACACATAAGAGCAGCTCAGAGTCGACAGAAAAGTTATGCTGACAACCGAAGAAAAGACCTAGAGTTTGAAGTGGGTGATAAAGTGTTCTTACGAATATCTCCCTGGAAGAGGGTTATGAGATTTGGAAAGAAGGGGAAGTTGAGCCCTAGATATATCGGTCCTTTTGAAATACTGGATCGTGTTGGGAAGGTAGCTTACCGATTGGCGCTTCCACTAAATCTCTCTCAAGTTCACGATGTGTTCCATGTATCTATCCTGAGAAAGTATATACCTGATCCTTCACATGTACTCAGCTCAAAAGTTGTACTGCTGGAGCAAGATCTTTCTTATGAAGAACAACCGATAGAGATTCTGGATCATAGCGAAAAAGTCCTACGAAACAAGACCACTCGATTGGGGAAAGTATTATGGAGGAACCACCAATTAGAAGAAACTACATGGGAGCTTGAGGATATGATGAGGGAGAGGTATCCTCATATGTTCGTTACAAAGTGATAAATTTTGAGGGCAAAATTCATTTTAAGGGGGGTAGAATGTAACACCTGAGACTTTTATGTGAAATATTTTGTTTTTTATGTTATATAAATCATCAAAAAAATCATTCACTACACACAAAACTAGCTTGGCTTGCTTTACATGCTACTTCGGCCTTCCTCGACAGCTTGCGTCGTACGCAATACCGAGTTTCACTAAACAATGATATGGTATTAAAATATTATTAAAACTAACCGTTATGAATAGTAATAACCACTTTTTGAAATTTTAGAAATTATATTTTTCAAAATGGACTTCATTTTTGGATTCGGAATATCGAAATTATCCTAGGGTGAAATTTTGGTATTTTTCTGAAAACTTTCAATTTTTGATGAATAGTGAAACCACTAAGTGGTAGTTAAAAAAACTGAATTTTTTCATAAAACATAATTTTACCGCTTCTGTGAGTGGAATTTCGAAAATCCGAGAGACACGGCTGATGTCAGTAAGTAAAATGTGGTTCAATGAGATGAAAATAATTTTTGGTGAATAGTATCTTTTTACTTTTTTTACCACGGTTAAAAGTAAATAGGGTAATTAAGGGTAAAGATGATATTATTATTACCCTAACAAATGTCCTAATTCTATTGGACAAGTATAATTCGACCAAAAACAAACTTAGGAATGAAATATGACCATTTAGGCACACTTGGATTAGATTAGGACATTTATTATTAATTTATTTAATGAAGGGTTAAAATAGTTAAAATCAATGTTTAATAAGTAAATAATTTTTAATATGGGGTTATTCATAAGTTGAAATCGACTATAAATATTCATTAGAAATATAAAAAGATTTACTACATAATTTTAGTTTATTTGTAATTTTTAGACATTAAATAATATAATTTATTTATGACACAAAGATGATGCAGTAATTATCTTATTAATGCAATATTGACATAATTAATGTTATAAACACCAAAATAAATGTAATTTGAGAATTTTTATGAATTCCACTAACTTTCTAGGTTTATATGACATGTTTTTATTGATTTAATTAACTTTTTTCGAACTAATCATTCTGTTATGATTTTCACAAAAATCAATTACTAAATAGTGTCAAAATTGACATAAAATAGTTTTTAAAACAAATATTATATTATTAATTGTTATTTTATTTCTAAAAATCTAAGGTTCAGCCCAATGACTTAGATAACGTTATATATATTAATAATAAACAACTTCGGGTTCTTTTGGCTGCTTATAGTATGTTTATTAACCTTATAGTATAAGAACACAAGAAGACACGATAAAAGTAAAATTATTTAACTTAATGTTAAATCTAAATGATAAGGTTAAAATAGGAACCAAAACTTGTCTAAATTCTATTGGATGAGAGGCTTTCGACCCATCCCCACCTTTGCTTCGAAATATATCAATTTGGATCTATTTAAAACCGAAATTTACTTTATAATAAAATAATATTTTTAGTTTTCCCAAAGGTGCCCCTCTCCTCTCTTATTAAAGGGCACCTCCTCCCCCTCTTCCTCACACCACTTTGAGCCTTCAATCTCGGCAAACCCCTACCATTTTCTCCTCTCCACTTCCCTAGAGACATCCTAGAGGTTCTGGTCTTCCTCAAAGACCAATTTTAGTGCCCTAAGAGGAGGTCTCAAAGAGGCGCTTCAAAGAAGAGGTAATTTTCGTTACCGATTCTTTCATCTTTATTTCTTCATCCACTTCTTCTTATTTAGTTTTTTCATTATGAAGTAATAACATCAGTATCAATCATATACTGATATGTTATTATATGTATGAAAAAACCCTATTTCACCATCTATCCATCCTACGGAAAATGAAATCACCGCGCGTGCGTACGTACGGAATACCGTCTCCACGCCGTGGTGTAATCTATTTTCCACCAACACCCTACCTGGATGGGTATAATGGTTTAAATAATTACTATATATGGCTATTATAAAGTGATACTGATTCTGAATTATTATACATACACTCCAATACAATTCCACGATCATAGGAACGATATCATCACTCGTGCGTACGTACGGAATACCGTCTCCACGATGTGATGCGACTCGTTCTACATGATCTTCATTTCATAATGATTATATAAATGAATTAAATGAATTAATATGATATATGTTACACTAATACCATTTTGGAAATGAGGTATCTATAACCTAAATAGAAGAATAAGAATTTATTCGACAAAACACGCATAAGAACAAAAAGTAATAAACACCCAAATAACAAGTAGTAATGAAATATTACTAATAAGAAGCTAATAATATGACCATATATGATATCATAACAATAAGTATGATTCTGTAATAAGTCAACAACATTATTTAAATCATTATATAGGAGTTTCGGACACGTACAAAGCTTATCGGACCTAAGGTAAGGGAAATATCACAATCTCATTTTTATCCGAGATTGTTTATACTTTGGTATTTACTGGGGTGTATTTTATCATCCAAATCCATGTTTCTTCAATATGTAATATTATTACCATCCACCTAAAATTTTTTAAATCCAATTTTACCCCTCGGTGAGATTTTAGTAATAGATATGAAAGGAATCTTTTGTCGTTTTTCGTACGAGGTAATTTTTGACTTTCCGACAAAAGTACGAGAAGAATGTTTTTTTAACTTATACGGCATGAATGGATTTTTAAAACATTATTTCCAAGAATCTTCCTTTACAAGTTTTTATGTTTATTTTTAATCAACTTCTTTTAGTTTATAATTGTATGACATGTTAAGAAAGGAAAAGTGTTTTTGAAGCAGAAAGGATATTTTCCTCAAGAATGGAGTTCAAGTGTTTTATCAAAATTATTTTACATCTAAGACAATAAAGGGTTTTGTTACTATCCCTATTATTACATTGATTTGATTATGTTGTGATGGAATTATTTTTATGAATTCTTTTATCTTATATGAATTGTTTTATGATTTCACGATGTTTAAAGATTCCCATTTTTATTACATGGGTTATGCAATGATGTATGATATATGATTTTGTGGCACAAATAAGAATGGTATCATTATGAGATGGGTGGGACCTATATCTCCCTCCAATGCATTGGGTAAATATTTTATATCTCATGAGATAGACATGGCTGGAACAGTAGGTTATACCGGTTCCGTGAAACAGGAATGAAACGAGGGTGACTCGGTTCAGAAATGGACTTTGTCCACTAAGATAGACTTGGCAATGAGTCTTGACTAATAAGACATGATTCTCTATGATTGTGTGTGTATGCCACAAAGTTTCAGGTTTTAAGTTATGATTTTTGGTATTAAATTTCACTTCTATGATTTATCCCATGTTATGATATTATGATCTCTTTTGCAGGATATGATTTCCAAAAGTTATGTTCTTATGTATATGATGTGATTGATATTTATTTTGTTTACCCTTACTGAGCATTTGAGCTCACCCTTTTGTATGTTTTATTTCCCAGGCCAGGAAGAAGGTTATTAAGTAGAATATGCCAAAAAGGGACTCTATATATGATGAAATAAATTGGAGGAAAAGTAGATGCTTTATGAACCAGTTGTTTATGTTTCCTAGTTTCTAAAGACACTATACCTATCCGGTCCTTTCATGGTTTTGTTATATGTTGTAATAAGTGTGCTTCAATTCTGAAATAATAACAATGTATGTAATGTATGGGTCGTTATATTAATGATAAAAATAATTTCATTTTAATGGAATGATAAATATAATAAATCTATTCAATAACTCAAGGTTATTTAAAAATGTACAATGATATTCACCTTTCTAGAGTTTGGAAATGTCTATATAGTCCATTATGATGCATTGAGATCTTGTTAGGGGTGTTTTCTCATACAAGGAGACCATATTGTTTCTTATAGATCATGAAATTTATTGTTTCATGTGAATAACTATCCAAAACATTATTTTTAATTACCTACTATGGTCCATAGTTTAAATGAATTGTTTCATTACCTATTTGGTGATAAATGCACAGTGCTTATGGATCATAAGAGTTTTAAACACCTTTTCTCACAATGTTATGTGAACATAAGATAAAATAAATTTAAGTATTATCAATAGATCTTTTATTTTGCCTCAAGGTATCCAATGAGTAAAGGGAACTCTATGGAAAATGGATTGAGTAGTAAGTCATATGCATGGTTGGAAAAGGAATATTTAGACCAATAGAAACTAATGTCAGTCATAGCATATATTCATCTAGAATTCTCATACCAAGGAATAATTATTGTTCTCTTTCCAAATTTTTTCATGATTTTATTAATCATGTTTGAAAGGATCAAAAATATAATTCGATATATGTGGTGATCAGGTCCAAACTAAAGGGTGGGGAGACTATTATAGGAAACAAATTTGATGGGAATTTAGTGTTTTTTTGGAGATTATATGGTCAAAACTACTTATTTTAATTAACATGTTCTTAGTTCCTATCAAAAATTAATATGGGTTCTTCATGATGGGATTCAAAAAAATTTATAATGTGTTGAAATCATATATGTTTTGGGTTAAAATAAAAATATATGTGTCCCAATATGTCAAGATATTCTTCACCAATCTATTGGTGAAGAAAAATAACCAATGACTAGTAGGTATGTTGTACTCTTTAACAATTCCTATTTGAAATGGGATCATATTTCCATTTATTTTTTAATAATTCTACTATGTTGGGTTTGGAATCATTATTCCATATGGCTGATAGTGGATCGGCTCAAAATATTGACCAAATTCATTTAAATTTAGGAAATTATTTTAGTGGAAGAAATATCTAAAGTAAATATTTGGGAAATTATATATATTCACATCCTTCTAGTGTTGATTGTATTATATTGAGACCCCAATTTTATGGTTGATTTTTGTAAATCCTTATAGAAGGTCCTTAGAACACAGTTGACATAGAGTATGGCTTATCACCCTAAAATATATGGACAACCTGAAAAGATAATAAAAATGTTGGAGTACATTCATAGGCCTTCTATAATAGATTTTTTATGGCTCAAGGTAAGACAATATATCAGTAGTAGAATTCATATATATTAATAATTATTTATCCTTGATACATATGAATCACTTTGAATTTTTGTATGGGAATCCTTGTTGATATCCACATTGTGGGGTGAAAATATGTGAGTCTTTATTAATTGGACATACCCTCGAGGAAGATAAAATAGAGAAGATTCAGTTTAACATAAATATAATGGATATGCATTAGAGTCATTATAATTCATTTACTGATAATTATCAACGACTTTTGTCATTTGAGGTGAGTGTTCATGTGTTCCTAAGAATCTCTTCAGGGTTAGGGGATCATTGGTTTAGTAATAAGTAAAGTTATGTCCTTGATACATAGGGTATTTAGATATATTTGAATGACATGGTGAGGTGGAATATCAGTTTTTTTTCAAACCAAGTTTTAGTTCAGAATATAATATGTTTCATGTATCTTAGTTGAAAAAGAAAAAAAATTATACAAACCATGTGATTAGATGGGATATTTTTGCCCTAGATCAGGATGCTATGCTGATTTATGTGCTGGAATGGATTATGGATAGTTGAGGTATAATATTTTCATGGGAAAATATTAGGTCTGGTTTGGGTTTTAGGGAAACATGGTCAGATTTTGGAAGCAATGTTGGAACGTGAAAAGGAAATGTTTGAGAAATGACCAAAAATATTTTAGAAAAACAAAATTTTCTACTTTATAAGGATTTAATGAAAAATTCTGGGGAGAATATATCAACCCTAGTTTAATTTTATTGGCCATTTATTTAAGTATTATAGATATATATAATGATAAGTTTATGGTATGGGAGGTTAAGAGAATTTTTGGCATGTTTTTTATTCCTTTCTAGTGTTTTATAGTTTGTGAATGGTTAGCGGAAACCATACACCCCGCCTATGAAATTTTGTGGCTTTTATTGGATTAGAAAATAACTCTACATGATCAGATCACATGTTTACCAAAATGTGTTTTTGTCTAGGTGAAACTATGAATTTTCAGAAATAAGGGACAATATTTCTTTGATCTTATTTTATCTAACTGTGTGATCCAACCATGTGAGTGGTCGTCTTAAGTTAGTTTCACCACATGATGGTAAGACGTTTTCCTAAACCACGCTACCTAAATGTGTATTGTTTAGGTATCCCTCCTTAAAAAATGGATATAATACGAATTATCTATTTAATCACTCATTTTACACTATTTCACTAATTACTAGAATTCATTTTCCTCCCATGTCACAAGAGATAATCTCGTTCTATTCGAGAGTGATTATTTTGTGAATCAAAGTGTATTGGAGGCCCAAATTCTTTGGTAAGTGACCATTCATTTAGTTTATTCTTAGTTAAACTATTATTCTCTCTTTTTCATACCCTTATATATAGTCTTTCATATATTTAACATTGTGTTAGGAATGTTTTATAGTGAATTCTGGTTAAATCTAGTGAAGGGAGCCTAAGTTGTGATCATATTTTGATGTTTTTTTAACATTATTTATTTTGGATGATTTTTGTGATGTAGGTGGATTATCATTCAAATGAAAATGATTTAGAATGTAAGGGATTAATTTTAATTTAATTAATTTCTGGGAATGATTTTTGAAATATTTGTCTTATTATTGATGTAAATATTATTTTTTTGTAATAGATTATAAATTTCAAAAAGTGATGGTTTTTTGGAAGAACCTTTTGATTCTAATTTTAAAATAAGGGTTTTAAAATTATTTTTAGTTTGATACATGGAATATATTTGTTGAATTTATAAAAACGAAGGAATTGGTTTTATGTGATAGTGTAAGAATAAAAATATGTTTTTGGTAAATTACTTGTGATAATGTTGATATAAACAGTTGGGCATAAGTTGAATGTGATAGATAATGTCCCTGAAGTACCACCATAAAATTGACAGAGTATGGATGTTATATTCCACCATTAATGGTGACACCAATCATGTGGGTGTTTTTGTGTGTATTTTGATTATGTATGTGAAGATGATAATTAATATTCCAAATAAAATGAGAAATTATTTAAAATATTTCTTGATGCATTCCTTTGGAAAGTAGTTTATGGAATTGACATTAAATAATTTAAATTACTTATAAACTAGTTTATATAATGTTTAGAACATGTTTTTACCTTGTTTCATGAATTGAGAAGTAATTGGAGAAATACTTATTAGTTTATACACACCCCTTACTTGGGAACTATTTTTTCAAGACATAAGTAAAGGAAATGTATCTTAGTCATTTATTGATACTTCTTGATACTATTGGAATGTATTGTTGATTTGGAGAATGGGGAGTTTTGGGAGTTGTTGGTTGTGGTCACTTGGTGTCTAAATTTTACATGTCCCTTTCATTTACATGGATTTTTTTTCAATTATACTATTAATTGGTTATGGATTCTATTTTATTGAGTTGTATCTTATACTAATGCATCATATAGAGGTTTGTTTTTATTTTATTATAGTTTGGATGTATTATATTTAAATATAAAATCATCCCACCAAATTTTTTGATGTACATGGATTCCATTTCAAGCCATTACTGTCTTGGGGATGTCACATATAGACTATAAAAATCACTGCCTCATCCAAATCCAAATTGTGTTGGGTGAAATGTTACAGGGGGGTATTTATAATATTATATTGGCATGAGGTGAGTGTCATTCATGTTCAGAAAACCCCATTTTTATAATGGTGTCATTTGGTGATGTGGTATGTGTCTATTGACATGTCGTTATATAGATATTTTCATATGTATGATGTACAAGAAAATAATATATTTATTTGGGGTGTGAGACTGGTTAGGTTAGTGTGTATGTTTATTTGAAGCAAATTTTTGTTATATATTATATTGATATAGTTTTAGAATACTTGGATATAATATTTTTTCAGTGGGACTTGAAATGGATGCGTGATAGTTTTCATAGTATAGAGGCCTTTTGGTTGGGTTGTTTGTTCACTATGGGATTAGTAGGTTTCATCCACAATTTATTGAGAGGTTTCTGTAATATTCCTTATAATAATAACATTATTATTTACCATATATATAAAAATATATTTTATAGGTTGTTAAGAGGGAGTTGGTGATATTTCTAAATTAAAATATCTTTATTTGGTCATGGTCTATGTTTTTGCACCTTCCTTTTGAATTTATTATTGTTATTCTATTTTGGATACCAATATATGGGCTTTTTTTGAATTGTGGATTGGATTGGATTTTATATTATATGGAATTTATAAGTGGGTTATATTTTGTATCATGGGTTTTTTAGTTTAATGACTCTTATATTTTCATTTGTATAACCACTATTCCTATCACAATTTTTTCTCTATTGGAGGTGGTCTTCATGGATTACAGCCATCCTCAATTCCATCCTAGTAGGGTTTCCCTATGGGGATGGGTTGTGACTATGTGGTATGAATTCTTTGGTTGAGAATTAGTAAGGGAAATAGAGTTATTGTTTTTAAATTTTATGGGATTGGTAGGGAAATAATATTATTTAAATATTCCATGTGATGTTGTAAGGGAGACTGGCTAAGATACTAGTGTTTAGAGAACCATGTGGTATAATGAAAGAACATTTATCTTACTATTCATTCTTCATATGGTCATACAAATTACTAGGTAGAGAGTAAACATATGTTCAATCGTCATTCCTAATTGAGATTATGTTTTATTTGGGTTGATTCTACAAAAATTAAAAATATAGTAAAAAATTGATATTAATATAATTCCATGTTTTTAGGAATTGAATAATTCACCTTTTTATTTTACAAAAGAAAATTTTTTGTATATGATTTCTTTATTTTTACGAGTTATAGTATAATATTCCAATTAACCAAAGGTGGTTTGAACCAACTAAGGATGACGAGTCTTGGGAGAGGACACCACATTATCTTTTGCATCAGTGCTTAGAGATTTATGAGTGGAGACTTGAATGAATATTTGAAACATGATTCATAAGAGTTAAGATTAACCTTCAGTATAATTTTCTATAGGAGAAATAATTGGATTCCATTGGGTTTTTTTCAATTTAGGGGAGTAGTGTGATGGTATTGGATTTTTTTCTTAGGTATCTTGAGGATTTAATAGGATTGTGAAGGGATTTTTGGATGTATTTCCATGAAATGATTCATTTTTTATAAAGAACAAGGTGATGTAAAATGAACTTCTTTCTCTTTATCTGATGGGAATGAAAATATGAGAGTTAAGATTTTATTTAAAATCTTATTTAATTTTTCCCTTAATCATTTCCCAAATGAGGAAGCCAGAGAAAGCTATTTTGAAGAGGAACTACATCAAGTTATTTTCTATCAGTGTACCATACTTATATTTACTTTGTATTTTTAGGTTATTTCCACAATATAAGAGTCAATAGAACATCCAAAGGAGACTACAAACAGATGAAGGATATCATATAATTTCCCCAACCCTGGTCACTTAGAGCTGACTTATTAATTCTTACATGGTAATCATATAACATGAGATTACACACCCAAGGTCAAGTATTATTATTCATCAAGAGACTAGATATAGAACATAAAATTGCATCATCACATATTACATCATAAAATAAAAATTCATTATTCTTCAATGTTATACATATATCCAGCAATAAATTATATTATACATTATAAGGTAAGGATATATAAAACAAAAGAAAATTGTGGTCTTTAATTCTCGATAAGGGATAATGTACAATGTATGAAATAATAGAATACTGATTGAATAAGATATATATTAGGATTATATAAAATATTTATTCTATATAAATTAACAATAATCAAAATATAATCCATGGATGTAAAAGGAAAAAACAATTTCACAGATCAAATTAAATGATCCTATAAATTTCGAAATGATGGGAATGCATTGTTTTATACATAATAAATATATCACTAAGACATGATTATATGAAAATTATTGTATTGGGTATGAATATTCCTGTTACCTTATTTTCTTTTGTAATAATACCTACTCGTGAAAAGGGTTATAAAATTTATGTCCCACCCATCACATAAAATTTCAATGAATTCTATTTTTTATAAAGAAATATTTAAAATACCAGAACTTATGCTCAACATACAAATACATAAAATAATTATATAATTAACCACATCTAAAAATATTTCATATTATTGAACTGAGTATTATATAGGAATATTAATATATTTTCTATGTTAATAAATTAATAATGATGTATAGGTTAATTCTCTTGTTTCATTTTAGGGATAATCATGGAATAAAATATACCCTTATCATGGGAAGGATATGAAATTTCACTCAAGAGGAACTTATTAATAATAATATTATATATGATTTGGTGAAATTTAATATATGAATTTAATTATATAGGAGACCAAAGAAAATTTGGGTTGAGCCCCTCTAAGAATTTTGTGTATGATATTGCACATATTTTATATGCAATATAGATGAAAATTGTAATTATGGAAGGACATATAGATAATAAAGTATTGTTAGAAAATGTGAAATTGTTCAAAAATTATTTTTATTCACATAGGACGTGACATTGGTTCCACAAACTAAAACTCCATTATCCTTTATTAGGAAAATAAAACCTCTATGAAATAAATCCTCTATAATAACCTAAATATAATCCTAACATAAGGATTTAGTTAATTGAGTTTATGGAAATTGGAATGTTTATGCATTATAATGGCCAAGAAAAACAAATAAAATGGTATCATGAGAATATTATAATTATCAAAAGAAATTTTAAAAGGGTACAATAATGTAATTATTAATAGGAAAAGAATTGAGAGAAAAAATAACATTACCTCTCATGTGCTTCATAGATAAGAGTTAAACATTAGAAATAATCAATATATACAACATTGAATCCAAATCTATAGGAGATACTCCTTGATAATTCTATACTGAGATAACCATTAATGTTTTTTAGAATAAATGTCATGAGGTTTTTGGTATTTAAATGTGCGATGACTAGAATTTTACTGAATAATGTATAACATATTAAATTTATCCATTATCTTATGTGTTCCACTACATCATACACTATCCCATTATGTACCATGATTCTTAAAAAAGGGTAGTAGAAGAATAAGTCAATTAAAACTACATTGGTTGAGTTTATCAGGTGTAAATAAATATGATGCCATATTTTACAAATTTCACCGATTTTACAATATTTTTCTATTTTTATGAAAAATAATAAAATATAACATCTTAAATAATTAATAAATATCAATTAAAAATTCGTATTCAATTTTATCAAATTCCTCTTTAATTTATACACATTTTAACTATTGAATAAATGTGACATATTAAAGTAAAAATGCAGTCATATTGAAAAAAAAATTATTTGTAAAATAATTTACATACTAATACTACATATTTTAATAAAATATATCCCTTCATCACATCAAGTAATTTATAAATTTACGGTGAGATATAGTGGAAATTTATTATGGTGGTTTTTCTATAATGATTTTGTAGCAATTTATACTAACAATAAATTCTCCATGGAATTGTTCAACTCAAAACCTAGTTGTTTATCTTATGCCAGGTATTCTTCAATAGCGAATGATAATTATGCAACAAGACCCTAGAACTATGATTACGTGCTTTATTTTTGTATAAATAATATACATTCACTTTATCATTGTAAAGTTGTATATAGTTTTTAAAGCACAAATAATATTTTTAGTTAATTAAGAAATCACTTTTGTTAAATTAAAGAATTTTTTAATTAAATAATATTTTAAGGAAATATTATTTCTAAATTAATTTTTATTAAATATAAATTATCATATAATTTTTATGAATAAAATTGTAATTTTTTTAAGGTTTGAAAGTTTTTTATGTCAAAAACCATCAATTTTCAATAGATTTAATTATTTATTTTATAAGTAAAAATTCACATATTTAGAAAATTATTTAAATAAAATGAATATAATTTTTGGAATAAGGAAATAAAATTTATCCAATGGTGAATTTTTCCTAATTTTTTGAGACAGTCAAATTTTTTGGTAAATATTTAATATTGTTTAATTATATTATGTGTTTTATGACATCATAATGACCTAATTGTGATGTAATAAAATACTATAAAAGGGATTTTCAGAAAATATATATTTTGACATTAAAATAATGTGATTTTAGGTTTATTTGATTTATTTTACAAAGCCTTAGTGGAACCTCCAAGACATATTAAACATTTTATCCTTTTAAAATGATTTCCTTGAGGGTGTCACTCACCGCCACATAAGAAAGCCTACTATTTTAAGAAGATATACTATTAGAATTTTATAATATCCATTGCAAAAAAACCATGGAAAAAACCATGGGTTGGTTTGTGTTTCTGATTAGTTTAATGTTTGGTTCTGAAAACCTAAGTAATAAAGAATTTCCTATCCTTTCTATATAAACCCTCCAAAGATCCAACTTAATCTTCACTAAAATCCATTGGAGTTAGTAAAACCTCAGCCTTTTTCTCTCTAGAATCCTCCCAAGGCACCCCAAGCTTGCAAGAATCATCTCACAAGCCTATCCTAAGCATCTGGGATCACACTTCCACGGAAGGGATTCCTTCCTTCCACATTTTATCCAAGTTTCTTAATATTGTTATTCTGTTTTATTTACAATTATAAGTGTTGTGTAATGATTTCAAACCTCATATATACTATTCTATTTATTCTTGAATGATTATATACCTCTTTCTCTCTCATTGAATCCTTCCATGTATACCCATTACCATGCCAAAATTCGGGATGGGATTTCTTCCTTTCTTATTTTTGTCCAAATTTCTTTAGGTTGTTACGCCCTTTTATTTTCAATTACAAATGTTGGGGTATGATTTAAAACCTCCCCCATACCGCCATATTATTTTTTAATGATGGGAGACATATTTCTCTCTCATTAATGACTCTCATGTACACCTACTACCATGACAAAATTTCGTAAGGAATTTCTCTCTCTTCATTTATATTCAAGAAATTATTTTGTATCATGAATCTAAATTCCATTACTTATGTTGGGAAATGTTTCTATATGAACCCCATAATTTCCATTTCATTTACATATGATTAGACACATATTTCTCTCTTATCAAATAATTTTACGTATTCTTATGTCATGTCTTTATGCTGCTGAAATTGCACCACAATTTTCCAGGAAAATGTTATTGTGTAGTGAATACCATGCCAATTTCTCTATCAAGGGTATTCAATTGAATGCACATTAACATATTGATTATAGAGGTTCCTGTATGATTTCCAAATTTCTTTATCATGTAATAAATTATTATTTTTAATGAATCCATGTTATATGATCCATTTTGCTCACTTATGCATGAAATGAAAAGATTTAGAAGGGTGCACCTTGATAGCACACTATTGCATTGGGTAAATACTAGTATCATGATACGTCAAGTGCAATGAGGGTTTAATCATGCTAATTGAAGTTCAATGAGGGATTACTCGTGTTAATTCAAGTACAATGAGGGTTTACTCATTGTCCATGTGTAATGAGCCTTGGATCATGCTAATACAATGTAAAGTGTTTTTTTCACATTTCCATGTTATGATACTCATGCTATATCATGCCTTTATATTCATGTTTCTCTATCTATCTATTGATATGTCTATTTTATAACATATAATATATTATTCATGTTATTCCTTGTTTATTCCCTTATAGGGCTTTATATCTCAACCTTTTATTATGAATGTCTTTGGGTAATCCCATGCAATGATATGTACGAGAGAATGTTGTGGCCTTTTAAAGGAATATTTCAATTAATATTTTGTGTTTTATGTTCAAAGTTGTTATTTAATGTTCCTAATTTCAGAAGAAACTAGTCATCTCAATCCTCAAAGTTTTATTAGGAGCATATTTATGTAATAAATCATGTTTACGTGTGTAAAATTGAGTAGGGTTGTTATATCCTCCTTTAATGAAAAATCTAATACTATATCTAATCATAAGCTCAGTTTATATTTATAAAATGCCTATATATCTTCCACCATTGTTCTTCCTTATTTTTTTCATTTGTTTGAGACACCCAGTCCTTTATTTCCTATAGTATTCAAGCTATCAAACATTCACCCTTGGATTTTTTCTCCATGGAGTTTTTGATACTACTTATACGCACACCCTATTTTTGTGGAACCAGGAAGTGTCAATTGGTCTACAATAAAGCATGTTATACCATTTTTCATCAGGGATCTTGGACATGTTTCCTCTTATTTATCCTTTACAAGTTGTGTAATGTGATCTCCATGTTTCTAATGTGTATTTCTTTGGTTTTGGATGATGTTGTTTCTCTATGGCATCCTCAGGTGGGTGCAGTCATTGCTAAAGTAGTGATCGTTATCCATTGTGTTAGCCCATTCTCATACCAAGAACGTTGGAAAAATATAGAGGTAAGGGATTCATGACTTCTCTTTTATATTTAGGTGAAATAGAATATTTGGCATGTTTTATACCACTATATGAAAATGGAATTGACATAATAAATATCTAAGGCAGATTAGAAGAATTTGTATCGATCATAAATTTATTCCTATTGATTTGAAAGATAGTGTGTTAGTTATGATTTTGTTGTTTATCCTGTTGTTCTTGATGTAAATTGGTAATGATCATAAATATGGAGTTAATTGTAAATTAACTGGAAAATTATAAATATTAATGTTAAGGAATCTGGATATTGACGTAATTTGATCATAATCAAATTGATGCAGTAAGCATGTTTGATTAATTTGTGATAGCTATGGTAGCTTTATAGTTCAGATTACCATTGTTGGAAACTACTAAGAATTAATAGGCTAATTCAATTTGGATTAAAGGACCATTTTTTGATAAAGGATAATTCTTGGTAGGGTTCTGAGTTACCCTCTTGCTTGTAAATGCTAGGAGGCTTATGATTTAGAGTCGTAGTGCTCGTTATTTGTAAAGGCCGAATGCCTTTCTTGGTGTGAAGACACAAGTTTATTTATTGTTTCTTATTATTCATCTTTTTCTATGATGTGATCTTGGGTTAAAATTATTATATGTGTGGGAATATAGTAACAATGGTTTTGGAAGCATTTGATGCCTATAGTGGCGAGATGAAATGGTTAATGAATATGGGAGTTGGGGGGGGGACACTGTGGACGATGGAATGGGTAGAAGATGGGATTACCAATATATTTGACTGTTCTGATTCTTGTTTCTTATTTGATTTACATTAACACCTGCATGAGGCATCTATTCTTTCATCCCTTCTTCCAAAAGAGGAAAATACGTTTGGGGTATGCCACATGCTTTCTAGGTGTATTATCGCAAGGGTGGATGGTTATATTCTCCTACTATATGTGGAAAACACTTTTGTATTGTTTATCTACTCATCGTTTTGAGCCCCATGTGTTTCATAGATTAGGATTGATTTTCTAGAATGCCTTGAAATATTGTAAATGATAATATTGTAAATAAATTATTGATAAAATGACGTTGAACCAATATGGTTGGAGCTTGTTGGGTTTCAGTGCTGAGGTTATCTTTCTGAGAAGCCCTGAACATGGTTTGGTTATGCTTGGAGGGCATATAGGATTTTTGTGATGCCAATATAATGTAATGTGGAATTATTAATAGTTAATTAATGGTTAAATAACTAATTAATGTAAATTAAAACTGATAAAAAGTTAAAAGATAATGTAATAAATATCTAAAAATAGTTTTGTGATAATAGGATATCAAGTCTTAGCAGTTGAAACTGGTAGTCCGAGGGATGTTAGCTATAGTTGTGTCTAAGACTAGGTATGGCCCACAGTGTGGTTGTGAGCTATATTATATCATGTAATATTTTTGTATCTATACACTACCCAACCTATTGGTTATCGAGACTAACACCCTAGAGATTCTAAGCCCTAGGGGTGGTATTTTCCAAAACATCCCAGTGGGAGGATAGATGGTTGACTCCCCCCTTACGCCCCACTCTCTTCTCTTGTATGTTAATTGTGTGGTTTTTCACAGTGGTTATTTTTCCCATATATGTATGTATAGGTTTGTAAAGTCGTGTGGTTATTTCAATAACATATATTATGGATATAGTTTCCAACAGAATACTATAGGTATAACATGAATAGGTTGTGATGGATTGAGGATCATTACTCGGTATATGGGATGTAGTTGTTTGACGTGTAATGCCCGATGTATGATACAAGTTATATGGGTTGTGGTGGCTCTTGAAAACTACCTCGTTACTTATTGTTGTGTGAATGGTGCGATGCTTCACCCAGGTTTCTACGAGAAAGCCTTGTGTTGCATGAGGTGAAGGTTGTGGTGTTATCCTATGTGTCTTTGGGCCAAGCTTTTGGATAGTGATGGGTTAGGAAATGCGATGTTGGGGGAAAGAGGAAAACATGTAGGGAAGTGGTAGTGGGGTACCTTTTTTATTATTTATTATATTATATAATCTTATATTCAATACTTAGTGATTGTATCCATTGTGAGGCTAGAATAATAGCATATCTATTTAGGTGATGAGTTAGTTTCACTTTTTGTTCACTATGATTTTGAATGCTCCCTCTACATTTGCATGAGGGGCTCTGGGGAAGTTCCCATATAATATAATGTTATAATCACCCTAAGTTATATAAATTATTTTTCATTTCACTTGGAGTATGTTGGAGACCATGTTGGTTTCTACTAGCTTGGGGTTTAATAGAGAAGTTCAGGCTTCATGGTTGATGTAGTTTTAATTTGTTTGGTACTTGCAGTTTTCCCATTCAGTTGTAGTAGTTGTTTCATGAAATTAAATATCTGTGAATGTGATTATTTTATATTCAAGTCTATGTTGGGCTAGTTGGTTTCTATCATATCTCTCTATTTCACATGTGTTCTATTTGAGGGTAATGCATTCCATTTGTGTGTTTACTATACCCTCAGTGGTAGTCTCCAAACCGATTCCCACTAGAGGTGAGACTCGGCGTGGGGTGCATTATCTCTCTTGTCACATTGCAAGTCCAGGAAGGGTAAAATTTTTGGGGAGGGGGTCATGACAGCTAGAATATAAAACATCTTAGGAATAGATGAAAACTAATTCCAAATAATTGAATAAAAAATTAGAACATAGTCCATATATAATGAAGTAAATAAATAATCATTTAGATAATAATAAATAATATCATAATGTTAGATTTAATTTCATGAATAATAAAATACTTTGTAGACATACCATGAAGGCCTTATGTGAAGATATTCACATTAATGGAAAGGATGCTCCAATTAACCTATTTTAGATGTCTCATTAGACCTACCAACGAATAGATAGAATATATAATTTTGGTTCCCACACATCACATAAAAATCAAGTGGATTCCATTTTATACTAAAAGATTATAAGTTATATATGAAATGAATTTCAACATAGAAATAGATTAAAAAAAATTCTTAGTAAAGGTCATATTATAAGATTTTCCCTTAACAAATGAATTATATTGATATTAGAATGCAATTTAAAATTAATTGAAATAATTATCACGTATTTTTGAATTACCTTGAGTTATATAAAGACTAAATATGGATTCATAATATTTATATTAGTAACCTCATAAAATGAATAATATATAATTATTGTTTTTAAAAAATTTATTATAATTAATATTATCAATGAGTTTTTAAAAATGAATATACATTTTTGAAATCATTATAGGCTGAATGAAATGGGGATACATTAAATTTATAAAATAAAATTTTAATACCACAAATATTTAATACACATTTGGGATATAAATTTCTTTAAAGAACGACCTCTTAGACAACATGCATTGATAGAGAAGTTGAAGTATTTAAAAAATGAATTTTAATCCAGTTGGGACTAGATGAATTCTTCACTAGAAACATTACATTAATCAATAATTATAAAAATTATCCCATTTGATATAATACATTCTTAGTATCATTGGAAAATGGAAAATATCTGCCATTTTTTTTCTTAAATTTTTTTCTCATTCTGGGACATCAGAACATGTATCGTTTTTCATTAGGCCATCAGTGTTATAGTATTCAAGGCTCAAAAAAATGTAATGGGTTTCTAATTAACTTAATAAAAAGTGTAGGGATGTTTTTCTATTCGTAATAAATGGGAACGACCCTTACATGCATAGATAATAGTACCTGAATAAAATATAATTTTAATTAAATGGAAACTATGATGGATAATATTTATTAATGAATTTAATTAGAATGAAATCATTAATGTATTAGAAAATTAATTTTGAAATTGAAATTTTTAGAAGTGTAAATGTAAATTGGATATTAAAATAGAGTGAAAATGAACACTTACATCTCTTGAGCATTATATCCTAGAGTCAAAATATAAAACCACTAGTATTTTTTATGAAAAAAGAGAGTGATAACCAAGAGAGTCTATGTAATAGATATAGATATTGAACATTGGCATTATTTTTTGAGAAATTTGATAATGGGATGGTTATTTATAGTTATCATGAGTGGAATTCCATTGAATAAAGTATTGAATAATTTTTCCATTATATAAGATTTTTCACAACCAAAATAGTTTCTAATTTCCTCCCATAATTATCTTATATACTAGATTGTTATATTATTAGGAAAATATAAATACCATGTATGATTTGATTAATGAATATATAAATATGCTTTCATATTTACCAAATTTCACAATTAATTACCAAATTGACCTATTTTTACAAAGTAATTTTGGATTTTACCTCAAACAAATTTTTAGGACCTTGTTCTAAATAAGTAATCCTTTGTTTTCAAATTATTCCTCAAATTATTTACATTTTAAATTTAAATAATGGTAGTTAATTTAATTAAAATTATTTTTAAAACTTAAAATAATTCATTTATATAAGAACTTACACCTTAATAGACTTTAACCCAAATATACATAACCCCTTATTACCCCCAACATAATACCTATAGACATGGTGAGAAATGGTGTTAATTTAATGGGATAGTTTGGAATATATGGATTTAATATTTAGTTACACTAATTTTAACTTCTCTCCCATATGATTTTATATGAACCATATTTATTGATGTTATCCATGGGATCAGTTAATGTAGGACTTCTATGATGCTTCCTCATTCCTAAGTATGGATATGTAAACTATATAGTGGATTTTTCTAATGTGTGAGGACATGGATTCTACCTTATGTGTCTATTATATCTCATAATTACCAATAATATACACTAATTTTAATAGTATCTTGATATTAGCTCTATGAAAAAAAGCATATATAACCCGATGTTCATAATTCATAATGGTTATGTAACTTAAATATTTATATGTAATTTATATAAATTCATTCAAAAAATCCTATTAATACCCCAACTCTAAAATCCATAATCTAATGGATAAATTAATACACTATAATAAGATACACTAAATTTCATCACGAATGACCGAATATTTTAGTAGTATTTATAAACATGAAACATAGATATAAATTCACATTAAAATTTAAAATATATAATACAAAAAGTGTTTTTTAGAACACCATTATTACCCTAATCATATCCCTACATAACAATCAAAAAAATAACTTGTTATCCTGAGAAAAATGAAACATATGAAAGGGATGAGAACATATTCATGGCAGGGGTATTAATACAAAAAAATATATCATGATAAAATAAAAATGAATAAAATGTTAAGGAAAATAAATAAAACACACCCAATTTAAAAAAAACATGATAATAATATATAAAGAATAATGGATGATCAAATAATCCATATAAAGAATCCCATGATATCAAATATTATTCAAAGGACTTATAAATAATAAAATAACCACATGGAAATAAATAAATTATTACATAACAATGGAATTCATAATTTCAAACATCCAAAACATACCATCAAGGCCCCATCAAATACATCTGAAAATATTGTCAAGGACTTATTCAATGACATATTAATAAATTGATAGGGTCTCGGAAAAATATGATTCTAGTTTTTCTTATGAGACCGACCTATTCATTGAGGGCATATAGTGGGACCTGCCCATCATATACTAAGTCCAATTCATTTCTCATATGAATAAATAATGAAACTAAATCCACCCAAATTAACAAAATCAAAAACTATATAAATTGGAGGAACTATTCATATAGAATATCATCACTATCCATAGAAATTATAATCATAACCCATCCAATGAAATATGAAGAACGGTATCATTAGATTAACTTATCAAGGTAATATTCGACAAATAATGTTTACATATATGAAAATACTATAAATATATTATTGGAATATTTGTTAATGATAATATCCATTTTTGTTTGAAAATAATTCTTTATATCTAAAAAATGAGCACAAAATAAAGAAATAATTTACACTAAAAAGACACATGTAAACTTATAAATTTTTCATCCAATAATTGAGTCATCATGACAAATAGAAATCTTGTTCATGGAGTATAACTTAAAAAACATTCCATTCACCCTTTTTTAATGAAATTCAAAAAGAATCTCTTTCAGAAAACGACTTGATGTTTCCTTTTAGAAAACTATGTAAAAAAGAGAATATCGGTAAATATTACATTAGAAATTCATTTTATAATATCAAAAAAAATTAGAACTAGTTTTTGAAAACATATAAATAGAAGAGTTATACTACTTGGTGGAGACTTAAAATAATATATCCTAAAGAATGATGATATTATGAAATAAACACATACTAATTGGGATCTTTTGTAATCATAAATACCATTAAAGAAATAAATTCAAATAAAAATTAAACAACATGAATGAAAAGATATTAATGATATAATATCTCATTGGTTACATATATACACAGCATGAAAGAAATAATTTCTGAAATGGAATATGTCTCACACAAAGTAAATGTGAGATAAAGAAACCATTTACTCAATCTTGACTTAACTCTTAAGTGATTTTAAACTCATGTATAATAAATTAATATTCATTATAATTAAATAATAGAACATTATACATATATATAATATCATATAACATAAAATTATAATATTTTTTCTCCAATTTTTTAATAAAAGATTATTATTATCATTATTTTGTTTCTTAACTACTTTATTTTTCATATATGTTTTTATTCTGTAGTTTTTTCCTTTTACATTTATTATGGATACATAATATATATAATAATATTAATGACATATATATATATAATATTGAAAATATTTATATTTTTAGTCATCTATAATGATGTTGATATAAAATTGAATTTTCACGATTCGTGGGGATGGTAGGTTGTACGTACATAAGAACGATGTTTTCACTTTTCGAAGGATGGAACCAAAGAATGATGAATTATAATTAATACTTAAAGAAAAATTATTATATCATATATATCATATATATTAATTAAATATATCTATATTACCATCCATTTTAAGAATAAATGAAAAATGGATCACAGCACTTTGATGAGGTTGTAGTCCACACATACGCACAGGCAAAGATATCATTGTCCAAAGGATTGGAAGGAAAGAATGTATATAAGATGTTATTGATAAAAACAATATTTTTAAATATATTTCATACATAATAATTATTTTCTTCTTTATAACCACCCATTTAATGTGGTGATGAAAACGAATTACACTACTATGTAGAGTCCGTAAGTTATACATATGTCCGAGTGATGTTTTCATTTTTCAAAGAATTGAAAAATAGATGGAATTGAGTTTTACAACGACCATAACAAAATATATGTATATATATTATTATTAAGTTATTATTTTAATTTGGTTTAAATATAATAAGGGGAGGTATAAAAATAAATAAACATGAAAGTGTCGGTAATAACGATTATGTCTTCTTTGGCGGACTCCCTTTATATATCTTCTTAAGGGGTATAGGGATGCTATTTAGGAAAGATAAAAAACACAAATAACATGGATAATATTTTTATAAGAATAAGGGGAATGATTTGGTATACCTATATGGATCTAATTAGTTTAAATAAGTGATAGAATGGGTTCTTGTTTATAATTTGGGTGAGGGGAACTTCTGTAATTTCCCAGAAGATTAAATTAAAATTAACATATTATCGTAAAAAATTAATACAATTGGAAATTAATTCAAATATAAAGTTTTATAATAGATTTATACCACAAATTAATATAATGTATACAAGTTTTGGGTCATTTTAAACCATATCATTTTGATTAACCCATATTAAATCAACTTTAATTTTAACTATGGTACGACCTTTTTCCATACTAATGAGTTTTAATTTTCACATATAAGGTTAAAATTTTCCTATAATTGGGAAAGTAATTTTTTATACCATATCATATATAAATCACATTATTTTATTGTCTATTGATATTTTATATAATTTATTAACATATTATTTTGATAAAATACCATTATTGTCCATTTTGAAACTATTCCTTTCATTTGACATCATTTTCATCATGAAAAAAGGGAAATTTAAATTTAATGGTTCACCAAATATATATAATTTCATATTGATCTATAAAAAATTCTCTAAAAAATTAAATTATTCAAATTTTATCCAAATGAATATTTTTAAAATCATTTATTAGATTTTATTTTTAATTAAATAACTGTTGTATTAGTGATTTGCAAGAATTTATTGTTATTATATAATTTTAAAAATTAAAAATAAATTTATATAAGGAATACAAATTCATTTAGATTAAAATATTCATTTAATTTCATCCATATCATTATTTTTTCCCTATGTGGATACATAAAAGATATTTAAAACAAAGAGCGTGACATTTTTTAACTCTCTTTGATTTAAATAATATTCATGTAATATTCATGAACAAGTGTCCATTAAACAACTAAATTTCAGGAATAAGGTGTTATGGGAATAATTAAAGTCACATAATAATTATTAAAATCAAATAATTCATTCTTATCACTTAGTTTTAACTTATATTAACCTGATTTATCTTTTTCCAAGGTGATAAACTTTACAACGATTTCTTTTTGTAAGCCTAAAAATAAAAGGGCCTTATTTAATATATTTTATCTCTTGATTCAAAATATGGAATCAATTTTATCATATTAAATCTCTATGAATAGAAGAAATTAAATTTCATTTCATAAAACGAGATGCAACCCACTTTTTAAAAATATAAAGGTTTTCTTAAAAATGATTTTTTTGTAAAAACATTTATACGTAATTAAATTATAAAATTTATCCAGAAGAACCTAATTTGATTATTTATAACATATTAAAAATAATTTATCTTTAAAAAAACGAATGAAATGAAAATTAAATTTTAAAATGGTTGAAATAAAAATACAGTCTTCAATAAAAATTGGTATTTTAACTATTCATTAGAAAATAAATATTTTTAGAAATATATAAAAAATTTACAATAAAATATTTATAATATTATAATTTTAAAAAATATTTTTTAAAAAAAATAAAATTTATATAAGGTCAATAATTTCAATATAATATTTTATCAATAAAAAACTTTTTTATGAAAACATGTTTTCAAAAAAACATAGAATAACTTTACTAAAAATTAAGTACTTATTTAATAAGAATTAATAAATTAAATTATACTGTGTAGTTACACAATATTTTATATTTTATAATTTGGTTAATACTACTAAAATCCTCCAATTTAATGTATTTTTCATAATGTTCATATTTATATAATAATATTTTGTGTTGTTTTAACTTAGTGTTGTGTGTTGTAAACCTTATCAAAAATAGTGTTCTTTTAAAATCCCAAGGTTGTGTGAACCACTTGATATAAAAGATTTAAATTTTATTTATAAATATACATATTTTAAAATATTGGGGTGTTATAAATCCCAAAAGAAATAATTCTCAATTTTAGTTATTTTAATAAATAAAATTAGTATCTTGAATCTTTTTAGTTTTTTAGTAAAAAATATATAGCCACATTTTTTGTTGTGAAATTCAAACAACGAGACAACTACATTGTTCATGAATTATTTATTTTTCATGTTTTCTATTAATTGTTTTTTTAAGAATTAATAAGTATACATATTTGAATTATACTGCCTCATTTTATATATAATATGATTATTTAAGACAAAAAAAAATTATTGGTATTATATATCAAATGATAAGGTATGTGAGGTTTTTATTGGAAGGGAATTAGTCCTTGAATCATTATACATTTTTTACTAGTGATATTGTTTCTCATGACTCTATTAGGATATCCATTATAGTTTTAATTTTCTGGGGGTTACATCAATAATTTTTTTCCATTTATAACTATCCAATATGGTCACAATAATGAATTTGGTTATCTAATAGTACAACATCAACAATAGTTTCTAATAAGTTATTATATACAGTATAGTAACCCATATTTTTATCAGTTGAGGGGTTATGGATTAGGCATTAGAGAACCCCATTTTGTGTCCCATTTATAGGTGTATAGGGTTATCAATGGTCTCTAGTTAGGGTACTGCGGTAGAATAGAGAGAAACAACCAATTGCATGAAAAAGATTTTCTAGAACCTAATGGGTCAGATATCATCTTTGGTACAATCTTTTTATCATCTACCATGGGTTTCTCTGTATTTGATTTAGGATATTTACAATATTTTATTAAAAAAAATCATTTTCCATACCTTAGGGAAAAAAGATATAGAAGCTTCTATTTCCACACTATATTAGTTGGAGGGAAATATAGTTTACTATAAGTGAGTCGTGGTTGTTTGATGATGATTCAGAAATATCACTCAATTGGAGTTTTTTCCCTTAAATGGATGAAACAATATTACATCCTTATGGAATTAAATTATATCCATAGGTGTGTATTTTTCTATGATATCGAATGTTTTCACATGTAATTTGATAGTGAATGGGACCATGTTATGATTTATAGGTGTTTATAGCCCTTAACTTCATAGGAGTTAGAGTTGGAATTTTGCATAGTAGTTTTACAATATGTGGTGTTTCCAAAATTTATTAAGGAGTTTCAAAATGATTTCCTTAAAAAGGTTATTAATCTACACACTAGAAATGATGTATAATTTTAGATAGAGTTATCACATGGTGTCTCTGTGATTCGGAATTCCCCATATTAAATGGTTCCTTATATGTAATGAATGTTGATGAATCAAATTTATGATTTGATGTATAGTTCATTCAACTAGTCCAATGTGGGTACTAAATTGTTATTACCCCATAAAGTGGATGTTATTATGGGTTTGTTTATATAATACAAATGGTTGAATAAGGTGATGGTCAATAACCATTATACCATTTTTAAGATAGATTCTTTGTTCAATCAGTGGGTAGGAATTTTTTCTATTGAATAATAATCTATTGAGTTGGTATCGTTGGATATAGGTGAAGGAGGGAATAATTACAAGTATTCATTTCATCTATTCCTCTAGTAACATCATGTTCATTGTTATGTAGTCCCATTCAAAGAGTACTGTAAATATTTTCTTTCTGGATCATGATCATTGTGTTCATGTGTTCCAACATTGATGGACAACGCAATTCAAAGATGACATACTCATGTACATGAAGACTGAAGAGGATCATATTGAGTATCTAAATCCCATGATATAATCCCTTTAGCACCACCGGCCCTATATGAAGTCATCCAAGTGTATCTTCTGGATTAATCTGTTGACTTTTTTTGGGTAGGTATGGTCTCACTACATAGTGGAAGTTAATACTTTGATGATTGAATTGTTTTTCCATGGATAATACATAATAATTTCATAGAGGATTATTGTTTATTTATTCTTGAGGAATAGTATAAAAAGTTCAGGTATGAATTTTTTAAATTATGTTCCTTTTAGTATCCTTTACTAAGAAGTATTAATCCTTTATCTAAAATGATAATTTTTAATTTACTTTTGATTACCTGAAGGTGAATATGATTTGTTCTCTATATCTTTGATTTCTCAAGGATGTATTCCTATTAGAGTTTTTCTGTAACACATGTTATTATTATTGGGTTGTTTTCTAATTTAGTGGAGAGAATTGATCTCATAGTGTTCAAGGATATTACATCCCAAGGAGTATAACTATTACACCCATGATCATAAGTTTTTTTATAGTGGTGTTTACTCTAATGGTGTAAACATTATAATGATTTTATATCACATGATATTGAGGTATATATTATTTATTTATGGTTTGAATTTTATTTGGTGGATGATATTTATGATGGAATTTTACTTTGACATCTCCAAAAACATGAGTAATTGTGATTTATTTTTTGATGAAAGAAGTATAAAGTACCAGGAATATCTTGTTAGAATTTCTATGGATTAATTGAGGGATATTTTGGAGCATATAATGTTGAATCTTGATGTGAAGAAGGATGATGATATAGTTTTACTATAAAATATTACATTATAGTCATCATTTTCTAGCAGCTGGAAACATTAAGTGTTATTATGAGGGAAGCAATTTGTTTCACCAGTGGTATGATAGTTGATACATTATGAGATTCATAGCTCACCCTCACTTTTATATAAAGGTATAAACAAAAGTTAACTTGCATTGAGGATATTTGTTTGTGTTCTAGGTTAAATTATTCACTATAAGAGGTTTTCCATGCTTCTTAGTCGTATAGTTGGTGATATTAGTGTATGAGGTTCCTAGATTTTTATGTTGGTATTGGATATTAATTAGTAAAGGTAAGAGGAAATATATATTAATTTATTCATGGGTATCCCTAATCTCAATGATAATTTTGGGTTATTATCATGATCATATAATGGTTGATGATGTCAACATGTTTCTTATAAATCAAGTAGTCGAGTGCAGCAAATGGTTTAGAAAGGTGGTCCATGGATCATATATTGATGATTAAAAATTTTGCAAGGATGATTACCTTTTATGGGAATAATTTTTACCTCTAAATCTCTATTGGATTGTATATTTATCTATCTTCTTATCTATTACATCGAATTTTCATCCATAACAAGTTAAACATTCTGATGGATCAGAATATTATGATATTAAAGTATATGATTCATTTATTTGTTTTGAATTTTGAATATTTGGTGATAAATCATAACCATATGATTTAGTCTTAAAATAGTTATATCTCCCAATCATCAATCATCATGGAATTATTAGAATAATTTTATGGGATTATTTATGGATCGTAATTGTGAAAGACTGATATTAGAGAGCTTGTGGTCCTTATAAGAAAGGTGGTGTAAAGAATTTATGGGAATGTATGGATGATTCATGATAGGATGAATGATATGTAGTACTAATAATTATTTCCCATTTTTTTATAGGATAACCTAGATATTAAGGTTAGAAGTCATATCTTATTGTTGGCTTATCCACATCATGGGAAATAAGAGTTTTATTGAGGAAGTAAGATTTCTCCTTTGTTTATCATTCCATTCAAGATAATCGAGTGTATCAAGGGGGGGGGGGATTATCAATTAACCCTTCATATATAGTTAGATAGAATATAGTACAGGTTCTAAATATCAAAACATCTTTGGAATATTCATAATACATCACTTTTTGTTGATTAGTGTGAAGTCAATGTTGAGAATGATGCGATGTTTTTGGAGGAGATAATAGAGATTTTGGATCATCATGAGATGTTTATTAATGAGTGCATCATTCCTTTGGTTCGCGTCATGTGGAGGTTTGATTTCATTGGGGAGGATACATAGGAACATGAGTTATATATGTTCTCTCAATATATCAATAACTTTTTATATCAACCATTGTCCAACAAAAATAAATTATATAATTTTAAATAGAATTATCCATAAAATGATACCCTGTTATATATTAGTATATTGCATTTTGGAGATTGGTAACAAAATACATTGAAATAAAAATCATCAATAATATAATCTCAAAATGTTTAATGTGCTCCTAAATCCTACTAATAAACTTTTACTATATATGGTACCCTATGAAAATATTTAATGGAAAACTGTGTGATATATATCCTAGTAATGGAGTAATTAGAGTAAATAATGATGGTGAAGTAATACATACAAGTCAAGATAAATATCTTGATATCATAAATAAAAGGGTCCTACGAATCATATCATGGTATAATAGAGATAATATCAATACATCATAGAACCATAAATATATAGAAACAACATCAAACATGACAACATGAGAACAAATCAAAGATCACCATAAGGAAAACATACCATTGAGTTTATGGTAAACCGGCATTTTACTATACATTATATCTCATGAGAAAAAATAATTACCCAATGAATTGGATTGATATATGATTATAATTCCATAAATCATATCATAATTATTTTATGCATTCATATACAACATAATTGAATCATATTTAACAATTTATTATAAGATAAACCCATGATAAGATAATGGGATACATATTCTTCTCTAAAATAATATGAAAAATATTATAATGGATATTGATAATGAAAATTGGAATGAAAACGTTTTTTATTCAGAGATTTGGATAATAAATCTTAGGTCTATAATATTGTTTTAAAAAGTGTAAAATTCATAAAAAAATTTAAATGAAGGATGTATAAAATGTATACTCATATGTAGTGTTTTAATTAATATGTGAAGAATATTTCAAAAAAAATTAGAACATTTTGTTTTCAATGATATAGAATTAATCTATAATATTTTTCTATAAATAATTACTATTTTTAGAGAATTTAGAAATTTAGATTATTTTTTATTGAGTTAAACATGGTAAGGAATATTAAACTGAGAAATTTTGTGACTATTTGGTTTTCCAACAAAATGAATTAACAAGGTATCCTGAAAATAGTATATATACGCCACACAAAAAGTTTAATTAAACTATTTCTATATTTTTTGGAACATATATTCATGATATAAAATAAATAAATGAGTAAAATAGAAAGAAAACTGGATTCTTATATTGAATAATACTTTTTTATTAATTAAAACCAACAAAATATAGAAATGTAGATGAATGTCAGGGAAGAAGGGTGTCGGTGTCTTCCGAAACTATAGTCTTTTGAATTAGGGGAATGGTACCCTATAATAAGAAAATGATGACTGGGGACACATCTATAAAGTAATCACTGATATCTACTTCTCTATTTCCATTATATGATGTATATAAAAACCCTTAGTTATTTATGGTATTTTTTCATTTCATGATGATATATGAAAGCAGATAATGGGGTGCCTAAAGGTAAATCATGAAGTTGGAATCCAAATCCAAATCATATTTAAACTCTTCGTGTTGATACCCATATATTATAAAATGTTCAGGTTGTTAATTTGATATTTGTATTCTATAATAAAATAATTACTTTCACCATATAATGTGTTGAAACCCAACGCCACCAAGACAATATAGTAAAAAATGTTTCTTCCACGACTCACAATCTCATTGGAACATGACCTAAATGTATTTATATTTAGTATGGAGGTAGGAGGAGTCCAAGAAATCCTAAACCCATACTGTATGTTGTTATATTTCATGGACATATTGAAACTAAAGGATATGTTCCATCATTTGTAACTATTAATCTTTGAATGTATATCTAAAATCTAAAAATAACAATTAATTTCATACATGGGAGATTTCATGAAATTTTATGGAATCTCCTTTCCTTAAAAGATTCCCCAATAGACCAAAATCTATCTACTATGAGTACCATGAAACCACATTTGAGGTCATCATTCACTGGAGTGAATGTCCCAGGCATAGCAGAAGCACATGATGGGCATGTTCCAAGATTTTAAAATTTCCTTGATCGATTATTAATCATTGCTCAATATGATGATAAACACCAGTATCCACAAAATTGAATCAAAGATAATAGAAAACGGAGATAACCCCAAACCGAGAAGAGAGGATTGACATATTTTGTTTATAATTAATTCAATTAAGTTAATGAATTAACTCCAAGGTGATTCTTTCTTCATTTATGTGTTAGACCATGGATCTGAGGTGATAATTCATTGCGATGTAGAATATATGGATATGATTACTCTAGTGGTGATCCACACATGCTCCAGGTATCCTTAGATGTTGCTGAATGAGTCTCCAGGTGCTACAGTGGAAGATCGATTTTCATGTGATGTCCACCATTTATCACCCTGAGAATTTCTTCCAAAGCATTCTCACGGATCCGGTGGAGGAGGTTCTCTCTCATTATTGAGAGAATTCTTAGAGAGGTAAGAGTTCTGTATGATCATGATATTTTTCCGTGAGGATGTTGTGCATACAACCGTGGATTAGCCGGTTGGATGACCCCTTGGCTAAATAAAGAATAATAACATAATAGGGAATTTAATTCACCAGGTAATAAAAAATAAATAACACAATTATTGTTACTTATTTTGTTATTCCTTGTGAAACCCCATGTAAAATATTAACAACAATGCTATTATTTCCATGACATATGTTTAACAATCATGTTATATTTAAATATTATTGAAACAAATGGTATTTAGTATTATTTCTCACCAGACCCACAATGTGGTCCTCCAATACTCCCCAATATTTACCGAGCCTTGAATAATGACTATTTATTTATTAAATAAATATAACTACATTATTCTCCAATAAATAAATATTCTATCTGCAGTATATTCTATCAAAATACTAGCAATGTAATAAATTTTATCAGACATACAAGAATGATTATTAAACCAAAATAGGGAATAATATTTATTCATCTTTTTAAATAATAAATTATTTAACTGAGATACTGGATAAACATAGTGTGTGAATTTCTAGGACTCTTTCTCATTGGCATTATGTTGGTTTTCCTAAAGGCCAATATTTGTATCTTGTAGTGGGTTAATGCACCAAAGGTAAAGAAGTTGAAATTGTAATGACACGTCCCCTCATATGAATTCTTACCATGTAATATAATCCATTTGTCCTGATATCTCTAATCAAGCATGTTGCATGTAAGTGCCATCAGCCCATGTGCTCTATTTCTCATTAATTGACTTACAGGAATTGGAATTTCCTAGAGAACCCCATGTAAGTGAATGTAGTTAGGATATATCATTTCCATCAAAGGGCCTAATATATCTACTTCTGTATAAGTGAAAAATCCTTTCTCGCATTATTCATTAACACAGTATTACTCCTGACACACCCAACATGTCCAACCTCACTATAAACACCTTTTATCATGGTTTTCTTGAATAAGTATAAGTGTACAAGTCATAATAACCATTAATAATAATAATAAATTTGAAGGACCAATACACATGTCTCTAGAAAATAATATCTAATGACACTTGTGAATGTTGATTTCCTATTGGCAGGTCATGTTATCATAATATCCTCCTGGATATTACCAAGGGAGCACGCCATGAGAAGGTTCCTCGAAGTTTTATGAGTCCCCACACCTGCTATCCTATATCATTTGTGTCCCTTCAGTTGATATCATCCAGCCATAGAACATATATTCAAGAATAGTGTCATGGTACTTTCGGGTTCTTATCACAGTAGGAATCCACTTTAACCCTTTAGTGTGACTTATATTCTAAGAATATTATCACATATTATGTCAGGTAGAAGAACACTCATGATGTGATAAGTATATTATTAATATTCATCCACTGAATATAGGTTTATCATATAGTACGAATAAGTTAGTTTATACGGCACAAACTCTAACAAACTCTCACTTGCACTTGATCTAACTACTAACAACCTTCAGTATTATAGTTCTCACATGATATTTATGCTTCTATTGAGATAGTTTTTTATTCTAGGGGTCCTCCACATTTTCTTCTGTGGAAACTCTGCTCATTACAACATTACCCCTTTTATAGAAATTCATCAATAGGTTATACTTTCAGAGAATGTTCTTTTTCTATTAATGTGAACTTTTCTCCTACCACTACATTATTATCATAATACAATGTAATTTTATCCTTAATGTTAGGTACCACATCAAGATCCTAGAAAATATCATGAATATAGACAACTTATTTTCTTACATCAAAAGTATCTATATATTCATACTCCAATATAGAATCAGTGACAACTAGCTTATTTGAACTCGTTCATCTCACATCTCCTCCATTAAGACAGAAAAAATATCTCTATTATGGCTTCATATCATTATAATATCTCTAAAAACTAGCACGAACATACCATTTCATGAAAAGATTCTCATATAATTCATACACTATGAACATATCCTCAGTTCATCTAAGATACTTAAAGATTGTCTTGACAGTAGTCCAATTTTGTTCTCCTAGATCTGCTTGAAATCTGTCTACCATGCTCAGTGGATAAGAAACATCATGTATGGTACCTAACACAGAATACATGATAGATCATATTGGTAAAGAATTTGGAATATTATTAATCTTATCTTCCTCATGTTTTTTTAGGAACACATTTTTTTGGAATGATGTATACTATGTGACCCTGGAACCACTCCTCTCTTGGATTATTCCATAAAAAATCTCTTTAGTATCGGGTCAATGTATGTTCTTTGACTTATTCCAAGAGGCCTATTAGATCTATCATGAATGATCTCTATACCTAGAATGTAGGCTTTTTGGAAGTCCATCATAGGGAAGCACTTTTTCAACGAGTCTTGGACTAACTCCAAGACTTTTACGTTGTTTCCAATAAGAAATATGTCACCAACAAACACCAATAGGATAACAACTGAATTCACATTAAACCTCTTATATACACATGGTTCATATTCATTCTTTATGAAACCAAATTATCTTATGGATTCATCTAATCAAACGTTCCATGATCTAGATAAATTCATTATCCCTTAAATGGATCTCTATAGCTTTCATACCCTGTTAGCATCACCTAGTGTCAAAAATGCTTATGATTGTGTAATATAGACATATTCCTGAAGGTTCCCATTATGGAATTTAGTTTTGACATCTATGTTCCAAATATCATAATATTGGAAATATGTCTTGGATTGTATGATTCTTATGGATTTAAACATGAACATTGGGGAAAACGTTTCCCTATGGTCAATTACTTGACACTATTTAGAACCTTTATCCACTAGCCTTGCATTATTGGTACTAACTTGGCCTTTCATGTCCAATTTCTTCTTGAATACCCATTAACACCCAATAGGATTTACATTAACTAGAACAACAACCAGAACCAAAACTTGGTTCTGATACATTGAATCCATCTCTTAATTCATAGATTCTAGCCATATTGTAGCTTCTGAGCTCTCTACCACATCATTGTAGGAGAGAGGTTTATATTTTTCTAACAATAATGAGTTACCAGGATTAGTGAAAAGGAAATCGTATATCTCCAATTCCTTTACCTCTATTTTACTCCTATATAGTTCTTGTGTTTCAGGAACTACCGCTTCCATGGGGATCATTGGAAATTATTCTTACAAAAACTCATGTGTATCTTGGGAAACATCTTTTTTAAAGTCAGAATTTCTCCTATGTATCCTTCTTGAAGATGTGTCCCATATCAAGAAAGATGGAATGTTTAGAAAAAATCATTATCTTGTCTAATGGGTTGTTTAGTAAGTATCCATTTGGTTCCATTGGATGCCTTAAAAAGATACCCTTCATGCCTCAGGGTGCTTATTTGTTTCCTGAGAGAGCATTAACAAATTCCTCTCATCACTATACACGTGTATGCGACAAATATGGTTTCTTTCCACTCCATAGCTCAAAGGGAATCCCATTTTCCACCAATGCTAGTACTTGGTTTAATGTGTATGGTGCAGTTTTCAATTCATATCTAAAAAGTGTAATCGAAGATCAGCTTGACTCAACATTGACCTTAACATGTCTAACAACGTACAATTCTTCCATTAACTAACACCAACCCACTATGGTGTATAATGTTGAGTGAGTTGATATAGAATCCCATAATCCCATAAAAGGTCAATGAACTCTTGGTTAAGATATTATCCACCTTGATCTAATTGATGTTTCATTATCTTCTTAACAATCTGATTATTTACTTCACTCTTGAACTCCTTGAATTTATCAAAGGACTCACACATATACCTCATTAATTATACATATCCATATCTACTCAATTTATATGTAAAAGTAATGAAGTAAGAATATAAACCTCTATCTTCTTACTGGAAATCGTCCACACATATCAGCGTGTACAAATCCTAGAAGCTTTGTCTCCATTTCATAGTATCCACCAAATGGTGGTTTGGTAATTTTCTCTTGTAAACAAGTATGACATATATCAAGTGGTTTTAGCTTGGAAGAGTTTAAATAACCATATTTTCATTGCTTTTTTGGGTGGTTCTCATTTTCATGACAAAGGAGGTGATTCAACAACTGGGTGTTGTATGAGTCATGTGAACTTGGTTTACTATCAATTTCCAAAACATGGTTCTCTTAATATAATACATAAACACCATTATTTAAATGTTCCATACCATAACATATGTTATCCTTATAAAAGTAACAAAATCATTTTATGAACATGAAAATAAATACATATATATCTACACTCGATACATAAATTATGTTCATGGTAAATCTAGGTACAAAATAAGAGGCACGAAAACCAAAATGATTTCCATCAGCAATGTCGGGTCGTAGTCACCAATGAAAAGAGCATCCAAACTCACACCTTTTCAAGCTCTCAGATCCACATTTCCTCTGGAAATTTCCTAGAATCTACTTTGTTCTTGTATTTGAATACAGTTTTGAGCCCCACAAGCTATATATAATACCCAATGTGTAGTAATGAAAATATTTCACTCGATAAAAAACTCACATTTGGCTTCCCATTCCCTCTGGGTGCAGTTCCTCTTCCTATGGCCTGACATGCCACATGAAAATCATATTCCCTCATTTTCCTTACCCTACCTCTAGATCTTATTATTCATTGTTGGATAGTTCTCGGAGTCTTTAGATTTATTATAAATAATAGAACCCTTTTTCTTATCCTTTTTATTTCTATTTAGTATAAGGACTGTGGGTTTCCATGTCCTTATCCATATGGAGAATCAGGTTAAGAAGATCTGACAGAATCTTCTCATTATTGATCATATAATAATTTACAATAAAACTAGAGAAGGTCATGGGAAGTGATGATAGTATGAGATTTGTACGCAACTCATTTGGTAATTTTATCCACAAGATTTCGAGATTCTCAATGTATCTAATAATCCTGACAACATGTGTTCCTGCTAAAACATACTCTATAAGAATAGAAGTTAATAAAGTATTGGAGATCGTATACCTCTATTTTATTGCCTTCTATTGATAGAGATTCCGAAGATGAGACATCATGTTATAAGCATCCATTTATTCATGTTTCTTCAAGATCTCCTTGGTCATGGATGATAGCATGAGGCACTAAATATTTGTAGCATCATTCATATGTTTCTCATACATAGAGAGTTCCTCATCACTCACCTCATTTCCAGGCACAACTATTAAAGGCACTTCCATCACATAAAGCTTGCTCTAATGGTGAAGGATAACCCGAAGGTGACTATGACACTCATAGAAATTAGTTTCAGTGAGATGGTTTTCTTTCTCGAGTATGATCGAAATGATATGTTTGATTTAATTACTGAAACTATTTATACACATAAGATGAACCTATTTTTAGTAATTTATTTTGATAAATATAGACAAATAGATTAATTAATATCTATTAGTATACCATTATTTTGCCGAAACCTAGTGGCTTTCCCCATTGGCTTCAGAATATAATTTTTCTTATAAATTCTAGTGGAATGTATCCCGATTTCCCTTCACATTTACCCAACTATGGTATGTCAACCAACATGAAAGGTTTTATGTATGTATTCAAAATTCCAACTGCATTATCTCACAACCTATTGATCTATTGAGTTTACTCTCCAATCATGAAATCATTAATTATGGATTTCCTCGACCTTTTCCTCTATACTTCACCATGTCCGGCTAAAGAAGTCAACCTGTGATGTGATATATGTCAATTAAACTCAAAACCTCAAATGTGAATTCCCTGATAATTGAAAGCACCCCAAATAGGGTTGGTCATGCACTTTGAACTATGGTTCGATTCTAATGGATGTAATGGAATTCTATACCAACATAATATTAAATTGAGGGATTTTATCCTTTATTCTTAAAGTTAAACTTATTGTCTTTTGAAATGCATGTTAATATTAAAGGGGATATACTTATGTGATTAAACATGTATAAATAATATTTACAAATAATCCATTTTATTATTCTTCCATCTTTTATGCCTATTAGTTATCTAATTATGTTAGCATGTCAAACATCCATAATAAATAATGATACAATCGATAGAAATAAATAACGGGTATGTTCGTGATATTTACTATTGGTTAGTTTATCTTGAAATTGATAAACTAAACCTGACGTTTAGGAGAAACACCAGGAAACATTCAATGTTTGTGTTTATATCTTTCCACGTATCTACCTTTGTATCATCTTGGATTGGTTTCACCTAATATCCAAACTTGAACCGCCTATACAAAATTTGGAGCTCCATCCATTACATATACTTCTAACTCACATGAAGGTGTGGGGTAAAAGAGGGTTTACATTAAAGAATCCAGGGGAATGCAAGCACTATATATTAATGAGGAGAAGGAATGCATGACAAAAATTTTAATTTAATAAATAAATTAAAATGGAACCAATCACATACAAAGGTCTCGTCTATCTCAAGATCATCTACATACATCCGAAAAATTATAGATTTAACAAAACTATCATTCAATTGTTTGCTAGTTCTTATTAAGATAAATTATGCTCAAATATATTAATCATTATCTTAAATGAATCAATCCTTTTTATCATAATCATTTTCTTAATTTCCTTGAGATTATCAACAATAACCTTATACATCACTTGTACCTTAAACGCAACATGGTGAATACCCATCCAAATCAACCTACCATGTATTTATACATGTATACACATTATTAATTGTGCCATGTAGTATGCACACAAAATTATAATTGTAATACAACTCATACATGATGTGAAGATCATTGAACATTATGAAGATGTTAATTATATATATATATATATATATAACACCAATAAAATGTTGTGTCCTAGATTTACACCCATGCAAAGGTACATGTATCAAGGGTAACATAATATAATAATTTTTTGAAAATTTTCATAATACGAAAAAAGTACATGATGTGTAGATCCGACTACACTGCACGTACCCTCCTCACCATCCATCTGATGTACATACCTAGGGAAATAGTGGGTAAGCCATACTTCAAAAAACTATGGAGTACACCATGTTTCCAGTTGGTCACTGACCATGTAGACTTTATGTTACACAGTCACCAGCCAAGAAATTCATGTATAGGATACCGGACTTGACCCTAACCTGAAGGGACTACACCCCGTGTCTAGTGGGGCACACAGTGTGTAGTCTAGATGATTGTTTTCCAGTATGTCCTAATGAACATGTGGTTTAAGAATTAATGACACTGCAGGTCATTAATTCACACATCCTGTGTAATTACCAAATTAATCTAAGCATGTTGAACACAACTACACAGTGTGTACTCCAGACTACATGATGTGTGTGGTAGATTACGTGATGTGTAATTCAAAATACATGGCATTTATTATCATGTTAGTTGGACAGAATCATCAATGCCTCCTGATGAGATCCTCAATGTAATTTTAATCCCAAAATTATTCATTTCTATTAGATCTACGAGAAATGAAAGAGGTAGAATAAATCAGGAAATTCAGATTATAATAATGATTAAGAATGAATTGACAAACTAGATTATTAAGGCTTAAATCATCAAAAATTTATTTAAATAATTATAAATGATAATATCTAGGCTTCGATACAACTTGTAGGATCTAGGAGAAGTGGAAGCCTTGGATGGTCATGTACCCAAATTTTCATATTTCCATGATTGATGACTATTATAGGATCAATACGATGATAAACACCAGTATACATAGAATTTAATAAATGAAAAAGACAAAAGGAAGAACCTAAAACCAAGAAGAAAGAATCTTCATATATTATTTATAATTAATTAAATTAAATTAAAGAATTACCTCCACTATGTTTCTTTCTTTGTTTTTGTGTTCAACCACAGTTTTAAGGTGTCTTTTCCTTGCGATGTAGAAATCAAGGATATGATTCCTCTAGTGGTGAACCACCCATGATCCAAAAATCTATGCATGTTACTGAATGAGACTCTGAGTGATAGCATGGAAGATCCTTTTGCAAACAATATCTACCTTTTTTCTCCTTAAAAATCGCTTCCGAAGCATTACCCATGATCTGGTGGAGAAGGATCTCTCTCTTTATTTAGATAATTCTTGGAGATGGAAGAGTTCTCAGTGCTCGAGATAATTTTTCTCTACGGATGTTTTCACACAACTATTGGTTAGCCAATCAGATGAACCCTTAGATAATTATAGAATAATAACATAAAATTGAATTTAATTCACCAGGTAATAATAAAAAATTATCAAGAGTGACATTACTTATTTTATTATTCCATGTGAAACCCCATGTCAAATAATAACAGAAATGCTATTATTTCAATGACATGTTCTTAATTTTCATGTTATATTTAAAAATTATTTAACTAAATAATATTTAATATTATTTCTTGATTGACGCATAAATTGGTCTGTCAATACACCTCAATATTTACTGGTCCTTTAATAATGGCTATTTATATATTAAAAATATATAAATTCAATAATCCCTGATAAATGAATATGTTGTCTGTAATATATTCTCTCAAATAACTAGAGATGAAATAAATGCGATCAGATAAACTTGAATAATAATTAAACCAAAACCAATAACTATATTTATTCAACATGTTAAATAATAAATTATTTAACTAAGATACTAGATATATTTAATGTGATACCCTCTAGGCCTCTTTCAAGCTGGCATTAGGCAGGCTTTCCAAAAGTCCAATGTTATTGTCTATCAGTGGGTCAAGGAACCCAATAGAAAGAAATTGATTTCAAAATGACATGTCACATCATATGAACACTTACCATGTAATGTAATCCCTTTGTCCTGATATCTCCCATCAAGTGGGTTGTATGCAAGTGTCATAAACCCATGTTCTTTATTTCTCAATCTTTGAGTTCCTAGAATTTATCTTTCCTAGAGAACACCATGGACATAGATTTAGTTAGGCTATATCATTTCCCTCAAGGGAATTGAGAAATCTAATTCTATATAAGTAAAAAGTAATTTATCACATTATTAATTAATGCAATATTACTTTTGACGTACCCAACATATCATCACTTTTCATGAACATCTATCATCATGGTTTTTATCAATACATTAATGTTCATAAGTCATAATACCCATTAATAATAATCGTAATGTCTATGGATCAATACACATGTCCGTAGATAAGAACATCCAAGGAAACTTATGAATGTGGATTTACTACTGGAGTATCTTGGAATCATAACATCCTCCTAGATATTACTAAAGTAACCCACCATGAGAAAGTGCCTCAATGTTTAATGAGTCCCCACCCCTGGTATCCTATATCAATTGTGTCCCTTCAAGTGATATCATCTTTCCATAGAACATATATTCAAGAATCGTGTCATCACACTTCTGGGACCTCATAATAGTAGAGATCTGCTATTAAATTTTAGTGTGACAACTATTCATAAGAAATTATCACACACTATGTCACACATAAGAACAATCATGATGTGATAAGGGGTTAATTAGTATCCACCCAATGGATATAGTTTTATCATAATGTACAAAGAAGATAGTTTCAATGGAACCAACAACAACATGGATAAAATACATCCCATAATGACAAAAATATTTTAAAATATTTAGATTAATAGAATTCCTTTAAAGAGGTTATAGAATTATTTAGAACATTTAATTCAGAGTAAAATTTTCTTATTGATTATAAATGTTTCATAATGAAGCATTGTAATTTAGATGCAAATTGAATCCCTTTGTGTTTGATCTCTATGGATGATTGAATAAAATATGATAGGATTGATATATTATAAAATTAATCTTGGATTGAATTTATGGGTTTTAATATAGATATCCCAACATATCGAATTTATTCTATGCTTGAAAAATATTTTTTAAATTTCTTTCTCTAATAAGAGATGACCTGGATACAGTGAACATAAATCTATCATCTTCATTAACATTTATAATATTTTCAATAGTATATTATTAATAATAATAGAGATTTATAATTATAGAAACTATAGAGAGGAATGGATTATTAGAATCTAATTTCATCAGTTAGAAAATGGGGAAAACCAGTTCTCCTAGGATAGTTGTCTTTACAGATATATATGAAACCATCCCAATCACCCAACATGACTGATAAATGAGAAGATGGAGAGAGAATTATATTTCTCATTATAAAGGAAGGATAATATTTATAGTTTTTTAATATAAACTAGTAAAAAAATACATTTTATCCTCAAGTAATAACCCCATAGGGAATTTTCCATGATGGAATTCCATGGAAGTGAGGCCTACATGCTTGAATGAATTCCTATTGTTTTCTATTATCATACCTCATTATATAATTGGTATATCTAGGCTCCTGAGACTAACATAGTGGGGTTCAAATTCAATCAGGTAGTCCCAAATAAACATGTTTATGGAATTATAAATCTTAAAATGGATCATTTTTACACAAATACATTACCAAATTTTCTTTTAGAATTTGTTGAAAACTTTACGATAATCACAACACAAGATTTAAACAGAAAACAACTTAATAAAATTTTCAATTAAATTATAACACTTTTAGGGATTTTTTGTAGTGAATATATATATTTTATATCCATCCATATATTTTAACATTCATCTAATATATTTTATGGGAATAAGATAAGAAAAAACCAAATATTACACATAAAATACTCTGTTTCTTATAAAAGTTGTTATGTTGCCTTTTGATGGAGAACCCAATTTAAATACAAAATTTGAACCTTTTATAAATTAATTATGTAAAAATTAACATTATATTCGGAATATAAATATAAAATTTTTCTTAGGTATCATTTCTGGTATTTTTCTGCGAAGATTCATTTTTAATGAATAGTGAAAATTACTGTATTTTAGTTCAAAAATGAATCATCATATACTTTATTTATGTAAAGAAATAGAAATTCAGTGAATTTTTTTTCTTAAATTCATGGGATGTTTACGAGTCAGAAAAAATTTACGGTGCTTGATTTCGAGGCCCGATGGGCCTTGAATCAATTTCTGATGTTTTGTTTGGGTACGTTCAGTAAACTTACGAGTGGAATTTTATAACTTTTGAACCAGTGCTCAGAATTGAAATCTGAGGGCACCGTTGAACTTGCAGCGTCAGTGATTGCTTAGTGAGACATTCACCGCAGTTGTGTTCTAACGAGAATTGAAGTAAGATTTTGTGTTTTTAATAAGTTTAATAAAAATAAGTGTGACATATTTTTATTTTTATGGTGGTTAAAACCACCAAGATGTTGTTACTGGTGGGGGCCAGCAACCCTAACATCCCATGGGAGGTTATGGTGGTGGGGCCCACCTGCACATAACCACCCTTGGGAGGATATCTTGGTGGGGACCACCTGAGGGTTGTAACCCCTTGGAACCCCCAATTAAGTGGTCAAACCCTTGGAATCCCCATTTATGGAGCCACCACCCGTGAAACCTCTAGAACTCCACCTAATTAATTTGTGCCTATAGAGAAGAATTAATTATGTGGACCCCCCCCCCTTAATTAATTTCCCTTTTGAATTAATTATGCCAACAAAATTAATAAGATGTCATATTTTATTATTTTGTGGTTGGCATAATCTCTTGGTGGAGGTTGGGGCGAAGAAGAATAACCCTCCAATGAAGAACGCAAAGAAAGCCATCTTCAACCTCGTCACTTCCCGATGCTCGAGCATGAGATTGGGAGAATGTGACAATCACAGAGAACAATGAATCGAAGTCCACACTTTCCTCGACACCGTCAACGAACGACGTACGACGATGGTGAATTGAAGGTAGGGGATTTGAGTAGAATTTATTCCCATTCTTCATCGCTCAATTTGTGGTATGTGAATAGCCGATTATTATCGCCAAATAGTGGAGGGAATGAGCCGCATGAACATGGCCCGACCCTCCCCCGTCATTTCATACTCACTTTTTGACGACGACGACGGCGCATCGACGCCGCCAGAACAGTGCATCGCGGTGGAGCAATGGCAGCTGGTGACGGGTCGGCCGCGAGAGGAAATGGCAGTGCAAGGGCCTTCGGGTTGCCGGAGGAGCATGGCATCATCGTGCCACGTGATGAATTTGGTTGCGGCTAGATGGGCCGTGGCGGTGCCAGAGGTGAGCGGTGTCGTCGCACTGCACCAGAGAAAGAAGATGCTGCCACGAAGGCCATAGCGGTCACACAAGATGGCCATGGTGTCATAATGTGACGCCAGAGAACAACCGTGGCGAAAGGCCAAGACAGATGAAGGTGGGCAGCCAGCTGAGCTGGCTTCCGGCAGGTCCACCACAAGCTGGACCCTTCGGGTCCCGTTGATATCGTGTCGACACCACATGTTGGTCGTTAAAGGGAGATGGGGGGGGGGGGGGGGGGCTGACCCCCCCCCCCCCCCCCCCCCCACACCCTTTGCTCAGTCGAGGAGAGCTTTGCGAGGCACGTCTGCCTGGATAGCACTGGTTGGAGGTCTGGCTCCCAGCCATGCAAGACGCTATATGGGTCGGGCTGCCCGTCGTGGGCCGGGCTGTTTTCAGTGGGCCGGATTCCACGGGCCGAACTTGTTCAGGCAGACCCGGGTTAGACCCTCGGGTCGGGTCGGACCCCAGTCAGACCCTCGGGCCGGGTCGGACCCCAGTCAGGATCCGTACCCAGGTCGGGTCCGGTCGGTCCGGCTGGGCCTGGCTAGACCCAGACACAGTTTGACCCATTTAACCTTTTCGCCCATATCTTGGGCTACGGGTGTCTGATCGACGAACCATCTGCGGAAACAGAAATCATAGGGAAAGAAAGTTCTTTTGGAAAACCCCACGTTATGTTTGGTCGCAATTGGGGAATGGCTGGGTTTTATTGAACATAAATCCAACTGGGCCCTCAGAGCGGAAACACCAATAACTCACAGACCGGGTGTCCGATTGTCGCGTTGTCTGTCGCGTTGGGTTCCTTATGATGAGACAGAACTGAGGGATACATCATCTCGAGACTTCATGGTAGTTGATGTATCGACACTTGGCTCGAGGAGTGGACCCTCCCAGAATCAAGTGTGTTGTGTGCGGGAACCCTATGGCTGGCTGTGATTGAGATGATATGATTCTCCGTGGACTTACTACTATACCAGGATCCTTTGTGGGTTCAAAAGCGATGATACTGTACCAGGATCTTCCATGGATTCGACAGCGACGATACTAGACAGGGATCCTCTATGGGTTTGACAGTGATGACATATGTACTGGGATCCTCCATGGGTTCGACATCACTGATACTGTTCCAGGATCCTACGTTGGTTCGACAGAGGAAATGGTTCAATGGCTACATATAATCATCTCTACCCCTCTACATGAGTTTTATACATGTGTGAGCTGAGTCTTGACATTCATTTGTTATCATCGAGATGATTTACTTTACTTCCTCTGTGGAAGGGGTTGTGCTAGGTCTTGAGTGTTGGAGTCGGACATTGATTGGTAACTTAGCTATATGAATGGGAATATACCTTAGTAGGGATGGTTGATACTAATGATTGTATCTTACTTATGTTGTTTATCCTTAGTGGATTATGGGATACCATCGGGGGTCTCGAGGTCCCTTAATGAGTATTGTTATACTCACCCCTACACGGGCTTTTCCCGCACCTTGTTGTGTTCTATGTAGATGATGGTTAGTAGTGATCGAGGCTAAGGGAGATGAACGGAAGGATGCTCATAGCTGGACTGGATGAGAGATACCTCAGGGATGAGTTTTTTGATATTCGTACCTACCCTTCTGGTAGGATTCCATAGTGGATGACCCAAGAGTTGTTTTCCCTTTTTCTTTATACTTGTACATGTTGTTCGGTTGGTTTTGTATACTAGCCCACTTACATTTATCACACCTTTCTTTTCTATATTAGTACTTTTTTCTTATACTGCTTGTGTTTAGACTATGTGTGTTACAGGTTTAAAGGCAACACCTTCCCTTTTTATCAGGGATTCGCCTTTGGTGCTAGTCGCCAGCCCATGGCCTATGAAAGGTGGGTTTGGGGTAGTCACGGCACGGGACCTGAGGACAGTTTGTGACCAATTGGTATCTGAGGAGTCAACTCTACCATAGAAATTGAACTTTGATTCTTTTAATGGAAAAAGTTTTATGTGTTTTGGGTGTGGTTATCAGTTTAGGGAAACCTGTGTTGGTGTGGCGGTCGACGTATCCATACACTAGTACTCTGATAATTTTAATGGAAAAATTGTTATGTGTTTTCGGTGTGGTTATCAGTCTAGGGAAACCGGTCTTGGTGCGGAGGCCGACGTATCCATACACTAGGACTCTGACTTCTGAATTCCAACTCAGTGCATGAAAACACTGATTGCGTCTGTGGTTCCATTGAAAATTTTTCTTCGTGATTACATTGTATCAGCTCACCAAATATATTGTTTTGATAATGGAACACCAGTTACTTTTCAAGATGGACCACATAGGCGGCCAACCAGGGTTCTGAGTTTTGTACGATATGGTAGCCCACCGAGCGACAAGGCCTCAGTGCAGGTCACCATCATAGTGGAGGTACCAGCGGTACCACTACCTACTGGGACACTGATACCAGTAGCAGCAGCAGCAGAGAGTGAACTCTGTCTGATGGTGTAGGATGAGTTCCAGAGCTAGAGGCCGCCCAGGTTTAGGGGAGAGACAGACCCACAGGCTGCTGAGGATTGGATGGAGGTTGTTGTGAGAGTTTTCATATTGGTAGGGACACCAGCCGACCTCATGGTGATCCTTTCCACGAGTCTCCTATAGGAAGCAGCAGGAGGACGGTGGATCTTGATGCTCCAGGTGTATGACGACTCATCACTACTCTAGAAAGACTTCGAAAGCCTGGTTTGTGCTATGTTTGTACCAGTCACCCTTCGTACGGTTCGGATATAGGAGTTATTGCATCTGTAACAGGGTAGCATGACGGTAGCTAAAAAATCAACTAGGTTCACCAACCTCTCGCACTACCACAAAGATATAGTAAGAGACCCATTATACAGGGCCCGAACCATTGAGAAGGGACTCAGGCATGATATCATGGCATCAATGATCTACCTCAGCATTCTGATGCAGGCGAGGGTTTTGAAGTGAGCCCTTCTTGTGGAGAGTTTTCTTGATGGGCAGTTACCAGCAGTGAGACCCACCACTGGGCGACATGTAGTGCAGTCTTCTACAGCTGGTAATAGATAGATGTCGCAGAGTTCTAAGCAGACCAGGCCATCTGGTGGGTAACCCCAGGATATAGGTTTAGTTGTGCGGGGAAAATGAGACCGAGCCAGCCATACGAGGAGCAGGTAGTGCTATGCATGCGGCGGGCAGGGTCACCTGGGTCATGACTGCCCGACCCACCATGCAGATGTGCAACAAAAAGGATAGGGACCTCCCTGGTAGAGGCATAGGTTCGACTGTTGTGGTCCTCCGGGAGTAGGCAGACGTGGCAGAGGAGCTAGCCAAGCAGCAGGTGGTGGAGGACGTTTCGAGGTCCTACCACCATCACCACCAGGAGCTCCACCCTGATCATATAGATTTGGTTTAAATAGGCGGGATCAACTCTAGGGAGTCGAGGCCTATGACCAAGGCACACCTGAGAAGATTATAGGTACTATCTATGTCTACTCCACCATTCCTACAGAACTTATAGACACAGGTGCGAGTCATCTTTTATTGCCACTGCCCACGTTCGGAGCATGAAGATTATGATAGAGCTGTTGGCTCAATACTTATGGATAGAGACTCCTACAAGATCACACACGATGATTACGCACTAGTGCCGACAGTGTGAGCTTACTCTAGGAGGAGAGAGCTTTGTCTTGGATCTCCTCGTAGTGTCATCGAGGCCTTACGATGTCACCTTGGATATGGATTGGTTATCCACAGTTCATGCTCAGATTGACGGTATTAGGCATAAAGTGTGGTGTGTTTGTGAGGATGGGATGAGGTTTACCTTCAACAGCGAGAAAAGAGCCTTTGCAGTGTAGGATGGACTTACCTAGAGGTGGGGGCAGCCGATCAAACATCAGTGGGCCAGCCTCATTCTTAGAGCAGTTGATATTCGGACTCTGAGTTTTCATGTTTTAGTGGATCAGTACGCGGATATCTTCCCTGATGACGTGCTAGGACAAATTTATCACAGAGAGGTAGACTTTTTAATTGACTTGTACCCCGGTACGACACCGATATCCACTCCAACATATCGGATGTCTCCCAAGGAGCTTCGTGAGCTACAGGTACAGCTAGAGGATTTGCAGGGGAAGGGATTTATCCGACTCAGTGTTTCCCCCTGGGAAAACTCAATTTTGTTAGCCAAGAAGGCGGATGGGAGAATTCGTTTTTGTGTTGATTATCGGCACCTGAACCAGGTGACTGTGATGAACAAGTTCCCACTCTCGTGGATTGATGACCTCTTTGATCAGCTAAAGGGAGCGTGCTGGTTCTCGTCAGATGAGACATCACGATCAGAACTACACTACCCATAACCTGGAGTCAGCTACAGTGTTATTCACCTTGAATACTTGGTGGCACTATCAGATGGGAGAGAATTTTATAGTCCACTCTGACCACCTTATTCTCAGGTACAGCTTCTAGCAGAAGGACCTGAACCTGAGACAACGATGTTGGCTTGAGTTGCTCCATAACTATGACTTTGAGATAGTTTATACTCCTGGGAAGTGAAATGTTGTATTAGATGCTCTCAACAGGAGATCATGCATTCATCTTCTAGGAGAGGAGACAGAGTAGCTGGCCGCGTTGCAGATATCCTTTGTGGATCGAGTTGGAGCATCCTTTTTACAGTCTCTTATAGTCACACCTCCACTTCTTCATAGAGTCAGGGTGGCACAACATGTGGATGTTGACTACGAGGCTCGACATGAACATATATCCACAGGGTAGGCACCTGATGGATTTCTTGTAGGTGGGGATCACGTCATTCTCTTCAAGGGATGTACCATGGTACCCGTGTCGCTTTGGGAGGATGTGTTGAGGGATTTTCACAAGTTACCTATAGTAGTGCATCTTGGTGTGGCAAAGATATACCAGGAACTTCGACAACGACACTGGTGTCCAGGTATGAAGAAGTCAGTAGATGACTTTGTCTTACGATGACTCACTTGACAGTAAGTGAAGTCAGAGCACCATGTTATATAAGGTTTAGTCCAGCCCTTAGAGGTCCTAGAGTGGAAGTGGGACGATATTTCCATGGATTTCGTGACGGGACTTCCATGTACATCCAGAAGTCACGACTCTATCTGGGTTATTGTCGACCGATTCACCAAGTTGAACCACTTTTTACTGATAAAAGAGAAGGGTTCAGTTGAGATCATGGGAATCTTCTATGTATAGGAGATCGTATGGCTTCATGGGGTTCCATAAACTATCGTCTCCGATCGAGATGCTCATTTCACTTCTCGGCTATGGAAGGGGTTGCAGGAGGATTTCGGGACATAGCTTCACTTGAGAACTGCCTTTAATCCTCAGACGGATGGTCAGACTAAGAGGATCATTCAGACTCTTGAGGACATGCCCCGTGCATGCGTCCTCGTCCTCGGTCACATTTGGGAGGATCACTTACACTTGGTAGAGTTTGCGTACAACAACAGCTACTACTCCACCATCGAGATGGCACCGTTCGAGGCATTGTACGACCGACCTTGCAGATCGCCTCTGTGCTAAACTGACCCAGGGGAGTCATCACTAATAAGACTGGAGATGGTACATGCTACAATGAAGAAGTTTTAGATCATCTAGGAGGGGATGAAGACTGCATAGAGCAGGCAGAAGTCCTATGCAGATAGGAGAAGGTGACCTCTCTTTCTATGGGTCTCACCTCGATGAGGTCTACGGAGATTTGGCTGAGGTGAAAAGTTGTCTTAGTGATTCATCGGACCTTTCCAGGTCCTCAGTAGAGTAGGCGAGATGGCTTACCACTTTGCTCTTCTACCTCAGTTGCACCTAGTGCACGACATCTTCCTCGTATTTCAACTGAGGATATATGTGCACGACCCTTCCCACATCATCGACCATGGAGAGCTGGACATCAATGATGGGGAGAATTTCACAGAGGTTCCAGTGGAGATTTAGGACCAATAGGAGCAGGTCCTTCGTGGATAGTCGATACGTCAAGTGCACGTCCGCTAGCAGCAGAGGAACCTCCCAGAGAGCACTTTGGGTCGGCAGGCTCATATGCGTGCTCAGTACCCCCATTTGTTCTGTTAATTCGAGTTGTATCTTACATGGACGTATATAACTGAGGTGGGGAGAATGTAAAGACTCTAAAATTCCGTGAATTTTTTTCTCTTAAATTCATGGGATTTTTTCAAGTCCATGAAAATTTACGGCACTTGATTATGAGGCCCGATGTGCCTAGAATCAATTTCTGAAGTTTCTTTTGGGTACATTAAGTAAACTTACGAGCAAGATTTTATAAATTTTGAATCGATGCTCTGAATTGAAATCGTAGGGCACCGTTGAACTCATAGCGTCAGTGATTTCTTAGTGAGACCGTCACCTCAGTTGCATTCTAAACAGAATGGAGGTTAGATTTGGGGTTTTGAATAAGTTAAATATAAATAAGTGTGACTTATTTTTATTTTTAAGGTTGTTAAAACCTCCAAGAGGTGGTTAGTGGTGGGGGCCACCGCACCCTAACCTCTTATGGGAGATTATGGTGGTGAGTCCCACACCAAATATCCTCCCTTATGAGGATATCATGGTGCTAACCACCTGGGGGTTGTAACCCCTTAGAACCCCCAATTAAGTGGTGAAAACCATGGACTCCCCATTTATGGAGCCACCACCCGTGAAACCTCTTGAACTCCACTTAATTAATTTTTGCCTACACACAAGAATTAATTAAGTGGATCCCCCCTTAATTAATATTCATTTTGGATTCTTTATACGAACAAAATATATAAGATGTCATATTTTATTATTTTGTGGTTGGCATAATATTTGGGTGGATGTTGGGGGAGTAGAAGAAGAACTCTCCAATGAAGAATGTGAAGAACACTATCTCTAACTTCATCAATTCTCGACGCTCGAGCTTGAGATTCAGAGTACGTGAAGTACATGGCGAATGATGAATCAACATCCGCCCTTTCCTCAACACCATCAATGAACGACGAATGACGACGGTGAATTAAAAGTAGGGGATTTGAGTAGAATTTATTCCCGTTCTTCATCGTTTAATTTATTGTATGTGAATAGATGATTGTTATTTCCATAAGGAAGAGGGCTCAGGCTGCACGAACATAGCCTGACCCTTCCCCATCATTTTTTCCACACTTATTGACAAGGGCAGCGGCGCAATGATGCAGCTGGAAGAGTGTGTTGTGGTGGGGAAACGACGATCGGCGATGGGCTAGCCACGAGATGAACCGGTGATGCAAGGGCCACCGGGTCATTTTAGGAGGACGGCGCCGTCGTGCCATGTGGAGAATCGGGTCGTGGCCAGGCAGGCCATGGTAGTGCCGGAGGTGTTTGGTGCTATCACACCGTGCGAGAGGAAGAATCTGTCACCACGAAGGCTGCGACGGTCGAATGGGTAGGGCATGGTGCCTTCACACCTCACAAGAGAAGAACCGTGGCCAAAGGTTGTGGCGATTGGAGGAGGGCGGCCGGCTGAGACTGCCGTTGGTGGGGGCACCACAGGCGGGACCCTTCGGGTCCCGCAGATATTGGGTCAGCGCCACGTGCTGGCCGTTATAGGGAGACAGGGGGGGGGTGCAACCCCCCCCCCCCCCCCACCGCCTCATCGCTCAGTAATGGCGGGCCCCGCGAGGTGAGGCCACCCGCTGGCATTGGCTGGCGGTCCGCCTCCCAACAACGCGGGTCGCGCCTCTCGTGGGCCGGGGCACCCATTTCGGGACAGGCCGGTTACCGCAGGCCAGTCTACTTTTGGCAGAACCGGGTCGGACCCCGGTCTGGATCCGGACCTGGGTCGGTGTGGCCCAGTCCGGGTCGGGTCGGTGCAGTCTGGCTGGGCCGGACCGGACCCATACCCAGTTTGACCCATTTCACCTTTTCGCCCATATCTTAGGCTACAGGTGTCTGATCGACGAACTGTCTACGGCGAAGGAAATCTTAGATAAAGATAGTTCTATTGGAATACCCCAAATTTGGTTCGGAAGCAGTTGGGGTAAGACTGGGTTGGATTGAACCTAAATCTAACCAGGCCCTCGGAGTGGAAACGCCAATAACTCACAGACCGGGCCTCTGATTGACACACCTTCTATCATGTTGGGTTCTATATGATGAGACAGAACTGTGGGATACATAAACTCGATACTTAGTTGTAGTTTATGTATCAACAATTGGATCGAAGAGAGGACCCTCTTAGAATCGAGCGTGCTGTGTGCAGGAACCCTATGGCTGGGTGCAACTAAGATGATAAGATCCTTCATGGACTTAATATTGTACCATGATCCTCTATGGGTTCAACAACGATGATACTGTACCAGGATCCTCTATGGGTTCGACAGCGACGATACTGGACCGGGATCCTCTGCGGGTTCGACTGCGATGTCTTCTGTGCCGGGATCCTCTGCGGGTTCGACAGGGCAGATACAGTTCCAGGAACCTATGTGGGTTCGATAGAGGAGATGATTCAGTGGATATATATAATCACCTCTTCCCCTCTACATGAGTTGTAAACCTGTGTGAGATGAGTCTTGAATTTCAGTTGTTATCATCGAGATTATTGACTTTACTTCGTTTGTGAAATGGGTTGTCCTTGTGCTCGAGTGTTGGAGTCGGACTGTGATTGGTAACTTAGGTATATGTATGGGCATATACCTATGTAGGGATGGTTGATACTTTGTGATTGTATCTTACTTCTGTGGTTTATCCTTAGTGGATTTTGGGAGACCTTCGGGGGTAATAGGGTCCCATATTGAGTATTGTTATACTCACACTTGTACGGGCTTTTCCCACACATTTTTGTGTTTTGTGTAGACAACGGTCAGTAGTGATCTAGGCTGAGGGAGACGGATGGGAGGCTGCTCGGGGCTAGACTAGAAGGGACGTACCTCAGGGATGAGTTGTTCTAGATTTGTACCTACCCTTCAGGTAGGATTCCCCGGTGGATGAACCAGGAACTGTTTTCCTATTTTACATGTACTTGTACTTGTTGTTCACTTAGGATTGTATACTGGCCCACTTACTTTCAGCACACCTTTATTTTCTATACTAGTGCTTGTTGCTTCTACTTCATCCATTCAGACTATGTGTGATACAGTTTTAAAGGAAATTTCTTCCATTTTAATGAAGGATTCACCTTTGGTGCTAGTCTCCATCCTCTGGCCTATGGAAGCCGGGCTTGGGATAGTCACGACACGGGCCCCTAGGATAGGTCGTGAAAATTTATAATGTTCAATTATGTTTTAGATTGGTTTTAATGTTTAGTTATGTAATATTTTTCTCCATTAATTCAATTTAGGTAATTTTAATCATTTTAACATTGAAATTTACAATAAAACCATAACAACAATTCGAGTGTTTTTACATTTAAAACTCGTATTATCATCCCATTTATAGGATTAAATTTAAAATAATTTGTACCAATTATATGATTTTAATTTTTAAAAATCAATTTAATATTTTTTATAATAATAATTTATAATTTATAATAATGTAAACATAGTTTTTGACAAAAATTATTAGTGACCATAATTAAATTTAATTATAATTATTAAGGAAAAATTAAGCTTATTAAGGGACTAAACCATAATCTTAGGGGACCAAATTACATTGAAATTTGTTAGAGATTCATTTTATGTCCATATATCTACCCTATAATATCTTTTATATATATTTTGACCATATTTTGAGACACATTCAATGTGAAAAATGTGTAGGAATTATTTTGTCAAATATTAAAGGAGTGACACTCCTCCTCTAGTATAATAGGGCCTCATTTCCACCCACCTCCTTATACCTCTCTAGAAAATTTTGATAGACCCGGATCTTCCCATATATCTCCTAAAAAACCTACCGTCATCTTAGAATCCTCCTCTTTGGAAGGAAGCAATCTAAGGAATCCTTTTCATACAAACCAAATGTAGTTACCTGATTAAGAGGCAACAAACTTACTCAAGCCCTTTAGTTTCATTTCCATTCTACACCCATTAAAATATACTTATTATATTAATATGTAGTAAAAAAAGTATCCAAAATAAACTAGTATGTTTTTAATCTATGGATTTTACCTTCACTTATGCATGCTTCCATATAAGGTCTTACGAACATTCCGTTTATGTGTACAGTGAACTATCACCTCATGAAACTAAGATTGTTCATTATTTCATTACTGCCTCTCATAGTGGTTATTATGATATAAATTGTGTTTATATACGATATATAATATAGATAATATTTATCTGTGCTTATTTAATTATTTTATAATACATACCACTATACTTTCCATTTTTTATAAATATGATACCATCGTTTGTGGAAATGTGAACTACTACCTCCTCAAAGCGACATGATTTGTTTACACTCTAAATGGAATGTATTATGTATAATTTCAATAAAACTTTGTAACATATATGACATAAATATGATTCTATAATTATAATATAAATATTTATTTTTTAATTTTTATTATTTTAATATGAAAATGAAATTAAAGTACCATTCATGCATACGTACGACCAATCGTCTCCACTAATGGTGGATTTAAATTATTATTTTAAAATAAATAGATTATTCCAAATAAATATGTACTGAATATATAAGGTAATTAAAACTTTTATAATTATAGATATGAGTAAACCTTAATCTAATTAATAAGTACAAAAAATAAAAATTCAAACAATATTTGAGAAAATGTGGAAATTAACACTTGAAATAGTGAAAATAATGAATGATTTTTAACAAACGGGTAATAAGATATTTTAATAAGTTAATATAAGATATTATAAATGTTATTATAGTTCTGTTATATATTATTAATATATTTTAAACAAATATATTGCAGGATAATGACTACACAACAAAAAGAGAGGTTGTGGAAAGTGAATTTCATCTCAATTTACATTCCATTGAGACTTATTTGTTATTTGGATCCAATTCACATTTATTTTTTGTATATAAATACTTTTGACACATAATATCAATAATTTTATTATTATCATGATATTATAATTTTCCTTTAATGTCATAATATCATTGTCATTATTATTTAAATGTTTCAAATGGGTATGTGACACCAAGGAATGCTTAAAGATAATTCTTTTCAAGAATGTTCTTAATATTTATGTTTGAATCCTCACTTACTTTTGTGATTGTTAAATTTCAATTAAAATAATATGATTATTTTAATCATTTTTTCATTTTAAATTTACTTGAATATCCTTGTTCTCATACAATAGATATTAGTATTTCTTAAACTTTATACCATTTTACATATTGTTTCAACTTTAACAGTTATTTGATTATTTTGGGGATATATTGATAATTTAATATTCTTTATTCAATAAAGATATTTGATAAGGAATAATTTTTATTTACACTATTATATATGAGGAATTATTTAGATAGGAAATCATAGGTTGAGCCTATACTTTATTTAGCTCCTCGATGCATCGACAGGTTCTCATGAGAAAAATAAGTTGTCCAAATGAATTGTCTTTCTATCCATAGTTTTGACCTTATTTTGAAAGGTATTGATGGTATGGGTGTTCATGTACCTCAGACATGAAAAAAATAATTAAGAATTTCTTCTATATAGATTTAGTTATTATTTATCCATGAGATTTTTCCTTAACATTTCTACGGATATAGTTCATTCTTAGTTTCTTGACTAGATAGCACGTGTTTCGGTTTCTTACCATCTTATATTGATTTTGACTGATCTAGTTTTTGAGTGGAATGTTTTATTAGTTAATCATTATGCCATAATGAATTAAAAACACTAATTCATTTTTGATTTTTTTACAAACTCTTAATGAGAATTTTATCTCACCCTTATTATATTTCATTTCACTTGGTTATGAATTTTTTTTTGAATAAACATTAAAGTCCATAGTTTATTATATTTTTATGTATCATATTTGTATTTGAAATTTAAAAATGTTTTATGGGTATCAGCTATGTAATGTGGCTTTTCCAAGACTTTTATGTTGGTCGGTCCTTTGGGATTTTATTTCATGTAATCATGCCAATTTAATAAAATAATGCACTGACTTTGGGATTCTAGGATTGGGGTGTTTAGTTGGTTTCCAAGGAGGTTTTGACGAATCCTTGGAAACAAGATACAGAAAAAATAGATTAAAAACGTAATAATAATATAAACATTGTGGATAAGTATCAAAGAACATCCTATAGATTGGTAAGATAGAGATTATGTGGGTAATATAATAGAAACATACATGTATAGATACTACAAGTGGGAGTGGTTATCGAATAGATGTACCTTAGAGTAACTACTCTAAAAAGGTGTTTTGGGCCTGACTCAATGTAACATGGGACATGAAAATTGGCCTTACCATACACTTGTCTTGAAATTCCTAGGGGATACAAATAGGATTGTTCATATTTTATTTACATTCCATTATAAATGATTTGAATGTAAATACTTCACTAAAGTAAAAAACGTTTAGGATTCTTAGATTTACAGTGCATAAATTTCTGATATGTTTTGTACCATATTTGTAGTTATACATTATGATTATATATGCTATCCTAGTATATTCCATTGTTTAGAAATGGAACCTATAATGTAGAGTTGGGTAAATACTCTTGGAAAATGTAGCTATTTCCTTATTGAGGAAACCAAAATAACTGGTATTGGAATGGATTAAATCATGGAAATATTAGGTAAAATGTACCAGTTTATGAAAAATAACCTTTCCTGAATGGAGAAACTTATTCTACATAGGCATTCACTGTTTTTGGATCAAATTATGTGGCAGAATCCCCAATCGTTTAGTGGGACTACTAATGAAATTGTATATTAGTAGTGGATGAAGACTCATGAGAAGATATTTACAGCCTTGGAATGAATCAAAAAGGAAAAGGTGACAACTGCAATATATTTTATCTAAGGTGATATTAATTTTTGGTGGTCTTTAATCCTGAATACAGGGGAGGAAGAAGGAATTAAACTCATGAAATGGATGAATTTTAAGGACAAATTATTCAATAAATACATCCCTCATGATCAAAAAAATGATATGAAGAAGAAGTTCCTTAGATTGAAGGTAAATTAAGAAGAGAGTGTTTCACATTATGAAGCTACTTTTACAAGGTTATCCAGTTACGATACAAATTTTATATAGAACACTGATTGTATGGTTGACCACTTCTTTTAGCATCTTAAGTTGCTTCTTCTAATGGAATAAGTCTCTGGAAATTCTTCTTCACATGAAGAGATAATTTTATGTTCCATCAAGACAAATAATTAATTTTATAGAATAAATATATTCAAAGGAAAAAAAGAAATTAATAGTCCATATGAGAACCATGAAAAATAAAATAAATCAAATAAAAATAATAATTTTGAGCAATTTCCATCATGTGAAAACTATGGAAAAATCAACATAGGAAGTGTTTTAAGGGACTAGTTGTTTGCTATAAATTCAATTTTAGGGGTCACTATGCATATTAATTAAAGGAGAATAATCCATTCAATGATGTAAAATGATGCAATTGTAAATAGATGGGGCACTATACAAGAAAATTTCAAAATGTTGGAGGATATATGACACCGAAGAGGCAGAGGGAATATGGTTAAGAAAATGTGATCACTACAGTGGAGGTATTAGAACAAATGATTTGGTAGTAGGTACATTAATCATATATTCAAATTTATTCAATGAATATTTTTATTATGGCTCATTGCACATTATTATATCTACCTAGTTTCACTTGAAAATTATACAATTCCCTTTTGATTTAATAATATAGTTGTCCGTAAAAAATCATATATGATGTATCGGTGCCACAAAAATGCGTCGGTCAGTCCATATTTTGATAGATAAACGTGATTTATGTGATGAACTTATAATCATACCTATGCATTACATTGATATAATCCTTGTTATGAATTTCATATCAAAATATTATTCTAAGATTTATTCAAATTATAATATGGGAGGAATATGTAGAATCCCACATCTTTATAGAAGATGAATCCCCACCCAATTCTTTTGTAGATCCACCCTCAGTATCTATACTATATGAAATTATTGGGGAAGAAGTTGAATAACACCTAGTGAAGAATAATGAAATCTTTAAATTTAAAATTTACATATTATGCAGGAATACATTGATGAATTACCTGAGAAATTACATAGATATCACCCAATGTGTGAGGTAGAATTTTCCATTGATTTAATTCCCAATGCAAGGCCAATATCAAAGACTCCCTATAGAATGGTGACTGTGGAATTAGTGGTTTTAAATAAAAAAATAGAGTATTCGAGTAATAAGGGGATTATTTTAACTAGTTTTTTACAATGGGGATCCATTATTCTCATTGTTAAAAAGAAATATAGAACAATGAGGATGAGTGTTGATTATAGGGAAATAAATTTCATTATAATAAATAAAAATTATTCATTACCTCTCATTGATGATTTGTTTTATCAACTTCATGGAGCCCAATATTATTCAATAATTAATCTTCATTCTGGGAATCACCAATTGTGAGTGAAAAAGGAATACATTTTGAATATAGTTTTTTAGATGAGGTTTTTGACACTCCATTTCATCAAAAAGTCTAAAAAATATGACAAACGAAATCCATTAGAAAGAAAGGGGTGAATATATAATGAAATTTCATGATTTCTAATGGATTGAGTTTTTGGCAGCCTTAGTATATCCAAAACTCTATTGGCGTTAAACCTACTTGCATGCCTCCAATATGTCGCGTAGCCCACTTGCGCGCCCCCATATGTCGTTCAGCCTACTTGTGTGCCAAAACTCCTTTCACCCAAGGTCACTTATTTTCCTATAAATAGAACCTTGGGCCCTCATTTGTAAAGGAAAATTTCCTTGAAGCCCAATTACTTCTATGGTCACTCAAGTACTTCACCCCAATCTTCCGAAACTTTAAATGTAGTTCATTAACAACTTGAGCATAGGATTTAAGGGAGGATCATTGGACTTAATTTCTTTTAGTGTTTGAAAACCATAACACTTGCATGCCTAAAGCATCCTACCTCCCCAAGTTAGAAATAAATTTGTGCTACCTGTTAATTTTATAGGAACATGAGCACCCATCTTCTGGGATCACCTGGGAATACTCTTGAAGGATTGAGAAAAGTCTCACCGAAGTATTACCATATAGGTTTTTCGTCGCTTAAGTGAACATCTAGTCACCCAAGTCTAATTGTGCGCCTATACTTTCACAACCTTATCTACATGGGTGCCCTCCTTGATTTACATAATTTCTACACTCTCTTCAGTCTACAAGACATAAAGCCTTCCTCAAATCTATTCATGGAAAGGATTATTCTTCATTTTCTCCCTTGTCTGAAAGGGATTCTGTTAAGACCTCCATCAAAACCTACTGACATATCAAACCATTAGGAAAGACACATCAACATGTCTTCTATTTGGGTTTGTATATCCCCAATAAGAGGTTTCTAACATTTTTTTCACAATTGGGTTAGGATTCAAAGAGTGTCTCTGGGTTTTCATATCCATAGTCATATAGACATTTCTATAAGAAACAATGTTGGGAAGTTCCCTGTTTGAAGGATGGTTGGGTCCTGGCCTCTCCCTTCTCTATGATATGACCTGGAACCTCAGGTCTATGGTATGGGAAGATACAATTCATACCAAATTTTCCTTGTAAAAATAAAGAAAAATTCTCCCTCCCCTCCCAAGATCAATTTTAAGGAAACCATCCTGGTTAAAGTCCCTAGCATTTCATGAATGAGGTAGCATCATTTATCCTCTTGTCTTATTCGGTGAATAAGATCAAAGGAGATATGGGAGCAGGTACTTTTGTTACCCATTCCTTATCCCGTTGGGCTTTGTCACCATGGGCATCCATCCTGGCATAAGCCCCCAACCTGCATCCATTCCTCCTTTCATTGGACCGTTGTCCAATGTAAAGTGAACTGAGGTAAGGCTCATTGCCTTGCCCTCTTTCTGGGTTTCCTCGACCACATTCACCTTGGACACAATAGGTATGTCCTCATCCACTAGTGGAGGAGGAAAAATTTGAAAGGTTGAATGCCTTTGTTGAATCTTTGAAATCCTCTTATTTCCCACATTGAGCATGACTCTCTTTGGATTAGATATTTTTCATGGTCACAACATTTGTACAATCGAAGGAACTACGAGAACTCTAATTCATTTTCAAACCAGGATATGTAGGAATCCCTTTCAAGGTTGGAGCTTACTAGAAATACTCTTAAGGAATCCAACCCTAATCCCTTTAATCTAGGTATCCTCTTTTGGGATAATCCACAAATTAATCCCTTAAGTCAAAAGGGAATCCTTTTCTGCAAAAGCCCAAACTCATTTCTCTCAACGGACTATACTCTCCAATGAGACAAATAGAACTATGTGGGATTTGATTCCCATCTATATGGGATACGTAGGAAGCATCTTTGAGGTTTAAACCCAATACCCTAAATCAACCATGTTCTCCTTGGGCCATATTCCCAATAGGGTCTGATCTTACTTGGAAACCCATATTCTATCCAAAGATCATTGGACTGGTTCAGTATAAGTCCAACAATATGTTTTGGCCAAGAACCATCCACATAGATGTCCATACCACATGACATTAAATTGTTGGCTAGGTCCTTATTACATGACCTTAAAAGGTATGATGTGTCCCATTCCGTGGAACCAAAATATGGGGGTTCTGATTTCTTTTACAATGATCCGTAGGTAGCCCATTTTATGGGCATGATCTTAAAATCAAACAAAAACCTTCATCTCCCTGGATGATAATAAATTCCATAGTTCCCCACTAACTAGCCTAAAAACCAATATCATCACAACATTTCTTAAAAGAATCTCTAAGTAGTATATTTGAGGATACCATTGATGGAAAACCTCTAATACATATAGATATTTAAATTAATGAAGAACCTTGAATGCATACTGGTGATTCTAAATTTTACAAATGTTAATAAGTGATTGTAAATTCAAAGGTAAACATATTTTATGCATGGTTAATTAATATGGATTCTTGGAAATATCTTAAATTTACAAATATAGTCTTGGAGTATACTATAATTCCCCACAAAAGGGTGAGATGAGCCCAACCTCTCATCCTTTTGACCAATGCATGTTCTTAAGTATCATAAATATCAAACTTAACGAATGCCTGCCTATGGAAAGAAGGTCCCCATTGGATAATGAATTGTTGGATATTTCTGGTTCCATAAATAAATCCAATGGAAACCACTTAGAAACAGTGTTTCATAAAACTATAACACACGTTTCAAAAAATTACGAAAGAGAAATGGTGAACTTGACCTGATTAATTAACCATATTAATAATGCTACCCACCTGTTAGGACCCTATCAATTGATAAAGGAAGTCCAAAAAAATGAATCAATCATGCCTGTATCCATTTAAAAATACGCTTCCTTAATAGAGTTATTTGTTGTTTTCATTTTTTTCTTCTTAGAATTCCAATCATTCAAAAAATTGGATTTCTCCAAGACAACATCTGTTAACTTCCAAACAGCTGCTCAAGAAGGATCTCCATCCATGGGAAGGACATCATCACTAGCCCAAAATCTTCAATGCTGGGTGTCTAATGTTATTGCAAATGAATATCATTGGCACAATACAATCCTGACTTTAGAGGCTACCCGTCAAGCCCTCTAGGTCAATAACAATCCTCGATTATATGGATAACAATGACCAATAATCACGAAGAAGATGGTGCCAACCACTACCTTCAACCATTTCAAGTCCTTACCCCAAGGAACGCATCAATCAGTCCCTCTCGCACTATAGAGAGGTGGATCAATAGGTCACTCAGGGCCTCAATTCATGAATGTAGGAGTATTTCTTGAGGACTCCCACCAGAAATCGCCACCAGCAGAATCACTTGGTAGTAACCCCCCACATGATGGGGGTGTTTCCTCTGAACATTCGGCCCATGTCACTCAAACCCGGGCATGCAAGACGAACTACCAGGGACAACATCCGGTCAACTGGGAGCAGGAGTTCATACCTCTGCCTCCTCTGGAGAAGTCCATCAACCTAACCTGATGGTAAACAATGAGAAGGCACATACACCAGTTCGTCCTAATTTTTCTATTTAGTAGACTCTTTTGGAAGCAACCCACCAATCCCACCTGATAAACCTAGTGGAGTACCATGAATAGGCACATACACCTACTTACAAGTTATTAACTAGCCAACACGCTCGTCTGACTGCATTTAAAGAATCTCTACAATCTAATGTGGTGGAAACTGGTAAAAATGAACACCCACCCATTTACAATCACCAATTCTGCCAGTAGTCTCATTTTCTAGTTCTGACAGAAGTCCTTCAACCGTACTTGACAAGAAATAGCTAGAAGGAACATACACCTGCCAATGTTTATTAATCCTACCAACAGTCTCATTTGGTAGCACCTACATAAGTCAGTCAGAAATCTATGAAATAAAATTTTGGGTAGATCCAACTCTCTGCCCCCATGAATGGGTACTGTCAATATTCATTGATATGAAAAGGAGGATATGAGCAAGAACATACACCTACTATAGATACAGAAAGGACTTATATTACTGTTTCGTCCACTGAAGTCGCCAATAACTTCTTATCAATGGTGAAAGGGCAGATGCAAATCCCTATACATATTCTAGAAGAATGGAAGGATATTATAACAAATACTTCAGCAGTATCAGAGGAACAGAAACAGAATTTTGTCCCCATACATGGGATGACACGTTGGCATGCCATCCTTGAGTAGATACACAACTCTATTCCATTCCAGTAAGGTCATGGGGAATACTCCCCCATATCATACAGAGAACATTATCAAGAACATACACCCTTTCCAATTAGATGTAATCGGTTCATTCTGGTAACCACTCCATGGCAGGCACATACACTTTCCCATGATAACCACCTTTCCCAACTAGTGGTCCCAAATAAGTATATCAGAACATCCAAAAAATAAGTATTACCAATAACTATTTGAAAATCAAGTTTCATGCTGCGATTTGGCTCCTCTTAATGCGATAGTTCTTAAAGCCCTCATACATTTATCTGTTTCTGCTCAAGATTATACCCTTCTATTACCAAATTTTGGGAGTGGTAGTTCTAATTCTTAAGTTCTTCATTAGACACATCATCATGAAGGCTTTCTTCATGAAAATTTGGTCAATCCAGAGATCTTATCCCCATATGAGAGCCATGAAATCCCTCTATGTTGCCAGAAGACCAAGGAGCAAGAATATTTATCCCTTGATGTAATCCATCATGATGATCCTCCCCATGATGGAATTCACTACAAAAGTCCTCTCCGCAGTAATATATTGCATTGTCAAGAAAATTTGATTATTGAAAATGTAGTGATGATAAATCCCTCTTATCTCAAGGAACTTGTAAATACCAGGCTATTCATGTCTAATGCCTTGTCATTTACGGGTGAAACACTTTCTCAACCAAAAGACATCTTAAGGGAACAATCATTATACAAACCACCCTTGGGTCATTTTTCTTCTTTTATAGAGCATTTACTTTGGTCAGACTAAGTGGAGAAACCTCTAGTGAAAGATGATGAAGATATGTTAAACATGAGAAAAAAATTGGCCAATGGAGAAATACGAGTCATGTTCTGGCATTGGGAAAATTCTCAGTACAACATTTTAGAATTGATGACATAAGATTGCATTCATGAAACCCACATCAACTTATGAAAAACTCTTCTTCTTTTTAAAACCAAATTATTACCATATGATAAATATCAAAATCATGTAAAGGTAATATTAGGGTTACAATGAAAAATTGACTTGGAATCTCTCTTAGTTTACCGACATTCAATGGTTGAAAACAGTAAATAACCCTTCAAAGTGCATGTCTCAATGATCTAAAGAGGACATACGATTTAATTTCTAATTCCTCATCTATTGTTTGTATTAGAGGACGGGGTGAATATGGAGCATTGCATGTTACTGCATTTAAAAATCTACAAAGTCTGTCAAAAGTGGTCTCATGAAATGTTATTGTCCACGGTCAACCCTAATCAATATGTTTTGTATGTAGTCAAATGTACACTCAAGAACTAGCCTCAACCAGTTCTAATCAGAGGTAGGGCCAAAGAATATAAGTTGTTGACTTACTTTAACACCAAGCATATGAGAATCTTGAGAAGACATATCGTTTAGAGGATGTGAGCCATCAGAGAATGAAAATTTCTGAAATAGAACAATGGTCATCTGAAACATGTGATTTAAGTGGTTGTTGGATGATCCACCCAGTTAATGTCTAAACCAAAATCTGTAAAATCACAAGATCAGTTGCACAAATTTCATCTATAGCAGTTCAAGAATCACCCCATATTTCCCGGATGGGGGATCATTTAATTCAACCTTCAAATTCATTCAACAAAGTTCAACGATTTGAAGAAGAAGAACATCAACTGCCCCAAACTGTAGGGCTAGGGGATTTTTTATATTTACAGTCCCCTCCTCAACCAATGATAGTTTTCTCCCGATTATAAAAGAATCCACATGTAGAGAATGCAACTAAACTATTAGAAAATTCCCTTCATGTTACTGTCCTCCAAATAGTTCTAGGAAATTCGTCATATAGGAGAAAAAAGTCTCATGGAACACACAAAAAAAGATGATCTAGAAGAAACACTAACAGAATACCATCGATTTATTATGCGTAAGTAAATGTCATTAACACCACTTTAGAAGATCCCATAGAAAATGAGTCCAGTTCAGGGGAATTAGAAGATGAATTTATTTTCCATAATACGGTACACACCGAGGAAAATGAAGAAGGTGTGCACTCACGAAATCAGAGGCTTACCCATAATCTAAGTATCCCATCAAATAACCAACTCCACCCTTCTCCGAAAGTCATCTAACATGGGGAAATGGGAAATGAAAAAAGTCATATAGTGTCACATTTTCCACTAGAGAAGGTCCATCTCTTTCACTTGAAGATAAATTTTCAAAGCAAGACGAGAAAATGAAGGAGTTGAAATGACTCAATACAGAGTTACTTCGAAATAGAATTTCTACTAGACGTACTCCCTAGGCATGTCCTCAACATCCAAATCTTATAGGAGATCCCCATAAAAGAGGATTTGTAGTAACTACCGATGTGGGTAATGAATTCCCTCCACTAGGTACACAATCAAGGTAGGATCAAGAACATCCTGGTTGGCATGTTCCTATGGGTTATCCAAGGTAGATATCTGCACCAACATTAGTGGTTTTGTTGGACTTTCCACTAGATCAATCTCTAGTTGCAATACCTACACACAATCCAACTAATCTAAATTTTCCCCATATTCTTATGAACACAATTGAGGCATTAAAAACTCGATTAAAAGCTGTATAAGAACGATGTGCACCAGTTCAGCTGGAAAAGTGAGATTACCCTAAAATGGTGGATGCAATTCCTCCCCCACCAAATTTTACGAATACCAAATTCCCAATATTTAATGGTTCAAAAAGATCTGTAACAACACTTAACGCATTTTGATTCTCTTTGTGATCCCATGATGTGAACTTCTCAACAATAAGAAGCAGTAAAGCTTAGGTGTTTTGTGCAGTCATTACAAGGACCCGATTTTGTCTCATATACAAGTTTACCATCCCAATTAATTATTGGAAGGGAAGATCTCCATCAGAAATTTTTTATTCAATTTAGTTCAATGATACAAAAAATGAGAGTTTTTTCATACCAATTGTAAGCAATGGGATAATTAAAGAGTTTCAGATTTCATTACTCGATGGAAAGGATTAACATATTTCTTATGTTTAGCACTCCCTCAAGAAGAGTTACTGCCAATTTTGGTGGAAAATATAATTGATGAGTTACGTACACCATTTATCCCTTTAAAATAAATTGGAGGGTTTCGAGACCTTACTTCAATTGCTCAATAGATATAAGACTCTATTGTAGAAACTAAGGCTAAATCTTTGGTAATTCCATTATCGTCGGGGAGACTGATAGGAAAGGTAGAAGCTGCTATAGTCACACTCAAGAAGGCACATGTACCTACTTCTATTTCAAAACCTTCTTCATACCGAAGGTCTCCACCTCTTGATCATCAGCAGCAATGAACACCTCATCAAGATGATCAAAAAGATCAATGGCATAAACAATTTTAGGAATTAATGAATAATGTTTATTCTTTCTGGAATGAACATGTTCTTGGTTACATCATCTCAACTCTATAAAACAATTTTCTTCTGTTTCCAAGGCTGAAGAAACCAAATAAAGAAGGAGATGAAGATATTATAAATTATTTTACCTTTCACCAGTTGTTAGGACATCCCATCCAAGAATGTTTTGTTTTCAAGGACCTCTTTAAAAATATGGTAGAGTCAGGGAAAGTTAAAAAAGTGTTCGTCATCTCAAGTAGCATATGTTACTAATATGAATCTATAGGAAGAAGGTGAATAAAAAGAGGTCAACACTAAAAATGTGTAGAAATATATTTATTGGATAATTAAAAAAATGATCAACCAGACTCATGCCATTTAACAAAAAATAGTTGAAACAACTGATTGTGTCTTATGTCAATCCTGCCACACTAAAACCACCTTCATCAAAAGGTCTTTCCTCAATAAAACATTGAGATTATAAGGATAAAGAGCAGTTTGAAGAAGATGAGCCAATGCCAAGGAAAACGTTTTCCTTGACCATGGTATATTTTATGCCATCTATTTCGAAAGCACGGGAACAGACCTACCAAATAGCACAACCAAAATTATACTATCAAGAAGAATCTTCTTCAGATGAAGAATTGTTCTTTGGTTCTGTTATTGTTATCCATCTAAAGGATCCTTATGCCAATGGTGATTCTGATTATAATGAGCCATAATTCCTTGTCCCTAATTGGGTACATAGAGTAAGAGGGAAAGGTTGAGGATATAAGGGAAGACATGGTAATTCTAGAAACCTCCATTTAAAATCTAGCGCTACACAAACCATATATGCGGAAGTAACTTGTGGAAGAGCCCTTCCGCGGGCTGAATAAGAACAAGGAGTTTCGTATAGGTAAGACAAGTTCAGTTCAGACACAATTATTTTGGAAGACCAATTATAAGATACATAATCTTATTCTCAGTAAGTGAATAGACCTAGTCAGTCTAATATACAAATCCAGGAGTATTTCCAGCTTCTTCTCCAATATAGAATATTGCTACATTTTAAGCATCAACTTCCAAAGAACCCGAAAAACTGCATCTCCATTCGAGGAAAAACATACCTTTTGAACAAAAATTATGATGTATTGAAACAATTGGCCCAAGTACCAACAATATTTTCAATTCTGGTTTCATTGAATCTATCAAAAGATCTTCTAGAACACTCATTGAGGATTTGTCAAGTCCTCAAGAGTTTGAAACCTAAGTAGCTGCTCATGAGGTTTACCGTATAGAGAATGATCCTGTAGAATGTCATTCAGTCATATTTTTTATTGATGAGGATGCAAATGATTTATTAAATGGGAATATCAAGCAATTTTATTTATCTGGTAAGGTCAATGACATAGAAATCTAGCGATCCTTCATTGATAATTGCTCTCGAGTCGACCTCATTCTCATTCGTACACTTCGTTGATCAGGCCTGACTGAATCTGGCTGGTATCCTTCCACTTTAATGTTTCAAGCTTATGATATTAATGAGAAAGAACCTCTATGTAAAAATACACATAGAACTCAGTTCGAAGATCTTGTATCAAATTCAGACTTCATGGGTGTTTGTCAAGACACGGCCTTCAATATTCTTCTACGAAGACCTTGGCTGCATCAACATGCACAATTCTATCATCATACCACCAATCTCTTAAGTATTGTTTCAATGGTTGAATTGGGACATTATATGGGGACAAGTCTCTATTCGAAACATTTGAATCTCAATACATTGAGGTAGAGTTTTATCACACAAAAGGACAAAAACCCATAACAAAGGAGATAACCAGATTTAATGCTCCTAATGGATTAGAAAAGATCATAGAAAATCCATTCATACATCTAAGTAATGATTATGTGTTACCCATCAATAAAATTGAAAATGTAAACCCAAATCTCGGAACTCATCCAATAACTTCCATAATGTCAATTACGACAATTGATCCTAACAATATGAGAGAAACTATTGATCCACCACGCAATGATGGATGTTTAAAAAGAGATGTCCTCATTTCATCCATTGAACTAAAACAAGACTCTACTTTGCAAACTAGAGTAGAAGAGATTGCAGCAATTATAGAGGACAAAAAAGTTGTTGATTTGCAATCCATCATTCCCTATTCATTACCCCAGGATGACCCTTCATCATGAATTGAGTCACATATGGTGTACTCTTCTTCAAGATGTTCAAATATTGACTCCTCCCTTAACTCTGAATGTTCTACCTCATCAACTTCTACACAAGTAGAAACAGAAGAGGTAAAACGTAATGAAGAAGAAGTAGAAGATCTTAGGGACACTCCTCTAACATTTGAGGAAAGTGTCCTTACCACTGTTGACGAACTCAGAGAAATAAATGTGGGTACAGAAGAAGATCAACGCCCCACTATAATTAGTGTATCCATGACCTCTGAAGAGAAATAGATATATAATTCATTTCTAAAGAAATATCATGATATATTTTCATTTAATTATATAGAAATACCATGTCATAATCCTGATGTAGCCACACATCATTTGGGTTTTCCATAAGAACATCACAAATTCAAGCAAGAAGCAAGAAGAACACACCCAACTCATGCGTCTGAAATTGAAGCTTAAGATGATAAGATTATAAAGGATAAATTAGTCAGGGAAGTTCAGTATCCCAAATGGCTGGCCAACATTTTCCCAGTGAAAAAAAAGAATTTAAAAAACATAGTTTTCATTGATTTCAGATATCTTAACCAGTATTTTCCAAAAGAAGATTTTCGAGTTTTGATTACAGAAATTCTAATTGATGCAATTTCTAGCAATAAAGATATTTCCATCATGGATGGCTACTCTGGGAATAATAAAATCCTTATTACCCTAGAGGATAATGAATATTCACCCTTCAGAGCCCCTCAAGCTGTGTTTTTATATTGGGTAATGCCATTTGGCTTAATGAATGTTGCTGCAACATACTGACGTGCCATGCACCGTATATTCAAACCCTTCTTAGGGAAATTTGATGAGTTTTATGTGGATGATTTGGTGGTCAAATAAAATCAACATTCCAATCAATTGGATAATTTAGAGACTATATTCAATAAACATCAGCAACATAGTTTGAAGATCATCCCCTTGAAATGTTCTTTTGAGGTAACCCCAAGAAAGTTTCTTGGCTTCATTGTATTCCATCATAGTATCGAAGTTGATCCTAATAATGAAAATCAGTCCTTTGTATGTCACCTTCTCGAAATTTGAATGAATTTAGAGGACTCCAAGGATAGTTGGCCTATATTCGGCGCTTTATCTCTAATTTAGCTAGAATGTGTTTACCCTTCACCAGATTAATGAAGAAGGGAATCACCGACCAATGGACTGAAGACTGCCAAGAAGAATTTTATACCCTCAAGAAATATCTCTTCAGTACACTAGTATTAATGCCACCTATTGAAGGAAGATCACACAATCTCTATGTGAATGCTTTAGAGTGATCATTAGGTTCCTTCCTCACCCAAAAACAATGATGTTGGGAATGAAAACAGGCTTTACTATCTCAGTTGTACTATGATTGATGTAGGAACTTGATATTCAAGTATTGAAAAGTGGTTCCTAACATTAATTTTTGCAGTTCAGAAATTGAGGCACTACCTGTAACATCATAAATTCCAATTGGTGTCTTGCAATAATCCGATAAAATTTATCCTTAGTTTTTCTATGCTTACAGGGTGTCTGTTACAGTGGGCGGTTATTTCGCAATAGTTTGATATCCAATTTGTTCCTCAAAACGCAATAAAAGTCCAAGCTCAGGCTGACTTCTTTGATAAGCATCCATCTGCAGATGATACATCATTTAATACTGAACTGATGAAGAGGTATTCTCTATTCATGATATTTACCTAACAATGGAAATGTATTTTGATGGTTCTTCCAGAATTCTAAAAGGGGAAAGAATGAAAAACCCTAAACTCAACAAATTTGGGTAAGGAATTGTCTTTATTTCCACAACAGGTAGTATTTCCTTATTCATTCATATTTTCAGACGGTGGTTCCAATAATGAGGCAGAATATCAAGCTCTCATCGCAGGTTTTTAATTTTCCATTAAGGTGAAAATGGATCATTTAAAGGTGAAAGGTGATTTAGAATTGGTAATCAAACAAATTAAGGGGGAATATTAATGAAAAAATAAGAATTAATCCTTTTGTGTGATTACATAATAGGGTTAATGGCTAAATTTCCCTCAGATCCGACATTTTATTATGTCCCATGATCACAAAATGATCAAGCAGATGCACTGGCTAGTGCAGTTATAGCCTTGGAAGATCCAAATCGAGATGAGGCAGTCATCAGCATAGCCCATTTTCATGTGGTTTTTCTTTTGTTCAAACTAGAATGGAAAAAATTAATGAAATTATCCCTATTTCTGAAACATATGGCCATACCCCAGGATGGAGAACATCCATCATGTTATATATTCAAAATGGGATACTTCCACCAGATAGGGCCGAAAAAGAATAGATCTGACGACGAGCAGCCAATTTCACTCCTTATGATTGTCCAGACAACCAAAATATCTTATACAAGTGAGGCTTTGATGGAATCCTATTTAGATTTATTGATGGAGAAGATTCTGTAGTCATCATCAAAGAAGTTCATTTAGATGTTTTTGGTGCCAAATAGTCTTGGCATAAACTCTCTGATCAGATCTAAAGTCTTGGATACATTTACCCTTTAATGACGTAGGATTTTATAGATTTCACTAAAAAATTATCTCATCCAAGTACATGCCAACTTCATTAATAATACCCTAGAGTTTCTACATTCATTTAAATACTCCTGGCCATTTTCCACATAGTGAATGGATGTAGTAGGGCCTTATCCTCCAGCCACGGCTAAGCAGTTCAAGTATAATCTCACTGTTACAAAATTCTTCTCTAAATGTGCTCAGCCAATACTTCTCAAGGAATTTGGAGCCAAAAATTTTTTTAGTTTTGTCAAAACTAATATAATCAAAAGATTTTGTGTCCCTCGTACTATTTTGACGGGCAATGGAACCAATTTTTGTTCTGATAAGGTAGAAAAGATATATTAGGAACATAATATCAAATCTAACCATTCATCTCGCTATCTTGTAGCAGCCAATGGATAGATAGATGCCATCAATATAACCTTTCCAAATATACTCTATAAGAAGCTGAATAAAGATAAGAAATCATGGCGTGATAAACTTTTGAATGATTAATGGGCCTATTGAACAACTTCTCGTACTTCTACCCAAGAAACTCCTTTTTCATTGGTATATAGAACCGAAAAAGATATTCCAATTGAAATGCAATTGCCTTTACTCAGAGTGGAAATCTATGGTCAGTTTTCTACAGATGAGAGGTCTCAGAAATTGTTCAATGAGTTGGAATGATTAGATGAGAAAAATTGCATACTTTACATCATCTAGAGGTCTTTCATAATAGAATATCACAATTTTTTATCAAGAATGACCGCCTCCATTCATTTCGTCATGGAGAATTGGTATTGGTCCTCAGGACACTAATGATACTAGGTAAGAAACCTCCAAAACCTGAGCCAATGTGGGAAGGACCTTATTCCACACATAAGGCCTATTCAAATTGTGCTTATGCCTTAATCACAATGGATGAAGAGCTTATTAAAACTCCAACCAATGCAAGATTCATAAAGAAATACTTTGTGTGGTTGTGAACATATGTCTTCTTTTCAAGACTTTAAACTACCCAATACAACGTCCCCAGTGAAAGAATTTAAACTGCACAGTACAATGTCATTGTTGCAGGACATAAAACTGCATAGCCCCCATGTCCTAGTAGCAAGACAATAAATTGCATAACAACAATAAGAATCCTTGTTGTATGAAATTAAAATGTGTAACATCTTCATCCTTGTCACATGATGTTAAACTGCAAGATATCATTTGTAAAACTAATGTTTCCTCTATTTTATGTTATAATATTTCATAAGAAAACATCATGGACATCATCGCTACTCCTTAGAGGAACATGAGTCCCTCTATTTCCTATGTCTGAGTCAGATATACATAGATACCTTCTTTGAAGAACTACATATGTCTTGATTCCCATTTTCCAATGAGATTTGTAGAGATGCCTAAATCTCCAATTTTGGGCCCAAACACAATAAAAAAATCTTATTATTTTCTTTTCTCCTCTTGTATATGAATCAGATCTATACAAACTATTTCCTCATGATATATGATTTGGTCCTTATACCATTTTATGTCTTAAGATTTACTGTTCTCCCAGAATGTGTCAAAATCCCCCATTATTCATGTCAAAATCGATTAGTATGAGGAATGATTGTTTAAATAAATATGTACATCTTGATTTTCATCTATTTGAGATATGAAGAGATTCTTAGATGACCAATCCGTGGCCCAAATTTGATTAAAAAAATATTTATTTATTTTATAAAAATCAAATTTTCATAGGGAATGTTTTAAGAACCGTGTAGGGCTTGATTCTTTCCCAAGAAAGACACATAGTGACACCTGGGTTTTATACCTTAATCTAGTTAAAATATGTCATTCATTTCACATCGGTTCTTTGTTGTCCTTACCGCACAATGTTACAGTGCATGGAAATTTAACACCCCATTCTTCACCTGTGTCATCTTTATATTATAGAAAAAACCATTACTACTCATTGTTTCTCACACCGATCATAGATCAAGTGGGCTTAGGAATTGGGTAAATGGATTATTTATAAAAATAAGGCGTCTCAATTTATTATAGGGTTATTAATGTCTTCAGTTCATGACTTAAATCTTCATATTATCAAATCCACATTGCATGACTTAAAGCTTCCCATCACAATATTAATTCTGAGGAAGCAGGAAAGTCACCATTTTACATATGAGTCAAATCTACATAAAGGATGTCAAACTCATGGCCAATATTGATTCAAATATTTCTCATGTGCATTGAGAGAAATACCCTTCCATATTTCACACTCTTAATCTTGAATATTTTCAGATCCTCATAATATTTATTACGTTTTCTTGTGACAGAGTTTCTAATATTTAAGAACTCTTTTTTTTCACAATGCAGCATGTGACCTTAGGCAGCCTTACATAATATTCCTCCATAACAAGCCTTTAAATGAAAAGATTCCACTATTTTTCTATGTAGCAAATTACCTAGTTGTCCCTATATAATACAACCACTATAACAGGTTTTTCATGTAATGGTACCATTGTTTTTCGTTATATTATATTTGTCCCCTTCAAACATTGATGACAATATACAAGAATCTTTATTTTAAAGCTGTCATTCTAGTACACTTGCCCCATTATCTTTCTCTGAGTCTGAATGTCTTCAAGGACATAGTTTAAACATATCTCTTACCATGTGTTCAGCAAAATATGAAATAACCTTGGAACCAGTTGGTCACATATCACATATTTTTTTCTTTTCTGGTCTTAGTCATATGACCTAAAACTACAGACACCATACCAATTACATTTGGGTCAGACCTTTGTAAAAGTCATATTCCTCCAATTATTTGGATATCTTATGTGGAAACACTGTTTCCATATTTAGGTACCTTTCTCTATAATCCAAACTCTATGGTTTGGAAAATCTGAATCATTATAAACATTCTTCATCTTTTAGAAATAGAATGTCATACTTTTGAGATTTCTTTTTCCTTACTACGCAGCATGTTCTCTTAGGTGGCCTTACATAAGTTACGTACATAACTAGTCTGTCAGTAAAAAGATACTACTATTTGGCTATGCAGCATATTCCCTAGTTGGACCTGCATAGCACAACCCCCATAATGGATTTTTCAAATACTGGTAACTTCATTCTTGGAAAAAGGACTCCCTCTAATGCCTTTAGCTCATATTCCATATCATTCTTCAAATTTAAAAATTTACAAATAAAAGTTTACCATTTCCCTTCCATAACTAAATATGATAGTATGTTTCAAAACAAATTATCAAGAAATTTGAAGAGTTTCATTCCTTTGGTCTGCGCTAAAGTCCATAAATTAAAGCCACACAATGTTCTCACTGCATCACTTAAAACTACACAGTACAATGACCTCATTACATGACTTAAACTGCATAGTACAATGTCCTCACTACATGACGTAAAAATTCCCAATATGATATCAGAAATACCCCTTACGATAAATTTTAATCATTCCTCATACACCAAATTTGTGTAGAGATGATTATTTTATTCCTGGCAATTGTTGGTCTAAAATAGCCATTTCATTCTTAAAATTCCTTTCCTTGGAAAAACCAACCACTCTGGTAGTAAGTCACCCAAATATTATTTCCCCCTATTTATCAGCAGCAAAATGATAAATTTCTAAAGACCCATTTTTCTTTAATATGCAGAACATGCCGTTAGGCAGCCTTGTATAAGTTACCTATATAACTGGTCTATTAGTAAAAATATGCCACTATTTTTCTATGCAGCATATGCCCCATTTTTTCCTGCATAATACAACCCCCATAATGGGTTTTTTAAAATAATGGTAACCTCATTCTTGGAAGAGACTCCCCTTATATTGATATAGGTTTTAAATTTGGTGGCCATAAAAATCATGGCTAAAGATTCCCCTTGGAAATATTTAAATAACTTTAAAGAAATTCATAGCCACAGAGTTTTGTTTGGTATCTAATTCAAAGTTTATGGTCTAAGATATTTGACCCAAATAATATCCCATTATAGTCCAGCATACATGACTCTTAATATCCAAAAAAAAATACATGATACTCATTAGATTGAGAACCGGCAAAGGTCACTCTAAACAAAAGTTAGGTCACAGCTTAGTAAACATTCATTTTTATGGTTTAGGTTATATTTACCAATTAAAAGTCAAGAGATATTATGTTTTTTGGGTTATCTATATAACCCTAGAATAAAACAATGCTTACTAGTCCCAATGACCTAGGTCCAACAAAAGCAATTATGGAAAGTGACAACTCAAATTATTAATGAGAAAATAACTTTTCATTTATAAAATATTTTCACAGAGGAACATTAAAAAATTGGGGTCTCTCTCTCAGAAATTACAAAAGGTTTTCTATGTAATTCCTCATTTGTTTGATATCCTCTTGATACCCATCAAATACTTGTTGAATTTTTTCTATTTGACTTGCCTCACTCTCTTCAACACGATGAAGTGCTTCTCTATCATCTGCAATGGATTTTGTACCGTCCTTATATAATTCTCCTAATGAGCTATAAAGCTGGTCAAGTTCCCCTGTAATGATATGTAACTTCTTGTTGAAGGCGCGGTTGCTAAACTGTCTTTTCTTTAATTGTCTGCTTCAGTCCCTTCGACTTTTCATTATGACTAGCCTTAGTTTGGAACTGTTCAATATTGATTGAGAGTTGGGATTTTATAAAGTATTGTCAAAGCTTTTTCTCTTGCTCCCACCTCTGTATAATCTCTTTCACCACGGTAAGAATTTTAGGGTATTCAAAACTGTCAAATCATAGTATGATAAAGAGAGATGAAAGTGGTGGAATTATTGAAGGCAGTTACTCATGGGGCATCTAAGATATTATCTTACAGATGATTTTTCATGATTTGCAATGAGCAGGATGAAGAGACTTCTACAGTTCTGGGTATGAATCAGAATCACTTTTAGAAGGAGGGGTATTTTCATGGACTAATTCACTTAAAAAGTGCCTCGTTCTATTCCTTATTGAATAATGGTTGCTCCACCATCTAATGTAATTTGGGCTGATGTAGAGGATTCACCTACAAACCTATCCATAGAAATTTTATAGCCCTATATGGTAAATTAATAATTATGTTTATGATTAGATTCACGAGATAAAAAAATTTAATACAATCAGAATATCAGTATCTTCTACCTAACAGTAGGTTAGAAGCATGAGAAAATCCTCCCCAATGTTCTCAGTTTCAGTAATTTTGTTTGATGTCTCTAGATGAGGAGTTCTATCTTAAAACAACTCAGGATTTTCAGAGTGAATCTCAGGAAGACCTACTATCTCAAGATCCACCAGATCCAATGTCTCTACAATGGTGTGGTTGACTATAATATCAATAGTTCTATAAAGTACCATTGTGGCAGCAGTTTATTTAGATGGAATTTCATATTTCAATCAGCCATGGTTATCTGGTTAATCATAAGAAGATTAACAGGACATATAATGATAACTCATGTCTAGTTGATTCTAGACAGGGAACTCCAAAAATTTTCTAATGAATTTGATATATTAAAATGTTCAAATATTTCATCAAAAGAAATTACAATGTTCATCATTTCATCCAATGACATATCAGATCCCAGGTTAGTATCACCCATTGGAGCACATTGTAAAGACCTATAAATTTCAAGGAAATTTTTTTCTTAATTTTATTTGGACTTTTACATGAATGCAGCTTCTGACGGCACCTGATTCCAAGGCCCGGTGTGCCCGGAATCATTTTCCGAAATTTGGATCGGGTACGTTCAGTGAACGGACGAGCGGGTTTTTCTAACTTTTGAAACGGTGCCCGGAATCGAATTCTGAGGCCACCTATGTAATCGCAACGCTGGTATTTGCTTAGAAACGGCTCTTCCGGAGTTGCGTTTGCTTGGTTGTGGTTTTTAATTTTTGGGTATTAAGTTATGAAATAAAATAAATTTGTGCGACAATTTTATTTTTATTTCACTTAAAGCTGCTTAAATACCACTTTAAGCTGTTTAAGCTCAGTTGAAATGGATAGGGTGCAATCCAAAATATCCTACCCATTTGGTAGGATATTTGTGGGGTGGGGCCCGCACGAGCCCTACCATTTCTTTCCGCTAAGTAACACACCCGCGAAAACCCGTCATTATGAAAGTCAACTGACGCATTTTCTTATTTTCTTAACACACAAATTAATTGGGTGGTTTTATTCGTTGAATTAAATATATGAATTAATTTATTCGTTTCTTATCCTTTTTGAAATCCGTTGGCGGAATAATAAAATAAGACCAACACACGACTTCTGGGAAAATGTTCGTTGAGAGGATTTGACAGAAACCAAGAGTTCTTTATCCTTCTTCACGAAGAACGCGAAGAACGCGAAGAACGCGAAGAATGTCGAGCCCTCAGAAATCGACGATGCGACGCCATGTTCCGCGACGCCGGCGATTCTTCTTCCATGGCGTTCTTCCGCGATAATCCAACCCCGCGACAACCTTCGATCGGCAGTGACAAGGTAGGGGGTTGTGCTCTTTTTTTAAAAATTTCCTTTGTGGATTAAAACAACAATATTGATTTAATTATTATTAATTAAATCTGTTGTTTCTTGGTCCTTGGAGTTCGTCGACACAATGCCAGATACCACGAAGACGCAACGATCCCCTCCCTCTGCGATGATCATTTCCGTGAAGAACGCACGTGCACCGTTCCTAAACCGAGGTAGGGGTTTGAATCTTTTTAAGTTGGTGATTATTTCTTTCATATATGAAAGATAAATCTGACGGCCATGTTCCAATTTTTTATTTAAATTAAAAATTGTGAAGGTTAAACGTTTTACGTTTCAGGCAACTGCTAACGATATAACGGGAGGGGATCCGTCCGCACAAACATGGCCAATAACCCTCCCCCTTTGCTATTCTTAGTTTGATTAGCGAAGACGGTAATGCATCGTTGCACAACGCATGAGCGGAAGGAGACGTGAACGATGCGGGACACGACGAAGAAACGCGACACCGTCGCGCCGCGCCGAGGATTGCGAACAAGGCCGCGGTCGGAGTCGGGCCGCGGCGAAGGGGTGCGGCGCCATCGGGTCGCGCTGGAAAACCACAAAGACGACACTATTCGTTTTGACGTGCGGATTGACGGGCGATGACGAAGCAGGCCGTTATGGCGTTTGAATACCTTCGCAGTGAAGGTGGGGTCTCGGGGGGACCATAGGCGAAGATGACAGGAGAAACGGACCACCGGAGCGCGTCCGGTGGTACGCGGAAGGAGGCGGCGGCGGCGGCGACCGGCGGCCGCGACAGGCCGCCGGAGGGTTGGCGGCCGGCGGATCAGCCGCCGGCCTCAATTAGCGGCGGGAGGGGGAGTCGCGCACCCCGATCCGCGTTTCGGCTCGGCCATGCTGGCTAAGCCGCGGCCGGCCGGTCGGGCCAGGCCCAGCCAGGTCAGACCTGGGTCAGGTCGACCCGGTTCGGGCCGACCCATGGGGGTCGGGCCGGGTCGCCCCGGGCCCAGACCCACTGTTTTCAGACTGAGTTGGTTCAAACGCCCATAACTTGGGCTACGGACCTCCGATTGACGCACCGTCAGCGGAAACGCGATCCTTGGATCGAGACGGTCGTTTCGGTATATTGAACTCAAGGTTTCAGAATACTTTGAGTTCGGCCGGGTTGGTTCGTACACGAAACCAACTGGGCTCTCGGAGCGGAAACACTCATATCTTGAGCTCCTGACGTCCGATTGACGTGCCGTCGACTTGGTTGAGTTCCTATTATTGAGACATATCTTGTGGCATAATCCGCACGAGGTTTGGATGAAGGTGGAATATGGTCGGTTTGGTTTTGCTTTAAAAACCAACCGGGCCCCCGGAACGAAAAAGTCAATAACTCTCAGACCAGGTGTTTGATTGACGCGCCGTCTGTTGCATTGAGTTCCTGTTGATGATACAGAACTTTTGGATACATCAACTCTGGACCATGTCTCAGTTGATGTATCAGCCTCTCGGCTCGTGGAGCGGACCCTCCCGAACGAGCTTACTGTGTGCGGGAACCCTAGTGTGGGCTGCGACTTCGACGACGACGACTGTGCAGAGATCCTCAGTGGACTGCGATGATGAAGAGTGCTGGTCTTGTATCCTATGTGGCTCCCAGCCATGCTGGTCTTATTTCCTATGTGGGTCCTAGCCATGCTCGTCTTGTATCCTTTGTGGGTCCCAGCATAGATGATTCAGTGCTGGTCTTGAATCCTATGTGGGTCCTAGCATAGATGAATCAATGAAGAGTGCTGGTCTTGTATCCTTTATGGGTCCCAGCTTAGATGATTCAGTGTTGGTCTTGAATCCTATGTGGGTCCCATCATAGATGAATCAATAAAGAGTGCTGGTCTTGTATCCTTTGTGGTCCCAGCTTAGATGATTCAATCCTGGTCTTGTATCCTATGTGGGTCCCAGCATAGATGAATCAATGAAGACGACTGGTCTTGTATCCTCAGTGGGTCCCAGCTTAGATGATCCAGTATCTATATTTGATCATCCCTTTCACCTTTTGATGAAATATACCTGTGTGAGCTGAATCCTGTTTACTCTCTTTTGTGGATTGTGTTGAACTATCCTGTGTGGATTTACTGTTTACTCTCCTTTGTGGATTGTGTTGAGCTATCCTGTGTGGATTACTTTTTCTCTCCTTTGTGGATTGTGTTGTGCTACTCTGTGTGAGTATATGATTTTGTTTCCCTCAAAATTCGAGGATGACCTCATGGATGGGAGATTCAAACGTTCTGATCGATCTCTAATGGGTTTCTTCGTAGAACCGGAAACATCCAATGATTCCACATCCATTTGGACCTACGTTCCAAAGGTAGGCGCTCATTAGCTTGTGGACTGATGAGGCTAAGCTATTTGCATTGGTCGATAGGATGTGAGTTCGGACTCATCAGACCTTTTTGAGGGGAATTATTGTTTATTCCGGGACTCTCTTTATAGATTTATGTTATATTCGTGAATCCTTATTACATTACCAAGTATAAAATGAGCTTTCCTTCAGTTTAACAATCAATGATTAAATATGTAAGAAATTTAGAGAATCTTTTATATGTATTGGAGGTTCTTCATCAATAGAGAATCATCTATATCTATTTAGAGATTATAGTTCAATGGTATCCATCATAATATTTATATAAAAGTCTCTTGGTCATTATGATGACCAGGCTGGTTTTAAAGCCAACCAGTGGGGCACTTGAAGTTTATTGTCATTCAGAAGGACATGAATTATTTCAGAGTTGGGATCGAACCCATAGATGGGCTACCTACGTATCCTTTGTTTTGAAAAAGGAATCAGAACCCACGTAGTTCGAGTAAGGGAGTATGATGTTTATGATTGATGGCTCAAAAAAGGATGTCACAATTACTTTTACACTCTAATCTCACGTGAGTCATTCTCGGTGTGAGAAACAAGAGGTGTTGGTAAAAATTAGACAATTGTTCCATGAAAGATGCAATCATAAGAAATGGTTTGGGGCTTATGTATGTATGACTGCCCAGATAAATGAAGATTAGGATTTACTTTAGGGATAACATCCAAGAACAGGGTCCACAAAGGTATATGTGCATCATGGAGATTTGAATACTCTAATTTGGGACTTATTATTGAAAAGGAAGCCCAGATTAATAGAGGATTGATAACTGGGTTTTACTTTTGAGAAGGAATCCCAGACCAAACGTAAATTAGGACTGGTTAAAGAGAATTTAAGGGACTTGGGGCTTATTCCTGAAAAGGAATCCCAAATTATAGGATCTAGGGCATACTCCTAAGAAGGATGCCCAAAAATTAAGGTACTTGGGGCTTACTCTTAAAGAGGATGCCCATAATTATGACTGGGACTTATTCCTGAAAAGGAGGCCTAGGTTAGGGGACTTGGGGCTTACTCTAGAAAAGGAAGCCCAAATTATGAATGGGACTTATTCCTAAAAAGGAGACCCAGGTTAAGGATTCTCTCATCTTAAAGGATTAGGTTGAATGAATGAACTCTCTATATTTAGTGACATAAAGATATTTAAATCACTAGGTTTTGAGAGATATTCCATAGAATTATTTTCAGATAAGGAATTCAAATCAAGAAATCATGCCATAAATGGCTTTGAAAAGTGTCTTGAAGACTGAATCTTGAAAAGGAAAGGTGTAATGGCTTAAGAGGATTGAAATGGTCTAGAAAGGCACCCAAAAAGGAAGGGGCGCGCAAGTCTTGGAAGGCGCGCAAGTATTGCGGGGGCACGCAAGTATTGGTCGCGCAGGTATACCTGTGTGACATGGTGGGTACTTGCGTGATATTCAACCAGCATTGAAACACTTGAGCGACTCTTTATTAAAGCCTTTAGAATCCTCTTGAGGTTCTTCCAGAAAAGGGACGCGCAAGTTCTATTGAAGCAGTAAGGCGACGCGCAAGTGTGGCCACTTCCCTTAAGGGCTGGCCACTCAGGCGTGCAAGTGTTGATGAGTTTCAACACTCAGGCCTTCCTCCCTCTCTTTAGATCTTCCGTTCTAGGTAAGAAATTACCTTAGAAGTGTTCCAGAAGCATTGAGAAGAGACTTGGGCGTTGGAAGCTTCAATCCGAGTTTCTGAAAAAAGATCCTCCCTGAATGGGGGGCCCACAGGGTCTATTTATATGCAGGAGAAGACCCCGGGCGGTTACTGGGCGGTTATCACTTAGGTCGCGCAAGTCACTTGCATGACCATAAGGGCGTCGCGCAAGTGGACTTGCGCGACAGTGATATAACTTGTGCGGTGCAGTTGCTTTTGATCCATTGTTCATGCCTTTGTAAATTTTTGATATTTTCTTCAAAGGTTGAATCACTTTGAGCTCAGATATTCCCCTTTTCCAATTTTTAGATTCTGTGACGAATGGAGCGTTAACAAAAGTCCCCCCTCAGAGTTGGATCCGGAGAGAAATGAGGATTTGACTCCGAGGAAATTGAATACATCCAAAGGAAAAGGGGGCGCACAAGTCTTCAGGGCACAGAGGGCGGCACGCAAGTGCGCATCGCGCAGGCCTTAAGCACACTGGGTATGGCGCGCAGATAGGCTTCCTGGCCTATAAATACACAGCTTTTGGCCGTGTATAGCATGTGATCGCGAATTTCTCGAGCTCTCGCCGTGTAAGGCATATTTTCCGTGCAAGTCTCTTTTTCCACTGTTTCCTCGCTGCCGCGCTACTCTCAAGGTAATAGGGCTTGCGAGGTGATACATGCGTGACAAAAACTTGTGCTGCTTATGTAACACTTGCGCGACATCTCCATACTTGCGCGCCTTAATGCCTTAGCCAATTTTTTGATTTCTTTCACAAAGTTTGTGAAAAATTAATTCATTTATAAACTAACTTATTCAACTCTATGTGCAGAATTAATTGGTCTTAGACCCAGATTAATTGATGAACTGGCTAGCAAGCGGATAGATGACATGATGAACATCATTGGCCCTGATTACTATACTGTCAAAGATAGTACTCTTCCAAATTTGGCTATGTTTCTGAAGAAATATCATCTCAACTTTCCTCAAAGCACTTATCTACCTTTGTATGGATATGGTCATCTACATGAAGTCATTATTCCAAAAGTAAAGAATTATCTTCCATTTTCGTGGTTTCAAAATTATACCAACTTTGCTTCAGAAAATATCTCAGGTGGAGGAGTATTTCTAACTGCTGGAATAGTGGAGAAGGCCTATATGATGCATCATAGACCTTGCACACCATATCTGAAAAAACATACACCTGAGCTTCAACCACATTGTCATCCTTCGATCATCTGAAGTGGTCAGATGGATCAATCCAAAGGCTGGAAGAAAAGTTGGGACTTCCGTCCTGGGGGAGGTGTGAAGCCAACTTGGATGTGGGAATACTAGGTGCGACAGACCTGCGTAGAGTTTATCAAGGATCTGAAGAGAGCGGCAATATATGAGGCTGTCTGGGTTGGGCAAACATATGTTTACAGACATGATAACTTCGTGCCAGAGATACTCAGCCACTGGAGCCCAGCAACTAATTCTTTCTATTTGACTCATGGAGAAGTAGTTATCAGTTTGTGGGATGTCCACAAGATCTCAGGGGCTCCAATTTTGGGTGATATGTATGATGAATTCATTCCACCCAAGGTGACATGGAATGATTCAGAGAAGACTCCTGCTTTAGCTCGAGAATTATTTAAGATCTTCCACAGGCTCAAGAGTTCAGAGACCTCATTAACTCATTATAGAAAAGATATTCATCTGTAAGAATGGATGAATGTGTTTATTTTTGAGAAGAAAGAGATGGAGCCAAAATAAAAAGGATCCAAGAAAAAGAAATCCAAGGATACCAGGCCCATACGTCCTACCACCTGTCTAAAACCTGAGAATAGAGGAGCTCCTAGCACATTCTGGCCAACTCTAGAAGCAGGAGAGTTTGAAAAGTGGGGATATGAAGTGAATCAAATAATTCCAAAGAAAACTCGTCTGGTGGGTTTCTTGGCAATGTGGATCAGTGTTTATCTCTTTCCGGTCAGGGATTCGAAGGGAGGCGTTAGGCCAGGGACCTTCGTCATTGCGGCAAAGTTGGCTGAGGGAAAAATGATTGGGTTAGCTACCCCCATTTTAGCAAAGATTCACAGGAGTTTACTTCATGTCTTCCTGGGTAAATCTCCTTTAAGAATAGTGGGACCATTCCTGGTTTTGTGGGGATGGATCGCCACTCACTACAGGACTTATAATGTACAGAATGGATTACAAATTCCTGGACGCTCTTTCAGACCGTCAGTGCAAGCATTCTCTAGAATTTCTCCATTAGATGTTAATGGTTATGACATGAATGTGAGGCTGAGAATGTTTAAGGAATTCAACTTCTTTCCCTATGGAAGTCTGCCATCTGGGCGGTTTGTTGATGATGGGACAGCCCATTTGGATTTGAGGGCATACATGCTAGCTTGCAGGGATGGTGTGTTAGTAGCCAGGATTGATGGAGAGATCATATGTGAGGCCTATGCTCCATATAGATTTGCACGCCAATTCAAATTTCTGTAACATATTGTTGTATCCCCTCTGGTACATGTCAGGTTAGAGCAACATCCGATGGTTGCTCGACAACTATGGCTGCTGACATCAAGAGAGAAGACTGGGGCTATATTTGATCTACCAGTTGAAAAAGCGGTACATAATTTGACTACATATTATGCCGAACAATGGATATCATCATACCCCAAAGGGATATTGAATCACCCAGTATATCAAGTGGGAAAGAGGAAGAGGACTGTAGTGTAAGAAACCCTTCCTCATGAAGGTGACGCTTCCCCACCCGAAATAGTTTCGACAGACTCCTCTTTTAGAACTGATTCATCGGATTATCATGATGGGTATGATGAGGCACAACCGGCAGCAAAGCGGTTTCGTGCCCGATATAATCCTCCAGCCAGAATTAAAAGACCCACTCCATCAAATCCTGGTGAGTTGTTTCATTGTAGTAATTTCAATCACTGTTACTTTATAAAGTAATAAGTCTTACTTTCTTATTCTCTATCTGTAGCAGCAGAAGCTGGGAAGAAATTAAAATCAAAAATTGTAGGACCTTCCTCACAGCTTTCATATCTAAGACCAGAGGTTGTTCAGCTATGGCAGAGCTTATACTGTGGTACTGAGACCGCCTGGATGGATTTGTGTGAGGGCCTACAACTTCCTGGAATAGGAAATCTTATAGCTTCTAAAAATCATCAATACGAAGATAACCCCAATGAAGTGCGAGCATACATCAAAGAGCTGGAAATGCTCATATATGCCACTGATTACTCAGTTCCTATCACCAGGTGGGTGAAGGAAATGATTGATCGTGGTGCCACTGAGGGGGCTAGTGGTTCTGGAGATGAGAAATGGCAAGAGTACGTGGCTATTGAAGATGTAAGTTTTCTTTCATTATTTTCTTTTCAACTTGATTTCAGTTGAAGCTTTGTTACTTAAGGAAGTTATTTCTTCATCTCGCATCTTGCAAAGAAAGGAACTGGGGTTCCTTCACCAAAGTATAGCCCTGGTGGTACTGCTATCGGGGCTGCTGCTGATTCTCCTCATGAACCAGGCGAGATATCTCCAGGACAGCAGGCCATTAATGAGGTGATGGACATAGCCTTCCATTTTCCAATCCAAGTGCCAATAAGGGAGACTACTGATACTCCGAAAAAACAATAGAAGCCAAGGAAACTAAGGAGGAAATCCACAGCTAAACGCTTCATTAGTAGCGGTATGTCCTTCGAATAATCATGAGTTTATACTCATAATCACATGGTTACTCATATTTCTGAGGTTTGCAGGGGCTTCTTCAATTTCCCCCTTGAGGGAAGGGACTGACCCTCCTTCAAAGGCCATGGAGGGTGCTGTAGAACAATCATAGACCCAAGCTGACTTGGTTGCTCCTGGAGAAGAGCTACCATCCATTCCCAGTATCCCTCCTACTTTTGAAGATGTTGTCCAGGGTCAGGGGTTGCAGGACAGAAGTCGGCAAGAAGATGTAGCAAATGCTCCCACTGGTGATACTAACAAGGATTCTGAAATATCATTGGATGAAATGATGAATCAAGGAATGACTTTCGAAGAATTTTATGATCATGCTATGTTGTCATGTGATTTAGAAGACCTTGGGCGTGAGTTCTACCCTTCGCCCAATTTTTTTTTTAAATTTACACTTCTAACCATGACTGAAAACAATATGCAGTTTCTTCCATAAAAGCTGCTGAACTCCCAATGTCTGAAGCGGGTGTGGACATTGATGTCAACACTACCATTGCAGAAACATTATCTCAAGTAGAGCTAAACCCAATAAACCCTCCTGAGACCCATCTTGAAAATCCTATTGAGAACGAGAAAGATGGGGAGAAGTCTTATCAGGTTGTTGAACCATCCTTGGGTAAGGGATAACAATATTTGTGATTGTACTTTATTCGCAAGACAATATATTCTTTTGTTATCCTTTGAAGCTAACTAAATCTTTCAATTAATCATGAAGGACCATCAACTGCAATGACTAAATCCGGAGGTGAGGCCTCAGCCTCTGCCCCAACAGGAATTGAAAGTGAAGAAGTACTAATCAGGGGGGGAAAAGCAGGACAGGGCACTTCTTTAAGTGCATTAATTTTAGATTACATGCCCCCCTCTGACGATGATGTTGAATCAGATCCATAGATGCTTAAAGCGTTCAGCTTTTCACGACGTAAGGCATGGAAAAACATATGGAACATCATATCTGGGGTGCCTTTAGAAGATCTACCATCGAAAATTCCTCGATTGTCATCCCAATTTGTTATACTAGGACTTGGTGGTTTTGGATATGAAAAGATCCACACCACGGTGAAACAGATCATTTTCAGGAGGGAGTAGGCTCAAAAAAGTCATGAAGATTTGATCAGAGTGAAACTGTCAGTCAACATAGGAGAATTTGAGGCTGCGGTATCCCAAGCTGAAGCTGATTATGCTGCCAAGATGAAGGCGCTGAAGCATAACATTAAAGAAAAATTTGTCCAGTAGGTGCAACTCCAGCAACAATTAGATGCTGTTATTGGGGAACTTGATCAGCTTAATAAATCATTGGATGAAACTCATATGAATGGTATGAAAGCCATCGCAGATGCTAAGAAGGCACTTCATCAAGCTGAAAAGAGTGAAGCTGGTAAAGTGCACGAGCTTCAAGTAACTGCTGATAAATCTCAGGATGCCGTAAATCAAATGAAGAGTTATGTTGAAAGCCTCTTGTAATTCTTTGAAAAATAGAAGAGAATCCAGTCTATGGATGTTCTTCTAACTCTTGTGTATCAATGATAAACACTTTCATCTTCAATCATTTTTACCTGCATTCTTTCACTACCTGCTTCAAATTTACTTAAGCCAATGGGCTTAGTAAGCATAGTTTGATTTTTACTAGGATTATTACAAATAACCCTACAAACTTTGAACCTTTTAATTGCTCAATATTACCTAAATCATACAAAAATGTATATTTAGTGAGCTGGAACTTGACTTTTATTCAGAGTTACTTTGTCTTTTGTGGGTAGTTTAAAGTCATGCATGCAGGACATAAAGGGACTAATGTTTAAGGTTGAAATAGATTTGACCAAAATGGATTAAAAATTGATTCAATTCCTTGACAATTTATCTGAAAACATATTACCATACTCAAGTATGAGGGAAAATATGTAAGCTATGACTTAAGAATTTTTGAATCTGAGGAATGATATGAAAAAGAGATAAAAGGCATTAGAAGAAGTAATTTCTAAGAATGACATTACTATTATTTGACAAAAACCCCGTTAGGGGGTTGAATTATGCAGGGCCACCTAAGGGAATTGGCTGCATGGTCAAATAAATAGCTTCTTTCGGCTGACAAGTCTGTTATGTGGACTGTTTATGCAAAGCCACCTATGGGCACGTGCTGCATAGTCAGGCAAAAGAACTCTCAGAAATTTACTTTCCTAGTGCTAAAAGCTAGTAAAAGTTTATGGAGATTCAAATTTTCTAAAGTATAGAGTTTGTTGTATGGATAGAGGTACTTGAATATGGAGAATATATTTCTGAACAAGAATATCGGAGAATTGAATGAATATCACTCCTACGAAGGTCTGACCCAAACGTAGGGAAGAAGAATAAACCATAGACTTGAATACTTTCAGATCATGAAAAAGGATATGGGACAAATATGTTAAGGATGGATATTTTTTTGCGGATCCCTACATACTGTCATTTAAGACAAATAAGGAAAAAAGAGGCATTCTTCCCAAGAATGAAGTTACCATCATTTAACAAACCCATTAGGGGGTTGAATTATGCAGGGCCACCTAAGGGCATTGGCTGCATAGTCAAATAAATAGTATCTTTTGGCTGACAAGTCTGTTATGTGGACTGTTTATGCAAGGCCACCTATGGGCACGTACTACATAGTCAGACAAAAGAATTCTCAGAAGTTTGAAATTTTTGTGACTAAAAGTCATTAAAAGGGTTATGAAGATGTGAAAATATTTAAGGTTAGGATTATAACACATAAATATGGGTATTTCCAATGTATATAGAGATATATAGGTCAATAATAACCATAATTATGTTGTGGCTGGGTCATGAATTGAAATTTTGGACTTCACTACGTATCTCATAAGAATGAGAATCAAGGTATACGTAGTTCTTGAAATGTAGTTTAATGTCATGCAGGAAGAAAGTATGAGAGATCTTAGTTTAGGGTCATAGAGTTCGGACCATAATAATGAATACACAATGTGTGTTTTCATGAGGACTTTTCAGCCAAGGGACTGAAAGTGAAATTCGGGGTTAGGACCAAATGACTTGGGGCTGGATTCGAGGGATACTCGAACGTTCCTACGTATCCCATAAGGATGGGAATCAAGCCCACGTAGTTCTAGAACTACCCTTTGTACAAATTTGGTTCGTACATGTGAACGGTGAAAGGGGACTTTAGTGCAATGATGGTTTAACTTGAGATAAACAGTTTAGGTATTACCATGTATGCACGTAGTCTTTTGAAATGAAACATGATTGAAAAATCAATGTCAATAATAGCTCTCTCTCAAATGAAGAATTCAAAGAGTATTGTAGTTTATTGTCATACCGGACAAAAGTGTTGCATAGTTTAACGTCATATAACAAGTACGAAATTGAATCAATGTAAATATATTGATTCTAGGGGAGGTTTCACGAATCAACATCATATGAGATGGTGGTGAACCGATGTGAAGAGATTGTTTTTGGGATTGAACACTAGGAGGTTTCCTACATACCCAGCCTGGAGGGCCAGGATCAAAGTCCGTGTAGTTAAATTAATGAATGAATTAATGATCAAGTTGTTCTTGGGGACAACGATCTAAATAAAAAATTGTTGTTGGGAATTATACATTGTTAGCGGCCAAAAGAGAGTGTTACGGTTGAGGTTTTCCCTAAGCTCATGTGATTCATACTCGGTGTGAGAAACAAGATGTAACAACAACCTTAACGATGCATAGTTTAATGTCATGTAGGACATATAAAGGGACTATGCAGTTTAAAGTCTTACAGTTAGGACTATTGGTGCTGCGCAGTTTAGTGTCTTGTAGCAGGGACAAAATACAGTTTAATGTCATGTAGGACGTATTATGAACTTTATGTACAGTTTAGCGTCATGTAGTTAGGACGATGGGAACAATAGAGTTTAACATCATATTGGACGAAAGGGGGGGAACTGTGTAGTTTAATGTCATGCAGTGAGGACAAAAGAGTGCACCATTTTAATGTCATGTTGGACACATTGGGGATTTTTTTCCACAGTTTAACGTCATGTTGGACGAAAGTGCGAATAGTTTAAGGTCATATGCATGGACTGTGGATGGTGCAGTTTAATGTCATGCTGGACAGTGGTGTAGTTTAAGGTCATACAGGACCTTTGATTATTATATAGTTTAACGTCTTTACAGACATAAGGGACTATTATACAGTTTAACGTCATGTAGTTAGGACATCACAGTTTAACGTCTTGCTGGACGTAAGGGACTTTTATACAGTTTAGCGTCATGTAGTTAGGACGTCACAGTTTAATGTCTTGCTGGACGTAAGGGACTTGCAAATAGTTTAGGGTCATATGCATGGACCGTTGATGATGCAGTTTAAGGTCATACAGGACCTAGTTGCAGTCTAAGGTCATACTGGACCATTTAGGGAACTTTTCACAGTTTAATGTCGTGTGGGACGAAGTTGCAGTTTAAGGTCATACAGGACCATTGTTGTATAGTTTAACGTCATGTAGCAAGGACGAAATGGTGCCACACAGTTTAGTGTCATGTTGCGGGGACATTGAAGGTGACACAGTTTAACGTCATGTTGGACGTATGTGCAAATAGTTTTGGGTCATATGCCTAGACCGTTGTTGTATAGTTTAACGTCATATAGCAAGGACGAACTGGTGCCGCACAGTTTAGTGTCCTGTTGCAGGGACATTGAAGGTGACACATTTTAACGTCATGTTGGACGTATGTGAAAATAGTTTAGGGTCATATTCCTAGACCGTTTCTGTATAGTTTAATGTCATATAGCAAGAACGAACTGGTGCCACATAGTTTAGTGTCATGTTGCGGGGACATTGAAGGTGACACAGTTTAACATCATGTTGGACGTATGTGCAAATAGTTTAGGGTCATATGCTTAGACCGTTGTTGTATAGTTTAACGTCATATAGCAAGGATGAACTGGTGCCGCACAGTTTCGTGTCATGTTGCGGGGACATTGAAGGTGACAAAGTTTAACGTCATGTTGGACGTATGTGAAAATAGTTTAGGGTCATATGCCTAGACCATTGCTGTATAGTTTAACGTCATATAGCAAGGACGAACCGGTGCGCACAGTTTAGTGTCATGTTGCGGGGACATTGAAGGTGACACAGTTTAACGTCATGTTGGATGTAGGTGAATATAGTTTAGGGTCATATTCCTAGACCGTTGCTGTATAGTTTAACATCATATAACAAGGACGAACTGGTGCCGCACAGTTTAGTGTCATGTTGCGGGGACATTGAAGGTGACACAGTTTAACATCATGTTGGACGTATGTGCAAATAGTTTAGGGTCATATGCCTAGACCGTTGCAGTATAGTTTAACGTCATATAGAAAGGACGAACTGGTGTTGCACAGTTTAGTGTCATGTTGTGGGGATATTGAAGGTGACACAGTTTAACGTCATGTTGGATGTATGTGCAAATAGTTTAGTGTCATATGCCTAGACCGTTGCTGTATAGTTTAACGTCATATAACAAGGACAAACTGGTGTCACACAGTTTAGTGTCATGTTGTGGGGACATTGAAGGTGACACTGTTTAATGTCATGTTGGATGTATGTGCAAATAGTTTAGGGTCATATGCCAAGACCGTTGCTGTATAGTTTAACGTCATATAGCAAGGATGAACTGGTGCCACACAGTTTAGTGTCATGTTGCGGGGACATTGAAGGTGACACAGTTTAACGTCATGTTGGACCTATGTGCAAATAGTTTAGGGTCATATGCTTAGACCATTGCTGTATAGTTTAACGTCATATAGCAAGGATGAACTGGTGCTGCACAGTTTAGTGTCATGTTGTGGGGACATTGAAAGTAACATAGTTTAACGTCATGTTGGACGTATGTGCAAATAGTTTGGGGTCATATGCTTAGACCATTGTTGTATAATTTAACGTCATATAGCAAGGACGAACTGGTGCCACATAGTTTAGTGTCATGTTGTGGGGACATTGAAGGTGACATAGTTTAACGTCATGTTGAACGTATGTGCAAATAGTTTAGGGTCATATGCTTAGACCGTTGCTGTATAGTTTAACGTCATATAGCAAGGACGAACTGTTGCCGCACAGTTTAGTGTCATGTTGCAGGGACATAATATGAATACTTTGTATTTTATACAAAATATTTCTTCAAAAATATGGCATTAGTTGGAGTAGTAATGAGTTCTCCATCCATCGAGATTAATGAATAAGCTCCATTGGAGTAGACCCTATGTATTGAATAAGGTCCTTCCCATTTTGGCTCAAGCTTGGGAGGTTTCTTTCCTGGTATCATTGGAGTTCTGAGAACTAATACCAATTCTCCCTAAATGAATGAACAAAGATGAACTTTTTTGTTAAAATCTCGTGCTATTCAATTCTGATAGATTTCCACGTGGTGCATAGTGCACAATCTTTTCTCATCTAACCGTTGCAATTCATTTAATCGCTTTTGGGATTTCTCATTTGTAGATAACTGATCACAAATGGCTACTCTTTGTGAGGGCAATTGAACTTCAATTGGAAAGACTACTTCTGTTCCATATACCTACGAATATGGAGTGGACCGCATTGCATTGCGGGTGGTAGTATGATAAGCCCATAAAGCATGAAAGAGTTTATCAGGCCATGACCTCTTATCTTTATCCACCATCTTTTGCAGTGTATTTGAAAGAGTCTTGTTAAAGGCTTCTATTTGGCCATTGGCTGCCGCATGATACCGAGATGAATGGTTGGATTTAATGTTGTATTCTTGATACAATTTATTCACCTCAGAAGAATAGAAGATGGTGTCGTTGTCCGTCAATATGGTATGAGGGACACCAAATCTAGTAATGATGTTAGACTTGATGAAGCTAACAATGCATTTAGAACTGACTTCTTTGAGAGGTACTACCTCTGCCCATTTGGAAAAGAAATCAGTAGCCATAAGAATGTACTTAAACTGCTTGGCTGTAGCTGAAGGGTAAGGTCCCACCACATCTATACCCCATGTGGCAAATGGCCATGAGTATTTAGCTGTATGAAGCAACTCTGGAAGTTGATGAATGAAGTTGGCATGTACTTGACATGAATGACACTTCTTTGTGAAATCAACACAATCTTGTATCATTGAAGGCAAAAAGTATCCAAGCCTTCAAATTTGATTAGATAATCTATGTCCAGACTGGTGGGCACCACAGACTCCTACATGCACTTCTTTCATGACAGCCATTGTCTCATCACCATCAATGCATCTGAAGAGAATTCCATCAAAACCACATTTGTAGAAAATTTTCTCTAGGTGGTTTGGGCCATCATAAGGAGTAAAATTGACCACACGTCGCCGGATATGTTCTTTCTCGGCTCTATCAGGTGGAAGTGTTCCATTTTGAAGGCATTCCCTGATAGGTGACATCCATCCTGTAGTATGACCATACGGTTCAGGAATGGGACTAATTTCATTAATTTCCTCTGTTCTGTCTTGAACATAAGGTTAAATTGCATGACGGTGGGCAATACTGATGGTTGTCTCATCCCGATTTGGATCTTCTAGAGCTATGACTATATTAGCTAGTGCATCAGCTTGAGAATTTTGTGATCTTGGGACATAAGAAAACGTTGGTTCTAAAGGGAATTCTGCCATTAAATTTCTGACGTAATCATACAAAGGGATTAACTCTTCTTTCTTGATGGCATAATCTCCATTGACTTGTTTGATTACTAAGTTTGAATCACCTTTCACCTTTAAGTGATTCACTTGTGCTTGAAGCGCTAACTCCAAGCCTGTGATAAGAGCTTGGTATTCAGCTTCATTATTGGTACCAACTTACCATAATAAAAAGGAATAAGGTTACAATGCCCTATCTGGAGAAATGAGTACAATTACTAAACCAACTTTGTTGAATTTAGGATTTTCCATTTTCTTCCCTGTTGGCCTTCTGAAAGCACCATCAAAATACATTTCCCATGTTTGAGGATTCTCTTGAATAGAGAAAACTTCCTCATCAGGGAGTTCAATATCTGAAGACGTGTCTTCCACTGAAAGATGTTCAGCCAAGAAATCAGCCACATCTTTGCCCTTTATTGCCTTTTGAGATACATACTGAATGTCGAACTGCTGCAAAATAACCACCCACATTTCTAGACGTCCTATAAGCATTGGACGACTAAGGATGAATTTGAGCGTATTATTGCGAGATACCAATTGGAACTCGTGATGTTGCAGGTAGTTTCTCAGTTTCTGAACTGCAATTATTAATGCCAGAAAGCACTTCTCAATACTTGAATACTGGGTTTCTGCTTCAAGCATAGTTCTACTGAGATAGTAGAGGCTATTTTCATTCCCAGCATCATTCTTTTGAGCGAGAAAGGCACCCAATGATCGCTCTAGAGCTGTCCCATAGAGGATAAGTGGTCTACCTTCAACAGGTGGCATGAGTACTGGTGGACTCAAGAGGTATTTCTTGAGAACATCAAACGCTTCTTGACATTCTTCAATCCACTGGTAAGTGACTCCTTTTTTCAATAATTTGGCAAAGGGTAAACTTTTGCCTGCCAAATTGGCGATGAAACGCCAAATATAGGCTAAGTGTCCTTGAAGTCCTCTTAATTCTTTCAAATTCTGAGGAGGTGACAATACCAAGGATTGATTTGGTCTTTTCAGGATCGACTTCAATACCACGATGGCATACAACAAAGCCGAGGAATTCTCCTGAGGTTACCACAAAAGCACATTTTAAGGGGTTCATCTTCAAATTATATTGTCGAAGCTTGTGGAATATTACTTCCAAATCAGCCAAGTGATTAGAACTTTGTTTGGATTTAACCACCAAATCGTCTACATAGCATTCAACAAACTTCCCTAAGAAAGGTTTGAAGATACGATGCATGGCGCGTTGATATATTGCACCTGCTTTCTTTAAACCAAAGGGAATCACCCGGTAACAAAACACACCTTGAGGGGATCTGAAGGCTGTAGATTCCTCATCTTCTGGGGCCATTCGGATCTGATTATATCTAGAATATAAATCCATGAAGGAAAGTACTTCATAGCCAGCCGTCGCATCAATTAAGAGTTCTGTAATCGGAACTGGGAAATCATCTTTAGGACAATACCGATTAATATCTCTGAAATCGATGAAAACCCTAATTTGTCTGTTCTTCTTCTTTACAGGGACAATATTAGACAACCACTTGGGATATTGAACTTCTCTGATGAAGTTAGCTTTGATCAGCTTATCCACTTCAGCTTCAATTTTGGAAGCATAAGTTGGGTGTGTTCTTCTCGCGGCTTGCTTAAATCCTCGATGTTCTTTTGGTAAACCCAAATGATGAGTAGCAATATCAGGATCAATCCCAGGCATTTCTATATAGTTCCAAGAGAAAATATCTTTATTTTTCTTTAGAAAAGAAATATACATCTCTTGATCTTCAAGGGTCATGGCCGCACAAATTAAAGTGGGGCGTGGATCTTTCTCTGTACCTAGATTTATTTCTCTGAGTTCATCCACAGTGGTAGAGATACCCTCTTCAAATGCTGGAGGAGCATCTCTAAGATCATCCTCTTCCTCTTCATAATGTGCTATTTCTTCCGTTTCTACTTGCATAGTAGATGACAAGACGAAATTTTCATGGTCAGAAGAGATGTCAAAATTTGCACATTTTGAAGAAGAAGCTTCTATTTCCGACCCCATTGATGATAAAGGGCCTTCTTTGGGAAATAAAGAGGAGATGATGGATTGAGAATTGACATAATTATTCACCTCCAATGTTGCTATAACTTATTCTGGCCTGATTGGCGAAGTATAGACCTATTGTATTTCAGCAGATGAAATGAAGACGTCACCACCTGTGCTTTCATCACTGTTTGGTAGTTTACCAATTTCTCCCATGTTGTCTGGCTCAACTGCCGTAATTGACATTATGGATATTTCCATAAGAGTATTTTGATTTGGCCCTATTTTGTCAATTTTACTAATAGGTAATACATAATTTTTACTCACATGTGTAAATGGATTTATTGGAATTTTCTCCAAACCATATGGATCATCAACTTTGGTAATTTCCTTGATTGTAGATTTTTCTCTTCCCTTCATGTGATAAAATTATGCCTCAATGTATTGAGACTCACATGTCTTGAACGGGGTCTTATCACCATACAATGTTCCAACTTGACCATTGAAACAGTATTTGAGACATTGATGGTATGATGAAGGGATAGCAGCATGTTGATGGAGCCAAGGTCTTCCAAACAAGACGTTGAAAGATGAGTCTTGATCAACAATCATGAAATCTGAATTGGATAAAATATCTCCAAAATGAGTTCTGAGTGTAACTTTGCCCAGTGGTTCTTGTTCATTTTTATCATATCCTTGTAACATCATGGTAGAAGAAGATAAATCAGATTCCGTGAGGCCCAATCGACGAAGTGTACGAATGGGCATGAGGTTGACTCCTGAACCATTGTCAATGAAAGCTCTTCAGATATCTACACCACTGACTTTGCCAGATATGTACAGAGGTTTTATGTGCCCATGCACAACATCATCTTCATCTTTATCAATAAAAGATATCACTGCATGGCATTCTGCAAGATTATTCTCTATGTTATAGAATTCAGCTGCATCAATTTCAGCTTTAAAATCATGAGGACTTGACAATGATTCGATGAGTGCTTCCCGAAGATCTTTTGACAGATTCAATGCATCCAAAATTGATAACATGGCTGGTACTTGGTCCAAGTGTTTCAATATATCATACTTTTGATCTAAAGGTCTGTGTTTCCCAACAGGAATATGCGGTTTAGCAGGTACCTTGGAAGCAGATGCTTTGGAAGCTGATGCATCTTGTATTGGGATAGAAGTTGGAAAAATCCTTGGTTTTGGAAGATTAGACCGATTAGATCCATTTACTTGATGAGATAAAGAATATGTAATTTTCCATCGGTCTTCCAAAATAAATGTGCCAAGACTGAGTTGACTATTGGCAGAAGAATTTGCTTGTTCTTTTTGAGCTCGCTGAAGGGCTCTACCATGAGTTTCTACTGCATACACAGTGCTAGCAGGGGTAGAATTGGAGTAGTGTCTTCGGAAAGATCCACGTCTTCCCCTGTATCCTGAACCTCTGGTACTTCCTTGGATTCCCTTATTTGATATAGGGAATTCAGACTCATCAAAATGGAAATTACGACTGGAATACGGATCTGTTAATTGAATCATATTAACAGAAACGAAGATTAACTCTTCGTATAACAAAGACTATGCCTGACTAGCCTGTTTAGGCTATGTCGTTTGATGGGGCGGTGCCCGTTGTTTTGAAGTAGATGGAATAATGTCTGCCAGAGTCAAAGACAATTTAGGTTTTGACACATACTCATCTTCTTTTGATTCTTTTTTCTTCTTTGAATCAAACTGTTTCTTTGAGGACTTTCCCTCTGACGAAGAGGGTTTTACCGCAATAATCATGGCAGAAGACACAATTGGTTTCTTTAATTGTGTTCGCAAAATGGCATGAGTTCGATTGATTGTCTTTCTGACCATCCAATCATCATACTTCTGTGCATTTCTGCTTTTGAATTCTTGTCATTCACCTTCCTCCTCTGGAACTGTAGCAGTAACACATGCTACCTGAGTCGAAGAACCTTTCCACTTGACTTGTCCCAAGTCGACCATCTTTTGCAAGAGGTCTTTGAAGACAAAAAACTCCTGGATGGGATGCCCTAACATTTGATGAAAGGGACAACAATTGGGACGGTCTTCATCTCCTTCCTTGTTTGGCCTCTTGGGCACTGGTAATTGAACAAAATTATTTTCCAAAGCTGAAATGAAGTAACCAGGAACTTGCTCATTTTGGAAGGAGTATGTTTTACTCTTCAAATCCTCAAATTGTTTTCGTCGTTGATCTCTTTGATCAATTGGACAAAATGGCCTTTGTTGTTGGCGTTCAGGAGGTAGAGCCCTTCGAGAAGATGAAGGTTTTGAAGTAGAAATAGGTACAGGCGCTTGTTTAAGCATAACTATAGCAGTTTCTGCTTTACCCATTCTCCTTCCTGAAGCTGATGGAATTACACGAGATTTAACCTTAGCCTATATAAGGGATTCTTCAATCTTCTGAGCGATTGAAGTAAGGTCTCGAAACCGTCCTGTGTATTTCCCAGGGATCAATGGCATGCGTAATTCTTCACGCAAAGTTTCCACACAGATTGGCAACAACTCTTCCTGAGGGAGTGCTAAACTCAGGGAATACGTTAATCCCTTCCAGCGAGAAATGAAATCAGAGACTCTTTCATTCTCCCTTTTCTTGCAGTTTGTAAGATCGAAAACTGTTGTTTTTGGCAAAGTTGAGCTGAACTGAATAAGGAATTTTTGACGAAGATCCTCTCATCCGATGATTGACCGGGATTGCAAGCTTGTATACAATACAAAAGCTAGTCCTTGGAAGGTTTTCACGAAGCATATTAGTTTCACTACTTCTTTCTACTCTGGAGATCCCATCATAGGATCACAACAAGACACGTAATGCGTCAAATTTTGTTCAGGGTCGCCTGATGCATTGAAAGTAGGGAAAACAGGGTTTCCAAAACTAGATGGAGGAAAAATTGAATCTACCCATTCAGGGTAAACTTTCTTTTCTGGTTGAACTTGCGCTCGTTTCCCTTCCATAGTTTCTAACCGAGCTGTTAATGACTCAATAGGAGTTATTATCTTTTGAGAAACATCAGGTTGAATTTGGTCTTGGGTAGGTGCAATGAATGAAGCTTGGAAAGATGTGGTGATTGGTGCTGCAACTGATGGTAGCACTGCCAACCGTTGTTGCGTTTGACCCGTAGGATTAGACATCTAAGGGTGTACTGATAAAGGAGGATATTCCTGATCCATCTCAGTAGTTACAACAAATTCCTTCGGTTGTCAGACTTCAGCATTCTTAAGAAGAAGACTACTCTGAAGTAGTTCTGCATTCAACCTTCTTAATTCTTTCATTTCTTCCTCTTGTTGTGCAAACCTTTGCTCTAACGAGAGAGATTGACCTTCTCCAGAGGAAGGATATGTAACCTGATTCTTTCCCCTCCCTTTGTTGGATACTTTTTGGAGAGAAGGAAGTGGATTACCTGGGTTATGAGTAATCCATTGACTTCGTGTACGCACACCTTCTTCATTTGTATCGGCGCATTCATTTTCTTGAGCAGGACGCTCTTCATCTGAGTCCCCTGAGTGAGTCTCCTCTGGTGGATTAGCAACAACGGCATTGATGGCATTGATTGATGTATAATGCATCTCATCCCTTCTATCAACATTTCTGTGATATTGTCTTCTTTCATGTCTGTGATGAGACATTGCCTTTTGTTGATTTAATCTTTTAGGAACTTATTGACTAGCTATAACTTGGAGGGAATATCCTGATAATTTTTCTCTTCGTTCCTCTTGGGGCTTCTTACCCAATCGAGAAAAGACTGATATTCTTTGAGAAGGGGATTGATGATTTGAAAGAGTCCCCAGTCTCGAGAACTGGGGATGTTCCTGCTGCTTCCGCTCAACTCCTCGAATCCCATTTGTTGACTCTGAGGGTTGGGTTAAAGGAGTCCCCAGTCTGACAAGCTGGGGTGACTCTTAACATGCTATGTCGGAGACTTTCTTAAAAGCTCTCTTGATCTTGCAAATATTAGTTTGGAAATTAGCTGGATGCATTAACCTGTATCCACTTTTATCACCTGGTTCAACAGACCGTTGGAAGATTTCCAAGACTTCTGTCATTTGATGATGTGTTTTCTCCATATGAGAGGCTTGTGCAATATTCTTGCCTGCTTGATGTAGGATAAATTCATCAACATGTTCTCTATATGCTTGATTTTGAGAGGAACTAGTTGAAGCCTGTTCTTGAGCAAGCTTTTGATTATGAACAAATATCATTGACTGTGGCCAGCCATGGGCAATAACATAGCATGATACCATTTTCGGCGGACATTGCTGACTGGAAAGCACTGTGAAATGTAGTGCTCCGTGAACACCCCATCCTCTGATATGAACACCAGATGGAGCATTGGCAATTAACTGATGCAATCTTCTTAGCGCTCCAAGGCATGAACATTGAAGGGTTCTCTGTTGCTTTTCAGCCTTCAGATATCGAGAGACTGATAGAGATGCCAAATCAATCTGACGTTGTAGCCCTTCTATTATCTTCAGATGATTTTCATATTCATCATAAGATAATACCTTCTTCTTTAATTGACAAAGAGTTTTCCATATGTTGAGACGAATATCATGGACTCCATCTTCTGTCAACATCTTTGGAATGTCATACTGGGAGTCAGCCAAAGGCCAAAACATGACTGGTACCTCACTTTTCGCCAGTTTTTTCCTCAAGTTCAGCATTTCCTCTTTATCATTAAATGAAGATTCTTCTACCTGTTTTGACCAGAGTTGGTGTTTCCTTGTTTCTTCATCGGATTCAACAAGATTGGTAGAGAGATCATTGATCAAACTAGAAGATGCATGACTTAGGTGTGGTTTAGAGAATGACCTACACCCTGGGATATCTTCTGATTGAGAAAGTATTTCACTTGCTAGCGATAAAGCATCAGACATGACTGGTTTCGCATTTGCAAGTGCCTCAAGATAAGAGGGCTTTCTCGGCACTACATTGTCCACTGGAGTATCTTCCAGGAAATGTGAATCACTACTGCGGAGAGGACTTTCGCAGCGAAATTCATCATCATGGGGGGCGGACCACCATAATGGGTTATAAAAAAAGATGAGATCTCTTGCTGCTTGGTCTTCTGACCACACAGAGGGTTCCTGTGGCTCTCATCTGATGAAGAAACTTCAAGATTGACCGAATTTTCATGAAGCAAGCCTTCATGAGGAAGTGTCTGTTGAAGACTTTCAGAATTAATGTTCTCGTTATTGGGAACTGAGGGAGTAGAATCATGAATTCCAACAGATAACTGTCTGAGGGCATCAAGAACTCCAGCATCGATCAAGGCCTTGTTACAGATTGGCCTTTTATCTCCTCACTGTGCTGGGCAAATCTTTTTCTTAGATGCCTTCTTACTCGCTTTGAAAACCACTTGATGACGAAAGTGTTTACTCTGAGCAGGTGTATGTGCCTGATCTGGAAAGATGGTCAGGTTAGGCTGACGTTCTCCACTCAAATCAGGTGTATGTGCCTGACTTGGTTGGCCGTATGATATGGGGGAGTATGCCCCATAACCCTCTTGGACTGGAACATATGTGTGTGTCTGTTCCGGAGTGAATAATTGATGTGTCACTCCATTCCTAGGGATAGATTTATGTGTCTTTCCCTGAGATGATGCTGAAGCTGTTATGATATCTTGGCTAGCATCCAGAATATGAGCAGGAATTTGCTTCTTATATTTCACCATTGACAAAATATGTTTGGTGACTTCAGCTGCCGGAACAGGGATATACGTCCATTCCTGGCATGGAGTAGGTGTATGTGCCTGCTCCTGTCCTCCTTTTCTTGTCAGTGAATCCTGATAGTACTCAAGTGTGGAGGCAGAGAGTTGAGTCTGCCTCCTGTTTGTCATCGAAGCTTTTCGACTGACTTCTCTATGCGCTACCAAGCGAGACTGTTGGTAGGCTTGATTAGTACTAGCAAGTGTATGTGACTGCTGATTACACTTCGCCAAATGCGGTTTACGAGATCCATCATATGTAGTCAGGCGAGCCTGCTGACTAACTGATGATGTATAAGCAGGTGTGTATTCCTGCCTATAGTACTCCGCCGGAATTGCCTGGTGGGATTGGCTTGATGCTGCCAGACGAGTCTGCTGGACAACGGAATTAAAACGGACAGGTGTGTGTGCCTGTTCATTGTTCTCCACCAAGTTAGGTTGGTGGACTTTTCCGGAGATGGTAGGGATGAAAACCTTCCCATTGTTTACCGGATTCCGTCTCTGGCGGTTCGTCTTGCCTACTCGGGTTCGAGGAACCTGAGCTGAATTCCTGGAGTCGGTACCCTCATAATGTTGAGGGCGCACTGTCGCACGAGTCTGGCGGCGATTGTTGATGGGATCCCTCAGGAAGGACTCCTGTCTTTTTGAATTAAGGCCCTGAGGGACCTGCTCATTCACTTCCTCAGAGTAATAGAGCGAATGGAAATTGTGTTCCGGGGATAACGACCCGAAACGGTTGGAGATGGTAGTCAGCACCGCCTACCTCTTGATCACTGGTCGTCGTTGTCTGGACGACCTGTGTGAGTTTTTTACTTGGAGGGCCTGTCGGGTAGCCTCCAGAGTTGGTATGGTACCTTGTTGACGGTACTCCTTAACCAGCGCATTTGATACCCAGCGTTGAAGACGCTGAGTAGGTGATGTCATCATCAGAGCGGATGATGACCCAGTAGGAATAGAAGCAGTGGTATTTGTAGCAGTACTATTCACAGATGTGAATTTGAGAGCATCCATTATGGAAATACAGAAGATCTTGGAAAAGAGTGCCTGTTTGATATTACATATGTAAACAAGATAAAATTCAGCCACTTCATCCTTTGGATGAGCACACATGTCAATGATTGTTTTTGTTAGCCCTCTTAATATAGGGGCTTAACAAATAGGTAAAACATCATTTTAACTTGGTTAAGGATTCACGTCGGGTTCACCATTTTTTTGTTTCCCTCGGAATTCGGGGATGACCTCCTGGATGGGAGATTCAAATGTTCCGATCGGTCTCTAACAGGTTTCTTCGTAGAACTGGAAACATCCAATGATTCCACATCCATTTGGACCTACTTTCCAAAGGTAGGCGCTCATTATCTTGTGGACTGATGAGGCTTCAGAATTTTCATTGGTCGAGAGGATGGGAGGTCGGACTCATCACACCTTTTTGAGAGGAATTATTATCTATTCTGTGACTCTCTTTATAGATTTAAGTTATGTTCGAGAATCCTTATTACATTACCAAGTTTAAAATGAGATTTCCTTCAGTTTAACAATCAATGATTAAATATGTAAGAAATTTAGAGAATCTTTTATATGTATTCGAAGTTCTTCATCAATAGAGAATCATCTATATCTATTTAGAGATTCTTGTTCAATGGTATCCTTCAAAATATTTATATAAAAGTCTCTTGGTCATTATGATGACCAGGATGGTTTTAAAGCCACTCAGTGGGGCACTTGAAGTTTATTGTCATTCAGAAGGACATGAATTATTTCAGAGTTGGGATCGAACCCATAGATGGGCTACCTACGTATCCTTTGTTTTGAAAAAGGAATCAGAACCCACATAGTTCGAGTAAGGGAGTATGATGTTTATGATTGATGGCTCAAAGAAGGATGTCACAATTACTTTTACACTCTAAGCTCATGTGAGTCATGCTCGGTGTGAGAAACAAGAGGTATTGGTAAAAATTAGACAATTGTGCCATGAAAGATGCAATCATAAGAAATGGTTTGGGGCTTATGTGTGTATGACTGCCCAGATAAATGAAGATTAGGATTTACTTTAGGGAGAAAATCCAGAAATAGGGTCCACAAAGGTATATGTGCTTCATGGAGATTTGAATACTCTAATTTGGGACTTATTCTTAAAAAGGAAGCCCAGATTAAGAGAGGATTGATAACTGCGTTTTACTCCTGAGAAGGAATCCCAGACCAAACGTAAATTAGGACTGGTTAAAGAGAATTTAAGGGACTTGGGGCTTATTCCTAAAAAGGAAGCCCAAATTATAAGATCTGGGGCTTACTCCTAAGAAGGATTCCCAAAAATTAAGGGACTTGGGGCTTACTCCTAAAGAGGATGCCCAAAATTATGACTGGGACTTATTCCTGAAAATGAGGCCTAGGTTAGGGGACTTGGGGCGTACTCCGGAAAAAGAAGCCCAAATTATGACTGGGACTTATTCCTGAAAAGGAGACCCAGGTTATGGATTCTCTCATCTTAAAGGATGAGGTTGAATGAATGAACTCTCCATATTTAGTGACATAAAGATATTTAAATCACTAGGTTTTGAGAGATATTCCATATAATTCCTTTCAAATAAGGAAGTCAAATCAATAAATCATGCCATAAATGGCTTTGAAGAGTGTCTTGAAGACTGAATCTTGAAAAGGAATGGTGTAATTGCTTAAGAGGAATGAAATGGGTAAGAAAGGCACCCAAAAAGGAAGGGGCGCGCAAGTCTTGGAAGGCGTGCAAGTATTGCGGGGGCGCGCAAGTATTGGTCGCGTAGGTATACCTGTGCGACATGGTGGGTACTTGCACGATATTCAACCAGCATTGAAACACTTGAGCGACTCTTTATTAAAGCCTTTAGAATCCTCTTGAGGTTCTTCCAGAAAAGGGACGTGCAAGTTCTATTGAAGGAGTAAGGCGACGCGCAAGTGTGACCACTTCCCTTAAGGGCTGGCCACTCAGGTGCGAATGTGTTGATGAGTTTCAACACTCAGGACTTCCTCCCTCTCTTTAGATCTTCTGTTATAGGTAAGAAATTACCTTAGAAGTGTTCCGGAAGCTTTGAGAAGAGACTTGGGCATCGGGAGCTTCAATCCGAGTTTCTGAAAAAAGATCCTCCCCAAATGGGGTGCCCACAGGGTCTATTTATAGGCAGGAGAAGACCCCGGGCGGTTACCGGGCGGTTATCACTTAGGTCGCGCAAGTCACTTGCACGACCATAAGGGCGTCGCGCAAGTGGAATTGCGCGATAGTGATATAACTTGCGCGGTGCAGTTTCTTTTGATCCTTTGTTCATGCCTTTGTCGATTTTTGATATTTTCTTCAAAGGTTGAATCACATTGAGCTCAGATATTCCCCTTTTCTGATTTTTAGATTCTGTGATGAAAGGAGCGTCAACCCTTTTGCTTTACTGTGTGGACTGGGTTGTGCTTGGGCTCCGATGTTGGAGCCGAACGGAATTGATGACTTAGGTATATGTATGGGCATAAACCTAAGCAGTGTCGGTTGTTACTTCATGATTGTACCTTTCCTTTGTGGTTTATCCTTTGTGGATTTCGGGAGACCTTCGGGGGTCTCGGGGTCCCTACTGAGTAGCTTATACTCACCCCTGCACGGGCTATGCCCACACTTCGTTGTGTTGGTTGCAGACGACGGACATCGCTGATCGTGGTAGAGGCTTGTGGAGCAGGACGGTACCTGGAGGGGGACCACTTGGCGGGACGTACTCAGAGCGGACGGATGGACCGAGGAGCTGTGGAGGCTATCTGTGCTCGCCCTTCAGGTGGGACTTCCAGAGGATGGCTCGACGCTGCGGCTTTTCCTTTCAGTTGCTGTTTTTTCCCCTTTCAGTTGTACTTTACAGTTCGGCTTGTTTTTCTGGCCCCTTTTTCTTTCAGCACAGCTTGTTACATTTTTTACTTAGTGTTTACTCTTTCCGCTTCGTTACTCTGTGATGGTTGTTTACTTTACAGGGGAAAGACCTTCCCTGTTTATCGGGATTTACGCCTTGGTACTAGTCTCCAGCCCCTGGCCTATGGAAGGAGGGCTTGGGGTAGTCACGGCACGAGCCCTGAGGACGGGTCGTGAAAAATTGGCATCAGAGGAGTTCAATTCTACCGCAGACTCTGATATTTCTTATGTGTGAAGCAATAGTGTTCAGCGTATTGGGTGTGGTTATCAGTCCAGGGAGTCCAGTGTTGGTGCGGCGACCGACGTATCCGTACACTAGGACCCTGACTTATGATTTCCGACTCAATGCACGAAAACATTGATTGCATGTGTGTTCAAATTTTCTTTGTGATTACTTGTGTCAGCTCACCAGGTATACAGTTCTGACCGTGGTGCACCTGTTTCTTTTCAGGATGGCCCTACGACGGCAGCCAGCTAGGGTTCTGAGAGTGGAGCGTGATGATAGCCCACCGAGCGACGAGGCCTCAGTGTAGGGCTCCTTGTAAGCAGAGGCACCGACAATACCATTACCCGCCGAGCAACCGATGCTACCAGCCCCATCCACTGACGATGCACGTCGCCTTAGTGCGCTGCACGAGTTTCAGCGTCAGTGACCGCCTAGGTTCTGTGGGGAGACGAACCCCCAGGCAGCGGAGAACTGGCTGGAGGCAGTTGTACAGGTTTTCAGATTAGTGAGGACACTAGCAGACCTCATGGTGATCCTCGTAGCAAGCCTCCAGTACGCGACAACAGGCAGATGGTGGAGCTTGAGGCTCCAGATGCACGATGAGACATCTCTTCTCTAGACGGACTTTGAGAGCTTCTTCCGCTCCGAGTTCGTCCCAGCCACCCTCCGTGCGGTGCACATCCAAGAGCGGCTACAGCTACGGCAGGGCAGCATGACAGTGGCCCAGTACTGGGCGAGATTTACTGATCTCTCGCGCTACTCCACCGATATGGTATAGGACCCGTCTTCCGGGCCCGGACCTTCGAGCAGGGACTAAGGCATGAGATCAGGGCTTCGATGATCTCCCTCTACATTCCGACACAGGTAGAGGTGTTGGAGAGAGCCCTTCTAGTGGAGAGTTTTCTCGCCGAGCAGGCTCCAGTGACAGGACCCTCCGCAGGACGGCCCGTAGTAGGGTCTTCTGCAGCTGGCAGTAGACAGTTGACGCAGAGATCCAAACGGGCAAGACCGTCAGATGGGCAGTCTCAAGATGACGATTCAGTTGTGTGGGGCACCTGAAGTAGAGCTAGTTACACAAGGGGAAATCCTTGCTACGCATGCAGAGGGCGAGGTAACATGGCTTGAGACTGCATGACTCGTCTTACAGATGAGCAGCAGGTGGTAGAGGGACCTCCCAGACAGAGGTTCGACCACGGTGGTCCGCATGGTGCAGGCAAACGAGGCAGAGGAGCTGTCCGAGTAGCAGATGGTGGGAGACACTTAGAGGTGTTGCCACCGCCACCACCAGGAGGTCCACCCCGACCGCAGGAAGTTGGTGGACATGGGAGAGCTCAGCTTCAGGCAGCTGAGGACTTCGATCATGGAGCTCTGGGAGCAAATGGACAGGAGCAGAACTAGTGGATACGTCCTTTGTACTTCTAGTTACTTGTTGCTATTGTGTAGCGTCTTTGTATTATGAGATGCAATAATAAAAGACGCATACCTTTGTGATGTTTTCATTCATGTCCTCTTTTGTGTTGTTACTAAGAGATTCCAATTTAGACTGTTGACTTGACCCTCACCTGTGAGACATCTACTGGAGGAGACCCAGTTAACACACACTGATGCCGACAGTGTGACTCAACCCTTGAAAGAGAGAGTAACGGTTGGATCTCTTGGTAGTATCGTCGAGGCCTTACGATGTCATCCTTGGTATGGATTAGTACCATCCATGTCGGGATTGAGTGTATTAGGCAAAGGAAGTGGTTCATCCAGGGGATTAGACCAGATTTCTCTTATCGTCAAAGAAGAAATATTAGCAGCACTTGTGGGGACAGAGATGGTCCAGGCCACGACAGAGAAGGTCTAGGTCATCCAGGAGCAGATGAGTATAGCTCAGAGCCGACAGAAGTCCAATGCTGACAGGAGGCGGAGGCCACTTGAGTTCGAGGATGGCGACCACGTCTTCATGCGGGTCTCACCTCGACCCAGATTACAGAGGTTTGGCCAAAGCGGCGAGTTGTCTCCACGCTTCATCGGACCCTTCCAGGTCCTCAATAGGATTGGTGAGGTGACTTATCGCCTGGCTCTACCACCTCAATTGCAACGGGTGCACAATTTTTTCCACATATATCAGCAGAGGAGATACATGCATGACCCGAAGAAAATCTTTGACCATGGAGAGATGGTCTTTGATGATGGGGCGACTTTTGCGGAGGCCCCAGTGGAGATCGAGGATCGACAGGAACGGGTCCTATGTGGACGATCGGTTCCTCTAGTGCGCTTCAGATGGCAGCTCGGGAACCTCCAGGAGAGCACTTGGGAGCGGGAGGCTCAGATGCGTGCTCAGTACCGCCCTTGTATCCCTAAGTTTGTGGTGAAGCTTTACGGGGACGTAAATCCCTATGGTGAGAGTAATATAAAGACCCGTAAATTTCAAGGGAATTTTTTTCTTAATTTTCTTTGTAATTTTACAAGAACGAAGCTTATGACGGCACCTGATTCCGAGGCACGGTGTGCCCAGAATCATTTTCCGAAGTTTGGCATGGGTACGTTCAGTGAACGGACGAGCGGGTTTTTCTAACTTTTGAACCGATGCCCGGAATCGAATTCTGAGGGCAACGATGTAATCGCACTACCGATATTTTCTTAGAAACACCTCTTCCGGAGTTGCGTTTGCTTGGTTGTGGTTTTTAATTTTTGGGTTTTAAGTTATGAAATAAAATAAAGTTGTGCGACAATTTTATTTTTATTTCACTTAAAGCTGCTTAAAGACCACTTTAATCTATTTAAGCTCAGTTGAAACGGATAGGGTGAAATCCAAAATATCCTACCCATTTGGTAGGATATTTGTGGGGTGGGGCCCGCACGAGCCCCACCGTTTCTTTCTGCTAAGTAACGCACCCGCGAAAACCCGTCATTATGAAAGTCAACTGACGCGTTTTCTTATTTTATTAACGCACTAATTAATTGGGCGGTTTTATTCATTGAATTAATTCTATGAATTAATTTATTCGTTTCGTATCCTGTTTGAAATCCATTGGCATAATAATAAAATAAGACCAACACACGACTTCTGGGAAAATGTTCGTTGAGAGGATTTGACAGAAACCAAGAGTTATTCACCCTTCTTCACGAAGAACGCGAAGAACACGAAGAACGCGAAGAACACCAAGCCCTCATAAATCGACGATGCAACGCCAAGTTACGTGACGTCGGTGATTCTTCTTCTGCGACATTCTTCCGCGACAATCCAACCCCGCGACAACCTTTGATCGGCAGTGACAAGGTAGGGGGTTGCGCTCTTTTTTTTAAATTTACTTTTTGGATTAAAACAACAATATGGATTTAATTATTATTAATTAAATCTGTTGTTTCTTGGTCCTCGGAGTTCGTTGACACAACGCCGGATACCGCGACGACGCGACGATCCCCTCCCTCCGCGACGATCATTTCCGCGAAGAACGCGCGTGCACCGTTCCTGAACCGAGGTAGGGGTTTGAATCTTTTTAAGTTGGTGATTCATTCCTTCATATATGAAAGATAAATCTGACTGCCATGTTCCAATTTTTTATTTAAATTAAAAATTTTGAAGGTTAAATGTTTTACGTTTCGGCCAATTGCTATCGATATAACGATAGGGGATCGGTCCGCACAAACACGGCCGATACCCCTCCCCCCTATGCTATTCTTCGTTTGATTAGCGAAGACGGTAATGCATCGTTGCACCACGCTTGAGTGGAAGGAGATGTGAACAATGTGGGCCACGACAAAGAAATGAGACGCCGTCGTGCTGCGCCGAGGATTGCGAACAAGGCCACGGTCGGAGTCGGGCCGCGGCGAAGGGGCGCGACGCCATCGGGTCGCGCTTGAAAACCACAAAGATGACGCTATTCGTTTTGACGTGCGGATTGATGGGCGGCAACGAAGCAGGCCGTTATGGCATTTGAATCCCTTAGTAGTAAAGGTGGGGTCCCGGGGGGACCATAGGCGAAGACGGAAGGAGAAACGGACCACCGGAGCACGTCCAGTGGTCCGTGGAAGGAGGCGGCGGCACGCCGTAAGAGAGTTGGCAGCCGGCGGATCCGCTGCCGGCCTCAATTAGCGGCGGGCGGGGGATTCGCGCAACCCGCTCCGCGTTTCGGCTCGGCCATGCTGGCCGAGCCGGGCCGGGCCCAGCCAGGTCAGACCCGGGTCGGGCCCAGCCGGGTCGGGCCCAGCCGGGTCAGACCTGGGTCGGGTTGACCCGATTCGGGTCGGCCCGGTTCGGTCGCCCCTGGCCCAGCCCCCTGTTTTCAGACTGAGTTGGTTCAAACACCCATAACATGGGCTACAAACCTCCGATTTACTCACCGTCAGTGGAAACACGATCCTTGGATCGAGACGGTCGTTTCAGTGTATCGCACTCAAGGTTTTGGAATACTTTCAGTTCGGCCAGGTTGGTTCGTACACGAAACCAACAGGGCCCTCGGAGTGGAAACACTCATATATTGAGCTCCGGACATCCAATTGATGTGTCGTCGACATGGTTGAGTTCCTCTTAGTGAGACGGATCTTTTGGCATACTTCGCCCGAGGTTTGGACGCAGGTGGAATATAGTCGGGTTGGTTTTTCTTTAAAAACCAACCGGGCCCCTGGACCGAAAAAGCCAATAACTCTCAGACCGGGCGTCCGATTGATGTGTCATCTGTTGCGTTGATTTCCTGTTGACGATACAGAACATTTGGATACATCAACTCTGTACCTTGTGTTAGTTGATGTATCAGCCTCTCGGCTCGTGGAGCGGACCCTCCTGAACGAGCATACTGTGTGCGGGAACCCTAGTGTTGGCTGCAACTTCGACGACGACGACTGTGCAGAGATCCTCAGTGAACTGCGACGATGAAGAGTGCTGGTCTTGTATCCTATGTGGGTCCCAGCCATGCTGGTTTTGTTTCATATGTGGGTCCCATCCATGCTGGTCTTGTATCCTTTGTGGGTCCCAGCTTAGATGATTCAGTGCTGGTCTTCAATCCTATGTGGGTCCCAGCTTAGATGAATCAATGAAGAGTGCTGGTCTTGTATCCTTTGTGGGTCCCCGCATAGATGATTCAGTGTTGGTCTTGAATCCTATGTGGGTCCCAGCATAGATGAATCAATGAAGAGTGATGGTCTTGTATCCTTTGTGGGTCCCAGATTAGATGATTCAGTGCTGGTCTTGTATCCTATGTGGGTCCCAGTATAGATGAATCAATGAAGACAACTGGTCTTGTATCCTCAGTGGGTCCCAGCTTAGATGATTCAGTATCTATATCTGATCATCCCTTTCACCTTTTGATAAAGTATACATGGGTGAGATGAATCCTGTTTACTATCCATTGTGGATTGTGTTGAACTATCCTGTGTGGATTTACTGTTTACTCTCCTTTGTGGATTGTGTTGATCTATCCTTTGTGGATTACTTTTTCTCTCCTTCGTGGATTGTGTTGTGCTACTTTGTGTGAGTATACGTTTTGCTTTCCTGTGTGTACTGGGTTGTGCTTGGGCTCGGATGTTGGAGCTGAACGGAATTGATGTCTTAGGTATATGTATGGGCATATACCTAAGCAATGTCTTTTGTCACTTTGTGATTGTATCTTTCCATTGTGGTTTATCCTTTGTGGATTTAGGGAGACCTTTGGGGGTCTCGGGGTCCCTACTGAGTAGCTTATACTCACCCCTATACTGGCTGTGCCCGCACTTCGTTGTGTTGGTTGCAGACAACGGACAACACTGATCGTGGTAGAGGCTTGCGGAGCAGGATGGTACCTAGAGGTGGACCACTGGGCGGGACGTACATGGAGCAGACGGTTGGACCGAGGAGCTGTGGAGGCTATCTATGCTCGCCCTTCAGGTGGGACTTAAAGAGGACGGCTCGACGCTGTGGCTTTTCCTTTCAGTTGCCGTTTTTCCCCTTTCTGTTGTACTTTACAGTTGGGATTGTATTTTCGGACCCTTTTTCTTTCAGCACAGCCTGTTACAGTTTTTACTTAGTGTTTACTCATTCCGCTTGCTTACTCTGTGATGGTTGTTTACTTTACAAGGGCAATGCCTTTCCTGTTTATTGGGATTTACGCCTTGGTACTAGTCGCCAGCCCCTGGCCTATGGAAGGCGGGATTGGGGTAGTCACGACACGGGCCCCGAGGACGGGTCGTGAGACACATGGCGTGTTTGCTTCACAAACTTTCTTCGACAACCTTTGAACCTGAGTAGTTTCTTTAGCAACAATTGTGGGGTCATTGTTTGTTGTTACCAGATGTTCTGGTGTATGTGATGGACCTAAAAGTATCCCATAATGTAAGTTAGCTATTGTTTCATTTGATTCCTTATGAAGTATTATTGATTTACCAGAACCTTACTTTCCAATGATAGTAGGAATCAGAGGAGTGATGGGAACAAATGTTGGTTCATTTGGCTTCAATACCTCTCCAGGAAGCACTAAATTTTCATAAATTTTTATATACTCAGAAACACATTCTACAACTCCTCGAATATTATAAGTAGTTTCTTTTAAAGAAGAAAAAGAAGAATAACTTGTAATATTAAAAATTTTAAACATTTTTTCATGAATAAAGACTAAAATTCATGATTAGCAGGGAGACAAACCACTGCTAAGAATATGGGGAACCATGGCCTTCTTTCTTCTGTTCTTTTTCTTCTTTTCATTTTGGGAGGGCCTGCATCATCATATATAAAGTCATGTATCATATATTTTAGTACACTTTATATTTCCACCTCCATGGCCTATTGGCCCGGTGATATTTCTCCCAATTCATGGGTTGAACCAGTATCTCCAAGAGTAGTGCCTCTAGGGTTATACTGTGGTGAATGAACTTTAGTTGTTTTTACTTTACCCAACTGTAATTTAAGATGATATTTCTCCTAAATAAAAATTTTCTGACTAAATTTAAAGTATAAAAATAGAATATAATGCGAGAGAAAGGAATCATACATCCTCAGGATCTATAAAGTCATGCTAATCATCGTCTAATGAAGTATTAATCCCTTCAGTGGTACCATGATCTATCGTTTCCTTCTCCCTCTTTTTGGTAGGAATTTATTCATTAGTGGAATATATGTGTATTTATATCTCTTGAATGTAGTTATGTACCTTATTGGGATTATCCTTAATAATAATGTCACAAGAATCCCACAAATCTACTCCTGGAATATGCAGTCCTTCGCACAGATCCATCGACATGGTTTCAGCATCACTGTACAGATTCGACCATGTTCAAACAGCCTCTGATCATATATATTCAGAATTTTTGTCCGAGGGTTGTTAGTAGGATCCTATAACCTTGGAATTGAGTTTCTTCCCAACACCCACAATCATGGGTGATGGATTATAAAATGGAACTCGCCACTCTTTAGAATGATGGTGACCTGATCACCTTGAGAAATATTTGGTAGGGATTGATGAAGTGGATCTCTTAATTCTGACAGGAGGGTTATATTTGGAACAAGGTCTCTTTGGTGAATTTGGATCATCATTGCCTCCACCCTCTGACTCTTGCAAGTCAGCCCATGATGATGACGAATTATCTTCCAAAAGTTGGGTTCCTTCCTGCTACTTCTCTTTGACCCCACTCGAGGGAAGAAATGATTTAATACCCATACAGGGTAAGATGAAACCAAATTTTCGACAAACCAGATAGTCAATCTTCTTACTGAATCCGCAACGGGTATGATAAATACTCAACCAGTCATCTCTATAGATGTCATCAACCATAGCTGTTGGGAAAACATTTGGTGTTACTCAAATATAACAAGCACACTAGGGGATACAATATTTTGTTGTATACATTTGAATTGATGTGAAAATATATAAGGATCATAGGCCTCACATATGATTTCTTCGTCAATTCTGTTGGCCAACACACCATCTCTGAAAGCTAGATTATATGCTCTCAATTCCAAAAAAGTTGTACCATCATAAAAAAATCTCCATGTAAGTATATTCCTATAAGGAAAGAAATGGAACTCCTTATGCATAATCAATATTCCCTTTATGTCATAAGCATTTAAAGATGAGTGTGAAATACCAGAAAAGGATTGAACAGATGGTTGGAAAAATATCCAAAAACCTATACTAAACTTTGTATAACATAAAATCTAAAGTGAGTAGAAATCCATCCCCATAACACCTGTAATGGTCTCGCTATTCTAAAGGGAGACATACCTTTTTTAATATGTACAAAACTCCTATAAATATTGGCCAAAACACGAGTAGCCAACCCTATAATCATTTTCTCTGCAATCTTAGTGACAATAACAAATATTCCCAGCCTCACACCTCCTTCAGAGTCTCAGACTGGTCCTAAATACACACTGAGCTACATGGCTATGAGACCTGCCATACGTGTCTTTTCTGAAATTTTTGGGTTGATATCATATACCCATTTATCATATTCTCCTTTCTCCAATGTTGGCCATTAGGTTTCAAGAGTACCTCTCTTCTCTACACATAGAAAGTTAGTCATACGGGTGTAAGTGCGACCCTTTTCCTTCTTATTTATAAAAAATATTTTAATCCATTTCTCTGGATAAATATCCCTCATAGTGTGAGTTTTCGTGGTGATTGAATTCTTGATTTTGTTAAATATTTTCATCAACCCACGAACCAAATATGGTGTCTTCTATGAGTCATTCCATGTCACCTTGGGAGGGAAAAACTCATCATACATGTCTCCAAGGATTAGAGCTCCAGTAATCTTTTCAATATCCCACAAGCTGATACCTACCTCTCCATGTGTTAAATAGAATTAATTTGTCTATGGGCTCCACCGACTTAATAATTATGGCACAAAATCATCATTCTTATACATATAAGTTTTCCCAACCCAGACATCCTCATAAATTCCAAAGACACTCAAATCATCTGCAAATTCTACGCATGTCTTTTGCACCCAATATACCTGCATCCATGAGGGTTTTACTCATCCACCTAGGTGGATCTCCCAACTTTTCTTCCAACCCTTTGACTGATATTTTTGAGAATCTTGAAAAATGGATGAATAGCAGTGTGGATACAGCTCGGGTGTGTGGACCTTCAAATCTAGAGCACGCAGGCTATGATGCATAATATGAGCTTTATCTACTTTCCCAGCATTAGAAAATGAGCCCCCAATAGAGACATTGGCCATTGATAATTTGGTATCAAGATCATCAGAAGCTCAAATTCATTTACTATCCATTGAACCTACAAAAATATTGAGATCATCTTTTTAAAGTATGTACATTTTTGATGTTTTACAAAAAAATGGAAAAGGCATTAAGGCGCGAAATTTTAAAACATGGGGTGAAAATATAAATAGGTGCACAAGTATAGAACACCAATTATAGAGAGCATATAAAAAATGTATAGAAGAAGCACGAAGAAATAGAAGCACTTGCATAGAAGAAGACTTGTGTACCGAGAGTTGAAAATTTAGATGATGCGAGACGTTTTGTGATAGTGAAGCTATTATATATAAACTATGCATGTCACCCTTGGGACTAGAAATCTTAATCATTGAAAACTTGCATTCCCAAGTCTACTTGAGCATCAATACTTGCGCACCCCAGTGCTATTTTCTTTCTCCTTCGCTACTTTACCATAGTATAGGATCCTCTTTTCAATTAAAATCCAATTCTGAGGGGGTAGGGGGGGCTTTTTTTGACACTTCATTCCGTTAAAGATTTCAAAAAATATGATGAAGGGTTTCTGTTAAATAGAAAAAGGATGGAAATACATAATGAAAATTCATGATTTTTAAAGGCCTGAGTTTTTGACTGCATTGTTATTGCCTAAACTCTATCAGCATGAAACCTACTTGTGATCCGTCAATACGTCGCACAACCCACTTTTTCACCCCCATATGTCTTGTAGCCTACTTGAACTCCAAAACTACATTCTTCTAAGGTCACTTATTTTCCTATAAATAGACCCTTGGGGCCCTCATTTGTACGGACAGATTTCCTTGAAGCCCAAATGCAGCTCTGGTCGCCCTAGTACTTTTCCCCAATTTTTAGAAACATTCTAGGTAGTTCTTTAACACCATGAGTAGAGGATTTAAGGGAAGATAATTGTACTCAAGTCCTTTTAGTGTTTGAAAAAAATAACACTTTCGCGCCTAAAGTGCCCAACCTCCCCAAGTAAGAAATACTTGTGCGCTGCCTATTCCTTTTATAGGAACTTGAGCGACCAACTTCTGGGATCACTTGTGAATACTCATGAATGCTTGAGAAAGGTCTCTCCCAAGTATTACCATATAGGTTGTTTGTCACTTAAGTGAACAACATGTCTCCCAAGTCTACTTGTGTGCCCATACATGCACGCCCTTCTCTACTTGGTCTCCCCTATTTGATTCAATTACTTTCTGCACTCTCTTAGATCTATAAACCAGCAAGCCATCCTCAAATCAAGTCATGGAAAGGCTTCTTCTTCATTGGATCCCTTGTCTAAAAGGGATTTTGTTGAGACCTCCACCAAAACCTCTTGACTTATCAAAACAATGAGAAAGAAACATCTGTGTGTATCCTATTTGGGTTTGTATATCCACAATTAGAGGTTTCCCACATTAGATTCACAATGGGGTTGGGATTCATGGAGTGTCTATGGGTTTTTATATCCACAGTCACATGGAACATTCTCCCCGAAACATTTTTGGGATGTTACCGATATGGAGAAGGGTTGGGTCCTGGCCTCTCCCTTCTCAAAGAGATAACCTAGAACCTCAAGACATTGGTAGGGGAAGATACAATTCAAGCCTACTTTTCCATTTATAAATAAAGGAGATTTCTCCCTCCCCTAGCAGAATCAATTTTAGGGAAACCGTCCTGGCATAAACCCCTAACTTTTATGGTAGGAGGTAACATCATTTCTCCTATATTCTTCAATGCCAAAGACTAGAGGTGAGATGGGAACATGGAATTTTGTTACCCTTTCCCTCTCCCGTTGGGCTTTATCACCATGGGATGCCATCCTGGTGTAAGCCCCCAACCATTATACCTTTCTTCCTTTCATTTTACCGTTGTCCAATGTAATGTGAACAGAGGGAAGGCTCATCGCCTCACCCTCTTCCCGGGTTGCCTCAACCCCATTCACCCTGGACACCATAGGTGCGCTCTCTTCCACCAGCATAGGAGAAAAATTTTGAAAGTGTGAATTCCTTTTTTGAATATTTTACATCCTCCTATTTCTCACACCGAGCATGAATCACATGAGATTATAGATTTTCCATGGTCACAATGTTTTCACAATCGAAGGAACTACGAGAAATATGATTCCTGTTCAAACTAGGATACGTAGGAAGCCATTTTAGGGCCCGAGTTCACTGGAAATCCTCCTCAATAATCCGACCCTAATTCCTTTAATCTGGGCATCCTCCATAGGGATAATACCCAAATTGATCCCTTAAGTCCCAAAGGCATCCTTTTTAGGAATTAATCCCAAACTCATTTCTCTCAAAGGACTATAATCTCCTATGATACTAATAGAACTACGTGGGATTTGATTCCCATCTATATGGGATACGTAGGAAGCCTCCATAATGTTCAAACCCAATACCCTAAATCAACCCTATTCTCCTTGGTTCATATTCCCAATAGGGTATGATCTTTCTTGGAAACCCATATTCTTTCCAAAGTTCATTGGTTTTCTTCAGTAAAAGTACAATATTTTGTTTTAACTAAGCACTTTCTGATTATATTTCCATACCACGTGACATTAAACTGTCTGGATAGGTCCTTATAACATGACCTTAAAAGGTATGAATGAGTCCCATTTAGTGGCACTGAACTAAGAGGATTCTGATTCCTTTTAAAAGGAAGGTTGGGTATCCAATTTTATGGGCATGATCCCAAAATAAAACCAAAACTTCATCTCCCTAGATGAAGATAAATTCAAGAGTGCCCCGCTGAGTGGATTAAAAACTAGTATCATCACAACGATGATTGAAATAATCTCTATACAGTATATTAGAGGATACTCTTGATGGAAAACCTCAAATACATACAAATATTTCTATTAATGAAGAACCTTGAATGCATATTGATTATTCTAAATTTTACGCATGTTAATAAGTGATTGTAAATTCCAAGGGAAACTTATGTTATGCTTAGTCAATTAATAAGGATTAATGAAAATATCTTTAATTTAAAAAGAGAGTACCGGAGAAGACACTAATTCCCCCCAAAAGGGTGTGAGGAGTCTGACCTACCATCCTCTCAAACAATGCATGTTCTAAAGTATCATAAAGTTCAAACATAATGAACGCCTACCTTTGGAAGGTGGGTCACCTTTGAATAAAGAACTGTTGGATGTTTCCGGTTGTAAAAATAAAACCAATGGAAACCACCTAGAAATAGTGATTCTTAATCCTAGAACACACATTTCAACGAACTATGAAATAGAGGTATATACATGATGAGTTTATAGTATTTGCATTTGGATGGAATAATTCACCCAATTTCTATGGAATTAATGAATAGAGTAATCAAGGAATTTCTTGATGATTTTATGTGGTATTCATTGATGATATTCTGGTGTATTCTAAATGTTATGAGGAACATGAGAGTAACTTGAGAATAATTCTTAAGACTATTAGAAGGGAAGATATATATGGGATATTTAGAAAATGGGGTTTTTGGCTTAATGAAGTCTTTTCTCTTTATTATATCATCTCCAATAATGGAATATCAGTTGATCCTAAAAATACAAAGTTAGTCATAGAATGACCTACACTAAGAAACATTACCAAAGTACATTGTTTCATTTGATTTTCAGGATACTATAAACAATTCATTTATAATTTTTCATGATTAAATAACTAGTTAACAAAGCATAGACGTAAAAGGATTAAGATTATATGGAAAATTGAATGTGAATAATGCTTTTATGAACTAAAGAGATGATTATTCAATGCTCGTATTTTTACTCTACTGTATGGGAGTTATGGGTTTTTCATATATAGTTATGTATTGATGAAGGGACTTAGCAGTATATTAATGAAAAATGAAAAGGTTATTGGTTATGCATCAAGGAAATTAAAGATTCATGAGAATAACTATTCAACACATGATCATGAGTTAGTAGATTCAATCTTCACAATAAAAATATGGGGTAATTATCTCTATGGGGAATGATGTGAGATATACAAAAAACAAAAGAGCATAAACTAAATCTTCTCTCAGAAAGTGCCCAATACGAGAGAGCGATGTCAGATCGAGCTATTAAAAGATTAATATTTCTCAATACACTACCACCCATGGAAATTGAATAAGGAAGAAAATGCTTTGAGTAGGAAGGATCATGTAGTTATAATGAAAATTTGGATTGAGAAAGATCATATATTCATGGATCTATTAATGATATATATGGGAATTTCAAAGGAAAGTGAGGCATCAATAATTTATCAAATGATTGAAAACACATCTTTATTAGGGAAGATAATAAATTCTCAATATAATGATGAGGAATTTCAAAATAAAATTAAATATTTTAATGATGGAAAATTTTCATAATTTTTTTTACAAAGTGGTGTTCTAAATTTTGGAAAGATTCCTTGTGTTCCATCTATAAATAAGATAAAAGGTGAATATTAGGATTATGCTCATAGCCAAAAATTTTTTGTACTCGATGGAAATAAAATGATGTATAGGGAAATAAAGAATTTTTTTTGTGGGATAACATAGAGAAGGAAATTTATGATTATGTATCCATTTAATTGGTTTGTCATCTAGGGAATAATATGAGGCCACATCCTAAAGGAGTCCGGAAACCATATCCTATTCTTGTTTGGAAATTGGATGAAACTAATAAGTAATTTTTCACAGGACTACCAATGACTCCAAGAAAGAATGATGAAATAAGGTTTATCATTGATTGACTAACCAAATCTGTAAATTTCCATGCTATAATAGAAAACCAAAATCGTGACTACCTCAAAAGGCTCTACATTAATGATTTTGTAAGACCTCATGGAGAACCTATATCAAAAAGATTTGATCGATATGCACACTTTACATTGATATTTTGGAATATTCATTAGAAGGATCTAAATAATGAGCTTCATTTGAGCACTAAATACTTTCTAGAAAATGATTGAAATAATTAAATAAAAATTCAAACAATGGGTGACACGTTTAGATCATTCTCAGTAAAATTTCAAGGTATATTAGACAATTACTAACCTTTGGTGCTGTTTTCCTATAATAATATATTTCATTAAAGTATTCATATAGTGACACATGAAGAATTATATTGGTGGAGATTTTATACTTTAATTTGATAGGATGAAGTTTGTGAAAGGAAACTCATTGGACAAAAACTTTTTAAATAAACAATGATAAGGGTAATGGCTATTCAGGACCATTTAAATATCCTCAAATTATGAAAAAGAGTTATGCGGATAACCTGAGGAAATATTATGAATTGAAATGTGGAGATCACATTTTCCTAAAGGAATATTTATAGAATGGTGTTATATGTTATAACAAAAAAGGGAAAGTGAGTCACAGATGAATCAATGTATTTGAAATTCTTGAAATAGTTGGAGTTGATTTTTATCATTTAGTAATGTCATAGAATCTATCAAGGGTACAATATGTGTTCTAATACATATCTTCAATGGAAGTACATTCCTGAACCAATGTATGTGCTCATATCTGATGAAATTGAGTAGTGACATGACCTTTCAAACAATGATGAAACCATCCATATTATTGATACTAGAGAGAACATATTGAGAAATTAGACAACATTTCTATTAAAGGTACTCCAAAGAAATCAAAAAATATAGGATAAAATATGGGAAACAAAAGATTATATAAAGGAGAACTACCCCCATATTTTTTAAGGTCATACCCCTAAAAATTCTAATTCTAAATTATTATTGGAGGGAGGAATGTATCACACCAATACTTCACCATATTTTCCTTCATATTTTTTTTGTTATCTTTGCAATACACATAACACCTATTTTTAAACAAAGAACCACATAATCAGATTTTGAATAGTAAAATAAATTATAAAAATTTTATAGAGTTTTTGTAGAGTATATATATATATATATATATATATATATTATATCCAACCAAATATTGTAACACTCATATCATATATTTGAAAGGTATAAGATAACAACAAACTCAATAATAGAAATACTATATAATTTTTTTTTATAATTGTAGTTTTGCTGCCTTTTGACGATGAACCCATTTTAAATAAAATTTTGACCCTTTTATAAATTTAATATGTAAAAACGAACTTCATATTTTGAATATAAACAGAAAAATTATTTTCCGGTGAGTTGTTCAGATTTTTCTATCCTGAATCCCTTTTTATGGAATAGTGAAAAATACTGAATTTTAGTTCAAAACTGTTTTTTCATATAATTTATGTATATGGTTAAATTATGTTTTAGATTGGCTTTAAAGTTTTGTTAGATAATATATTTTAACAATTAATAATATTCTTTTAATTTTAATCAATTTAACTTTTAAACTAACTATAAGGACTTAGAAATATTTTGAACTTTTTACATTAAAAACACACATTGTCATGCCTTCTGTGAGATGAAATTCCAAATATTTTCTACCACATCTGTTATTGTAATTTGGAAAAATAGATTAAAAATTTGGAATAAGTATAGTTTATAATTTTTAATAAGTTCATCACAGTTTTTATTAAAAAAATATTGGTAAATATAATTAAAATTAATTAAAATTATTATGGAAAATTTAAGCTCAAAAAGGGACTAAACCATAACATTAAGGGCCCAAATGTCATATAAAATTGTCCAAGAACCAATGTATGGAAATATTTCTACCAAATAATCTCTTTTATAGAAATGTTACCATTTTTGAGACAATTATAATGTTAAAAGTATTTTTGGAGTTCCTTTTTCAAAATATTATAGGAGTGTCGCTCCTCATCCACTATAAAATGGTCTCCTCTCCTCCCACATACTCACACACTTCCATCTAATTTGAATGGAATATACTTTTTATGTGTAATGATAACTACCACCTTCATGAGAAAATGATTTTTTATTTTTCTGTTACGACATATATTGGTGTCCATTATGATGGAAAATAAATTTATATATGAGATATATGATATATATTATGAAAATATTCTTCTTTAATTTTTTATAACATATTCCACTATAGTTTTAATTCTGTAAAAAAATAATAACATCATTTGTCAAAGTATGGACTACTGCCTCCTCAAAGTGATGAGATTCGTTCACGTTATAAACGGAATGAATTAAGGATAAATTTCATAAAACTGTGTAACTTATATGAAATATATATTATAATGGAAATATAATATACAAATATATCATTTAAATTCCATTATTTTAACATGAAAAAGAAATGAAAGTATCAATAATGCGTACGTACGACCTACCGTCTCCATGAATAGTGCATTTCAATTCTTATCTAAAAAATTTATAAAATTCTATAAATACATATTTAATGAATATATTTGATAATTAAATCATGGTTTTCATTATTAATATGATGAAAAAATGATGTAATTAATTATAAAAAAATAAAAATTCCAAACATACTTGATAAATGGATTCTTGTCATATACAAAAAATGTTGATACCTAATTAAAAGGTAACAAACATCATCAAACTCTTTAGTTCCATTTCCAGTATCAACCGCATAAAATTTACTTATTATATGCTAATGTAAAAAACTCAAGTATAATAAATATAATAAGATGTTTGTACTATAAGGTTTATAACTTTACTTACACAAAATTCCATCTAATTTGAATGGAATATACTTTTTATGTGTAATGCGAACTACCGCCTTCATGAGAAAATGATTTTTCATTTTTCTGTTACAGCATATCTTGGTGTCCATTTTGATGGAAAATAAATTTATATATGAGATTATGATATATATTATCGAAATATTCTTCTTTAATTTTTTATATCATATTCCACTATAGTTTTAATTCTGTACAAAAATAATAACATCATTTGTCAAAGTATGGACTACCACCTCCTCATAGTGATGAGATTGGTTCACATTATAAATGGAATGAATTAAGGATAAATTTCATAAAACTGTGTAATTTATATGAAATATATATTATAATGGAAATATAATATACAAATATATCATTTAAATTCCATTATTTTAACATTACAATGAAATTAAAGTATCACTATTGCGTACGTACGACCTACCATCTCCCAGAATAGTGCATTTATATTCTTATCTCAAAAATTTATAAAATTTTATAAATACATATTTAATGAATATATATGATAATTAAATCATGGTTTTCATTATTAATATGATGGAAAATGATGTAATTAATAATAATAATAATAAAAAGTAAAAATATACTTGAGAAAACAAGGAAATTAACTGCCAAAATAGTTAAAATAATGAAAGATTGTTAAAAGATGAGTAATAAGATATTATAAAAGTTAATATATGATATTATGATTATGAGTATCGTTTTGGTATATATTACCAACCTATTTTAAACCACTATAATTGGAGTATAAATACCATATAAATAAGGAATATTAAGGTAAAGGAATTTCATCTCAATTTACATTCCATTAAGTCTTATTTGTTATTATGCACCAATTCAAATTTATTTGGTGTATATAATACTTTGTGATGCATAGTATCATGAATATATTTATTTTCATGATATTATGTGTTTTATTTAATTCCATCACTTAATATGTATTATGATTTAGATGTTTAAGAGTGGTATAAGACACTTTGGAATGTTTAAAGATTATTCTCTTCAAGAATGTTATTAATGATTGTATTTGAAATCTCATTTACATTTTTCATTGTTAAGTTTTTCTATAAAAATCAATTTATTGTAATAAATTATCATTGTAAATTTACTTGAATATCCATATTATCATATAATGGATATTAATTTTGACTAAACCATATACAATTTTACATACATTGCCTACTTTGAAAGTTATTTGATTAATTTGGGGATATATTAGTAATTTTGTATTATTTATTCAAGAAGGATATATGATAAGTAATATTTATTTATTTTTACTATACTATATGAAGAATTATTTGGAATGGAAATGAAGAAAAGAATCCCAGACTTTTTATAGATCCTCGATCCATCGATAGGTTCTAATGAGATGAATAAGTTGGAAATATTAAATGGGAATCAATCCATATCATCTTGTTAAAGGTATTTAAGGTATGGGTGTTTATGTGATTCAAACATGACATCCAATAATTAGTCATATCCTTTAAAAATAATTAGTTATTATATATCCATGTTATTTTGCATTGACATTTCAATGGATATAGATAGTTCTCACTTTATTGACTAGATGGTTTGTGATTCAGTTTATTACATTGCTATATTGAGTTTACCTTATCTAGTTATTGAATGAAATGTGTCTTTAGTTAATAACCAGTACATGTTGATTAATTCTCACTAATTCAATACTGCTTTCATTTTTCTTACCCTTACTGATCATTTGATCTCAACCTTATGGTTTTTCCATTCCCTAGGTTATACAGAAGAAAAATTTGAATAAGCTTTCAAGGACACAGTTTGTTTTCATTTTATGTATCATATTTTTAATTTATATTTACAAATTTATTATGGGTATCAAGTATAAAAATTGGATTTCTAAGACAGTTAAATTGACCAGTCCTTTAATTCCATGTAATAATGCCAATGTAATAAAATATTTCACCGAATCATGATTTATGGGGCCAGGGTGTTATAAGATCCATTTTTGAACACTGATTTAATTCATTGTATTCATGGGATTAGAGGTCAACAGATAATTGATTGTAGTGATACACCATCCAAAGTAGAGAAGTTATCTCTTCTAGTTTATGATTCTATCTATGATCCTTTGAAGAAAATTAACATGATTTATGATCAATATATTTCTTAAATAAATGGGACTCTAAGATATTAAATAGATAGAATACCAAGAAAAATCCCCAATATATCATCCATGAAATCTTATTATCAAGAATAAAATAATCCATAAAATAAACATTTCTTTTGATGAGGATAGGCATTTTTCACTCCATATTTCATACCAAGTCATTATTTTTTGGAATCAATACACGGATATACGTCGTTGATTGAAAAAATACAACGTTTCATCAACAGATAAATTAGTGTGTTATTCCAAGAGAACCATTTTTTCATTATTATTTAAGACTAATCTAGAGAAAATTGCATTGTATATATTACATTTGAGTGAGTCTTTATCCAGTAATATTAAGGAGTCATGGATTGAATCTTCTTGGTGTATCTATATAGTTGGTTTATCAAAACCAAATTCCATACCTACTAAAGAAGTATAAAACCAAGTGTAGTAAAATACAGAACAAAATATAATAGGCAACCCTAAAAAAATCTTTATGTTAATATCATTTATAATTAAACTCTAGTGGATAGTATAAAACACTTTATATATAAAAAATTCTACTATCATATTTGTTTTTTGGAACATTTTTTTCATATCATAGTTCATCACCAAAGAAATGGTAATTAAACCATTAATATTCATGCTCTCAACATACCATTATATTCTTTTGACACCATCTTATAGATTATATTAGAGACCCTATCATTTAACTCACTAGTTTGAACAGATCAAAGGATGAGGGATATTTCTCTTTATAAATGAATAAAAGAAATGTAGTATTTGGGGATCTTGAGAAGTGAACCCCTAATAAGTAATCAATAAAAACAGTAATAAGGTTTTTATTATTAATTTTCCAAGAAGACACATATAAATAATTGGGAAACCATCTGGGACTAGAAAATTTTCAAAGTTTGAGTTCTTGAATGAATGAAAAATATATGATGTTATTGGGTGGGATTCTAGAAAATTATTCATATTGTAACTGATAGTGGTTCATTAATTACTAAATAATAGCTAATTTATATCTTACCAATTGTATCATCCCAAATTATTATAAAACACCTCATAAATAAAATTTATAAATTTTTTAGTATCCATTGAACCATAGAGATTTGGTCAACTATTCTAAGTTCTATACAATACGATCATGTTCAGAATCAATGAAATAATATTATCCATGATGAAACCAAGTAAAAATAGGGATTCCTTGCCTTTTTATTTATCTCATAGTTCCATTATATTTCTCATACATTATTTTAATCAACCAAAATTAGTTAGATAAATAAAAAAGTTTTTATAGTGAAATGGAAGCTAAATCCAATCAATAATCTTCTAATTTGTAAAAAAATATAGAATTTAATTTTATTGGTTATTTATACAAGGGAAATTTTTGTCATGGAGATAATACCAATCCTTCAGAGAACATTGGATTTTATTGTGTTTTTTATTCCTAAATTCTCATGGGTTTTAATGCAAGTGACTATCCAATGAAATTTTCACAATATATAGAACGCCCTATATGGATGTCCAATATTCATAGAATTTTTTCCTTAAGATTGATCATCATCCCCTCCTAGTGAGAGAATGATAGTAGAGTTTCTTATCAGTGATTTTTTATTGAGGGAGAGAACATAATTTCATTATTAAGATATACATTGTTGGTTAGATAAACACCAATCATGTTGGATACATATCTTATTATTTCCCTATTTTTTATTTCAGAAGGAGTATTTATCATTAGATAATCCCATGTTAGGTAAATTTATATAGGACAATAATTTGTTAATTTAATCAATATTTTTTGTAGATAATGGGATCCAACCATTATATTTTAGCTTACTCAAAATTTTGTTGATGTCCTCTCTAACAAAACATAACAGAGCGCCAGAGTTGAACTCCTACTGATCAACCCTTGGGGTTTAATTTTCCCTAAACTCAAAAAATATATAATATAAGGCTACTGTCACATACACATTGGAAATATTTACTGTTATATAAATGAAATGGGTATATGATATGATGAGTTCCAACATAATGCGGGTTTTATATAAAAATCAAGATATGGTCAGTCAATGAGGTGTGGTGCATACAACTTATATCCTTGGCCTTCAAATAAATTTTTTTTATGAGCCTAGATTTTTGGTTTCTGGATTCAAGATAGTACTTGTGGATAATTTAGTATTTATTCACATTTCATTGAAGATACCAATACACTTTTTTCTATTATATAAGAGATGAACTTTTAGTAGGATTAAAGGGAACCAATTTTCTTGAAGACCAACACCCAATGAGGTGAGGTCTCTCATTATGAGATGGATTTATCCATTTGAATAAATAGAACCCTAGATGAATAAGGTATGACTAGTGATTTTTTGTTTCATTATTAACATAAAGGGGGTTGTGATTGGGAATTTCCATCCATACTAGCCGTCATAGAAACCCAATTACACGAACCAATAGAAGAATCTAAAATAGAAATAGAGACACCTATAAGAATTATGGGAGGATAAATCAATAGAGTCAAGGAAGACAACCTAACAATCTATTCATCCAAGTAAAATAATTTAAAAGACATGGGTGAACCAAATCAGGAGGTTAATACCGTTACCTATAAGCCACTACCTATTAGAGATATAAGCATTCTTGGATGAGACCAATTGAAAGAGGTACCCAATGGACCTTACTGAGAGAAATAAACCAAATCCAAATAGATTATATAATCCATAACCTATGAATACTCAGTAGGACAGGCTATTTGATGGTTATCTTGGGGATAAAAAATTCATAAGTATTCCAAATAACGATAAACAAAGGGACTCTACACTGGTGCTTTTAAAATATAAGATGATTAAAATAATAAATCCCTTGGAAATGAGATTCCCTAGAGATCGATATCGGATTCTGACATAGTTGGGGTCGGAAAGGGATGTATAGAATAAAATTGGGTTAGATATACATAACTAGATATCCTATAAATGGATTTTGAATGATGATGGATACCATAACATCAACATAATATCTCTATGGAAATTAATTTTTTTCTAGAAAGGAAGAGAAAAAATAACAAAAGGAAAGATAATTTGGTGAATGGGTTGGAGAGACAAATCAAGTGGAAAATATATTCTACCACAGAATGTATACTTATTATGGAATTATTATAAAAATATATATTTCCAAAATCATTCACCAATACATATTATATTCTATGGGTTATTAAAGATACAAGAGATCCTTGGGAGGTGATCCCAAACAAATGTAGACATGGAGTCTCGACCTGTATTAATATCCATTAACCATCAGAATAACAGGAACATAAATATGCCTCTGGAAGTTCCTTCCCTCGACATGGGAGAAATAAATATCTCTTGGGAGAAGTGTTCCACACCAAGAGAGTGATGATTATGGACTTGGAATGTAGTCAGAGTAGGTATGTTCCAGGAGTTGATAGTGCTTTGGGACTATAATAGACATGACCTGAATGGTCCCAACATGGTGAAATATAAGTGTGGTTTCACAATTTCATTACCTTAAGGCTTTACTAACATTATATTCGTTCCCTTCCAAAATCATAAATATATTTTTATTAAATCAATTATTCATAAAATTTTTTAATGTAAAAAAAAATTTGGTTTATTTGTTATCATATATCATTCATTTATTAGATAATATTTTTATTATATCATAAACTTGATCCTATTTGGTAAAATTCTCCAAAACTACTTCCCTATTTTAATAATTCGCAAAATAATATTTAAATAGTAATATAACCTTCATAATTTTAGAGTAAAATATTATTTATCATTCCACCATACCAATATATATATTTTTTGATGGTATATACAATAATATTTTCACTACAAAAGGCATCTTAGAATGCCTATTTTGGAAAACCCATATTACTGTGGAAATTATTTTTTATTATGAGTAATAAAAATCCCAATTTATCATTACAATATCATAATCATGTAATAAAATCATTATAAATTAATTAAATACATACTTACAGAATGCATGTTGGGTGATAATGTGAAATTAAACACATCATCCTTTGAGGTGGTGAACCAAAAATAATATGGATGGTCATTTTGTTTTAGAATTAAATAAAGGTTGATAGCATGGAAATTGATATTTCACTTATATAATAAAATTTTAGTATATATATGATACTAGTTAAAATATATAATTATGTATTTTAGAAATTTAGAAGTGGAATAAGATAGAAACTAGAAATGAACTGGTTGAAAAAATTACCTTATCATTTGAGTTACTCCTTTAGATCCCAACTCAATACTTCAAATTGTGGAATAATTATTGGAATAGAACATATAGGATATGATAAAGAGGTATATAGAGAGTTTTTTATGATTTTGTTAAGATAATATCATTATAATGTGTAGATAAATAGGGTGGTGAAGGGTGATATTTATATGGGGGATGATAAGGGTGTTTTAAAAATAAAATAATTAAAATAAAATAGTATACCTTAAAATAGTGACCCAAAAATTTATTCAATGTTATGGGACATATGAATCAATATTAAAGGGGATAATAAAATATTTCTCTATATTTTTGAAACATCAAGCATTAAAAAATATACAATATTAAATAGTTTAATAATTATATGATATTCCAAAAATTGAACTCTGATTTTAATTTTCATGAAAAATAAAAAACATCACATTATCCATATTGAGATGTTCTGATTCTAAATATGTCTTCATTTTTGGTACATAATGAAAAATTACTTGTGGTTTCATAAGTTTTTGTAATTAATATTATAAAAATACCTATGGATTCATAAAGAAACTTTAATAAAATTTTATTCAAATTTATCATGAAGATGTATATTAATAGTATATATTAATAATGACATTAATTTTCTAACATTCCATGAATCCTTTTTATTTATAATGTTTTACAAATCAATATATGATTATTTTATTTTAATATCTTATATATAAATGAATATTATATAAAAAATAATATCAGAAAATTGCCAATTTATCCCAATTTTAATTTCAAACTCTCAATAAAATATATAAAATAAAATTCATTTTAACATTAATAAAATGTGGTATTGGGGTAAACATAAATTAATTTATAAATGAATTATTATACTAATAATACTTATAACATATATATATAAACCATTATCAAACTAGCATAGACCCTCAGGATAAGGTGTCAAAGTTTGGTACATTTATGGGGTTGTTTGGCCGATATAGAAATGGCGGTGACTATCACTAACATAAAATTATCCTATAAATGATTTCAATCCATCTTTGATTATTTATTTTATGGTTCATATTTTTCAGGGGAATACCCCATCAATGACACATCCCTCTAAAGGTCTGATAAATTAGATTTATATAGAACACTAATACTACTTGGGGATATTCATTCCCCAATATCCATTATGTATCTATTATAGTTACCCTAAAAAATTTTAATTCTTTCAATATCATTATTATAACTATAGTCCCAAAATCATCATGAAGATTTCTCGTAATTCCTAAAATTCATATTATAACCACATTTATTATATAAATGTAACATTAAAAACATTAAATTCAGTTTTCATTGTATTTATTATATGTTTTAAATTTTTTATATTCTATAATATTAATTGATATGAAAGGAAAAAGTTTATTTAAAAAAAATATACAAATAAATGTTTTTGTAATTACATTCTTCCCCTATTTAGAAAGGATTCCCCTAAAATTTATATCTACACACTTAGAAAAAAATATACGAGGTGAATTTTTTTCATTTAATTTTCCAGTTCCCATGTCTCATCTTTATACACATTGTTTCATAAAAAACATTGTGTATATGAGTTGTGTTTTGTAATAGAACATTGTATCTATAGTCTATGAAGTTTATTGGATTCTCCTCATAAGATACATCATGCTCCAAATAAACCATGTCTAGATTTATAACCCATGATGGATTTAGTGTGTGAATGATCAAGGGGGACATGTGGAACACATAATTCACATTAGATAGTTTTTTTGTGTATCCTAGTTAATATGACATGGCTCTAATGTGATCAAGAAACTTAGTTGTACCAATGTATAAACTCTTTAGAACTCTCATCGTTCACTACCTTATAACTCTCTTCAATGAAGAGATACAAATGAAAACATTATTTGATACCTCAAACACCAGATCACATCGACGATTTCCACCATTTCTCTTCTATTTACCATGTTCTACTCTAATGTGTTGCTGAATTGCCTTCCACATTAAACTTATTCCACAAAATAGTAAAAATCATTATAATTTTTATTCACCCACATCATCCATGTATGTATGTGTTATATATTTCTTCCCATATAGGGATTCATAAATATCTATTTTGAATAATTATGTTCATTTTTTATTTTAATGGTAATTATTATATGGAAGATAATGATCATCAACTCATTTAAATTTTATAGAGTATCTTTTTTAAAATTTATAATGTTTCTAGATAGTGTGTTAATATTGTAAAACAATATATGGTTGATAATTCATACTGATCTTCAAGTATTTATATATGTCTTGCAAAAGTTATTTTTATTACATTGATGTGATCTTTGAATTTTGACCTTATAGAATAGTTAATTTTGTTCCATATAGTCTAACGACTTACCTAATGATTATGTTTTCAAGAATATCGTGTGAGTGATCCTCTAAAATGGTAAAAAATTGAAATTTCTTTTTAAGACATTCCACTAATACACATATAGAATTATTTAATTTTTAAATATTTGGGTGACCCTTGAAAAAAACAATGTGATATCCTCCAATTTTAATTAACATATAGGTACTGATTTCATAATTCCCTTGGACTATTATATTTCTTCCATTACATTTTGACATGCTAAGAACTTTTCTTTAAAGTCAACAATATTCTTCCACATATTATCCCACCACTGGTGCACTTGAAGATATAAATACATATTTTTATTTCCTTGATGGTTATTCAAAATTGAGCTTTGTGAATACATCAATAAAATCTTCTTTATCACATATTTTTACTATATAAATAGTCATTAAAAAAATATAACAACATTTTTTTATAAATAATGAACTCTTAGGATTCCATAATTTATATAGAATCTTACTTCTTCAGTATTTCTAAATCATACCCTTATAATTCTATAATAATATAATGAATGGATTACTTAGAAATCATTTGAGAAATGTAGGATTTGTTTCCTTCATTTATTATTCACATTTCCATCAATCACATGTCTAAGAGGATCATAACTTTCTCAATCCCTGCCATTGATAGGGTCATATGATATGTTTTTCTGATAGAATCTACCTCTATACTCACATTCCCAAGATTAATATGTCATGGTCTTTGATCATCTTTAACCATAATCACTAGTGTAAACTAAGATCTATCTATTTGATTATATACATAAAGCCCTTTTTTATTTACATAAAACCTTTTTAATTTGGAGATACTTCTTGTATATCCTTAATGTGAATATATTCGTATCTATCTCCAAAAAATGTGCCAGATAAAGCTTCTCATGTGATATTAGTTTTCATGATCTATAGGCTATAACATTATAATTTTTCAAGAGTGAAAATATTATTTGGTAATAAATATTTATAGATAATTAATCCTTATAAACATTTGATTAGTGTTAGTATAGCTGTGGTTATTATAAACTTTTTCAATTTAATGAATCTATCATTTCCTTTTTTAATCCATAAAATATTTACTATCTTTATAGGTATCTTGTTTTGTCTGTTTGATAATTTTGATATATTCAATGAAAATTATTGTAAATACACATATAATCCAAGAAAAATAGAAATATAAATTCTATATGTTGTTCTAGGACATTTTTCAATTACAGTTATCTTTTTGGATCAAACAATACAATGAATTCTGATAATATATACCCAGACTTCCACTTCCACAATACAAAGCTCACATTTACCTTATATTTCATATGAATTATCATTTGTTAACATCATTAGCATTTTAAAAATTACTTACCTTAAACCTTCTTAATTTATGATTATATAAGAATATAATATAAAATGACTACCAATTTTCTTTCAAGGAAATCATTAGAGACTATATATGTTATGTTAATTAAAATTATTGGGGAATTATTGAGTATGAAGAAAATTAAAATGAACCAATAGTGTTTTTGCCTTGTATGATATGTATTTTTGGGAATATATTCCTTTTTAACCATTAATCTATGATATATCAGTAAAAGGAATGCATTAATGTAGTATTGGGTCCTGCATAGGTGTTTTAATATTTCCTAATTCCATGTGATGGGTACATTAACATTACTGTGATCTTATTGAGACTTCAACAATCAGTGCAAAGAAATATTTACCCACTATTTTGGTTATATAGGACTGGTGCACCCCATTTTAAAGTATATTGGTATATAAATCATTTTCCTATATTATCATGTAGTTGTATATTTAGTTATTCTAGTTTTGTAGGGGATTTTTTATAGGGATCCTTGTATATAATAATCCCAACAAGTATATTTTTAATTTTAAACTAAACCTCACATTCATAAGTTAGACATGAAAACTCTTTAGGAAATACATCAGTATATTCCTTCACAATAGGAATGTATTCAATATTTATCCTCTCCACCACAATCATTCGAAATATATATGAATGTTCATATTGAAAAAATAACAATTCTTGAGAAGAATTTTCCGATAAAGAATCATTATAATTTTTATACTTTTACAAAATAATTTGATTATTTGGGATATAGAGTATGGTTTAATTCTCTTAATATTTGATTTTGGGTCAATAGTTAGGTAGTTATTCCATGCATAGTATAACAATAAATTTATTATAAGCGAGTATTAATAGATTTTATAGGATATTCAGCCCAAAAAATTTGAATTGGGATTAGTTATATACTTAATATTTTTTCATTGTACAACATTTTTATTTAACTAATAATTCAACCTCCATTTCTTGAGGTGGGTTTTAGATAGTTATGAACATTAATGATATGAAATAATGAAGGGATCCACAAAAAAATAATCCATTTTCTATTTCTTAATGAATAAAATGTGTCTATGTTATAACTTAATATCAGTCATCTAACTAAACATTAGTGATATGATAAGCGCCCCTTTATCAATTGGACTTATAGGTTCTTGGTGGTGTCTATCGTAAAAAACCCTTGGATTAGATAATTGATTATTATAGTGTCTATATTCCATGATGTGGAAATAATAGACCATCGTTTTAGGATTGATTTGAACATTATTTTCATTTATAATCAGAGTGGGATTATTCGTATACCATAAACATCCAATAGCTTCAATTACCTCCTTTGCAGTTATTAATCATCTCTCTTATCCTTTAATTATTTTCTAATGATTCTTCTTCCCACAATAATGAAATGTTAGTAGATTGATTTTACTCTCTCTATGAGATTTTTAAATTGATACTCTAGATTTATACTATACTCCAAAATTATAATCTCTAACCCCTATTAAAAATTTACATTTATTAATCTACATTTTTATAGTATGGTTACATCCGAATATTTCATCATATCTATGATAATAAAGAGTCACCAAAAAATAGTCAAACACATGTATCTATACCACTAAAGATGTTTTTAGCCATATTATTAGGGTTGGAGAAAATGTTAGAGGTATACCAAGCATGTATTACTATTTTTTATCTATATCAACCAAATTATTCTCCCTACTCTTACTTGATCCTAAAGAGCTCCCCATATATTGGTTGATGGACAGCGAATACAAAAAATTAATTTAAACTTTTTCCCCACCGCCTTTCATCTCAATAGAACTAATTTCATCATTAGGTCTCATAATATTGATCAGTTTCCACACCTAATCATCTTATCCCTCTAAGATATAGTCTAGCAGTATGATATTTTTTATCTATTAGAATTTGAGGAAACTGAATATCCCCTAAAATAGGATCAATACATTGTTTCATGTTAAGGAGATCATAGGATACATTAAATGTAAGATGCTTTAGTCGCATAATAAAACCCACCACAAACTATTATCTCTTTGGATAAGGAGGGTACTCCACATTATTCAAGATATTATCCATTATATTAAATAGTCTTTGTTTCACCTCTATAAAGTTCTAGACTCTCACTCCAATTATTCTAGATAGTTCATTATGATTATAATTATATTTACTATGAAATAATTTTTTTCATCAATCCTCATATTTTTTCAATTGATGAAAATAATAGAGTTTTATTGATTATAATTCAAAAATGAATAATGTTATGTAAAATAATTCATTGATAAAGTCTAGCTTATAAATTACATAAATACATTAAACTATGACTTCAAAGATTTAAATTTAGGTTATTCATTGAATTTTTCTTATTAGGACATGTAACATGACTAATTATATATTAAATTGATGATTTAAATCGTAATATAAGAATATCTATTTAAATCCATTATAATGGGCTTTAAATAAAATGAGAATCAAATAATTCATATCCTCTGATATTATCAAATTTGGATTACAGTTTGGCCAACATGATGTACCACAAGTGAAGATTGAGTTAAAACCAAACTATCATTCTTCAGTGATCGTAACCATAGGTGCATATAAGTCGGCGGTTATATCCAATTAGTGTATTTAGAAAATAATTACATTTATGGAAAACCACACTTGTTTTTATTTGATGAAATCTTCAAATATTTTTCATAGACATAGGAATATCCATCGGATTAGTAATAATAGATTAATATCTTAACCATGGTGAATGACCTACCTTTTCTCTGATACCAACTATCGACACCCCTGTCCCATAATTTTTTTTACTCACGTTTTAACAAAACATTATAAATAATAAAATCTAAATATCTACATGTAGACTATTTTCCATTATTTGGATTGAATAAATAATATTATTAAATAATGATAATAAATCATCATTTAAATAGGTATAAAATTATATAAAATAAAATTGATCTTATTTAATTTAAAGGTTACTCTGGGGAAATATATAAAGTAAAAGGGTGAGTAATAATTACTAGTAATGGAAAATCATAGTAAATCATTATGGTGAAGTGACATATATATGTCAAGAGACATGTTGATATCATAAACAGAATGATTATAATAATTGAATAATAGAATAATAGAAAGCTTATAATCATATCATATAATCATAATTATTTTTCAATTACATAAAACATGGAATCATTATCATAAAACAAGGCAAACAAATAATACATAAAAACTGAATATGCAAGGTTAACTGCTCGTGCATCATAAATTTTTTCTCATGATATGAAAAAATTACTCAAATAATTTCAAATATATATAATTTTGATCCCACCCATCATGCCATGATATACACATAATCATATACTAAATAAAATAAAATCATATATATGGAATATTCATAAGAAACCACATAAAAAAAATGTGATACAGATTACTATCTAAAAGAAATAGAAAAATTAACATGTATTCTAATAAGAGAATAAATAAAAAATTTGTTTTGGAAGTTCATATTTTTATACAGATTCATATATATTAAAAATGGATTTTTAAATATTACAAATCCAAAGAATGATTAAAAAACATTCAAAAGATAGGAACCACTTAATAATCTTTTTAAGATATGTGTATATAATTGTTTAAGAATGAAATAAAATTTTTTAGTACCCAAAAATTTTATAAAATATTTTTTCCCATTGTATTTAATTTCCTTGACATCTTGCGTCCAAAGAAACACCTTGTTTTAACAAACCATAACATACAAAATATAATATTATTTAAACATGGCCACTCTAACATAGACATTAAACATAGAGGTATGAATGTGAATAAACAGATTTTTATAATTATGTATAATTTTATTACAGAAAAACATAAAGATATAAAAGTGATAAATTATTAGAATTTCATTATTTGATTCGAAACATCATTTTTCTCAAAAAATGATTTATTTATTTTTGTGAAAAAATATAAAATAGTTATTTATATATTTCAGAATATTATTTTACAGAAAATGTTATTTTTTGGATTATAAAAGTCGCAATTATATTAGTTTTAATTATTCGGTTTTTTCTAAAGTGATTTATTTTTTTTGACAAATTGTGAAAAATACTCATTTTATTGGAAATTTCCATTCTATTTAAATATTTTATAAGTTTATTTATTTTTAAACTGGTTTTAAAATTAATATTAGTTAAATAATGATATAATTAATCAAATTTCACGAATTAAAAACATTTTCTTATTGAATTTAGATATTATAACATTCTATACTTATCAAAATGTTCTCTTTGGAAACTTCCTTTTCACATCATCTACAGGATTAATTTTAAATTAAAATATTCCACTTATTTGAATTGAATTTGGAAAAATGTACTTTTTATTTGAAATCATAATAATTATATTTTATAATACGCTCAACTAATATTTTGTTCGAAATTCAAAGTAATTCCCATAAAAGTTAATTTTCATGGTTGTCTTTAAAATAGGTTTAATGAGGGTTGAACAAAAATGATAGTGGGTAAATTTTCCCAAAAACATATAAAACATCAATTTTCTGGAAATATTTTTACTTAATATCATATAAGGTTCTTTAAAGAGCCATTTTGATCCATTTTCCATGTTTAAAACATGGGTACATGTTTTTCATTTCAATAATTTTAAGTTTATCTTCTCCCACACTTATAAAAGGTCACCCACTCTCATCTACTCTTCACACTTCCAAACCACATTTTAAAGGAAAATAACTCCAAAGATACATATATTAATTCCCCCACCCCAAAATAATTGAGTATTTTTATTATTATGAAACCATACTATGAAGGCTATTAGTGCTAACTAAATTAGATTGTCAAAAGTAGAGGTAATGTTCTTAACTGAGCATTTTTTTTCATTTCATATTCCAAATCACTTATATCATATTATATTATTATGATATAATAACATAGGTATGTCCCATATAATGAATTTTGATTATGTTAATTTAATATCTTACATCTACCCCATCTTCTATCATATGGGAAGCGAAATCATTGATTGTATGTACAACACACTACCGCCTCATGAACCGATGTAATTTTTTTCCATCACAGCCTATGACGGGTGGATATAATAATTTATTATATATATATATATATATATATATATATTATATTCATAAATTATTTATACCCCCTGAATAATAATATCATATATACCATCTTAATTTCCATTCATTTGGAAAATGCAACATCACTTGTGTGTGTGACGGACATCCAACTCATGAAATGATATGATTCATGTCTCACTTACACAAGAAATGGAACATAATAATGAAAAAATTAATAAAAATATGTGATATATATGACATAAACAAGACACTAAAAAATTTATATATTATTCACCTTCCTTACATTCCTTCCTTTAATAAAATTGAAATAATGTTCATGTGTACATACACCATAATGTCTCAATGAGCAGTGTAATTCATTTTTTATATATACTTTTTATGGATAAATATATATACTTATTTAATGAAAAGATAAGATATTTATATAATTTTTAAAATTATGTATATTATAGAAACATAAATGAAGTAAAATAACTAAAAATAAAACTTCAAAACACACATGAAAAACAATGTTATTATTACATGAAACATGATATTAATGAAGAAATATTAATAAATGGTTAATAAAAGGATGTAAGTTAATAGAATATGTTATAATAAATATAATTATGGTTATCTAATATATTTATTTTAATCCTATATTTATTATAAATTAGTTTTAAAAATGTAGGAAGAAAGTCGAGGGTTAAGGTAAGGGGTTTCTTATATCACTTTTATTTATGGGATACTTATACCAATTAAACACTAATTTTTCTATGGTTTATATACATAACCTTTTATATATTCATTAATAAATACCATTCATTACATGAAATTAAAATTTTCAATTTTAGTTATTCATTATTTTGGGTTATGATTCAAAATATTAACACTTCGGTAAGTGATTTTTTTCTGAGTTTTATTTATATGGAACACATGACTCATACACAACTTGTTTTTTATGGTGTATATACTACCCATGAATTTATTTTATGATTATTTATTTTAGTATTATTATCATGAAATTGATGGGATATATCTATATAACCATATAAAATTATTTCTATCATGGGACTTACAATTAAAAGGACACCAAAGATTTAAAAATATTATATTTCAATATTGTAATTTATTGGTTTTATTTATGATTAAGATTATAAGGATGGTATCTTATCATCTACCCCTCATAAAACTCGTAAATTATCACCGACTCTATTTATTTATTGATAAATTAGGTTTTCCTTTCATTTTCCTATCTTAATGTATTAAATTGGCCATAAAAATGTTTTTATAAAAAATAATTATTTCACTTTTCTATTTGAAATAAATTTTCATTCATGTCCACATTTTCTAAAAATATTTTAATGTTTTTTTTCTATTATGAAATTATTTCCTATATTTTTTACCCAATTAATGAATTTTAACAAATGGTTTAAAATAAATATAATTTTTTTTTCTGAATAAGGTTGTTTTGACTTTTATGAACATGTGAAAGGATTATTTGTTTTATCATATAGAAACTTTCCACCGTAAAAAAAACTAAATTATTTGAATAATCATTTAAAAATATTAACTCTTATTATAAAATAATAAGTTTTCTATAATATTTTGGGAAATTTTATATTTTTAATAAGTCATTTCAAATAGAAAAGTTTATTTTACTAAATAAATATTCCATCGGATATTTCCAAATCATTAACTATATAAAATCACATACGTTGATGTTACTTATAAATTAATGGGGATATTATCCAATAAAACAATCCCTTTTATTCCAATGGATGTTTATATTTATGAAGAAACCATTTTAAGAAAATTCATTCCTTTCCCACTAGTTACTCTATGATTGAAATATGGAATGTTTATGAAACCATTTTCTTTTCCCTAGGTTTCTCTAGGATGAAATGTTTATGAATCCCATTTCTTTCATTTGGTTATGATATAATTAATGTTTAATGATATTATGGCTCACATATATATTATTTTCATTATATATTGGTGGGGACTATATCTCCCTCCAATTAATTGGGTAAGGATTGATGTATCATGAAATTAATAATACTAGAATGGAGAGTGAACCGAGTTCAGTAAGATAATTTTTATCCACATTGATATTATAGGGTGATCCTTAATATTATGATTATTTTTAGAGTGAACTAATTCAACTATGATAGATTTGTAAATGATCCTTGACAAATGAAAAAAGTAATTTTCTATGATTATTTGTATTCAAGAAATCTATTTCTTATGCCAACATTTCATTCCCATGTATTATGTTATTTCATTTAATTATTATTCAGGTCTCATGAACTGAAAGATTTATTATATTTCTATTTTTTATGATCTATGATATGATAGTTATGTTTTAAAAAATTTATTCTCATAATCTCAGACTCATATGATCATATTTTGTTGATTTCTCCATTGTTTACACTTACTGAGCATTTGAGCTCACCCTTTATTATGTTTTATTTTCCAAAATTATACATATATGTATTAGGTAAGACATTTAAAATAAGGGTCCATGTTATGAATAACTTAGTATGAGGTGATATATTTCACTTTTGAACTACTTTTTTTCTATAGTTGGTTTTCCAAAGGTAATAGACCTAAACCATTCTCGAAAGGATTATTCTGTTATTTAATGAATATTCATCTAATAATATGTGATATCTATGTAGAGAACATGAGAGTAATTATAATTGGTATTAGATAAAAGATTTTTAACATTTATAAACAAGGATTAGAAAACATTAGTGAGATCCCTAAGGATAGGTCTAAGGATAGGTCTATGGATAAGTATATGTATAAGTAAATGTATAAGAAAATGGCCAAGAATTTTGGTGAAGGTTAGGGAATGTGTTTTCCAATAAATTACATCCAATTATATATACTACACATTGATTTGGCTCTGTGATAGTTGTGTATATGGGTAATAACATTTAAAAGAATGAATTGCGTTGTACTTGATCATCACTAGGTTTGTGAAAATTGGTCCTTCATAAGACCTCATTTAAATCTTATATGGGAGATGTTTTAAAAATTTACAAACCCTTTACAAAACTTTATAAGGCATTTAAAAATGTGTTCACAAAAAATGACATATGTTAAATTTGAGGTTCAAAATATTGACAAGAGGGTGTCATGATCTAGAAATGTTATGAATTATTGATCACTCTGGTCAATGATGATTTACTATGTTTCCAAAAAAATATCATAGTTTGTGTGGGGGGTTTGAATGTCACACAATATTTTTTACCAATAATTACATTCTATTTCGAAACCCATTTGTGACACGTTGGTTTCCAATTGGGTTTTTTCAGGGAACTATAAACACCCAATGGATCTTATATTTGTGATAACTCATGGACCTATGCTTCTAAGCCATGTAATCATTGGATAACTTCTCTAATGATAGTTAAGAACTCATTTTTGGTGAGTGGATATGTTCTCATTCACATCACACCCTTTCGGGGGGAATTATTGCATATACTATGACTCTTGGATATTTATGATTTAAGACATGTTTGTGAATAATTTGTTCATTACCAAGTATTTTGTGGGTCACCCATAAATAAAATAATTATTAATAGGCATGAATTTGGAATCCTTTATTTGAATATGAATTCTTCCATAAATGATACCTATAGACCTGAGATCATTGGTAATTCATTATTATGATGTTGATTTAAATCCACACATTTGGGTACTAGAGAATTTATTACCATCCAGGGAGAAATGAGTAGTTTTGATGTCAGGTTCAGACCCATAAGATGGTCTTCCTACGTATCATTTTGAAAGTAATCTGAACCCATGTAGTTTTATTCAACTTATTGGTACACATCATACCTTTTAATGATATGTTATAAAGACCAAACTATACAATTTAATATCATGTAGTATGGACACCTAAGCGAAAGGTTCCTAGTCATTTTTTTCTATGGGACATAGGCCAAAGAATCTTGGGGGACCTGGAAGAGATGTGGTCTCCCAAGTGCGGCCATGATATCAATATGAATATAACCCAATAAATATGGTGATTAAAGTTACCTAGAAAAAATATGGCCCTTAGGGTTTGATATGTCTAAACTATAGATGTAGTCTATAGATAATTTGGGTGGATTTGGGTGTTGGGTTTCGACTTGAAGGAGTATTCATACAAATACCAGTTGGTTGAGAAAAAATTCCCATGTAGTTCATACTTTTTGGGGACTATAGTTAGTAGGATTACCTAAGGAACATCATCTTGAATTTATCACATTGAAGGACTTTATCTCTAATAATATATCCCATTGAGAAAATATTGTTACATGGTTTTTGGGATTGTTGAATATTTGAGGCCCATGCTTCTAGAACCACGAGGAATGTCTCTATTTAGGGTTATTATTTGGTTTGGTTTGGTCTTTCACAAAGATTTATTACCACATTATTGGTATTTATTGGATTACATGATCACCAACTACCATTAATACCTTTCAAATCATTCTCAGTTTGAGAAACAAGAGAAAACAAAATATTCATAAAACTGTACAATCTACTATTTTCACTAGTGGATGAGGCCTTATCTCAATGGGAGAGGGAAATATATATCTATAACACACTTCGACTCTCTTGTTTTCATATCTAAGGACTACAGGTAGAGGGATAGGGAAATTATTTTCTTATATCCATTCTAGCGTTGGTAACCGTAATAGTCAAATAGTCCCCTGAATATGATCGTACAGGTGAAGAGGATCAAGAGTGGATCCTTCTTCATGAGTGGATAGGGGCTTACTTTGGGAAGGAAAACATGACCTTAATTTAAGAATGTATGAGAGAAGAATCCAACACTATCCCTCATTATAAGGAAAGGCGAGTGGTTCCCCTTACTTTATTAAATGGGGCGATACACATAAGTAACTCCAAGGTTGGTGCACTTATTACCATGTGAATTTATGCTCAAGAGAATTATAAGGATCCCCTTACCAAGGAGGTAATTAACAATATCCTTCTTACCATGGGTATGAATTCTTGAAAGGACATGCTATAGTTCCCACTGATTTGATCATACATAACGGGTAACATTGGAAGAGGTCGTAGATTGAAATTATGGTTTGTATATGTAATGTTTGATAATCATACAAATGTAAGAACAATTAATTTTTAGTTTAAATTCCATTAAACATACCATTTAATTTTTCATAAATAGTAAAAGGATGTCTTGGGTGCATGTGGGGCTCATTTTATTACTCAAAACCTAGAAATTTAAGAGAAATATTGGGTCACACGGTTAGAGAAGACCATGTATCCCATCCCACATAGCTTCCATAATCTATGAAGTTGAATAAAGTGGGAACATATTTTTTTCACAGTTTGTCTAAAACCATGAAACCTTTAACACATAGCTCTGCAGCCACCTTCTAGTTTTGGACAGAGGGGGACCACCTGGTTAGTGAAACTATGCACCTAATTGGGTGATGTTCCCCTTAGTAGTAGGGAATGATGCATGATTGGTGCATGGTTTGGAAACCATGCATCCAGCAATTCACAATGTGTTTTTTGGTTTAAATCTACAAAATAACCCTATTAAATGATTTTATACGCTTCTAATTCTTCACCCTTAACATTCTAGGGGTTTTCCTCCTCCCCTAATTCTGTGGCTTCTTCATCCCTCATCCCTAGGGTTTTGATCTATCTCCTTCTCCGGTTTCCATTTTTCTAACTGTTGGAAGCGTTGGATCCCTCTTGGTATGATATTTCATTTGATATCTTCTATTTCGAGGTTACTCACCCATTTTTTGTGCTATTTTTGGTGAAATGGATTATTCCATACTATGGGGGCACTTGTAAAATCCTTCAATTTACTCCATTTTAAGTGAAATCAAGGGTTAATAAGAGATGATTGGAGCAGTACTATGTCAAGGTAGGTGGTATGTGTCCTTTCTTGTAGTTTTGTATCTTTTTAAATAACATGTCATTATTTATCATGCTAGAAGCTTATGTTGATGCCTTAAATGTTCTAAATAAATTAATTTAAAGGGTTACTCATGTCCTATGTGACATCTCCTATTATAAACCCATATGGGGTTATTCTCTTGGTCGGTGTCCACCCCTTTTGGTGTTCCAACCATAATGGACATTTCTAATCCCATAAATGGTTAATTACAATGTGTGAGTTGAATTTTTATCTAATTCATTCATTTATAAATCAAGGTAAATGAATGAGTAGCCATGAGAGGGGAAATTGAGCATCATGAATAACACATTATATATGAAGGTTTATGCTTGATTATTTACTTTATATGTCCCATGATTTATAATTAATGTTATATAAAATTTGGTTTAACACCTTTGTTCAAGGAATATGTCATTTTTGACACATATTTTATGACAATTCCGTGGTCATATGCTTGTATTCAGTTTCTTATTCTTATTTAACATTGACTAGTGATCATTCCATGAACCCTTGAGCTTAATTTATTCATAATGATTTATTCCGAGTTTAATGGTTTGAAATTTATCACTCAGAGAGCCCATTAGATTGAGTTCATGTTGTTTCCCTTGAGGATATGTTATATATATAAATATATATATTCTATTCCAAGTGTTGGGTCATGGTTTATATGGTCCACTTATTAAGGTCTAGGAGAGAACATGGGTTCCAATTTAAGGATTCTGTTACGAGAATCACCATGCTTGGTTGGATTTACATGTCATTCCAAGAGAGATACTTTGTATTTCTAGTTATTGGATCATTGATCAGTTCACTTATACTCGTGAGTTCCACTAGTTCTCTAGGGGATAAACTGAGGATGGAATCATGGGGAAGATGGTTACGCTATGCCCTGAGTGATACATGATCCCCTATGTGAGATACATGGTATGGAATCTGAGTCACCACACCTTGGGTCAAATGATGGAAGTCATATGGGTTAACTTGGGTCAAATGATGGCATCCATATGGGTTTCCTTGGATGGAATCAGAGGTATTGGTTATATTAAAGACAAATTTAGAGTCCCTTGGGATTCATTTTAAATCATCTTGGACTGGCTTGAGACTCCAACCATGTATTTTACTAATTTTTTGATTTCTTATGTACATGTGATATCTTACTTTTCTATTATGAGAATACCTATACGATGACATGAAATTTTGACCTCTATACTAAAGAAATATATTGGGGTCATATTTCCTTAGTTAACCCATTTACATCGACACTTATATACTTGTTATGAATTTCATAGGTAACTATTTCAGTCATCCGGCTAAGGCTGAAGATGGTAATATTGACCGGGTGCCCATTTAGGAACCTGAGGTAAGGTGTTTATTATTTAAATTGTTTAATGTCTGGAAATAAGGTATTATAGAACACTTTTATTTATTTATTCCAGGAAATAGACTGGCCTAGACACTATGGGTACCGACCTACAAAGATTTGCATCTCACTCCCCTGTTAGGCATCCCTTGAAACCCTAGAAGATTTTATGGTTGTAGGTATGGATAAAAGGAAGCATGGTACGTATGATGCATGATTGAATTAGAAATTTAAGATGGAGCATTGGGAAGAGGAGTGAACCTATACATAGGATTCTTATATTTACATTTTTCCTTTATTGTATTTTTCAATCATCATGTATATTCTTCTATCCCCAGCTACCCGTAATCATATTTTGTAAAAACAATTGAAACCCATCATCATCATTTTTCAATCAAAGTAATTATTTCACTTCCCCACATTATTTACTTCCCTTGAATGGTTTTCATTATGGTTATACTACTTCTATTATTTCTGATATTTGCTTCCGGCATTTATAACTATAATTTACCGTTGCGCATACTCAAAACTATGTGAGCATAGTCTCCCCAAGGACACACCCATGCACCTTTCTTTAAGTCGGCTACCTCTGTCTTTATAGAAGATATAATTGAGGACTTGTGGTACACCATCCCATTGAGTAGTTCAGTTGAAATCAGAGTGGGATATTACAAAGTGTTATTAGAGGAGGTTAATTTCCTATTTTCTTACTTGTTGGTTATTGGAAATGGGACTAGGACATAAGAATTTAGGCCTTACCCTATGTCTTGACATAGCTAACCCATGTAAATAGGAAACCCAAATCGTCTTATATAGGAAATTACAGTTATATATTATGCCTTTTGTAATTGATATTACCTCACTAGAGGGTGAAACACTCATTTAATGGCTATATTATATGGGTATTATGGAATGAACGATTTTTTAACACTATACTACTGAAATGAGGTCATATGTAATAAATTCCTCATATAATTCATTATAAGGTTAAATTCCATGAATTATTCTATGAATTTTTTTCTCATGAATTGTCTATCTTTTATGTGATGGCTTATTGTGTCCTACTTATTGTTCCTTGTAGTGCCTATTTTTTGGGATTCTTGGATGTGTTCCAAATTTACCCTATAGAGATATGTTATGTTTTTTATTAAGTGGATGCCAATTTCAACTCTTGATGTGAATAGATCCTTAGAAATTGGAATAGTGAACCCCAAATTCCTCCAAATTAAACTGGTGTAAACTTTATAATGTAATTAATGTGAAAAACATGCTTCTAAATGAAATGGTCCTTGAACATGAGAATTTTGAGACTTGACCTCAACCTTATAATAGAAATGAGAAGTAGGTAGTGTCTCAGTGATTATCATATTCTTCTATTACTTTTTCAAAACCTCTATTTAGGAGCAGGTGAAGGGTTATGTTTTGGATTAGTGAGGCTTGTAACATTCTTTATTTACAACTTTCCTTGTCTTTTTTTCATATCTTTTCATAAAATCTTTGTTTGAGGAGTGAACATGGAAAATATAGATACATTCCACCATTACATCCCCATGTAATAAGAAAAGAGAGTGGGGATGAGAGTACTCTAGAGGTGGTGGTCACACTGCCACCGGTTATACCTTCTGTAGTGCCGCTAGATGCACCTCTTGTTGATCTTCCATTGGGCACTACGGCTCTATTAAATGATATATTTCTCATGTTTATGATGTCTGTTCAGGGTTTTCCCTGGCCTTCCTCCACTATGGTAGATATGATTTGAGACTTCCAGTAGTAGCATCCTCCCACCGTCATGGGGTATGGCTAACCTCATGCTTTAGAATCATGGATATAGGTCATGGTACCTATCTTAATACATATTGAGACTCATCCAGAGATAAGGGTTACGATCACTACCTACCTGTTACGTGACTCTACCAAGCATTGGTGGGACTTCATCTTTCAATCTAAGATCATCAAGGTATAGTCTAGGATAATTTCTAGATGGAATTCTATAATAACATCTTTCCACTCAATATTAGAGAAGGTCATGCCTGAGAGTTCATGAATATTCAGTAGGGATCTATGATTGTTCATGAAAATTATTCTCTTATCACTGATCTATAGAATATTTTATTATATTTAACTGATGACTATTTGAAAAATAAGAGGGAATTATATCCACTCATGGGATAATGTCTTTTCGTTGAAGACCCATAATGAAATAGTGATCCACTACCTAATTAAATAATGGAATATAACAAGATATGCCACTATAATCCAAGGTGGTTCAGTTTTGAGATAGGGCGAAAATTCTTCTAGTAGACAAAAGTGAAATTTAGAAGATGAATTTAGGGGAGGTGCCGCCCATGTGAAATAAACTAACAGCTCTATATTGTGTTACCAATGGTCTAGGCTAGGCCATAAGAATCCTCAGTGCATATGGAAACTGATTGAATGTTGAGCTTATTGAAGGATGAGGAACCATCAGTTCTTCTACCATTATTTTTGTCTAATTATTAGCGAGAGGGAATATATACCGACACATCTATCAGGTATGGGATTTGTGACTCCATGCCTATCTAGGAGTTGGTCTTCTATTTTCTAAACAAGATGAGGTAGTAGTGGTTGTGGCTGATGTTGTGAGGCCCAAAATCATCGGCATCTACAGAGTTGATCTACTCAGGATAGTCCGAAAACATTTCAGGGCTGCCGTTATTGACATATTTATGAAGTGTAGATAGTTCATGTGGACTAGAGTCCAAGGCCATCTATAGTTATAGGTACTATTCTAGTAACCAATACTTTAGTATCCTCGCCTTTTGATATAGGTGTATCACCCTCTTTTATATCTGTTGTGGTTATGGAAATTATTTGCATTGCAATTGAGTTATTTTTTGGTATAATGTCTTCAACGCACCATTATGTTTCAAAATAGAGGGAATAGACATGTTTCAAGAGTTCCCCTTGAGATGGGTGGGTTTCTTTTATTTTACACTTTATTTTTCATCAAGATTACGAACATCAACTTCATTATCAGTTTGGAATGTCTTGTGAATTATCATGCTGAAGTGGTTTCTACCACTACTGAGTGTATTTTATGTCTCCAAATAGAAACAAATATATACACAAGGTTGAATGGGATATCAATGAAGATCAGGCTGAACCCCAGAAGAAATGTCTTGGTAGAGTGATAACCAGATTGGAGAGTCTCTTTCATGGAGATCAGGGAATGTAGTTATTTTAATTCCCTTCTATAGTGGATATTTTTAGGGATGTATTCCATGATTATTTATTTGGGTTACCTCTTGATTGATAGGTTTTGTTCTCCATATAGCTAGAGATGGTTATATCATTAGTTTTCATTCCTATATATAGGATGGAACCATTATATCTCTAGGAACTCAAAAATCATCTTGAAGATCTATAGATTAAGGGGTTTATGAGACCCAAAACATCTCTAAGGGGTTCACCATTCCTTTTTTGATAAAAAGGTGGATAGTACCCTATAATTTGGCATGTGTTACCACTGAGTGAACTTGATCACTATGAGGAATCGGTATCCATTGCCTCACAGACACACCTTCTTCAACCAGATAGGAGGAGAAAGTTTTTTCTCCAAGATAGATTTGAGGTCAAACTATCATCAGGTTCATGTGATTCCATAAGATATACCAAATATAGAATTACAAAGAAGTTATGGATTGTACACATATCTATTTATGTATCTTTGTCTAATGAACATGATGGCAGTGTTCATGGCTCTAATGAATTGAGTTTTCCTCTAATATCTTGAAAACATTATTCTAGTCTTCAACGATGATATCTTATTAAACTTTCACACAAAACACGACCTTTTCAATCATCTCGATATCATACTAATTACACTAAGAGAGAATTATTTATATGTTAAGCATAGTTAGTTCCACATTTGGATCATCAATGTTCTATTTTTGGGTCATATCATATCTAAGTCTAGCGTATCAATTGACCCTGATAAGATGAGTGTCATGGTCACCTGGGAGCAACCCAATAATGTGTTCAAAATATTCAACTTATTATGGATATCATTATATTACAGGAATTTAATTTAGGACATCTCTCTATTCTAAGAACCTCTTACAGTCATTACTATGAAGGTTGTATAGTTTATGTGTTTATAAGATTATGGGAAATTGTTTCAAGAGCTATAAGGAAGACTAAACTCAGTTGTGATCCTAATTAAGCCAGAGCTGGGTAGTTTTTATTAGTCAAATGTGATGATTCAGTGATTAACCATTGTACAGTTCTAATTCAAGGCTATCTAGTCATGGAATATGTGTCCTGTTAGCTAAGGCCTCATTAGTTGAATTACCTCACAAACTACCTCAAGATTTCAATCGTGGTTCATGATCAGTGCTATTGGATACACTATATATTAAGAGAGAGACTCATCGTTTACAAGGATCATAAAATTATATAATATATCTCAAGGAAAAGAGACATGAATATAAGCCAGCATAGGTTGGTGGAATGCCATTAGTCCTTCGACTTTGTGCTTTCTTTCACACCTGAAAATGTAAATGTCATGGATAACACATTGACATAGGTGAATTAGATTCATGAAGTTACAGGGTCTATTAATTAGTGGATTAGGATGACTATGTTTTCTGAGATTCATCTCGAGGTTTAGGAGAAGCATGAGGAACTTGTGATAGATTCTCTATCAGTGACCACTTAGCTTCTATAATAGATATTTATAAGGTATTTATCTGATTCTGAAGGCCACTTTCTAAGGGATAATGTCAAAGGATAGAAACCACCTTCTAGTGGGTTGTTTATGGTAGAGATACCTTGTTTTTTCATGGATGTTTATGGGTGACATCATATATATGGGGAGTGATGATGAGAGAATCACAAGACTCTTTTTGGGAAGTTCATCCTAGGCTCACTAAGATATATCAAGATGTACATGGTCAATATTGGCGGTCAGGAATAAAGTGTAAGATATCATAATTTATGACTTAGTGCACCACTTTTCATTAGGTGAATCCAAAGAATTAGTGACCTACTTGAATTTTATAGCATCTATCCATTCACAAGTGGAAATGGAACAATTTCACCTGAGATTTAATGAAGGGATTTATGATATTTCCTTGAGTAAGAGATATAGTATGGGTGATTGTTTAATGGATAAACGAGGTCATACACTTATTATACATCTATATGACCTTGTCTATTGATTATTTAGAAAGGCTTTAGATCTAGGAGATTGTACGAATTTATGGTGTACCCTGTTTTATCATTTCTGATCATGATTCCCAGTTCACACCACGGTTCTGGAAAGGGTTGAAAAGGACATAGGGTTCACAGATGATCTTCAGTACTATATATTTCCCTCAGACCGAAGGGTAGTCCAAGAAGACCAAAAAAGTGGTATAGGTTATACTATGGGCATATAATCTTGATTTTGGATATTTTTGATAATTAAATATTCCTATTTATGAGTTTTCATAAAAAAATAGTTTTAAAAAAACAATTCAGATAGATATGTATGAAGCCCACTCTCGTAGACTGTGTCCTTCACCTCTATTCTTTCTAGAGGTAGGAGTGGCAGCTCTATTGATTCCAAATCATGTTCAGGAGACTTAAAATATAGTCTTTTTGACTCATAAATGTATGGATACATCACAATGTAGGAAAAATTCATATACCAAAGTCAACATATACATTTAGAGTACATGGTTGGATATAATGTCTTTCAACTGGTATCGCCTGGTTTGGGTCATAGATGAATTATAAGATAGGTCAAGTTACCACCTTGATGTTTAGGTCGTTTCAAGATAGTAGAGATATTTGGGTTAGTAGCCTATAATTTTCTATTACCATAGAGGTACCATTACATTCATGATGATTTCCATGTATCTCAGCAACAATTATATCATCTAGACTCATCTCATTCATTTGATGTTGATGATACGGATATGGAGAAGGATACATCTTTATATGAACATCTGATACATATTGTCGATCATAGCACAAAGGCTCCCCAAGGTAGGTTAATTCCTATGATATATGTGCTATGGAATCAAAAACATGTGTAGGATAAGAATACAGAGAAGGACACCGATCTATGTGTGTAGTGGACGAAACTATTTTTATATGAAATCATACCACTCATATAAGAGAAACCTTTAGATGAGTTATCTTTATTAGGGTAGGTTGAAATGTCCCTGGTGCATCCAAATGTGGTGACCATTGTATTTTCATGTTTAGATTACATTAAATTTCCCATTTAACAATTCCTAAATTGTTAAATGAGGTATTGGCAACATCCAAGGGTCATTCAAAGCCTAGATACCCAAAATTAAAGAGGCTCGTTGGGTTTCATGGTTAAAAAAAATTGTGCTGCCCATCGTGCATAGTTTCCCTAAACTATGCAGTTGTAGACACCGGGAACCTATAGGTCACATGGTTTGTTTAAAACCATGAGACCTAGGGGATTTGTCCATGTGACCACCTACTAGTTTAGTATATAGGGGTTTCACATTGTTTTTGTATGGTTAGTCAAACCGTGTGCCAAACCATGCAATGATCCCTATAGTTTCTATGAATAGAACACGGTTGGTACACAGTTTAGAACACGTGCCTACAAACCATGAATTATATTTTTTAAGTGAAATATATAAAATAACCCTCTTTAATTATATTATACCCTTCTCCTATTTCTCCCTTACCTTTCCAATGGGATTTTTCCTCCTCCCCTTGGTGGAAGAATTCCTCCTCCATCATCCATGAGTTTTTAATTTATCTCCCTTCTATGGTGTCCATTTTTCTTGCCGTTAGAAGCATTGGATCTATCTTAGTAATTTCTTCCTTGTATACTCTTTGATTTTAGGGTTCTTCTTCTATCTATTTCACTATTTAGTTGTGATGGGGTTTTCACTATTTTAGATGTGTTCAAAAAATCCTTTGTTTTATTTCATTTTTTGTTGAATCATGTCTTGATAATGGTTGAGTGGAGTGCTAGTATGTAATGTTAGGTGGTCTAAGTATTTTACACTTGTTTTTATTCTTTTTAAATAATTCCTTGTTTTTTTTCATGTCATAAACTTTCGATAACACCTAGATTGTTCTTAATAAATTAATTTAAAGGATTTCTCATTTCCGATGTGACCTCTACTTAAGAAGAAACACATATTTGGGTCATTATTTTAGTATTTGGCCACCCATTTGGGGGTTCCCACCTTAATGGATATTTCCCATGAAATAAAATATTAGTTACTATGTTTGAGATTCATTTTAATTAAATTCACAAATTTATAAATTGGTTTGAATTAATTAATATTAATTAGAGTGGCCCTTGATATTCATGCTTTACACATTATATTTAAAAGCTTATGCTTGATGAATCACTTCATATGTCACATGAATTATTATTTATTTCTTACACAAGTTGGTTTAGTACATTGATTTAAGAAATATTTCATTGCTTTAAATATATGTTATGAAATTTACATAGGAATATTCTAGTATTCCATTGAATATTCTTATTTCATGATACCTAGTGATCATTACTTAGAGCATTGAGCTTACTTTGAAATTATTTCATTATAACATGTTAAATGGTTTGAAATGTATTAAATGGCTAGCTCATTATCATAAGTTATTTCCATTCACTTGAGGAAATTTGGATATATATATTATCTATATATATTATGCCTTGTGTTGTTCATTGATTTCTATGGTTCACTTATTACGAGATGGGAGAGAAAATGGGTCTCGATTTCGGGGCGCAACGGATGGAATAGCTATGCTCAATTGGATCTACTTAATGGTCTGTGAGAGATACTTTGGATTTCCATGTATGAGATCTTTGGGCTGTTTACATACACTGTTGAGTGACACAAATTCCCTAGGGGAGGAATGAAGTATAGACTCGTTGGAAAGATAGTTATGCAATGCTCTAGGTGATACCCAGCCCCAAATGTAAGATACATAGTATGGAATAAAAGTCACCATACCTTGGTTGAATCATGGGAAACCATATGGGTTTTCATTGATTGACTTAGAGGTGTTGAATATATCAGATACACCAGTAGAAACACTTTTGATTCTTTTAGATCATCTTAGATGGGCTCGGTACTCCACCCGTTTATTTTATGTATTTATTTGATTTATTTTGCACATTTGATATCTTCATTTTTTATACTATGATCATTCCAATATGATGACATGCAATTGTGACCTCCAATATCAACCAAAAGCTTGGGGTTGTCCTACCTTAGTTGCCTCATTTACATCGTCCATTGAACCAATGTTATGGATTTCAGAGGAACCTCATTCAGACATCCGACTAGGTCAAAGAAGGTAGTATCAGTCAGTTTCACATTTATAAACTTGTGTTGAGGGTTTTTTATTTAAATGTTTTATTTTAATTATTTTATGTATTTTTTCACACTATTTTTTAGTTACTGTAAAAAATAGATCTATAACACCCGAGACTTTTATGAGAAATATTTTGTTTTTATTTTATATAAATCATCAAAGGAATCTTTCACTACACACAACACTATCTTGGCTTGCTTTACACGCAACCACGACCTTCCTCGATTGCTTGCGTCGTACGCAATACCGAGTTTCACTAAACAACGATATGCTATTAAAATATTATTAAAACTAGCCGTTATGAATAGTAATAACCACTTTTTGAAATTTTATAAATTTTATTTCTCAAAATGGACTTCATTTTTGGATTTGGAATATCGAAATTAGCATAAAGTGAAATTTTGGTACTTTTCGGATAACTTTCATATTCTGATGAATAGTGAAAATTATTATTAAAAACATATTTTTTAATAGAAATAATTAATAGTGATTAATTATTAATTTCAGTGGTTTTAAAGTATATTTAGAACATATTTTTACTATACAATATTGGTCATTGGATATAATTTCACATTTAAACCAGACATAAACAAGTGTCAATCTTTTGATAGTTATTATCTCTTAAAAACACGCTATTTGTTTTGACGATGAGAATTATTTTTTAAATTAGTTAATGTAGCTGATATTTATTGAATTTGGTAAAATAAAAATAATTTTTGAATTCATAATATCAAATATATCTTAGGCCTAATTTTTGGTAATTTTCTGGAAACATTCATTTTTTGATGAATAGTGAAACCACTAAGTGGTAGTTAAAAAAAATGAAATTTTCAAAAAACTTAATTTTACCACTTTTGTGAATGGAATTTAAAAAATCTGAGAGACATGGTTGATATCATTAAGTAAAATTTTGTTCAATGAGATGAAAGTAATTTTTGGTGAATAATAACTTTTTACTTTTATTTACCACAGTTAAAAGTAAATAAGGTAATTAAGGGTAAAAATGTTATTATTATTACCCTAACACATGTCCTAATTCTATTGGATAATTGTAATGAGACCGAAAACAACCTTAGGAATAAAATATTACCATTTAGGCCCACTTGGATTATATTAGGACATTTATTATTATTTAATTCAAAGAAGTATTAAAAGAGTTAAAATCAAAGTTTATTTACTAAAACATTTTTAATATAGTGTTATACATAATATAAATTCGATTGTAAATATTCATTATAAAGATAATAAGATTTCCAAAATAATTATATTATATTTATAATTTTTAGAGATTAAATAAATTAATATATGTATGACACAATGATGATGCAGTAATTACCATAATAGTGAAACATTAGAATAATTGATATTATAAATAACCAAATAAATATAATTTGAGAATTTTTATGAATTCCACTAATTTTCTAGGTTAATATGACATGTGAGTATTTATTTAATTAACATTTTTCGAACTAATCATTCTGTTATGAGTTTCAAAAAAAAATCAATTACTAAATAGTGTCAAAATTGACATAAAATAGTTTTTAAAACAAATACTATATTATTAATTGTTATTTTATTCCTAAAAATCTAAGGTTCGGACAAATTACTTAGATAAGGTTATATATATTACTAACAAACAACTTGGGGTTCATTTGGCTTGTTATAGTAAGTCTATTAACCTTATAGTGTAAGAACACAAGAAGACACGGTAAAAGTGAAATTATTTAATATAATGTTAAATCTAAATGATAATGTTAAAATAGGAACACAAATTTTTATAAATTCTATTGGATGAAAGGATTTCGACCCATCCCTACCTTATCTTCGAAAGAAATCAATTTGGAGCTATTTAAAACCGAATTTGGGTTTATAATAAAATACTATTTTTTGTTATTCCAAAGGTGCCCCACTCCTCCCTTATAAAAGGGCACCTCCTCCCTCTCTTCCTCACACCACATTGAGCCTTCATGCTCAGAGAACCCCTGAAAATTTCTTCTCTCCACTTCCCTAGAGTTATCCTAGATGTCCTGGTCTTATTCAAAGACCAATTTTAGTGCCCAAAAAGGAGGTCTCAAAGAAACGCTTCAAAGAACAGGTAATGTCCGTTACCGATTTTTTCATCTTTATTTCTTCTTCCACTTATTCATCATTAGTTGTTTAATTATGAAGTAATAACATCAGTATCACTCATATAATGATATGTTATTATATTTATTAAACAACACTATCTCACTATCTATCAATCCTACGGAAAATGAAATCACCACGCGTGCGTACGTACGGAATACAGTCTCCACACCGTGGTGTAATCTATTTTCCACCACCACCTTACTTGGATGGGTATAAGGGTGAAAGTAATGAATATATATAATTTTGTAAATTTGTATTGATTCTTAATTAGTATACATACACTCCAATACAATTCCATGATCATGGGAACGATATCATCGCTCGTGCGTACGTACGGAATACCATCTCCACAATGTGATGCGATTCATTCTATGTGATCTTCATTGCATAATGATTATATAATTGAATTGAATGAATGAATATGATATATATTACACTAATACCATTCTGGGAATGAGGTATCTATAACATAAAGAGAAAAATAAGAATTTATTCGACAAACACACATAAGAACAAAAAGTAATAAACACCCAAATAACAAGTAGTAATGAAATATTACTAATAAGAAGCTAAGAATATGACCATATATGATATCATAACAATAATTATGATTCTGGAATAAGTCGATAACATTATTTAAATCATTATATAGGAGGTTTGGACAGTTACGAAGCAAATCAGACCTAAGGTAAGGGAAAATATCACGATCTCATTTTATCCGAGATTGTTTATACTTTGGTATTTACTGTGGTGTATTTTATCATCCATATCCATGATTCCTCAATATGTAATTTTTTTCCATCCACCTAAAATTGATTAAATCCAATTTTACCCTTAGGTGAGTTTTTAGTAAAAGATATGAAATGAATCTTTTGTCATTTTTCGTATGAGGTACTTTTTGACTTTTCCGACAAAAGTACGAGAAGAATGTTTTTTTTAAACATATACGGCATGAATGTATTTTTAAAACATTATTTCCAAGAATCTTCATTTACAAGTTTTAAAGTTTATTTTTAATCCACTTCTTTAGTTTAAAATTGTATGACATGTTAAGAAAGGAAAATGTTTTTGAAGTGGAAAGGATATTTTCCTCAAGAATGGAGTTCAAGTGTTTTATTAAAATTATTTTCCATCTAAGATAATATAGGATTCTGATTCTATCCCCATTATTACATTGATTTGATTATGTTGTGATGGATTTATTTTTATTAATTCCTTTATCTTATATGAATTGTTTTATGATGACATGTTGTTTAAGAATCCCATGCTTTTTATTACATGGGTTATGCAATGATGTATGATTTATGATTTTGTGGCACACATAAAAATGGTATCATTATGAGATGGGTGGGACCTATATCTCCCTCCAATGAATTGGGTAAAGATTTTATATCTCATGAGATAGACATGGCTGGAACGGCGGGTTAAACCGGTTCAGTGAAACAGGACTGAAATGAGGAGTGAACTCGGTTCAGAAATGGACTTTGTCCGCTAAGATAGTCTTGGAAATGAGTCTTGACTACTAAGAAATGATTCTCTATGATTATGTGTGTATTCCACAAAGCTTCATGTTTTAAGTTATGATTATTGGGATTACATTTCACTACTATGATTTACCCCATGTTATGAATTTATGATCTCTTTTGCAGGTTAAGATTTTCAAAAGTTATGTTCTTATGAAAATGATGTAATTGAGATTTCTTTTGTTTACCCTTACTGAGCATTTGAGCTCACCCTTTTGTATGTTTTCTTTCCCTAGGTCAGAAACAAGGTTATTATGTATGATATGCCAAAGGGGACTATTGATATGATGAAATAAATGGGAGACAGTGTAGACGCTTTATGAACCAGTTGTTTATGTTTCCCAGTTTCTCAAGACACTATACCTATACGGTCCTTTCCTAGTTTTGTTATATGTTGTAATAAGTGTGCTTCAATTTTGATGTAATAACAATGTATGTAAAGTATGGGTCATTATAGTTGGTATCAGAGGAAAGGTATAGTAGACCTTTGGAAACTAGGATGTGAAAGCCTTAGTAAGAACCCTAAGGATAAGTCTAAGCATAGAACACAATCATAGTGTTTTAGAAATGGCTATGAATAACATAGGATAAGAACTTAAGTGTGAAATTTTATTCTTGATTATGTGGTTTTCTTATTATAATTAGTGTTCCTCACACTCTTATTCTTGGTTGTAGTCAATGGCTGGAACCCGAAGGAACCGTTTTAATGTGGAATGCGACGAGAAATGCAATGATTGTCCCCCTGAGCAACCAAAAGTTATGGGAGCTGGAATGAAAAATCTTGTATCCATGCTCAAACAACTTTCTCAAGCTATGAATCATGCAGGACTTCCAATCGAGAAAAGGAAGGAGCAACATTCTGTTGAATCTTTCATGAGGCTGCGTCCACCTTCTTTCAGCAGGTCCACTGATCCATTAGTTGCTGAACAATGGATTTGTTCTACTGAAAAGATATTTTCAGTTCTTCAATGTTCTGAACATGATAAAGTCATTCTAGCAGTGTATCATTTGGAAGGAGATGCTGATCAATGGTGGAATCTTATTAAGAATACAAGGCAAAGGGATGAAATTGAGTCCATGGAATGGGACGAGTTCAAGAACTTATTTTTCAATAAGTACTTCCCATGTATTCTCCGAACAAAAATGGAGAAAGAGTTTCTTGAACTGAAGCAAAAGGATGATGAATCTGTTGGTACCTATGAAGAAACTTTTACCAGACTTGTAAGGTACGCTTCTGGTATAATTATCCAACCTGAGAGTAAGATCGATCGATTCTTTAGTGGAATAAAACCAAGTCTTCGAAGGGCGTTAGCCATAAGGGACTTCAATAGCTACGAGGAAAACATTCGATTTTCTCTCAAAGTCGAGATGGAGATTGGAGTAACCCATCAGTCATATGGGTTTGATAAGAAGAGGAAAATGGAATTCAAAGGAAAATCTAAAGAGCACACTGAAAATAAGATGAGATTTCCCTTATGCTCAATGTGTGGAAAGAAACATGGAGGGAGTTGTCTTAAAGGGACAAGTAAATGTTTCAAATATAGAAAGGAAGGTCATCGGGCATTTGAATGCCACAATGATGGGAAGAAGATGTCTAATGATGCAAACAAAGGAAGGGACACACAGAATGAACCTACTACACTTAAATGTTTCAAGTGCAAGGAGATGGGGCATTATGCCAATAAATTCCCTAATCCAAGAGTTGTTGATGATGATCGACATCAACAAAATCTTAAGGCTAAAGACAAAGGAAAGTCACATGCAATTTCTATCAGCGATGTGGAGTACGAAAACGATGTGGTGAAAGGTACACTTACCATCGACTCTAAAGTAGAAAATGTTTTATTTGATTCTGGATCCACCCACTCTTTTATTTCTGAAGATTTTTCTAAGAGTATCACCACATTACCTCAACAATTAGATGTTGAGTTAGCTGTAACAACACCTAATGGCACAACAGTCGCATCAAAAGTTTATAATTCTTCCCTGATTGATGTTTGTGGGAAGGTGCTTCCTGCAAATCTTTTGATCCTTCTTATAGTGGAATTTGATGTGATTCTTGGCATGGATTGTCTTTCTTTATATGGAGCTCATATAAATTTCCAAAGAAGGGAAGTCACATTTCATATTCCAGATCAATCTATGATCGTCTATAGATTCAAGGATGAACATAACCTTCTAGTGGAAATTTCTTCCATCTTATGGGTCTTGATTCCACTTAATGAAGGTTATTTATCTCAAATGGTTGGTGAGAAACTCACAATTAAGAATATTCCCATTGTACGGGAGTTTGATGATGTCTTTCCGGAGGAATAACCAGGTCTTCCACCAAATCGTGATGTTGAGTTTTCAATAGAACTTGTACCGGGTGCTTTGCCTATTTCAAAGATACCTTATAGAATGGCCCCAATTGATTTGCAGTAATTGAAGAAGCAACTCTGAGAGAATCTTGATAAGAGATTCATACTCCCTAGTGTGTCACCTTGGGGAGCACCTGTTCTGTTTGTTAAGAAGAAAGATGGATCAATGAGACTCTGCATTGATTATCGAGAACATAGGAAGATAAATATAAAGAACAAATATCCTCTCCCATGCATTGATGACCTATTTGAAAAACTACGCGGAGCTCAATACTTTTCCAAGATTGATCTTCATTCAGGGTATCATCAATTAGGGGTCAGAAGGGAGGATATAACAAAGACGACTTTCTGTACAAGGTATGGACACTATGAATTTATAGTGATGCCATTTGGTCTTACTAATGCCCCTGCTATCTTCATAGATCTGATGAATAGAGTCTTTAGAGACTATCTTGATTAGTTTGTGGTAGTCTTTATAGACGATATTCTTGTCTATTCAATGGGAAAGGAAGAACATGAAGATCACTTGAGAATTATATTGAAGACCCTGAGAAAGGAGAAGCTTTATGCCAAATTTACCAAGTGTGAATTTTGGCTTAAAAAAAGTTTCATTTTTGGGTCACATAATCTAAAAAGAGGGGATATCTGTGGATCTAGCAAAAATAGAGGTTATCGAAAGATGGTCGAGACCAACAATAGTAACTGAGATCCGAAGTTTTCTTGGTTTGGCTTGATATTATTGACATTTTGTGAATGATTTTTCACGATTATCTAATCCACTCACTAGGTTTACTCGAAAAGGGGTTAAGTTCATGTGGACGGATGAATGTGAAGAGAATTTCAAGGAGTTTAAAAAAAGGTTATCCAGTGCACATGTGCTCACACTGCCTTGTAGTGGAGAAAGGTTTGTGATCTATAGTGATGCATCCAAGAAGGGATTGGGGTGTGTTCTTATGAAAAATGATATGGTGATATCTTATGCCTCACGACAGTTGAAAATCCATGAGAAAAATTACCCAACTCATGATTTGGAGTTACCTGCGGTAATATTTGAATTAAAGATTTGGAGGCATTACCTTTATGGTGAAAAGTGTGATATTTATACTGATCATAAAAGTTCAAAGTATATTTTCACACAAAAGGAGCTGAATATGCACCAAAGAAGATGGTTGGAGCTAATTAAGGACTATGACTACTCAATTCATTACCACCATGGGAAAGCAAACAAGGTGGCAGATGCATTAAGTCGATAAGCCCATTCTAGCTTATCTATGATGAGGATCGAAAAAGATCCAATATTTATGGATTTACAAAGGATGGATCTTGGAATTTTAATGGAAGGGGGAAAATCATATCTTTCTCAAATGAATGTTCAACCATCTATACATGTGAAGATTAAAGAGGCACATAAAGAAGATGTCGAGTTACAAAAGAAGGTGAGAAATGTTTCTGAATTCAACCTTGATTGTGATGGGATAATAAAGTTCAGGAATCGGGTTTGTGTTCCTCCCATCCCCAAATTAAAGAAGGAGCTTCTGGATGAGGCTCATAGTTCTTCATTCTCTATTCATCCTGGAAGCATGAAGATGTATAGGGACCTGAAAGAGTACTTCTGGTGGGATGGCATGAAAATAGATGTTGTTGAATATGTCTCTCAATGCTTGGTTTGTCAGCAAGTTAATGCTGAGAGACAGAAGTCCAAGGGGATGTTTCAACCATTAGCCATACCCGAATGGAAATTGGAAAACATCACTATGGACTTTTTCACAAGACTTCCTAAAACATCCAAAGGCAATAATGCTATCTGGGTCATAGTTGATCGTCTTACAAAGTCTGCACACTTCATTGCTATTAGAGAGGATTTCTCTCTGGATCAGCTTGCCAGGATATATTTAAAGGAAGTTGTAAGATTTCATGGAGTACTAATTTCTATTATATCTGATCGGGATCCGAGATTTACCTCGACGTTCTGGCGAAGTATTCAGCATACTCTGGATACAGAGTTGAGTTTCAGCACTGCTTATCATCCTCAGACAGACGGTCGGTCTGAGAGAACAATTCAAACTCTAGAATATATGTTGAGAGCTTGATCTATGGATTTCAAAGGTGGTTGGGATCAACACCTACCTTTCGTGAAATTTTCTTATAATAATGTCTTTCACTCCAGTATTCAGATTGCTCTTTATGATTCTCTCTATGGAAAGAAATGCAGGACTCCAACTTGCTGGGATGAAGTTGGGGAAAGAAAGCAATTAGGACAAGATCTTGTTGATGAGATGGCAGAAAAGGTCTGATCTATTCAAGAACACATAAGAGAAGCTCAAAGTCGACAAAAACGTTATGCCAACAACCGAAGAAAAGGCCTAGAGTTTGAAGTGGGTGATAAAGTGTTCTTACGAATATATCTGTGCAAGAGGGTCATGATATTTGGAAAGAAGGGGAATTTGAGCCCTAGATATATCGGTTCTTTCAAAATACTGGATCGTGTTGGGAAGGTAGCTTACCGATTGGAACTTCCACCGAATCTCTATCAAGTAAACGATGTGTTCCATGTATCTCTCTTGAGAAAGTACATACCTGACCCTTCACATGTACTCAGCTTAGAAGTTGTACCGCTGGAGCAAGATCTTTCTTATGAATAACAGCCGATAGAGATTCTGGATCGTAGCGAAAAAGTCCTACGAAAGAAGACCACTAGCTTGGTGAAAGTTTCATGGAGGAACCACCAATTAGAAGAAGCTACATGGGAGCTTGAGGATATGATGAGGGAGAGGTATCCTCATCTGTTTGTTACAAGGTGACAAATTTCGAGGGAGAAATTCATTTTAAGGGGGGTAAAATGTAACACCTGAGACTTTTATGAGAAATATTTTGTTTTTATGTTATATTAATCATCAATGGAATCTTTCACTACACACAACACTAGCTTGGCGTGCTTTACACGCAACCGCGGACTTCCTTGATAGCTTGCGTCGTACGCAATACTGAGTTTCACTAAACAATGATATGCTATTAAAATATTTTTATAACTAGCCGTTATGAATAGTAATAACCACTTTTTGAAATTTTATAAATTTTATATTTCAAAATGGACTTCATTTTTGGATTTGGAATATCGAAATTAACTTAGGGTGAAATTTTGGTACTTTTCGGATAACTTTCATATTCTGATGAATAGTGAAAATTATTATTAAAAACAACTTTTTTAATCGAAATAATTAATAGTGATAAATTATTAATTTGAGTGGTTTTAAAGTATATTTAGAATATATTTTTACAATACAATGTTGGTCATTGGATGTAATTTCACATTTAAACCAAACATAAACAAGTGTCAATCTTTTGATAGTTATTATCTCTTAAAAACACGCTATTTGTCTTGACAACAGGAATTAATTTTTAAATTAGTTAATGTAACTAATATGTTTTGAATTTGGTAAAATAAACATCATTTTTGAATTCATAATATCAAATATATCTTAGGCCTAATTTTTGGTATTTTTCTGGAAACTTTCATTTTTTGATGAACAGTGAAACCACTAAGTGGTAGTTAAAAAAACTGAATTTTTCATAAAAATTAATTTTACTGCTTTTGTGAATGTAATTTCAAAAATCCGAGAAACACGGTTGATGTCAGTAAGTAAAATGTGGTTCAATGAGAAAATTTTTTTTTGGGTGAATAGTAACTTTTTTACTTTTATTTACCACAGTTAAAAGTAAATAGGGTAATTAAGGGTAAAAATGATATTATTATTAGCCTAACACATGTCATAATTCTATTGGATAAGTTTAATTCGACCAAAAACAATCTTATGAATAAAATATTACCATTTAGTCCCACTTGGATTAGATTAGGACATTTATTATCAATTTACTTAAAGAAGGGTTAAAATAGTTAAAATCAAAGTTTAATAAGTAAATCATTTTTAATATGGGGTTATACATAAGATAAATTCGACTATAACTATTCATTAGAAATATAAAAATCATTACAACATAACGGTATTTTATTTATAATTTTTATACATTACATAATTTAATTTATTTATGACACAACGATGATGCGGTAATTATCTTATTAATGAAATATTGACATAATTGATGTTATAAATACCCAAATAAATGTAATTTGAGGCTTTTTATGAATTACACTAATTTTCTAGGTTACTATGAAATGTTAGTATTGATTTAATTAACGTTTTTCGAACAAAGCATTCTGTAATGATTTTCACAAAAATCAATTACTAAATAGTGTCAAAATTGACATTAAATAGTTTTTAAAAACAATACTATATTATTAATTGTTATTTTATTCCTAAAAATCTAAGGATAGGCCAAATGACTTAGATAAGGTTATATATATTAATAATAAACAACTTGGGGTTCATTTGGCTTGTTATAGTATGTTTATTAACCTTATAGTGTAAGAACACAAGAAGACACGGTAAAAGTAAAATTATTTAACTTAATGTTAAATCTAAATGATAAGGTTAAAATAAGAACATAAAATTGTCTAAATTCCATTGGATGAGAGTATTTCGACCCATTCCCACCTTATCTTCTAAATAAATCAATTTTGAGCTATTTAAAACCAAATTTGGCTTTATAATAAAATAATATTTTTAGTTATTCCAAAGGTGCCCCTCTCCTCCCTTATAAAAGGGCACCTCCTCCCTCTCTTCCTCACACCACTTTGATCCTTCAATCTCGGCCAAACCCTGCCAATATCTTCTCTCCACTTCCCTAGAGACATCCTAGAGGTCCTGGCCTTCTTCAAAGACCATGTTTAGTGCCCAAAAAGGAGTTCTCAATGAAACGCTTCAAAGAAGAGGTAATGTCCTTTATCGATTCTTTCATCTTTATTTCGTCTTCCACTTATTCTTATTTAGTTGTTTCATTATGAAGTAATAAAATCAGTATCACTCATATACTGATATGTTATTATAAGTATGAAACAACCCTATTTCACCATCTATCCATCCTACGGAAAATGAAATCACCGCGCGTGCGTACGTACGGAATACCGTCTCCACGCCGTGGTGTAATCTATTTTCCACCACCACCTAACTTGGAGGGGTATAAGGGTTAACGTAATGAATATATATGATTATTTTAAAGTGGTATTTATTCTTAAATAGTATACATACACTCAAATACAATTCCACGATCATGGGAACGATATCATCGCTCGTGCGTACGTACGGAATACCGTCTCCACGATGTGATGCGATTCGTGCTACATGATCTTCATTGCATAATGATTATATAATTGAATTGAATGAATTAATATGATATATATTAAACTAATACCATTCTATAAATGAGGTATCTATAACATAAAGAGAAGAATAATAATTTATTCGACAAACACGCCTAAGAACAAAAAGTAGTAAACACCCGAATAACAGGTAGTAATGAAATATTACTAATAAGAAGCTAAGAATATGACCATATATGATATCCTAACAATATGTATGATTCTGGAATAAGTCAATAACATTATTTGACTCATTATACAGGAGTTTCGGACACTTATGAAGCAAATCGGACCTAAGGTAAGGGAAAATATCACAATCTCATTTTATCCGAGATTGTTTATACTTTGGTATTTACTGGGGTGTATTTTATCATCCACATCCATGATTACTCAATATGTAATATTGATTCCATCCACCTACAATTGTTTAAATCCAATTTTACCCTTCTATGAGTTTTTAGTAAAAGATATGAAAGGAATATTTTGTCATTTTTCGTACGAGGTACTTTTTGACTTTTCTGACAAAAGTACAAGAAGAATGTTTTTTTAACTTATACGACATGAATGGATTTTTAAAACATTATTTCCAAGAATCTTCCTTTACAAGTTTTTAAGTTTATTTTTAATCGACTTATTTTAGTTTAAAATTGTATGACATGTTAAGAAAGGAAAATGTTCTTGAAGTGGAAAGGATATTTTCCTCAAGAATGATGTTCAAGTGTTTTATCAAAATTATTTTCCATCTAAGAAAATATAGGGTTCTGTTTCTATCCCCATTATCACATTGATTTGATTATGTTGTGATGGAATTATTTTTCTGAGTTCCTTTATCTTATAGGAATTGTTTTATTATGACATGTTTTTTAAGAATTCCATTTTTTATTACATGGGTTATGCAATGATGTATGATTTATGATTTTGTGGCACACATAAGAATGGTATAATTTTGAGATGGGTGGGACCTATATCTGCCTCCAATTCATTAGGTAATGATTTTATATCTCATGATATAGACATGGCTGGAACGGTGGGTTAAACCAGTTCAATGAAACAGGACTGAAATGAGGAGTGAACTCGGTTCAGAAATGGACTTTGTCGACTAAGATAGTCTTGGAAATGAGTCTTGACTACTAAGAAATGATTCTCTATGATTATGTGTATATGCCACAAAGGTTCATGTTTTAAGTTATGATTATTGGGATTACATTTCACTACTATGATTTACCCCATGTTATGAATTTATGATCTCTTTTGCAGGTTAAGATTTCCAAAAGTTATGTTCTTAGGAAAATGATGTGATTGAGATTTATTTTGTTTACCCTTACTGAGCATTTGAGCTCACCCTTTTGTATGTTTTCTTCCCCCAGGTCAGGAAGAAGGTTATTAAGTAAGATATTCCAAAAGGGACTATAGATATGATGAAATAAATGGGAGACAATGTAGACTCTTTATGAACCATTTGTTTATGTTTCCCAGTTTCTAAAGACACTATACCTATACGGTCCTTTCCTAGTTTTGTTATATGTTTTAATAAGTGTGCTTCAATTTTGAAGTAATAACAATGTATGTAAATTATGGGTCGTTATAAGATCTTCCTAGAAACTAGTAGTGATGACCTACTATGAATTGTATATCACACACTTATTGGGCCGCCCATGGCACCCAAGAAAATTTCATGATCATAATTACGGATAAAGGTAAGTGTGATATTTATAATGCTTGATTGACTTACATATTAAGGATAGATCATGATGAAGAGTACCGAGCCTATTGTTGAGATGATTATAGTCACAATTTTATCTTTTTTGAATGTTTTTATATCATGTAGTATAATTTTGTATCACCTTCCCCCCATACTCTTATTTTGTGAAGATATTTGACACCCATCATCATCATTTTTATAAACATAGTTATTCAGCTTCCTCAAGTTGTTTACATATTTTTCATGGATTTAATTATGGTTATGACTCTTCTATTGTTTCTGATATATAAACCTTCCATTTATTTTAATTATTTATGGTTATTAATACTCTTACCTAGGAAGTAATAGTATCCCCAGGGACACAACCGAGACCCTTGCTGCTTTTCAGAAGCCTTGGGAGTCCTAGGAGATGTGATTGAATACTTCTATCCTATCATATAAGGGAAGAGACCAGTGGAACTCAGGGTGGGATGCTATAATGGAGGGACCAATGTGAGGAACAATGGTACACTAGTGGTTATAAATTCATGCAGGAGAGATAAAAACTCAAGTATTCTCAATTCTAAATATAATTATGGTATCTTGGTTGGGTTACCTTCATGTTAAAACTTTCTATATAGTCATCATTTCCACCCCCATAGATCATTACAATGCAGGTTAGAGTTTATCCCATATAACATCATTCTTAAATAGGGAAGGGATCCTTCCACAAAGCCTTTTTCTACACAGGGCGATCACTAAAATGGTGTTATCCACTTAGGATTCCTATAATGGAACCCATAAATGATTTTACATCTGAATATGTTTAGGCAACAAAATTTTCTATATTATAGTTCTGTAGTTAATTTACCAGCTGGAAATCAAGGGATATTATACCAATCTTTGGATATCCATCCTCTCATCTTCAACACCCATATTAGGGAATTTATAGAGGAATCAGGAAATTAGATACTGGGATTCCCAGCTATCTGCGGTTGATCGTGGGGATATCGTTTGTCGGACCCCAAAATAGAAATCTATGCCCTCAAAAGATTTCATTTTTAGGGATACAAAATATTGGCCAATCCTGGAAATGAGTTATCCTTTGTATGTGAAAGTCATTTTTTGATGACAAGAAACATCATCACTTCCAAAAAATTATTGGATTCATTCATTAGTGATTGAAAATACATCCCTTTCCCACATTTGATTTAGTTTTTGGGATTCCATGTGGATTTTCAATCCATGGTGTGAGTTTTTCTATGCAGACTATAGTCCTCCTTTCGGATTTTTATCCATTAACATTTTTCACGTCTGATATTTGTGTATATTTTACCCATACAAAATTCATAAAATTATTTTTTCCTTCCATGGGGATTTTTAACAAGACCCAAAAAATATCCCCCATTATAATGGGAACTAATCAAGATGAATATGGGGTAATTATAATGAATAATTCGATCCTATTTTAATGGGATTATAGTATGCATGTTAACCTAAGATGAGGACCACACCTATAGAAGGGGTTCTATGCTAGAGATCCATTTACTGATCCTTTTTGTAAACTAATCCCTCTATGAACTCTTGATCTCTTGTTTTCCCTCAAATATAATTTTCCTTTGTAGAAAAATACCTTACAAACTCAATGGTCATTTCCCGAGAACTATTATATCAAAAAAGTACATATGATGCCTTATGAGTAACCCATTTCCATATAAATTAATGTTATATAACTTCAAACACAATTATTATTCATCCATTAATCCTTATAATAAAAATATACCAACTTCTTGGTTTGAGGTATCTTTGGATTATATTCAAGTGAACATTTCCACTATGGGGCATATTTTTTGATTCATATTAAGATATGTTTTCCATTATAAATGGTTTCATATAGACTCATAGTAAACAGAACAATGATCATATATCCTTGTGGTCTTTGATTAGAGATTACCCAACCATTAAAAATTTATCATGAGGTTAATATAATGATTAATGGAGTTCCAAGACATATTTGTGGCCTAGGGGATTATTTTTTTGATTAATGGGATTGGATGTTATGAGTGAACATGAATTTCATGGAATTTATTGATTGATTACTAATCGTCTTCTTGAATCATGAGTTTTATAATTCTCAATTTGTAGTGTATTCACTAACTGAGTTATTACATGAATTGATCGTTGTCTTCTGTTCAAGAACCAACACCTTTTATTTAACATATGGACAATTCCTGCTCTACATATGGGATATATATTAATTAAGTGGTATTCCGATTCATTTAAATATGTATAATGAATTACTTTATGTGGATAATACTTTGGTAGATACAAAGTGGGTTACTCCAGTATAAATTTATTTAATGATGGTGGTAGAGAATTCACTAGGTCATCCTCCTCACACCTGCTCACTCATTCTATTCAGCTAGTGGATAAATAAATTTTTTGAAGATAGTAGTCTGTCGCTAAAAGTTCAGCGGATTGGGACTTACCCAACTCAACACATACAAGGTGAATTAAAATATTACATGTCCATCCACAAGTAAGGACAAAATACTATATGGGGTTACATAATCTTTCCATACCTATCTCTATAACTTGGGATGGAAGGATTTTTCACCATGTTCCTAAGTGGCTAGCTCTTCCCATATCTTGATTCTTGCACTGATGTGATTTTATAAGAATAAATGATTGTGGACACATTGAAGAAGTGAAAATACATCAATTAAGATATGACTACTCTCTCTTGTTTTTAGAAGTTGTTGGTCCATATTCAGGATGGTATATCTCTACATCATCATTGTAGACCATTTTACATTTTGCATGTCTATGTGAAAAAACAATTTTGATGCTCTGAATATTTTTATACAACAACAATCTATCATTCCACCATTAACCTTGACCTTCCCAATATTTATTCCATTATATCAAAATCTATAGTAAAAATGGTGTTGTTGATTTTTTAATCCATTTATCCCAATTTCCATTCAAATATTATCCCACAATCAATGGAGCGATGGAAGATAATGATGGAGGTTCTCTGGAAGAACAATTTTAAGTCCTCTCATTATGAGATTTGATTCTGACGGCTTGGGTATATGGGGTGACCATTTGGGAATACAATGATTCCTATAACTTTTTGTGACAATTTAGATTCTTATAACATGATGAATCATTACCCATTTCTAAGATTAAAAAGGAAGCAAACCATGTAATCCTTCATCAATTGTGTATGATGATGATGTGTAAGGGTTAAAAAAAATAAATATATTTACTTACCATGATACCTCTAACTATCATGTCAGGGGGTTATACCAAATATGGGTGGAATACAATCTTGATGGGGTATTGGGAATCCATTCTGTAAGGTAAAAAACAACTAGCGTCTCCTATATATCTTCCCATTATGATATCTTTACATATTTATAAAAGAGAAATTTATATTTCACGTCATTATAATAATTTTTTGGTAGTTTCTTCCTCATGTTCTCCCTTTATATGGAGTGGTGTAGACCCCACACATCTGATTAGAACCACTGTTAGCCCAATGGTCATTCTCCCTAGTGGGAAAATAATGGGAATTCCATCAACTGATTCCAAACATGTTAACTATGTTCCTAAAATTAAACCAAAGGAAGAGATTTTGGACTTTCCCACTTCGGTGTCATGATTTAGAGAAATAATTTCTACCATTATTGTAATCCTAGGTTATAAACCAATAACAGAAAGTAAAAATTTTAGAGATCCCAATGATGATATTGAACATCAGGCTATGAAAAAAATGGTTTGGGTACCAAATTTACATTATTATTATAGATCTTACATTGGAAAATATTGTGAATAAGATAGAAAAACTTCGAAAACATTTCTTTGTATTGGGTGAAGGAAGGTTTGAATATCGAAACTACATGCCCTTATTCATGAACTTCTCAGTGTTTGTAAAATTTTCACCAGTTTTGAACATGATCTGATCAAATTTTACAATTCCAATTGTCAGGAAGAATATTTAAAAGGTTAATTCTAATGTTATGCATCATCAAGTTTCATAAGAACTATGATTTTATGATTTGATGGTTCCAGGTACTATAGAACTATGAGAATAGGAGCCTCACATACCTAGAATAATGGTGATGGTGTCATTAAAAAATGTGAGACTTGAAACCATAAAACAATGAGGTTAAGAGTAAAGATCCAGTACTAAAAAAATTAATCCATAATCTAAATTTGAATTAGGGAAGAGAACCAATATTAAGAAGGCTCTTCACAACTCACATCTAGCATTAGACAACCCTCTTAAAAAAGCAGGTCAAGCTTCCCTATAGTGATTTCAAAGGGCCGTAATGTTTCGATAACATTAGGGATAGAGACTAGGAAATATATGTTCCTCTTAATTGTTTTAAATGAATGGTAATTTTTAAGTTATCAATCATATTTCTCTTAATTTTATCTTTTTTATTGAACTTTTATTGTAATACGAGAGTCTACTTATTTGGATAAAAGATCATGTAATGCTCTGATTTTTTTCCTATGAAAAGGGACCGTGTGAGCATAGATTCAAATTTCACTAGGGTTATATGGATAACATTAAATATTTGTTTATTTTATATTACCCACTTTATTTTTTCCCAAGTCCACTATGTCATAGACTCACTGTACTTTACTTGACTTTTCATTAGGCCTCCCTTTGCGTGATTTCTTCCAAACAAGTTTTTTACCTTTTTATTTTCATTTTTCAATTATTTTCTAAACCATGTAGGGTGCATTACTAATGAGGTGATACTCAACTATTACATAGGTTACTGCTATTTTAGGGGTTTCAACCTCGTGAGTACGATGTATCTTTATGTTATAAGTTCAAAGGCTTCCTGGCTAGACTAACGCAACAAATGTTTTTAGGTCACACAACCTTGAACATAAGTTGTTGGGCGACTATTCTAGTAGGGAGTTCTAGATGAGAATATACTAATATTTTGTAGACATATAAATGGATATTCGGAGTAGTGAATTCATATTTGGAGCACGGTGGTTGAAAATCATGAGATTTGTAACTATAGACTATGTTTGAAAGTCAATATATAGTGTAATGATTTCAGTGATTATAGAGATAGAAAAGGTATCTCATGGGGATAAATTTTTCATTAGTTAAATGGTATTTTATTCTATTCTAAAATAGGGTGTATTATTCATCGTCAAACAGAGTTAGCTGAGTAAAATATCCATTCATTTTTTATGGTTGGGTAGTTTGTGAATGTTTTGATCTCCCATGACCATGATGGTTAGTTTGTTAAAAAGAGATTTTTTAGAATGATATGAGCATCTATATGGGAATTGATCATGAATGGGGAAACCAATACTAAATTAATTGTGTTTTATAAACAAGGATACATAGTGATGTTTAATTTAATGTGACTAAGGGATGGAATATTTAGTTTAGAATCTGAAGATAGTTACATTTGATGGATACGATTTAAGGTCACATAGATTTGACCAAACGATTTGTGATTTTCACTTTTCAAAAAAAAATATATATAATTACTCCACCATCTTCAGGAATTTTTTTAAAAAATTATATGCTACAATCTAGGGTAATTTGAATCCAATGAGTGGCATGGGACAAAAACATATTTTGGGATTTATTGGGATATAAGTGGTCTCTTCTGATAATGAATTTTATTTTTACTAATATTAATTTTTATGGGAAATTTATTCAATTCCAACTTGGTTTTACCTTTTATAGTTATAAAATGGTGTCGTCAAGAAATATACCAACATTTTTCAATGGACAACAAATGCATATGGAGGCTTGTACATTAATGTAAACAAATTTTGGTTTGTGTTAGCAATATTATTGAATATTGAAGGATCATTTCATATAAAAATTACCCAATAATAGGTAGTAAATGTTTCCTCAGGTAGGTGTATCCTGTATGGAAGAAAGTTTTATTTTTATTTTTTTCATGGAAGGTCCCGGGACATAGGGTCCAGGAATCACTACGTATCATGTATACATGATAATCAATCCATACATAGGTATGTGAAGGACTCCCCACACATGGATCTAAATACTGTTTTGGATAGGAGAATTTTCATTCAATACTTTCTCATGATCATGGTGATAACCTCTACTATACCCCATTATATAGATATAATTCAAACATTGGTTTGAGGGCATTTTTAAATTACCACTGGGCCATGATATAAGATCAAAGTATCACTAAATATCTTGTCAATGTGATAATCTATCCATACATAGTTCTTGTGAGAATTTCTCTGTGTAGGTATGAAAAATAAAGAGGGAAGGGGGGAATTTTTATGTCATATATGGACCAAAAATTAGAGATTTTGGTGTCACTATTATTCTTATGGTAACATGAGTCATGAAAAATGTTGATCTTGGTAACCATAAATTCTAATGTCTGTAGTGAAGACCTAAACCATGTGGTCTCACATTATGTGGTAATTAATTTAATGTACAATTTAGTGTCATGTGATAAGGATGACATGGGGTCTTACAATTTTTGGTCATACAACTAGGACTATAAGTCACACAAAATAATGATTAATAAAATCCTTATAGGGACAAGATGTTCTGACATGCCACAGGTGTGAAGATGTAAAATGTAATCCATAATTCTTGGGGTTCTTGGTTTAAGAGAAATGATATTGGAAAAATATTTAATTGGGTATTATGGTGATAGGATAGATCTTTGCGGAGAAGGAATTTCAGTCTTGTTGATTTGATTTTTTTGGGTGATTTATGCAAAGAAAAATGTGGTATATCATGAATAGTTTAACAAAGGTCTCCTCAGAAAATCGACATCCTATTACTGATGACCAGAGAAATAATGTGGAGATCCAAAATAACTAGTAAACATAGTATGATAAGTGGAAGGGATGTGTTTGAGTACATAAGAAGATTTCAGACCACTAATGGACATGGATAGTGAAGTTATCTACATAGATCAGAACAATATGTTGGAGGGGATATTTATGTTTTTTTATTGGTTCCTAAATGCGGGAACCCTTGTTATGATCTTTTGCACAGTTATTTGTTTGTATGCCGGAGAGGGGGATAAATATTTTTCCTTTACAACATGAATGATACTTAGTCACGAGGTCATAGAATCACTATATATCTCATTAAAGAAATAATCCATCCACACATAGTTCTTGAGGAACCATGTAGTTTAATTTCACGTAGAAAGGACTTCAATTCCATGATGTGAAAATAAAATATTGTATATGGACCCATTATTAAATACCTATGTGTCATTAGATATGCTAAAATCAATGAAATCAATCCCCATATTGTTTTTGGGTGAAAGTAGAAATTAATTTATTTTAGATAAAAAAATTTATACTGATATCCATCAGGGTGGTAGAAAAAAACTAAAACCAATGGAATCACCTCCCATAATATTTTCACACTCCAGTGGAAGGGAGCCCATACTAGTAAAAAATGTACATTTCCAATTCCAAGTATACATTGAAGCCAAAAAATAGGTGACCTTGTTTCATTAATAACAGGTTTGAATAACCTAAACCCATTCACTCAAAAGGAGATTAATGTTTTAGATGTTATAAGTGATGTTTCGTGGAAAAGATTCATGTTTCTGGGTGGAGTTCTAGATGATCAACTAATCTATCTACACAGCTTCTATATTTATATTTCTATATAGAAAATATTTAAATCCACAATGAAGTGCATTGGATTCTTCCATTAGATAATCAAAAGTTCCATAATCTAAAGAGAATGAAAACCCAACTGGGCCCCTTTCATCATGAACCAAACCACCACCCCAAATAATCCCATTAATGAAGGATCCATTCATGTTTATTTTCATACCATATCTATGTAGGTTCCATTTAATCCATTTGGTAAGAAGAGAAGACCTATGGGACAGTGAGGAAGAAAAACTACTTAAAAGATGATTCATCATAGATGTAGTTTTATCACATTTAGGGAAAAGAATCCCAAACATAGTTTCCATACTATGTGATAATTCCATCAAATACTGTATTAAACTACGAATACGATCATGATGATAGTTATTACTTGTCAACCAAATTTTATAGAGTCCTACAACTAGCATCATAGATTTCTCCTTGTTCCCATGTTTGTTAGTCCCCACTATGATAAACCACCGATGAAGGAAATCGATTATTGTTCCTTTGTGGATATCAAAACAAAATAATTATTTGATTATATTCTATATTTCATTCTCCCAATCCCCATGGAAAAATATATGATGTGAAATTTTTTCACATTGATTTGTGAAGTATGAACATGGAAATGAAATGTAAATACCTTTCCATTCTGCGTCATTGTAGAGACCCGTATCCTGACTTACATGGACATTGCATTACATTTTCGGAATACTTAGTACATAACAAAAACACACACTAAAGGATCGTAATAGTTTAGTGTCTTTGGAAACTCGTAATGTAATCATCTAATCGTGGTGAAAGTTCTTCAATATCTCCCATAAAGGTCATCCGTTTTTTTTTACCTAAAACCTTTCTTTATATCCTGGGGAAAAGAAAACATAAAAGGGTGAGCTCAAATGCTCAGCAAGGGCAATAAAGGAAATAAAAATCATATCATATCTTTTTGAAAATCATAACCTGCAAAAGAGATCATAATATCTTAACATGGAATAAATCATAGAAGTGAAAATGAGATCCCCATAATCATAACAAAAAACTTGAAACTTTGTGGCATGCACACATAATCATGGAAAATCATTTCTTGTTAGTCATGACTCATTGCCAAGACTATCTTAGTGGACAAAGTCCCTTTCTGAACCGAGTTCAATCCTCGTTTCAGTCCTGTATCACTGAACCGAAATAACCTTCCGTTCTAGCCATGTCTATCTCATGAGATATAAAGTCTTTACCCAATGCATTGGAGGGAGATATAGGTCCCACCCATCTTATAATGAATCCTTTCTTATGTGTGCCACATAATCATAAAACATACATCATCGCATAACACATGTAACAAAAATGGGATTCTTGAAACATCATGACATCATAAATCAATTCATATAAGATAAAGGAATTCATAAACATAATTCCATCACAACATAGTCAAATCAATGTAAAAATATGGATAGAAACAGAACCCTTTATTATCTTAGATGGAAAATAATTTTGATAAAACACTTGAATTGAATTCTTGAGGAAAATATCCTTTCTTCTTCAAAATCAATTTCTTTTCACAAAACATCATGCAATTTTAAAAGAAAAATATTTTATTGAAAATAGTCATGAAATCTTTTAGAGGAAGCTTCATGAAAATAAGGCTTTATAAAATAGTAGAAATCCGTTCGTGCCGTATAAGTTAAAAATACATTCTTCGTACTTTTGTCGGAAAAGTCAAAAAGTACCTCATACGAAAAACGACAAAAGATTCCTTTCTTATTCTTTACTAAAAACTCATCGAAGGGTAAAATTGGATTTAAACTATTGTAATTGGATGCAAATAATATTACATATTGAGGAAACATGGATGTGGATGATAAATACACCCCAGTAAATACTTACGAATAAACAATCTCGGATAAAAATGAGATTGTGATATTTCCCTTACCTTAGGTCCAATTTGCTTCGTATGTGTCCGAACCTCCTGTATAATGATTTAAATAATGTCATTGACTTATTACAGAATCATATTCATTGTTATTATATCATATATGGTTCACTTATGACATTATATTACCCGTTCTTTTGTAAATTCCATGTTAAAGAAGCGTTTTGGGTAAAATCGTTTCATTTATCGTAGGTGTTTTGACTTGTTGGTCTTGACATAATTATTACTTATATCATGATTTACTTACTTCCAGAATATAAAATATGATTTATATATCATATATATTCAGTATATATATATATAATAGATAGATAAATAAAATGAAAAACACCGTTCATGGAGACGGTAGTCCGTACGTACGCATGAACGCTGTTTTTCTTTCCTTATTGTCTTGAAATGGAAGTAAGTAGATGACATACATATGTATATATATACATAAATCCAGTAGCTTTATAATGTCATATATTTCATTATTATTTCTTATATATACATTATAATCATTCTTAAATGGTTAACATGGAGAATGAATCTCATCGCGTCGTGGAGACGGTATTCCGTACGTACGCACGCGCGGTGATTTCTTTTTCCGTAGGATGGATAGATGGTGAAATAGGGTTGTTTCATACTTATAATAACATATCAGTATATGAGTGATACTGATGTTATTACTTCATAATGAAACAACCTAAGAAGAAGAAGTGGAAGAAGAAATAAAGATGAAAGAATTGGTAACGGTAATTACCTCTTCTTTGAAGTGCCTCTTTGAGACCTCCTCTTAGGGCATTAAAATTGGTCTTTGAGGAAGACCAGAACCTCTAGGATGTTGCTAGGGAAGTGGAGAGGATAAATTGGCAGGGGTTGGCCGAGCTTGAGTGCTCAAATTGGTGTGAGGAGGAGGGGGAGGAGGTGTCCTTTTATAGGGGAGGAGAGGGGCACCTTAGGAATATCTCAAAATATTATTTTATATTAAAGTCAAAATCGGTTTATAATGGTTCCAAAGGGTCTTATTTCTAAGATAAAGTGGGGATGGGTCGAAATCCTATCAACCAATAGGATTTAGACAAGTTTAAGGTATTATTTTAACCTTATCAATTAGATTTAACTCTAAGTTAAATAATTTAACTTTTACCGTGTCTTTTTGTTTTCTTTCACTATATGGTTAATAAATATACTATAACATGCCAAACGAACCCCAAATTGTATATTATTAATACATATATCCTTATCTAAGTCATTTGGCCGAACCTTAGATTTTTAGGAATAAAATAACAATTAATAATATAATATTTGATTTAAAAACTATTTTGTGTCAATTTTGACACTATTTGATATATGATTTTTGTGAAAGTCATAACAGAATTTTATGTTCGAACCAAGTTGATTAAATCAACACTAATATATCATCGTAACCTAGAAAATTAGTGTAATTCATAAAAAGTCTCAAATTACATTTATTTTGGTGTTTATAACATCAATTATGTCAATATTTCATTAATAAGATAATTACTGCATCATCGTTGTGTCATAAATAAATTAAATTATTTTATGTCTAAAATTACAAATAAAATACCATAATGTAGGAAATCTTTTTAGCTTTCTAATGAATATTTAAAATCGAATTTATATTATGTATAACGCCATATGAAAAATGATTTACTTACTAAACTTTGATTTTAACTATTTTAACCTTTCTTTAAATAAATTAATAATAAATGTCCTAATCTAATCCAAGTGGGCCTAAATGGTCATATTTTATTCCTAAGTTTGTTTTTGGTCGAATTACACTTGTCCAATAGAATTAGGACATGTGTTAGGGTAATAGTAATATCATATTTACCCTTAGTTACCCTATTTACTATTAACCACGGTAAAAAAAGTAAAAAGTTACTATTCACCAAAAAATTATTTTCATCTCATTGAACCACATTCTAGTCCTTGATATTAACCGTGTCTCTCGGATTTTCGAAATTCCATTCATAGAAGTGGCAAAATTAAGTTTTATGAAAAATTCAGTTTTTTTAACTCCCACTTAGTAGTTTCACTATTCATCAAAAATTGATGTTTTTCAGAACAATGCCAAAATTTCATCCTAAGCTATATTTCATTTTCCGAATTCAAAAATGAAATCTATTTTACCAAATTCATAACATAGAAGTTACATTAATTAATTTTATAATTAAATCCCGCTGTTAAAATAAATAACGTGTATTTAGGAAACAATATATATCAAAAGATTGACACTTGATTATGTCTGGTTTAAATGTGAAATTACAACCAATGACCAACATTGTATTAAATTGTAAAAATATATTCTAAATATACTTTAAAACCACTCAAATTAATAATTTATCACTATTAATTATTTCGATTAAAAAAGTTGTTTTTTATTATAATTTAGTAATTTTTCACTATTCATCAGAATATGAAAGTTATCCGAAAAGTACCAAAATTTCACCTTAGGCTAAATTCGATACTCCGAATCCAAGAATGAAGTTCATTTTGAAAAATAAGATTTACAGAATTTTAAAAAGTGGTTATTACTATTCATAACGGCTAGTTTTAATAATATTTTAATAGCACATCGTTGTTTAGTGAAACTCGGTATTGCGTATTACACACAATATCGAGGAAGGTCGCGATTGCGTGTAATGCAAGGAAAGACAAGGATGCGTGTTGTGCAAGCTCATTTTGGTGTAGCGTACAACACAAGACATTAATAAAATTAAAAAGAATATTTTTTTATAAAATCTTGGGCTGTTACATTCTACCCCCCTTAAAATGAATTTCACCCTCGAAATTCGTCAGGGTTATAAATGGTTTACTATTTGAAAGTTTCTTTAATAGAAACCCACATCGTAAAAGGGAATACCAAAACTTGGCTTTAAAAACTAAAGTATGAAATGTAACGATTACCCAAATAAACTAATCACTGGGTTTCCACATAGGTGAAAATATGGATATGGAAGAGAAATCTAACCATCATGTTCTGATGGAGAGTGGTAGAGAACATGGCTATGGAAAATCCAGTAATCACAAATCCATAAATTTGTGACGATCTAAGGTACCATCTGATTCATCAGGTATAAGATCACTAGGACAACATTTTTGGTTTTCAAGATCATTTCCCTAAAGTTGAAAATTTGCTTAGAATAAATACTTACTTTATTTTGGTACAATCTCACTTTTGTTCGTGCCTTGAACAATTTCCACTTCATCTCTTAAATAAATGAAGTTGAATTTGTTATTCGTGAAGTGTTAGCAGATCATGTGATAGAATGACGGGTCATTCCATCTGTCTCAAACAAAAGGTTAGCAAAAATTATATGCATAAATCGATCTATAGTGAGATTAATCATATATGGTTCCTAAAATGGACTTATACTTTATATATCATACTGCTTAATATAATAAAACTAGTTTCTACTAAACAGGGACTTCATGTAGGCCAGTGGTAGGCGATAAAGGCCAGTCGCACTTCGGTTGTGGGTTCGATTCCTACAGCCTTGTCCGAAGCGATGGGCTGTCGCCCGTCCTGCAGGTTGTCCTTTTTCCAAAACTATATTACTATAACATCCCATCAATAATATCGAAAATCTTCTATCCTTAAACAATAATAACTTATGTCCAACATAATCCAGTCTAATCTTTAGGCTTATACATAATACTGCAGTCCACTCTCATAATATAGTGACAACGATTACCAGAGATTTAATACTGTCGTTGATCCCCACATATCATAAGATATGTCTTGTTGGTCACATTCCAAACATTCAAAGTCCTTAATCGTGTATTCTCTTGAATACCTTAGTGAAAACATGAGTGCAGTTAAAAGTTAACACTTTCCACATACCAAAATCCTCAAAATTCTATATACTCAAACCATGATATCACTTAGTCCTTATATCAATCATGAGCTCATGAATACTATCAAACATTTAATTTTCTCCTTATCCCTTCATTATGCGCATATCATCTACATTCCAAAAATATCTGAATAACCTTTCATGGATACTGGTAATATTAATCATACACTTTCAAAACACAAGGAAAGACAACAGTGTAACAATCCATAGATGTCTCTTTATTCCAAAATTACACATGATAAACATGTAATCATTCCACTACATTCTCAAACCATTGACCGAGCTTCAAAAATTCTTTCATCTCACATATCATTTGTAGTCTCTTCATCATCATCCACATAAATACTACCCATATGACCATACTAATTCTCTTCATGAGTCTTTCCCTTAGGATATTGGTTTGCATAATGCCCATACATTCCACATTTAAAACACTTAACCATTTTTGATGTCGTAGCAATACCATTATCCTCATCCATGGTGTTAACTGAACCTTTTCCTTTGCACTTACTTGCTTTGTGTCCTTCTTTTCCACACCCAAAGAATCTTACAGTTCCTTTGAAATATTCTCCTTGATGCCTCTTCCCACATGATTTACATAGGGGAAACTGAACTTTCTTTCCTCTATGATCATCATGGAACTCCATCTTTCTCTTATTAGTCGAGTCAGGAAACTTACCAAATTTTACTTTATTGATCATATTATGAGATTGCTGATTCGGCATAATAATGATCTTTGGACTTCCAAATCCCATTTCATTTGGTTTCTCATGAAGAATATCATTCCATTGTCCATCATATCCTCCATTATCGTGAATCATCTTGTTTCCAGCCATTTTCTAAAACCCAAAAAAAAGAATAGTGTGAGAGGCAAAAATCATAATAAAGGGGGAGTAACTTAAATATCTAACATCTTTGGTTTAATCTAATATCGTTACCATAGTTCTAGGACTATATCCTATACGTATACTTAACCTTAGGGACATCCCTAGACATACCTTAGAAATATCTCTAGCATCTCACTAAAGTTCTCGCATCCTAGTTTCCAAAGGTTGACTAAACCTTTCCTCTGATACCAACTGTAGAGACCCGTATCCTGACGTACATGGACATTGCATTACATTTGCGGAATACTTAGTACATAACAAAAACACACACTAAAGGATCGTAATAGTTTAGTGTCTTTGGAAACTCGGAACGTAATCATCTAATCGTGGTGAAAGTTCTTCAATATCTCCCATAAAGTCATCCGTTTTTTTTATACCTAAAACCTTTCTTTATATCCTAGGGAAAAGAAAACATAAAAGGGTGAGCTCAAATGCTCAGCAAGGGCAATAAAGGAAATAAAAATCATATCATATCTTTTTGAAAATCATAACCTGCAAAAGAGATCATAATATCTTAACATGGAATAAATCATAGAAGTGAAAATGAGATCCCCATAATCATAACAAAAAACTTGAAACTTTGTGGCATGCACACATAATCATGGAAAATCATTTCTTGTTAGTCATGACTCATTGCCAATACTATCTTAGTGGACAAAGTCCCTTTCTGAACCGAGTTCAATCCTCGTTTCAGTCCTGTATCACTGAACCGAAATAACCTTCCGTTCCAGCCATGTCTATCTCATGAGATATAAAGTCTTTACCCAATGCATTGGAGGGAGATATAGGTCCCACCCATCTTATAATGAATCCTTTCTTATGTGTGCCACATAATCATAAAACATACATCATCGCATAACACATGTAACAAAAATGGGATTCTTGAAACATCATGACATCATAAATCAATTCATATAAGATAAAGGAATTCATAAACATAATTCCATCACAACATAGTCAAATCAATGTAAAAATATGGATAGAAACAGAACCCTTTATTATCTTAGATGGAAAATAATTTTGATAAAACACTTGAATTGAATTCTTGAGGAAAATATCCTTTCTTCTTCAAAATCAATTTCTTTTCACAAAACATCATGCAATTTTAAAAGAAAGAGATTTTATTGAGAATATTCATGAAATCTTTTAGAGGAAGCTTCATGAAAATAAGTCTTTATAAAATAGTAGAAATCCGTTCGTGCCGTATAAGTTAAAAAAACATTCTTCGTACTTTTGTCGGAAAAGTCAAAAAGTACCTCGTACGAAAAACGACAAAAGATTCCTTTCTTATTCTTTACTAAAAACTCATCGAAGGGTAAAATTGGATTTAAACTATTGTAAGTGGATGCAAATAATATTACATATTGAGGAAACATGGATGTGGATGATAAATACACCCCAGTAAATACTTACGAATAAACAATCTCGGATAAAAATGAGATTGTGATATTTCCCTTACCTTAGGTCCAATTTGCTTCGTATGTGTCCGAACCTCCTGTATAATGATTTAAATAATGTCATTGAATTATTACAGAATCATATTCATTGTTATGATATCATATATGGTTCACTTATGACATTATATTACCCGTTCTTTTGTAAATTCCATGTTAAAGAAGCGTTTTGGGTAAAATCGTTTCATTTATCGTAGGTGCTTTGACTTGTTGGTCATGACATAATTATTACTTATATCATGATTTACTTACTTCCAGAATATAAAATATGATTTATATATCATATATATTCAGTATATATATATATAATAGATAGATAAATAAAATGAAAAACACCGTTCATGGAGACGGTAGTCCGTACGTACGCATGAACGCTGTTTTTCTTTCCTTATTGTCTTGAAATGGAAGTAAGTAGATGACATAAATATGTATATATATACATAAATCCAGTAGCTTTATAATGTCATATATTTCATTATTATTTCTTATATATACATTATAATCATTCTTAAATGGTTAACATGGAGAATGAATCTCATCGCGTCGTGGAGACGGTATTCCGTACGTACGCACGCGCGGTGATTTCTTTTTCCGTAGGATGGATAGATGGTGAAATAGGGTTGTTTAATACTTATAATAACATATCAGTATATGAGTGATACTGATGTTATTACTTCATAATGAAACAACCTAAGAAGAAGAAGTGGAAGAAGAAATAAAGATGAAAGAATTGGTAACGGTAATTACCTCTTCTTTGAAGTGCCTCTTTGAGACCTCCTCTTAGGGCATTAAAATTGGTCTTTGAGGAAGACCAGAACCTCTAGGATGTTGCTAGGGAAGTGGAGAGGATAAATTGGCAGGGGTTGGCCGAGCTTGAGTGCTCAAATTGGTGTGAGGAGGAGGGGGAGGAGGTGTCCTTTTATAGGGGAGGAGAGGGGCACCTTAGGAATATCTCAAAATATTATTTTATATTAAAGTCAAAATCGGTTTATAATGGTTCCAAAGGGTCTTATTTCGAAGATAAAGTGGGGATGGGTCGAAATCCTATCAACCAATAGGATTTAGACATGTTTAGGGTATTATTTTAACCTTATCAATTAGATTTAACTCTAAGTTAAATAATTTAACTTTTACCGTGTCTTTTTGTTTTCTTTCACTATATGGTTAATAAACTTACTATAACATGCCAAACGAACCCCAAATTGTATATTATTAATACATATATCCTTATCTAAGTCATTTGGCCGAACCTTAGATTTTTAGGAATAAAATAACAATTAATAATATAATATTTGATTTAAAAACTATTTTGTGTCAATTTTGACACTATTTGATATATGATTTTTGTGAAAGTCATAACAGAATTATATGTTAGAAAAAAGTTGATTAAATCAACACTAATATATCATAGTAACCTAGAAAATTAGTGTAATTCATAAAAAGTCTCAAATTACATTTATTTTGGTGTTTATAACATCAATTATGTCAATATTTCATTAATAAGATAATTACTGCATCATCGTTGTGTCATAAATAAATTAAATTATTTTATGTCTAAAAATTACAAATAAAATACCATCATGTAGGAAATCTTTTTAGCTTTCTAATGAATATTTAAAATTGAATTTATATTATGTATAACCCCATATGAAAAATGATTTACTTATTAAACTTTGATTTTAACTATTTTAACCTTTCTTTAAATAAATTAATAATAAATGTCCTAATCTAATCCAAGTGGGCCTAAATGGTCATATTTTATTCCTAAGTTTGTTTTTGGTCGAATTACACTTGTACAATAGAATTAGGACATGTGTTAGGGTAATAGTAATATCATATTTACCCTTAGTTACCCTATTTACTATTAACCACGGTAAAAAAAGTAAAAAGTTACTATTCACCAAAAAATTATTTTCATCTCATTGAACCACATTCTAGTCCTTGATATTAACCGTGTCTCTCGGATTTTTGAAATTCCATTCATAGAAGCGGCAAAATTACGTTTTATGAAAAATTCAGTTTTTTTAACTCCCACTTAGTAGTTTCACTATTCATCAAAAATTGATGTTTTTCAGAACAATGCCAAAATTTCATCCTAAGCTATATTTCATATTCCGAATTCAAAAATGAAATCTATTTTACCAAATTCATAACATAGAAGTTGCATTAATTAATTTTATAATTAAATCCCGCTGTTAAAATAAATAACGTGTTTTTAGGAAACAATATATATCAAAAGATTGACACTTGATTATGTCTGGTTTAAATGTGAAATTACAACCAATGACCAACATTGTATTAAATTGTAAAAATATATTCTAAATATACTTTAAAACCACTCAAATTAATAATTTATCACTATTAATTATTTCGATTAAAAAAGTTGTTTTTTATTATAATTTAGTAATTTTTCACTATTCATCAGAATATGAAAGTTATCCGAAAAGTACCAAAATTTCACCTTAGGCTAAATTCGATACTCCGAATCCAAGAATGAAGTTCATTTTGAAAAATAAGATTTACAGAATTTTAAAAAGTGGTTATTACTATTCATAACGGCTAGTTTTAATAATATTTTAATAGCACATCGTTGTTTAGTGAAACTCGGTATTGCGTATTACACACGCTATCGAGGAAGGTCGTGATTGCGTGTAATGCAAGGAAAGACAAGGATGCGTGTTGTGCAAGCTCATTTTGGTGTAGCGTACAACACAAGACATTAATAAAATTAAAAAGAATATTTTTTTATAAAATCTTGGGCTGTTACAGTCATTATGTGTGGAAACAGTTTAAAATCTAATGCACCAAACCTAGGAAAAAAATAATCTAGAATTAATCGACAACATAGAGTCCTCCCATCCCTAATTGTATATCCATGATGTTGAGAATGGTATGCATTGTCACTGACCAATCCCGGTGGAGATCACATGAAAACTAGCCTATCCTTTGCGTCATTGAAAATGATATCATCAAACATGTTGTGATAGTGTGAGTTCAATATAGATTAGATGAACACAAAATATATACTAGACTCATTGAAGGAAACAAAAAGTGTAGGGTTGTCGAAGAAACCAAGAATTGACCCCCACCATTTGTTCTCTAGTAAATGATTTCAACACAACCAATAACCCATCACGCATGAGAATGAAGCTCTTGATATTTCCTTTAAGGTATTTCCACAAACTCATCGATCAATCACATGTAACATCTAGAACAAACCCATACTTATTTTAAATGAACTAACCCACATAGAGGGACCTACCAGCACATCCCAGACTAATATAGCTTACACATAGTGCATATAATCAGCCACATTTTCTAAATTAATTTCATATCCACCATCTCATTATACATTTCCACCCAAAAATCCTAATTATATCTTTCATTACAATTTGTGTCCCATTGAAATTTCCAAAAAAAATTTCCATTCTTCTTATCAATGTTTTTGGTACTTCAAAAGTGGATAAGATATGCATAGGAATGGATGAAAGTACAAAATTCACTAAAACAATATATCGCCCCAAATAAAAGAAAATTTCATTTCGAATTTGTGATTTGACTATATATTTTATCTATAATCCCCTCAGAATTCCGAATATAGATTCGACCATATGCAATACGAACACCCAGATATTCCATGGGAGAAGGATTCCATCCAATACTAATGTAACCCTCAATCCATCGACACCTTCTTTCTAAGAAATGATTAGAAATTAAAACATTTATTTTTTCATATTAATAATATTCCCAATATAAATGAAATTATCATCTAGGGTCTTGTTAAGGTTGTCGATGGACCTACTAATCCCATTATTAAAGATCAAAATGTCATCATCAAAGAGAAAGTGGGAAATAAAAATTCTATTAGATCTACATTGACATTGTATAATGGAGAAATCAGTAATACTCTTTGTGATGAAAATACTGAGAGTTTCATAGGCTACGATGAATATGATTGGAGATAAGGGATCCCCCTATCCCATCCATCAAAATGATTTAAAGAAACAAAATATTTTCATCATAAGTGTGATGGAGAACAATGTTGATATGTAACATCTGAAAATACGGTCAATCAGTCACACAAAAAATCCCATACATGAAATCACCTTAATAATGAAGCTCCATTCCATTATCTCGCAACCCCTATCTATATTGACTTTAGTTCTATATTATAGAATCAAAATTTTACATCAAATTTTCCAATAAACTTTTTTTCCATCCTAATAACAACCTTATTTGATCTACCTTGTATAAAAATATGTTATTCCTCCAAGTTCATTTTTTTAGTTTGGGTTCCATAGTTATATTAATAATTCTATCTATCATCGTGTATATGAAATTTCACATAATTATAGCTCTAAATTGAAATATAGTGGAAGGATATTTAACCTTTAAAATATGGACTATACTAGTCACACAGGATACCCTTAACATCCCACACCCATAAAAAATCTGGAATAGTCCACAGTAACTCATGTTTGGTTATACTCCAAGAATCCACAAAGAATTACCAGGGATACCATCAGGTCCGGGAGTACTCTCATGAATGAGGTACTTAACCACCTACCATATTTCTTCTTTATCCCAAATGGAAATAAATATTCAATAGGGTCCTCTAACACAATACCGATGGGAAAGGACTTCGTGACCAGTTAATAATGGGGTTGGACCCAAGGTTAGGTAATCAAGCATTACTACACATCTAATGAGGACTAAAATAAATATATATGTAGTTTTACAATTGATTCATGTCTATATCTGACTCGGATGTTGGGAGGGGGTATTTTTTGTGTTATTGATGGACCAATGGTTAGATATCTGAGTGTCATTATATATCGTGTGACAATAATAATCAATCCACACATTATTCTTGATCATGTAACGGTAGAAGTCCAATTATAGAGGCATTGTACTCTCTTGTGAGGTCATTTAAATCACTCATTTAATAAATGAGGAATCCCATGTCTATTATATAGTGAAAATGTATAGTTTTAAATCATCTTCTACGGATGTTCACCCTGTAGTATAATATCATCCAAAAAGTTCTTTTCCTATTAAGTTTACTATCATGAGGCCAGGATGAAGAGGATACATAGCTTAACATCATACAGTGATGAAGCTAGTGTCAAAAATTTTACCATATTTTGACATGGATCATATGATATGATTTTTATGTTCATGTGACAAAGACCAATTATGGAGTATAATATCATGTATGGGAGAATGTCTATGATCTTATATCCCAAGATATATTTCTTGAGAAAACATTCTTTTTTAGGTGTCGTAATAAGCTATCAATCCATCGTTATCAGAGAATAAGGTCCATTAGAGTAGGATTTGGGTATGGTGTTGGGTTCCTCCAATTTTGGATATAACATCTAGAGTTTTTTCTAGGTATCATCAAAGCCTTAATGAACAATACATTTTCTAACTCGAGAAATGACCCGAGGTGAAATTATTTGTGAAAGGATCACACAATCCAGTTTTTGTGTAATTTTAAATAATGCAAGATATTAAATCAATTATCTTATAGTCTCTCTAATTCCTCCATCCATTTTTGTGATTAAACATATATGGATAGCTGGTCAAAGATGACAATATAGATTAGGGGAAATTTGACATCGATGGGTAGGACCACCTCGGTCCCATATACTAATGATTATGGGGTCTCATGTGTGTTAGTTCACATTGTTGTATCATATTCCCATGATTCATGAATGATATTATACAAAAAATACTTTTTATCATTATTATATATATTTTATAGTATATATGATAGGGTCTTATTGGATTCCTCTATCTGTCTATTAGCCACTACATGATAGTGGGGTGAATGGTTGTACTTGATATTATAATAAAGACATAGCATCTCCAAATTAGTAGAACATAAATTAGTTCCACGTTTCCTTAGTATTATATGAGTGAGGCCAAATCGAGTGATGATGTTGGCTTTCATAATGTTGATGATATTTCCTTCACAAACTTCTTTTAGGGGTATAGCTTCGCCTATTGGGAGAAGAAGTTTGTTTCATTGAGATTTCACTTGAACTTCATGGATGGGGAGGGAGGATATAGTCCCACAAAATTCATTACCCATATGAAAATTAAAAAGAGTATTTGGAAGTATTCAAAAACTCTGGGGGTTGATGAATGAATCTGTCATGTACCTAAAAGGAATGGATGTTTTTTGGTAAATTTATTTCAATCATGTTCTATAGTGTGTCATTAGTACCTAGGCCTTTTAATATAATGGTAAATTTTGAAACCTATCTTGTGGGCACCATAGGAACCAGTGTGAACATATTTCATGGCAGCATCAGTATATTGTACATCGATTCTCTTGAGAAGGACCGCATCATAGTCCCTCTTATATAGGATCTTTTAATGATTTGTCCTATCATATAGATTTTTTTTAATATTCTTCAGATTTTTAATTTCACAACCCTATATAATGGAATTACTAAACATGGAAGGTATTATGTAATGAGTATATCTACCCATTGGTCGGACTATATGGTTTAGTGATGGGACAAACTTGATCAATCTCTTACATATCGGTTCGATGAAAAGGATAGAAAATCTAGCAGTGCACAATATTGACAACTATTTTGTCCCGATCCAGATCTACTAGTGTTGTTTCTAAATTCTCCATGGAGTATTCCTAGGAATTTTTTGATCATGTGACATAGAATATTGTTGAATCCAACGGAAACCCTTCCATCAATCTTCATACATAATCAGGTTTGGTGGAAATATTATTTTATGATTTCACAATCACCATTGACGTGCTTGATGACTAATTTTGAATCTACCATTATCTTTAATTCATTTACTATTACATTGTATTCAATATCTATCCCTATAATTGGAGCCTATAATTCTACTTCATTGTTCACACAACCTTCTAATAGTAGGAAAGATTATGGTATGATTCCATTTTCAGGGGAAATAAGCATAACTCTCAACCTAAAAATGTAGATCTTATGGGGAAGCATGAGTTAGATGTTTCCTTATGGTGTCCTTCTTATATCCACAATGGTCTTTGGGAAAACCCAATTGGTGTGTTCCCATAATGGGATTGATTCATGATATTGTTGTTTAATTCCATGGGAACACATCCTGATGTTGTATTAGAAATGAGTTATATAATTCTTATTCTTTAGAAGGCATGGACACATTTTTCAAATGGTATCATAGGTCCTCGTATGAACCCATATTTATTTCCATGATTTTATGAACTATTATAGATACACCCTCATCAAATACTAGAGTGGATTTCCTAAGGTCCTGCTCCTCTTCCTCCTCTTCCTCCCTTTTTTCCATTGGGGGTTGAGTAATGAGATAACCCCTCTATAGTCATGAGAGGGGATGATTTTTGACAATATGAAGATGAAGCAGCGTCCTCTAACCCAACTAACAATATAAGATATATTTGAAACACCAGGCGAGAGTTTAGTGGAGGAGAATGAGTATCTTAATCCTCTCTTAGTGGCATGAAATCATCTTATAACTTAGAAGTTGAGGAAATAATTTATTGATTATCAAATGATGGAATGATTTAATTTTCATTTGAGATTTTACCACTCTATGGAGAGTGAGAAACCTTTTAAACTTTTCTGGAATCAGCTACTATGATTTCTATGCAGAAGTTCATTTAATATGTTCTAGAATTTAGTCCCACATGATAGACCTAATTGATGAGAAATATCTATTCTTCATCGAATTGTTTGAAAGGTTTTGTTGAGATAATTTCTAGACCATTCAGCGTAGTGACCCATGAAAAACCATCAACCATGGGGTTTACCCACCATTTGATTGAATTTTTCATCGATTTAATGTGACTCATAAGATTCTAATGGGGCCCTATCAGCATGAAATGTCCATATTTTTTTATTAGTATAGTATTTGATGTGTATATGGTATGATGAGTGTATTTCAACATGTTGACATATCCAAGGTATTCCAAAAATAATAATTTTAGGTCGTGTCCTACTGAACAACTAGAAATTCTGAGTTTGATACATTATCACGAAACCAAACCATGATCTAGATTTTTCCTATTATAATTTTCTCAATTTTTTCCTAACCTAGAATTGTTAGATTAGAAGGAATCATTATATTATTTTCCTAGCATAGATATTGAAATGTTCATACATAAATGATATTAACATTCTATCCATTTTCAATGAATGCTTATTAGACATCGATAAAATTTATCCTTCAAAACACTTACAAATGTATGATGTGTCCCAATATAATGGAATTTTTAACAATATATATATGAGAGATCACTACATGACATTCTATAGTGGTTATCTCTATCTGATAGAGTTCCTAAGTTAAAAAACCATCTTCAAACTCAAAGGGGCCTAGAAAAGACTCTATGACTACATCATTGAGAACCTTTCATAAACTCACTATATCCAGGATCGATAACATGGTTGGTACCAAGGATTATTACTTCATGTTGTTATAATTATGGTCTAATTTTTCATGCTTCTTTGTGGGAAGATTCTATTTCAACTGAACATTAAGGTTTGTAGTTCAAGATACATTTGGTTTGGCCTTCATAATATGATTTGAAGGTGCTCATGGTCATGAAGGTTTTAACTAAAAATGTATTCCTACAATGTGAGTGTTGTCAGAAAACTATACCCCATCTTATTGGTATTCCAGAATAATCCAGTAATTATCGATTTTGACATATATGGGGTGGTATCCCTACAGCAATAAGTTTCACTAAAGGGATATTTCATGAGTTTCTGTAGCATTGATTGTCTGAGTAGATAAATTTATAGAATTATAGATTCCTCTGCGACATTATATTCCATTGTATCCTCGGATCATGTGACATATTATTATGGTTTCCCAATAAGGTGTGGAGAATGTGGTTACATAGATATAATATTCATTAGTGACGTTATCCATTAAATGAATGAAATTAACGGACCCAAAGATTCATAATTTATTAGACGAGGATCTTGTCTAGATGGACATTTCTGGTTGTACCATTTGGAGAGGCGATTCACGTGGTTTAAAATCTAGAGGAATAAATTACAAGATACTAAAATAAATATTTATCCTTGCCACAACTTAATCCCCTTATATTTTATCCCCACCCTTCTAGCGAGGTCTCTTTTTTCAAGAGTTCTTTTTGGATGATTGTGATACGGATGGAATCAGATGTTTCCTAGTTGAAGTAGCTGAGGGTATAGTTGATTGTTTAAAATTTTCATAAAGGATACAATTAGTTTGTTTTATTTTCTTTTTATTTTATACAATCATTGGATTTCCATATTCCTTTCTTAGGAACATATTTTCATTCACCTCCTTATTCAATATTATTAGAGAAAACATTAGCTATTTGAAATAGTGGTTTCCTCAACATTACATGCCCATGTAATTTTTTTAAGAATTCATTGAATAAAAAACTTCTGAAATAGAATTCCCTAATGTCTAGGGAAAAGAGAAATAATATGTTCAGTTTTTAAGACCTACATTGTTAGAAATCTCGACCTATGGTAGGTGGAGTGATTTGTTGTTTGTAGAGTATATGAAGTAACCTCAGACATTATCATCTAAAAATGAATGTAATTTATGATTTTGTTCCTCAAATTTATTTCACCTTGGTCCACTCTAATCATATTGATGAGGCATGATTTGTTGTATCCATCTAGGGGGTTATGCATGATATAATATAGGTTTTGGATCTAGAGCCAGTGCGGAGGTTGGATTAAGTGTGATCGATGGATCCCCGTCATTCCCGGATCATTTCCATATGACTGAAAGAGTCATTCCAGATTTTATATTAGTTAACTCTATGGAATATTCCATAATTTAATAAATTTTAATGAGATCATAAAACATCTTTTTATAAAATTTATTTTAGTATTATTACAACACCCCAATATTCCACGGTATGCTTCTCTATGAATAATATAGTAGCGTCTGTTGTACACAACTTCGATTTTTAAAACACACCACAACCAATCAAAGTAGCCATTATGAATAGTAATACCCAATTTTTGAAATTTTATAAATTTTATCTATCAAAATGGTCTTTAGTTTTGGATTCAGAATATCTAATTTAGACTATGGTGAAATATGGTACTTTTCGGATAACTTTTATATTTTGATGAATACTGAAAATTTCTAAATTTTAATTAAAAACAACTTTTTTAGTCAAAATAATTAGTATTGATAAATTATGAATTTTAGTGGTTTTAAAGTAAATTTAGAATATATTTTTAGCACTTAATACAATTTTGGTCATTGAAAATAATTTCACAATTAAACCAGACATAAACAAGTGTCAATCATTTGATAGATATTATTTCTTAAAAACAAGCTTTTTGTTTTGACAGCGAGAATTAATATTTACATTATTTTCTACCACTTCTGTTTTTTGAATTTGGAAAAATGGATTCCATATTTGGAATCACGATTTCCAAATTGTGTAAATAGGTAACTTTCATTTTTAGACATTTTGAATAATTACTTCGGTAATGATTTTATTTACCAAGGTTAAAGGGTAAATCCGGTAAATAAGGGTAAAGAATAATATAATAATAACAATAAATTACCCTAAAACGAGTCCTAACCTTATTGGTGGATACATGTCCAACCATGGAAATCATTGGTTTGATTTTGGGACCCCATGGAGCCACTTGTAGGTGATAGGGACACTTTATATTAATTAAGCTAAAGTAAATACAAAAATGACATAAGCATATATCTTTTAGAAAAAAAATTTACATAAGGTTATATATGATATATTTTTTTCTATAAATATTCATTAAGAATATAAAAATATTTCCTAAATAATTGAATTTTATTTATAATTTTTATACATTATAAAATTTAATTTATTTATGACACAATGATGATGCAGTAATTACCGTATTAATGAAAGATTAAGATAATTGATGTTATAAATACAAAAATAAATGTAATTTGAGACTTTTTATTAATTAAAATACTTCATTAGGTTACTATGACATATTAGGATTATTTATATAAATATTTTCTGAAGTAATAATGCGGTTATAAATTTATCAAAAATAAAATACCCAATAGTGTCTAAATTGACATAAAACAGTTTTTAAAAAAATGGTATATTATTAATTGATATTCAATCCCTAAAAATATAAGGTTATACCAAGAGACTTATATTATGATAGGTTTATCATTAATTTACCCCTTGGGGGTCTCTTGTATGTTTACAGTATGTTTATTAATTATATAATATAAAAATACAAAGTGACATGGTAAAGATCAAACTAATTAACTAAGAGTTAAAAATAAAAGATATGGTTAATATACTGACCCAAACCTTTATAATACCTATTTTTTGAGTGGTTTTCGACCCATACTCACCTTAAAATTTAAATAATCCACTTTTGAGCCATTAGAAACCGAATATGAATTTATTATAAAATAATATTTCTAGCTTTTTCTAAGGTGCCCCCCTTATAAAAGGACACCAATTCTAACCAATTCTTCACACCTTCAAATCCTTTTGGTTCGGCCAAACCCTGCCCAATTATTCTCTCAACTTCCCTCACTTCATCTTATAGGACTTATTTTGATCATAAATCCAACCTATGGAGCCCTTTTGATCAAATCAAAAGGAAGAAGCCGAAGAAGAGGTAATGATTTCACCACCCTCTTTGAAGTTCCTTTATTCATCCACTTCATTTTTCTTTGATGTTTCTATTCTAATATAATAAATCCAGTATCTTCTATATACTGTGATGTTATTATAATTATGGAACAAACAAATTCATTATTCTATCCACCCTTTTAATGACATGTCACCATATGTTTGTACGTACGGCTTACCGTCTCCATGCCGTGGTGTAATTATTATTCAATACATTATTATTAGGATGGGTATAATAAGTATGTTTATTTGATTTAAATAATAAATATAACATGATATGTATTTTTTATAACTGATATACCATCCAATTATATATTATTTTAATATCAAAATAATTATATTTTCTCTCGTGTGTACGTACGGATTACCGTCTCCACGATGCGATGAGATTCATTTCCAAGTTCACCATTCATCGTCGATTATAAAAATATATATTACTAATAAGTATGTAATATATGAAATCATAATACTACTAAAGATATATATATTTATATATATAATAATTTATGTACATACATATATCTTATTCACTTACTTCCGTTCAATACTATATGAAAACAGAAACAACGTTTATGCGTACGTACGGGCTACCGTCTCCATAAACAGTGTTTTACATTTCATATATACTTATATTATACATTTTTATATTCTAAATATATATGATTTATAAATCATTTTTTATATTCTTGAAGTATTTAAATCATTATCTAAGTGATATAATCAAAAGTAACAAGTTAAAACATGTATGATAAAGAAATCAATTATTACCCGAAATATTAATATAACATGGAAATTATTATTAAATAAGTAATATAAAGTCATAAATGAATAATGTATGATATTATAAATATTTATATGGTTCTGGTATAATTTAATAACATACTGTAGTCTTCATACACGAGGTTAAACATACCCTCGACTAAAGGAATGTTCAAGGTAAGGGGTTTATTATCTCACTTTTAATTCCGTGATATTTCCATAGTTCATCACTTATTTATTGCTTTTGGTGTATTTTGTACTGCCATTTGATAGGTATTGTCATGATCCTATTTATATTCATGATATTATATGATTCATTTGGTGGATATTGACTATTGATCACATGACTCGATTGATTACAATGAGGTAAGGGTTAATTTCACAATCTCTTTATTATCTGAGGTTGTTTATTCGTAATTATCTATCGGGACATCATTATCATCCACATACATCTTTCTTAAAAATATATTTCAAAACATTTTTACTATTTAATAAATAATGGGTTAAAGTCATTTATTCCCTTGTTTAACTTTTTATAATATGTTTTGAAACGAATCCTTCCGTCATTTTCCAAATATGGTACTTTATAACCTTTTTGAAAAAATTATGGTAAGAATGTTTTTTAACTTATACGGAGGGTGCGGTTATTCTCCGCCGTTATTACTCCTTTGAAGTTTCCCATACAAGCTTATAAGGATATTTTCGAAATAATGGTTTTCTATATAATTATATGATTTATAAATGATTTAAAAAAACATATTTCTCTGAAATATTTTTTATTTCATCTATGTCAACATCCTTGGATGGATTTTAAGCTTATTTGAAGTTGATTTATTATGATAAAAAACATACATATTTTATTGAAGGGTTTGTGATATGTTTGACTATTTATGAGTTATTTTTATTTCATTCATGGTTTATGGTCAAAGTATTAACATTTCGTAAGTTAGTTTTAATACAAAAGTTTATGTTAAATATCAACATGTTCGTAAGATGAATGTGTTGGACTAGTATGTTCCGGGTTGGGGATCGATAAAAGTAAGCCCTCCGGGTTGGTGTCTGGTTATTAGAGGCACTCGGGGTTGGTGTCCGGTTATTAGAGGCACTCTGGGTTCGTGTCTGGTTATTAGAGGCACTCCGGGTTGGGGTTTGGTTACAGAGGTTCTCCGGGTTGGGTTCCGGTTATAGTTAGCCCTTAGTTCTGGGCACAAGGCATTTACATAGAAATTAATGTTTAGAATTATTCATTCCCTCATTATGAAATTATTTATTACATGTGATTATTTGATTAGTAGAATATCCATATGCATGTTTATATTGTAATGTTTTTTTACCATATTGTGTTCATGTTTATGTTTAAAAAGTCTCATGTTTTTATTTCAAATCTTGCCATAAAAGTTTATAGCTTCTTCTAAATTAATTTCCCTTACTGAGAATCTGAGCTCTCCCCTTTCCATGTTTTATTTTTCCCAGGATCCCTAGAAGTGTTTTATGATAAAGATGCAGGGTTAAGATAAGGGAAAAACCACATTCTCACAGGTTTATTTATGCTGTGTTGTATGTTAGAAATTGTAATGTAATGTTCATGTATGTAATCTATTTTCAAATACTACTAAAATGATCGGTCCTTCAGGACATGATTCCTTGTAATTATACCAATGTATTAAAATAATGCACCGACTCTGGGTAACTGGGTTCAGGGCATTACAGTTGGTATGAGAGGAATTTTAGTACAAACATTGGAAACTATATTTAGATAAACTCTGATTAGAGCACATAACCCTAAGATGGACTTTGAGGATTAGAATAGAAGAACATCCTTGAATTTTGGTATTGTAGAAATATTTTGAGTTTTTTGAGCAATACATCCCTATCTGGATACGAGCACGTAGAGGCGGCTCTGGCACAGATGTACCTAGGGGTAAAACCCGAAAAAACCGCTTTGAGCAAGACTCGAACGGGAACTGGTGCACAACAACGGGCCTTGCTACACTCTTGGTTACGACACTCCCAGGGGATATGCTTAGGATAATTCTCATTTTCTTTACAAACCATTATGAAGGGTTTATGATTATACACTTCGTCAGATAAAACAATTTTCTATGATTATGGATTATATTTATAAATAGTTCAATTTATGTTATGTGTTTTACAAGTATAGAATTATGTATTTTGATTTATAAACTGATCTAGTTTATGCCATTGTTTAGAAATGGTGCCTAGTGGAAGAAATGGGAACTATATCAATGCACGCACTCCATGTAGGTATTTCCCTCCTACTCAATACAATTATAGTGGAGATGGTGATACAACTGGTGATGATTAGCTTACCCCCATACTGGGACAACTCACTCAAGTTATGAATAATAAACTTACCCGTATGAGGCACCCTGATCCACAACATGGAGGATCAATGTTAGATCTCTTCATGAAGCAACAACCACCAACATTCAATCGGAGTACAATTCCAATGGTAGCTGACTAATGTATAATTTCCCTAGGGAAAATATTTCAGGCTTTGGGGATTAGTGAAATGGAAAAAGTTATCATGGCAGTTTACCGCCTCACTGGACATGTTGATCAATTGTGGTAATTGATTCAAAACATGAAGGAATATGATGAAGTATCAATTATGGAATTTAGGGAGTTCAAATATCTATTTTTAGAAAAATACTTTCTTGTGACCATCGAGCAGATATTAAACGGCAATTTCGGAGTCTGAGACAAAAGGAGGATGAGAATGTCGCAAAGTATGAGGATAACTTTACAAGGCTAGCAAGGTATGCTGGAGATTATATATTTAACCCAAGAATTAGTATTGATCGTTTATTTGATGGATTAAAACCATTTCTTCGTCGAGCATTAGTTTCACAATCCTTCTCGTCATACGAAGATATTGTCTCATGTGCTATCAAGACAGAAAAAGTATTCTCTATGTCTTATGACTTTAAAGCAAATAAAGATAAGAAGAGATCTGGTGATCAATCTGGGAATGGAAATAAGGGGAATAAGGGAAAAGTTGAATATCCATCCTACAGTAAATTTGGGAAGAAACACCCTTGTACTTTATTGAATGGAATATGAGTCTGTTACAAGTGTGGTGAAAAAGGCCACCAATCTAGTGATTGTAAGGGGAAGAAAGAATCTACTGATGTTCAATGCTACAACTGCAGGGAGATGGGACATTATAGAAATGAATTTCCTAAGCTTCAGGGGAACTTACCTCAGAAAAGGACAAGGGATCATGGCCAAGCTTATGCTATCACTACTACTGAGGTAGAAGCTCCGAAAGACGTGGTGGCGGGTAATTTAATGGTATCCTCAAGTTTAGAAAAGATTTATTTGATTCTGAATCATCTCATTGTTTCATATCTTCCCGGTTTTCTAAGAAAATTAGATACATTAAATTTGATTTAACGAGCGAGTTGTCAGTTAAAACTTCTAAGGGAAGTATCATTGCAACAATGTTTTGTGAATCAGTCCCCATTAGAGCACATAAATGTTCTTTATCCGCTGATCTCATCATCCTAACTATGATTGAGTGTGATATAATCCTTGGTATGGATTGGATTTCAGACCGCGATGCAAAAACTTATTGTAAGAAGAATGAGGTTACTATTTTTGATGATGATGATAAGGAACAACTTATCTTTAGAGAGTAATCATCACTACCAAATTATTACCTAGATCCACCCCTAGTAGCTCAACTAAATTCAATTATTGGGGAGGAAGAGAATGAAATAACTGTGGCTGAGGAAAGTAATTTCCAAATAGTTGATGTAACTATTGTGAAAGAATATATAGATGTGTTTCCAGAAAATTTACCTGGGCATCCTCCAGAATGAGAAGTTGAGTTTTCCATTGATTTAATTCATGGATCAAGGCCTCTATTGAAGACCCCTTATATAATGGCCACTATAGAATTATTGTAACTAAAGAAACAACTAAAATAATTGAGTAATACGGGATTTATTCGCCCTAGTGTTTCCCCATGGGGATCCCATGTTCTTTTTGTTAAAAAGAAAGATGGATCTATGAGGTTATGTATCGACTACAGGGAGATCAATGCTATAAAAATAAAGAATAAGTATCCCTAAACTCGCATTGATGATTTATTTGACCAACTGCATGGAGCTCAATACTTTTCAAGGACTGGCCTTTGATCTGGATACCATCAGTTGTGTGTGAAGAAGGAAGACAATCCGAAGACATCATTTTGAACCAGGTACAGGCATTACGAGTTTACATTAATGCCTTTTGGGCTTTCTAATGCACCCTTTGTATTCATGGATCTAATGAATAGAGTTTTCAAGGAATATCTCGATGATTTTGTGGTGGTATTTGTTGATTATATCTTTGTATACTCCAAAATCTATGAAGATCATGAAAATCACTTGCGCATTATCCTGAGAACTCTGAGAAGACATGAATTATATAGGAAGTTAAGAAAGTGTGAATTATGGATTCGGGAGATTTCTTTTCTTGGCCATATTTCCTCTAAATATGGAATCTCTGTTGATCCTTCTAAGACCAAGGCAATCCAAGAATGGCCTTCACCGACGAGTATAACTGAGGTACGCGGTTTTATTGGTTTAGCATGTTATTATAGACGTTTCGTCCATAATATTTCCTGTTGGCTAACCCATTAAAAATGCTCACACGTAAAGGGGTTAAATTTGTTTGGACAAAAGAGTGTGAAGAATATTTCAATGAACTGAAGAGAATATTAGTCGATGCTTCTATATTGACTCTACCATCGGGGAATGATGGGTTCATTATTTATAGTGATGCATCGAAGAAAGGACTTGGTTGTGTCCTTATGCAGAGTGATAGGATTATTGCCTATGCATCATGACAGTTGAAAATTCATCAGCAAAACAATCCTACTCATGATCTCGAGTTAGCAGTTGTGATCTTTGCTTTGATGATATGGAGACACTATCTCTATGGTGAAAAATGTGAGATTTATACAGATCACAAGAGTTTGAAGAATATTTTCTCACAAAAACAACTCAACATAAGGCAAAGGAGATGGCTTGAATTACTCAAGGATTATGATTTCATGATACACTACCACCTGGGGAAGGAAAATAAGGTGGAAGATGCTTTAATCAGAAACGATCATCGAGTTTTGAACAATATGAGAATTGAAAGGGACCCAATTTTCATGGATCTAGTGAATATGGACATGGGAAAAACCATGGAAGGTGAAACATCAATACTTTTTCAAAAGGTTTCCAAACCATCTTTACTAGAAAGGATTAAGAGTTCTATGACCGATGATGAAGAATTTCAATAGAAGATTAAAGCTGTGAATGATGGGAGATTGAGAGACATTGTGTATGAAGAAGGAATTTTAAAATTTGGGAAGAGACTTTGTGTTCCTGATATACCTGATCTCTAAAGGGAATTGTTAGATGATTATCATAGCTCCAATTTCTATATACACCCTGGGAGCACCAAAATGTATAGAGATTTGAAGGCACATTTTTGGTGGGACAACATGAAGAGGGAGATTGCTTATTTTGTGTCATGATGTATGGTTTTTCAACAAGTGAAAGATGGAAGGAAACAACCTGGAGGAGTCATGAAACCTCTTCACATACCGGAGTGGAAATGGGACAATATTATGATGGACTTTTTCATGGGGCTACAAAAGACTCTTATAAGAAATGATGCAATATGGGTCATTGTAGATCATCTTACCAAGTTAACACATTTTCTTGCTATAAGAGAAGATATACCAATTGAAAGTCTAGAAAGACTATATATTAATGAAGTGGTAAGACTTCATGGAGTACCCCTATCAACTATTTCGGATCGTGATCCCTGTTTTACATCATGATTCTGGAAAATTATTCAGAAATCCATGAATACTGAACTCCGTTTGAGCACTGCATATCACCCTCAAATAGATAGACAATCAGAACGGACTATTCAAACCTTAGAAGACATGTTGAGAACATTATCACATGACTTTCAGGGTATGTGGGATCAATATTTACCTTTTCTAGAATTTTCCTATAACAATAGCTTCCATTCATGTATTCAGATGGCACCATATAAAGCGTTATACAGAAAGAGATGTCGAACACCAACCTGTTGGGATGATGTTAGTGAAAGAAAACTTGTAGGCCTAGAACTGGTGGAAGAAATGATGGAGAAGGTGAAGGTAATCGAAAACCACATCAAAGCATCTTAAAGTAGGCAGAAGATCTATGTCGATAACTGAAAGAAGGATTTGGAATTTTAGGTAGGAGATCATGTTTTTTTGAAGGTATCTCCTTGGAATGGAGTTATACGTTTCGGTAAGAAAGGAAAATTGAGTCCCAGGTACATTGGAACTTTTGAAATTCTAGAACAAATTGGGGCTGTAGCTTACCATTTAGAAATGCCGCCAAATCTCTCCAAAGTTCATGATGTGTTCCACGTATCACTATTGGGAAAATACATGCCTAACCCAACACATGTACTCACCTATGAGGAATTAGAACTGGAACCTGATCTCTCTTATTGTGAAGAGCACGTTAGGATTCTTGATACGAGAGAACAAGTGCTGAGAAACCGGACGACTCATTTGGTAAAAGTTCTATGGAGAAACCATAAAATGGAAGAAGCAACGTGGGAACTCGAGGAACATATGATGAAGAATGACCTGAGTATTTTCATGTGGTAAAATTATAGAAATTTCAAGGATGAAATTATTTGAAGGAGGGGAAAATATAACACCCCAAGCATGCATAATACGGATCTCTTTGAATAATATAGTAGTGTGTGTTGTACACAACTTTGAGTTCTAACACACACCACAACCATTCAAAGTAGTCGTTATGAATAGTAATACCCACTTTTATAAATTTTATTAATTCATCTCCCAAAATGGACTTCATTTTTTGATTTGAAATATCAAATTTATCCTAGTGTTAAATTTGGTACTTTTCAGATATCTTTTATATTTTGATGAATTGTGAAAATTACTAAAATTTAATTAAAAACAACTTTTTTAATCAAAATAATTAGTAGTGATAAATTATTAATTTGAGTTGTTTTAACGTATATTTAGAATATTTTTTTATCATTTAATACAATTTTGGTCATTGGACATAATTTCACAATTAAACCGGACATAAACAAGTGTCAATCTTTTGATAGTTATTATTTCTTAAAAACACGCTTTTTGTTTTGACAGCGGGAATTAATTTTTAAATTAATTTCTACCACTTATGTGTTATGAATTTGGAAAAATGGATTCCATATTTTGAATCATTATTTCCAAATTGTGTAAATAGGTAACTTTCATTTTTAGACATTTTGAGTAATTACTTCGGTAAATATTTTATTTACCACGGTTAAAGGGTAAATCCAGTAAATAAGGGTAAAAAATAATATTATAATAATAATAAATTACCCTAAAATGTGTCCTAACCTTAAACATGTCTGACAATGGGCATCTATGGGTCGATTTTGGGACCCCATGGAGCCACTTGTAGGTGATATGGACACTTTATATTAATTAAGTTAAAGTAAATACAAAAATGACACAGGCATATATCTTTTAGAAAAATAAATTTTACATAGGGTTATATATGTTATATTTTAATATATAAATATTCATTAGAAAGATAAAAATATTTCCTACATAATGGTATTTTATTTATAATTTTTAGACATTAAATAATTTAATTTATTTATGTCACAATGATGATTCAGTAATTACCATATTAATGAATGATTAACATAATCGATATTATAAATACTCAAATAAATGAAATTTGAGACCTTTTATAAATTCAAATAACTTTATAGGTTATTATGACATATTAGGATTGTTTATATAAAATGTTTTCTATGTAATAATTCTGTTATAAATTTATCAAAAACAAAATACCCAATAGTGTCAAAATTGACATAAAAGAGTTTTTAAAACAAATATTATATTATTAAATGATATTAAATTACTAAAAATATAATGTTAGGCCAAGAGACTTATATTATGATATGTGTATCATTAATGGACCACTTGTAGGTCTCTTTTATGTTTATAGTATTTTTATTAACTATATAATATAAAAATACAAAGTGACATGGTAAATATCAAACTAATTAACTAATAGTTAGAAATAAAAGATAAGGTTAATATAGTGACCGAAACCTGTCTAAAACCTATTGGTTGACTGGTTTGCGACCCATACCCACCCTAACCTTTAAATAATCCACTTTTGAGCCATTATAAACCGAATATGAATTTATTATAAAATCATATTTCTAGCTTTTCCTAAGGCGCCGCTCCTCCCCCTTATAAAAGGACACCACTTATAACCAATTATTCACACCTTCAAAGCCTTTTGGGTCGGCCAAACCCTGACCAATTATTCTCTAAAATGCTCTCAATTCAACCTAGTGGCCTTATTTTGATCAGAAATACAACTTAAGGATCCATTTTGATCAAATCAAAAGGAACAAGCCGAAGAGGAGGTAATGATTTCACCACCCTCTCTCAAGTTCCTTTCTTCTTCAACTTATTTTTTATTTGTTGTTTCTGTTATAAAATAATAACTCATGTATCTTCTATATACTGTGATGTCATTATAATTATGGTACAACCAAATCCATTATACTATCCACTCTTTTAATGACATGTCACCATACGTGCGTACGTACGGCATACCGTCTCTACGTCATGGTGTAATAGTTATTCAATACATTATTATTTGGGTGGGTATAATAATGATGTTTATTTGATGTAAATAATAAATATAACATGGTAAGGATTCTGTATATATTATATACCATCCAATTATATATTATTTTAATATCAAAAGAATGATATTTTCGCTCTTGCGTACGTACGAATTACAGTCTCCACGGCGCGATGAGATTCATTTCAAGTTCACCATTCATCGACGATTATAAAAATATATATTACTAATAAGTATGTAATAAATGACATAATAATGATACTGGAGATATATATATATATTTATATATATAAGTATTTATGTACTTACATATATCTTATTCACTTACTTCCTTTCAATACTGTATGAAAACGGAAACAGCGTTTATGCGTACGTACATACTAGCATATCCGTAAACGCTGTTTTCCATTTCATATATATGCCTATTATAAATATTTATATTATAAATATATATGATATATATATAATGTTTTATATTATGGAAGTATTTAAATCATTATCTAAGTGATACAATCAAGAGTAACAAGTTAAAACACATACGATATAGAAAGCAATTATTACCCAAAATATTAATATAACTTGGAAATTATTATTAAATGGGTAATATAATGTCATAAATGAATAATGTATGATATTATAAATATTAATATGGTTCTGGTATAATTTAATAACATACTATAGTCTTCATACTGGAGGTTAAACATACCCTCGACTAAAGGAAAGTTGAAGGTAAGGGGTTTCTTATCTCACTTTTAATTCCGTGAGATTTCCATTGTTCATCACTTATTTAATGCATGTGGTGTATTGTGTACTTCCATTTGATATGTATTATCATGATCCTCTTTATTTCTATGATATTATATGATTAATTTGGTGGTTATTTACTATTTTTCAGATGACTCAATTGATTACAATGAGGTATGTTTTAATTTCAAAATCTCTTTATTATATGAGGTTGTTTATTCATAATTTTCTATTGGGACATCTTTATCATCCACATCCATGTTTCATAAAAATATATTTCAAAATATTTTTACTATTTACTAGAAAATGGGTTAAATTCATTTATACCCTTTTTTGACTTTTTATAAAATGTTTTGAAAGGAATATTTCTGTCATTTTCCAAATAGGGTACTTTAAAACATTTTCGTCAAAATTAAGGTAAGAATGTTTTTTTAACTTATACGGTGGGTGCAGTTATTCTCCACCGTTATTACACCTTTGAAGCTTCCCTTACAATATTATAAGGATATTTTCAAAATAATGGTTTTCTATATAATTATATGATTTTTAAATGATTTAAAAAATAAAACATATTTCTCTCAAACGGTTTTGATTTCATTTATGTCAACATCCTTTGATAGATTTTAAACTTATTTGAAGTTGATTTATTATGATACAAAACTTTAATATTTTATTTAAGGTTTTGTGATATGTTTGACTGTGGATGAGTTATTTTTATATCATTCATGGTTTATGGTTATAGTATTGACATTTCGTAGGTCAGTTTTAATACGAAAGTTTTTGTTATATATCAACCTGGTCATAAGATGAATGTGTTGGACTAGTATGTTCTGTGTTGGGGACCTTTAAAAGTAAGCCCTCCGGGTTGGTGTCCGGTTATTAGAGGCACTCCGGGATGGCGTCCGGTTATTTGAGGCACTCCGGGTTCATGTTCGGTTATTAGAGGCACTTCGGGTTGGAGTCCGGTTACAGAGGCTCTCCAGGTTGGGTTCCGGTTACAGTTAGCCCTTAGGTCTTGGCACGAGGACATGACACAGAAATTAAATTTCAGCATTATGCATTCTCTCATTATGAAATTACTTATTACATGTGATTATTTGATTAGTAGAATATCCATGTTCATGTTTATATGGTAATGTTTGATTTATTTTTTTACCATATTATGTTCAAGTTTATGTTTAAAAAGGCTGTTGTTTTTATTATACATCTTGCCTTAAAGGTTTATGGCTTCCGCTATATTAATTTCCCTTACTGATCATATGAGCCGAGCCCTTTCTTTGTTTTATATTTCCCAGGATCCCAAGAAGTGTTCTATGATTAAGATGTAGGGTTAAGCTAAGGGAACAATGGAGTTCCCAAAGGATTATTTATGCTGTGTTGTATTTTAGAAATTGTAATGTAATGTTCATGTATGTAATATATCTTCCAAGACTGCTAAACTGATCAATCCATTAGGACTTGATTCCTTGTAATTATACCAATGTATTAAAATAATGCATGGACTTTTAGTAACTGGGGTCAGGGAATTACAATGATAGGTGAAGGATCAATTGATTTTATAGTATTGAGCTGAGTTGAAAGAGAATCTATCGAAGTATACCTTCCTATCATGTGATTGACCAAGCTCGATGAATAGTGTACTATATGAAGGTCGGACCTTGAAGGGTCTTCAAAAAGCATTAACATTTCACTACATCTTTTCCGTAAGGGATCCCATCATGGGATTAAAATTGGACATGATGTGTGTAAAATGATATTCTGTGTCTCTTGATCCATTTAATACTAAAAAAATAGGACTCCAAATTTTTTTTGTGGTGGGATGTTAGTATCCCATTCAGGGCATGGTTTTTGTTCTAGAAATACTGGTGTGCACAAATCCTCCAATAGCTTCTAATCAAGATGTCAATGATTCTATAGAGTCAATAAATAATTTATTAGTGTTTGGTTGAAAAAGAACTTGAACAAGCATGGAAATAGGAAGATAATGATGTTCCAGATTTTCTGTTATTTGTGGCTAACACAAGACATGTGATGTATTTTGCGGGTTTTCCTAAATCTGTTCTAGTTTCTTTTTTGGTGGTGGGAATCCATGATATATTTACATAATGAAGTATATGGAAACCTATGTTCCATGAATAGTGTTGAGTGGATGTCCTAACTCTGCTTCAGTAGTTGGGGGGAACACTTATTGTGGGGGTACACGAGATTAATGTGCGAGTTGAGGCTATGTTCAAGGAACATATTGGATAGGAATGATACCTCATTTAAATTCTACATTGATTCTTCACAAATTTTTCATTTATTCCTCATGAAAAGATAATCATTTTCTAACTATTAGGTGATCTTCCTCTCCAAGTGGTGGATCGTTTACAACCTAAATTTTACCATTTTCCTTAATTTATTTTTTCTAAGGAGGCAATAATAGATTAGTAGAGTGAATTCCCAAATTTATAGAATGTCCCATGTTCTGTGTATTCACACCTCCTTCATTTGTAATATTGCAGTCTATATTCTAATTTAAACCTATCTCTCCCTCCACATCTTTTATGTTGTTATTTTTAGTGTCATGTGAAGGATTGATGACCATAATGTTAAAAGATGCATAATGAATTGTACGTGTTGTATTGGTTTTCAAATTATAGGAGGGTTGTTTGTAAATTTTAATGGACCTTCTACATATTTTACAGTACCCTCTTTTTTATTCATGGAAATGAGTGACTCGAAGGTAACATTAACATGGAATTTTAGACAGTGTACTTACTAAGGGAAATGGTTCATGAGACACAAAGAAATTGGATACATCATTTCCTTATTTCACCACAAATGGGAAATTAATGATTTCTATTAAAGGGGAGGATGAGGTAAAATTTCACCCATCTCTATGGTCTAGGGTTTCTCCCATTATTCCATTTTCATGCGTCAGGATAAATTTATTTACTTTGGAGGGGTACATTGTGCTAAAAGTTCCCCCAACCATACGGGATCGAGCTGATCCTATATTGTGGTGGATAAAACTATTGATGATGCTATATTTATCTCATGCATCATTGTTTGAGAATGGTCTACATAAAATTCATGGCCTTTATGTTTAAAACATTATTATGATAACATTAGCAGTGAATATTAATTAGGATACCATAGGACAAATTCCTTCTTAATGTTATCAGTTACTAAATTTTGGAGTTTGTTGATTGTCTTCTCTCGTATGGACTGAATCTTTTGATGCTTATTCTGATATAGTTATTTATTATTGCATCATATTCCCCAAGATAGGTTATTTTCTAGTAGCTACCCTAGAGTAGAAACATTATAGGTTGACATAGTTGGTGGATTTTGAGGACCATGGCATGTGGTGTAGTGAAGATCTCCCAGCTCTTCCCATTGTCAAATATGAACCACTAGAGGGGAATTGATGATTATACAATGTAACTTGTGTAATGCATTGAGGCATGTTAGTTGATGTTCTTTCTTCCACTTATATGATAATATTTTCATGCAACTAGATGGGTGCCCATGTCTATTTGAATACATAAGTCTCCCAATACATTAATATCATCTACATATCGATCGTATTGAAGGACATATTATTTTACTGTGATGGAGAGTTTTCCAAAGATTTATAAGGTTGTTGTTTATGAACACTTATGATAACACCTATAGAATTTAGAACTGAGAAGTGGATGAGGGACAAAACATTATGGTTATATCAACCCTATCCATTTTTCTTCTCATGAGTAAAATATCTTGTTATTCTTATTCTAGATATTTCTCCACTTGATCCACCCAACATGCATGATTTTTAGATGTTTTTTCACTGGAAGTAGGACTAATAGGGGCCTCTGTAGAATTGATATTTTTAAATGGTGGTTTAGAGGATGAATAATTCCTTAGTCTCAATTATTGTTGAGATGAAATGTCACATGTCATAGATATGATTTTGGGGCTGACTGTACCCATTGTTCAGAGCACCTCAAAATTTGTGGGTCTTATCATATTTGGTCAGGTAATTGGTGTAACTTGTTGTCGATTGACCTTATGTAAATGAGGAAGGATATCATGAAAATCATTAGGATATGTACTCTCATGATTGATCACATTGTTCTCGTGATGTGAAATTTTCTGGTAATCATTCTAGGGAGGTCCTTTAGAACTGCTGGTAGTACTACCTCATTGAGGTCATTCGTGAATACTACTTCCACATATGTAATTTCATAATGGATTAGTAGTATCTGTGGATACCATTGATGGATGTTTTTTGTCCTAAGGAACTAATTATTATAATATAACATGGTCTCGAGTCTACTTTAAATTTTGAACTTCCTCGGGTGGGATTTATTTTTTGATACTCTCCCACCGGAAGCTATAATTGTATGCTGTGAATGGAAATAAATATTCATAGGAGTGGTTTAAAGTGAAATTCATTATTATTTTAGATAATTACAATGAGTTTCAATGATTTTATAGGAATATATAACTCCCATAGTGTTTCCCATGGAACAGGATGTTAATCCGTAGTTGGAATGAGTATTTGTGAGCCACACATTAGGCACATGAATCACCCTACATGAGGAGTTGGGGTCATGGACCTAACTATAAGAAATTATTGTTGAGATTATTATTAAATATAAGGATTGAGTATGTGGTATTGAATTGAAGCCCGAACGTATATCATTTTCAATATGTGCTAAGAAAAATATGTAGTAAGAATCTGGATTTACACTCATTCTTGTGTTGGAAAGGAATATGAGCCTTCTTCTATTTCAGAGTTGAGGTATGTTAATTAGAACCACTAGTTGCAACTGAATTTGACTGATGGGCCTAATATGTGTGTGTAGGGATGTAAAACTACACCTAATTTTCTTCCATATTTGACATAGGGGCTTGATATGCATGCACATGGATTTGAATCTCCATATTTTTTGCTTCCATATTTTACTGATGGGATAGATATGATTGAGGTGGAATTTTTATATTCCCATTGTTTCCACCTAAATTATTGGATTAATATGCAGAAGAAAGTATTTGTTTCTTCTTAATGTTTTAAACCATATAGGACTAGAGGTATTAATATGATTGAGCATGGATTGATATCTACCCATTGATTTCTTCCATATTTGGATGAATGTGTTGACATGTATAAGAAGGGATTTACATCTACTAAAATTTTTCCATTGTATTTGACTAGAGGGATTCATATGTTTGAGAAAGGATTTTCACCTTCTAGTGTCTCACCAACATGCTCGACTATAGGGAATCTTCAATAGGAACATGAATAATGGTCTATCCCATATTGTTTAACAATATCCCTCTACCCGTCTTCATGCATTCCAAAGTCTGAGTGCCTTCGATCAAAGCCTATTGAGAGATATATTATTCCTATAAAGGATGCGAGTCTATATAAAATTTAACATAGAAAACACTGGCATGATCCCTTAGGAGGCACCCCTGTGTCAACATAATGATGTTTCTAGTGGCCAATTCATCAGCTTGCCTAAGGTAGGGGACAAACACTTTATGAAGTTCTAGGGATAAGCTCCTGAAAAAGATTGATATGACTATGGGTTCCTTTTTTTTGGACATCAAATCATCACTGAGAGGATGGTTGGTATAGCTTTATGAACTAGAGCTCATTTCATACTACCTCGAGGGTTGGGAGAGTTCCATTTTTGTGGAACTCCTAGATAAATTCATTTGAAACTATGAATTGAAGATGATGGGTTAGTTATATAGTCATCGGTTTGGTCGAGGACACAACCTATGAAGTGGTTGATGCACATGTCTTCAGGAATTCGTAAGATTCCATTAGATTGAAAAAAATTATAATGAATAGTGAATGTAATATATATGAAAAATACCATCAATATAACCTCATCAATGAAGAATCTCTATAAAAAAGATCATGCTTAATTATTAGTTTTTTATCTATGTTTGGCCATATTTCATTTCATGAAAGCATGGAAGTGGTCAGGTATGTTTGGAAACGGTTATCTTGGTTAAAAAATATATGGGGTTCATCATTATTTCTGATGAAAATATCATATTTCCCCTAGGGTTTTGAATTTTATGAAATAATTTTCATTATGTGCTCCATATTATTTCACAACAATATTTTATGGGTCAGTTTCCAACGGGGTTAGTTCATGGAACTGTAAGAACCCAATGAATTTCATATCCTGGATGAATCATGGACCTACAAATAGATACTCATGCTTAACATACATGTATATTACATCATTTTAGATGAATAATAAATAATATTAAAAAACTGCATGCCTGGGGACTATAATAGTTTAGTGTCTTTGAAAACATGAAAAAATACTCGATCATGGTAAAATATCTTCAACATTTCCCATAATGATATCTACCTTTAGTACTTATATCTAAAACCATTCATCAATACATGGGGAAAGGGAACATTAAAAAGGGTTGAGCTTAGACTCTCAGTAAGGGTATCTAGAAAAATGCATAAGTATAATGTGAAAAAAGGGTATAAAACAAGTGCATCACATTTGATGATCATACACAATATACTATAGATCATAATAAATACTAGACGTTTATAAGACATTGATCATAAAAGGAATAAGATTTTAAGTCATTAAAGCCTAACATAGGAATAATACATGGAATTTGTGGCATTCCCATTTATTTATAACTCTATGAACATGTATAAGTAGGAACATGTTCAGTAATTATTTTAAGAATAAGAAATTAGACCCCAACATAAACGTAAGGACATGAAACCAGGTCCATGCGTAAAAGTATGAGCATGTAATAAGGTTCACACATATCCTTGTGGACATGAATCTTGGTCTATCCATAACTATGTGAACATGTAATCTCTTTCAGGGATAACACTGTAAACATGTAATTAGGTTCATGAATATCATTGTGAACAAGTAATAAGGTTCAAAAATAAACTTATGGACATGAAACCAGGTCCATGTATAACATTGTGAACACATATTAATGTATAATGATAACATTGTGAACATGTAATCAGGTTCATGCATAATCTTATGAACATGAAACTAGGTCCATTAATAACATTATAAACATGTAACAAGGTTCAATCATATCATTTTGAACATGTAATCACATTCATTCAAAAAAATTGGATATGAATCCATGTCCATGTAAACATGTATACTAATGATTCATCCATCATTTCCCAATGTGTTGGTGGGGAATATATGTCCCACCCATCTCATAATAAAATCATTCATACATGTTCCACAAGTGAATAAAACATTCATCATATCATGAACCATATAAACATATATGTTTTATAAGCAACAAATCATAACCCATGAAATAAAATTGGTATCATTAACATTTAATCACATCAAAACCTATAAAAAGAGATAGGATTCAAAATAACTTCATGAAAGAATAACCCGTGAAAAGAAAAGGGTTTCAAAAGCCTAAAGCACAAGGAATAGAAATGGGTGTCATAAACATCATTGAATCAAAATATTACCCATTCCAAAAATAATATGAATGTATCCTTCAGATAATTTCCTATAATGGATTTTTCAACATCAATATATGTCATATTAGATGTAAAATAACATGGATGTAGACTTCTAAAACATTTCTTGAGGAAAATATCCTTTCATATTTGAAAAGTATCTATAAAACATAAAACATTTTGAAAAATAATTTCTTAAAAATATTAAGAATATAAATAATTATTTTAAAACCTATAGTATTCCTTTTCATTGAAAACATATAAATAGAGTTTGATATCATTTTTAAAACTATTTTACTTAATAAAAGTAAAAGGATCCTTAAAAAAGTTTGAATTTTGTTTCCATAAAAACATCTATAATGAGATTGAAAACGTTTTTAAGACCATTTATTTTAAATTTTATTGTTAAAAAATTCTTAAAAACTAACTTTTAAACATCAAAATAAAGCTTCAATGGCTTGATGGCGGATAAACCCATACAAGTCATATGAGGTAAACCGAACATTGATTTTGAATGATAAAAAGGATATTAAAATTCCTTGTTAGGAAAGTGATAAAAAGATTCCTTTGAAATAATTGGTGAAAGAAAATAAGGGTAACGATATTTTTTAATAATCATAGAATATTATTATAATATACTTAGAATCGATTTTTTGAAAACATGGTTTTCCATCCAAAGAGGGGGTAAAGTGAGGATTTCTTAATAACTCTTTCTTAAATATCATAGAATCCAATGAGTATAAATATGGTACCAATACATTAATATAGAATGAATAAATATAGGGGAATAAAATTCATGAATTTCTTGAGACATGGATCATAAAATTTCCATAAATGAAGCATAAAAAATTCTTGAAATGTGATGGGATTGTCTCAATAAACACTTATAACTTGGTAACTTGGGATCATACTATCATGGATGAAAAGAAAATTATGTGAATATTAACATATAAGTAAAAAAATGAAATTAAAGAAATAAAATGTAAAATGGAAGTATAAAAACCATGAAAGATTGTTTAGGTGCATTAAAAAATATGAGTCTCAAAGAAGGAAAATTGAGACCAAACTATTTTACTGATTTGGTAACATCTGAAACATAAACCCCATGAAAGAAATATCATATAATGGATATGTGAATATACATAAATTTAATTATAAGATAAATATAATACTATCATTGTAAATACATACACTACACAAATGGAAATATTGGAGAGCATTGAATGTATCTCATTGAAATAAATAGTGAGATGAAATCCCCTTACCTTGTTTCTTGGCAGTAGTTGTACTAATTCAAAACACCTATATAATAAATAAAAAATTATTATAAATTTTTTAAAGAGACATATTTTTATATCTAATATCATAGATGGTTTTATTACAACCTAATATTACCCTATTTTTATACATCCTATGTTAAAGTTTCAGTTTAGGTAATATTCATTATTTTGTATGTGTCTTAATTTATTATATTGTTGGTACATATAATTATATCATGATTATAAAATGTAAAACATGATATAAATATAATTTATATACATTAAATATGTATTTTAATAATCTATATAATATGTAATTATGAAACTGAATACACTATTCATAGAGACGGTAGGCCATGCATACGCATGAACTCTATTTCTGTTTAATTGTCCTATTGAGAGAAAGAATGAAAAATAAATATATGTATATATATATATATATATATTAATGTTATATTCGATTTATAAAATAATATATATTCAATAAATCAATCCTTAGTACATTAAATGTATTGTGAGATGGAATCACATCGCTTTGTGGGGCATTATTCTAAACATCCTCAAAACAAAATTATTGTATTAACACGAAATGGAATGTAAAAATGATATGTGTTGTAAAAGAAATAAAAAAGATTATATAAATAGTAAATATAATATATAATATATATAATTATAGCTCCCATCATAATTTCCACCATGAGATAAGGTAAGGAAAATTGAACAATTATCTTTTAGTGAGGCGATAATTCGCCATACACGTAAACAATATATTATATACCCATTAGATGGAGGTGTTTAAAGTGTAGGATGAAAAAGCTTCATAAAAAATACTAGTATATTAAGAATTTTCTTTATACTATAATGGGAAAAATAAAGTGGAGGGATTGACAATAGAAAATAAAATAAAGGACTTGAGAGAAGATGTTACCTCTTTATCGAGTAAGTCCTTTTGGTTTGTGCCAAAAGGCTTCCCTGGATTTACTTGTGCCCAGGGTAAGGAATATATGTGGAAGTGAGTATATCTATGAATTATATTGGGTATATCTTGGTATAATTTAAGAGGTTTTTGATTTGTTAAGAAGTACAAGAGGTGGTGGCCTTTTATAGGGAAGGAAAAGGACCTACATGGAATTTTTGAAAACGAGTTCAGTGTACACATGTTTTTACCTAATAAAAAGTCATAAAAACGTACCTAAATCAATAATGTAAGGTTTTTGTTCTAATAATGTATGTAAAATAGATTATATAAAAGTTTATAGGTCCTTTTTGGCCCCTAATATTATGGTTTTGTCTATAATTATGCTTAAATTGACTTTAATCGCTATGATTAATTTTAATCACTCTTACTAGTACTTGTGGTAAAAAATGAACCTGATATTTTTAGACTCTAAATATTATGCTAATAAAAATGGTGTATATTGGATTTTCTAAATTTAATTTCAGGAGTGGAAAATTTATGATTAAAACTAATCATGTAGACGGGATGAAATAACATGTTTTTAAAGTAGAAAAATGATCAAAATTTTGTTCTGTTTTTATACACAATTTCAAAGTAAACTCGTTTATAATGACATAAATTGAATTCATAGATGTATAATTTATCTAATTATAACCTAACAGAAATTTATTGTATAATTTAAAATTAATATTTATTTAAACAAAAGGGTAGTTATTAACTAAAATAATCTATTTTTCACCATTCATCAAAAAAAAGATGTTTCTCAAAAAAATCCCAAAAATTCCCCCTAAAATAATTTTAATATAATAAATTCCAAATTGAATTTTATTTTATCAAAATTAATTTATATATGTTTTAAAAATTAATCTTTTTATTAAAATCAATTCATTTTATCAAATAGTATTTTTAAACGTAAAAGGACTTTACCAAAAATCATATATTTCATTACGAATGTGTTTTATCTATAAATAAAATTTATAAATAATATTTTAAAATTAGTTATTAATTTTATTATATCTAATTTTAATGGATAGGTTATAATTATATCATTTAAATTATTATAACAATAAAATGATATTTAGTAGAAACATATGTGTTGGATGTAAGGTATGCCAAGTTGGTGATACGGGGAGCATAATCCATGTTAGTATTGAGTGTAGCGCAATCCATGTGGGTATTGCGTGTAATGAAAGCCAATTAAATGTTGTGTGAATGTAATTTTTGACTTGTCATTTTAATACATACATATATATATATATATAAGAACTATTTCTAATGTTAGATGAAATGAAAAATATCAAAAAGGCAAATTAATTTAAAAAAAATAATTCAAAAAATATATGTGTGTTACATTTTATCCGTTAAAATTAATTTCACTATTGAAATTATTCTGGGTTTTCAATGGTTTAACACTTTATAGTTTCATTCATAGAAACCAACATCATAAAAATAAGTACTAAAACATCCCTTAAAAAATAATGTTGGAACCATAATGGTTACCCAAAGTATCATATAACAGTGTTTCTGCATAGAAGAACATAAGATGGTAAGTGAAAATAGAGACATGATAGAAATATCTAACAATCAATTTCTAATGGAGTGTGATAGAAAAAAAATCTAGGAGAAAGTTAAAAATTAGAATGACATAAATCTAAAATGAACTAAGGGACCATATGATTCATTGGAAACAATGGTACTAGAATATCAATTTTGGTTTTAAGATCCTTTTTTCTAAGGTTAAATAATTTTCATGAAATGATATATTCACATGATTTCAGGAAAACCTCACCCTTGGTAGTTCCTTTATCAACTTCACCTCTATCCAAATAGGAAGGGGAATTATTCATTCCCGAAGCACTAACAGATCATGAGACCCTTGACATGACTTCCCATCTGTCATTAGTTATCAACAAAAACATATTTTATATCATTTCATCCAATACGATTAAATCCTTATTGGGTAATATAATAATTTCTTCTCACAAATTTCATCCGATGTTTTACTTAATCATTCCATAAATAGTAAATATTATAGCCATTATGAATTATAAAAATAAAAAACATAAGAAATGAGTCACAAAATCATCTTGATATTTGCCCTCGTATATCAACATTTAATTCTAGTTTGTCACATACCAAAACTATGAATAACATCACCATTTATTCTCTAAAAACATAGTAATAAACATAATTACAATAAATGAATCATGAAAACATGCATACTTCTTTATTTGAAAGGCTTCTGGATGTAATCCGGAAGTCCAATACATTGTAAACATCATCTGTGAGGATGTAGACTAATTTTTTATCCAATAAATAATCTAATGATGGGTAATCAATGCAATCCAGTTTACATTTTTCAAATCAATTATATTTTTATCTGAGAGAAACACAATTTTCACAATGTCTTGGTCACCATAAGGGTTACATTCCCTTAAAAAATATAGTTATTCTATGTCTTCATCAATATTAAACAAATAATTTTCAATCCTTAATGAAAAATTATACTAAAAATACTTATATATTTCATGATTTATATAACATTATATTTTAATTTCAAAACATATGAACTTAATTAATCCAAATTTTTTTTTAAGAAATTACTCATGATTCCTCAAATTATTTTTTAATTAATATTTCATAGAATATGAAATATGAATCATGTCTTAAGGTTCCTCAAACTCAATATTAACATGATTGTTCTGATCAATGAAAACAATACTGAAAAAACATCACATACAATTCACATGTCTTTTGCAGTCTCCTTATCTTCAGATGTATAACCAATACTCTTACCACCTACCTAATTCTGTTTATGATATTTTCACTCGAGAAAAAGATTCAAGAAATGACAAAAAATTCCACATTTGAAAAAATAAAATTTAACCATGTTCCATTTAGTTCTCTCCATTGACTAAAACCAGATAGCATAGTTTGAGAAACATTTATCATAGTAGGATACCATATAATCATGAAAATTAACTTATAGGGTGCCTAAATCATGGATCATATGTATTTCATCTATGAAAATATATTTTTATCCAATGTTATAAATAGACAACTTATATGTAAATCTTTCGTGATGGTTCATGAAGATTTTGGGAATTTTAAAAGCATATCCCATGGGAGTGTCACACCAGGTGTGTAGGGAGGCCCATTATTGTGCACCAAATTACCTCGAGTTAGGCTCAGAACATCTTTTCAGAGTTGTTACCTATAGGTACATATTGGCCAGAGCCACATCAAGTAGTATTATACATATAGAGATGTAATTATAGGAAACCACTTAATCTATCCTTTACTAAAATTCTAGGATATTTTCCTAAATTATAACTCATCATTATAATTTTCCTTAGAAACATCCCAAGATATATCCTTAGAAATATACATAGGGATCTCACTAAGTTGTTCTCATCCAAGATTCCATTGGTTGACTAAAACTTTTCTTTGATACCATCTATAGAGACCCAAGAATAAGTTAAATTTATATTAAATTATTTTAGATCAATACATTGTACATTACAAAAATACATTCATGAGGAACGTAATAGTTTAGTGTCTTTAGAAACATGGAGACAAAATATTCTATCTCGAGGAAGGATCCTCAAAATTTACTATAAATATCTCTCACTTTAGTACTTATACTTAAAACCTTTATTCATAACATGGGGAAATGAAACATAATAATGGGATGATCTCAAATGCTCAGTAAGTGTTTATAAAGGAAATACGTAAGTATAACGTGAACAAAAGTGTATGGAAATTGATCATAACATTTGGAGATCAAACCCTGCATATTAATGATCATAATAATGACTTGAAGTTCATAATACGTAGACCATAAGAGTATTAAGATCATAATTTATAAAGGAATAACATAGGAATAAGATATGAAATCTGATACATGCACATTTGTTTATAACATTGTGGACATGTATAAGTTGGAACAGGTTTACTCATTAAGTTAAGGACATGAATTCAGGACAACATATAATTTTATGGTAATAAAAATAGGTACATGCATGACTTTATGTTTATTTAATCAATTATACAGAGAACATTATGGACATAAAATTAGGTCCATCCATTACTTTTTGACCATGTAATCAGGTTCACGCATAATATAGTGAACATGTAATCAGGTTCAAGCATAACACAGTTAACATGAAATCAGTTTCACACATAAAATTAAGGATGTGAAACCAGGTATATTAATAACAGTGTGAACACATAATAATGTTTACTCCTAACATTGTTAACTTTTAAATAGGTTAATGTATAAATTATGTACATGCATCCAGGTCCATTCATAACATTGTGAGCATGTAAAAAGGTTCACTCATAACATTTTGAACGTGTAATCATGTTTCACAAAAAAACTTATATATATTCAACCAATTACATGAATACATTTATAAAAATGAGTAATCCATTTTTACCCAGTGAATTGGAGGGAGATATAGGTCGTACCCATCGCATAATAAAATCATTCTTACATGTGACACATGATAATAAAACTTTCATCATATCATGACCCATAAAAAGATATAGGTCATATAAATATCAAATCATAACCCAAGAAATAAAATTTGTATAATTAAAAATTAATCACATAATAACCTATAAAATATATCTATTTTATAATCAATTCATGGTAGTATAAACTATTAAAAGAAGTGGGTTTCTAATGTTTAAAACTTTTTGAATAGAAATGGGTATCATAAGAATACTTCCATAAACAGATTAACAATTCAAGAAATAATATGAATGGAACCATTGGATAATTTCTTATAAGGGATTTAGAAACATAAATGCATGTCCTCTTATATTGAAAATTAATTTGACATAGATTTTGAAAACATTTTTTGAGATAAATATCATTTATTAACTGAAAAGGCTCTTTAAAAATTAAAACCTTATAAAACCTGTTTTATTGAAAAAAATTAAATCTAATAACTAATTCATTGAAAACCTTTAGTAAACCCTTTTCATTGAAAATTTTTAAATAGAGATTGAAAAAATTTTGAAAACCATTTTCCATAAAATCTTATAAAATGAGCTTTAAAACGTTTTAAAAAGAATTTTCCTTAAAAACATATAAATGGAGCATGAAAATGTTTTGAAGACCATATCATTAAAAATATCATTTATAAACATCTTAATAAAAATTATCCTTTAAAAATTATAATAAATATTGAAATGATTGATATCAGATAACTCTGTACATGAAAAACATGGTAACAAGAATATTCCTTTTACATGGTAAAAAGGACAGAAAAATACATCATTCAGAAAGTGATATGAAGATTAATTTGAAATAATAGGTGAAAAAAACTAAAAATTTATTCTAATGATCATAGGATATTATACAAATATATTTTCAAACCCTTTTTAGAAAACATGGTCTACTGACCGAAGAGGGGGTAATGTTAGGCTTTCTTAAAAATACTTTCCTAACTATATTTTTTAAAAAAGTGTAGAAATATGGTAAAAATACATGATTATATAATGAATAAACATATGGTAAGAATCATACTTATTTTATTGAGATATGGATCACATTACATCATAAATGGAAGTATAAACAGACACAATCTTGAAAAGCGATGAGATCATCTCAATAAACTCTTATAACATGATAACTTAGAAACATACACTCCATGTAAGAAAAGGAAATTAAATGAATATTTAAATATTATAAAAGTATTTAAATTAATAATATAATATGTAAAATTGATATATATACACCTTTAAAGAGAATTTAGTTGGATAATAAAACATGATTCTTAAAGAAGGCAATTTGAGACAAAACAATTTCACCAATTTGGTAACTTTTGAACCATAAAACCCGTGAATGAAATATAATATAATTGATATGTGAGTATTCATAAATTTAATTATAATATATATATATATATAATAAAATAATATGTAGTAAATACACCAAAAAAATGAAGGAGTGGAGAACATATCATGTATCTCAGGAAAATAAAAAATGAGATGATATCCCCTTAACTTGTGTCTTGAATCACATCTTACTAATTCAGAAAAACTGTATAAAAATATAAATTTATTATAAAAATTTTAAGGAACCATATAATTACATATAATAAAATATATGGTAATATTATGACCTTATATTTCCCACTTATTTACCATCATATGTTAATGTTTCACTTCAGGTAACATTTTCTTTGTTTTCATATGTGTCTAAATTTGTTATATTGTTGGTCCTTATAATCATATCATTATTATAGAATTTATAACCTGATATAAATTTCAATTATATAAATTATATTTTTATTATAATAATCTATATAATATATAAGTATGAAACAGAATCCACCATTCATGGAGACGATAGGTCATACGTAAGCTTGAACGCTATTTACGTTAAATTGTCGTGTTGAGAGAATGGAAGTAAATAACATATATGTATACAATGTATATATATATAAATGTTAAATTATACTTATAATATCATATATATTCACTATGTCCATCCTTAATACATTCCATGTAGAGTGTGAATGAATCACATCACTTTGAGGTGGTGGTAGATTAAAATTCCTCAAATTAAATTATCGTATTAACATCAAATGTAGAGTAATAAAATATGTGTTTTAAATGGAATAAATAATATTTTAAAAATAATAAATATCATATATAAGATATATAAATATAGTTTCCATCATAATTTCCACCATAAGAGGCAGTAAAGAAGAGTGAACAATCATCGTTTAGTGAGGCAGTAGTTTGTCGTACATGTAAACAATATGTTCGTTACCCATTATATTGAGGTGTGTATATTTTTATTTTGAAACCATTGACTAGAAATATCCTATAATATTTATGATACTATTTTTTATACATTCATGGAAAAAATTGTAACACCCCAAGCTTCTACGGTACGCTTCTCTTTGAATAATGTGATATCGGGTGTTGTACGCAACACCGAGTTCTAACACACCATAACCAATCAAACTAGCTGTTTTGAAAAGTAATACCTACTTTTTGAAATTATATATATTTTATATTTCAAAATGGACTTCATTTTTTGATTCATAATATCGAATTTATCCTAAGGTAAAATTTTGGTACTTTTCGGATAACTTTAATATTTTGATGAATAGTGAAAATTACTAAATTTTAATTAAAAACAACTTTTTTAATAAAAATAATTAATAGTGATAAATTATGAATTTGAGTGGTTTTGAAGTATATTTATAATATATTTTTACCACTTAATATAATTTTGGCCATTGGACATAATTTTACAATTAAACCGGACATAAACAAGTGTCAATCTTTTGATAGTTATTATCTCTTAAAAACACGCTTTTTGTTTTAAGAACGGGAATTAATTTTAAATTAATTTCTTCCAATTCAGTGTGTTGAATTTGGAAAAATGGATTATATATTCTAAATTAGGATGTTCAAATTGTGTAAATAGGTAACTTTTATTTTTAGGCATTTTGAATAATTACTTCGGTAAATATTTTATTTACCATGGTTAAAGGGTAAACCCGGTAAATAAGGGTTAAAAAATAATACTATAATAATACTAAATTACCCTAAAACGTGTACTAGCCTCATTGGTGGATAAATGTTCGACCATAGTCATCTTTGGGTCTATTTGGGGACCCCATGGAGCCACTTGTAGTTGATAGGGACACTTAATTTTAATTAAGTTAAAATGAATACAAAAATGACACAAGCATATATCGTTTAGAAAAACAATTTTTACATAGGGTTATATATGCAGGATTTTCGACTATAAATATTCATTAGAAAGATAAAAAGATTTAATACATAATTATATTTTATTTATAATTTTTAGAGATTACAAAAGTTAATTTATTAATGACATAATGATGATGTAGTAATTACCATAATAGTGACAAATTAAAATAATTGATATTATAAATTCCCAAATAAATATAATTTGAGACTTTTAATGAATTAAACTAATTTTAAAGGATAATATGACATATTATTATTGATTTAATTAAATTTTTTCTAATTAATCATTCTGTTATGAGTTTCAAAAAAATAAACTATTGAGTAGTGTCAAAATTGACATAAAAGATTTTTTTTAAAAACTATTATATTATTAATTGATATTAAATTCCTAAAAAACTAAGGATAGGCCAGGAGACTTATCTCATTATAGGTGTATCATTAATGGACCACTTGGGGGTATATTGGATGTATATAGTAAGTTTATTAACCATATAATATAAAAATACAAAGAGACATTGTAAAAGTGAAACTAATTAACTTAGAGTTAATACTTAATGATAAGGTTAATATAAGTACCCAAACCTATCTAAATTATATTGTTTGACTGTTTTGCGACCTATAACCACCTTAATCATTCAATAATAAACATTGGAGCCATTAGAAACTGAATATGAATTTATTATAAATTAATATTTCTAGCTTTTCCAAAGGTACCCCTCACCCCTCTTATAAAAGGGCACTCCTCCTTCTCATTTCTTCACACCTTCAATGCCATTTGTATCGGCCAAAATCTGCCCAAATACTCTCCCAAAATACCTCAGTACAACCTAGAGGCCTTAGATTGATCAGAAATCCAACATAAGGAGCCCTTTAGATCAAATCAAAAGGAAGAACCCGAAGAAGAGGTAATGATTTCACCACCATTTTCCAAGTTCCTTCTTCCACTTCTTCTTCCTTTGTTGTTACCATTCTAAAATAACAACCCCAATATCATATATATACTATGATGTTATTATAAATACGGTACAACCATATTCATTATTCTATCAACCCTTTGAATAACATGTCACCATACGTGCGTACGTACGGCTTACCGTCTCCACGTCGTGGGGTAATTGTTATTCAATATATTATTATTTGGATGGGTAAAATAATGATGTGTAACTCATGTAAATAATAAACATAACAAGTTAATGATTCTGTATATATGATATACCATCCATTTATATATTATTTTAATATCAAAAGAATGATATTGTCGCTCGTGCGTACGTACGGACTACTGTCTCCACGAACGCGATGAGATTCATTCTCCATCGTATCCATTCAAGTATAATTATCATTTGATGATTTAAAAATGATGTTTATGGACTTGATATCATTCTGTATATGAATAATATACATCCTATCCCTGAAAAACATGTCTTATGTAACAAAACATATAAAAGAAAACGAGTAAGTTAACACCCGAAAGGACGATAATACTAAGATATTATTAGCAAAGCAATGTTAAAAGATCATATATGATATCATATGAATGTATATGATTCCTGTATAATTTAATAACAATTATTTCACCATTATACAGTAGGTTAACCTACCCTAACCAAGGAAAAGTACAAGGTAAAGGTTATTTCACAATCTCTTCATTACCCGAGGTTGTTTATACGTAATAATCTACTGGGATCTCTTTATCATCCACATATATGTTTCTTAAAAATGTATTTCAAAAAAATTTTACAATTTAAAATAATATGTGTTAAATTCATTTATACCCTTGTTTGATTTTTTATAAGAGTTTTATAAAGGAATCTTTCTGTCGTTTTCCATACAAGGTGCTTTTAACATTTTCGACAGAATTAAGGTAAGAATGTTTTTTAACTTATACGGCACGTGCAGTTATTTTCCACCATTATAAAATCGCCAAAGCTTCCCTTACAATCTTATATGAAGATTTTCAAATAAAATGTTTTATTTTATAAATATATGACTCTTAAATGATTTCAAATATAGAAAGAGATATTTCTCTAAAAAGAGATTTGATTTCATCTATGTCAACATCCTTTGATGGATTTTACGTTTATTTGAAGTTGATTTATTATGATACAAAACATCTATATTGTATTGAAGGATTTGTGATATGTTTGACTATGGATGTTCTATTTTTATACCATTCATAGTTTATGGTGAAAGTATTGACATTTTGTATGCTAGTTTTAATACGAATGTTTATGTCATGTTTAAACCTTTTCATATGGGAATGCATTGGACTTAATATGTGATGGGTGGAGCCCGCTAAAGCTCCTTGATGCATCGATAGGTCCCATGAGACAAACTAGTGTCTTGGCACAAGGCCTTGAAAAAATCTTATTTGTAGTCTTGGCACGTGGACTTGGCTATGTGGTTATGATAGTCTGGCATTATGCATTCCATCATTATGAAAGTGGTTATTGATATTGCATGTGATTATTGGATTAGTAGAATATCCATGTGAATAAGTAAATGGAATTATTTAATTTCACTTTTTCCATACTATGATGAAGTTCAAGTTTAAAAGGATTTCGTTTTAGTTATACATTGCCTTAAATATTTATTCTTATTTATGAAAGTTTCCGCTATATTGTTATCCTTACTGGACATTTGAGCTCACCCCTTTTCTATGTTTTATTTTTCCCAGGAAGTGAAGAAGTAAATTATGAATGACTTACAGGGATATTATGTCGGGATATGAATGTGGAATATGGAGACAATATGTTGTTGTTTTAGTTTTTCACTTTATGATGTAATGTAAAACATTATGAATATATCTAGTGTTTCCAAGGCTACTAAACAAATCAGTCTTTCGAGATTTGATCTTTCTTGTGATCATGCCAATGTTATGTAATAATGCACCGACTCTTGGTAACTGGGGTCGGGGCATTACAAAAATAATGTGTAGGGATGGGAAAATAAAATAAATTAATGGACTTGAGAGAAGACATTACCTCCTAATCGGGTAAGTCCTTTTTGTTTGTTCCAAAAGGCTTCCATATATTTTATTCATCATAAGGGAAGGATTATTGGAGTAAGTTAGGATTTATGGGAAGTATATAGGCTATATATTGTCCTATCATAATAGGTTTTATTGGTGTGAGAACATGGGAGAGGTTGTGGCCTTTTATAGGGAATGAAAAGGGATTACATGGAATATTTGAAAATAAGTTATGTGTATAGATGTTCTCATCTAAAAAAGTCATAAAAACCAACATATATCAATAATGGAAAGTTTATATATAAATAATGCATTTAATATTGGGTTTAAACAAGTGTATAGGTCATTTGGTTCTCTATGAGTATGGTTTTGTCTCTAGTTAAGCTTATTTTGACCTTAAACGCTGTGAATAATTTTAATCACTTTTACAAATCAATTTGTTCAAAAATTCAGTTGGTATTATTATACTATAAATTTTATAATGATTAAAATTGTTAATTTATCTTTTTTAACATTCAATTAAAATAATCTGAAAAATTATGATTAATGTTAATCCCATACACGGGATAAAATAATGGGGTTTTAAAGTAGAAAAATGTTCTAAAGTTTGAAAATATTTTTATATTTATTTTCAATGTGAAACTGTTTACGATGACCGAAATTATATATATATATTTAAAATTGAACTAATGTGACATTAAATTAAATTTAATGTATAATTTATCTTCAATAATTATTTAAATGATAAGGGAGTTTTTAATTAAAATGCAATATTTTCACTATTCATAAAAAATGTAATTTCTCAAAAAATCCCAAAAATTCACCCTAAGATAATTTCAACATTATAAATTCAAAATTGAAGTTTATATTTTAAAATTAAATTTATAAATGTGTCGAAAATTAATTTAATTATTAATGGAGGTTCATTTAAAAAATAATATTTTTAAACATTAAAGGACTTTACCAGAAATCATATCTTTCATTACTAAAATGTTTTATCTATATAAAAATAATATTAATAATATTTTAAAAGTATTTATTAATACTCATATATCTATGTTTAATGTATAGTTTATAATTATCTCATTTAAATAATTATTACAATAATATGATGTTTCATAGAAACATCTATGTAGCGTGTAAGGTACACCAAGTTGTTGTTGCGTGTAGCGAAAGCCATGCCATTATTGTGTGAAATGCTATCCAAGTCGGTATTGCATGTAGCATAATCCAAGTCAGTGTCATGTCAAAGCAATGTTTTAATTAGTTTTTTAATACATATATACCTTTTATATATATATATATATATGAATTTTTTTCATTATCACGTGAAACGAAATATGTCAAAAACAGAATTTAAGTTGAAAAAAATATAAAAATCTTAGGGTGTTGCACTATATTAAAAAGGAAATAAATAAATAGGTAACACAGTCTATGATTATTAATAACTAAAATTGGTCGAGAAGATGGTATTTTTGTCTCATTACACCCTTTTTTGGGGAAATATTTCTTATTTAAGGACTCTCAGATACTATTCATTAATGACATGTTCATGAATAAATTTTTCATTCCAAATTATTATGTAGTTCAACCATGAATCAATAATCAGTTATTAATAGGTATGAATTTAGAATCTTATATATTTTTCTGATGTTCTCCTTGAATGGAACACGCAACAACATATCCTTGTTCATTCATTATTATGATGCTGGTTTTAATCCATACATTGGGGTGCTCTGGAGTTTATTATCATCATGCGAGACATGAGTTGTTTTGAATTCAGGATCAAACCAATAAGATGTACTTTCTATGTGTCTTTCTGAATGGAATCATACCACCCATAGTAAAGTTCCACCGAACAAAACAAATAATACCTTTTAATTTTATATTATAAGGAGAAAATAGTGTAGTTTAACATTATGCGACATGAATTATTTAGAGAAATTATCCTCATAAATGTTTATTTCAAACTCATTCTTAAGGAATTGGATGGTCCTCGAAGAGATGTGGTCTCCCATGTGAGAGAATTTTCTCACTAGGAGTATGGCCCAATAAGGATGGTGATGAATGCGACTCAGAAAGAATATGTCCCTCTAGGAAGGATATAAACCTACTGGGGATGTAGCCAAAAGAACATTATGGTGTATTTTGGTGTTGGGTTTAATCCTCAATGGGGAATCCTACATAAATCGATTTTTTCAAGAATAAACTCCCACATAGTTCTTAATTTTTGGTTCATACACTATTGTTTCCCACAAATGAGTATCTTCATTCCCATGCACTAGAAAATACCATCATGTCATAGAAAAGATATCATTTTTAGGTCTCCATGTGAAGCTTCGGTCAGCATAGAAAGTTTTTCTATAAGAACCCTAGTCCTCCATTGCGTATTGTCATCATATATCATTTTTTTCATTCATTTTTTTGGGTTTATTTTACCCTTAAAAAATTGATGAATGTTATTTTACATCCATGTGGATTTTTTTAGGACCCAATAGATGGTCATGCTAACAATATTGGATTTATAATGGATTACATATAGAATGATAATGTTTATGTGGTAACAGGTATGATTAAATATTGAATTAACCAATTTGAGCATTGTTTTATGAGTTCATGTATATCACGAAATGTATGTTGTATGTTTACTGTTATACTCAATGATTAGATGATCAATAAGATGTTAAAGAATATAAATTATCTCATATCAATGATTCATATTTAGTTAAAATTATTGAGAATGAGATTCCTTAAAATATTAGTATTCTTCCCAAAGTAGATTTTTGTGTTATATAGGGCGTGTATTGTATTCATCTACATAAATATGGCATTAATTTCGAAGGAAGTTAAGTCATGTTTTGTCTTCCAAAAAAAATTACGATCATTTAATAGTGTAATGGAAAAGATAAAAATATAATGGAACCCATTTCCATTGTAACCGTATTGATTCCCATTGAAAAGGATTTTATTTATCTTAAGTGGTTGAGTAGAAACTAAACATCAATGATATGAATATTGTATGGGAGTTTTTTGATTCTTTTATAGAATATTTTCATGTATTCCACTAAAATGAGAAGTTGAATTTTCAATATAACTCATATCCAGTGATACACATATTTCAGCCACTCCCTGTAGAATGACACAGATGGAGTTGTAGGAAATGGAGAAGAAACTTCAGAAGAATCTTGATAAGGAATTATTTCTCCCATGTGTGTGAATATGGGAATCACAAGTTATTTTTATATAAAAATAAAGATGGATTTTTGGGATTCAACATTGATTATTGGTATCTAGTAAAGGTGAAAATAACAAAAACGTATCATATAACCTATAGTTATGACATATTTGGTCAATTTATCATGGGTCAATACTTTTCCAAGATGGACCCTTGTTCTGGATATCATCAAATGTGGGTCAAGAAGGAGGATATACCTAAGAATACATTATATAAAATGTAATAAAACTATGAGTATATAGTGATTGTATTAAATCTTAATAGTTCCCTTTCTGTATTTAGGTATTTAATGAATAGAGTCTTTTGAGACTACCTCAAACATTTTGTGGGTGTCATTATAGATGATATTGTCATTAATTCAATTTTATTGTAATATAATTAAGATCCCAATAGAATTATAAAAAATACCCTAAGGAAGGATAAACTATAAGAAAATATTAAAAAAAGTGAATTTTTGATATAAAAGATTTAATTTTTGGGATAGTTGATCAGAAGAGTGGATAAATAAAAGATAGAAGTTATAGAACATTGGACTAGTAAAACCAAAATTTAAATGATATGAATTTTTCATGGTTTGTATTGATATTATCAATATGGTTTAGGTAAATTCACATTAATTTATAATACAATAACCTTAATAACTCCTATGGGAGGAAAGTTTGTGTGCACAAATGAATGTGATGAAAATTTCAATGAATTTAAGTGATGATTTTTTATCTCTCCTATTATTATATTTCCCTATAGTGAAGAAGGGTCTTTAATCTATTTTGATGCATCATATATGGGATTAGGATCAATTATCATGAACAATTACATGGTAATAAGTTATGCCTCATGAAGTTTTACGGTTCACAAGAAAAATTACCACAAATTATTACTACTCAATACATTTCCACCCTCAAAAAATGAACAATGAGGTCGATGATTTGAGTAAAAAGGATCAGGATAGCTTATTAATGTTGAGTGTCAAAAAAGATCCAATATTTATGTATTTTCAAAGGATGGATCTTGAAATCTTGTAGGAAGTGGAGAATTTTTATATTTTTCAAGTAAGTGTTCAATCATTTATCCTTGTAAGTTTAAAAGAATAAGATAAGAATGATATGGAGCTTCAAAAGATGGTGAGAAATGTTCCCTAGTTTAACGATGATCGTGATAGAATGATATGGCTCAATAACAATGCCTATATTTCGTTTATAACATAATTAAATAATTATATATTAAATGAAGATCACAGTTAATTATTCTCTATTATTCATAGAATTACAATTATGTATATAGAACTAAATGAGTTTTAATAGTGGGATGACATGTAGAGTGATATTATAAAATTTTTATCTCATTGTTTGGTATGTCAATAAGTTAAGGCTGAGAGAAAAAATTCTATTGTGATCTTACAACCATTACCCATACCAGAATATAAAAATGAAAATATCACCATTGTTTTTTTAGGGGACTCAAAAAAACATTTTAAGGGAAATATTATATAACAGTTGTGATAAATCAACCTAAAATGTAAAAAAACAACATCATTATCAGAGAATATTACTCTATAGATCATCTTTCCAGTATATAAATTAGGTATGTTTTGAGGTTGTTTATATTACCACACTCTTTTATATCCAAATCAAAATATATGGTTTACCATGATGTTCTGGTGAAGTCTTTAGAAAAAACATGTTTTGGGTATGAGTTTCAGCACTATATATTATTCTCATATAATGAAGAGTATGAGAGAACAATTCATACCCTAGTTGATAGGTTGAGATCTTTTTATATGGAATTCAATAGTTTTTGGGATCAATGCCTTCCCCTAGTTAGGATTTCTTATAATAAGAGCTTTCTCTCATGAATTTAGAGGGATAATTAGAAACCCCTATATGGAAAGAAGTGTAAAATTATAATGTAATTGGTTGAAGTTAGAGAATAATATATATTCAAACCTACATTAGCTATTAAAATGGAGTAAATTTTTATAGGCATTAAATAACACATTACGGATTTATAATGATGGAGGAAATTTTGTAATACAATCTTTGATGTAATGTGTAATTTTAATTTAATGTCTAGGTGACCTTAAGAATTCCTCCATTGAATATGTTAATATGATTCAAAAAAAGGTAAAACTAAGCCCAATGTATATATTTCCCTTTGTAATTATTGATCTTATCGGGGTGTAACAAATTTAATGGAGATTCCACAGAACCTCTATTAATCCCATGATGTGTTACATGTTTCTATCCCAAAGAAGTAGAAAAATTATCCTTCACATGTGCTGAACATAGATGACTCACCATTAAAGAAAAATACTTATTTCTAGGAATAACTGGGGGAGATTATGGATTGTATATAGAAAGTTCTGTGAAAAAAGACAACTCACCTGGTTAGTGTTTTGTGGCTGAACAACCAATTTGAAGAATCTACGTGTGATCCTAAGGATGTGGTGAGGCAGAAGTATACTCGTTTTATTATTGGAGAGGTGAATTTATAGGGATAAATTCAATTTAAGTGGGGTATAATGTGACACCCTCTTATTTTAAGAAATTGTTTATTATTTTTTTTGGTAAATTATGTTACACATAACACTGATTTTTAATTAACCTCAATATACTATTTATATTATCATATAAATATGTACTTAATAACCCTATTGTTAAACATGGTGGAACTAAAATGAACAAAAACATTTTTAAAATTAATTATAATGGTTTTATGTAAAGATAACATATCGATAAAATAGTTCTTAAATTTTTAATAAACTTTTTATAATCATTGAACATTCATTTTTCTAAAAAAGTCTTTCATTTTGTGAAAAAAATAATAAAATCAACATTTTACATTAATTGAAAATTAATTCATAATGATATATGTATTTTTAATCAATATCTAAAAATTATCTTAGGATTTTTGGGACTTTTTTAAAAAGTTTAAATTTTATGATGCATAGTAAATATTAATGTTGTTTATTGAAACATTTCATTTCATTTATAGAATTTATAATGTTATTATTTGTTTTAAAATTGTTTAAAATTTAAATTTTATTCAATTATGTTATATTTCTTATAATGTATCTCATTATAATCATTTTTATATTTAATTTGGATATAAAAACATACGATATGTTGAAAAAATTATACTAGAAAAATAGTCATTTTACCACATCAGAGGGTTTGTTTTTATATTAAAAAATTTCTACTTATATGAATGAAATTTAAAAAAAATAGATTACATATTTGGAATAATTATAATTAATATTATATAATAATTTCAAAGTAATTTTTTTTGAAATTTATAATAAAAAATAACTAAATATCATAGTTAATGCTAAAACATGTTTACATAGGGTTAATATAAAAATAAAAAGGGTAAAAGGATCTCTAATATTGTTTAATTCACATTTTATGGAAATATTGCACCCTATTATCATCCAAAATTACATAATTATCCATTGTGGTAGCTTTTGGAACTTTGAAAACATGGTTACACCTTCTTTTTTTTTGAAGATTGCAGGTGTGTCCTCTCTCCACTAATAAATGCCTTGTCATATCTCCTCCACTTCACAATTAAAAAATAATTTTGTTTTGGAAAATAACTACACAAATAAACTCCTTAAATCTATCCCAAAATCCTAGAAAACTTTTATTTATTATTAATCTCTACTATGAAGGGTTTTAGTTCCAACATAATAATGCTTTCCCAAGAAGAGGTAACATTCTAAACCGAGCATTTTTATTTCATTTCCTATTCCACCTCCTCCAAATATTTTCCATCTATAAATATTTAATAACATGATTATTTTCAATATAATGATTTTTTCTAAGTTAATTTCATACCCAACATATATTTCCTCATTCTAGAAAAGTGAAATGAGAATATTTATGGTGTGGGCGAAAACTACCTCCTTACAAACCTATTTAATTCATTTTCCATAAGCACCTCTAATGGGTGGGTATAAGAATATATTTGAATTATATATAAGATAGACATAAATATATTTTACTTGTGTAATTATAATATCATATATAACTTCTTTCTTTCCATTCCATAGGGATATAATAGCTTCACTCATTTTCACAGTGTACTACAGGTTCTCTAAGCAATGTGATTTATTTTTCACCTATGATATACATGGAATATAATAAGTATAATTATATTTAATATATGTGACATTTATGGAATAATAATTTCATTATAATATTAATATATTATTTACCTTCCCTTTTTTCCATCTATCTAGAAAATTGAATCAATGTTCTAGAATACATACGACCTATTATATTATGAACTTCCTATTTCATTTTCTACCAAATTTTTTTATTAATTAATATCAATAGTTATTTAAAAAGTAGATATTATATTTTTATAATGCATATGATAATGAATAGTATAGAACCATGATCAATGTAAAATGATATAAAATACCAAATCAAAACTTACATGAAAAAAAATACAGTTATTACTTAAATAGCGATATTAATAGACAATTATTTTTCAATGAGTGATGAAAGTCCAATACTAAATAATATATTGAAAGATATATATTTTAATAGAACATTAATAGATTAATATTAAACATATATTTATTATTAACGAGATTCAAATATGTATTATGAGATTTCGATAATTAATGTAATGTATTTCTACTCTCACGTATATTTTAGGGTACTTATAAACAAATTACAACTCTATTATTTTATATGGTGAATATAATACCCCATTTACATGATAAATCATTAGTATAATTAATTAAATTATATTTATATTTTCATTTATCTTATTATTTAATTAGGATTACAATTAAAAAGATTACTAAAGTGTTGATGGATTTTCCTCTCACATTAGTTTTGAGGGGGAACCCGCCTTCAACCCCACCAATTTCTTTTTTATGGTTTACATATCGACCATGGATTTATTTTATAACTATTATCATGAAATTTTTTTTATATAAATATCCACCTAATATTTTTTCATTCATAGTGATTATGATTCAAAATTTACCAAAGTGGTAAAATTTTTACATAAAAATATCATTTTTTATAGTTATTATTTACGATTAAGTTTATAATAATTAAATCTCATGATCTAACTCTCATTAAACTCATCTAAATTATTATAACATAATTATTTCCACCTAATTAATTTATTCCATTAATTTTTCACTACTAAATGATTAATGATACAAAATTAATGTTTTTTTATTATTGAATTTATTTATCTCTTCGATAGAAAATATATTATATTCTATGTTTATGACGTCTAAATATGATATCAATAATGACTTTATTATTCATAAAATATTATATAAAGAAATTTTTTCCCATGTTTTACTTTTTACTAAATGGACTAAAATTAACATTCATGTTATTATTTAAATAAGGTAGTTTTGAATTATTAAAGAAAATGTTAAAGGAATATTTGTTGTACCATGCACAAAAATTCCACTGTCATAAAAACTAAATTATTTGAATATTAATTTACATGTAATTAATTTTACATTCAATGAAAAAAATTTCTTACTATTTTGAAATTTTTATATATTTTAAATATGTTTTTTAAAATATAAAATTATATTTTCCTCAATAAATGTCCCATATGATATTTTAAAATCATTTTCCACCTATAATGACCTCATTTAATGTTACCTAATATTTTCTAGGGATATGATCCAAAAGTACAATCATTATTATTTATTTTGATGATTTATGTTTATGATGTAAAGATGTTCATGAAATTTGTTCCTTTTCTATAGGTTGGTTTAATATTAATAGATGAATTGTTTAGGTAACCTGTTTATTTTTTCCACGGGTTATGGTATGTTGAATGTTTTTTGAAACCCTTTTACTTTCATGGGTTCTGATACGATGAGTGTTTTTTGATCTTATTTCAAAAATTCGCATGATATTCATTACGTATATAAGGTTCCTATATTTCTGAATAAATCATTAGGTAAATATTTATATATATTGGGATAAATAGGATTGGAATAGGGATTGAACCCAGTTTAGTATGATACTTTGGCTAATATAATAGTCCAAGAGTGAACCATGACTACTATGATGGTTCTGGGAGTGAACCCATTATAGTAAGCTTGTTTTGGAAATTATTATTAACTTAAATGTAAATTAATTTATATTCTTATATGTATTCCCCAAATCTATATATTTTTCCAAATTTATGTTCTCATGGCTTGTGTTGATGATTTTTTATGAATCTTATTTTACGAACTTCCCAGATTTGTTCCGAGACTCATGATTATGATCTGTGATATGTATGTTATTGTTTTTAATTTTTATTTATAATTTTATATTTTCTATATCCCTTTTTACCCGTACAGAGAATCTGATCTCACCATTTCTTATGTTTCTGTTCTCCAGGTTATGAATAAAGTTATTGTGTTTGGAAAGTCTAATAATGGTTCTAGTTTGGAAGAATTTAGTGTGAGACAATATAGTTCCCTTATGAATGAGCATATTATGAATCTGAGTTATAAAAGGAAATAATCCTAAATGATTTTAGTGTGAATCATTATGTTATGTAATGAATACTCTTATAATAAAATGTGATATCTATCTATGAAATGTTTGAATCATTATAGTTTATGTTACCCTTGGGAGAAGAATGAAATAAGATTAGTTTCAAATAAAATAATTCACATTTATAGAGAATATAAATTATTATAAAAATTATAAGGAGGGATATTTGATATGAAATATTAAATATATATGTTCACTTTTTTATCGGATTCATTAAAAGAAGGAATTGATAAGGAAACCATAAAACACTCTATGTCCCAATCACATAATGGTTTAAAAAACTAGGTTATTGTGTGTAGCATATATAAATAATATAAATGAAATATAAAAGAATAATTTAGAGATAAATTAATGTTTAAATAAAATGTATAATTTGAAATAGTGTAGGGTTGTTCAGATGATCCATTTCCTTTGCTCCCACTTGGTTCATTTGGGAATTTTACTATATGAATAAAAAAACTAAAATTATTCATGAAATTATCTAGAACCTTTACCAAATATACTTAATTCTTTAGTGATCATTTATTAATATTTTTAATTATTTACTATATATTATTTTAGTCACATTTACCACTTGATTTTTTTTATCATGTTATCCCAAACTACTTTGATATTTTCATCATGGAGGATATGAACTACCCATTTTATTGGTGATGATATCATTATATAATTAAATAGTGGGAGATGGTGGGATAATTTTTATTTCACTATTAAAATGACATCTAACATTTTTTATTATATATTACCAATTATTTCATTATGTATTGATGAAATTTATAGGAGGATAAAAACAATGAAACTTGAATGAACTTGATTAATATAGTTACTACTTCATTTAATATCCACATTCAAATCACACATTAATCCTTTTAGATTGTAAATTTTGGTGATTCTATATCCTCTAAGAAATGGGAATGATTATTTGGGATATTTGTGTCATTTTTCTAAGAGATATGTGAAATAGAATTTGTGGAAAAATAGAATCATGAATGGTGGTATTTATATGGGGATGAGAGGGGTCTTATAACATAAAAAGTTAGAATAAAAATTTATATCATCAACTGGTTCCCAAACATGGGATTCAATATTAACTATATTTTCACTCAATGTTAAAAGGGATAAAAAATACATAACTGACTTCTAAAAACCTAATATTTCATATATATTATTTTAAAATACTTCACCTATATGATATTTTTAGACTATTACATTATTGACCTGCATATTTAAAAAAAATGAAAAAGCATTAGATTATATTTTTTGAATATTCTGATTCCAAAAATTATATTCATTTTCTCAATATAATATTAGAATTATTTGATATTATATTTTTATAAAAAATGATTACTTATTAAAAAAATAATTATCATGAAACTTTCACTTTTTTGACCCAATGAAAATGTAATTATGGTTTCATAAAATTATTTTTATCATTTAAATATACATATAAGGTGTTTTCTAAAACAAATTTATGAAATTTTCTTCAAATTTATCATAAAATTTATTTAAATAATATATATATATGAACAAAATAATAATTTTTCTTTATTTGGGAAAAATTAATTTATCATATTTAACAATTTCATATATATTTCTTTTATTTATTTAATTATTAGAGAGTAATGTATTTTATTATTTCTACCATAGAATTCAAAATTTCACCCTTATCAATTGTTGGCCTCTAGATTTAAAATAAAAAACAAAATTCTTTTGTACATGAATAATATTAATCATTATAGTAAACTCCATTTCATTTAAAAATTAATTTACACTTTATTACTTTTTATAACCTACATACAAAACCCTTTATCACAATGACATATTTCTTTATTGTAAAGTGTTCATTAGTGGTGTATTAATTTGATAGTTTGAGAAGAATTGATTATGTGGTAATTTTCACTAACATTAACTTTTTTCAAATAATATTCTTCTCAATCCTCAATTAATTATGCTCTACTTGAGCTTAGTCAAGAATTAACCCCCAAAACATTATATCTTCTCTAAACTCTCGTAAATGATATTCATAAAGTATAATACTACTGGTTGAGGATTTCATTTTTTACTTCTATATAAAATACATCTTTTCCTGGTCACTTTGAATATTTCATGACCATATTTAAATGTATCAGTCTTATAGAAGATTGACCAGAATATTTCTGAAGATATCACATTATGAATTATAGATTGAGGGTTCATTGTGGTATGAAAAATTTGTTAATATCATGATTAATTATTATCCAAGTGTACATAAAAGAACATTGTTTTTTTTAAATTTAACCCCATTTAACTAACTTCTTTATTAGGTGATGATTACATCGTGATAACACACTAAGAGGCATTGGTGAACTAGTTCAAACATGTTTTAAATAATTCAGTCAACATAATCTTTTACCCATTCATATTAATTTAACATCATAACCTCTTATGATGAATATATATTTTATATTAAAATAACAATCACAACGCATTCATGATTGAATGTAAATATAACACATCCCACAATAGCTTAAAAATTTTCATCCCATTGTGTGTATCTACTATTCTATTTGGGTCCAACCTGAGACATATATTTTATCACTTTTATTGAAAACTAATTACAATGTTTGAGTATGGATCAACTTTATATCAAACCATATACTTGGATTTTTTACACCTGAGTAATCCTTTGGTTTGATTTGACATCATATTATTTTGGAAAATAATTGTTTCCCAAAAATATTATCTTCAAAAGTGATCTTTTTATTAAATCTTACTAGTTTATATTAGTACCCAAAACCAATAAATTAATATATTTTCTCTTTATATTTATTCTGCACTATAGTTTCATCCAAAAGAAATATGATGTTCTTTCTCCGAAGTATCAAAGTATAATATAGTCAAAAATTTATCCCTCCCAAAAGAATATGATGATCTTCTTATTTAATTTCACCATTCACTAGAGTAGAAATATTTTTTCACATTGGTTTTTATTTAATTTTAAAGTCAGTTAAAAATAGATGTTCATAAAGGTGGTGTTGTAAATAAACTTTTTGGTGTTGGTTTTCAAAAAAACACCAAAACCTCTAAAAATTGGTCCATTGGCATCAATTATAAAAAATGAGAAATTGAAAAAACTCCAAAAAAGGGTCTTCAACATTAGATTTCGAAAAAATCAACGATTAAGGACACCCAAAATTCAGTATTTAATGTCCATTTATAAAAAAAACCCAACGCATAAACCTTTCGGTGTAGGTTTACTTTAAAGCCAAAACCTATGTATATTTTTTTGAATAAAATTAAAAAAATTATAAAAAAAAATTCTTTCTATAATAAATAACAAAATACAAAGAAATTAATAGGTAGGAGTACAAATCTACGAAAAAACAAAATTTGACAACTTAATTAAAAAACATTTAATTAATGATATTTTGAACTAGATTTGAAGAAACTACCTAATATATTATAACGTTATCATCCACAATTATTGTTTAATCATTCATTTGAGATTATTAACAACAAACACCTATTATAAAAAAAATTATTTTTGAACACTTTGTTAGAAAACTGTGATATTAAAAATAAAATTTAAAAGAAACATACCTGATAATTTAAATCACATCCATACATAAAAATTATATCACAAAAAATGATCGAGGATGAGTAATTTCATCATACTTATATGACTAAATTTCATTGAATGTAAATAATAACATTAAATTCTATAAGATTAAAAATAGAATATTATGAAATAAAACCAAAAATAGTTAATATAAATAACAAAATATCTGAATATCTGTCATTAATCTAGTTATGATTGTCTTGTACAAAAATTGGTCAAAATAATTACCACATTCTATGCTTCCCTGTTGACGATGAAGGTGAGGTTATAAAATGTTAACAAGACATTAAAACCCAATATATAAATATATATAAAAATATTATGTAATATAAAAATATATACCTTTACTTTCACCTATTGAATTGGTTTTATATTCTTTATCAAAAAGTGATTTTTTTAATGATTACCCATGACCTGCATTTTCATATATATGAACATATAAAACATTTATAAATAATAAAATTAAAAGTAATAAACTTATAATAAAAGAATAAAACTCCCTTGTCTAAAAAGCAGAATTTTTTTACGAGGATGGACTAATAAAGAGAAAAACCAATATAAAGTGCATTCACTTGGAAAAAATACACCTAGCATATTATGCCCTATACAAAAAAAAAATATTCACAGTTAATGAAATTATTATGAAAATTATTTCATAATTACATTAGTGTTCTTACAAAATAAGGAATGGTAAAAACCAACATCCAATATTTGTGTTTGATAATCTACCAGATATATATTTAACTCTACCAGAAGTCCTCAAATGTTTCACCACTATTGAAATGAATTATGAACCCATGAAAGCATAATAATCAGTGGTCTCATTTTGTATCACAATTGTTGATATATACCTAATTAAATAAGTGAAATAGTTACTACATTAAAATCATCTTTATATTACGATAATTATAAACTCAAACATAAATTTAATTACAAGGAAAATAATTACAACATAGGAATCATGAGCTCTTAAAACACTATTAGATCCATGATATCTTTTTTTGAAAATTATGAATAGATAATCTCTTCCATATATTTAATTCATCATCTGAAACTCATATAAATAATCCATTGAAGAATAATTCTGGGATAATATTTTTATACTCTCAGAAACACAATTATCTACAGTTGTTGGTTCCAGAACCTTTTTTTACATTGTATAATTTCTTTTAATTATAGATAATCCAAAATAAATTAAATTTCATAAATTTGGACCTGCATTTTTTATTCAAGTTTAATTAATATATAGAAACAATGCATACCTTTTATGATAAATAACAATGAAGGTAAGAAGACCAAAGTAAAAATTGACCCAAATAATCAACATCTCTAGTAACATCCTCGGTAGGAAATGGTAGTGGATAATGATTATAAATAATATCAGAAACCAGTACATAGGTATAACCCAACTACATTAGATGTTGGTGAATAGAATCCCCAAAAATATCTATAACTTCATACGATACAATACATACATGAGGATCTCCAACATGAAACTCACAATATAATTTATCTTCTAAACGGAAGGTGGGGGATCTGAGTGGGAACACATAGTGGGATAGGCTAGCTGTGTATATTTACATTCTATGAATCTGACTAGTAAGGCTGGGAAGACTGGGTAGGCTTAGGCAGTGCAGGCTGAACTGGTTGTGATTATCTCTTCAATTGTTCAAAAATATATTAAACAACTAACTGAATTTTATTTCCCATAGACTGTTTAATTTATTTCAGCTCAATATTTAAAGAATCAATTTCTATATCTCTTGAATGCATACTTTTAACACTAAAAATAGACTTAATATGAACACTTATATTATATCCTCTTACATGGACTGGGTGTTCTTGGTTTACTAATTCCTTATCTAGGATATCCATCCTACCATCTGGATAAAATTTACCTGGGTCTCTTATCATAAATTTCATCTTAAAATATTAAATGAAATTTTTACATAATTTTTTTAATTTAAAAAATAATGATTCCAATTGAAAGATAAAAAAATATTTACTTCAAATCATCTCAGCTTCCTCCATATCTTTCTATATAAGTGATTTTTTTCATCTTCTTGATCATTTCCATTTTTCATGGTGGGTGGGAGGAGATGGAGGACCAACTAGGCTTATTCTAAACCACTACTATATCAATCTCTTAATGCTTAAATTTTTCCATATATCATTTTATGCTCCCATAACTAACCCTCTATGTGATAAAGTATGAGGGTATACATTTTTCAACTGGATATATTGATGAGATCTCCTAGAGTCCTGTTATATAACAATAAACTAATATGTACTTTGATTATATATAATAAATTTTACAATATAAAATAATTACCATACCTAAACTTATTATTCATGTCGGCTATCAAAAAATTTCTTCCACAGATCTATATCTATAAACCCATACTTGGGGATTGGGTTTTATTACTTTTTCATTACAAAAAAATAATAATTTATTGTCAGTTTGGTTTTAAAATATCTTAATCAGACATCCACTAAAGAGAGATATCTTTTATTAATTGCTTTCATTTTCTCAAAATTTAATGTTATCTATAATTGAATAAATTAAATATGTTATTTAAAAAATTTAATATTCAAAATGATATAAAATAAATAAATTGAGATATTTCAACATCATGTCCCCCCAAAATTTTTGTTTCACCATCCTATCCAAAGACTTCCAATCAAGATATAAAATGATAATCTTGAAATAGATCTGCATTGATATATAACTTGTAAAAATAAATAAATTTGGCCTAGTTGTTTTATTATTATAATCAAAATGAATCTGTATTCTCCTGTCTCCACAAGAAAGTGACCATTTTGGTAAATGTTTAATACCATATTTACCATCATAATAAATTCATTTCTCTTTAGTAAGAGGAGAAGCCTCCTCCACTGAAGACACATCAGTAGTCCTGATTTTTTTATAAATTAATTTTTTTTCATTAAATAAGTATATTACTGAATATTTAACAATATAAAAAGTAGATATACCTCGGTAACTAATCCTCTCTACCATTATCTTACATTGACTCGAGAAAGTGAAATGAAAATTTATGTACCTATATATCATTTGAAAAATAAATATTTAGAAACAAGGATGAAAAAAATATTTAATTAAAAAATGTGGCACACATTAGTATATTTCAAAATAATAATAATGATATCATGATTCTTATAACCACAATTTATTCAAGATAAACTACTAAAAATTTAATTTTTACACATGTAAATTTCAAAAAAAAATTAAATAATTACCATAATAATTAGGAGACTAATATTGTGTTTTCAAATATCTTTTCATCATGATCATTACATACCACATGCACTATATCATCCTTATAGTGATTGTAATCATTTGGACAGTGAATAATAGATTAATAAGACTCATGTAAATTAATAACATATTCCACATCCTCTTCACCCCCCAAATGGTATCTTTTTTCTTTGTAAAAAAATGGAATACTAATAATTCGATGGATTAATGACATAAAATATCTTCATTTAATGTCTACACAAGATAAATGGTTCGTCATTGTAATTACATATTTTTTAATCAGCTAGTGTAAACCCAAAATCATCATGTTTCACACCACTCTTACTATCAACTCAATTGCACTCAAACACAGTGACTCGAAATTTTGAATAATAAATTTGCAATATATCCTTATGAACTCCAAAATATACCAATGAAGTAGAAATTTGGTTTTTATCTTTTGCTCTAGAAAAATGCATTGCACCAGCGATGACCATCACAATACTATTTATAAAAGTACTCTTGTCATCTAACTTTTTTGTGTAAAATGTGTACCCATTTATATACAAAAAATAGGTCATGTTATCACATTATGAGATGGTCCCCTTTCCAACAATTTCAACTTTTTTGATGTAGAAATATCTGTGATCACATTCCATTAAGACCATTAATCAAATGTATTTTTATTCTCAATAATAATAAAAAACTCGTTTCTTTTTGGATATCGTGTTTTTAATTTTTCCTTATGTGATGATATATATGATTGAACATTATATATGTTGTTCATATTGTATAAATGTTCCTTCATCACTTCATCACCTCAAATGCACATTACCTTTAATCCACGAATACCTCTACCTTCACTATCAACTGTAAAATTTCAGGATATAGGGATACCAATATGCTCCACTTCATACAAATAATCAGTACATAACTAAATCACCTCTTCCAATATGTATTTTTGAACAATATAATTCTTCAGTCGATAAGGAGTTTTCTCACATCTATTTTAATTTTTTCATATACCTTTTAAAAGGATACATCTAATGTAAATATTCAGGTCCACATATTCTAATCTTACACACCAGATGAATCACAAGATAAACCACTATATCGAAAAATGTAAGTGGAAAATAAATTTCTATTTGATAATGTATAATAGAATCTTCATTCTCCAAATAATCAAAAAAAATTGTATCAATTAATTTACTACAAATGGATTTGAAAAAATTACATAACCTAATGATATTATTTCTCAAAGTAGATGGAAATATACAATAGATTGTAACCTGTAGCAGTTGTTTCATTAATACATGAATGTCATGATATTTAATACCTATTAATTTGAAATCGTTCACTGACAAAAAATTATTCACATTTGAAGTATTTCCACGGGGAACGTTTATACCACAAAGGTACTGAAAAAATTTAAAATTCTCACTCGTTCTTAATGTGCGAAATGCTAGAGGTAAGTATGTTCTATTTTATTTCCTAGTGGGAGCTAACTCTAAATGTATTCCCATTGACATCAAGTTCAATACAGCTTTTAGTCTATATTTTTTTTATTCCCTTTTATTTCTAACAATGTTACAATGAAATTGTCACATATATTTTTCTCAATATGAATAACAATAATGATATTTTTTATTTCTAAAAATATCCAATAAGGTAGTTAAAAAAAGACTCTTTCTTACAGATATATTTTTAGATGAGAAAATATTTTCTTTCCAAATGTCGAATCAATATTTTTCACTTGCTCATAATATTATGTATATGAATTTTTTTTGGGGGAATATAGTATTTCTATAAAATATTGAATTCATTTTTCAATATATGATAAGGATGATAAATTCCAAAAAATCATTAATGTCCCATGTACACTATCTTTCATCCATTCTGTAATTGATAATATGATGTATCATCTTCACATATTCAACATGCTTTATGTCCCTTAGCACTATATCTAGATAAGTTTCATTATTTAGTAAATTTAATTATAATAAACATTTTTATGACACACAAACGAATATACTCTTTTTGTATGAATCAAAAAATATAACACAGTCCCTCCATTTAAGTTTCAAGTCATTAATCAATGGTGAAAGATACACATCAATATTTTTTCCTAGCTCTTTTGGTCTATAAATCATCAATCCCATCATAACATATTTTTATTCATAAAAATATGTGGGTATAAGTAGTAAAATACCAACAAAACATGCTATATACTATGTTGTCTACATAGGCTCCAATATGGATTCATACCATATATACATACTCCCATTATTATATTTATTACTTAACTTAAAAAATCATGAAATTCATTATAAAATATCTTATATTGTGTGCAGTCAGCTGGGTGACATAATATACCATTAAAAATGCATTCATATGAATTCCATGTTAATCATTTTTTAATCAATTTAATATAATAATAAACACTTCAAATGAAGAATTATTTTAAAGAGCCAACTTACTTTAATAGGAGATTTAATTTCGGTACCTCATAATGAATTAGAGTTAATTTATATTAATTATATAAAGGGATTATTGAAAAGAATTATTTGATTTAGAATACGTTAGATGTTAGTGCCTGAAATGAATCTCAATTGACTTTTTCATCCACATACAACATGATTTTCCACATATAGAAAATTTTGATAAATATTCATATTCTTTCTTAAACAACACAGAATCATTAGTATAATCTTGTATATTTTTAAACCCTAATCTCAATGGGAATAAGTTATTTTGCCTCATAATTGTAATCTGGAATCTCATCACCTTTTTGAAGTAACTCTTTTAAAATCTCATGTATGTTAGAGAAACTTTTATCACTCCATCCATTTCATTAATTTAATTTAACTAATCTCAAAAATTATGATAACACTTTATATTTTATACATCTTAAGAATAATGTTTTCTCAAAATCTCCCTTAAATCCATCAATAGTTTCTATTTTTATGGTTTCAACACCTAAATCATGAATTAATTTTTCAATACAATCCTCTGCCTCATTAGGAATATTTTCATCGTCATTATATGTTGAATTTTCTATTCATTCACCATGCCAAATCCAATGAGTATAATTAAGGTTAAAACCATAACAAATTATATGTTCCTTGATTTCCATGGAGTTTCACTTTCTTATATTTACACCCTTCACAGACAGACAGAAAATTAAATCTATGGTTTGAAGATTTCATTTCGAAAATTCCATGAATTCATCAACTACATTTTATACTCACTTCAGGTTCTTCGTAAATTTATCCCATTATGATCAATTTAATACCAAATAACAAAATATAATTGGTGAATATATTAAAACATATAAACAATTAAATATATATATATATATATAGAAAAAAATTAAACATAATCATATTCAATAAAAAAATTTGGTGTGAAAATTTAAGAACATAACTTTGAAAATAAACAAATGATAATTTTAATCATATCAAACCATTATATATAATTATAAAATCATATTTTACATGATTTATATTAGTAAATAAAACATTATACATAAAACATCTTAACAAAATATTCATAATTTATCTTCACAAATAAATCAATACCTTACATTGATATACATAAAATATAAACCATTAGTAATATAAAATAACTAAGAAAATATTATCATAAAAATTAAACATAACAAAATTAATTACAAAAAATTAGTTAAAAAATAGTTTAATTCCAAAAAATTATACAAATTATTCTAGAAACATTTAAAACATATAACAAACACAATTATCATAAAAAATAATTATATATAAGATAAATTTGAACACAAAAACACAAAATAATGTAAAAACTATTTTTATAATAAAAAACAAAAATTATTTAAAAAAATAAAAAAATTATAAAATTTGGAGTTGAATAGTGAAAATTTAATCCGGAATTCTGAAAAACTCAATAAAATTTTCTGCAAATAGAGAGAACCTTTCACGATTAAAGAAAAATGAATTCAAAACAAATTAAAATAAAAAACCAAAATAGACCTTAAATAATAGTTGTGAATCGGCCACAAGAGCTTAATTACCTAGCAATATATAAAAATGATGGAAGATATTATCGAACGAACAATTAAATATGGACAAAAATGATTACAATAGTTAATCAATAACCATTGATGGTGTTCGAGTGTTGTTGAAGTCGTTCGGATCTATCATCAACTGAGAGAGAGTGTTTCAAGAGAATAAAAATTAGGGATTTAAGATCCCGATATAATTTTTAAAAGATCTATGTCATCCATTTTATTTAAAACTGAAATGGTAAATGTAAAAAATGACATTTTGTGACCTTTTCCATCAAAAATGACATAAAAAATAAGTCATTTTATATTTTTAGTATTGGTTTTGAAGGAAAACAATTCCAAAATGTTTTTTCCTTATCTTGAACATCATTTTTCTTGAAAATAAGCATTTAATGTTGTTTGGAATCAGTTTTGGCATTGGTTTTGTTGAAAAACTATGCCAAAACACCACTTTATATGTATTTAAAATCAGTTTTTGATAAACCAAATTTTAAATACAGATGTTAAAGCATATATTTATACTAGTGATCATCTCAAATATCATTTTTCATAACATTCTCTTATTAATGGTATTCATCATTCAGAACTTCTCTAGGTTATTTCTGAATGCTGGCCTTTCTTTATATCTTTTATTTTATGAAATTCTTGGAATCCTATCATTTAATCAATAAACAATCTTATAATATACCATCTATTAATTTCACCCAAATTATAGTTAAAGAATTCAATCCTGTTTATCATAATATATCCTAAAAAATTATCAATATAATATTTTTTCATAATGATATCACTTCATTTTACATTCATCGCTAAATATTGAAACATCCAATATATAAAATTGCAATGCAATCTTCCATTAATTAAATATTTCATGAAAATAATTTTTCATAATTATATATTTATTATATTTTCTTAATCTCTCCCTAAAATATCAAATAAAATCATGGATTATTAATAGTGAAAATTTTACATTGAATTAAAGCTCAACATCACCACATTATATTCTAATTCACATTTTTTTGAAATCACATACAGATTTAGAATATCTTGGTTCTCTATCTTCTGAAAAAATTTAATTGGTGTATAGTTGGCTTCATTATTCTTTTTATTCTTGTTTTTTATTTTCATTTATGTTACCCAATCATTTGTATAACCTAAACATGACTTTTAGATTATCCATCTAAATTTGAAAAAACTCAGGAGAGTTTTGTTTTATTTTTACTTTGCTCCAATACTTCCTTATAAATCAATCTTGAAACATATAACCTTCTATATTTTAATCAGATCATATCATCTTATGGTCATGTCAACTTTTTATCTCCCCATATTCTGATCAGGTAAGATTTGATAACCTCATCTTATATTCCTATCAGTTTATAGAACTATATTCTTCTCTAGTTTTTAGAAAACTATTCATCCAAATATGTTTCAAATCTAAAGATTTAATATTATATACATAGATTAATATTTATAAAATCAAATCCAATCATTTATTACTCATTATTTTATATAGTTTTTCATTACTATTAGTGATTCTTCTAGAATTAAATTTTTTTCATGGACTCCTTTAGTTTCTTGAATTTCTCTCAGTTCATGATGCTTCAAGTGCATCATCAACATCTATTTATTTATCTTCTAGATTCTCATTTCATTCAAATCAAATATTTTTTTGGTTATGTTTTCCTCACTCAATTCAAAGACATCTCAACCATTGTCATTTTAAAATTCTCTAACTGATTCCCTAAATTAACTATATCAACAATATGATTCTATATATTATTATACAAAATTTTCAATTTTGAATATCTTGAATCATATTTCTTTCTCAAACCTCTATGCTAGTTATTACATTTAATGATAAGTGTAGTGTCGTAAGTACTATATCATAAACATTAATGTTATTTTAAATATTACATATCTATTAATTTTCTTATTTTACACATACTCTCTAGAGAAAAATATGCATCCCATCATGTATCTCTTATATATTATCTTCGGAAATTAGTTATATGTTAACATTATCTCAGAGTGTCCTAAAAATATCTGGATGAATATTTTTAATTATTTCACATTTCATAGTAATTTTTATATACTCTATAAGAATTCAGAATGACTCTCACATATAGGTCAATTTTTAAAAAGAACTACTTCTATGTAACCTCATAATTATTTATAAGGACGTACTTTCATTATATTTAGTAACTGATACATTGTTTTCATGCATCCTTACACATTCCACATATTACTATCCCTAAATAATTGAAATAAATATGATCACAAACTCCTCATTAACAAGAACTATCATTCAATCCCAATAGATATCTTAGTTATTTCAATATGTCAAATCACCTTATTTCAAAATATAGGTTATAAAACTATAGCAGGTAGTGATACAATAAATACATCTCTTCACCTTTAGAACTTTCCCTTTATTCACAATATATTCAACTCATCAATCATCAATAATCACTACCTCCTGAAATATAAATAATTATAAATAAGTAATAATATACAAACCATCAATATTAACTAATCATAATTACTTCGAGAAACATATTATCTTCTTACATTTGGATCATTTATCCGAACATTTAATCTTTTTTAGGCTACCTTATAGCTGTAGATTTAGATTGTAACTTTGTTCTAATGTTTTATTATTTATAAAACATTTTTAAATTTTTGACTAACTATATCTCGACATATACTGACTCCTATGGAAATTTTCATCTAGAAACAAAAAATTACACACTAATCATCCCAACCAATTAGTTTCCATAACATCCCTATTTTTATTATTTTGGTATAAAAAAATGTCAATTACATAATTTGTTTCCCAAGTTTCTCTCTATCTCTTATTAAAAAATAAATTCAAATGATATTTTGTATCACTTAATTAGTATTATTTCTAGAAATGAATATATCCGCTTATAATCTAGAACTATATAAATAGAAGTTATATTATGTTTTTCATATAGAATATAATATTTATCTTAAGGTCTAATTATATATTAGTCATGTAAGACTATATATATACATTCATTAACATTAAATGAAAGTGATATAACATGAATTTGTTTTTGAAAAAAGTATTATTTAGTCCATCATATCATTGAGAAATATAAAACATTATCTTTTCAGTTTACCAGGGAAAGGAATTAAATATATTAACCTTTGATACTTAGTAAGGAGTTTTATATAGAGGAATCTGTAAGGACATAAATATGGATCATTTGATTTGGAAAAACCAAATAATAAATATGAATCTATTATAAACTAAAACACTATGAATTATATATCCATGAAAAATAATGAAAACATTTATAAAAATAATCATTTATCTCATAATAATGGAAGTTATAATTTGATATATCAAAACATGAAATTGAGTACTTGGTCCAAGACTCTATAAATATATTGGGAGATTTATAGACCAAAATCCAAGTACATTATCTCATTATACAATGATAAGGATCAAGGAACTATATAATTTAGGGTCCCACTAATCCCTTGATTATGTCTAAGGATTTCACTATACAGGTCATCATGATATTTCATACAATTCCACGTGGAACCTTTGATAAATAAAAAAATGGATATTCATATAATTAGAAATATGAGAACCAAATACTTCCATATTCAATGGAATCATCTGTATTTATTATATAATATTCCTTAATCAATGTAGAATTTATGGAATATTGTCAATTTTATAGAAAGTTTCCATATCAATGAAATATTGTGATGAGGTCATTTTCATTGTTTTAATATATCCAAGGAAGGTATTAAATATGTATAATAGCATGAATTACTAAGATAAAATTGCAATGATAGTTAAAAAATCATTTTTAATGGTTCATAATGTGACTGTGAATATTCCAAATCATATCTCATGGTAGTTTCTATCATGGTATATAGTCTTGGGCCCCCTATTTAGTCATTAGAGTATTAATTGAGTCAATAATCAACCAACTGATTTCATGATGATTAGAATAGGTGAATTTTTTCAATAGTCCAATTCATTATATGATATATATATATATATACATTTATCTATTTTTTATGAATGTACAAAAGCAATTACTTTAAAAAATATTATGATCGTTTTTCACCATGGAAAAGATTTATTTATATAGCAGTCTTTGTAACACTTGAATCAAAAGAATAAGAATGAAATATAAAACTATATAGTTCAAAATCCCATTAAATTATTGTGGAATATATTAAAAATAATTCAATGAAATATTATTCCATAAAAAAATAGTCTGTAATTAAAGAATTAGTCCCAATGAATTAAATTTAAGATATGAAATCAACATATAGATTGGGTAGAAATTCAAGAAAAAACCTATTGAAAGGGTGGGTTTAAAAGATTTATTAAAATGCAATGAATAAATGTAATTTCATGATAAAAAATCTAAAATTTTATGTATATATAAAACATAAATTAAATTATGAACATAATAAAAAACATGTCTCAAACCATTGAATTTGATAAAGAAAACCCTTACCTCTTGTCTTGGAATCCATGAGAACACATTGGACTCATCTATAAAGAACATAAATATTTATATAAATTTATTTATAAACATAATGAAACACATTTTTATTTATAATATTCTTATATAGTGGTCCTATATATGAATTATAGTTAGTTTTTTACTTATTTTTCCAAATCATGTGTTTATACTTTTTATCAATTTTACTAGTTTCATAATAGTGATGTATGTATTCATTATGCTTAAAAATTCCATATTTTCCATTTCCATATAAATTTTTATATATATTATTTGTAATAATTTATAATTTTTTAAATTCATTTAATGTGTATTTTACTATTTATCATTGAAGATAAAATCAATAATAAGCATGTTTCTGTTATCCTAGTTGATTGAATAATGATTCATTAATTTCTAAACAATACAATGAAATTATATCTTTATTACACAATAAAATAATTATTTACTTATTTATATCATATATTAGTTGAAAATAATTCTAAAAGTCATCCATGATATAAATTTATATCATTTTTATGTAGCTGGTTAAACTAACCCAAACAAGATCATAAAATAATTCAAGGATGAATACGAATAAATTATTTTTAATAACACTATAATAGAAGATAAAAAATTAGTGTCTATTAGTGGGTAAGATAAATATTTTAATGAATAATAAAAATATTTTAACATATAATATGTTATTTTATAGTATGAATAAATAAATTTTTTTCTCTTAGAACACTTTTTTTGGATACTCGACTTTACCACAATTGTGTTTTAATCAAATAGTTAATATATTGTATAATATATCCTTCCAAAAAAATTAATAATCTCATAAACCCCATATTTATTTATTTAAACCATTCTCATGTCCATCAATTTAATGTTGGTGGGGAAAATAAACACATAAATCAGTCTTTACATGGAGGTGATAGTCCACACATACACATGATGAAGATATACTTTTTCCTAGAATGAGAAAAATGTATAATATGTTTTATCAGTTACGAATCAAAATTATTTTATAAAATTTAAAAATATGAATAAAATTTAAAATGGGAACTATTTTTTGAATTTTAGTTAAGGAAAATAAAACATGATGCTCTATGCAGGTAGTAATCCACACACATGCACGAATGTAATTTTAGTTTTCCATAAGGAAAATGGGGAAGATGGTTAATGATTTTTCCATTCACATAATAACATTATGTATATAATCAAAACTCATATGTATGTATTTTTATGAGGAAATTATAATTGTAAACATATTATTAAAATGAATTAATTTTAGTAAAATTGAATGACCCATATTGATCTCATTGAGATTCCCTTAGAGGATCACATAGAAATAAAGGGGATAATCTTAAATAGTATGAACAGATGATAATTTAATATATATATATATATGACTAAATGTGAATGAATAAATCTACCAAATTCAGAGTAAAACTAATTTTAGGAGTTATATTTATGTTGTGGTAATAGGCCGGTTTTATTTGTGAAAATGGGAGGTATTTATGAAAATACACCTAATTTTTTAATAACGAAAAAACTCGAAAAAATGTGGCTCAAAAATTGAGAAATAATTGATTAGAGAAGAGATAATGTCAATAAATAATATAAAATTCAATTTCCCACATGATTTAAAAACTTTTTCAAATATGATCAATTATATTTTTTTTAGTTTCGCAATTTTACCTTAGACCATAGTGACTAGTCTTCACCTTTGTAATTATCCTTTTGGCCAAAAATAAAATCAAAATTTTTAATGATTTTCACCTAAAATATCCCCATATGAAATTAATATAATATTAATAATCTTATAAAAGGGATATATGATAATGTTAAAATTGTAAATGTATAACTCATTAAAATATGATTAGCAAAATATGTGACTTATGATTAAAAATATAAAATATTGTCTTATCAATTATACATAATATTTTATAATTTATATTGGTACTTATAAAATATTTATTTGATTAGTGGAATTTTTTTATGAGTTTAACTTTATTCATACATACCAGATATGTAATAAATATTGTTGTTTTAAAAAAACTTGTTTTTTCACTATTCACATAAATATATATCTTTTTTTGAAAAAATATGAATATCTCATCTTAATGTAATATGTTTATAAAAAATGAAACAACAAATTTTAATTTTTTATATTAAAATTATAAAATTTATGAAATAATATTTTAAATATACTTAATAATAAAGTCTTTATAGTGTTTGAATTATGTTACTATTATAGATATGTTGTTGAATAGCTATAGTATGCTCTCAGGGTACTACATTCCCCACCTTATATAATTTTATCATCAAAATTGGGGTGAAAATTAGAAATTGAACAAATATGGATATAAATTCTTCATAGAATCTTTAGGGTCTGAGGTTGTCTCATCTAATTTGGGATTTTTCTAAGGGAAATTCAGAATATAATTTTTCTAATTCCTTAGTATCTATTCATTGGTTTCAAAAATATAGATTGGAACATCATTATATGAAAATTCAGAATCCAACATTATTCCACTAGATGTGGAAACATTATTTTAAAATAGAATCTATATTACTTAAAATGAATCACGAAAGATTTCATGTATAATTGAATGGTCCGGAAACATATCCAATCAAAAAGTTGTAACTACAATTCATTTTTTATTCAAAATTATAAAATGTATATATGGAATATCTTCCGCATTTTACCAAATCATATAACTCCCAAATTTGGGGAATGATTCAACAATAACTGATTTACAACTAAAAATTCCATATTTCACTTTTATTGGAATTATAGAAAAAAATTTCACTCTTTTTTACTTTAATATGATAATAAATAGTCAATACATTAATTGTCACGTCCAATAAAATCTCCTGTACAAATATATTTCATTATCTAATATCTTCCTGATAGCATGGATTATGATACCACATTCCATAAAATGCCTCATATCGATCCATTTGGATTCTATAATAGAAGCTATTATTATATGAAAATTCCACCAATGGTATATAATAATCCCATATATGTTGTAATTAAAGATCAAATGATTTCAAAACGTATTCCAATACTGGATAGTCCTTTCATATTACCCATTAGTCATGGAATGATAGGCAGATCATAAGTGTCAAAATAAAATTAAAGAGTCTTCAAGAATTGTTTTGTGAACTAAGTGTCATGATCATTTATATTTTATAAAGGTTACCCATGAATCCATATGATTTCATTGATGTAAATATAGGAAAGAAACTCAAGGGGTAGATCTTCTCTTCTACCTATCAAATGATAATACTTGTTAGGAAATCCTCATTGACCTATATAACATCATTATTCAATAGAGTCTTAGAATGTCCAAAGATTAATTCAAATTTATATTTTCATACATCAATATAGATACTAGTAGAAGCTTATTGACACCTATATGATTGTTTTTTAGTTTTTACATATTGAAATACATTATATAAGGACACATACTCCACAATTTATATCTCTTACTCTCAATGTAGTAGTGTTATCTTAAATCCCTATACATAGTTGTTCTATAAGGGTGTAAAAAAAATTTAAGCTTCATTAAGAAGATATATATATATACATGGGATGGAACACATAGTATCTTTTTAAATAATTCTAGTCCATATTTATAGATTCCTTTTTAAAACATCCCATCATTTAGTACATTAATGTTCCTTTTTTCCCTTGTTATACTACTAAGAATTATCTTTAATTTATAGTACATAATCTTAATAAATGTCTAATAAATGTAATTAAATCGTAAATTTACTAAAAAACCCATATCCATCACAACTATATCCTTTTATATATTATCCTTATTTATCCTCATCGTATTCAAAACATTATGGTCACTATAAATGCAACAGATACCTTGAATATCTTCCCATGATGGTAGAGTATTTAGATATCATAGATGTTGAGTCAACCAAACCATATTATTCTCGTCATGTTTATATCATTCTAAGGTAATATATCTATATCAAAATTCTATTGTCTATATATATAGTGTTTATTAACTAATGAGTTACTATCTTTAAATTTAAAAATATATTATAATGGTTTCTATAGCATGTTTATTAGTTGTAAATTTATATTCAAGTATTTTTAATAGTATATATTCATTTGAAACCAATTTATTATTCTTCATAAGGACACATCCTAATCCTTTATTTGATGTGTCAATCTATACTATAAATAATTTCTTACTTGGTGTTGAAGTTAATATTACTACCTTAATAATTTTCTTTTTCAACACTTCAAAACACTCATTCCATTCTCATAAAAATCTGCAATTAATTCATTTACGTGTTAACATGGTTATTAAGATGTAAGACTAGGTAACATATTGAAAAAAATATTTATAATAACCATACAGAACCATAAAACTACATGTATTTGTTATAATTTTTGATGTATTCCATTCATTTAAAACCATTTATTTTTATGGATAAATAGATATTCTGTTCTGGAATAAAATAGGTCCCTGAAAAGATTCTTCATTTATAGAAAATACAAATTTAATGTATTTCACAAATAATTATTTATTATAAGGGTCTTTATTGTTATTTGGGGTTTAATATCATTCTTTTCATGACACTTAGTGTATAATAAGATATTATCAATGAATACCACCAAACATTTATCAAGGTAATACTTCAATATCATAATCATCATATCTAAAAATAAATAATGTGAATTATTCATTCCAATTAGAATTACCATAATCTCATAATTTCCTTACCTTGTTTGATATCCCATATTTGGTATATCATACATTTTTATCATTACCTAAAGATAACCAGGTAACGTAGTGATCTATGAAAAGTATTCTAGTACTTAAATCTAATCAAATAAGTCATAAATATGTTGTAATAGATTATTATTAATTTTATTAATGGAATTTATTTTCTGTTAATTAAATCAAAATTTGAAAGAACCATCTTACATTTTGATGAATAAAAAAGGAGATCATTGGGGTAAACACTATGGAAAATAAATCCCATATGATATAACTCCAGCATCAATTTATTCAACCCCACCAACACCACTGGATCCAATCTATAGAAATTTTTATATATCATTATTACATTATGAATAAGTATGGTAGAAATATCATATTTACACTATGTTAATGATCATTTAATTATTATGAAAAAAATAAATAAATTATTCTACTCTGAGTACATCCTCAATTCACAAGGTATCAAACTTATGGATTAATGACACTTGCTCTTCCATTATTATAAAAAATTCATTAAGGGGATCTACAATGTAAGGATAAGTATTTTATTTATATTATGATGCCTCGCCTTTAATGAAAACAGATTCCACATAACATTTAGGAATCCTAATCTATTGATATTAGGAATATATTTTTGTGTTATACATTGAAATCCAATCCACAACAAGGAATATATCAATTTCTACCCTAGTTATAATAACTAAAATTTTAATATGATATTTCTATAAATTAAAAGTGGAATTTTCTAATATGCCATTTTTTAATAATATTTCCACAAGATGAATTAAAAGACAACTCCCTTACTACTGTTATTGGAATATGTGTAATTATTTTCCAAGAATATATAATATATAAAAGAGTGATAAGATCATGAATTAAATAAAACATTAGCAAACACTGATGATATAAAAAATGTACCATCCAAAGTGTTATTTGGAACATTTAATTCAGTTGCGGTAAGTGAATATAAATTTCCATGCTCTAATGTCATTTTTAGATGTAAATTCTCTATCTATATAAGAAATTTGATTCACACAATAAATATTCATTAAATTTAAAATAATAAATATAAAAAAACATTTATCATACCTTTTTATTTTTGAGCAGGATTGAATTGTTTCCTCATTTTTAATAAACTCTCGTTACATTCTTAAAATCCCCATGATTCTTCTACCCAATGTTATAACTTGTGGAAAATATCATCCTTGAGTCCCTTTTAAAATCTGTTCTTCCCATGAATCTTTGCGATCCTCTAGTTCTAATGATTTCAATTTAAAATATTTGTTATGGAGAACTCATTTTCTATTATAATGGAACTTGAGACCATATCCTGATATGATGAAAATTTATTAGATACCGACAAACATCGATGTATTAACATTATTGAGTGAACAAAATGATAAATAAATTTTTTTGTAAACATAAATAGTCTAAAACATTTCTAGAAAACCACATATTACTATACACACACATAGCAACATTATACACCTTCATTATTTAAAGATCGAGTAACTTATTTTAACTTTTATCTCTTATCTCATGAGGAATTTTTTTTTCATAGAAAATATTTTAAAATTTCCCCATTTCATGAACTCGTCTTTAGTGTTTAAATTTAGTGTCCACAATTAGATCATATCACCATTCAGACGATAGACCACCATAGTTAATTTTTCAATTTCACCACTTCTCAAAATGTGAATCTACTTGTTTATGGTCATGATTTAGAGTTTTTGTACCAATGTATTGGTACTTCCCTTTATTTCTAAATATTTGTTTTTCAAGTGGTCTAATATAGTTACATTTTGTTGTGTACTAGTTGACTACTCTATTTTGAAGAGATTATTTCTCATAACATAGGACTACATTATTAAAAAATATATTTTTTAATTTACCTTAACTATAATTTAACTGACATACCTAGGGGAAAAATAGCTACATTGAATATGGGTGTAGATATGGTTTAGATTCCCCTAATTATTATCCATCTATTAATCATAATTAGCATTTTTTATTGAACTGTAAAATTAAGGTCATATTAATTTTTGAATAATGATCCCAATAAATCCTGAGGGGGTTTCATTGTATATGTGGTATATAAATTAGTTCAATTTAAATATATTCTCAAATAATCCTAATAAAAAACCAATGATACCATCATTTGTGATCTGAACTCCATAATCTTAGGGTTGGTAATCATATTACTTTTTGGTACATAATACATGAGTTCTTAAATGATACAATAACTTATTAGTATTGGAACACTATATACATACATATGTTATATTTAAAACCCAGATAAGAAACATGGAAATATTATGTGAGTTTTATTATCCCATCCATTAAATCCTATAAAATTATACATAGTAATCTATAATGTTTTCTGGGGAAAGTGAAAAAATAAGGGCAAGATCAAATCCTTATTAAAGAGTAGCATATAGTTGAAGGTATCATAACAAAAAAATAGAAAAAGTTATGTGGAATGAATAAATAAAGAAAATAAATAAATAATCAAAAAATATTGATGGAATTCAATACTTATGAAAAAAATAAAATCATAAATAATAATAATCATTGATCTCATACTAATTGAATGAAAAAATATTGAAATAAAAACAATGCTTTCATGACCTTGTTCAATGAAATTATATTTATATGTTTAGATATATAGACCAAAACCCTCATATTTTTTCCACAAGACACCCATTGATTAATAATGGAGATATAAAATTCTAGGTCCTATATGCCTCCTAATTATGTCCAGTGCATTCTCAGTAAGAGTAAACATGAAATCTCATAAAAGTTTTGAAGAATAATGATATAAGAAACATGGCTATCCATATAATGAAAATTCGGGAAAAAATATTTCCCTCTTCATTTGAATAATAAGGATGTATATGAAAAAATTCAAAAGTATACATTGAAGTTGTGGGGTTTCATCGATATGATATGAATAATACTTATCAAAGAAATATAGTGGTGTGGGTACATTCAAAGTGTTTTTTTATACATGGATGATATTAATTAGTTTAAATATATACCATTTGTAAAATACCAAGGAAATATTAATTAAAAAATACTTCATTAAGGTCATAAAGAACATGTTAATATTCCAAATAATTTCAGTAGGGAGTTCTTACCTGGGTGTGTTGTTTAGGTGCATTCATTGTACATCAGAGTGAGGATTAAGTCAATGTACAACAAAGAAATTTATGAATTATTTCCTATAATTTTATCTATTACCCAAAAAAATCCTATTTCATGTATGAATATAGATATATAATTTCAATGAAACTACAAACTCATTTTCTTTACCAAAACATGTGTTTCATTTTTAACCATTGAAAATATTATGTCATACAACTATTTTTGTAAATATTAAATCAAAATAATATGAGAGAGAGATAAGAATATAGAGTTTTAAATCCATTTAAATTACTCAATTTTATTTGTAAAAGTTATTCCATCAAAATGTATGAACCCCTCTAACAGAAATAGATAGTTAATATAGCATTGGTCCGGATGAATAAAAATTGAGATAGAAAAACCCACTTATGAATTGATTAAAAATTATATAAAATCCTCCGAAGAGAGAGGGATTAGAATTGATCATAAAATACCACAAATAAAATTAATTTTTTTATATAACACTTAAAATAGGAATTATAAACACCAAATAATGTAAATTAGGTTCATAATACCAAACATTTGTCAAAGAGAGGAATTAATATAGAAAACATTTAACTCGTATCCTCACTTACATGAACGTACCTTAGGATCTTGGAAAAATAAAATAACTATCATATTTAATTAATTTATAACCTTAATTATTCCCATTTTTATTTATACTTTTCATATATAGTTATTGTCATTATGAATTCTAGTTATTTATAACATATTTTCCCATATCGTGTGCTTTTATTTTTTATCATTTGTACTAGTTTTGTAACAGATGTTTCATTATTCATTCCACTTAAATAATTCATCCGTTAGAAATAAATAAATATACATTTAGGTATTATATATAATTAATTATATTGTTTAAAATTACATTCATTACTATTTTTATTCATCATTGTTGAATATGAAATCGATAACAAACATGTTTTAGAGATCCATTATGACCGAAGGGTACTTCCTTAATTAAAAAATTAATTATCAAAACAACTAATAAAAAATAAAAAAATAATTATTTACATATATATATATAATATATTATTGGAAAAAAATCCCATATTCTTCATTGATGTAAATATATATAATTATTAATGTACCTGGTTAAACTGACCCAATCAAGAATAAACTGTAATTGATGGATTGTTATTTAGTGGTCTTGTTATTGTATCTTTATATAAATCATAATTACAAGTTTTATTTATTATTATTATGATATTTAATAACTAAAAATAAGTATAAGATGAATATGACCTACAAAATGTTATTTCATAATATAAATAAATATGTTTTCTCTTTAAACACTCTTTTGGATGGTTTAATTTTTCATATTTTGTTTATTTATAATATTTTAATTAGGTTGTAAAAATGTCCTTTATATATAAATATATTTTAATAAAAATATATATATATATATATATATTAAACCCATTATGATCCCCATCCATGAATGGTTTTCATTAATACAAAAAATCGAAATCAATTATATTTTCGTGGGGATAGTCCACACATATGTGTGGTTTATAATTTCATTTTACAAATAATTAGGGAAATGTATAATATTTGTTATCGTTAAAAAATTTAAAATATGTTATGAATTTCAATATTATTTATAAAATATTTCAACAAAACTATCCATTTGTAGTGGTTAATTAAAATAAATCTTGAACTTTATTGGAGGAAGTAATCCATACACATGTGTTAATGACATTTTTTTTCTATAATGAAAAGTGGAAATGTCTTTTCATGATTATTTTTTTAACATAATTTAATTATTTATATAAAAAATAATTAATTTAGAAAAACTTTCATTAAAAAATTATATTTTTAAATGTAATATTGAATGTTATTAAGTTAGGTAAAATGAATTACTCGTACTGATCACTTTTTCATTTTCACAAAAGATCACTTTGAAATTAAGTGATAAAACTAAAATATTGTACCCAGAAGAAAATCGATGAAATATCATAAAGAAGGTGAAAAAAGGGTACCATTTTAGGATGAAAAAATTATGAGTGTTATTGAACGATTAGTGGGAGGTCCCTTTTCTATGTGAAAAGTTCTTTCATTTTTAAAGTTACCCATATCTAATTAATACTAGGAAGTTAATATTAAGTAATATTGATAAAAAATTAAGAAAAAATATATTGGGGAAGGGATATGGTCATGAATGAGTCTACCATTAAATTTAATAAATGTTATCATAATGTTTCCAACTCATTACCATTATATTTTTCACTTATTCCATTCTATATTTAACAGTTATAATTAGCTCATACCATAGTAACTTATCCCATTTTTCATAAAAATAAAATTTAAAATTTAAAATTATTTATACCTAATGATTCTAATTTTTAAATAAATTTAATGAAATTAATTTATAGAAGTTATATGGGATCATATTTTAATATTACATGTTTAATTCATTGAAATTTTTATAGTAAAAAATGTGACTTATGTTTGAAAATACAAAATATAGGTTTATAAATTAAAAAAAATATTTTAAATGTGTAATGTTACTTATTAAAAATATATATTTTTATGGTTTTGTGACTATTTATTTATGCTTACATCATAGTTATTTCCTAAAATTTACAGATCTAATAAAAATTTTATTTTCACTATTCTTTTAAAAAGTTAATTATTTTTGAAATATCCAATGTTACCATATTACAATAATATTTGTTATAAAATTCAAAAATGTTTTTTATATTGTTATAATAAAATTATAAAATTTATTAATTAAAATTTTGAATAAAATCATGATTAAGGAATTTTTTGAGTGTTCATTGTATTATAGTTTATTATATGGTTCTTACCTATTAAATTAGGGTCTCAAGTATTACAATGAAATCCACACTCATATTTCGATATATTAATGACTTTAAAATTTTATATTATCCAATTTACCATAAATTCTATTAAAAAAACCAAATTTTCATAATATAAATATGAAAAATCTTTTCCTAAGGGAATTTTTGAAATCATCTAATCAATATTTTGTCTATATAATCAATTCCCAATGTATAAAAATAGAAATTAAAAATTAAATAAATTTTCTTTAAATAATCTATCATGTGATTCCAATATATAAATGTAGTTTCAATAAAAATCAAAATTTTTAATATAACATCTTATATTAATCTTTTCAACTAGATTATAAAAATATCGATGAAGGTTTCTCCCCTATCAACTTACATTACTCTTATTGTAACAACCCCGACCCCAATATCCTATAGTTAGTGGTTATTTTATTATCATGTCATAGATAAAAGAGATCATATCACTGAGGATTGATTTGTTTGTTTGTCTTGAATAAATATATACATACATGGATCATTTTCTAAATTGGTAATTGTTCATGGAACACCGCAATGGAAAATAAATTACTTCCATGGAAATTATTCAAAGATTTCATATTCATAACTTACTGAATAAAAAAATAAAGGGGTAATAACAAATGATCGGTAAGGGATAAATACATAAAAAATGAATCAATAATAATATAATCATAATAAATAAGGAATAATCTATATGCAATGGTAAATAATTTAAAAAACATTCCATTTAATCAATAAACTTTGAATTCAAATGTATACATAGATTTTTTCATAATTAAAATATAATGGATAGTAATAACTGAATACTAAATGAACTAATTGATTTATTATTTGATTTAATGTATCTAGAACATGAAACACTACTATAAAGACCTATAAAAATATGGTTTTATTATTTTGGTATAAACCTGTCTAATTCTTCTTGGAAACAAATGTGAAGGGTTTTTTGCCAATAGTTTTGGCTCATGAGACCTATTGATGAATTGAGGGGCTATATAATGTCAGTACCAACCCATGAATGCAATTAAAAATCATTATTTTTAAATATATTTACGTCATGAACAATATACTTTCTCAAAATATTCTTATTGAGCAGAGGATATAGATATATCAATATTTCCATAGTTAAAATAACATTCAATGTAAACATTGTATGTAAAAAGAGTATGTAGTTTAGAAAATAATCATATCCATGATACAATAAATATAGATATTTGAGTTAAATCTAATTTGAACTGAAAACTAATATCAAAGTGGTAGTATATACACCACATAATAATTATTAGGTGCACAATACCAATTATGTCTTAAGGAAACAGAAATGGAGATGAAGTCCCTTAACTTATGTCTGAAAGCATTCCACGCTTGATCTAAATATCTTTTAAAATAAAATTATATTAATTTATTACATAATAATGATCCTATTAAACATATATTTGATATATTATAATTTTATTATGTCCATATATGGCCATTTTGATGAGTTGTATTGTTTAATTTAATTGTTCTGGGAGAGTTCATTTAATGGTTTTATAGTTTTTTATCTTGTGTATACATGTGGGAGTTCATTTAAAATGATTAAAAAACTATAAAAGTAAATTGTTTTAGGTTTTATGAACCTATATAAGTTTAAATGTCCTCATATATCATCTTATTATATGTTACGAGGATGATTCATCAGATAAAATGGTAACAAAAATGTTTTAATCGATTTTGGTTTTTTACGAACATCACAAACATGCATCGTTTTATTTAATATTTTGTTTATATATAGGTTAAATAACATGATATAACGTAATTTAACCTTAATAATGTATTTACTACTATCCTTGAATGAATTTGTGGAAAATTAAAACTTATCATCCATGAAGGTGGTGAATCAACACATCACATATGATGTTTTATTTTTAGAATAAAAGGATGAGAGAAGAGATTTGATAACGAATATTCCATTAAAAAATAAAATTCCAGTAGATATATGATAATGGAATTACCGTGAAACATTTTATATGGGACATGGGTATAGTATAATAAATTAATGAAAATTAAAAGAGAAATTAGGAGGATTTTACATCTTGCATATCATCTCCTTGGGAACCTCCTTGAGACATAGATTTTTTTGGTAATACTAGTAGGTTTTAGACTTGGAAAATAGGATTAGGAAGGTAATTGTGAATAATTTACACAATATTCATTTCTTATAAGTTGTGATTATAAGGATTGGTGAGGGTTGGTACTTATAAGGGGAGGAGAGGGGTGTTTTTTAATTATTCTATTCATTAATTTTGTTATATTATCTCAAAACTATTAATTGTGTGGATTATTGTGACTACGTAGAGTAACTAGAGTATGTGAGTTTGAACTAATGGGTGATTACCTCATTAATACATCATACATTACTCAATAATTCATTTATTTACTTATAATGTCAAATACTGTCAATTATTGTATTTCTCTATTGGCCAAAAAATCAACTATTCTAGAAAAATCCCAAAAATTACCCTAAATGATTTTATACATGTATATTTAAAAATGGTATATTATTTTATGAATATTTTTTAAAACATGATACTTTTCATTTATAATTAAAATATTCATTTATTCCCAAATTTATGATTTTAATATTATAACTGTTTTTACGACACATTGAAAAGTTAATTATGATATCATAAAATTATCATTTCATATTATTACCTGGAAGTTTTAATTAATGAATAAATTCTATGAACATAAATTTGATTAAATAATTAATTTTATGTAAATATTTACATTTAAAAAAACAACACATAAATTATCATTTTTAAAACATATATTTTCTTATTCTATGATATAAATATGTTATATTTTAATTTATGAGATATAAATTTTATTTATACTTTAATAGATGAGAATATTATTTTAATGTCCACATTACAATTACTAATGTTCTCAATTCTATTCCAATAGTCAATATAATATTTAATAGTATATCCAAGTTCATTTCTGCAATGTACACTATAGAATAAATTGATTTTATTTAGGAATATACATACCATAAAATGTTAGTGGTTATATTCTACCCTACATAAAAAAATTGATCCTTGAAATTTTCACGAGTATTAACTTATAAACATATAAGGGTGGTCCATCATAACATCATCTTGTTCCCAGATTGATTCTTCCATTTAATGGTTTCTATAATGGAATTTTACCAGCTAAGTCATCCAATTTATCAATACATTCTCGCAAGTTTCAAGAGTATAAATAGGATCATAGTTGTGAGACAAATTTTTTTCTAGTTCTATTTCATCATAGGTGAGTACATGAGTTGGGTGTGACATGTACTTCTTTAATGATGATATTTAAAACATGTCGTGAGCTTTGGAGAGACATGGTGGCATAGATAATAGGTATGTTATAACTCAAATTATTTATAGAATTACTAATGATCATATATAATTGGGCCTAATTTTCCCTTTCCTACCGATCCTTATGATACCCTCCCATGGAGATACATTTAGAAATACAGGATCTCCCAATGTAAATTCTAAATCCATTATATAATTGTCATTATAAATCTTCTTCTTAATTTGATCTTCTCTATTATGAGCTTGAATGGTCTATACCTTTGTCAGTGTCTCTTAGATATGTTTTGTGCCTATAATTTTCATCTCTCCAAATTCATATAAAAATGTTGTAGTAAGAAATCTCTTTCCGTGTATTATGTCACATGGCTCCATTTTAATACTATAATAGAAACTATTGATTTAGTAAAACTCTACCAATTGTATGTATTGACCCCACAAACCTTGAAAGTCAAGTGAGAATTATCTAAACATGTCTTATAATGTTTGAAATTTCCTTCTAAAATTTCTATCTATTTTATTTTGATAAGACATACTCATATGAGTAACAGTATCCAAATCCTTCTAAAAACACTTCAAGAATTTTGATATAAAATGGGGTTCTCTATCAGACACAATTCATTGAGGTTCACCTCGAATTCTTACAACTTCAATAATATAGATTCTTTCTAAGCACTGAAGAATTAAATCATATCTTATAGAAATAATCCATTTTAATTTTGTAAAGAAATACACAATTACCCATATCGTATTATTATTTCTATGGGTATTTGTAAATCTAGTGAAAAAGTACCTATTAATGTCACCCCACTTCAAAATTAGAATATTTAAAGATCGCATGACCCCTCTAGGATGATGTATATCAACATTCACATGTTGAAAAGGTATACATATTGACACATAGTCACCAATTTCTCACATCGTATTATCCCGCAAAAAATGTTCCTTCAGATATTTATATATCATGGTACTACCCGGGTGTAATGGTAAATTTGAGATATGGGAATCATCTTCCATCGTGGATTATTGGGAGGGGGGATATCAACTTTTGGAACCACAACTAGGAAAGTTCAATGTTGGGCTATCAAGGTTGTCCTACTCTAGAGATGTCCTTCTAGGAAGCTAGCTTCTTCCCATCCTTCATTCATGCTATGTTGGATCACAACCAAATATTTATTTTTGATATCAATACCCTGGAGGACATAGAAGACTTATGTATTTTCTCAGGCTCCTCTCAAGGAACCATTTATGAAAAGGGTGTCACTTCCATTATTCTTCCTCCAACAATGATCTTCGGGGAGATATTCATTGGTGTAATAAACTCCTTACCGAATATGACTTCTTACTCTAGCGCATCTGCAACCATGAGATCTCTACTAATACAGATGTGAAATGTAGGGGGGGTTTTATCATCTCTAGGTTCTCTTATTTTTAGGTTCAAAAGGAATAATCCACCATGCATTTATTCATTACATGCAAATAGGAGATAAGACTATGGAATACCTTAGGGTAATTCACTAGTTTCACCACACCTGTGAACAACATCAATGTGTTTTTGCACCTATGGTTCAATGGAGCAGGTTCCAACCTGACTTAATGGAAGTTGAATTCTCTCCAACTTGCAGTGGTTTATTGGTGTATCTAGGATGCATGCAACTGTGTTCATCATAATAACTTCCATTCCTTATATTCATCCTTGATTATCAGGGCTTGATGCCTTTCCTTTGAGCTCTCAATCTTATTGAAATGCTGGTTTGTGGCTCCTTCTCTAAATAATATTGTTTTGAGTATGAATTCAATTCCCTCAGATAGTCCCCATCATCACTAGATCTATAGGATTCCCCTACGTTATAGCCTTAAATTCAATATGGACGTCTCATACTGTGGAGAAATAATGTGGGGTGGAGGTGTTGTACATGATCACAACTGATCTATGAATCTTGCTTTCAGTTATTCTTATGGTCAAAGTGATTCATTTAGTATAGAGGCTAATGACATCCTCAGTGGTCTTTACCTATGTAATTCTAAATGAATCACCTTAACATTGGTTTAATGGGATTCTATAATTATTTGTGTCTCTTTCAAGGGTATCTCTCCAACTCTGTGGAAGATTTATTATGTGATCCAAAATCGTAAAAATTTCATCAGTAGTAGGACATATTTTATTCAAACATGATGCAAAGGTAATAATGTTGCTAACTTTCTCACCTCAATAGTTCCCTCTGACACTTCTCTAACAGTATACACCATAACTGGCTTCCTCTCCTCAGGATGTGCTTATTATGTAATTTGGAATGCCCTTGGTCGGCACCATTTTAGTCCCCATTAATCATTTTTCTCTACTCTCCCCTTTAATAAGATATATTTTTTTGTCGGTATAGTAAATATTGTTTCCTAATCAATCGAAAAGGGGTGATTTTTCCCCTTCCTTAACAATTCCCATATAAATATTTACTAAATCCATAGACATATGATCTTTATTAATTATCATTTTGGTTAGAATTATATGATCATTATTTCATAACGCATATTCTACCTTGGTTAATTTTCTTGTATTATATAGTATGGAGAAATCATAAGCTTTGAGTTATTCAATCCTTCATCTTTTCCTCATGTTTAGTTCCTTCTATAGAAAATTTTATTTCAATCACTTTTGATTTATATATATATATATCACATATTTCACTCTAGAGATATTGTATCTATATCTTTATAGAAAATATTACGAATACTAACTCAATATCATGAGTTAGATAAGTTTTTTCATGAATATTCAACAACATTGATTCATATGCAATAACAATATCGTTTTATATAACAAAAAAACCCAGTCATTTTTAGATGCATCACTATATATCAAAAACCCATCATTTCCTCATAGTATTATCAAATTAAATCATTAAATAATCTTCTCTTCAATTATTCAATTAATTTACTAAATTATTTCTATCGATAAAAACATTAACCCTTTACGTGTGATATTGGATAACAATTTATAAAATTGGGAAATGATTTGAATGAAATGTCATTAGTTACTTGCTAAACCAATGAAACTACGTACATCAGTTATGTTCATTGGTGTTTTTCTTCTTGGATTGCATTTATATTTATAAGATCTACTGAGACTATATCCTTAGAGATAATATGGCCATGAAAAGAAATATCCTGAAGCTAGAATTCATACTTTAAAATTTTACCATATAACTATTTCATTCGATGGGTCTTCAGAATCGTATGAAAGTGATTCTCATGGTCTTCATAGATTTTAGAATACACCATAGTGTCATTAATGAATAATAAAAAAATGTATAGATATATATTACATAATATCTCCATTTGATCCATGAAATGTGAGGGTGAATTATTCAATCCAATAGCTATTATTATAAACTCATAATGTGCATACCTTATCCAAACTTTTTTCTTCAGAATATATCTCTTATTTAATCACAATTTTTAATACCCCAAATTAAGGTCAATCTTTGAAAAATATTGACCTCCTTAAAGATGATAAAATAAATAATAAATTTGAGGTACAAGATAATTTTTAATTAATATAATAGCATTGATATCCCTATATTCAACATCCTGCATCAAGGATCAATATTTCTTTTAAATAATGAGAATAAGGGCTCCCCACACAGAAACACTAGGAATTATAAATCCATTATTACTCAAATCCAATAGTTTGTTTCTTCATCTCATCCAATTCAACTATGATCATTCTATAATGAGCCTTTGAGATTGTTCTTGCATTAGGGATTAAATCAATGGTAAACTTAGATTCATTATTTGGGGGGTTTATAGGTAATTATTCAAGAAAAACATCAACGTATTCATGTAAAATCGGTATATCCTCAATTTTAAGACTAAATTCCTCATCCCTAAATGTTTTCTTATCTTCCACCATAATAAATTCATTTATTAAATCTAATATAGGTGGATATAGATACGTATAAGATGATGAAGTTTATTCTCTAATGAAAATTATTCTATATCTTCATCACAAATTATAATTTTCTTCTACTTTTAATAAATTTTTGCATCTTATTTTTAAATCTATACCATATTGAGGATTATATAAAATTAAACCATATATAGGATGAAAATGATATAAAATAAATCATGTATATGTTTCATAATGAGGATTACCCAACACATCATGGTTGAAATGAGACTTCCCTTAGGATTTTGGACATGAAAATCTCATATTAAATCAACAGGTAAGTGTAAAATTTTCATAGAAAACTGCGTAGATATAATAGAGTGTGAAGATCATGAATCAAATAAGGAAATCGATAAATTTGAATATAAGATTAATGTACCTTCCACCAAATCATTGTGTACTTCTACATTAGCTTTGGTTATTGCATAAGATTGGACACCTACCCTTGTCATATTATATAGTAGATTCCCTTGACAGATTAGTAATTCACTTGAATAATGACCCATTAAATTATAGATATTTCATTTAAAATCATTTATTTGTTTCTTCCCATTGTATTCATTATCTTTATGGCCCTTTTATCCTCACTTATAAAAAACTCCCCTCCATTCAAGAATTTCCTTGGTTGATTATTTATGAAATTCTTTCATAATGGGAATTTCATTATTCCCATATTCTTCTTTGATGCTTTAAATTTTTCATAGTTATTAGAAGACCTCTTCTTGTATTTATTTACCTTTAACATATAGAATCTATAAAATTTATTCTATTTTTTTATTGAACTTAATAATATTTCATCATATAATGAAAATTATAGACAAGTTAGTTCCCTTTGGAGTCTTGTATTAGGACCTTAAAAGAAAAGATAAATATTGTTTTCCAAATATTTTATATAATATGTGGTACACCTGGTTAGTCTTATGAAGGTATCCACAAAATCTAAAATAGACATTCCTTTATTTTTATCTAAACTATGTAATTTTATATTCATTTCGTTTCATTTCTCTAGAGGGAAGTATTATTCAATGAATTTTTCTTTAAAATTTATCCATTCCAATTTTTCTTTTACATATTCCTCCTTAGTATTCTAGATCAATTACCACCATTGTTTAACATCTCCCTTGAGCCAATATTCAACTTGAACTACATTTTCCCTTTCATCACATCCCAATGCCAGAAATATTTATTAATGGGACTTGATCCATTGCTCAGCTGCCTGTGGATTAGTAGTGCTAAAAAATTATGGGGCATTATCACACATGAAACAATCCAACATAGGTGTATTATGGTAATTCTTCATAACCTGAGTAAGATTTCCTAATATTTTCATGATATTGTTGGGTCGAAAACCAACTATGTTGACAAGATTAGTGGGGAAATCCCTATATTTTCTTCCGGTATTGATTCCCTTTATTCCAATAGTTTCCATCGCTAAATAATGGAACATAATCTGTTATCTCATAATCATCATGAGTATTGTGGAAAAATTTCACTATAAGGAATATTTATAATTCTTATGTTTATTTAATATATTGTATAAAATCGTTCTACTAAACAATCTCTGATACAATCTGTAACAACCCTGACCCCTGTATCCCAGAGTCGATGGTTATTTTATTACAATGGTATCGATATAATTGATCACATCACCAATGATATATCATTTTAGTAGTATATATGAACTAGATACATTCATGGATCACATATTAAATTGGAAATTAAACATAGAAAATAATTAAGGAAAACAAACTACTTTCTTGAAATATATTTAAAGATTTTAACGTCATAATCCGAGGAAAGAAACAAATAAAAGGGTGTGCTAAAATTATTAGTAAGGAATACATACATAAGAAACATGAATCAATAATAATTGAATCATAATAAATAAGGACTAATAAACATGACATGGTAAATATCTAAAAAACATACCATTTAATCAATAAACTATTCATCAAAGTGCATCTATAGATTTTGAGATAGTGAAAATCTTGTTGATGTTAATAACTAAATACTGAAAAAAGGAAGTTATTAATTATTAGATTTAATTTATCTAAAACATAATCCACTACCGTCAATAACATTCATAAGATTATTTATGTTTTTGGGAAGAAACTCTTCTAATACATCATAGAAATAAACACAGAGTATTTTTCACCCACAATTTTGTCTCATTAGTCCTATCAATGCATCAAGGGCCTATATGATTTTAGGCTCCACCCATAAAAACAACTACAATGAGTTATCCATACATATATTTTGTTCACTAACAATATTACTTATAAAAATATCCTTTTTTATTATAGGATACAAATTTATCATTATTTCCTCGGTTAAAATAATATTCAAAGAAAACTCCGTATGTATAAATAGCATACATCATGATTAAAATATTTTTAAAGATATATTGTAAAAGGAACAACGATCTCAAAGGGGTAGTAGATATGTTACCAAAAATTTATTAGGTGTACAATATTAATTATCCTCAATGAAATGGAGATTAAGATGAACTATATTTCTTAATGTCCGACAGTGTTCCACACTTGAACTTAATGTCTCAAACAATAGAATTAGATTAATTAATTAATTAATTAATTACGAACCTATTCATGAAATATTTTATTTATTATCTTTTTATAAAGTTAATTTTTATCTAATATAATGAGTAATAATGTTTCATTTTGTTGTTTTGGGAGTGTTCATTTCATGGTTTATAGTTGGTTTCATTGTGTATAATTATGAGATTTCTTTTAAAATGGATGAAAAACTATAGAAGTGAAATTACTTAGTATTAATGAAACACAATATGTTTAAATGTTCACATATATCAACTTGTTTTATGTTATTAGAATTGTTTAGTAGATAATATTTTTATAAAAATGTATTAATCAATTTTGGTAATTTTTACAACCATCATGAAGTTGTATCTTTTTTATTAATATTTTGTTTATGTATTGGTTACTAATCATGATTTGACACATAATATATATATATATTTAAATAATATTTAACTATAATAATTTTTTATGACCATCCTTAAAGGTGATAATGGAAAATGAGAACTCTTCATCAATGACGGTGGTGAATCGGCACATCACGGACGTGGTAATCATTTTTAGAATGAATAAAAGGGAGAGGATATTTGATGATGGATATTCAATAATCGAAATAACATTAAAATATAAATATTATATTGGTGTTATAAATCAACTTTTTTATCAGGTATTTTAGGAGAGGATAATAAAATAAAATAAATTAAAATAGAAAGATTGAGGATTTACCTCTAGAATATTGTCTCTTTGGGATCCTCTTTAAGATTGTTGGATTTTGACTTTTTTAATAACCTAAATTTCTTGGTTGCGAGGAAGAGTCTCAAGAATGGAATTGGGAAGAATTTAGACAACATTCAAGGCTTATAATGTGTAAGTAGAAGGGTTGGAGAGGGATGATTTTCATAAGGGAATATAGAGGTTTTATTTTGATTATTTTATTCATTAGATTATTATTTTGGCTTAAGATGATAAATATTGTTTTTTATTGTGACTAAGTATAGTAACTAGAGAAGTTGAGTTCGAAATAATTGTTGATTACCTCATCCATACATCATCTGTGAATCAATAATTCATTTATTTACTTGTAATGTTAAATAATGTAAATTATTACATTTCACTATGAAAAACAAATTCAATTGTTTTTGAAAAATCAAAAAAATCAAACAAACCATTTATTTGTTCATAGATTTCAAAAATTTAGTCCATTGTATGAAAATAATTATCTAAATATGAGGAATTTAATTTCTAATTAAAATCATTATTTATTAGAAATATACTGATTTTAATATTATAACTGATTTTACAAAACATTGAAATTTTAATTATGGTATCATAAAATTATATTATAATTAAAATAAAACAAAATATTAAATAATTAATATATTTAGTGAAAATAAATTATACTAATTATAAAATATTAATTTTATATTTTTCTTTTAAAAAAATTCCATAACTTAATTTATCATTTTTAAATCATTTATTAACATTTTTTTATGATATAAATATATTATATTTTCATTTAGAAGATACATATATTATATTTACACTATCATAGTTGAGGTTATTATTATAATGGCCACATTAATATTCTTAATGGTCACACTACTATTCCAAAATTCATGCTAATATTTAATTGTATATTATGGTTCAATTTTTAAACATAAACTATTGACTAAATTGAGATTATTTAAGAAGATACGTGTAGTAAAACAATGGTGTTTTATATTTTTACATCCACTAAGAAATTTAATCATCAAAATTTTCATGAATGTTAAATTATAAATCTATATGTGTTTTTCTTATTCATAATATCCTTAGGTTCCCATATTACTTTTTCTATTTCCTGGTTTCTCTAAAGAACATTTACCATAAGAGTTTTTTGATTTCTCAATATACTTCCTCTAGTATCAAGAACCTTTACATGATCTTCATAGTAACCAAAATAATGTCTCAGTCCTATTTCTTCATAGCTGAGTACATGTTTTAGTCATGGAATATACTTGTTTAACAACGATATTTGTAATAAATCATGAAATTTGTAGAGACATGGTGTCATTGATAATCGGTAAGATACAACTCGAATTACTTATAGAATTTAAAATTTTCTCACGTATTTGGGGTTGATTTTACCTTTGTTACTGAACCTTATGACACACTTCCATGGATATAATTTAAAAAATTCATGATTTACAAATTTAAATGCTAATTCCTTTATATGGTTGTTAGCATAACTCTTTTGTAAAATTTGATCTACTTTAATATGATCCTAAGTAGTCTATAAATTTTTCATTTTCTCTTCAATAAGTTTATGGACTATAATTTCAATCTCACCAACTTTTTCCCAAAATTATGAAGTATGAATTTTATTTCCATATAATTCTTTTTTTGTTTCCATTTGAATGCTAGAATGGATACTATTATTGTATGAAAACTCTGCCAAAGAAAAATATTGATCCCACATACCTTGAAAGTCATGTGAGTATCATATTCACATTTCTACCATTGTTTGAATACTCATTTATGACTATCCATACATTTTAGTGTGATAATAAGTATTTAGATGAAGCTTAGTATCCAAATCCTTTGGAAGACACTTTTAGAATTTTTATTTAAAATTGGGATCCCTATCAGACCCAATCGATAGAGGTGCACCATGAATTATTATAATCGTATTAATATATATTATTTCTAGTATCACAATAGGTAAATTAAATATTATTACAAGAAATTTTTATTAATTTTTAAGGATATGAATAATAAATCATGTTGTATCATTCTTTCTAGGGGTCATTGGTAATCTAGTAATGAGGTATGTAGTAGTATAATCATACTTACATATATAAAAAGGTATAAATCTCATGACTCCTATATGATTATATATATCATCATTCATTTTTTTCAAACTATACATCTTGACATGTAATCATAAATTTTCTACTTCATATTATTTCACAAAAAAATGTTGTTCTAAATATCTACACATCTTGGTAATACCATTATGTATAGATATATTTGAGCTACGAGAAACATTTAATAATTACTTTTTTAGCCTAGGTATTGATGTAACACATTACATATTTCTAAATTTCATAATTCCATCCTCAAATATGATTTTTTACTATCTTCCATCCTTAATGAATTTAATTTTATTTTAAAAATTATAATAATCAGTTCGAGATAATTTTTTCCTTTTCAAAAAATATGGATTCACAATAATTTGAAAAAATTGTGATGTATCCCCTTACATAAAAATTTCCATTTCCATATTTACTAAATCCATGAACATAGTATCTTTATCAATACCCATTTGGCTAAAAATTGAATGATCATTCATGCTTAAGGAATTTGAAACCATTTTTTGTTTTACAGGGTGGTAGTGTATTGATCTGTCATAATATTTGAGTAACTCAAGACATTATATATGCCTCTTACTGAGTTATTTATATGGAAATATGAATCTCTATATAGTATATGTAACACATTTTAACCATTTAGATAGTGTTTCTATGTCATCATAGAAACAATTATGAATGATAACTCAAGATCGTGAGTTGGGTTATTTTTTCATGAATCGTGAACTAAGGTGATAAATATATAATAACATTAAAATTTATCATAACAAAACAACCCTTTATAATCCTTGATGAATCACTATATATCACAAACATATCATTTCCTAATGGTTTCATCAAAATTATATAATTGTACAATCATATATTCATTTCTTCAAAACATTCTTCTTATTCGTTTGTTTATAAAAAATTAACCACATTACATGTGAGATTAGTTAACAGGTTAGACATTCCAAAAAAATATAAACAAGAATCCAATTGTATACTGCTAAACTATAGTGACCCAAGATTAATATACATGGATATTACATCATTTTAGATGAATATTTAGAACATTAAAAAATACATTTCCAATACCATAATAGTTTAGTGTCTTTGGAAACATGAAAACAAAATATTCAATTCTAGTGAATGGTCATCAACATGTCCCAAAAATATCTACACCTGTAGTAATTATACATAAAAACTTTCTTCATAACTATGGAAATGAAACATAAGAAATGGGTGAACTCATATGCTCAGTATGGGTAAATAACATAAATGTGTAATCATAACATGAACAAAAGGCTGTGGAATAAGAGACAAAAATTGAATATCATACCCTGACTATTATAGATCAGAATAATGAATTTATATACCTAAGACATGAATCATAAGAAAATAGAGAACATAATACATGAAATCATAACATATGATTATAACATGAAATTTTTGAAAACACATAAGCATATAATAACCCTATGCGAAGGTAGACTGCCATGCTATTTTTAACATGATAGGCTTGAGATAATCACCCAGGTACCTAATTCGGACTTGGGATTCCATGCCATGTACTATTTTGGTTTGAGCATCAGATGTCCTCATGTGTACCCTCTTGTTTTGGGATTGGGATATCCTCTCTGCTGCCCTCTTGTTTCAGGATTAGTAGGTCGTACCGTATGCCATATTGTTTTGGTATTAGATATCCTACCGTGTACCCTCTTGTTTTAGGCATCAGATGTCCTCCCATATTCCATATTATTTTGAGCATGGTAGGTCCTCCCATGTACACTCATGATATGGGATTGGTATGTCCTCCCATGTACCCTCTTTTTTTTGTGTTGGGATTCCCTCCCGTCGACCCTTTGGTCTCATAAGACATTTATCATTACCCAATTAATTAGAGGGATATATATGTCCCACCAATCATATAATGAAATCAGTTATACTTGTTCCACAAAATCATAAAAAATCATAGCATAACCCATGAAATTAAATATTTTTCATAGACATGCAATCATATTTTAACCTATGGAATAATATATAGGTTTTATAATCATTTAATCAAAATAATACTCCATGAAAGAGAAATTGATTTCATAAAAATATAACATGTGAAAGAGAAACTGATTTCATAAACATATAACCCCTGAAAGGTGAATTAGTTTCATAAATATAATCATATTAATAACAACCCATTCAGAGAATGAAGATGAGTAGAACCATTAGATCATTTTCTATTAAGTGATGAGTAACATCAATGAATGTCATCTAATATTGAAAAGTATTTTGAAATATCTTCAAAATTTGTTTCATGAGAAAAATAAACATTCTTCTTCAAAAAATTATTTTAATATATAAATCCATTTTAAAAAAAATTTCTATAAAAATAACTTGAAAACATATAAAGAATAATTTAAATCATATTAAAAACATTTTTTCTTGAAAACATATAAAATAAGATTCAAAAAATTTCAAAAAAAGATTTATTTGAATTTTTTTTGAAATTTTATAAAGAAATATTGAAATTTTTTTGAAAACTATTTCATTGAAAATATATTTTAAAACACTGTCTAAAAAATTAACCTTTAAAACATGAAAAGTAATCTTTATAGAAATGACGATAGGTAAATCTATAAGGAAACGACATTATAAATTAAATAATCATGAATTAAATTAATAACTCACATTGGGGTTATATTTAGGTTTAGAGTTTTAGATAATTATTCCATAACTATGAAATTATATCTCAAAAATTACAAGGTAGAAACTTCTACACAGGTTCCATTTTTTTCATAAAAAACCCTTGAAAAAAAGAGTCAGGTCTAGTCCCATGTTTTAGATAGCATGACTTTTCCTTGATGCCATCCGTGACCCTATTATTATTTAGGTCATGTAAAAAACATTTAAAAACATGGGATGAGCATAAAAATCTCAGTAAGGGTTATAAAACAAAGAAAGAAAACATTAGTTCATCATTGGATACCTAACATATGCTGTTTAACATAACTCGTGAGATCATAAGATTTATCAATAACACATAAAAAACATAAATCATAAAGGTAACTTGTGGAATTCAAATCATACATACATTGTAGCTATCACAACTACGTAGGGAGTTACATTTGGAATACCCATCACATTATTTTCCAAAAATCTCACATTACCAAATTCATTAGAGAGATGTCTCAGGCTCACCCGCCCAAGGTTTATCACAGAACCACCTATATACGTAACAATGCCCAGAAACAATAACATATTCGTAAAATATAAAACAAACATAAAGGAAATATAACATTTCCACATTTCAATCACAATATACCATTTAAATATATTGACATAATAAAATCCATTATTAAAACCATTTTCAAAACCAAAATACATAAAAGAGTATATGTTATTTTATTTTCGTTTTAAAAATATTGTTGCTTGTTTAGGAAGTCGAATATCCAATAATACTCATGGTGGTGGAAAGGTCGTTGTCCCCAAATACGATAAAAAGAAACATTTTTCTTGTAATTTAGTAAAATACATTATAGAGAAAAGATTCCTTTTTAATAAAAGTAAAATTCAAAGGTGTTTATACAGTGTATAAAAGAAAATCGTGTATTAAAACAAAATATGCCTCAATGAAAAAAGATTGAGACGAATTCCTTTACCTAGTGTCCGACATCACACGTTCTTTCTTTAATCTATTGAATAAAAAACTAAAGTTAATTTATAATTTCTTAAGAACATTTTCAAGTTTATTATTCCTTTTATATCACTTATAACATTATGTAATAATTTATGTTAATAACGTTATTTTTGTCGATATTTGGTACTTGTGTCAAAAATGGACATCATATAAATAAAATTTGTTGACATGATCAAAAGATCATTATATCAAGAATGATATTAATTATTTAGATATCATATATATCATATATATCCAGTATATACATTTATTTATAATAGTACATAACATTTGTAGGAAATAAATGAAATGCACCGTTCATGGAGACGATAAGTCGTACGTACACATGAAAGCTACTTCCATTTCTATTTCTTATTTTAATGGAATTAAAATATAATGATACATATTCATATTATAATTCCATTATAATATCATTAATTCCATCCTTTATACGTCCCACATATGGCATTAATGAGTCATATCACTTTGAGGGGCGGTAATCCGCACTTCCTCGTATAAAATTATCGTGTTTACCCATAATGGAAACCATAAAGGTATGAAATAAAAGAAAAATATAGAACCACAAAGAAAACATAAACATAATTTATATCATATATAAATATAGTTTCATCTTAATGGCCACCATGATAGGTGGTAGGAGATAATCAAACAATCATCATTTCCTGAGGTGTTAGTTTTCCATTCACAGAAACACTATGTTATTCACCCATTAGACAGAGGTTTGTGTAAGTGTAGTTCTAAACCTTCACATACCAACATCCTAGTATATTTAGGATACTGGTTTTGTTATAAAATAAAATTATAAAAATAGTTTAGAGGTTTTAGAAATAAAATAAAAGAAAAGAAGTTAAGACTAACTATTACCTTTAATTTGGGTAACTCCATTTGGTTTGAAGCAAAGGACTTCTTGAAGTGCCTTTTTCCTAAATTATGGTTTCTAAGAGGAGGAGAGAGATCTTGAGAGATTATTTGGGAAGGTTTTGGATGACCCATGGGGCCTGAGAGGTGTGAGGAATGGGTTATAAGTGCAGGATTTTTATAAGGGGGAGGAGGGGCTCTTTAAGAAAGTTTGCAAATATTATTTTATTATAAACCTATATTCAGTTTCTGAAGATCGAAAACATGTTAAAGATGAAGATAAGATGAGTAATGGTCGAAATAAAATCATATAATAATAATTGGACAAATTTCGGATATTTTTTTAATATTTAAAATCTTATTTATTTAAATCATTTATTAATGAGGTAAATACTCCATCACTATTGTGTCATAAATAATTTAATTTATATGATATCTAAAAATTATAAACAAAATACCATAAAGTATTAAATCATTTAATATTTTTGAATAATATTTGTAGTCATGATGATATCATATATTACCCCTTGAAAAAATTGATTTACTAAAAGATATTTGTTTATGTCATTTTTCCCTTTACTTTAAATTAATTAATCTATAGTGTCATTATCACTCCGAAGTGGCTCCATGAGGTCCCAAAATAGACCTAAGGACGCACATGGTCTACCATGACTCATTAAATAAGGTTAAAATAAGTTTTAAGGTAATTTATTATTATTATTATATTCTTTTTACCTTGAATTACTCTATTTACCTTTAACCGTGGTAAATAAAAGTCAAAAACTAATATTCACCAAAGAATATTCTAATCTTATTGAACTATGTTTTACTCACTAATAATAACAATTTCTTTCAGATTTTAGAAATTCAATCTCCAGAAGTGTTAAAATTTAATTTAAATGAAAATGTGAGTTTTTAACTACTACTTAGTGGTTTCATTATTCATCAAAAATTGATGTTTTTCAGAAAAATACCAAAAATTAATCCTAAGAAATATTTGATACTATGAATTAAAAAATTATTTCTATTTTTACAAATTCAAAAATAGAAGTTTCATAAATTTATTTAAAATTAATTCCCATTATCAATACAAATTGCGTGTTTTTGAGAAACAATAACTATCAAAAAATTGATACTTGTTTATGTCCAATTACAAAGTAAAATTAATTCCAATGACCAAAAATGGATTTAAATAGTAAAAAAATAATATAATTAAACTTTAAAAACAATTAAAAATATAATATAACCATATTAATATATTATATTAAAAGCCACTTTTGAATTAAAATACAGTATTTTTCACTATTCATAAAAATGAGTTTTCTCAGAAAAATACAAAAAATTTACCCAAAGTAAATTTTGATTTCCCTTTTCTAAAGAAGAATTTTATTTGGTCAAATATAACATATAAAATTGACCAAAACTAGATTTAAATAAGGTTCTCCATCAAAAGGCGGTAAATCAACCTTTTAATGAATATTATAGTATTTATGCTTAAAATTTGATTAATTCATATTTTAAACCTCTAACATTTATTGGATAAATTTAAAAAAATTTAAAAAACATGTATAATCATATTTTAGTTAGTTATATTCATTCTCTCCAATACAACGACTAAGCATTATCTACCATTTAAAATATTAATAATGTATTATTTGTGTGCAACATAAGATTTCAAAAAAACCAGTTGTGGCGTATCAGGTATGCCATAGAACATAGAAACCCCTTTAAAGTAAAGTTAATATTTAATTAAAATATATGAATAATGATTTAAAATTACTTATTTTTGATTTTCTTGGGATGTTACATCCTTCTCCCCTTTTGGGAATTGCGTCCTCGCAATTTTATCCACTTATCAAATATGTGAGGGTATTTACGCCTCATAGAATTTTCAGATTCCCACGTTGCCTCTTCAACCATATGGTTTTTCAACAAAACCTTTAACTGGTTAATTAACTTATTCGGCAACACTTTCTCTCTACGACCATGAATCTGGACTGGTTGTTCCTCATAAGAGATATTCTTTTCCAAATGAACTACCTCTGGACTTAAAACATGAGATGGATCTGGAATATACTTTCTCAACATTGAAACATGAAAAAAATTGTGTACCTAGGAAAAACATAGAGGTAAAGCCACTATGTATACAAGTGATCAAACTTTCTCTAGGATTTCATAAGGTCCAATGAACCTGAGACTCAACTTTCCTGTCATACTGAAACGTATCGCACTTTTCCATGGAGAAACTTTCAGAAAGACATGATCACCTATCTTAAAAGAAATATCCTTCCTCTGATTATCTGCATAACTTTTTTGCCTACGCTGAACTGTTCTCATGTGCTTTTGAATTAAATGAACCTTTTCTTCCATCTCTTCTACAAATTCTGGTCCCATCATCTTCCTTTCAATTACTTTATCCCAAAATGATATAGTTTGACAACTCTTTCCCTATAATGCTTCAAATGGATCTATCTATATATTAGAATAAAAAAGTTATTATAAGAAAATTCAACCAAACAAATATGTTAGTCCAAAATTCCCTAGAAATCCAGTGAACAAGCACGTAGCATATCCTTCGTGGTCTGAATTGTTCATTCTGACTGCCCATCTGATTGCAGATGAAAAGCTATACTAAAATTTAATTCAGTACCCAACCACTTCTGAAGGCCATTCCAAAAGTTATCAGTAAACCTGGGATCATGATCAGATAAAATGTATAGTAGAACTCCATAAAACCTGAGTATGTCTTTAACATACAACCGAGAAAGATGATCTTGAGGAAAAATATATTGAATCGAATGGAGATGAGAAGTTCTAGTCAACCGATCAACAACAAAAAAGATTACATTTTTACCTCGAGATGACTTTGGTAATCCAACAACAAATTCCATGGATATATTTTCCCATTTCCACTCTAGAACCGGTAATGACTGAAGCATCCCTTTCGGTAACTGTTGTTCTACTTCAAACTACTGACATGTCAAACAATTCATAGTAAAATCAACAAGATCTCTTTTCCTTCTATCCCACCAGTAATACTCATGAATATATATGTACATCTTAGAACTTCTAAGATAAACTGTAAACAGAGAACTACGAGCTTCACATAACAACTCATTTTTCCACTATGAATCACAAGGAACACATAATTTCTTCCCAAACCTAAAAAGACAATCATTATCAATGTTAAATTCTGGAAAATTAACATTTTGAACCAACTCAACCTTTTTCTGTAACTTACTGTATTTCTTTTTCACTTGCTTATTTTTTTCTGATAAAGATGATTTCACTGACTCCTAAAACAAAAAATAATAATTTCTTGAACCAACAACTTCTATGCCAAAGTTTATCACATCAAGAACCAAAGGATCTCGTTCCAAATGTAGCATGGTTAATGAGGAATTACTTTTTTGACTCAAATAATTAGCCAATTTATTTTATTTTCCCGGATGGTAGAGGATCGTGCAATCATAATTCTTGTTTAATTCCGGCCATATCCTTTGTCCCATGTTCAATTCTTTCTAAGTGAATATATAATTCAAACTTTTTTGGTCATTATATATTTCACATTTTACTCCATAAAAATGATGACTCAAAATTTTTAAAGCAAAAACAACATCATCTAATTCCAAAGCATGTGTAGGGTAATTTAACTCATGAGGTTTCAACATACGTGAATCATAAGCAATTACCTTATCATCCTGCATAATGACATATCCATGTCCTTTCAACAAAACATCTCTGTAAATAACAAACTCACCATTTCTAGAAGGTAGTGCCAAAACTAGAGCATTCACAAATCACCTTTTTAATTCCTAAAAAATCATCACATTCTCTTTTCCAAAGGATCTTAACAATTTTTCGAGTTAACATAGTCATTGCTCTAGATAACCGTGAAAATTTCTCAACAAAACTCGGATAATAACATTACAAACCATGAAAACTACAAATATCAGTTATATTTGTGGGTCTTGGTCATTTTTCAACAACTTTTGTTTTAGTAGGATCAACATTTATGCCATTTTTTTAAACAATGTGACAAAGGAATGAAATTTTCTTTAACCAAAATTCACAAATGCGGAACTACCCAAATTCGTTCTTTTCTTTTATAGTTTGCAAGAAAACCCTTAAATGAATTTCATACTCCTTTTTACCTTTAGAAAAAACAAAAATATCATCAATGAAAACAACCAAAAACTTATCCCAGAACTCATGAAAAATTATATTCATAAGATCCAAGAATACAACATGTTATTTTGTTAACCCAAAAGGAATAACTAAAAATTCATAATGACAATATCTATTATGAAAGACAGTCTTCAGAATTTGTGCTTCCTTCACTTTCAACTAATTGTACCCTAACCTCAAATCATTCTTTGAAAAATACTGAGCTCCCTGGTGCTGATCAAATAAATCATCGATATGAGGCAAATGATACGTGTTCTCAACAATGACGTTATTCAATTATCTATAATCAATGCAAAGTCTCATTTAACTATCTTTCTTTTTAACAAACAAGAAAAGACCACCCCAATGTGATTTTCTAGGTCGAATGAGACCTTTATCGAATAACTCCTGCAATTTCTTCGTTAACTCTAAAAGTTCAATTTGAGCCATTCAATAAGAGGGGTTTTGAAATTTTCATATGATCAGGAACTAAGTCAACAATAAAATCAACTTCCGGATGAGGTATAATACCAAGAAACTCATCATAAAAAACATCAACATGCTCATTTACCACTGGCACATCATTAATTTTAACAATTCCTTTTTTTCAACAATATGTGCAAGATAAAATTCATTTCCATCTTTTACTACTTTCCCAGCTTCATGATATGTTATCAAAAGTAAGGGTTCATTCTTGTACAAAAACTGAAAATCATCTTGAAAATAAACCTCTTTAGCACTGCATTCAATCGTAGCATGATAAACAGAAAGACAATCCATACCCAAAATAACATCAAACTCTACTAGAGGCAAAACAATAAGGTTTGCAGGTATATTCTTTAAGCACACAAGAACATAAAGGTTATTATAATTTATTTTTGACATAAAATTTACTCTGGAAGTATTTACCATAAGTTTTTTATTCATATCTTAGGATGGAATTTCCAATTTACTAGAAACTGTCTCAGTAATAAAAGAGTCTGTAGACCTTGAATCAAACAACACATTGGCATAATCTGAAAAAACAAATAGTGTACCTAATACTACCTCATTTTATGGACCAACATCACCTGAAGTAGTTTAAAAGGACTTCACTACTCCTTTCTGCTTGTAGTTTATCTTATTTCCCTCATATTAGTTCATTATTGGACTCTCAATTTCATAATGAACCATTTCATTACACTTAAAACATTTTACTGACTGTAAAAAATATTTTGTCTTACCATTACCATGATCTTATTCAATGAAATTATGAGCCTTATGTCCCATTTTACCACATCGGTAGCAATTACCAGAATTAAAAATGCATTCCCAAGCATGCTTTTTACCACAATTTTCACAAACTGTAAACATATGTTTCTTACCATCAAACTTTTTTGAAGAGTTCTTCCCTTTGGCTACTACCTCGACCTCTTATTCTGTTGTTTTTTAAAGAACACCTGATCATCGGAAAACTCCATTTCCAACTTCTCTACACAACGAACATGTTTTTAATAACATTTGAACTCATGAGAAGCTAAAGCCCTTCGATAAATTGGATTTAATCCTGTGTAAAAATGCTTTATTTTACTATCAAGATATCATATGAAATTTGGTGCATACCTTGCTAGTGGAGTGAATTTTGCTTCATAAGCAGCCATTGAGTTATCCTACTATCTCAATTCTAGTAATTTTTTTTCATCCTAAGACAAACCACCTTAGGAAAATATTTCTCAAGAAATATACCATTGAATTCATCCCAAACAAGAGTATCAATCTCCTCACTATCCCAAATATTTTTCACCATCACCCACCACTGACCAGCTTCACCTTCAAAACAATAAAAAACGAGACTAACCTTTTGATGTTCTGAACACCCCATGACATCAAATTTTTTTCCACTGCTTTAATCCACCCTTCTTCAAGCACAACGTCAGATGATCCTCTGAATAATGGGGTATGTTGCCTCATGAAATGCTCCACTACTTACATGTTCCTCTATGGTTGATTTGGATGATCTAGTGCGTGGATACCACCACCATTTATAGTCTGAGTCTATTGTGACAGCACTATAACAAACTGTTCAGTTCTGATTCCAACCATCTCAGGTTTCATATTTCGAAGGTTGTGTTCCTCCTGATGTCATCCCAACATATTTTCCTTGTTTCCTTTGCAAAAGACCATTTTGAACACAGAAATATCTTAGGCGAAGCAATATGGTAATCTGTAAATTCTATCTCATTTAAATATTAACATAAATTAATTTATGGATATTAATTTAACAATACCATAACTGCTAATGTTATCTAAACTGACCTCTGATACCAACTATAAGGACCCAACCCTAAACATTACATAATCTTGAATTAAATGAATAATTAACATTGAGGATATTTTTAGGTTTAGAGTTTTAGAGAATTTGGACATAACAATTACATTACATATCAAAAATTACAAGGTAGACACTTCTACTCAATTTCCATTTTTTCCTAAAATAAAAACTCTTGAAAAAAAGTCATGTCTACTCCCATGTTTTTGACATCTTGAATTTTCCTTGATCTCATCCTTGACTGTATTTATCTTTAGGTCCTATGAAAAACATTTCAAAACATGGGATGAGCATAAAAATATCAGTAAGGGTTATAAAACAAAGAAAGAAAAAAATATTTCATCATTTCATACATAACATAAGCCCTTTAACATACCTCCTGAAATCATGATATTTATGAATAATACATTGAAAAATTAAATCCTAAAGGTAACTTGTGTCATTCATATCATACTTGCATTGTAGATATCACAAATATGTAGGGAGTTTCATTTGGAATACCCATCACAGAATATAGTATTATATTTTCCTTTTAAAACATTATGGCTTGTTAAGGAAGACAAAGATTAAATAATACTCACGGTGGCGGAAAGGACATTGTAACTTTGTACGCTAAAAATAAACATTCAATTTTTTGTCATTTAGTAAAGAACTACATAGAGAAAATATTGATTTTGAATAAAATTAAAAGTCCAAGGTGTTTATGCTGCGTATAAAAGAAAAATTGTGTATTAAAACAAAATATGTTTCAATGAAAGGAGAATGAGATGAAGTCCCTTACCTCTTGTCCGACTTGACGCATTCATTCTTTAATCAACTTAATAATAAACTAAAAATAATTTGTACTTGCTTAAGAACCTTTTTTAATTTTTTTATTCCTTTAATGTCACTTATTACCATTATGTAATCCTATAAGTTTATAACGTTCTTTTTGTTGATATTTGGTACATTTGACAAAAATGGACTTCTTATAATTACAAGTTGTTGACATGGTCAAAGGATTATTATATCCATATTGATATTCATGATTATGATTTCAGATATATCATATATATCTAGTATATATATGTATATATAATAGTATATAACATTTGGAGGTAAAAAATGAAATGCACCATTCATGGATATAGTAATCCATACGTACGCATGAATGCTACATTCATTTATATTTCTTATTTTAATGGAATTAAAAAATAATGATACAAAGGTATATTATAATTAAAGTATAATATCATACATAATATCATTAACCCCATCCTTTATATGTCCCATATATTGCATTAACGAGTCATATCACCTTGAGGGGGCGGTAGTCTGCACTTCCTCAATTGAAATTATCGTGTTTACCTATAATGGAAACCATAAAGGTAATCTATAAAATAAAAATACAGAAGCATAAATAAACGGTAAACATAATATATATCATATATAAATATAATTTCATCTTAATGGCCACCATGAGAGGCAGTAGGAGATAATCGAACAATCATCATTTCGTGAGGTGTTAGTTTTCCATTCAGAGAAACAGTATGTTCCTCACCCATTAGATGGAGGTGTGTGTAAGATTAGTACAAATAATTCTCATAAAAACATCCTAGTATATTTAGGATACTTTTTTTGTTATAATAAAAAATAATAAAAATATTTAGTGGTTTTAGAAGTAAAATAAAATAAAACAAGTTAAGAGAAACCATTACCTTTAATTTGGGTAACTCTCTTTGGTTAGAAGCAAAAAGACTTCTTGAAGCGCCTTCTGCCTAAGGTAAGGATTCTAGGAGGAGGAATGGGATCTTGAGAGATTATTTGGGAAATAATTGGTTGAGAAAAGGGGTTTGAGAGGCATGAGGAATGAGATAGAAGTGAGGAATTTTTATAAGGGGGAGGAGGGGCTCTTTAAGAATGTTTGCAAATATTATTTTATTATAAACCTATCTTTAGTTTCTAAAGATCCAAAATTACTTAAAGATAAATATAAGATGTGAAATGGACTAAATTAAGTCATCCAATAATAATTGGACCTGTTGTGGATACTGATTTATTATTTATAATCTTATTTATTTAAATCATTTATTAATGAAGTAAATATTCCATCATTATTGTGTCATAAATAATTTAATTTATTTGATGAATAAAAATTATAGAAAATATTCCATAATTTAGAAAATATTTATTTCATTCCAAAGAATATTTATAGAGAAAAGATAACATATATAACTCCAAGTAAAAAAATGATTTACTAAAAGATATTTGTTTATGTTAAATTACTTAATATAAAGTGTCATTATCACATCCAAGTAGCTCCATGGGGTCCCAAAATCGACCCAAGGATTACCATAGCCATAAATGACTAATTAAATAAGTGTAGGACAACTGTTAAGGTAAATTTGTATTATAATGATATTTTTTTACCTTAAATTACCCTATTTACCTTTAACCGTGGTAAATAAAAGTCAAAAGTTACTATTCACCAAAAATTATTTTCATCTTATTGATCTACATTTTACTTACTAATAACAACCATTTATGTAAGATTTTCTAAATTCAATCCATAGAATCGGTAACATTCCTTTTAAATGAAAATGTAAGTTTTTAACTACTACTTAGTGGTTTTAATATTCATCAAAAATTGAAGTTTTTCAGAAAACTACATCAATGTCATCCTAAGGTATATTTGATATTCCAAATTCAAAAATTATGTCTATTTTAGAAAATTCAAAGCATAGAAGTTTAATTAATAATGTTAAAATTAATTTCCATTATCAAAACAAATAAAAGGATTTGAAGAAACAATAACTATCAAAAGATTGATAGTTGTTTTTGTCAAATTTCAAATTGAAATTAATTTCAATGATAAAAATTGTATTAACTGGTAAAAAATAATATAATTACACATTATAACCAATTAAAAATATAATACAATCATATAAATAAATTGTATTAAAAGTCACTCTTGAAATAAAATACAATATGTTTCACTATTCATACAAAATGAATTTTATCAGCAAAATACAAAAAATTTACCCAAAGTATATTTTGGTGTCCCAATTCTAAAGAAGAAATTTATTTGGTCAAACAGAACATATAAAAGTGACCAAAAGAATATTTAAATAGGGTTCTCCATCAAAAGGCGGTAAATCTACCTTTTAAAAAATATTACTTTATTTATGCTTAAAATTAGATTAATTCACATTTTAAGCCTCTAAATTTTATTGGATAAATATAAAAACATTTAAAAGACATGTATAATAATATTTTAGTTAGTTTTATTCATTCTTTAAAATACAACATCTAGGAATTAACTACCTATTAAAATTATAATATTATATTATTAGTGTGCAATGTAAGATTTCAAAGAAACCCATTGTTGCGTATCAGGTACGCTATTGAATAGAGAAACCCCATTAAATTAAAGTTAATATTTAATTCAAAAATATAAATAATTATGGGAAATGATTCATTATTTTTTTTCTAGGATGTTACAAAATATGTGCATGTCCTATGAGGTAAAAAGAACGTTCCTTTTACACGGTAAAAAAGGTTGAAAATGCATTGTTTGGAAAGTGACATGAAGATTCCATTGAAAAAATTAAAAAAATAAAGAAAGGGGAAAATTTATTTTAAATATTATAAGAGAATATTAAACTATTCTTGGAAACATTTTTCTGAAAACATGGTTAATAGGGAACAAAAATATCCGAATGAAGAGAGGGTATAGTATGGATTTGTTAAAATAACTTTCCTAACTATCTTATTTACCAAATTGTAGAAAAATGTTACAAATAAATGAATATATAATGAATAAAGAGGGGATAATAAAATTCATCAATGTTCTTGAGATATTTATAATAATATTTCAATAAAGGTATCATAATCATAAGAAATCGCAAAATGAGATTATATTGTTTCAATAAACTCTTATTTGTTAGTAACTTTGAACCACACCCCCATGTAAGAATGTAAAATTAAAAGAAGCATAAAATATATTTAAATGAGGTAGATTCAAGAAATAAAATTTCAAATGCATGTATATACCCATCAAAAAATAATATAGTTTCATTATAAAACATGTGTCTCAAAGAAGTAAAATTGATAGAAAAATCTTTTACCGATCTGGTAGCTTTTGAAACATTAACTACCTAAAACCAAGATCATAGAATGGATATGTAAATAGGCATAAATTTATGTATAATATTTGTTGAATACATCCATGGGAATTATACACACCACATAAAAGTAATGGTTGGTGAATAAATAAATAATTTCACAAAAATAAAATGTGAGATAAAATTCTCTTACCTTGTGTCTTTACTCTCATCGTACTCTTCTAAATGTCCTCTTAATCGGGTAACTCCATTTGGTTTTTCCCAAAAGGATTCATCGAATTTATTTCTTCAAAATAGGAGGCTTCTAGCTAGAATGGAGGGATGTTGAAAAGTGTATTCGGAATATCTTCGCTAAACCTAAGAGTTTTGTGAGGTGTGAAGAAGAGGTAGAAGTTATATCCTTTTATAGTAAAGGGAAAGGACACACTTGGTATTTTCTAAAACAATTTAGGTGTACCAATATTTTTACCAAGATAAATGTCAACAAAAACCAACCTAACTCAATAATGGAATGTTTTCGTCTGAATTATGGACAAGTAATGGGTGTTCGACAAGTTTCATGGTCATTTTCGATCTTAAATTTAAGGGTTAGTACTTTATTAACCTAATTTTTCTCATAACTGTTGTAATTAATTTTAATCACATTAATTATAACTTTTGGTAAAATACAAATTTGAACATACTAGGAATTATAAATTATTATGAGTACAAATATGGAATCCATTTTTCCAATATTAATAACAGAATTTGAAGAAATTAATTTAAAATTAATCCCACTGATGGGAAAACCTTACGTGTTTTTAATGTAAAAATGATCAAAAGATTGATAAGTAGTATTTATATCCAATTTCAATGTAAAATTAGTTCCATTGACCTAAATTGTATTAATTTAAAAAAAATATTTAATTAAAATGTTAAATCAATTTAAAATATAATTTAAAGTTATAAATACATTATATGAAAAAGAAGTTTTGAATTAAAATGTAGTATATTTAACTATCCATTAAAAAAATGAAACCTTATAGAAAAGTACCAAGAATTAATCCTAACCAAATTTTTATGGTTCTCCTCCAAATATTAATTTCATTTTAAAATTTTAAATATATAAATGTTCCAATAAAATTATTTAAAATGGGTTACCCATTAAAAGGCTGTAAAAATACTTTTATAAAAAATATAGGTTTTTATGTATATAATTGATTTTTTATTATATTATGTCTATCGAATCAATTAGATGATTATAAAAAATATTTAGTTTAGTATATAACATATATATTATATTAATCTCACTTAATATGTGTTCTTAAATTATGTTATTAGGTTAAACAGCTTTTTGACTATTAAAATAATAATAATTTCCATTATATTCAATTCTAATTAATAGGTAACCTATGAATTCATCTTATATTTTGTAAACAATAAATTTTTAGAAATAATTTAATATTATCCATAACCTCTAATTTAACAGCTAGGTTATATCATATTATTTTATAAAATTACATTTTAATTATATACTATTGTTTGGTAAAAATCAGTCATTTATGTTACACAAGATATCAAAGAATGTCATTGTTGTGGGTAACCCAAGAGAACCTCAGTATTCCATTTAAATCATGTAAAATTAATTAGGTGTATATTTCATGATTAAATTGGTGTTTTTTATAACACAATTTAAACATAGTTCTTTAATATAAAATAAAATATTTTTCATGTTGTGTCAAATGAAAAATTTAAATAATATTAAATTAATTCAAAAAAATAGATTACAAAATTTTAGGGTGTTACATTCTACCCCCTTAAAATATATTTATCCCGGAAAATTAATATGGGTTATCAAAGGTTTAATACTTTAAATATCCAATCATAGATACCCGCATCATAAAAAATGGATACTCAATCTTCCCTTAAAAAGGGAATGTTGGAACCAATATTGTTACCCAATGTAACATATAATGAGGTTCCCTCCTAAGAGAATATTGGTTAGGAGAGAATATTGGAATGGAGGAATGGAGTATATATTTATAGGGAGTCATTATGGTCAACAATCAAAAATTTGTTAATGATAAAAGAATAATTGGGGGCCTCAATATAAAAAATATTTGATGATTTAATGTCCATCAGTTCGAAACAATATGTTATTTAGACAACACAAATTCATTTGATCATTACCCTATCATTGAGTAATTATTATATTGACCCAGAATATAATAAAATATACTTATTTGATATATTTTTATAAACAAAATTTCATTATTTAGTTTTTATTTTATCAATTGCATATTCTTCAATTACATCAAGTAATGGACATCCAGAAATTAACTTTTATGTCTAATGTAATAAAAAAATTAGTAGATCTTAAGGCCCATAAACGAATGAAATGTATAACTATTTATCTATTTTTATTCATAAAAAATAAAATTGTTAATACATTAATATATGAATATAAAAAGTAAAAATACTATTTCATCGTAAAAATTATTCATCAAAAATAATTATACAATAACCAGGACATCACATTGTCTAGTGATAGGTGTGAAACCATTATCATCCTTAAGTGATCGGTTCAAGACTCAGGTACTTTCCAAACTTGATTGGTTGTCACCCAATATACATGATGTTATTTTCTAAAACCATTATCATAAAATTTCCAAAATATGATTGACATCCTTTAAATAATGGTAATAACTAAATATCCTTTTAACCAATGTTTTCAATACAATATAAATACATAAATTCTTCCACCAAAGTTTAACTTAAACTTTTCATGAAGAGTTATCCTTATAATCATTATAATAGATAATAATAGAAAATTTTATAAGGAAAGACACAAAAGAATCTTAACATTAGTTCCCCTATGTAGAAAAAATTACCACTAGGTTTTCATATTCTAAATTAGTGAATAACCTCATTGTATATTCCCTTGATACGTATTAATAACATCAATTTCCATAAATCCTTTTCAAAAACATGCATTGTTCATTATTCTAATGATTAAATTATATATTTTTGAAACCAATAATCTGTAAACCTAATCCTCATTAGCGTAGACCAGTTTGTAAATGATCTCTTTTAGGGTAGTCTATACCATCCTATTTACTTCTTCATATCCAATATATCATTATAAAAATATAATTATCTCAATTTTGAATCATTAATTATGGGTATTATTCCTTAATCAAAATATCACATATCCCTAAAATCAATTTTCTAGGTATTAATCACCATTAAACAGCTCCTTTTCAATCGTTACTGAAATATTATACTGAAAATACATATAAATTCCATGATTTATATAACATAATATTTGAATTTGAAACCATAAATACTTCACAAATTCAACATTACTCATAAACCATTACATAGGCCTCGTGAACTTATTACATAATAACTCCTTACTAGAGTAATAAATACGAATCATGTTGTAAGGTTCCTCAACCTCAATCTAGTCAGGCTTCTTATAATCAATGTAAACAATACTAGAAGAACATCACATACCTTTCAAATGTATTTTTAGGTCTATTTTTCTACATAAGTATTTCCAATACTGATACTACCATTCTGATTATATTTATGTGATTTACATTGGGAAAATTATTTTCATAATGCCTATACATTCCACCTATAGAATATTAAATGATAACCATGTTCTATCTAGTTCTCTCCACTAACTAAATCCAGAAAGCACAGGGTGAGAAACACAAATCATATAATAAAGCAACATAATCATTAAAAAATATTATCGGATGCCTAAATCATCACACTTACCTTTTAATTGATGAAACATTAGGTTTATCCTATTTTATTCATAGTCATATTCTATTAAAATCCATCATAATTGTTTGGTAAAAGTTTGTGATTTTCCAAATAATATCCCCTAGGAGTGTCAAACCAAGTGGGAAATAAGGCTCGTTATCCTGAACCAGATTAACCCGAGTCAGGCTCCAGGGATCATATCAGAGTTGTTACCCCTTGGTAAATCTATGCCAGAGACACACACACTTTTAGTACCCATACATGGATTTATTTCCATTAAACTACTCACTAAATCCTTTACCCAAATTCAAAGGAATTTTCCAAAATCATGATACATCCTTATACTTATACATAGATAAATCCCTAGACATATCCCTAGAAATATACCATGGTATCTCACTAAATATTTATCATCTTAGTTTCCAAAGGATGACAAAAAAAATTACTTTGATACCAACTATTGCGACCCAGGTTTTACATACATTGGTATTACATTATTTTAGATGAATATTTAGAACATTACAAAAACACATTCCCAAGGACCATTTTTGTTCATTTTGTTTTGAAACAATGAAACAAAATATTCTATCCTTTTGAAGGACCTTCATAGTATCCCATAAATATATACAACTTTAGTAATTCGATTCATAACCATTCTTCATATCTTGGGGAAGGAAATATAAGAAGTGGGTGAGCTCAGATACTCACTTAGAGTAAATAAAGTATATTTATAAGCCTAACATGACCAAAACGACATGGAACTTGAACATATCACGTAAATATCATACACTATATATTAGAGATTATAATAAATATTGGTAGTTTAGAAGATACGAATCATATGAAAATTGAAAACAGAATATCTGAAATCAAAACATAGGAATAAAACATGGAATTGTGGAGAAAACATAGGTTTATAATAACCCTATATCTAGGAATCCTACTAATGAAATTATAAAATGTTTGGATTAGGTTAATCACACATGTATCTACTTGAAACATGGGATTCCCTCCTGTGTACCGTGTTATTTCGAGATTGGTTTGTCCTCCTATGTATGATATTATTTCAGTCTTAAGATGTACTCCCATGTACCCTCTTATTTCGTGATTGGGATGTCCTCCAGTATACCCTCATATTTTGGTCTCGGTATGTCCACCCAAGTACCCTCTTGTTTCAGGCTTGGGATTTCCACCCATATACCATTCTGTTTTGAGAATGGGACTTCTTCATGTGTACCCTCTTTCATCAGGATTGGGATTTCATATCATGTATCCTCATTTTTTAGTTATGGGATTCCTTCCCTTGTACCCTTCTTGTTCATAAAACATTAATCATTACACAATGCATTAGAGGAAAAAAAATTTCCCTCCCATCTCATAATCAAATAATAAATAATTGTCCCACATAATCACAAACAATTATTTAATAACCCATGAAATGAAAGGGTTTTCATGTGCTTGAAATCATATCATAACCTACATAAATAGATGAAGGTTTCATAATAATTTCATCATAAGAATGAATTGTTAAATATAATCATATTTCATAAACATATAACCTGTAAAAGAGATACAGATTTAATAAAAATGAAACCCATGAAAGAGGGCCAGTTTTATAAATATCATGAAATTATGAAAAACTAATTTTTAGAATGAATTCGAGTGGGTCCTTTAGTTCATTACCTAGAAAAGAATGTGTAACATCAATAGATGCCATCTTATATACAAAATAACTTTGGAGTAATGTATCACTTATTCTTTTAAAAAGGGTTCATAATATATAAAACGATTTGAAAATAATTTTATAAGGAAATAACATGAAAAATTATTAATATGACTTGAAATTATTTGGAAAACATTTTTATGGAAAACTTATAAAATAATATTCAAAATATTTTAATTACCGTTTCATTTGAAAAGTTATAAAGAAATCCTGAAAACATTTTGAAAACCACTTCTTTCAAAAATATCCTTGAAAAGAACATTCATAAAAATTAACCATTTAAGCATGAAAAGTAAGAATCATTTAAATTATGGCAAGTAAATTCATACAAGTAATACAAGGTAAAAAGAACATTCATTTTTCACCTTATAAAAGGTATAAAAATACCCTGCTCAGAAAGCGATAAGAAGATTCCATTAATTGATTCGTAAAAAAAATAAAAAATTACTTTTACATATTATAGGATAATAGTACAATATTCTTGGAAACCCTTTTAAGAATATATGTTTTTGGAGGAACCTGGATATTTTTCCTAATATAGGGTAATTTATGGCTTTCATAAAATAACTTTCTTAACTATCTTATGAAAAATAGTGTATAAAATGGTATCAATATATAAATATATCATGAATAACCAGAGGATAATGAAATTCATAAATTTTCTTGAGATATTTATTATATGATTTCAAAAAATTATGCATAACCATATACAATATCTAAAATAGATGAGATTCATTATATAATATCGTATCATTTAATAACTTTGAACCATACCACCATGTAAGAAGGTTAAATTAAATAAAGATTAAAATATCATGAAATAAATTAGATTTAAGATATAAAATATCAAATGGAAGTATATACACATCAAAAAATAATGTAGGTTCGTAATAAAAAATATGTCTCAAAGAAGGAAAATTGGGACAAAACTATCTTGTCGATTTGGTAGCTTTTGAAACATCAACCCTATTAAATAATGATCATAGAACGGATATATAAATAAAATTAAATTTATGTATAAGATTCATTAAATATATCTATGGGATATATATATATACGAAATAAAAAGAATGGTTGGTGAATAAATATTGTATCTAATGGATTTAAAAAGTGAAATAAAATCCTCTTACCTTGTGTCTTTACTGTCACTATACTCGTTCAAACCACCTCTTCATCGGGTAATTCCGTTTTGTTTGTACCAAATAGATTCCTTGGATTGATTTCGTCCAATGTATAAATCTCTAGGAGTAAGGAAGGTATTTTTGTAAGTGCATTAGGTATTTCTTGGCTAATCAAATTGGTTTTAGAGGTATGTAGAGGAGGGAGAGGTGGTGGCCTTTTATATGGAAGGGAAAGGACAAAGTTGGTATTTTTGGAAACAAGTTTTGTGTACCCACATTTATACTTAACAAAAGTAATACCAAACCAAAAAAAATTAATAATTGAAGGTTATTCGATTATTCATGCACAACCAATGTGTGTTGGACAAGTGTGTAGATTGTTTTGGGTCTTAAATTTAATGTTTAGTACATAAGAACTTAATTTTTCTATTGACCATTTTAATTAATTTTGACAACCTTCAATAATATTATTTGAAAAAACCAAAGGTTAACTTATTAGAAATTATGTATTCTATGAATTAAAAATATGGAATCAGTTTTTCTAAATTATAATCATAGAAGTGGTAGAAATTAATTTAAAATTAATTGTGACAATGGGAGGACACAACATGTTTTAAAAAATTGATCAAAAGTTTGAAAAGTTGTTATATCAAATTTCAATGTGAAATTGGTTACAATGAACTAAAATGAATTAATTGGTTTAAATTTTATCTAATTTATATTTTAAACCAATTTAAGATATAATATGAATTTATAAATAAATTAAATGATAAGGGAGTTTGGAATTAAAATCCAATATTTTTAAGTATTCATGAAAAAATGAAACCTTATAAAAAAATAATAACAAATTATCCTCAATTTACTTTTATGTTTCATTTAAAAATATTTATTTTATTTTTACATATTAAATCTAAAAAATTTCCAATAATTGGATTTAAAATGGGTTCTAATTTAAAAGGAGAAAAACTACATTTATAAAAAACAATAGGTTTTGTGTATAAAATTTGGTTGCTTCTTATCTTACACAAATTTAATCTATTCAATGAATATATAAAAACTTTTATTGAATATAAAACATATATATTACATTAATATAACATACTAATAGTAATTAATTTAATTTATTACATTAAAACAACTTTGTGAATAATAAAATAATAATATTTTCCTTTTATTCAATCTATTTTCATATTCATTTCAATTTAATTGGAAACCTATGAATTCATATTACATTTTTGTAAAACATATATTTTAATAAATTAGTGTATGATACCCATAACCTCTAATTTAACAGCTAGGTTAAATCATATTATTTAAAATAATAACAATTTTAGGAAATACTATTTTTTGGTAAAAATCGGTTATGCTTGTTACACAAGCTATTGAGGAAAGTCATTGTTCTGTGTAAACAAGATTTCCTCAGTGATCCATGTAGATCAAGATAAAATTTATGTTGCTTGAAGTTCATTATTAACTTGGTTTTGGGTCAAAATGAAGCCAAAACTAGTGATTAAATATAAAATAAACAATTTTTAGTGTTTCTTGAAATGAAAAATATCAAAAAGATTAATTTATTTGAAAAATAGATAACTCAGGTAATCATGGGGTGTTACGTATTTAACTAAGACTATATAACTAGGTTATTTCAGTTGAAATAGGCAATTTTTTATTTCTTTTTTTATAAGATCAATTTATATTCCATCCATAGGGACAATATGGACATGAAAAGAAATTTATTGAAGCCAAAATTGACACTTTATAAATTTATCATATAACTCATTTATTATGAGAGTATCAAGTATGGTTCACAAGTGATTCTTATGGTATTAGTATCCTTTTAAATACATCATAATATCATCAATGAATCGTAAAATAATCAGATGATATTATTTAAATGTAGTGTCTACTAGATCCATAAAAACTAACAGTTCATTATCCACGAAAAAAGGAATTACTATAAACACATAATGTATATACCTCATCAAAAAAGTTGTCTTCAGAATACCATCCTTATCTAATTTAAATTTATGATACCAAACATTAATTTTAATCCTTAAAAAATATCTATCTCGATGAATATAATCAAATACATCGTCATTGTGATGAAGAATATACTTTTTCTTTATTGTAATAGCATAGATTTCCCTTTAGTAAATTTTTAGCCTAATGGATTCATTCTGATTTTGAAAATAGAATAGTGGAACCCCATGGAGAAACCCTAGGGTGAATAAATACATAGATACTATGATCATCTTTATTTATTTTCAACTCCACAAATTCCATAGTTTCCATTCAATAGGTACATTTTGATATTAGTATTGTGTCAGGGATTAAACCAATGGTAAACTCAACTTCACAGTCTGGGTGGTTTCCACATAATACATTAGGAAATAAATATATTTATTCATGTATAATTGGTACATCCTCAATTTTAATATTAATTTCCTCATCCCAATTGTTTTTTTAACTTCCTCCCAAAAAATTTCATTTTTTTGGTCTTCTGGGGGAGGATGTAGGTAAGAATTAGATGATGAAGTTTCTTCTATAAAGATGAGGAAGTCTTTATCATACTCAGATATTTTAATTTCCTTATTCTTGTAATAAATATTCACACCATATTTTGATATCTAGACCATTAAAAATATTATATCAAATTAAACAATAGTTATAATGATAAGGCCTAAAAATAAAGCATGTTTATGTGTCATAATGGGGATTAACTGAAACATTTTTGTTACAATGAGACTAACCATAAGAGTTGTTTAAAAAAACTCATATTAAGTCAAAAGGTAAATTTTTAATTTTCTTGGAAGTTGGGTAGATATAAAAGTGTGAAATTATCTAGTGTCCTGTAGCGAATTGGATAAATTTGAATATAGAATTATTGTACCTTTCACCACATCATTGTGTACTTCTACATCATTTGTGGTGATTTCATAACCTTGGTCATCTACCCTCGTCCTCATTTATGGTATATTCCATTTATTTATGGGACATTGGTTTGAATAATTCCACATTTCATTAAATTTTTAGCATTGAACATAATTTATATATTTCTTCCCATTGTACTTATTAGCTCGATGAACCTTTTCTCATCACTTATAAAAAATCTCATTCCATTCAATCATTTTTAAGGAAGACTCTATCTACACTTTTGACAGAATGTGAATTTATTTCCTTTCAAATTTTTCTTGGATGATATACCTTTTTAATAGTTATCAGATAAACTATTATTATCTTGATTTATGTTGAACAAATAGTTTCTAGAATACATCTTCTCTCTATTGATGTAACATAATAATATTTCATCACCTGATGATTTTTTATATAATTTAGTTCCCATCTGAGACATTTCAAAAGACCTTCGAGGAAATGATAAATATTTTTTTTCTAATCATGTATGTAATCAATGGAACAATTAGTTAGTATTTTCAAGTTATCTTTATACTCTGCAACATTCTCTTTTTTCTTTTTATTTAAATTATGGACTTTTATCTTCATTTATGTTTTTTTCTCACGATGGAAGTATTTGTTAAAAAATTTATCATTAAGAGTTCTCAATTATAAGGCTTATATTTCAACTACCTCCTTAGTATTCTTCATCTGTGACCACTATTGATCATCATCTATCTTAAGACAATATTCTACTATAACTACCTTGTCCCTTTCATCACATCCCAATGCTAGAAATATATTTTCATGGGACATGATTCATTACTCAGATTCCACTAGATTAGTAGTCCCACTAAATTATTGGGACTTCCACTTTATGATACAATACAACATTGGTGTAGTATGGTTATTTTTCATAACTTGAGTATGCTATATTAATATTTTCATGATCTTCTCGTCTCTAACACCAATAGTGATGAATTACTCAGTATGAGAATCCCTACATTTTTTTCTATTATTGGTTCTCTTTCTTCCATTATGTCTCATCACTAAATAATGTCACACACATTGCTAGATCATAATAATCAAGATTATTATTAAAAAAAAGTCTCTACAAGTAATTATTATAATTCTCATGTTTATTTATTATACTGTTCCCATGATTTATATGAATCCATCTCTAATACCGACTATAACAGCACTGACCCCAAAAACCCATAGTAGGAAATTATTTTATTATATTGGAATAGATAAAAGATATCACATCACCAATGATAAATTAGTTTAGTATTATTGAAGAACTAGATACTTATATAAATCCCTTATGACGTCGGTAATTAAACATAGAACATAACAAAGTAAAATAATCTTCTTTCTTGACACTTATTCAAATATTTAATCACCACGACATTGGGATTGAAAAAAATTAAGGGGTGAGATAAAATGAATAGTAAGGGTTACATAAAATAGAATCATTAATAAATAATAAGTGAATAATAATCAATAATTCATAATAATTATGATAGGGTAGATAGCTAAAAAATATTCCATTTAATCAATAAACTGTGAATTGATATGAATCCTTATATTTTGTCATAGTGAAAATATCAAGGATATTAATATCTGAGTATTTAATGAATTAATGATTATTTGTTTGAAATCAATTATGTGGAACAAGAACCACTACCATCAATACCATTGACAATAAATTTTAATTACATGGGTATAAACCTATATAATTATTCTTAAAAAACTCAAAGGGTTTGTCACCCACTATTCTATCTCATGAGACCCATCAATGCCTTAAAGGTCTATATAATGTTGGTCCCCACCCATAACTACAAGTAAAATGAATTAACCATACATATATTTAAATCAATAAAACTATTCATTATCAAAAAATCCTTATTGGGAAGAAGATAAATATTTATCAATAATTGCTAGTTAAAATAACATTCAATATAAAAACCATATATTAATATGGTATATGACTAAGAAAATATTCATATCCATGATATAATAAATATGGATATTTAAGAGAAATAAAAATTTAAATGAAAAATTATCACAAAAGGGTAGTTGATACACCACATAAAAATGATTCGGTTCACAATACCAATTAAGTCTCAATGAAATGGAGATTGAGAATATGTCCCTCACCTTATATCTGAAAGTGTTCTGCACTTGTAATTAATGTCACAAATAATAAAATATGAATCATTAATCAATTAATTTATAATCAATTAATAATATATTTTATGTATTATAATTTTATAAATTTTATTCAAACCCATTATGATGAGTTATATCGTTTCATTTCATTGTTTTCAGAGAGTTTGTTCAAGGGTTTTATGGTTGGTTCCATTGTGTATAATTAAGGGATTTATTTTCAAATTAATGAAAACTCTATAAGTGAATTTATTTAGTATTAATGAAACCCAATATGTTTAAATGGGATTATATATTATTTGGTTTTATTTTAAGAGGATGATTCATTAGGTAAAATGTTAATGAAAATGTTTTAATATATTTTATAAATTTTTATGACCATCACGAACTTGTATAATTTTGATTAATATTATGTTTATATGATGAGTAAAGAACATGTTTAAAATTATAATATGAATATTGAAATCTTATTCATCCATAATAAGGGTTTTTTCACTATACTTTAATCCATTAATGGAAAATCAAAACTCATCTCCCATGAAGGCAGTGAATCGACAGGTCATGGAGGATGCTTTTATTTCTAGAATGAAAGGAGGATATAAGGGATATAATTAAGGATATTACATAATCACAATAAAATTAGGGTATATATAGGAGAATATATTTACCATTCCAATATTCATAGGGGTGGTGAAAATAGGATATGAAAATGAAAAAAATTTAAAGAGGAAGAAGGATGATTTTAGTTCTCGAATATCATCTCCTTGGGAACCTCCTTATGAAATTTGGATTTTATATTTTAGAAAAACCACAATTTCAAGGATGTGGGGAATAGGATTGGTAAAGTAATCGGGAATAATTTATAGAATATTCAAGGAATATAATGTGTAAGGAGAAGGGTTGGTGAGGGGTGGTACTTATAGAGGAGTAGAGGGGTGTTCTTTTAATTATTTTATTCATTAGTTTATTATTTTGGATTAATACAATCAATATTGTCTATGCTTATGACTTGTTATAGTAACTAGAGAATGTGACTCAGAACTAATGGTTTCTTACATCATCTACACATCATCCGTAACTCAATAATTAATTTATTTACATATAATTTTCAATACTAGAAATTATAGTATTTTACTATTTACTATAAATTCAACTATTTTTAAAAAAATACAAAAAAATTAACCAAACCATTTTTCAATTTTTAGATTTAAGAAAATGACTCCATTTTTTAAAAATAGTTTTATAAGTATTAGAATTTTAATTTCTAATTAAAATGATCATTTATTCAAAAAATATTAATTTTAAAATGATAACCAATTTTACAACACTTTGAAAAATTAATTATAGTCTCATAAAATTATATTATAGTTATAATTCAACAATATATTTATAGAAAATAAATTATACTAAATATAAATTTTCTTTAAAATATTTATGTTTGAAAAAAATACCAACACTTAATTTAACATTTTTAAAACGTATAATTACTTATTCTATGGATTAAATATATCATATTTTTATTTATGAGATACCTAAATTGTATTTATAATTTCTTTAGTGAGGTTATAATTCAAATGGAAACATTAATATTCCTAGGTTTCAAACTATAATTCCAACATTAATTTAAATATATAATATAATCTTTTGGTTTGATTCTGAAATATAAGCTATGAAATAAATTGAACTTATTTAATATTATACATGCCCTAATATATTGGGGGTGTTATATTATTCCCTCCTTGGAAAAATTTCATCCTCAAATTTTTCTGAGTGTTTCCTCATAAACAGATGGTGGTTTTTCATTTTTATAATATCACAACTTTCCCACATTGCTTCTTTCATTTTATGGTTTCTTCAAAGAATTATAACTTGTACATTTTTTGGATTTATCTATAGTTTCCCTAATGTGTCAAGAATATCAATAGGATCTTTGTAGTAATAAAAATCATGTTCCAATTCAATTTCATCATAGTCGAGTATGTGTGTTGGGAATATCACATACTTCCTTAACATTGATATGTCTAGCACATCATGAAATTTGTTGAGACATGGTGGCATTGCTAATTGGTAAGAAAAAAATCCAATTATTTATAGAACATTAAATGGTTAGATGTAACTAGGTATTAGTTTCCATTTTTTTAACAAACCTTATGACACCCTTATTTGAAAAAACCATCAAAAATATATGATATTCCACTATAAATTCCAAATCCCTTCTTTAATTTTCTACATAATAGTTTTCATAATTTTGAGATTATTTTATATGAGCCTGAATAGTCTTCACCTTTTTCATTGTTTCATCGATTTTTCCTGGGACTAAAATTTTCATCTCAATAACCTCACCCCAACTGGTTGAAGTTCAACATATCTTTCCATATAATGATTCATACAATGTCATTTGAATACTATAATTGAGACAATTATTTTAGGATAACTCTACCTAAAGAAATTAATGATCCCTCATACCTTGAATGTTAAGTGATCTTGATCTCATCATGTAATCCAACATTTGTATAGTCCTCTCAGACTATCCATCGGATTGAGGGTGATAAACGTTACACAAATAAAACTCATTATCCAAGGACATCTAAATACTCTTCCAGAATATTGATTTAAATTCAGGATTTGAAGAAAAATAATAAATAAATGTGCTATATGAAGTCTAATAACATAAATTATTTAGATTCCTTATAAGATATCAGTAGTTAAATATTAACCTATAGAAATATAATGTTCTAATTTTTGAAGGAGATAAAAATATTCTATAATGTTCATACATTCTGGGGGTATTTGGTAATCTAAATACTAGGTCTATAGTAATTTCATCCCAATTCCACCTAGAAATTGGTAGAGGTTGCATGAATACTCTAGGAAATTATCCCTGAGCCTTCAATTTTTGACAAATTTTAAATCATTACACATAGTCAGTAATTCCTATCTTTATATTATCCACCAAAACTTTTACTTTATATCTCTATACATCATGGTACTTCCATGGTGTATAAAGTAATTTTTTCTATGAGAATCATTTAATAAAATCATTTTAAACTTAGGTATTGATGGACCACAAAACCACTTTCTAAATTTAAGAATCCCATCCCCATACATGAATTCTTCCAATCATCCATCTATAAAGTATTAAATTTTATTTTGTAATTTATCATCATCATATTGGGTGATTTTTATCATTCTAAATAAAATTGTTTCACAATTAGTTTAAAAAAGAGTTATGTTTCCCATTCCATAACAATTACCATATCTATATTTACTAAATCCACGAATATAGGTTCTTCCTCAATTCCCATTTGGGTAAGAAGTCCATGATCATTTGTAATTAATGATTCTTCTACCTTTTTTTTCTTTTATTGGGTTTTACTATATTGAGCATTCATAATCATTGAGTAACTTAAGAAATTATCTTTGTATAAGATTGATTTATTCCTTTTTAAATATGTATATAAAACTATTGTGATTGGTATATATCACAAAATTTTCACTATAGAGATAGTGTATCCATATCATCAAAGAAAATATTATAAATGAAACTCAAAAACATGAGTTGGATACTTTTTTTAATAAAAATTGAACTATGTTGATTCATATGCAACAACATTATCATTTTTAATAAGGACACAACCTCTAATTTCCTTTTTTTATCAATGTATATCAAAATCCCGTAATATCCTACTAGAAGAGTCAAAATCAGAGAATTTAATAATATTATCTTCAATTATTCAAAAATTTCATAAAATTCTTTTATACATACAAACATAACCCCTTTACATGTGAACTTAGTAAATGGGTTGGCCATTCGGGAAAAATTCTAAATGAAACACCAATATTTACCTGCTAAACCCTTGAAAGAACATATAACAGTTATGTTTGTTGGCAGAAGTCATTCTTGGATTACCCATCTCATTATAGTGTTCATTAGATCCATGAAAACCAAGGGAGTACTAGTCAATCCAAAAGCCATTACTGTAAACTCATAATTTACATGCCATATTCGAAAAGTTGTCATTGGATTATCATAATACGTTACACTACTATAAATGGTGGTTTTCCCAATGGATATATACAAACGGTTTGAAGAAACTATTGGTATACTGTAAAAAAAATCCATTTTTCCAACGGTTTTCTCAAACCGTTGGAAAATGTTTTCATATATTAAAGCTTTCCCAATGGTTTAAAAAACCATTGGTAAAGCTTTAGTTCCTCTAACATAGACCAATGGTTTTATTAAACCGTTAGTAAAGAGAGGCTTTCCTAATGATTTTTAAAAACCTTTGGTAATGTTTTCCCCAAATACCCAGCACCCCTCGACCAGATTATAGACTGTTTAGACCCTACTATACTGCTCCTCCAGATGTTTTCTCAGCCGTGGAACTCCTTTCAATCATAGATCCATCATCAATCAACAAATTTTCTATTTCTACACTTAAAATTAGTAAGTTTAACCTTTGTTTTAATGTTCTCCCTCTATTTTTTCTGTTTTTTATTTGGATTTGGAGTAAATTTGAATTCTTGTAGTCTGTGGAATACCAATCCCTTTGATTTGTTTCATTTTTTTGTTTAAAAATTCAAACATGTTAAAGGGTTTCTTTAGTGGAGGGATATGATATTTTCTATGGACTTTAGTTTAGTTGAAAATTGTATTTTGGATTTTGTATTTATTGTTTTTTTAAGGAATAATGGGAATGTTATTGATATTGAGGATGAATTGGATGCTGTTTGGGTGATATATTGGAATTTTAATTTTGGTTGGATTGGTTATAGGTAAATTTTAAGGTATTATATGGGTTTTTACACCCCTAAACATACCCACCCCACCCCACGGTACAGCCTCCCTACCACCCTCTAGACACCCCCACCCCTTGTACAGCCCCCTCCCCCCACCCCTAGACACCCCCACTCCCTGGAAACCCCCACCCCCTCAACACCCCACCCCCACCCTCCCCATACACTCTCACCCCCACCCACCCCCCCCTGCCGGACACCCCCACCCCCAAGGACAGCTCCCACCCCACTGGACACCCCAACCCCTTGGACACCCCCACACTTTGGACAACCCCCTCCCCCCCACCCCGAGACACCCCACACCCTAGACACCCCCACCCCCCCCCCCTTTCTGGACACCCCTCATATCCCATGGATAACCTCCCCCACCCCCTTGGAACCCCCCCCCCCCAACCCCCATAGATAGCCCCCTGGACACCACCACACCTATTAGACACCACCTCACCTCCTAAGTTCGTGTCCCAATTTTTAAATAGGAATTATCGAGGTAGTTTATTTCCCATTTCCCCAATGAAATTTACTATGTGACCCATTCAACCATATAAATTAAAATTTTCATGGTTTGATAAATTTAATTTGTCATGTTTTGATAAATATAATGGGTTGTTTGGAAAGAAATATCTAATGCATGATGGTGTTCATTTCATAATGAACAAAATGATTTTAAATTAAAATACCTTAAGGGGGGATTTCGGAGAGGTAGGGGCTATCCAGATAGGGTGGGGTATCCTGGGGGTAGGAGGCTATAGGGGTGTAGGGGGAATATAGGGGTGTGGGGAGGGGGTAAGAGCTGCCCAAATAGGGGTGTGGGTTGTCCAGGGGGTCAGGGTGGGGTGTCTAGGTGGGGGAGGGGTGTGGGCTATCTGGGGGGGGCTGTCCAGGCGGTAGGGTTGGGCTGTCTAGGAGGGAGAGGGGGTTGTGGGATGTCCGGGGGTGGTGGGATGTCTAGGGGGTGGGGTGGGCAGTACAAGTTGGGAAGGGTGTGGGATGTCATGGGGGTGGGCTGTCCAGGGGTTGGGGTTGGGCTGTCTAGGTGTGGAGGGGTGTGGGGTGTCCAGAGAGGGGGTGGAATGTCCTGATAGGGGTGGTGGGGGTGGGCTGTCCTGGTGGGGGTGGGGGCTGTCTAGGGGGTCGAGGGTGGGGTGGGCTGCAGGGGGGTGTGGGTTGTCCAGGGAGGGGGTGGGCTGTCCATGGAGGGGGGTGGTATGTCTAGGGGATGGGTTGGTGGGTGGTCAATCTCGGTGGGGGAAGGGGTATGGTCTATCCAAGGAGGGGTGGGGTGGGGATGTCTAGTGGGGAGGTGGTGGCGTGGGCTGTCCAGGTGGGGGATTGGGGGCGGGGCTATCCAAGGGGTGTTTTTTGGGGGGAAGGGGGCTACAGGGGTGGGGTTATGGGCTGTCCAGGGAGGGGGTGGGCTGTCCAGCTAGGGGGGTGCAGGGGAGGGGGTGTGGGCTGGTCCAGGGAGGGGTGGGCTGTCCTGGGGGGTGGTTGGGTGGGATATATAGGTGGAGGAGGGAGTGTGTGGGTGGGAAATCCAGGTGGGATGTCTAGGGGTGGGAGGGCGGGGTTTTGAGGGGGTGGGAAGTCGTGCTACCCCCTCGGGGAGCCCTCCCACCACTGTGGATAGCCCGCCCTCCCCCTGGACACACCTTGACCCCTGTGGATACCCCCCCCCCCACCCAGCCTCGTGGACAGCCTATCCACCCCCTTGGACACCCCCACCCCCATGGACAGCCCACCCACCACCGTGGACAGCCCGCCCACCCCCCCTGGACACCCCTAACCCCTAGAAATACCCTCACCCCCATGGAGAGCCCGCCCAACCCCTGGACACCACGTACCACCTGGACAACCCCTCCCACACAAATAGACACCCCGTAACCCCTGGATAGCCCCCACCCCCATCAACCGCAAACTACCCCTGGATATCCCTGCCACACCGGTGGACAGCCCACCCACCCCTTAGACACCCCCTCCCCCCATGGACATCCCCCACCCTCGTGGACATCCTGCCCACCCCTTGGACACCACTGACCCCCCTGGACACCCCCACCCCAACCACTAGACAACCACTCCCACCCCATGGACACCATGTACCCCCTGGACATCCCCCTCACCCCCATGTATAGCCCAACCACCCCTGGATAGTCCTGCCACCCCCGTGGACAACCTGCCTACCCCTGGACAACACCTCTCCCCATGGACAACCCCCCACCCCCATGGAATTCCCGCCCACCCCGTCAAAACCACCTAAGCCTGTGGGCATCCCCCCACCCCCATGGGACAGCTCGCCCACCCCATGGACACCGCAACCCCCTTGGACATCCCCACCACCCCTGTGGACAGCCCACCCACACCCCTGGACACCCTCTACCCATGTGGACACCCCCCAACCCCCCCCCCCCCCCCCCCCCCCCGCACAGCCCCACAAGCCCTGTAGATAGCCCGCCAACCCCGAGACAGCCCCCACCCCCATGGACAACCCCCCCACCCCACCCCACCCCCCGTCGACAGCCCGCCCACCCCCGGGACACCCCTACCCCCGTGGACCGCCCGCCCAAACCCTTGGACACCCCCAAATCCCCTGCACTGTCGTACCAACCCTGTGGGTAGCCCTCCCACCACCCTTGGACACCCCCTAACCCCCTCGATTTCCCCTACCACAGTGGACAGCCCGCCCACCCCCCTGGACACCCCCCCCCATGGACAACCCCCTCACCCTCATGGACAACTCGCCCACCCACCTGGACACCCCCTAGCCCCTCGACCGCCCCGCCACCCCATGGACACCCCATACCCCATAGACAACCCCTCCAACCCCATTACCCTTGTACAGACCCTCCACCCCCGTTGATAGCCTGTCTACCCCCTGGATAGCCCTTACCACCATGGACACCCCCACCCCCTACACAGCCCTGCCACTCCCATGGACTGCCCACCCACCCCTGTGGACAGCCCCCACCCCTGTGGACATCCCACCCACCCCTATGGACACCCATACCCCCATGGATAGCCTTCTCGCACCCCTGAACACCCCCCGAACCCCCTGAACAGCCCTTCTACCACCGTGGATAGCCCGCCCACCCCCTGTGCACATTCCCCACCCCCATCGACAGCCTGCCCTCCCACGTGGACACCCTCTACCTCCGTGGCAATATCCCCCTCCCCCACCCCCATGGACAGACCGCCCACCCCCTGGATACCTCGTACCCCCTAGAAATCCCCCCACCCCTGTGGACAGCCTACCCACCCCAGATGGACACCCCCTACCCCTCTGGACACCTCCCACCAAAGTGGACAGCCCGCCCACCCCCCAGACCCCACCCCTAGACACCCCAACCCTGGACAACCCCACCACCTCCATGGATAGTTCTCCCACCCCCAGTCACCCATACCCCACTGGATAGCCCCGTCACCTATGTGGACAGCCTGCCCAACCCCCTGGACACCTTATACCACCCTGGACAACCCCACCCCCCGTAGACAACCCGCCCACCCACCCTGGACAACCCTACCCCCTAGATAGCCGTACGAACATCGTAGACAACCCACCCGCCCCCCCCCCCCCACCCCCCCTAAACAACCCACACCCCCGTGGATAGCCCGCCCACCCCCCCTGGACACCCCCACCCTGGATAGCTCTCCCACCCCCTTGATAGCCCCACCACCCCCATGGACAGTTCTCCAAACCCTTAGACACCCCTTAACCCCTGGATAGCCCCGCCATCCACGTGGATAGCCTACCACCCCCTTGGACACCTCGTACCCCTGGATAGCCCCCACCCCCATAGATAGCCCACCCACCCCCTGGACACCCCTACTCCTCAGGATAGGCTCCAACCCCCGTGGATAGCCCGCCCACCCCCTGGGCACCCCCTTCCACCTGGATACCCCCGCCACCACTATGGATAGCCCACCCACCCCACCTGGACACCCCATTCCCCATGGACATCCCCCCACCCTTTTGGATAGCCCGCCCACCCCTAGACACCCCCTACCCATATAGACACCCCCACCCATATGAAAAACCCGCCCACCCCCTAGACACACCCAACCACTAGACACCCCTACCCCCCTGGACAACCCCACCACCCCATGGACAGCTCTCCCACCCCCTAGACACCTCGTACCCCCTGTACATCCCCACCACCCATGTGGACAACCCGTCCATCCCTCAGGACACCCCGTACCCCCTGGATAGCCCCCAATCCCCAATCCCATAGACAGCCCACCCACTGAACCTGGACATCCCCTACCACCCTGGACAACCCTACAACACCCGTGGACAACCCACCCACCCCCTGGACACCCCCCCCCCCCACATGGATATCCTCCCACCCTACTGGACACCCCAATCCCCTAAACAGCCCCACCACCCCAGTGGATAGCCCGCCCACCCTCCGGGACACCCTGTACCCCATAGACAGTCCCCCACCCCTGTGGACAGCCCGCCAACCCCCTAGAAACACCGTACCCCCCCCCCCCCCTAGAGTGCCGCACAAACCCCATGGATAGCTCTCCCACCACCATGGACATTCCCACCCCTATGGACACCCCTCTCACCCCATGGACATCCCGTACCCGCCTGGATAGCCCCTCCACCCCCGTGGACAGCCTGCCCACCCCCTGGACACCCCGTGCTCCCTGGACAGCACCACCCCTGTGGACAGCCCACCCACCCTTGGAAACCCACCCACCACCCCCCAGAGACCTCCATCCCCCCATAGAACCCCATCCCCTTTGACAGCCCCCAAACCCCCTAGACATCCCCCACCCCCTGGACCCCCCCCCCCCACCCCCAAGGACACCCCCACCCCTTGTGGATAGCCCTCTGACCCCCTAGACACCCAACCCCTTTGGACAACCCCCACCCCCACCCCCGTGGATAGCCCACCCACCCTCCGGACACCCCTACCCCTAAGAACAGCCTCCCTACCCCACCCCCACCCTGGATGGACCCAACCCCCTGGATGACCCCCCCTGGACACAACCCCACCACCTGGACACCCTCACCCCCTGGAAACCCACCACCCCCATGAAGAGACCCATCTACATGGACATCCGATGCCCCCTAAACACCACCACACCAACTGGACACCCCCAACCCCTAGATGTCCCCCACCCCTGGATTTCCCCCACCATGGAAAACCTCCCTCCCCCACCCCACCCAACCCACTTTACGACTCCCACCTCCTTGGACACCACCCCACCCCCTGGACACCCCGTACCCCTTGGACCGCCCCTACCCCCTAGACACCCCCACCCCTTGGACCCCCCTAGATCTAAGGGTTGGTGTCTTGAGAAGAACCTGTTTTGTACTTGGATTACATGAATGTAAACTTATTATATTTTTTTGTTGTTCTGCATGACTATATTATAATAATTTCCTGAAATATTTGTTGCATTGATAAGGTCATGGAAGATCCCCACTATGATAAGAACCTTGAAATGCTATAAAAATATTCTTAAATAATGTTATGTAGTTTTATGACATGATACGATAGGACACATAGTATATAGACCATCATGTGAAAGTACTTGTAAGAAGACGAGACTCTCTCTCAGGGAGTTCTCACATGGTAATATCCAAGATGGGAGATTATGAGAACAAACCCGCCAGTAGCAATATTTCATGTCATGGTGTCATCAGACATTGCTATCTACGAGCGTGTGTAATGGCCTTAGATAGGAAGATTATCATTAACTCATGTCATGACTCGCGCACTTTGATTTGCTGACGAAAACTGTCACGAAGATAGTAGTTGTGAAGTAGGGTATGTTGGGTGCATCACAAATGACATGTTGTTAATGGATTAGTCGAGGAAGGATGTGTCCCCTCCATATTTATATAAGTAGACATCTCAGGCCCTTTCATTGAAATAGAATTTTTTTAAAAATTCTAGGGCCATGGTGACACGATGAGTTTATTTCTAGATGTCAAAGAATGACAGATCAAGCATATAGGATTATGACACTGCCATGAAACCTACTTGATGAGATACTGAGACAAAGGGATTAAATTACACAGTAATTTTTCATATGAGGTGACACGTAAATACAATGTCAACTTCTTTCTCTTGGGTGCCTTGACCTATTGGTAGACAGAAATCTTGTACTTTAGGCAAGCCCACCTAATGCCAACAAGAAAGAGGTCTAGAGGGTCACACACTAAGGGTATCCAAGTATCTCAAGTAGAGTAAAGATTATTCCTATTCATGGTTTAATAATTATTCAATGAATCCGAAATCATTTTAATGATGGATGAGGAATGAAATGAAAACATGATATACATGTCGTGTATTAATGATTATACGCCGTGTAGTTTTCATTTTGGAAGGGAAATGAAAAAACAAGTCCACATTGTGTATTAATGATTACACACTGTGTAGTTTTATGGAAAACAAGTACACATCGTGTATTATTGATTATAGGTTGTGTATTTTTTCAGTCGGGATTTTGAGGATATATTATTGTGTTATTAAATGATATTTATTAGAATCAGTGTGGGAGCATGTAAAGGAATTAATTATTCGACATGGGGGTTTTCAATAAGAGTCAATGAAATAAATAAAATGTGTAATACGTTTATTTATTAGCATATCTCTACAACCTCAAACACGATTATAAATATCCTTATAACCCAACTCTTTTCCTAACAGGAGAATCGTTGTGCAAAACAGTTCTGGAGAATTCTTTCAAGGCCGAAAGAACCTCTTCCTCCAAGAATGCTCTCAAGACCGAGAGAGATCCTCTTCCATTGGATCAATACTATCTAATGTGGATAACGCAAGAAAAGGATTCTCCATGCTAGCACCTATGGACTCCTTTTGTGACGTCCAAAGATACGAGGTGCACGTGTGGATCACCGCTAGAGGAAGTCTACACATGGATTTTGCGACGCAATGACGAATCACAACAGAACGTGATCAAGAATATCAACGAAGAAAGAACACCCAAAAGGTACATCTTGTCAATTAATTAAATTAATTATAATCAACCTATGACGATCCACTTTTGTGGTTCCATGACTTTTCTTCTTATTTTTCTATTTCTGTGAATTGATCCGTGGATACTAGCGTTTATCGTCGTATTGATCCCAGATTGATCGTTTCTAATGAAAAAAATCCAAGTGGGAACATCCACCCACATGCTTCCCCTGTGCCCGGAACCTTAAATTTGTATTAGAGAGATGTTATATCATTGATTCTAGTTTTTTAATTTTCGTTGATAATTTTCACATTTATATTCAATTCAATTCAAGATAAATCGTTCTATTAAAATGAATGAATGAGATATGTTCTTCCTCTTTCGTTTCCCAATTCACATCATAGAAATGACCTTTTAATTATAATTTTGATTAAAATTAAAATTAGGAACTCATCTTGAGGAGATTCTCTTTCTGTCTGTACAACACAGGAATACACGGCATGTAATTAAAACTACATGTCGTGTACTTAGGTTCAACAAACCAGTACTCGTCCTCCAAACCACGCTTTGTGAATTTATTACACCTAAGTATTTATTACATGATCAACATTTGAGCGATGAAGATTTCATGGTCTATGATAAAAATTTGAGTGATGAACAAATGTTTTACATACTGGAGTCCTAAATTCCTGATTCTCCTGCCCTAGGGGTGAGTGATGAAGATTTCCTGGTCTATGATCAACATTTGAGTGATGCACTTGATGTTTAATATTTGATGTTTTCATCTATGTATAGTGAGCTCATGAAGTCTCAGGAAGACATGGATGCCTACAGCATGCTCGAGCACCTCCATGGTATATACCAGGAGAGAGCAACACATGACAGGTTTGAGATCACAAAGCTCTATTTCAAAGCAGGCTTGGAGAGGGTTCCCAAGCCGGGCCTCATGTAGTCAATGTCATTGGATAAATTGAGCGCTTGGAGGTTATAGGGTTTAAACTCCCCAAAGAACTGGGTGCCGATACCATTCTTGCATCACTCCCTCAGAGCTTCTCAAACATTGCTGTGAACTTCAACAGGAACAATATTGAGAAGTCTCTGTCTGATCTTCTTATCCTCATTCACCAAGTGGACAATGACATGAAGCGTGAAGATACATATGTCCTCATGTTGAATAAAAGGAAAGGGAAGGTGAAGAGATTTAAGCCCAAAGCTTCTTCATGGCCTTCCAAGAAAAGGAATATCAAAGGGAAGGCAAGAGAATAGAAGGTCGTTTGTTTCGCATGTGGCAAGAAGGGCCACTGGAAGAAAAACTGCACCCAGCCAAGGAAGAAAGGGAAAGATTCAGGTGAGTTTGTTATCGAATGCAATATATCTGTTTATACTAATTAGGTAATAGATACTAATTGTGGTGCTCACATATGGATCCAAATACAGGAACCAAGTAGATTCAGAAAGATTGAATGAGGTGAGGTGGATCTACGAGCAGGTAACAGAGCTAGACTTGCTGTTGTAGATGTCGGATACTACCACCTCACATTTCCTACAAGGATGGTCTTGGTTTTGAAAGGATGTTATTATGTAACCTCTTTAACCAAAAACATTATTTCAGTATTCATATTTGATACTGATGGATTCATCATAAATTTTTGAAGTCGATGTTGCTACTTTTATGAAGACAACATTTTTTTGGTAAAGCACATTTATATAACGACCTTTATGTGTTAGACTACACAATCCAAGTAATGGAAATCGATGAAAAAGTTATTTCACATGACTCATACCACACCCAAATTTGGAATCACTGGCTAGGTCATGTTGAAGAGAAACTTTTAAAAAAATTACATCAAGATGGGTAATTAGATTCTTTAGAACTAAAACCACTTGGGGTATGTCATCCATGTCTACAAGGAAAAATTACCAAAGACCCATTTTTTGGGAAAGGAGAAAGGGATAAAGGGATTCTATAATTAGTTCACACAGATGTGTGTGGACCATTTCCAGTTCAAGTAAGGGGTGGGTGCCCGTACTTCATAACTGGTACTTATGATTTTAGAAAATGTGGATATATTTACATAAGGAGGTATAAGTCAGATTATTTTTATCGTTTCAAAGAATACAAGAATGAAGTTGAGAATCAGCTTTGTAATAAGATTAAGAAACTCCACTCAGACAGAGGAGGAGAATATCTTAATCAGGATTTCGTTGATTTCTTACAGGTGTTTGGGATTCTATCTCAACTCACTCCTCCTTACACACCATAGTGGAATGGTGTAAGTGAAAGAAGGAACCACACCTTGTTGGACATGTTGAGATCAATGATGAGTCATGAGAGTCTTCCATTATCCTTTTGGGGATACACATTACAAACACCAGCACACATACTAATCCAAGTACCAACTAAATCGATAAATGGTATTCCATATGAGTTATGGAGTGGACGCAAAGCCAAGTTATCGAATTTACATGTGTGGGGTAGCAAAGAATTTTTTAAGGCCTCTTCAGGTATCAAAATTTCACCCTGAGGCACAAAGGGTATCTTTATTGGAAATCCCAAGGATACAAGGGGATATTACCTATAAAACCCCTCGGACAAAAGGGTCATAGTGGAATGAAATTCCATATTCCTTGAGAGGGAGAACATATCCAAAAGGGATAGAGGGAGTGAGATAGATATAGATGAAGTCATGGGTCAAGATACATAGGAGTTGGTACATGAACATATTACACAAAATCCCCGTGGAAGAAAAATCTTTTCTAGAGACAAGAACTGCGTAGAAGCACGAGAGAGGTGAGAGAACTAGACCAATATGGTCTTCCTGTCACCGAGGATGGTGACTCATTATTGGTTGAAAATTATGATCCTTTTACCTACAAGGAAGCAGTTTAAGGCACAAACATTGCCATGTGGTAAGAAGCCATGAATTCTGAAATGGATTCCATGTGCCAAAACCATGTCTAGATTTTGGTAGATCCTCTAGTTTATGTAAAGAATATTGGAAATAAATAGGTATTCAATAGGAAACTGGACATGGAGGGGCAGGGTAGCACCTATAAGGCATGACTGGCTGCCAAAGGTTTTAGAGAATGTCAAGGAATTGACTATGATGAAACCTTTTCACCGGTTGTAATGCTAAAATCTATCAAAATCCTATTGGTCATTACAACTTACCATGACTATGAAATTTGGAAGATGGATGTCAAAATAGTATTCTTTAACGGGAACCTCTAGGTAGCACAATATGAAGGTTTTGTGACTCCAAAGGTTTCCAATAAGGCATAAAAGTTGCAGAAATCCATTTATGGATTAAATCAAGCATCAAGGTCATGGAACATTCGTTTTGATGAAGCTGTAACAGAATTTGGAATTGTTAATAATGAATAAGATCCTTGTGTCTACAAGAGGTTTAGTGGAAGTGCAGCTATTTTTCTAATAGTATATATTGATGAAATATTACTAATTGGAAACAAAGTACCTTTCTTACAGTCAGTCAAGGCACGGTTAGATAAATTCATCTCAATGAAATACTTGGGTGAGGCAGCATATATCCTTGGGATCAAGATCCATCATGAAAGATCCAAGAGAATGTTGGGAATGAGTCAAAGTACATACATAGACAAGATACTTAATAGATTCAGTATGGAACAAATCCAAGAGGGAATTATTTCCAGTGTCACATGGCATTCATCTTTCCAAGAAAATGTATCCTTAGACACATGATGAATGAAATAACATGGAAAGGATCCCTTATGAATCTGTGATTGGGTCAGTCATGTATGTTATTCTATGTATAGGGCTAGATGTTTCTTATGCATTAAGTGTGGTAGGAAGATACCAAGATGATCCAGTAGAACGCCATTGGATGGCAGTCAGGACGATCCTTAAGTATCTGAGGCGTATTAAGGATATGTTCCTCGTTTATGAAGGAGATGAGTAACTATTCATCAGAGGACATGTAGATGCTTGTTTCAAGACTGATCAAGATGACATGAAGTCACATACTGGATACATGTTCAGTTTTCATGGAGGTGTAGTGAGCTAGAAGAGCTCAAAGCAAGGTGTGGTGTCAGATTCTATAGCAGAGTCTGAGTATATCGTAGCCTCTAAGGAAGCTAAAGAAGTAGTATGGATGCGAAGCTTTATCCAATATATGGATGTAGTACCTAGCAGAAAAGATCCTATCACACTCTATTATGTTAATACTGCAGTGGTGGTACTTGAAAAAGAGCCAAGGTCACATCAGCGGAAAAAACACATACTTCAGAAGTATCATCTCTTGAGGGATTTTTCTCATAGAGGTGAAGTTTCATTGAGCATTATTTCCATGGAAGACAATGTGATGAACCCATTGAAAAAAGACTTGACTCAGCAGAAACATGATCATCATGTGAGGTCTAGAGGACTAAAATTCGTAGGCAGTTGGCTCTAGTCAAAGTGGGATTTTGTAAGGGTTGGTGTCATGAGAACATGCTATTTTGTACTTTTATTGCATGAACGTACACTTATTATATATTGTTCATTGTTCTGCATGACTATAATATAATAATGTCCTGGAATATTTGTCACATTGAAAAGGTCATGGAAGATCCCCGCTATGATGAGAACCTTGAAATGATATAACAATATTCTTAAATAAAGTTCTCTGGTTGGATGACATACTATTATAGGACACATAGTATACAGACTGTCATGTGCGAGTACACGTAAGAAGACGAGACTCTCTCTCATGGTGTTCACACTTGGTAATCTCCATGATGGGAGATTATGAGAACAGACCCAGCATTAGCAATTCTTCATGTCTTGGTGTCATCGAACATTACTATCTACGAGCGTGTGTAATGGTCCTTAAAATGTAAGATTATCATTAAGTTGTTTCATGACTCGTGCAATTAGATTTTCTGACGAAAACCATCATGATGATAGTTGGCGGTAAGTAGGGTTTCTTGGGTGCATCACGAATGACATGTTGTTAATGGATAAGTCAAGGAATTATTTGTCCCTTCAATATTTATGGAAGTAGATATCTCAGGCCCTTTGATTGAAATAGAACTGTCGAACAAATTCTATGGCCATGTTGAGACGACGAGTTTATTTCTAGAAGTCAAAGAATGACAGATCAATCATATAGGATTATTCCACTTACATGAAACCTTCTTGATGAGATATTGATAAAAAGGGATTAAATTAAGTAGTAAGAGTTCATATGAGGTGACACGTCAATCCAGCATCAACTTCTTTCTCTTGGGCGCCTTGACCCATAGCTAGACAGTAATCTTGGACTTTAGGCAAGCCCACCTAATTCCACCGAGAAAGAGGCCTATAGGGTCACACACATAGTGTATCCATGTATCTCAAGTAGAATAAATATTATTCTCCTACGTGGTTTAATAATTATTCATGGAAGCCTAAATCGTTTTAATAATGGAGGAAGAAGGAAATGAAAAACACGATATACATTCCATGTATTAATGATTACACGTCGTGTAGATTTTCATGGAAAACAACGTACAATCCGTGAATTAATGATTACACGCTGTGTAGTTTTAATTTTGGAAAGGAAATAAAAACACAAGTACACACCATGTATTAATGATTACACCACGTGTAGTTTTATGGAAAACAAGTACACACCGTGTATTAATGAATACACACCATGAAGTTTTCCAGTCAGGATTTTGAGGATATAATATTTTTTTATTAAATGATATTTATTATAATCAGCCTGGGCGCATGTCAAGGAATTAATTATTCGACATGGGGGTTTTCAATAAGAGTCAATGAAATAAATAATGTGTGTAATGCATTTATTTATTGTCATAACTCTACAACCTCAAACCCGATTATAAATATCCTCACAACCAAACTCTTTTCCTAACATGAGAATCATTATGCACAACAATTCTAGAGAATTCTTTCAAGGATGAAAGAAACTCTTCCTCCAAGAACTCTCTCAAGACCGAGAGAGATCCTCTTCCATCGGATCAAGATGATCTAAGGTGGACAATGAATGAAAAGGTTTCTCCACGCTAGAACTCGGAGACTCCTTTGGTGACATCCAGAGATACGAGGTGCACGTGTGGATCACCGCAATAGGAAGTCTACACTTGGATTCTATGATGCAACGTCGAATCACATCGGAATATGATCAAGAATATCACCGAAGAAAGAATACCCAAAAGGTAGTTCTTTTAAATTAATTAAATTAATTATAATCAACCTATGACGATACACTTTTGGGGTTCCATGACTTTTCTTCTTCTTTGACTATTTCTGTGAATCGAACCATGTATACTGGCATTTATCATCGTATTGATCCCGGATTGATCTTTTCTAGTGAAAAAAAGCCAAGTGGGAACATCCACCCATGCACTTCCACTAGGCCCGGAACCTTCACTAGTCACCTTCTACCCCCATCGACACCCACCCCAACCTCCTGGACACCCCAACCCCCCTAGACAACACCTACCCCCTTGGGTAGCCCCCCCCCCCACCTCCTTGGACTTCCCACCAACCCCTAAGACACCCCTACCCCCAGCGAAATCCCCCTACCCCCTGGATACCACCAACCCCTGGATAACCCCCACCCCCTAGACACCACCCCACAACCTGGACACCCCCATTCCCATGGACACCCCACGCCCATGGACATCCCCCACCCCCTTGGATGACCCCCACCCCCCTGGACACCACCCCACCACTTGGACACCCCCAACCCCCTAGATGCCCCAACCCCTACCCCCTTGGACACCCACCTGAACCCCTTCACAACCCACACCCCATGGAAAAAACCCACCCCTGGGAATCCCCTAACTCCTTAGACAACACCCCCAACCCCCTTGACAACCCCTCCCTCATGAAATCAAAATCTTATTTCACTCCTGAACACTATATCAGGACAAAATCATTGATAAAAATTACAATCCAATCCATAATAACATCAATTTACCCCTTTTTATTTGTTTTAAAATACCAAAAAACAACTCTTATACCAATACATTTGTATGTTTTTCAAAAATATTGATAATAAATACAATAGATATCTTGGGATCTTCTCATTTCATTAAATTTCACTGAAAAATACCATATTATCCCTATTTTACTCGGAATTACATCATGTATCACTTTTTGAGAGAATGAATGTTTCACTAAAAACTTACCTAAGAGAATTTGGTTAATCTACTTTATATCTAAATGGTATAACATAGAAAATAATAGAGAATTAACCATGACATAAAGGTTTTACTTTAATAAACTCACATCTGATAACATTTTCAAATAAAAAAAATTAGGGGTTGTATAACAGATCCCTCATAAAGATATAGTCTGCAGTCAACTGTACACACAAATTATAAAATTCAAGCATAAGACATAATATGATATTTTATGATTTTGAATGGGGGAGATCATTATAAACCCCAAGTTAATTTATAGACCAGTGTAATAGAATGATAGGTATTCTGTATTGTGAATTCTGTTTTATTATATAGGTAAATTCATAGGGAACATGCTTGATTTTGGACAAATTGTACACATAGGGAACATGCTTGCTTCTCAACAAATTACAAGCTATATACCAATGGTTTCCAAAATCGTTGGTATAGAATTGAATAACCCACTCTTTACCAATAATTTACAATTACTGGTAAATGTCATAGTTCATCCATTAGCAACAGTTTCTGAAAGTGTTGGTAAAGGCCTGATATTCTCAATATTTACCAAATGGTTTTCATAAACTATTGGTAATGATCTATTGCAATGGTTTTGAAACTGTTGGGAAAGATAATACGATTTCTAGTGTATTTTCCCAACAGTTATTTGATAGCTTTTTGGTATAACCCTATCTCCATGGCTTGACTTCAAACGGTTGGCTACACCATTGGTATAAGTGTTACCTATGGTAATACAGGCTTTACCAATGGTTTAAAACCATTGGTATATATTAAATTTCCAGTAGTGTAACTCTCAAATTTTGATACCTAAAATGAAGATAAATATTTGAAAAATATTGAGCTCCATGAATTTATTCAAATAAACCATCAATTCAAGATTGGTGATTCTTTTTCTTTATTGTCATATTTTTTTCCATATAATCAATGTGGATCCTCATTGATCCATATTTCTTCTTAACAAAGGAAACAAGGTCTTCCCACAGAGCAACACTAGGGTGAATAAATACCTAAATAATCTTATCCTCTAGTTTTTTATTTAGATCCACAAATTCCATAGTTTATATTCTATAAAGATTCATTTATATTTTTATTTCATCAGGTATTTAATCCATGTAGAACTCAACTTCATGCTCTAGGGATTGTCCAGGTAATTCCTTATGAAATATATCAATGTATCTCTACATAATTGGTATATCTTCAATTTGAATATTTATTTCCTTATCCCTAGATGATTTTTCAATTTTTCCCCAATATTTCCTTTCAGTAAAAATACTGGGGGTAGATGTAGATAAGAATTAGATGATGAATTTCTACTCTAAATTAAGAAACTCTATATCATCCTCAAAAATAGTAATTTCCTTATTACAGAAATAAATTTTCACATCATATTTTTAATTTCAGTTTGTACAAAGTATTATATTAAAAGAAATTATAGTAATTATAATAAGGTCATCATATAAAGCATTTTCATCTGTCAAAATGGTGATTTGTGAACACATTTTTTTGCCAATGTTACTTACGATAGAAGTTTTCAATGAAAAATTCCATATTAAAATAGAATGGAAATGTCTAATTTTCATGGGAAATTTGGTAGATATAAAATATTGAGATAATTTTGAATCAAATAAATCATTGGATTAATTTAAAGATATGTTTTTTGTACCATCCACCAAATCATTGGGTATGTCTACTTCAGCTGTGGTGATTAAATAATCTATGTTATCCCCACTTTTCCTCTAGTGTGTAAGATTCCCTTGAATCATGGGACGTTGGTTTGAATAATTCCCAATTTGATTACATTTTATCATTAAAAAACATTTATTTATTTCTTACCCAATCATTAATTAGCTCGATGACCCGTTTCATCACACTTATAAAAAACTCTAAGTCCTTTCAATTATTTCCTAGGATGATTATTTTGTTAATTTCAACATAATTTGAATTTATCTGTACCACTATTCTTCATTGATGGATTACCTTTTTCATAGTTTTCAGAATACCTCTTCTTCACTAGATTTCCATTAAATATATATCATATAGAAAATTACATATTTGTTTTGGTTGAACTTAATAGTATTTAATCATATAATGAAAATGTATGAGAAGAAATTTCCCTTCAGTGACTTGGATTAAGACCTCAAAGTAAATGATAAATTTTTTTTTTTTCTAAATCACATATGTAATCAGTGGAATATACATATATTCTTGTAAATTTAGTCTCATCCTCCACAATACTCTATTCTTCCTTTTTCACTAAAATAAATTATTGTATCTTCATTTATGTTTATTACTCATGGGGGAAGTATTTTTCGAGTAATGTTTCATCAAAATTTCTCCATTCCATTTCTTATATTTCATATTCCTATTTAGTATTATAGATCAATGACCACAAAGGATAAGCATCTCCCCTGAGATAATATATTTCTAGAACTACCTTTTTTCTTTCATCACATCCCAATTATAGAAATATCATTTCAAGGGACATCATCCATTGTTTAGATACCACTAGACTAGTAGTCCAATTTAAATATAAGGGATTCTTCAACATAAAACAATCCAACATAATTGTAGTATGGATAGTCTACATAACTTTAGTATGATTTCCTAATATGGGCATGAACTTCTCATCTCTAATACAAACTGTGTTGACTTTATTAGTTGGGAAATCCATAAATTTTATATAGGTATTTATTATTTTTCTTCTATTAGGTTCCATCAAAAAATAATAGAACAAATTGAGTTATATCATACTCATCATGCCTATTTAGGAAAAAACACACTTTAAGGAATTATTATAATTCAAATGATTATTTAATATATTCTTCCCATGGTTTTTAGTAATCCTTGTATGATACCAACTATAACAACCCTAAACCCAGTAGCCTAGAGACAAGGGTCATTTTATCAAAATGGCATAGATAAAAGAGATCACATCACCAAGGATAGATGTTTTTTATTATTATTGACGAACTAGATACATACATGGATCACTTACTACATTGTTAATTGAATATTGAATATAACAAAAGAAAATTAACTAATTCCTTGTCACTTAGTCAAAGATTTCATCTTTATAACACAGGGAAAGAGAATAAATTAAAGGTTGGGATAAAATTCTCAATAAGTGTCACATACAGAAGAAACATAAATCAATAACAATTATATCATAATAAACAATGCACAATCAACATGTAAAGTTATATAGAAGAAAAACTCATTCCATTTAATCAGTAAACTATGAATGAAAACGCATCCACAAAGTTTGTCATAGTAAAAATCTCATGGATAGTAATAACTTAATACAAAATGAAGGAAATTATTAATTATGCGACATCATGTACTTTGAAAATAAACCACTACTAGTAATACCTTTCAAAATACTATTTAATTATGTCACTAGAAACCAATCAAATTCTAATTGGAAACAAATGTGATCGATTGGTCAGCAACTATTTTAACCCGTGAGACCTGTCAATGAACTGATGGATTGTATAATTATGGGGACCACCCATAAATATAAGTCCAAATCATTCTTCAAACATATATTTAATTCATTATCAGTACAAATTATCAAAATATCCTAATTGATTAGAGGATACATAGTTACCAATATTTCCACAATTAAAATAACATTCAAAGTAAAAACCGTATATAAAAATGTTATATGTATTAGAAAATAATTATATCCATGATACAATAAATATAAATATTTAGGTGATATATAATTTGAAATGAAAAATTATTTCAATGGAATATTAGCTACACCATATAAAAATGATTGGGTGAACAATACCATGTAAGTCTCAATGAAATGGAAATTGAGATGTAGTCCCTTAACTAATGTCCAAAAGTGTTCCACACTTGTAAATAATTTAAAAGATAATTAAATTTGACTAATTGATTAATTAATTAATTATTATTTTATTAAAATTTAATTACTTTCCATTATAGACATTCTGATGAGATAAAATGTTTAATTCCGGTGTTTTGGGACCATACGTTTCATGGTGTTATGGATAGTTACCTTGTATATAATTATGGGACATATTTTAAAATGGAGGAAAAACTCTTGAAGATAAAATATTTAGTATTAGTGAACCTAATAAATTTAAAATTATATTATATATAATTTTTTAATATTTAATTATGATGATTAATTAGATAAAACATTATTGAAATTTCTTAATCTATTTTGGTGGCATTTATGACCATCAAAAACTTGTATCGTTTTATTTGATATTATTCCTGTATGTTGGTCCCAAAACATGATATTGTTTATAATATTTATATTCAAATCTTATTTATCCATAATAATTGTTTTATGAACTGACTTGAAGGTAGTAACAGAAAATGAAAACATGTCATCCCTGAAGGGATGAATCGACACATCACAAATGATGTTTTTATTTTTAGATTTAAAAGAGGAGAGATGAAATTTGATAACTAATATTCCATTATCATAATAAAATTATTGTATATATGATACTATAATTACCATCCCACTTGGTATTAGGGAGGTTAGGAGAGGATAAGGAAATAAAAGAAAATATAAGAGAAGAAGAAGGATTTTACCTCATGAATATCAACTCCTTGGAAACATAATTAAGATAGTTCAACGTGGTTATTTCTGACGCTTTCTTCGGGGTGTGTGTGTCCGTCTGCCTGGGTGCGACAGGTGCGACTTTTGTGTTGCCCTGCATTCCCGCTTTCCAAAGGTGGGTGGCATACGCTCCTTGTTCAAGGACGTCTTCTCTTTGATCGAAACGGGATGATGGGATGTCAGTTCTTCCTTCCGTGGATACCTCCTCAGAGGTCGTCACCTAGTCCGGGTCTCCCTCATAGATTTATTACGTTATTCGTGAAACTATTCCCAGTTCCATGTTTCCATGGATGTCGGTTAATTATGCTACTTCTATTTGGACATTCCAAAGGGTCCGGTCAGGGCAGCAACCTTCAGTCGGGGGAGTAGTCATTTCAAGGCATCTGTAATGTGTCTGAATGATGGGGAATTGGTGTGTTTATATTTTTTCCTTTATTATATGGCTTCTTGAGGGCATGGAATCTCAAGGAATCCCACATCGAGCGTGGGGAATCATATGCCATAGGCATGTATCTGAGGTTTTTCTTTAGCTTCTTATGTTTAACACAGGGTATGACGCAAGTTTAATGTCTTGTAGAGACAGATCGGCCTGATCAAAACACTAGCTGGAGTGGATCAGATTTAGGAATCCCCCCTTGAGGGGATACCTATATCGGGGTCGACCCGTGGGCGGCTTCCCAGATGCTGTGGTAGGGAGTGAAGTGTCATGATCTCACCTGGATGTGGAGGCCCATGTGAGAATCCGGATGGATGATGGATGGATGAATGAAGTGGAGGGGATGAAATGGTACCATCGCAAGGGAGACAATGAAATTGGGCTCAAGCCTCAAAGGGACCTCCTACGTATCCCCGTGGCTGGGAATCAAAGTCCGCACAGTTCTGGATGGTGTGCCAGAGGACCGACGTGAAGGTTGACCTTGGTCCGATGGGTTTCGTCAGCGAACCGATGTGAAAGTGGACCTTTATCTGATGGGTGTCATCAGCAAACCGACGTGAATGTGGACCTTGGTCCAATGTATGGTGGGATTGAACCTCAGGAAGGCTTCCTACGTACCATGCCTTGACACGGATCAAAGAACATGTAGTTTAGGTGAAAATGGGGGGGGGGGGGGGCTTGGCACGCCGACAAGGAGACGGTCTGGGCCAATTATTGTTGGGCTAGAACCTCAGGGAGGCTTCCTACGTACAATGACTTGAAATGGATCAAGGTCCTCGTAGTTCAAATGAGATGTGGAATACAGTTTAATGTCATGCGGGACGGGGGTGAACCGATGTGAATGAGGTTGGAATGACTGGGTGATGGGATTGAACATTATAGAGGCTTCTTACGTACCATGCCTTGACAGGGATCAAAGACCTCATAGTTCAGGATAAAATGGTGGGTGTCGGAGAACCGACATGGAGAATGGATCTTGGTCTGATGGGTGATTTTCTCGAACCTCCGGGAGGCTTCCTACGTACCGTGCCTTGACTTGGATCAAAGTCCTCGTAGTTCGGGTTAGTCACAACGGCTTACCGTCAGACTAGAATGTAGTTTAACTTCATGCTAGATGAGGGTGAAACCTGACGTGAATAAATAACGAGAGGTGAGCTTGAACCTCGATTAGGCTTCCTACGTACCATGCCTTGACATGGATCAAAGACCTCGTAGTTCAAATGGATGTGCAACTTAACTTCATGCTGGACGGGGGCATACAATTTAACGTCATGATGGATGGGAGCATTGCCATAGTCGACACTTACTATAATCCCACGTGAGTCATGCTCGGTGTGAGAAACAAGAGGAATCAAAGACCTGATGATCACGTCCCGAAGGGTGCGTCCATGGGAAACGAAGAGGGGCTTACACGTTAGACGACCCATGGTGCTGGGACTTACTCGAGGATGGAGGCCCAAAGTGCGGCAAAGCACAGCAGGAGAGGGATTTGGGACCAAATATGGAAGGTGTCGCATTCTCTATCACGCCCTCCACTGGCATTGGCAGTGGGGAAGTACGGAGGTGCATGGGTGCTACCTTCCGCAATAGAGGCTTGGGGTCTTACACTAAGGTGGTTTCCCTTCCCCTATGGACATATGCTACTCCGAGAAAGAGGATATCATCCCATTCGTTAGTGATTCCATTCCCATCGAGACGAGCGGCGTAAAGAATGTCTGAGCTGGGGGGACCCTGCATGCGAGGCACGGGGTCAGGTCACAGTTTAACGTCATGTGTTGAGGACGAGGTGCTTGGAAGTTTGACGTCCTGCAGCTCGAACGAGGTGGGCTTACTCCGCACCCCTAGGACTTACATGACCGATGCCCTCTGCCACTTGTGTGAGGGAAGGTACCGGCAAGGCCATGGTGATGGGGGGCCGTAGGGAGAACCATCGAGGGGTCCACATTAGTGTGGCTATGCGAAGAAGCAATAGCCGTTAGCGTGCCTATGTGAAGAAGCATTAGGAGAAACAACGTTACGAGTGGTGTTGTCCATGGGACTTTGAAATCACATCGTGCAAACTTGGAGGGTCGCACGGGAAGAGGAACTTCCAATCAAAGGGTTCTGCTTTGCAAAGTGGAGTCCCTCGGCCATATCATGAGGCATGGGTGCGAATGGGAGGTTCTTTGTGAATTGGAATAGTGTTCGTAGAACACTACCTCACAAAGAAGATGTGTCTCGCGAAGCAAGGTGCTGTGAAGCAGTGTGCTTCGTGAAGTATACCGACCCTGCATTGGCATGCGTGTCACTTGTACAGGATGGGTGTTTCGTGAAGCATAAAAGCTCTGCGGCTGCCTGGGTTCCCTTGGGAATCCCCTTCCTTCGCAAATTCCCTTAGGCTTTGTGAAGGGCATCCCTCTCGGAAGTGGGGATCAAAACCTGACAAGGAGAAGGAATCTCGCGAAGAAAAAATACCTCGCGGAGCTCATGATTCCTGGGGCGAAGGATGCTTCGTGATTCGGGAGTTGAGAAGCCAAATGGTTGGATTGTCCATCCCGTGGGATCAGGGGGAGCCCAGTATTTATAGGCAAGGGGCACCGTGAAGCAGAGCTCACCCGGCGTGAAGGGGATGTGGTTGCATCACGGTGGGTAGCGAATGTCAACCGGGTTTGCAGATGGTTACTGCCTCCTCTGCTCCGCGGCGGGGCGCGAACGTCAGGGGGCTCGCGAATTGTTACCGCCTCTGGGCCTTCGCAGCAGGCTCGCGAACGTCAGGGCGTTCGCGGAGTGTTACCACCTCCTTTTCATCGCAACGGCCGTGTTGCTCGGGGGAGCTCCTCGTCGCGGCTTCGCGAGGTAGCGCACATGCTTCGTTTCCTTCTTCCCTTTGCTTCCAATATTTTGGTGCCAACTAATTCCCCCCTCAGACTTGGAGCTGTGGAGGGATCAAGGGTCGACGTCTGAGGGAAAATCTCTAAAAGTTTCGGCATTTCGTGATGCGGACTCGCGAAGAGGTCGCGCGGGGCGGACAGTAGCCACGCATTCCGGACGCGCCACGATGCTCCGCGCAGGCGGGATGCGTCGTGAAGCTATGGTGTCACCGCCTATAAATAAGATGGGTTTAACTCTCTTTTTTCCTCTTGTGAATTTTTTTCCTTTTTCACTCTGGAATTCATGAAGCTCCATGTAATCCGCCTCTGCTCTTCGCGAATCGAGCTTCACGGGGAACCGCGAGTCTCCGACTCCGCGACAGCCCCAAGCGAACTTCTGCTTGCAGGCAGAGGCTAGGATCCACGTCTTGGCTTTTTTCCCGAGCTTCGCGAGAAATCTTTGTAAGCAACCTTTACGACCCGACCCAAAATTTTTCGAGTTCAGAAACCAAAAAGGCCCATCAAGAAGCCATTTGGGGGGTGATCACCGATGCTGCCCAGAGGGATGAGATGGAAAACTGTCTGGGCCTTGGAGAGATGGTCCGAAGTCACTCGGACCATAATTCTTTGACATAATTGCAATCAGAGAGTCAGAATAACTATCTGCTGTGCAAGAAGTTTCCCTTGTATGGCTTTGGGCTGAGGGATGATGTCTTCATTCCTAAGGCGAGTAGGGACGAACCAGCTTGCTAGTTCAGGAGCACGCCATGCCAACGCCAATGGTTTTGAGTGGCTAGTGGTCAAGCACAGGAGGACTTCACACCTGTCACCAACGACAGTCTCTACAGCCATGTGAAAAATAATGATGGGAAGCCACTACAACCGGAGATGTCCCATCCTCTGTACCGCACCATACTGAGGGCGGCTTTGTAGGATTCGAAGAAGGGCTGGTCCGATGAGTGGGACCTGCGCCAGGGCGGAAACTTCACCAACGACTTGGCATGGGCATACTGGGTAGGAACCTCATGCGAGGAGTTTGGGGCCGATCTGAGGAGGGTGGGCCTGTATGAGGTGGCATGGGCCTCTTAGTTATACATTTACCAACCGAAACAGCTGATGCCGGAGCTGCTGAGAAAATGGTTTTCTATGAACAATAAGTTTCACCTACACCATGGGGAGGTGAGCATCAGTCTATGGGATGTCCATCAGATTTCGGGGGTCCCGATCATGGGGGCCATGTATGATGAGTTCCTCCACGTCATGAGCGCATCGTATGATCTAGAATAGATGCCGCGACGGGAGTCAACACTGATGGCACTGGTCCCTGGAGAGTACATGGAGGCGGTGAGAGATGTCCACTTTAAGAAGTGGTTCAAGAAGTTCTTGAACATCCCCGAAGATCAAGATTTCCCTCCGAGGCCTCGAACTTGTCCAAAAGGGGTTCAAAGGGGAAAGGAGCACTCGTATTGGAAGCTCTTAGACGACAGCCAATGGAAGAATTGGGGTTTCAGTGTCAGCACTGAACAGTCATCGATAGTCAGGCTGGCGGTGTTCATCACGACCCATATCTACGGTTGGTTCCTACCGGTGAGGGATACCAACATGGGGGGTGCGGCCCAGCTCGTTCATCATGGAGTCCATGCTGGCCATGGGACTGCGGGTCAATCTGGGGATTTCGATGCTCGCTAGCTGTACAGGATGTTGTGGCGCATTAGCGAGGGCAAGAAGCCACCAAGGATATGCGGGCCATTCCACCTTTTGTACGGGTGGATCGCAACTCACATGATGGGGGCTTATAGGTATCTAAACACCATCTTGCCACCATAGTCAAACATCTACCCCTCCATTATGAATGCATTCGAGAGCTTCCCAATCATGTTAACTGTACCGATGGTGCTAAACTAGGTGTGGAAGGCAGATGAGTTTAACTTCCACCCATTTCTGTTGCCGACGGGGGTACTCACTGATGACGGGCAGGGAACAGAAGAGCACCAGGCTTATCTCCTGGCCTTTCAAGGTGGAGTCTTGGTGGCACGGGTGGATCGTGAGCCGCTCTGCGAACCTTACACCCCGTATCAGTTCACGAGGCAATTTTGGGGCCTGCAGCGGATGACCCCACAGGTCTACTGGGAAGTGCGGCATGAGAAGAACCCGTGTGTAATGAGGCAGTTGTGGAAAATGTTCACACGAGAGGATGGGAAAATTCGAATGGCATTGTCTCCACTGACTGTCGCCTTTGGACTGGTAATGGAGTATGCCATCATCTGGGAGGCAGCTTATCCTAGGGAAAAGATGAAGCTGCCAACTATTCAGGATGGTGAAGGTGCCCCCCCTATCCCGTGGGAAGGGTCGGAGGGCAACAAGGGGATCTTGCGGTGATGGGCCTACCGTGGTGGTGAGACCTGCACCAGATGAGAATGCGGCAGCCGTGGCAGACCCGGTGATTCTGAAAGAGCAGGGCCATCCGGAGGGGTGGCTGCTAAGGGGATTCCGCCGGATATCCACTCAGGCTCCATGGATGTGGCTGCGTCATATCGATATGCCAGAGGATGTTTTCTTCTCTAAGGCTTGGGACATTTGGGATGTCAACTAGAAACACCTCAGTCTGCCCGAGATGTGGGAACTCGTGAACCCTCACGGGAAGGTTCTTCCGGGTATAGGCCCAGTCCAGGCTGAGTTCACACCGTCTCCAGCGGAGGCAGAGAAATATTTGGTTGAGATGGGGGGGGGGACTATTTTTACTCCAGTGGTGTCCCACGCCAAATGACAGATCGGGTGAGGGTACTGCTCGATCAGACGGTTCCCCCATATCATTCAGCCACCGATCTGAGGGAGCGCTTCCCCCTGCTAGAAGAATCAGAGGAATCCTCTCAGGAGGATGAGGCTAGCAGAGGGAGCCCGTTGGAGGAGGGCGAAGTTGGAGACCAAGACTCAGATTCTAATGATTTTGAAGAGGTCCTCAAGGTAGCATTCCAAATTTCTTTTGTCAGGGTCCACTCTCATGCCATCATGGATTTCTTACCAATTCTTGAACCGTGCAAGAGGAACTGGTACGCAGGCCTCGCTCTCACCCTTTGGCGGGTGATGACGCAGGACATTCGGTACCCACGCTTGCGGCTGCATACAGCTCTGTGTCTGGCAAGGCTAGAGTACTTGAGGTGGCTCCTCCAGAATCTCTAAACCTTCCAACAGTATATGGAGGGCCACGCCTCGGGTCCCATCAGCATCGACTCAGGAGCATCACCAGGAGTTTGATCTCCATATGTTTCTTCTACTAGATTCATTCCTGTCATATGTAGATCGTTCCAACTAACATTCATGTCCCTCTCTGTCAAACAGTTCTCCGACTGGCATGGGCTGCTGCGGCAAGGCTGGTCGGGATGTCTAGTGGCATCCCTTTTAGGGGCATACTGGTGATGGTGGAGATAGTCCCCCCATATACCCGAGCTGCAACACACACTATCAATGGCGGGACTACCAGTAGGGTCGTGCCCGAGGTTATTGAGGTGGAGTCTGATGATGAGGATCAATCAGCCGACCCAAGTCCCATCACGCCTGCTCTGGTGCCTTATGTCGCGCTGGATTCAACGCCAGATACAGATCCTACCGAGGACTTCTTATGGGCGTATCCTGCATACGAGCCTGCCAATCATGCAAACTAGGACAAAATGGACTCCAACGAAGAAGGCATCAGCATAGTCTGCCGCCGATCATGGAAGTTAATCATGCTCTTCATCAAAGACACCCCCAAGTGTCATGGATGAATGAAATTGATAGAATTCTCTTGCTGCTATAGGAACTGTGCGCTGGGGGAGTAGATGCCCAACATCCTCATATGCTCATCTGAGATCTCATGGAAGAGAAGATCTGGGGGTATGATTGCGAGCTCAATGTGGGCTGGCAGCAGAGGAAAGAGACAAACATCAAGAAGCTCCAGGAGGTTGAAATTGAGGTCCAACAGGTTCAGATCTGGGCGGATGAGCATTCGGCCTCTCTCAATGTACAATCTGAGCAAATATTGCGACTGAAGGCCCAGCTGGCAGAGGCCAGAGAGGGCCTGAAGCGGGTTTCTAGGGAGAGGACCATCATTTAGGCTGACATGGAGAGGGCCCGAGCTGGGGATGATGAACTGCGCCCCATCACCATTGAAGAGGAGCAGGAGCTCAGTCGACGACAGCAATTTCTGTATGCCACTAGTTGAAGGGTGGTGGAGCTGCAACGCTCTTTTGACGATGTCAATCTGTCCATTGGGGGAGTCGATCCCCGGGAGCTTTAACAATTAAAAACACTTTAATGGTACTTTCGTGCATCAATTTTTCTTGAATTCCATAGCATGCACGATTTACAATGTTTACACCAGTTCATGGAATCCTTACAATGTTCGTGGAACGTCCAGCGACGGTTCCCTCAGCTCACGTGGGTCGGGTCCTTTGTAAGAATCAAGAGATAGTTGCCTCATCGTCCAAACCAAACACAGGAGTGTAAACCATACCTCAGGAATCTGGGGTTTGGATAACCGGTCCAGATTTCTATGAAGTAGGAGAGACCTGATTTGAGAAGGAAGTTCTCAAAACATCCAAATTACCATTTTTCAGCATGCTCTAACGCTCGAACGGTGTGACGCCAGGGGCACTGAAATCGGTCCGAACAGATGGAAATGGGAAGTGTGAATCATGATAACCAAGATTCGGGACACTATGGGGATGATATGACACTAAAGGACAATCGTTAACTGTGGTGGAGAAACGGTGTCCTTGTTGCATTATCCCGAAATGGGGACAACAAATGAGGGTCGACCATTGACCATGTTCGAAACACTGGACCATGTCACAATTTTTTTTGATCAATCCTTTGGGACGTTGTCCCTGGACAGTAGGCGGACCCTAAGTCGAGCATCCATACTGTTAGGGGGTCCTTCAAAACATGACCCGTCTTCCGGAACATTGGCCCAGGATTGTAGGTGAGCAGATGCGGCATGAGACCAGGCCATTATGGGGTTCTTTTAGACATGAAAGAGGATGGAGATCCGAATAAGGGGCACGCAAAGCATGAAATATGGAGTGATGGTTTGTCCGAACAAAACCCAACACTCATGTAATTGCACCACCGTGGTGGGAGTATGACAGATGGGTGCATCGGTTTGATCATGGATCATTCCTTCTTTGGGATAGGGCCTCTCTGGCGAGGGGTCCAGCCAGGGGGGCGGAAAGGGGAAGAACATGATTAATGATTCCTTCTGGCTAGACCCTAAGAAAAATGCCAGGTTGTCCCTACATTTCCCATGAGGATGGGAATCAAGCCACACATAGTTCTGGAATCATAGTGTAGTCATAGACCAACACTGACGGGTGAAATTCTCTCTGGTAGAGGCTATGGTGCCTCCCATGATTAACATGGGGCATCCTGAACATGTTCAGGGTAGAATCACAGTTTAGTGTCATGCGTTGAGGAAATCTCTTGTAGTTTAACGTCATACAATAGAACGTAAAAGGGGAGATCCCAGGGAGCATATGGTGTGGTATTTATGAAACTGACATGAATGAGGACTTGAAGTCCAAATCACACCATGTACCCCTGGAGGAAAGTCTTCAGGTCGAGGGACCAAGAGTGACAATTAGGCTGGTCCCGAATCAGAGTGGTCAGACGTTCCTACGTACCCCATGAAGATTGGAATCAAGCCATACACAGTTCTGAGGGGATGATGAGAAGCCTGGCTGTGTTGGTACACATCCTGCCAAAACTACTATGACCACATGTGTAATGCTCGGTTTGGGAAACAAGAAGTAGTGGTGGGACTTTTCCAACATGTAAATGGGAAGGTTAGGTTGGAGGGACACTCGGTGAATACCATCCCCATGATACTAACACGATCATTTGGTGCACCTAGATGCTCGAAGAGATAAATCCGAGTATATTGGAATTCCACTTGAACATGAGGAAGTGGAAATGTGTGAATCATGACGCTCGAGATTTGGATCACAATGACGGCGGTGTGATGATAGAGGATAACTGTAAACCGTGGCAGAAACGCAGCATCCATATCGCGTTATCCTAGAATGGGGACAGAAAAATGAGGGTCGACCGTTGACCATGTTTGAAACAGAGCTCCATGTCACAAATGTTGTCAGAGATCTGTAGGGGCATTGTCCTGAAACGATTGGAGGACCCTTAGGTCCATCACCCATGGAGAGCCCTTAAGCCTAGTATCCATGTTGTCTGAGGGTCCTTTTGGATGTGGAAGAGGATGAGGATCCAAATAGCGAGCTCACGAAGCTTGGTCATGGGATGGGGGGAATTTCCCTATGAAAATCCCACACTTCGGGCTCTTTGTCGAAACACATCTGAACATGACAACGAGGCGTATTATATAGAGGGATCAAAGTCCATTCCCATAGGGAGATCTTAGTTTAGGGTCGTAGCATTTGGACCATGGGTGGGAGGAAGCATAGGAGGCATATGACGGGTATTTACGAAAACCCGACGTGGATGGGAACCAAGAGTGTGTACGGTGTGATGAACAACCCATCATGAACGAGGAAATAATCCCATACCACACCACAAAACTCCCTTAAGAGAGGTTTTAGGTCAAGGGACCGAAATCTGAAGTTGAGCTGGGCCCGAAGCAAAGCGCAAAGGAGTTCCTACGTACCCCATGGGGATGGGGATCAAGCTGCACGTAGTTCTTGAAAGGGTCTTAGTTTATGGTCTTAGATCTCAGACCATGTATGGGTAAGGAGAGAAGGGGACACACTGTAAGGTGGTTACAATACCCGGTGTGAATGAGGACATAAGCCCTACATACCATGCGTTCTCTGGGGCGTGCTCGAGTCAAGGGACCGAACATGAATGTTAGGCTGGGCCAGTGGGGAAGTGCACAGGCACTCCTACGTATCCCATGAGGATGGGAATCAATCCATACGTAGTTCTGAAGGGTGGAAAGGTAAGATAACAGTTTGAGGGAAAAATGAAAGTGTGGGCGTTGGCCTTGCACCAAAAGAAGCGGAATTTGATAAATCTTGTTTGTCCTTTAAGGTGAGTGTTTTTTTTGAAGCAACATGCCTAGGGTCTCAAGCCCCGGTGTCGCCACAAGAATTAAGATGTGGTAGGCATTGACAAATGGCATGGAACATGACCAATACCCAATGTGATGTTCTCTACAATGAGGTCATCACAATGCAGTGTTGTTTTCCATCGTGCGGCCAGGACGATAATGTCACAGTTTAGGGTTGTGTGATATGACCAAACATGCATTTTAACGTCATGCAACACAGACGTAGCAGAGACGATGCTATATGGGGGATGTTTATTGTGTCGTGTGACATAACCGACATGAATGAGGATGTATCCCACACCATACTATACAATCCTGAGAGAGGAACCTCAGGCCGAGGGGCCCACATAGAGGTGAGAGGTGAAGGGGAAGACTTTATCCCCCAAATAAGTTGGACTTGAAGATGTTCGGGCGGTCCTACGTATCCCATGGGGATGGGACTCAAGAGAAATGTAGTTCTTAGGAGATCTTAGTTTATGGTCTTAGATCTCGGACCATGGGAGCCCCGAAGGACACTGTGTTGCAGCTTTGTCCCCCTGATATGCAAAGGTGCACTGAGGGGTAGCACCAAGAGTGTTGAGACTCCACCTGGACATGATGGGGTGGAACATAATGTGAATCATGTAACAAACATTCATGGCCGGGAAGGGCTAGCATGACGACAATGGATTAATACTGACCATGTTCGTAACACAGAATCCTGTCGCATTAGCCTGAAATTGGGACAAAAAATTGATAATCGACCACTGACCATGTTCACAACACGTGATTTGTATCCATTTGTTATCTGAAACCCTCGGGGGTGTAGTCCCGTAACGGTATGAGATCCCTTGGGCGTTTTATGCAGGTCGTTCATGGGGGTCCCTCCGGGTGTGAAAGGTTATGAAATCTCGAATGAAGGGGAACACGAAGCATGGAAAGTGGAAGAAACTTGACCAAGTCGAATATGACATTCTTGGTCCTGGACCAGAGTACTCTTAACACATGGGTGAATAACTTCTAGGAGTCGAGGGACTCAACTTGAGGGAAATCGAGAGATGGGGGACTCCCGGGAAAGGGGCATAGTGTCATAAACCATGTATCATTCCTATATATCCCCCCCTTAGAGAGGGATAGGGCAAGGGGCCTTGGTGTTTGGGAGATCATGAGATCTGTAATAAGAGGGGATGGAACCGAAGACTAGGCATTCAGGTGGTCCTATGAATCCCTTAAGGATGGGAATCAAGCCATATGTAGTTCTTGAAGGCGCCTATTAATGTCGTGCGGGACATGAAATATGAGGGATAACTCTGAGAACTGGGTGCACGTGGTACAACTATTGCAAAACCAACGCGAAGGAGGACCTGATCCCACACCACACCATGCAGTCCCGTAGTTAGGGTCCCGAAGGCAGGACGCTGAACTGCAGCTGGACCCAATAGACATGAGGTCTGGGAATTCCCACGTATCCCATGAGGACGGGAATCAAGCCAGACGTAGTTCTAGAAGATCTTAGTTTATGGTCTTGGAGCTCGGACCAGGGGTGGATGACAACTTTCCAGGTAAGTGCAGACCTCGACTCGATCCCCAATCCCACATGAGTTAAACTAGGTGTGGGAAACAAGGGGGGATGATCCTTATTGCAATAATCGAAACATCCATCGAGGCGAAGTCGGTGAAGAGCCCCGAAAGACTCCTCTGACGTGGATTTCTTCCCCTAATGCGCAGATGTGCAGTGAGGAATAGTATCAAGAGTATCGAAACTCTACTTAGTCATGATGAGAATGGGGAAGGATGTGAATCGTGTAACTGGCATTTTGGGCTTAATGGGGTTGGTGTGGCGATGAAGGATAACTGTTAACTGTGGAAGAAAAACAGCCTCCATATCACGTTATCCTGAGGTGGGAACACCAAACGAGCATCGACCGCTGACCATATTCTCAATGTGGGATTTTTTATCTATTTCTTTTCTGAAACCCTCAGGGGCGTTGGCCTGTAATGGTAGGAGAGCCCTTGGGCGTGGTATCCAGTCCATTCATGGGGGTCCCTTTAGGTGTGAATGGTAATGAAAGACTTGATGAAGGGAGACACGAATCCTGAAAAGAGGGTGGGGATGTGTTCGAGTAGGATCCGACATTCCAGGTAACTTAAACCAGAGTACCCTTAGGCATATCGGTGAACCGCCGAAAAGGGTTGACCAAGTGACTCATGAGAGGTTGGCATGGGGGACAAGGTGGGATGAAGATTATCGAGATATGGGGATGGACCCAAAGCTTAGACATTCGGGTGTCCCTATGTATCCCATAAGGATGGGAATCAATCCACACGTAGTTATAGAAGATACCCAGGCGGCAGGATACCCTAACGAGGGCGTGTGCGGCATAGCGATTAATGAGGACATAATCCTGCACCACTCTGCACAGTCTCGTAGGAAAGAACCTGGGCCAAAGGGCCTGATTTTTGGGTTTTGGTCAAGAAGGCCTGGCCTACTCGCAGTTTAACGTCTTAAAATGAGGATGATGGTTGGGGGATAGGAATCCCTAGAAAGGGGAGGTGTATGGTACAACGAACAAACTGACGTGAATGTGGACATAATCCCTCATCAGACCATACACTCCGAGTAAGAACTTGGGCTAGGGCCTGAGAAGGCCAAGGTGCCTGTGGCTAGGCCTCGGTGTGGGAGGCCTGAGGCTGGGCCTCGGTCAAGAGGGCCAGAGTAACTTGCAGTTTAACGTCTTGAAGCAAGGATGGGGGCCATGGGCCCGGAAAGGAAAAGGGGCCTGAGGTTAGGCATCGTTCAGGAAGCCCTGACCAGTTTGCAGTTTAACGTCATGCAATGAGGACGGGGAAAGAGATAACTGTATCTCCTCTGGGGATGTGTACGACATGTCAAGTAACCCGGCGTGAATGAGGACGTAATCCTACACCACGTCGTACATCCCTTATAAGAGAATCGGGGCCATGGGCCCGACCGCTGGCACCACCCAAAGGGAAGTTTGTTGCTTCAGGATGGGGAAAAAAGAATCACTGCACTCGATGTTTGGGACATCTCAGGGTGGACCCGAAGATCAAGGACACTATTGACCATGTTTGAAACACAGCGTCCCTATGGTGACCTGATATGGGGGCAACAAATGAGCGTCAATCGTTGACCAAATTCGCAACGCGGGACTTCTATCGGCTCGTTTCTTGGAAACGCTCAGTGGCGTTAGCCTGTATCGGTAGGAGAGCCCTTGGTAATTATATCCAAGCTGTTCTTCGGGGTCCCTCCGGGTGAGGAAAGTGATGGAATCCCAGTCAAGGAGCGGGTGAAGGATAGTTGTACCCATAAATGAAAGAGGCGAACATCTCCCGGGGGATGTGCAGCCAGGTCGTGGCTTTCTCATCGTGAGTTGGGGAAAATGTGTGCATCCTAAAATATGTCTTGACCTGAGGGGACGATTTTGGCTTTTGGGCTGGGCCAAGAGAAGAAATGTCTGGAAGTTCCTATGTATCCCATTAGGATGGGAATCAATCCATACGTAGTTCTTTAAGGCCATGCAGTTAACGTCATGCGGTGAGGACGTGGGTGGATAGAAGAATGGGAGTGGGAACATGGTGCTACCCTTATAATCCTTGTATGAGAGGGGCTAAGAGAGACTACTCCTCATCATGCAAGTATCCTCCGATGAAACTATACCCAGGGGGGATAGTGAAAGAGAAGAGCTTGGGGATGGGCTTAAGATGCGGCATCTGAGAATTCCTATGTATCCATTTAGGATGGGAATCATTCCATACGTAGTTCTTGAAGTGCAATTTAATGTCGTGTTAGACGAGAGATGCATCTAATTTGGAGATATGTATGGTATGACAGGTAACCCGATGGGAATGAGGAAATATCCCACACCACACCGTAAAATCCCATAAGAGAGCATGAGTCGACGAAGGCCAAGGGGCCTAACGCTGAGCCTTGGTCAAGAAGGCCTGACCGAATTTCTCTTTAATGTCTTACAGTAAGGATGGGGGTTGGGGGCCCAAAGAGTCCAAGGGGACTAAGGCTGAGCCTCGGTCAGGAAGGCCTGACTGCATTGCTATTTAATGTCTTGCAGTAAGGACGGGGGCTAGGGGCCTGAAGAGGCCATGGGGCCTAAGGATGAGCCACGGTTTGGAAGGCCTGACTGGCTTGCAGTTTAACGTCTTGTAATAAGGACGGGGGCCAGTGGCCCGAAGAGGCCAAGGGGCCTGAGGCTGAGCCTCGGTCAAGAAGGCCTGACTGGCTTGCAGTTTAATGTCTTGGAGTAAGGATGGGGGCCAGGGGCCCAAAGAGGCCAAGGGGCCTCAGGCTGAGCCTCGGTCAGGAAGGACTGACTAGCTTGCAATTTAATTTCTTGCAGTAAGGATGGGGGAGATCTTAGATTATGGTCATAGAGCTCGGACCATTTTTCAGTTTATCATCTTGCAGGACAATATCGCAATTATAATTTCATGTAGTACAATGGTGCAGTTTAGGGTCATGAGGGACCGTAACGTGCAGTTTAGGGTCGTGCGGTACCGTACAGTTTATGTTCCTACAGGACCAAGGGGCTCAGGCAAAGTACTGCTTGAGGAACTTGGCGTTGGTGGGAGGTGTTTTGCTCTCAACATCTGTGGTCACCAAGGAGTATTCTCCATTGGGGTAATCTTTATGGATGACGTAAGTTCCTTCCCATTTGGGCTCTATCTTGGGAGGTTTCCTACCGGGAATCATTGGCGTTCGAAGGGCCAACGCTAGGTCGCCCTGCAGAAAAGACCAAAGGTGAACCTTCTTGTTGAAGGATCTGGCTATCTTATTCTGATGCCTTTCCAGATTGTGCAGGGTAGGCAGCCTGTTCTCATCCAGTGATTCCAATTCAGCTAGATGGATTTCGGCCACCTTATCTGGTGCCTACTAGTCGTAGACTACAATGCGTAACGATGGACGCTGGATCTGAATGGGTAGGATGGCCTCAGCCCCATACACCAGGGAATATGGGGTCACCTGGGTGGAATTGTGAGTCGTCATACAATAATCCCAGAGGGTGATGGGGAGCTTTTCCGGCCAACCTTTCTTGTTCTGACCAACCAGTTTCTGCAGAATGTTAGAGAGGGTTTTGTTGAACCCCTTGATCTATCCATTTTCATGTGCATGATAACGAGAGGTATGGTTCGAACGGATGTTGTACTTGGCATAGAATTTCTTCAAATCGGATACTCAAAAGTTGGTGTCGTTGTCGGTGAGGATAGCGTGAGGGACCCCAAACCGGTGGATGATATTGGAGATCACACATTCAACGATGGAATGGTCCTTGACCTCTTTGAGTGGAATTTCCTCTGCCCACTTGGAGAAGAAATCTGTAGCAGTTAGGATGAACCTACACTGGCAAGCTGTCACTGGTGGATATGGTCCCATGACATCGAGTCCCCACACAGGAAATAGCCAAGAATAAATGGTGGAGTGGAGAGGCTCTGATGGCCGATGCAAGAAGATAGCGTGAACTTGGAACCTGTGGAATATGTTGGCAAACTCGATACAATCATGGATCATAGAGGTCCATAAGTACCCCAACATCCGGATTTGATGGGACAGCTTGGGCCCAGCCAGGTGGGAACCGCAGGAACCAGCGTGAACCTCTTGCATTGCCTGAGAAATCTCGGCTCTCTGAATGCAATGGAGGAGAACACCATTTAAGCTCTTCTTATAGAGGATCTGCTCAAGACTGGGACCGCTTTGGAGGGTAAATTAAAGTGCACGGCATCAGATTCGCTCACACTTGGCCCGATCGTCCGAGAGTCAACCATTTTAGAGATACTCGACAAAAGGTGCTCTATATTCGGAAGTGGCCTCAACCACTATGTCTGATGAACCTAGGACCCTTGACGTAGAAGGTCTGGTGGTAGGATGACCTACCTGCAGGCCGTCGTTGTCCTCTAGGGTGATGAGGGCAATGACCCTCCAGTGTGCCACATGTATGATCAAATCACCTTGCTCAGGTTCTGCGAGCGACGCAGCTAAGCCACCCAAAGCGTCTTCTCAACCATTATGTGACTGAGGGAAATGGGTAACCTCTGGTTGAGAAGATAACTGGGCCATTAGACGGAGGGTGCACTCCAACAATAGCACAAGATCCGGATTTTTGATGACATAGTCTCCATTAACATGATTGACTACCATCTCGGAATCCCCTTTGAAATGATGATGTGGCACATCGATCTCAAGGGCCAACTCGAGGCTGGTGATGAGAGCCGGGTACTCTGACTTGTTGTTGGTGCAACCTTCTTACAACAGGAATGATTATGGCAGGATGGATTGTGTCGGGGTGATGAAGAAAATATCCAGACCCACTCTGTTGAGCTTAAGATCGTTGATCCTCCTACCAGTGGGGCTCCGGGAGGCACCGTCGAAGTGAAATTGCCAACATGAGATGGAATGACCAACTGATAGCCTTTTGAGGCATGAACCTGATGTCGAACTGCTGAAGGATCACCACCCACCGTGCTAGTCGGCCAGTCAAAATGGGGAGGTTCAGGATGTACTTCAGTGGGTCTACCCGAGAGACCAGGTGTACCTCATGGTGCTGCAGGTAATGCCACAACTTCTGTATAAAAAACACAAGCGCAAGGCATCTCTTTTCGATAGGGTAGTATCTAATATCCTTATCGAGGAGCATGTGGCTGATATAGTATAGGTTGTTCTCTATCCCCTCATTGTTCTTCTGGGCGAGAAGCACGCCGAGGGACCATTCCAGGGTGGTCACGTAAAGGACCAGCGGCTTTCCGGAGACGGGTGGCATCAAGACCAGAGTTTAGAGCATATACTACTTGATTTCCTCGAAGGCGGTCCGACACTCTTCATCCCATTCATAGGCGGTGCCTTTCTTTATGAGCCTAGAAAAGGTCTTACTCTTTCCATCCAGATTCGCAATGAATCGGCGTATATAGGCTAAGTGGCCTCGGAGACCTCGAATCTCCCAAATATTTCACGGGGGAGGCATTTGGCTGATGGCCTTGATCTTCTCAAGGTCGATCTCAATGCCCCAGTATCTAACAACAAATCCACGAAACATCCTGGAGGTGACCCTGAAGGCACACTTTAACGGGTTCATCTTCAAGTGGCGGGAATGGAGGAAACCGAAAACTTTATCAAGGTCTTTGATATGGTCCTTGCACTGGTGAGATTTGACCACTAGATCATCCACGTAGCATTCCACTAGCATCCCAATAATCGGCATGAATATGCAATGCATGGCCCGCTAATAAGTGGCACCTGCATTTTTCAAGCCAATGGGAATAACCTGGTAACAAAAAGTACCTTGGGGAGCCCGGAAGGTAGTTGACTCCTCATCCTCAGGGGCCATCCAGATCTGGTTGTACCAGGAATACCCATCCATGAAAGAGAGGGCCTGGATCCCGGCCATGGCATCAATCAATAACTCAGTCACCGGATGGGGAAAATCATCCTTTGGGCAGTGGCGATTGAGATCGTGGAAGTCGATGCAGACTCTGATCTGCCTGTTCTTCATCCTGACTGGCACAATGTTGTCAAGCCACTTGGGGTACTGAACTACCTTGACGAACATGGTTTCGATAAGCTTTTCAACTTTGGCCTCAACCATGGAACTGTGAGAAGGGTGCATCATTCTGGGAGGATTATTAAACCCACGATGGTTTTTCGGGAGGCCCAGGCGGTGAACAGATACCTGAGGATCTAGTCCTAGAATCTCCTCGTAACTCTAGGAAAACACATCACGGTGCTGTTTAAAAATGTCTACGTACCACTGCTGCTCCTCGGGGGACATGGTTGCACTGATCAATGTGGGTCTTGGATCTACCTCGCTACAAAGGTTCTCATGTACCAGTTCATTAACCGTGGTATAGACGCCTTCTTCAAAGGTGGGGGGCATCATCCAGATCTTCCTCTCCACCCGTGGAGGGATTTCCTGCAGGGGCGGCTGCTTCTGATCTATCAAACGTTGACAGGCAGCTGGTGACGGCCTGGGCAGTAGTGGTCATCATATTAGGAGACCCATGCGCCACTGAGACCATAGTAATGAAGGCAGTCGATCCTATCCCATCTGACCTTCGGCCTAAGGGGCCACGTTTGATGACATCAAAGCAGTGGTGACACGTCGGCATGATTCGGTTGATTCCAGCCCACCAGAAGAGACATGTATGACTTACTTCCGTTGCCATAAGCCTGACATTCTGATACCGCACAGGGGTAGGAGGTTCTGGGATCACCTTAGCCTGGTTGGTGACGGAGTATGAGATGATTTTCCACCGTCGTTTGGACGTGGGAACATGCCTTCCATTCGTACCTGAAACAAAAAAAACACTACCCCATGTCGGGGTTCGTGGCCTCCAATCGATGTATCGGGAAAAAGTAGGCGTCATCCAACCCTGCCCAAGGATCAATTGTGACTGGGGCGGGTTCATCCTCACTTGCTAGGATTTTCTTATCCTTGATCTTGTAATAGTCAGCGTCAAGATAGCGGGCTTTACAAGAGGCGAAAGGAGACTCATCTCATTGGAGCACGCATACTCTGCCATTTAGGGAGTATTTGAGGCATTGGTGACATGATGAAGGGACCGCTGTGTGCAGATGGATCCATGGCCTGCCCATCAATGCGTTGTAGGCGGTGTCCGAGGAGACAACCATGAACTCGGTGCTGGAAATTGGGCCACCGAACTGGGTCTTCAAGCGGATCTTGCCGACTAGGGATTGCTCAGTCCTATCGTATCCCTGGATTCTGAGGTCGGGGGGAGTTAAATCATCCTCAGACAAACCCAGCTTTCGTAGTGTCCACGTCAAGATTAGGTTAATCCCAGAACCCATGTCAACAAGACAGCGGCGAACTTCAACGCCATTGAACTGGCCAGTGACATACAATGGGCAAATATGCCCATGTATGGGAGGGTCTTCATCTTCACCAGAGAATGAGATAATTGTCTAGCATTCGGCGATCTTAATTACCTCAGCATGGAAGGATTCCATAGCTGCTACCTCTGTCTCAAACTGGAGGGGGCTCTTTATGGCCTCGGTAAGTGCTTCGCGCATTTCAGATGATAGGAAAAGAGCCTCAAGGATAGAGAGCCTTGCTGGAATGTCGTCGAGGTGCTTCAGGACATCATACTTTCATGCCAAATGCGACCCTCTGCTTATAGGAGGTAGTTCTGCAGTTGGAGGCATAGCGGGTCCTGCCGGTTGAACCGGCGGCTAGCTAGTACTCGGTACATCCCGCTGCCTACTAGTTGAGGCTTGGAGGGTAGCCTCCAGATTAGGACCGGAAAATGGATATTGTCTTGTAGTCGGGAAAGACTGACCGCGATACGTATGAGGCAGCTCTACATGATCTAGTAGCACAAATAGCGGTGGAGGTAGATCTGAGGGCATCAAATGAGGTTGCACGTGCTGAGCTCTACGCTGAGCCAGCTGTCTGGTTTTAGTAGCGTGCATGTCCTGACTGAAGGCACCCACTGACGTGCCTCGACGACATGTGTGGTTTCAGTTCCGTTGACATTGACGTTGGTTGGGGACGTTGGGGAGGTTCTCCTGGCGTTCCCCTCATCAGGAGTCATGTAGGGATTTACCAGCTCCACGGTATTAACCGAAACGTACTCCTGGCTATCGCATGACGAATCATCCACCACTAGGTGGATTCTGGGCAGAATCCCCATTTCAGGGGGCATAAAGTCTACAGGAGTGTCAGATGACGACAGTAGTGGGGGAGCACGATTCTTCTTCTTATGCCATCACTGCTTTCCCTTTTGAGAAGAGGGCGGCTGTGAGAACAACGCAGAGGTACTGGCCTATTCCTCCGAAGACTCCTGCTGATTCAGGCATGACTGAATGATACCATGGGTGCGGGAAATGGTTTTTCAAGCCATCCATTCATCATATTTCTGGGACCCACGGCTGGGAACCTGTTGCCACTCGCCTTCACTGTCTCTACCAATCTCTGACCCTACGAAGACACCCGATACTTGTGTCGGGGCCAGGCCCAAACTGACTATGTTGTTGTCGACCTGGTCTTGATGAATGTCATTAAACACATAGCACTGCTTGAAGGTGTTCCCCAAAAACCGGTGATAGGGGAAGTAGTTGGGGCGATAGGTGATATTTGCCTCTTTCGGCCTTCTGCACTCGGGTAAGCGCACAATCCCTTGCTCTAGAGAACTTTGGATGTAGCCAGGGACCTGATTCTCATTGAACGAGTAATCCTGGTGACTTCTTTCAGGATAGGGGTCCCTTGGAGCCTGGTCCTGACGAGGGGCTAGAGGGGGCTGCCAAGGAGGCGGTGCCTGATTGTCCCGCGTAAGTGGTGGTGGTGCATTGCGCAGGGGAACCTGTCAATTCTGAGGCGTTTACTGCTGGGCAGGAGCCTTCACTTGAGGTGGAGGGCCTCTGCGGGGTTGCAGGGCTGGTGCCACTTGCGGTACTTCTAGGTGCTTGGGGGCTTCTACTTGGGCCACTGCAGTGGGCTCAACTCTGGCCCTTCTTGCTGGGATCACGGGGGGTGACAGACACACCTGACTAGCCTAATGCAGAGCTTCGTCGAGGCGTTGAGCCTTATCTGAGAAATCTAGGAACCCTCCAGAGTATTTCTGGGTGATTAGGGAAGGAAACAACTTTGTTTTAACATTCCCTACACACATCGTCAGTAATTTCCCCTGAGTCAGTGGCATGTCGAGGGAGTATGTAAGCCCCTTCCACCGGGGGAGATGTCCGCGACTCTCTCATCCGGCCTTTTTTGCACTTGAAGTGGTCTCTGATGCTGGTATTTCGTGTGGTGGAGCTGAACTGGCATAGGAACTGCCAGAGGAAATCCTCCCAGCCGGTCACTGATCTGATAGGGAGCTGGCTGTACCAGACGAATGTCGGGCCCTCCAATGTTTGCATGAAACATCGGATCATGGCGGCTTCTTGTTGGACTGGGGTCCCCAGCATGGGGCCACACCTAGAAGAAAAGTGGGCCAAGTGATGTGGCTGGTCCCCTATCCCATTTAAGGGCGAGAAAGTGGGGTTCCCAAAACCTGTGGGTGCGGTCATATCATCAACCCACGCGAGATATGGCTTGCCATCCGGTGGGGCTGCCACCATCCGCGTTTCCAACGCTTTGAGGCAGGCGATGAGTGCCGCCAAAGGATCATTCGGGTGGGGGTCCCTGTCTTGACGGGGATACCTAACTTTCAGTTCATTTCTAGGATCTTCGACACAGTAAACGACTTCAATGGCTCGTGGAGCGACTGGACGAACGACCCTTGGGGCGGCTGGGGGAACCCGGGCTAGATTCCCCGGATTGCCTCGTCGTTCAGGAGGGTTTGGAGAGACATAGAGCTCCCTCTTGCCGTGAGTTCCGACCTCTTCCATGTTTGCAGGAGTAGCATGATTAGGGTTTCTGAGAGGCATCTCTCAGGGGGGGGTTGTTCCTGCCCCTGCTACCCTGGCTTAGGATCACCATATTCGGGTCTTCTCTCGATAGCACATTCGGCTAAGAGTTCGTCAACCAGCCTCTTCTGCTCAGCATGCTGATAGGACAGCACGACCTTCTCGGGGTCTTCGTCGGTCTTCTGTAAAGAGGAAAACTGGTCAGAGTGCTTGACGGTTCCGAAATTCTCCTTACCTTTACCGGCGTTTCGGCTGAGTACCAGCGTCTCGGTGGGTACACAGAGGCCTAGAAGGTTCCTCTACTGATGGTTTATCCTCCCTGATGGGTCCAACAGTGGTGGTACACACTCGGGGGGTAAGTCTCTGTCAAGGAACTCCACCTCGTCATCTTTTTCCACTATGTCTGCCAAATGGACCGAGACCCTTCTTGGGGGCATGTCCTCAATGTCGCATAACGAATCGGGCTGCCACCGGATAGGACTAAAGAGGAGGGCGGTTTACTATCCCCAACCACAGATTTTCATGTGGGGGTAGCTTACCTGATGATTTTGCAGAGTACTTTGAAACTCTGAATGCATTTTTTGGAGGGCGCTCTGGCGACCTGGTGACTCGGGGCACTAGGCCACAGGGAGTGCAGCCAAATGGACCAGATGGCATTGATCGCCGATTTCCTCGAAGTGCACTTGGCTCCTAGGGTACAACACTTTCTAATAGTGAAGATGAATGTGTATCACCCATAGGGTTTGGCAAAAGCACTCTACTTCCTCAGAGGAAAGGGACTCCGACGCACAAAGGTTCGATGTTGCCACTATCTAGAACTTCTATGGGAAGTGTTCCGCTACAAGAATGTTCCCGAAGCTCCTAGGCTCGTTTTCAGGGTCTGGCCCCGGATTTCCACACTTGTCAATAGGGGGCAGATGGGGGACCAGTAGCGATACTAAGGCGGACCGTTGGGATAGTAAACTGGGCGGCGGAGAATATGGCGAATGCGCTAACTGGCCGCCGAATTCCGGGTCATCCTCTGATGAGTGAGGTGACCTGACCACAATATCATGACACGACAGGCTGATAGCCACAGCTTCTGGCGCAGGAACTGCGGTCACCGGTGATGGGTCACGCAGTTGCTCTACCACCGTTGGTCCCCAAAATACCTCTCTGTGATATTTGGTAGAGGTAGAGGGCGCTTCTGGTGACGACGGAGGTGATTGCACGGTCGTAACCTACGGTATTTCCACAATTTCCTCCTCCTGGATGTACTTGCGGAGAGAGGTGGGAATTTTATGGACTTTGCATTTTGGGAGAATGAGACTGATGCGCCTTGTTCCTTCCCTAGTCCTTGATACGGAGGAACGGGGATAAGGTTCTATCGCCGAGTCGCATTTCACTTTAGAATCCGAGAAGCGGGCTAGTTTGATCTCCAACCGGGCCTTCCCAGTATTCTTCTTGTGGTAGAGACCACCCACTCTCCTACCCCTGTATGGATCATCGGGACAAGGCTGATTCTCGACATGTAGTCGCGGGGCCGTGTTGTAGCCGTGGCCGAGAGGACATTCGCTTGAGACAGCCGGGGTGTGAGGGGAACTATGGAAAATGTCAAAGGGTACATGTAGAAGACCTCCATGGACATCACCTGTGTGGGTGGAAAATCTTTTGGAACCGGAAAGAGCATGGGGAAGACCTCCATTCTTGACGTGGGTGGAGCGAGGCTGATCTTCACCCCTCAGGTTGCTGGGGCGAGGAGGACCTTCTCTAGTTGAAGAGAGGACTTAGGGAGGATCCCCAAGTTGGAGAGGGACCGAATGGTCAATAACTTCACATCGGCAGTCGGGGAAAGGAGGAGGAACTCTATTTGCTGTGTGGTGGGCGCGGGAGAGGATTTCGCGCCGAGTATCGCTGCCATGAGGCAGGTCTTCATTCGGGATGGGGGTAGCACGAGGCATACCTCCATGATGAGCTTCGGAGCAGGGAAGGACCACACTCTGTGGAATGGTGGTACAGGGAGGCCCTCCGTACGGGGTTATATCACCGTGAATTGGTTCACGACGATCACCACTCAGGCCTGCGACCCCGAGATTCAACTGAACCTTCCCATTGGGCGGTTGGGGCCTCAGTCCTGGTCGGGTGAAGGAGTGCCCCTGCTCAGTGTATGCTGGGACTCCATGATGCACGTTGGTAGTGGCTCGGGCCATAGTAGCTATTGATGTAGATGCCCCTTGACGGGCGCCCTCAGCTCGGGCCCGACGCTGGCTTCGGGTCAGACGAGCTGGCGAAGGTGGTGCAAGGGCATAGACTACATGCTCCTCTAGCAAAGACGGATAGCGGTGCTGATGCGGAAGGATAGGGTCCCTTTCCTGGAGTCCCTGGATTGGGACTCTGACCAGGCTGAGCCGGACATCACCCGCCTCATCTATGTGAGGCGAGGAGTTGGCGAGGCGTTCCGAGGACAGGCTCCCGAAATGATTGAACATTGGGGTGGGGAGAAGGGGCTCCCTACGTGTCCTTTGAGGGCAGCGTTGACGGTGGGGCCTAGATGCCTCCAGGTCCAGGCGGGCCATATCCCATGTTGGGATGACCGCTTCTTCCTCGTACCTACGTACAAGGTTGTTGTTCACCCTTCGTTTGATGATCTCTGATGGGGAGAGGGGACGTGGGTGTCCCGTATTCACAGATGTAAAGGACCTTATAACGGTAGTGGAGCCACGTGGATCAGTTGTGCTGGTATTTCCCCTGCCCCTGCATAGGTGAACGAGCAGTGATCGTGTCTCCATAGTAGCAACCTGGTTCCTGGGAAGTAGGGAGATTAACTCGTCAGCACTGTGAGGAAAAGAATTGACTACCAGTGCCCCAACGTCACTCCGTCTTCCATGGCTGGTAAGAGGGATCCACGCCAACAATGTTGCAGAACAAAATGCCCCACATTCTACTACCCCAACTTCTAGTGAGATTCATGCCAGGCCTGCTATTTTCTTGGCGGGATCCGGCACCAGATATCTGGATCCAGTGACACATCAATCTACAGATGTCTCCAATGCTACTAATCTCTATATTGAGGAAAATACCTTCACGTAGGGTTCACCATTTCTCTTTCTGACGCTTTCTCCAAGGTGCATGCATCCGTTCACCTGGGCGCGACAGGCACATGTTTTTTGTTTCCCCGCATTCCCGCTTTCCAAAGGCGGGCGACATACACTCCTTGTTCAGGGACGTCTACTCCTTAATCGAAACAGGATGGTGGGATGTTAGTTCTTCCTTCTGTGGATTCCTCCTCGGAGATCGTCACCTAGTCTGGGACTCCCTCATAAATTTAATATGTTGTTCATGAAACTCTTCACAGTGCCATGTTTCCATGGAAGTCGGTTAATTACGCTGCTTCTATCAGGACATTCCAAAGGGTCTGGTCAGGGCAACAACCTTTAGTCGGGGGAGTAGTCACGTTGAGGCATCAGTAACGTGTTTGAACGCTGGGGAATTGGCGTGTTTGTCTTTTGTCCCTTATTATAGGGGTTCTCAAGGGCATGGAAGCCCGAGGCATCCAACATCGAGCGCAGGGAATCATATGCCATAGGCATGTAATTGTGGTTTTCCTCAGCATACTATGCTTAACACAGGGTATGCCGCAAGTTTAACATCAAGCAGAGATGGATCCACATGATCAGAACACTAGTTGGAGTCGATCAGCTTGAGGAATCCCCCTTGATGGGATGCCGATATCGGGTTCGACCCGTGGGCGGCTTCCCGGATGCTGTGGATGTAGAGACCCGAAGCTTGACATACATGGACATTACATTAATTTTGTGGAATACTTAATACATACCAAAAACAAACACTCAAGGACCGTAATATTTTAGTTTCTTTGGAAACTCGGAACGTAATCTTCTAATCATGGTGAAAGATCTTCAACATCTCCCATAAAGATATTCCCCTTTTGGTTTTTTTACCTAAAACCTTTCTTTATATGTTAGAGAAAATAAAACATATAAAGGGTGAGCTCAAATTCTCAGTAAGGGTAAGCATGGATAAAATAAAACAAATGATATACATTTGAACTTATTAACATGGACATAATGTTTAAACATCAAAATCTTGAGCAATGACGTAAAACATGGCAGTACATAAGGAATAGATCATAAAGAAACAATAATCATGATAAACTAGAATGGGAATAAAACATGTGATTGTGTAAACCATTAATCACATGATATGATTTCCATAGTAGCCAAGACATTGCTTCCAAGACCATCTTAGAGGACAAAGTCCCTTTCTGAATCGAGTTCACTCCTCATTCCAGTCCTGTATTACTGAAGCGAATTAACTTACCGTTCCATCCATGTATATATCATGAGATATAAATCTTTACCCAATGCATTGGAGGGAGATATTGGTCCCACCCATCTCATAATGAAATCATTTTTACTTGTGCCACAAAATAAACATACATCATTCATAATAACCTAACGAATAAAATGGGTTTCATAAACATCACCCCATCATAACATAATCCATATAAAATGAATGGATATCATTTAAACATAAAAAAAGTGAAATCATGTAAATCATAGAGACATTATACTTGAAACATACACATATGAAATTCTTTCATCTTATATGGAAAATGGTTTTAATAAAATACTTGAAATGAAATTTTGAGGAAAATATCATTTCTTTTTAAAAATAATTTTATTTTCATGAAATGCCATGAAATTTTAAAATAAAAGGATTTATTTGGAAATATTAATGAAATATTGTAGAGTAAGCTTCATTAAAATTTGGCGTTATGAAACTGTAAAAATCTATTCATGCCTTATATGTTAAAAAACATTCTTCTCGTACTTTTGTCAAAAAAGTCAAAAAGTACATCGTAAAAGAAAAATTCATTACATACCATGTATTAAAAGTCAAAAAAGGATAAAAAAGACTTTAAACATACATGAAACCATTTTTAGGAAACATGGACATGGATGATAACAATAACCCCAGTAAATACATACAAATAAACAATCTCAGATAAGAACGAGATTGGAATAGTTATCCCTCACCATAAGTTCGATATGATTTGTACATATCCTAACGTCTTGTATAATTATTTAAATAATGTAATTGACTTATTAAAGAATCATATTAATTGTTATGATATCATATATGGTTCAATTATGACTTTATATTACCCGTTCTTTTGTAAATTCCATGTTAAAGAGCATTTTGGGTAAAATCGTTTCATTTGTCGTCAGTATTTTGACTTGTAATTATTCATATGATTACATAGATCATTATTACTTAATTCCAGAATATAAAACATGATTTATATACAATATATATTCAGAATATACATATATATAATAGATCGATAAATGGAAAGAAATACATCGTTCATGGAGACGGTAGGCCATACGTACGCATGAACACTATTTTCGTTTCCTTATTGAATTGAATGGAATTTAGTATATTACATACATATATATATACATAAATCCAGTAGAATTATTATTTCATATATTTCATGATTACTTATTATATATACTTTATAATCATTCTTTAATTTTTAACATGGAAAATGAATCTAATCGCATCGTGGAGACGGTAATCCGTACATACGCACGAGCGATGATATCGTTCCCATATTTATTGAATCTAATTGGAGTTAATGATATAATACGATAGAATCAGTATGATGTTATAATAATCATATGGATTTATTCTTTACACCATTATACCCATCCAAGTAAGGTGGTTGTGGAAAAAGAGATTACACCACGACGAAGAGATGGTATTCCGTACGTACGCACGCGCTATGATTTCATTTTCCTTAGGATGGATAGAAGGTGAAATGGGTTTGTTTCATATTTATAATAACATATATGTATATTAGTGATACTGATGTTATTAAAATATAATTAAAAACATTATAAGATGAGGTAGAAGAAGAAATAAATTTGAAAGAATCGGTAATAGATATTACCTCTTCTTCGATGCGCCTCTTTAAAACCTCCTCTTAGGGCACTAGGATTGGACTTTTAAGTAGACCAGGACCTCTAGGATGTTTCTAGGGAAGTGTAGAAGATAACTTGGCAGGGTTTGGCCGAGCTTGAAGGCTCAAAGTTGTGTGAGGAGGAGAGGGAGGTGGTTCCCTTTTATAAAGGAGGAGAGGGGCACCTTTGGAATCCTCAAAAATATTAGTTTAATATTTATTAAAACCCCTCATAAAAACCTCCAAAAATGACTCCATTTGAAGATGATATTAAATAGGGTTTTAATCTCATCAACCAATAAAATTTAGGCACGTTTTGATTTTATTTTAAACCTTATCGTTTTTATTTATCCTTTTATATTCTATTTAATTTTATTTGTGGTAATAAAATTCTAAATTTTTAATGGTTATAAATAATCAGTTATGTGTCGTGAATTTTCAATAATTGGATACTTTATGACATTTTAGACTATATAAATTTCAATTTATAAATTTTAAATATTTTTGTAAATTTTAAACAATTTATTAGTATGTTATTTTTATAAAATAACAATAGTGTCAATTTTGACACTACTAATTTATTTGAATTTAAATAAATTCCACAGAGAGGATATATTCGAAATAAAATATTGAATAGGTTCCTAAAATGTCATATTCGTATATAAAAGTATTGGAGAACATAAAATAGTTCATATAATATTTATTTTAATATTTTTAAATCCATTTCTGTGATATTTATCTTAATAAAATAATTATTACAACATTTTTATATAAATATTGAATATACTTATTTTTTGCATAAAAATTAAAAATAAAATACTAGGATGAAAATAAATATTATATATTTCATAAGAATACTTTTAGTTGGATTTATCTTCTAAGAAACCCAAATTTTAAAATGTTATATTTATTAAATTATGAAGGTGACAACTTTGACATCATATAAAATAAAATAATATAAGTGTCATAATCACTTTTATAAGACTCCAAACGGTCATATATTCGGTAATTGGAAGATTATGGTGTATATATACACTGCCAATAAGTTTTGGTAAGGTTTTTGATCCTTTTAATGGGTATTATTATTTCAATAAAAACAATATTACTTATTTTTCACTAAATAAATAATTTCCGTATCATTAATGTATAAGCTATTAAGGTAATTAAATATATCTTAAAAATTATAAATAAATTACCATGATAATGAAAACATTTTATCTTTCAAATTATAATTTATAACCGAATTTATATTCTTTATAAACTTATATGAAAAATACATTAATTACTAATGTTGAGTGAGACATATTTCACTTTCCTTTAAATAAAATAAACTAAAGGTCTTAATCACCTCCAAGTTGGTTCCAATGGATTCCAGTTCGACCCAAATATGACTTAGGACGAAATATAATCATATAATTATATTAATTCAAGTGTTAGGGTAATTTTGTAATATTATATTTACCCTTAATTACCCGATTTACATTTTACTATGGTAAATTAAATTTACCGTAGTTACTATTCATAATGCACAAAAATAAAAAGTAGCTTATTAAAATAATTTGGATCCAATGATTCCAAATATGAAATCCATTTTTCCAAATTCAAAACACAAAATATGCAGAAATTAAATTAAAATTAATCCCGTTGTCGAAAGAAAAAGGGTTTTTGTTTAAAACATTGCAAAATATTGAATTTATTTAACCTACAAATTCAAGGTAAAATCAATTATAATGAAATAAATTATATTAAATGGTAAAAATATATTATAATTATAATTTAAAACTATTAATTATTATAATTTAACAATAAAAAATATTTCGATGAAAAAATTTGTTTTTAATTAAAATATACCGTGTTTTTACTATAAATTAAAATATGAAAGTTATCAAAAAAATATCAAAACTTCATCCAATGTAAATTTTTATATCCTGATTCCAAAGAAGAAGTTTATTTTGTAAAATTTAACTTATAAAATGTAAAAAACTATATTTAAAGTGGGTGTGCCATCAAAAGGCGGCAAAACTGCATTTTTTGAAAAATACTTATTTTACCTGAAAAATTTATTTTGTTCCTACACCATGTTATAGAAAATGTGTAAGATGAATAATAATGTTATAAAATAAAAAATTTAGTTAATACTATTCATAAAGTCTAGTTAATAATAATATTATAATAATATATCATTGTTTAGTAAAACCCGGTATTGCGTACAACACACACTATCGAGGTAGGTCGTGATTGCGTGTAATGAAAGCCAAGTCAGGGTTGCGTGTAGTGCACGACTCCTTTGTTGGTGCGTATAACAAAATCCAACCATATTTCATTCATACATTGAATATATATATATACTCAATGTTGCATAGAATAACTACTATAAAAAAACCTTAAATTGTGTGTAACACGATCCAAGATTAGTGTTGCATATACTGCAAGATAATACAGTGTTGCGTATAGCGCAAGATAATCTTGGTGTAGAGTACGATAAAAGATATGAAAAAAAATTAAAAATAATATATCTTATAAAATCTCGATTTGTTACATTCTACCCCCCTTAAAATGAATTTCTCCCTCGAAATTCTTCGTGGTTATAAATCGTTTACTATTCATAGAAACCCACATCGTAAAAATGAATACTAAAACATAATTTTAAAAACTAAAGTATGAAATTTAATGATTACCCAAAGTAACTCATCACTGGGTTTCCATATAGGAGAACATAGATGAAAATATGGATATGGAAGAAAAATCTAACCATCATGTTCTGATGGGGAGTGGTAGAGGAAATGGCTATAAAAAAGCCAACAATCACAAATCAATAAATTTGTGATGATCTAAGGTACCATCTGATTCAGAGGATATAAGAGCACTAGGACAACAGTTTTGGTTTTCAATATCATTTCCCTAATGTTGAAAATTTTGAATTAGAAGAAATACTTTCTTGATTTTGGTACAATCGTACTGTTGTTCATGCTTTGACCAATTTCCACTTCATCTCTTAAAGAAATGAAGTTGAATTTGTTATTCGTGAAGTGTTAACATGTCATGTGATAGAATGATGGTTCATTCCATCTGTTTCAAACAATTGGTTAGAAAAAGTTATCAAATATACATAAGTCCATCTATGGTGAGGTTAATCATATACAATTCCAAAAATGAACTTATACTTCATATATCATACCTCTTAATAAAATAAAACTAGTTTCTACTAATCAGGGACTTCCTGTAGGCCAGTGGTAGGTGATAAAGGCCAGTCGCACTTCGGTTGTGGGTTCGATTCTCATAGCCTTGTCTGACGCGTCGGGTTGTTGTCTTTCCTGCAATTTATCCTTTTTCTAAAACTATACTATCATAACATTTTAGAAATAAAAAGTTATATCCTTTACCAATACTATATGATGTCCATTCCAACCATTAGGCTTATCAAAAATAATTTTTTCTGATTATTAGAAATTTCATATACCGAGCATGTGAATTCCTTCATTTGTCCCCCATATATCATAAGATATATCATTTTGGTCACATTCCAAACATGTTAATACCTTAATCATGTATTATTTTGAAACATGAATTACCATAGACCCTTAGAAAAAACATGAATTCTGTCAAAAGTTAACTCTTTCCACATACAAAAATCCCAAAGAAAATCTATATACTCAAATCATGATATCACTTAGTCCTTATATAAATCACGAGCTCATGAATACTATCAAACAACTCTTTATCTCCTTATCCCTTCATTATGCGCATATCATATTCTTTCCAAAAAATATTTCAATCACTTTTTCATGGTTACCAGTACCATATAATTATTGAAAACCAATTCATAGATATTCCAAAATTCTACAATACCATAAATGAGAGTCCATGATACTATTTTGAAATCCCATTACATAAACACTTAATCATTACACAACATCATTTTCATACTCAACATCACAAATAGTGATCGCATGAGACTTCCCCTTATCCTCTGACTTAAGTGGTTGCTCACATCGATCATCATTAACCCGTTGATTAGTGCATTTATTAGCATAATGCCCCATTTCCTTGCACTTGAAGCATTGAAGTGTTGGTGGTGCGTTCTCTACAATCTTTTCTGTATTCACATCATTGGAGACCCTTTTTCCAATACTTCGAAACTCACCTACTCGATGACCTTCTTTTCCACACTTAAAACATTTTCTAGTCCCTTTAAGACAATCTCCACCATGCTTCTTTCCTCACAGTGAGCATAAAGAAACATTCATCTTCTTTTCACCATTATAATGAGATTTATCCTTGAACTCCATCTTTCATTTCTTATCAAAAATATGAGATGGATATGTAACACCAACATCCATTTCTACCTTGATAGCACAACAGACAATTTCTTCATAGCTACTAAAGTCTTTAATAGCTAATGCCCTTCGAAGACTTGGTTTTAAGCCACTGAAGAATCGATCCACTTTAATTTCAGGTTGTATGATAAAACCAGATGCATACCTTGCAAGTCTTGTAAAATTCGCTTTGTATATACCAACAGATTCATCATCCTTCTGCTTAAGCCCAAGGAACTCCTTTTCCATCTTTGTTCGAAGAATATGAGGGAAGTACTTATTGAAAAACATGTTCTTGAACTCATCCCATTCCATGGATTCAATTTCATCATGGGGCCTTGTATTCTTAATTATAGTCCACCACTGGTCTGCTTCACCTTCTAAATGGTAAACTGCTAGAATGACTTTATCATGTTCCGAACAGTGAAGTATGGAAAATATCTTTTCAATGGTACTGATCCATTATTCAGCAACAAGTGGATCAGAAGACCCATTGAAAGATGGTGGATGTTGCCTCATGAAGGAATCAATAGAATATTGTTCCCTCCTCTGCTCATTTGGAAGTACAGAATGATTCAATTCTTGTGTAAGTATATCAAAAAGATTTTTCACTTTATCTCCCATAACGTTGGTTGGTTCAGGAGGAAAATCATTGCATCGTCTATTAAATTGATCAAAAAGGTTCTATCGGGTTCCAGCCATCATCTAAAACCAAAAAAGAATACTGTGTGAGGCAAAAATCATGCTAGGAAAACAACAGAATAAAGGGGGAGTAACTTCAATATCTAACATATTAGGTTTAATTCTAAGATCGTCAGCACAATTCTAGGACTATAACCTATACGTATACTTATCCTTAGGGACATCCCTTGACATATCTTAGAAATATCTCTAGGGATCTCACTAATGTTTACGCTCCCTAGTTTCCCAAGGTTAACTAAACCTTTCCTCTAATACCAACTGTAGAGACCCGAATCTTGACGTACATGGACATTACATTACTTTTTCGGAATACTTAATACATAACAAAAAAACACTCAAAGATCGTAATAGTTTAGTGTCTTTGGAAACTCGGAACGTAATATTCTAATCGTGGTGAAAGATCTTCAAAATCTCCCATAAAGATCTTCCACTTTTGGTTTTTTTCCTAAAACCTTTCTTTAAATCCTGGGGAAAATAAAACGTATAAAGGGTGTTATAAAATTCTCATTAAGGGTAAGCATGTATAAAATAAAACAAATCATATACATTTGAACTTAAAAACATGAACATAATGTTTAATCATCAAAATCTTGAGCAATGACGTAAAACATGGCAGTACATAAGGAATAGATCATAAAGAAACATTAATCATGATAAAATATAATGGGAATAAAACATGTGATTGTGGAAACCATTAATCACATGATATGATTTCCAAAGTAGCCAAGGCATTGTTTCCAAGACCATCTTAGTGGACAAAGTCCCTTTCTGAATCGAGTTCACTCCTCGTTCCCGTCATGTATTACTGAACCGGATTAACTTACCGTTCCAGCCATGTCTATCTATTGAGATATAAATCTTTACCCAATTCATTGGAGGGAGATATAGGTCCCATCCATCTCATAATGAAATACTTCTTACTTATGCCACAAAATAAACATACATCATTCATAATAACCTAACGAATAAAATGGGTTTCATAAACATCACCCCATTAAAACATAATCCATATAAAACAAATGGATATCATTTAATAATAAGAAAAGTGAAACCATATAAATCATAGATACATTATAATTGAAACATAAACATATGAAATAATTTCATCTTAGATGGAAAATGGTTCTGATAAAATACTTGAAATGAATTTTTGAGGAAAATATCATTTCTTTTTCAAAATCATTTTATTTTCACGAATTGCAATGAAATTTTAAAAGAAAAAGGATTTTTTTTGAAATAGTAATGATATCTTTTAGAGTAATATTCATGAAAATATGGCGTTATGAAACCGTAAATATATGTTCATGCCGTATAAGTTAAAAAAACATTCTTCTCGTACTTTTGCCGGAAAAGTCAAATACTACCTCGTAAAAGAAATATTCCTTACATACCATGTAGTAAAAGTCAAAAAAGGTAAAAAATACTTTAAACATTCATGAAACCATTTTTCGGAAACATGGACATGGACGATAACCATAACCCCAGTAAATACTTACGAATAAACAATCTCGGATAAGAACGAGATTGGAATAGTAATCCCTTACCTTAAGTCCGATATGCTTCGTACGTATCCAAAAATCTTGTAGAATGATTTAAATAATGTCATTGACTTATTGAAAGATAATATTCATTGTTATGATATCATATATGGTTCACTTATGACTTTATATTACCCGTTCTTTTGTAAATTCCATGTTAAAGAGCATTTTAGGTAAAATCGTTTCATTTGTCATTCGTTTTTTGACTTGTAATTATTCATATGATTACGTAGATCATTATAAAATAATTTCAGAATATAGAAAATTATTTATATATATTATATATTCATAATATACATATATATAATATATCGATAAATGGAATGAAATACACCATTCATGCAGACGGTAGGTCGTACGTACACATGAACGTTGTTTTCGTTTCCTTATTGAGTTAAATGGAATTAAGTATATGACATACATATATACATACAAAAATCCAGTAGCATTATTATTTCATATATTTCATGATTACTTATTATATATACTTTATAATCATTTTTTAATTGTTAACATGGAAAATGAATATCATCGCATCGTGGAGACGGTAATCCGTACGTACGCACGAGCGATGATATCGTTCCCATATTTATTGAATCGAGTTGGATTGAATGATCTAATATCTTAGAATCAGTATGATGTTAAAAAAATCATATGTATTTATTCTTTACACCATTATACCCATCCAAGTAAGGTGGGGGTGGAAAAACAGATCACACCACTGCGTGGAGACAGTATTCCGTACGTATGCACGCACAGTGATTTCGTTTTCCTTCTGATGGATAGAAGGTGAAATGGGGTTGTTTCATATTTATAATAACATATCAGTATATTATTTATACTGATGTTATTACAATATAATGAAACAACTAATTAATAGGAGGTAGAAGAAGAAATAAATTTGAAATAATCGGTAATAGATATTACCTCTTCTTCGATACACCTCTTTTTAACCTCCTCTTAGACCACTAAGATTGGTCTTTGAAGTAGACCAGGACCTCTAGGATATTTCTAGGGAAGTGTAGAAGATAAAATGTTAGGGTTTGGGCGATCATGAATGCTCAATGTGGTGTGAGGAGGAGAGGGAGGAGGTCCCCTTTTATAAGGGATGAGAGGGGCACCTTTGGAATCCTCAAAAATATTAGTTTAATAAAAAATAAAACCCCACATAGAAACCTACAAAAATGACTCAATTAGAATATGAGATTAGATAGGGTGGTAATATCATCAAAAAATAAAATGTATACATGTTTTGAATTTATTTTAAACCTTATCATTTTGATTTATCCTTATTTAATCTATTTAATTTTATTTGTGGTAATAAAATTCTAAATTTTAAATTGTTATAAATAGTCCCTTATGTGTTGTGAATTTTCCATAATTGGATAATTTATTACATTTTAGACTATAGAAATTTCAATTCATAAATTTTAAAATTTTTTATGATTTTAATCAATTTAATAATATGTTATTTTTATAAAATAACAATAGTGTCAATTTTGACACTATGAATTTATTTGAATTTAAGTAAAATACGCACAAAGTATATATTCTAACTAAAATATTTAATAGGTTCCTAACATGTCATATGCCTCTATAAAAGTAGTGGAGAACATTAAATAGTTCATATATTATTTATTTTAATAATTTTAAAACCATTTATGTAATATTTCCCTTAATAAAATAATTACTACAATACTTTTGTATAAATAGTTAATATACTTATTTTTTTCATAAACATTAAAAATAAAATACTAGGATGAAGATAAATATTATATATTTCATAATAATACTTTTAGTCGGATTTATCTTTCAAGACACCCAACTTTTAAAATGTTATTTTTATTAAATTATGAAGGTGACCACTTTGACATCATATAAAATAAAATACTATAAGAGTCATAATCACTTTTATAAGACTCCATACGGTAATATATTCTGTCATTGGAGGCTTATGGTTTATATATACACTACCAATATGTTTTGGTCAGGTTTTTGAGCCTTTTAAGGGGTATTATTATTTCAATAAAAACTGTATTACTTATTTTTCACTAAATAAATAATTTATGTATCATTAATGTATAAGATATTAAGGTAATTAAATATATCTTAAAAATTAATTTATTACCATGATAAAGAAAAACATTTTATCTTTAAAATTATTATTTATAACGGAATTTATATTCTGTATAAACTTATATTAAAAATACTTTAATTACTAAAGTTGAGTGAGACATATTTCACTTTCCTTTAAATAAAATAAACTAAAGGTCATAATCACCTCCAAGTGGGTTCCAATGGATTCCATTTCTACCCAAATATGATTTAGGATGGAATATAATCATCCAATTATATTAATACAAGTGTTAGGGTAATTTTATAATATTATATTTACCCTTAATTACCCGATTTACATTTTTCTATGGTAAATAAAATTTACCGTAGTTACTATCCATAATGCCCAAAAATAAAATGTAGATTTTTAACATAATTTAGACCCACTGATTCCAAATATGGAATCCATTTTTCCAAATTAAATACACAAAATTTGCAGAAATTAAATTAAAATTAATCTCATTGTCGAAAGAAAACGGGTTTTTGTTTAAAACATTACAAAAGATTGAATTGATATTACATACGAATTCAAGGTAAAATAAATTCTAATGAAATAAATTATATTAAATGGTAAAAATATATTCTATTTATACTTTAAAACCATTCATTATTATAATTTAACCATATAAATTATTATGATGAAAAAAGTTGTTTTTAATTAAAATATAGCGTGTTTTTACTATTCATTAAAATATGAAAGTTATCAGAAAAATATCAAAACTTTATCCAATGTAATGTTTTATATCCTGATTCAAAAGAAAAAGTTTATTTTGTAAAATTGAACTTATAAACAAGTCAAAAACTTGAGTTAATGTGGGTGCGTGATCAAAAGGCAGCAAAACTGCATTTTTTTTAAAATACTTATTTTACCTAAAAAATTTATTTTGTTCTTATAACATGTTATAGAAAATGTGTAAGATGAATAATAATGTTATAAAATTCAAAATCTAGTTATTACTATTCATAACAGCTAGTTCATAATAATATAATAATAATATATCATTGTTTAGTAAAACCTGGTATTGCGTACAACACACGCTATCGAGGAAGGTCGCGATTGCATGTAATGAAAGCCAAGTCAGGGTTGCGTGTAGTGCATGACTCCTTTTTTGTTGCGTATAACAGAATCCAACCATATTTCATTAATACATTGAATATATATATATACTCAATGTTACGAAGAATAACTACTATCAAACAAACTTGAAATTGTGTGTAACACGAACCAAGATTAGTGTTGCGTATACAACAAGATAATACGGTGTTGCGTATAGCGCAATATAGTCTTAGTGTAGCGTAAAACAGAAGATATGAAAGAAATTAAAAAGAATATATCTTATAAAATCTCAGGTTGTTATAGTGTAGAGGAGTGGAGTGGCATGATCTCACCAGGATTTGGCGGCCCGGGTGAGAATCAGGATGGATGATGGATGAATGAACGAAGCAGAGGGGGGATGAAATGGGACCACCGCAAGGGCGATAGTAAAATTGCGATTGATCCTCGAAGAGACCTCATATGTATCCCCGTGGCAGGGAATAAATGTCCGCGTAGTTCGGGATGGTGCGCCGAAGGACCGACGTGAAGGTGGACCTTGGTGCGATGGGTGTCGTCAGCGAACCAACGTGAAAGTGGACCTTGGTCCGATGGGTGTCGCTAGCGAACCGACTTAAAAGTGGACCTTGGTCCGATGGATGGTGGGCTTGAACCTCAGGAAGGCTTCTTACGTACCATGCCTTTACATGGATCAAATTCCACATAATTCAGGTGAAAATGGGGGGGGAGGGGTCTTGGCACACCGACAAGGAGACGGTCTAGGTAAATAATTTTTGGGCTTGAGCATCAGGGAGGCTTCCTACGTACCATGCCTTAACATGGATCAAAGTCCTCGTAGTTCAAATGAGATGTGGAATACAGTTTAACGTCATGCGGGACAGGGGTGAACCGACGTGAATGAGGTCAGAATAACTGAGTGATGGGCTTGAACCTCATGGAGGCTTCCAACGTACCATGCCTTGATATGGATCAAAGACATCGTAGTTTAGGAGAACATGGTTGGTGTCTGCGAACTAACATGGAGAATGGACCTGGGTCTGATGGGTGATGGACTTGAACCTCAGGGAGGCTTCCTACGTACCGTGCCTTGACATGGATCAAAGTCCTCGTAGTTTTGGTTAGTCACAATGGCTTACCATCAGACTGGAATGCAGTTTAATGTCATGCTGGACGAGGGTGGATCCTGACGTGAAGAAATGATGGGCGGTGGGCTTGAACCTCGTTGAGGCTTCCTACGTACCATGCCTTGACATGGATCAAAGACCTCGTAGTTCAAATGGATGTGCAGCTTAGCATCATGCTGGACAGGGGCATATAATTTAACGTTATAATGGATGAGGGAATTTCCATGGTCGATGCTTACTCTAAGCCCACGTGAGTCATGCTCGGTGTGAGAAACAAGAGGCAGCAGGGACCTGACAATCACGTCGCGACGGCTGCGTCCATGGGAAATTAATATACGTTAGGCAGCCCATGGTACTGGGACTTACTACATGATGGAGGCCCATAGTGTGGCTAAGCACAAAAGGAGATAGATTTTGGACCAATGATTGAAGGTGCCTTGTTCCCTATCGCGCCCTCCACTGGCCTTGGAAGTGGGGAAGTACGGAGGTGCATGGGTGCTACCTTCCAAAAGAGAGGCTTGGGGGCTTACACCAAGCTGGTTTCCCTTTCCATATGGACATATGCTACTCCGAGAAGGAGGATATCATCCCATGCATGGGTGATTCTATTCCCGTGGAGATGAGTGGCGTAAATAATGTCCGAGCAGGGGGGACCCTGCGTGCGAGGCACGGGGTCAGGTCACAATTTAATGTCTTGTGTTGAGGACGAGGTGCTTGGCAGTTTAATGTCCTGCAGGTCGGATGAGGTGGGCTTACTCCGCACCCCTAGGCCATACATGACTGGTGCCCTCTGCCCCTTGTGGGAGGGAAGGTACCAGAAAGGCCATGGTGAAGGGGGCTCGTAGGGCGAACCCTGGAGGGGTCCACGTTAGTGTGACTATGAGAAGAAGCAATAGTCGTCAACGTGCCTATGCAAAGAAGAATTAGGTGAAGCAATACTACGATTGGTGTTTCCCATGGGACTTTGAAATCACATCGTGAAAACTTGGAGGGTCGCACGGGAAGAGGAATTGCCAATCAAAGGAGTGTGCTTCGCGAAGTGGAGTCCCTTGGCCATATCCTGAGGCAGGGGTGCGAATGGGAGGTTCTTCGCGAAGTGGAATAGTGTTTGTGGAGAACTGCCTCGTGAAGTAGTGGTGCCTTGTGAAGCCGTGTGCTTCGCGAAGTACAACGACCCTACCTTGGCATGCGGGTCACTTGTACATGATTGGTGTTTCGCGAAGCATAAATGCTCAGCGGCTTCCCGGGTTCCCTTGAGAATCCCCTCCCTTCACGAATGCCCTTAGGCTTCGTGAAGGGCATCCCTATCGGAAGAGGGGCTCAAAATGGGACAAGGTGAAGGCATCTCGCAACGAAAAAATTAGCTCGCAAAGCTCATGATTCCTGGGGCGAAGGGTGCTTCGTGATTCAGGAGTTGAGAAGCCGAAAGGTCAGATTGTCCATCCCGTGGGCTCAGGGGGAGCCTGGTATTTATATGCAAGGGGCACCATGATGTAGAGCTCACACGGCGTGAAGGGGTTGCGGTTGCTTCGCGGCGGGTCGCGAACGTCAACCGGGTTCACAGAGGGTTACCGCCTCCTCTTCTCCGCGGCGGGTTGCGAACGTTAGGAGGCTCACAGAGCGTTACCACCTCTAGGGATTTGCTGCGGTCTCGTAAACGTCAGGGAATTCGCAAAGCATTACTTCCTCCTTTTCTTCGCGGCGGCCACGTTGCTCAGGGGACCTCCGCGTCGGGGCTTCGCGAGGCAGCGCGCGGGCTTTTTTTCCTTCTTCCCTTTGGTTCCAATATTTTGTCGCCAACAATGGTATATTGGTAAGGAAAAATTTTATTTTACATGGGAAAGAGTCTTAGAAATGGAATTGGTTAGAATTTTTACAATCATAAATTTCAAGAAGGTGTGAGGAGAATAGGTGGTGAGGGTGGTATTTATAGGGGAGGAGATGGGTGTTTTTACAATTTTATTCATTGGTTTATTAGATTTTCTCAAGACTATAAATATTTAAGATTCTGGTGAATATTTATAGTAACTAGATCATGTGATTTGGAACTAATTCATCCATGCATCATTTATACATCAACCATGAAATAATAATTCATCTATTTACTTATAATGTTAAATACAATAAATTACAGTATTCAACTGTTCACAAAAAAATTCAACTACTTTAGAAAAATTCCAAAAAAATCACCCTAACTATTTTTCATTGAATATATTTAAAAAATCAACTACATTTTATGAATATTTTTTTTAAATATGATATATTTAATTTCTAATTAAAAGAATCATTAAATACAAAAATGATGATTTATTATTATAATCGGTTTTACAACTCTTTGAGAAATAAATTGTGGTATCATAAAATTATCTTATAATTATAATACATAAAATATATAAATTAATGAATATTGTTTAAGAAAATAAATTATATTAATTATAAAATTGTAAATAATCATTTAAGTTTCATAAATATACCAACACTTAATTTATCATTTTGAAAACATTTATTTACTTATTCTATGATGTAAATATATCATATTTGTATTTATGAGATATAAAAATTGTATTTATAATATCATAGGTCATGTTATTATTACAATAGAAACATTACTATTACTAATTTCCACACTACTTTTCCAACAATCAAGTTAATATTTAATAGTATATCACAGTCCGATTGTGCAATGTAAATTATGTAATAAATTGAATTTATTTAGGAAGATATAACCATAAAATCTTTTGGTGTTATACATTTAGTCATATAATAAATCTTCCACTTTAGGATTTGAAATTGTTTTTTCATGTTATAATAGGATTATAAACTCAATATTCCTTACCTATTAAAATCTCCAGTTTTTAGAATTTCAAAATCTAGAAATTCATCATCAAGAATCATTGTATTCCAAATCACAACATCGATAAGTATAATTCCTAGAACATAAATTATTATTTTTCTATGTTTTATGATATTCAATAAAAACGTACTAAATTTATAGAATCACTTATTATATCACATACTAAAATTTTATATCTACATAAGATATTGATATATAGTAGTTATTCAACACAACACCACCTGAAGGGGTAAAGTCCATTCATTATCATCACCATCATCATGGTTGATAAGAAAATAAATTACAACTTACTAAAAAATGAAATAAATTTATATATGATTTATATCATGTATAGTTTTAAATTATTGAAATTTTTAGGTCATATATTGTTCTTAAAATGAATTTATTTACCTTTAATACTCTATAAAATAAAAATAAATAGATCATATATGGGAATAGGGTGGTTCATAAAATTTTTCTTAGGTAGGGATACATATTTCAGATATTTTTCAAAACTAAAAACTCCAATAAATTTAGATATATCTGAATGAGAATTTTTTTTCCTTTTTGTTTTGTTTTTTTAAAAATATAAAATAATATGAGAACCATGGAATTCCATTTACCGAAATATATTACATTATACCAAACATTTATTTCCACATCAAATATAAAGGCACCTGTTTTATTTTTTATTCCCTCCGTATTTCATGCCACATCCAATTGGTCTAGATAGATATTCATTCATACATTATAAAAATTTTCACCATAATCCTTATGGAGAGATTTATTTTATAACGAAACAATGATAACACATAAATTAATTATTACTGGATCCCATTTATTCACTAAATTCAATTATAATGGTTTTAATATCATTTATCTTCTATGAATGTGTGCACCTTCTTTTTATCTTCTAAAAAGTTTCTCAGTAGCCTTTATGTTATATATAAGAGTCAACTTCCCCTTATAACTTACTCTTCACTAATTTATTGAACAAAAACAATAATTTTTTTCTTTTCATGGATTTATTCTAATTGTTAGTTTTGATTAATTAAATTAAAAAATTTATTATTAGATGGATAACAATAATCTAAAATGTATACCTTTATTCCATAATACAATAATCCATTCATCAGTGTAGCATATTCATTTTTTGTATTATTTGGCATGTTTTTATAATATCTTCACTTTTATTATTTCCTAACGATGACTGACCATCTTCATCCTATTATTTGAATTCATCCTTTATGGTTAACTTCCATTACTAAAAATAATATCTCTATTGGTAGGTGAAAAAAATCCATCAATCAACATAATTGCCAAAATTATTATAACATCCAAAGATGTCCTCAACATTTTCAAATCTGTTAGTTATAAATAGATTTTCCATCATCTATATAAATTTTTCGAATGAAAAAAACTTCACTTGAGTTCAATATTACTCTCCATTAATATAGGATTTCTGTTTTGTAAAATAATTGACATCTTACACAAGTTGTGTATGTCTGTATTTCCAATACAATCACAATACAATATATTTCCAAATAACTAAGATATCATCCTTCGAGAACCATTCTATCTAACTATATCTTGATGTTAATTTCATGTAATGATAAATACCTTGGGATATTATTTTTGTGAAATATGATTTAGGAACCTTTTTACATATACCTTTACAAACTGGTGGGTTTCCACTTTTTTCTCACCGAGATACATTTTTAATTTGCATTGTAACCTTCACATACCATGGAAACAATATTACTGCATATAGAGTTTTATGATGTAATATTCAGATTTTTTAATGACCATGAATTAGATATGTCATCTAAAAATTTAAAAATCATAATTCAACTAGGATGAGCCTTAGAAAATAAAGGACAATATTTAGAAAAATAATTGTATTAAAATATTCTTTTAGTTCCACACATTTATTTATATTGAGTAACATCCATGATTCTATAATATACATAAAACTAAAAACACATTAAATTTAGATAAATTTTATCATATTCCAGAAATTTAAGTCCTTATTAACATTTAATTTACATATTCCCAACCCTATTTTCAATAAAAATACACATTTCATACAAATAATTTACATTATTCATTTTATTTTTATCATTGATGACCAAATAAATATATTTTATGCCAATTAATTCATTCAAATCCTAAATTTTTTTAATGAATTTATTAATCTCAAATTTCTCATAAATTTATTCTTTAAAAATTATTTAGACATAGTTAATATTTAATTGTATAAAAATAATATTTTATTTCTGGTTTCACCATGTATGATATGGGTGTTTCACTTTTATGAATTTTTAAATAAATTTTCACTATATCAACATATGGTAGTTATAGAAATGTGTTTTAATCGTCTATGTTATCGTTAGGTAAAAATAGATATGTTAATACAAAAAAAAACACTCTTCAAATTATATATATCTACATATTATTTTATTATTAAATGATTAAATATACTCATATACTTCATATCGTGATGAATATTATTTTAGAGGATCATCCTCAATAGATTCATCTTCGATGTTATCATTTTGATTTCAATCATGTTTTGGTGAATCCATATCCTTCTAGTTCTAAGAAGTTTAATTCATTAATTTTCATGTTCAACTAGGTTGAAGTAGAAACTGTATTCAAGTGGGTATTGAAAGTGATATCATCATTTCCCACCTGAATGAGACTCATTATTAACATCCTCAACATTTCAATTCTTATAAAGTTAAAAATAAAAAAAAATCAGAGAAAAAAATTATAAACCAATTTCTGGAAACCTAGATTACACAAAATACAACTTAATGTATCCATTGGATCACATATCGACACTAAGGGGGAGAGAGTTTTAATTTTTATGGACATGTTTTCACTAACTATTATAACATAATACAAATAAAAAGTTTTTTGTATTTAATTCTATATATTTATTAGAATGAATGGGTCTTGTATGTTCGCAAACACATTCTCACAAAAAACATGAAAAAAATATAAATAGATCCTGAAATAATATATTTTTATAAATTTTTATCACAATTTTGGAATCTAATCCTTATTTTATTCAGATCTAGTCATATATGAAAATTTTATAACTATTATATTAAAATTATTATAATTTTTGAGTACTTATCATCCTTAAATCAACATAAAAAAATTATTTTTACACCAATAGAAACCATAGGTATGTTTTAAAATACAAAGAACTTGGAGAATCATGGTATCACTATAATTTATAGCTCTAAATAGGTACTTTATGTAATTTCCAAATACTTTATAATACTACCCAATATTATGGAATTTAGATCCATTTTCTTTATTTTACTTTCACATTTCTATTTTTCTTAAAAAATATAATAATATTATTTTTAGATATCATAATATCTCTGAGTTAGATAATTCTCCCTTCCTTAAAAAGAAATGATTTGGTCCTTATATAATATCAGAAAATTATTATTTCCTCTTATATTTGGAAATATATATTTCCAAATGGTCATATAATAATATTATTAAACATTTAAAAATTATTTAAGTTGCTTCTGAATGTTTTTACTCTTTAATAACTTAAAATTTATCACATTCTTGAATCCTGTCACCACAACATCAGAGAATCATGTTTTAGATCATAAAATTATTTTACCTAAATAATAATCAAAACTAAAAAAACATGAATATCATAACACCTATACTTAAATTATTATAATAAAGTATATATAAATAGTCTGAAAAAATCGTTTATCCTTCATTAATGATTAAGAACACTTTAAAATACATCAGTGATGTATTCTTCCTTGAAAACAATTCATCTTGATGAATTCTCCTCCAAATACAAGTCCTCGATCTATATTATTCACAAATTTCTAAAAATAATTCTATAATCAAGGCATTCATATCATGATTTTTTTTCATTGTATAGTTATGAATTGCAATGTTGTATTTCACTTCATAGTAATATTGTGAAAATTATCATCTATATTCTACATTTTATGGTACACTAATATTGGAAAAATAAAATTATTTTATATTGTTCTTTTTCCTTATTATACATGATATTATTAAATTACATTACTAAATCATCTATATAATTTATAATTATCCTTCATATCATATTACTAAATTTAGAATCTCTTGATATTCTACAGTTATTCTTTTATAGTTCCGTAAAATCATTCAAAATTTATATTAGACATATAATAATCTATTGTGTATTAAAATATAATCAATTTAAAATAATCATAGATTTCATTATTCTTGTCATAAAATCATACCAATGTCTTTTTATTTTAGTTTTTGATCTCCTCCTCATCTGATCATATATGTTTTTGAACCGCTTTATTTCCTCAAATTCCAAACCTTTTTGTATAATCATCTTCTTCCCTTATTAAATTTAAATCATATTTAATTCATAAAAGTGTCATTAAAAAAACAAATTTGTGTATCTATATTTTCAAGAGTTAAAATTTTAATTTAGTAAATAATTCAATATTTAATTCTTCTTAATAGCTACATTAGCATACATATTCCACAATCACATATACAACAATCCAACACATTTTAATTTACATCTACTAATTTTATCAAAATCACTAATTGGTCCTACATTCATGAACTATCCCGGTCCAAATCAACTCCCAAGTCATAAAATTTCATGTCCATAAGGGTATTCCCAATCTCCATTGGATGGATACTAGTTCATGGGAATCAACAAAATCGTTTGAAAATATGTTTTCCTTCAGAATAATAATTAACATCAACATAAACCTTGATATTAGTTTTTTATAACAAAATATGAAACAAAATAACCATCCACATGTTTAAAGGTAACATACATCTTCATGTAAAAAATGAAGAAAAGAAAAAGTGGCTAATAAAAGAGCTAAAAAAACTCTTCAGGACATAAGATCTAACTACTTATCATGCCATTACCAACACCCATCACAAGATAACACTAGTAAGAGCACATGACACCTATAAAAGAATCCCTTGCATTATTGGAATTAGAAAAAATATCTATAAACACCAATTGGTTGTAGTTATGGTGTCATATCACATGCCAAATAACATTCTACCATGTGTTCCCTGTATAGCCATTATAATACATATAAAGATGGTCATTTAAAAAAAATATAAAATATTGATTTTTAAAAAATCCATAAAAATTACAGGAAGATGGAAGATAACATGAATAATAGGAAAGAAGGTATAAAAAATTATAAAAATAATGTAAAATCACTATTTTTCATGGATATGCGAGGACCTAGGATCCTCGTACTCTTGGTGTTAAAATATTTGATGTGATGATCCATTCCACTATTCATTTTATAACATATAAATCACCTGAAATAACTTTTCATCTAGTTTCTATTGTATCATAATATTATAAAGGGGGATAATCTGATGTCATAATATCTTATAAAGTAAAATGTCTTAAGTATTCCTTCATAGACATCAAGTATTACCATGTGATTTCCCCTTATCTCTAGCCACTATAATCCTGTTTGAACATAATACAAACCATGCCATACAAATGAACAATATTTATATGAAATTAAAAAGGTGTATATTATTTTAAACACATTCACAAACTCACCAAATCTCCAATTAAATCACCCAACTTCAAAAAAACACATCTTAGAAAATAATTAATTTAGAATAAATCAGATTCAAGTGGTAAAAAATGAAATAATAAGAAACTACCAACCATTTACCTAGTAAACACCAAGGACTAGTTATAAATAGCAATATTAGAGGATATGTGATTATAATGAATAAATAACAAAACATAAATTACAACCCTCATATAATATGGTTTGGAATAGACCTTCCCTAGGTAGTCACAACCACTAGGTATAAGGAAACCTAATAATATAGGAAGGAGAGACTAAGGATAAAGGAGAGGTGTTAATCACATGGAGTTTAATTGAATAATTTAATCCAAAACCACACAAAAATTAGAGATAATATGTATTTGGAGAATAGTTATAGCATGATTGCATCTGGAGTGGTTGAGAATTGGAGAAATTAGGGCTGAAAGATGTTAATTTGGGGTTGTGGAATTTAAGTAATTTAAAAAACATTAAAAATTTGATAGACCACCCGATTTTCCAAATCACACACTAACCATGTAGTTGCCTCCATATCCACTAGTATGTTTTACATAGAGTATTAATTGTTCTTCTCAATCCTTATTCATATCTGTGTGGGTGATCTGGTATCACTACCTCAACTATCTAGGTTTTCAGAGGTCATTGTAGGGTTTCCTCTAACTGTCTACTAGCTCCTGTCACCATCAAAACTCTAAATTTCAATTACAATAAATTAGAAAAGATATGGATAGAAACAAAAAAATATAATGATTAATATATGAAAATGGAACCATGTAAGTGATAATTCACCCCACCATGTCACATTTTTAACTAGTAAATCTTATCAATAGTCTGATCAGAGATTAATTATGGATATTCATATTTTCTCTGTGGATTATATTTCTAGGTATCAATCTAATATCACCCATGTTTTTATAATACATTTACTATAGTAATACATTTCCAAAAAAACCTATCACTTGATAATTAATATTATGAACATTCCGCTCGATCACTAGAAAATTGAGTTGGAGATCAAAGACATCAGAACTAAACTAATGTGATGGATCTAGGTTTTACTTTTTCAACCAATATATGAAGAGAAAACCATTAATTCAAATTAATTAATTAGAAAAACTCATATTTTGTGAATCCTTATCGATCCCCTCAGTGATTCAAAATGGTCTGACATACCATAAAATAAGCTACCCTTACTTTCTAAGATTATGAAGGTCTCGATCTGGTTTAACCATAAAAAATACATGGTCACCCATATATAATTACAAGTGTAATAGTCAATGATCATAAAATGAATTATAATGTCTATAGGCTATCATCAAATGATGCCTAACCATATGGATCATTCCAATCATTTATTTTTTTAATATTGGTTTCGATAGATAGTTCTCAACTACTTCCATTTATCACAATAGAGACTAGAAAGTCCAAGCATATAGAACGTTGAAGGGATCCATCTTGGTTGAGTATGGGTAACTATTATTATTGGAAAATTACACCGACCCCATATGGTTATCCCAAGAACATATTATGTCAATAACATAGTAAATAATCATAACTTCCAAGATCAAAATTTTCTTACTCTTTGTAGCCATTAATTTGGGGATTGTATGTTAGGGTATACATTACCTGTGACCCCATTTATATTTGGAGGCCGTCAAAAATCTATGTGGTGAATTGGGGGTTGATATTTAATATAATATTAAATGATACACTATGAATCAAAACAATATTGTAAAAATATAGCTTCCCATATCCTCCACTTTTATGGTGCCCTTGATTAGAATGAAATGGGGGGATTTAGTTAGGTGGTCAATGAAAAACAAAATATCATTCCATACTTAAGGTGTATGGGATAAAAAAATATAATTTCCATGAATAACTCATCACTCTTTAATGTTGGAATGGAGATAGGATGAGGAATGAATGGTAGCCTCTAATATTCCTCTTTAACATTTCATGATGCAAAACACTAAGAAATTAGGCAACTGATGTCATGTAACATGTCTGGTCACAAAAATAAAAGATACATTTTATATAAAATCTTAGTTAAACCAACATTTAAAACCTACTATGACTGATGAAAACCCTATATCACAACCTTCTTTAAATTCCAAAATCAAACATAAGCAAAGAAAAACATTGATGATAAAATCCACTCATTATGTGCCTTCCTGCCATTTAGGATTATACTAGAATGTTGGAAAAATTGATACATCATATTAACCTCAAAGTTAATTAATATAATGGAATTAGTCAATGAAATTCTAGATAAATAATCCCCTCTTTAACTTCTTTTTCTTCCAAGTTCATCTGAGAAAAAAATTCAATAAGGTTAGAGTCACTATTAGAATCCATTAGAACGTGATTGGGAAACATACAACATAGGGGATCAATGACTACATTGAAAATATCTAGAGTGTAGATGATATCAAATTCACACCCATGAAGATAAATTTATCATCACCTCTTCCCAATTTTTATAAATTTTCTAAAAATATAAAAATCATTTGTTTGTGGTCTAAGAAGAGTCTAAACAATTACCCATAATGATAGTGGTACTATCACTTGAGGTCATTCACTATATCCATGAGATCATGCTCATGGTTTTGGGTAACTATTCTCATGTGTATAGGGTTAGTGAGATCCATATTCCACTATGTGGTCACCTTGAATAAGAATTCATCCAAACCCCATACCTAATGAATCATAGTAGATCTTGTAACCCTATCCATCCTCTGGTAAATCAATAAAAGGGGTGGATTTAAACTACTAATTTAGCTACTTGAAAGAATATTTACATTATTGGATCCAAGTGAACCTTAAATTTTGGGGATAACAATCATATATGAGGAATGATGAGATATTAATTTGGAAAACTGCATATAATACCTTACCAATCACAAAAAGATAACAATTTCAAAAAAATTCTACATTTATTCCCATAAAACCATTTCTATATCCCTCACATGATCAATGAAGACCACATGTTACAATATCAAATAACCCATAAACTATACTTCCCAAATCTTGAGACAAGATTTTAGCCTTTTAGAATAAAAATTACGGTCCGAAAATATTTTTACAATGATCCTTGAATGTTTTTAATTATCCTATTCTAATTTCATGTAAACCAGATTGTCATAAAAACACAATTAAGGGTGAAATTTATCTTTGGAACAACTAGTTTATAATGGATATTAAAAAACTGATAAGATTCATTAATATAAATAGAATTAAATGAAATTAAATGAGGTCATTTATATTTAGAAAATATTCTAGTGAACATCGAATTCTTTTACCTAGACCTGGAGATACTGTGAAAGAAGGTATAACATTGAAATATGTATTTCCACTTTGAGCCTATTGCATGGTTCATCAAAATGTGGTAACATGTATTGATTCTTAATTATGACTGATATAGAATCTGATAGAAAATATATTTCTGAATGTATCCATTAAATTTCTTAGAAAAGACTAGTACTGTTTCTCATAGAGATACATTCATAAGAATGAACCATTAGACTAAAAAAATTTCAGCAGAATCATTAAATCAATCATCTCAATTTGGGTCATATGATATGAAGGTATTGACCTTGGATGTGTCCACCACCCTATATCAAATTTAACTCTACAACCCGTTTAGATGTAAATCCTAAAAATCCTCTGTTAACACATAATGGAACTCACTAACCATAAAGACAAACCCACTCCATGGTCCATTCTCATTACTATCAAACAACATAGTGGATACAAGAAAATCATGTTTTCCTAACTTTGAAAGTGTTGGTCCTTCTCACCCTGATCATGATTGCCATTCTCCCTTGATGAAATAAGTGGTCCCATTAAGGGAAATACAAGCCTCCTAATGATGATATTAATCAGCATGGTCCACGAAAAATGTCATCAAATCCATTCCTAGGATAACATATAATATATTTATCTCAAAGATTAAGAAGTACCACTTTATTCATACATACAATAAGAATAAAACAAAAGATGAGCGTTAGAAACCCTCTTCCTACATCTTTCCATGTGGTGAAATATGCTCCATATCAGGCTAGATAAATTCAATCATGCATTTTAGTTAGTCCTTAAAGAAAGAATATATATAAAACAATATGAAGAACCTGTATTGGAAAATTCAATTACTACATATGGGAAAACAATGACAACACCTTTAACTATCACAATACCCATATTAGATTCCACTCATTCCAGATCTATAACATGTAAAAACATCATCAGTATCTAAAAATATGGTCTCCTGATAACATGTGGCTCGACACTACATATAATAATTCCATTATAATATACATCCTTAATATCAAATTCTCAATAATGAGACCCCTAGTCCCCAGAAACATTAGATTGAGTGGAATTTCTTATCAAATCCTTAGAACATAATCAGCACAATGGAGAAGGGTCATTCCTAAAAACCTATTTTTTGTCCCATGTATCAACATAGGTGGAACATCATGTGTGGGACCTGACATATAGGTTTCATGTGTTCATGACTTATATACTGATTATACACAAAAGTCACACCACCTGAATCCATTTATGAAGTTAGTTAGGGAGTATATCTTAATCCACCACAACCTTTTCCCCCTGATCCTCATGTATCCACTTCTTCACATATGAGGCAAAATCACTTTCTAATGGTTTTAAAAGTTCCTAATCATAATTAAATGTATTTCATGGTCCCTAGACCCCACTAAATAATAGTCATAAACTTCATACAAGAATTCAATTTAAGAAGGTATACTTGAGATCAAATATCATTCCATATCCCATTTTAAATCCTCCATATATCATCGTATCATTTGAGATTAGCATAAGATAAAAGTGAAATAGATATTTAAATAGGATTTTGTGTCTAATCAACGTATAATCACCATACTGATAGTCTAGGAACACTATATATTTATAGATAGTAAAAATATTATGGAATAATTGCTTGATGAAGGTGGCCTCGATCTCCTTCCTCCCCATCTACTCATGTTACCCATCATGAAATATAGTATCTCATAACCTATGATAGTGACAATCAAATAATAACATAGAATTATTCACATTAACCAATTCAAAATTTTTATATAACTCATTTATCATATCTATTTTATCTTCCAACATATCAGCTCCAGGGGGTTAATGCTTCCCTATAATGATGTGGGATTAATGTTACGCAACTCCTAAGACCGATCCTTCATTATACCTTGGTCAACTTCTTTAACCTGATCAATACCTGAGTATGATCTATAACATAAGGTCTATCCAAAAACACTTGATATATATATGATCCAATATTTTTTAGGAAAATTGAGAATTCACTCAAACCCCTCTTATAGATTTGTCAGAGGTTTTTCCGAGAGGCATGGTACTACACAAGTTAAGACATTCCAAACAGAAATTATCAATACATGAAACCACTATAAATCAAGTAAACATCATGAAAAATATACATATAATTAAAATTTAATAATATAAATAAAAAACTCCACCCTATCCTAGTATACATTACTAGAATTCATATCATTCAAGACACCCTATGGAGGTGTTAAATGATATTCTTAAAATCGAATGGTGGTACATGGACCATCCTTAGGTGTCTTGGCCATACACCCCACTTGAGACCAAAGCTTCATGTATTGAAATTACTAGCTCTAATATATCTTGTATTTTCTAAAATAAAAATACCAAATTAATGGGAAAACACCATTTGACATCATTTTTTACAAACCTCTATCGGATTCCTTCCAAACCGAGAGTAGACCTCAAATGTGGAATTGCCAAATGGAATTTTTGGATCCCCATGGGCTGGATAATTCTTCTTGATGATCAAGGAAATCTTATAGGAAATATTTTCAGATCATATTAATATTTATCATAGATATAAATCATGGTAAAACAATTTCATAACAAAATCTAAAAAAATAAACCATATAGAATATTAAATATTGCATCCTTGTTTAAATAAAATAATTAATAAAAAAATTACACTAAAAAATATTCTAAACACTCCTCATTATACAAAGCTGAATCATTGATAATCACACCACTAGAATATATCCCAAAATACCACTAGCATGGGTAACATTTACTTATAAAAGAATTTTTCCATTACTAGAATCATAAAAAGCAAAGTCTATATACACCCCATGGTTATAGGTAGAGTATGTGATAACATGAATGGTAGGATCCCACTAGGTTTTACATGTATTACTTATATAAGACAAATAATGATTCAAAATTTATTAAAAGATATAAAATAGTATGATTTTTTAAAATTTGTTAAAAACTGTAGGAAGATTGAAGATAATGATAATTACTTGAAATTTGGTAAAAAATTCATAATAACGAAGGGAAATACATGGGTATCTAGGGTACGTGGGGGAATAGTATCCTTGTACACTTAGTGGTTGATCCATGGACTTGAGGATCATTTAATGTGGTTTATCCATAACTAACACGTCACATCACATAACATTTAGTGTAGTTAGTGTTGTACTGTAATCCAATAAGGGAGGATGGTTAGAAGGTCTAATAACTTTTATACAATACATTTCGTAGTTTTCTTATCTATATATCCATGATTCTCATGTGATTTTCCCAAGTTACATTAAACACATAAAAATCATATTTCAAATAAAGAAAAATTGATGAATTCCAAAGAATAACATTACTAACCAATATCTAAATGGTGAATATATTTTCAACACATTACAAACACACATCAAGTCCCCATTGAAATAACCAATTTTTATACCCAATTGTTTTAAAAAAAATGATTTTTGAATCTAGTAAATTAATTTACTTTTACCATTTCATAAATTTAAACAACCTAACATTTTCCTTGAATGGATGAAGAACTATTTTGAAACTACACTACTAGAGGAGATGATATCATATTGACATTAAAATAAACTATAAAATGAAAACCCAATGTCATATTATTTTAATAAGATAAAACTAATACAAAACAACCCCTTGGTAGATGGAATCATAATAAGGAAGGAATAATTGTCAATAGTTTAAGGATATGAGTAAAATACATGGGGTTTCCATAAGTAATCTATACAAAAACATGCAAAAAATTGAGATAATGTGTATAAGGAGAAATGGGGGGAATTCCTAGATATATTGGTGTTTATAATGGGAGAAATTAGGGGTCACTACTAAAAAAAGGCTTTATCAGTGCTCAAAACCAGCTTTAACTATGCTAAAAAGCACCGTAAAGCTCAGTGCTGATAAGGGGGGGGGGGGTACTCTTTATCAGCACTAAAAAAGCACACATAAAGGGCTCCTTTATCAGTGCTGAAAAAGAACTGATAAAGGGATAGTTTATCAGTGCTTTTTTGAGCACTGATAAAGTGATCCCTTATTAGTGCTTATTGGGTGATAATAAAGGCTATTGTTATCAGTGCTTCTTTTAGCACTGATAAATGCCATGCCTACTATAACATGAAATTCTGCGTCAGTGCACCCAAACCAAACCTGCAAAAAAATCAACATATCAAACAAGTAGTTCACACAGATAAAATATATAGTGTTAGTGATGTTATTAATATTTTCATGGCTTATTATATACTCCCTTTACTTATTTTATACGAAATATGCATAATTTTTGTGAAATAATAATGTTTTACTACTAAGTATAATTTTGAGCATTTTTAGAAGTAGTCCAATTTAGTCAGTTTACTAATTTATTTATAACTCTCAGCATACTGATTCAAATTGTTTGGTTACTATTTTTTAGGATTCCTAATTCAATATAAAACATTTCATTAGAAGGGATCATGGGCCAGTTCTGCAATTTGAATGATCACATTTACCACACAAGATGACCCAAAGAATTTGTAAATAAACTGGACAGCCAAGATGATTGATTTACTGGTCTCACTCCCAAAGACAATATTTTATGAAACTCTACCATGTGTTATTGATTATCGAAAAGAATCAGGGATAAAAATTTCATGGCCCAACTTCAAAAAAAAGGGCCCAAATGAAGCTTTGAAATCCATCCCACCATTCTGGCCGGGAATTAAAATCAGTATAGTATTAATTACATATCTCTTGATCATGAGATCAAATAGAGATTAAATTTTTCAGATTAAAAGAGGAGATATGGGTGGCCATCTTTTTTGAATAAATAATTTAGCTTTGAGGGAATCTTACTATTCCAAAATCCTTTTACATTTTGGCCATCAAAAAAGAATGGATTCAAATGGAATGTTTAACTTTGTTTAATAAAACGGCCAAAACATTGGATCCTTAAGTCCAAATGACTACTAATTTTGTGCAAGGTTGGACAACATTATTATCTTCAACTTTTAAAAAGGAGATATCTCACGATTCAGCTATCTGGATGTCCAAATCGTCGATCCAAGTGGAGGGACAGATTGGGAATGCAAGCAGTCCACTTCCTTGGGCTATAAATAAATCCCCCTCCTCTCCATGAATGGGGTTGGAATTTTAGAAGATAATAGATAATATTAGCATGACCAAAGCCTTTCCAAAGGCTTGGGTGGATCTTCCATACTCACGTTTTCACTTGAAAGACCTTTCCTCCTCTCTTTGTTTTCATTTACTTTTATGTTCTTTATTGTTATAATTTTGAAAGTCCTTTCCTTTGTAATTCTGTTTTAATGAAAGTTTCTTATTCAATATATCTTATTCTCATCCACCTTCTGTAGTGTAATATTAATGTTCTTAAAATAGTTTAAATATAGTTTAATCCACTTCCCTTCTTTTTCTTTCTTATTCGATCTAAAGTCTATTTTTAATTCTCATCATTGTTTGCGTGTGTGTGTTCTGCGAACAAATATTTTAATATTCCTTTATTTATCTTATCTTCTTAATTTATCATCATAATTATTATAAACATATTAGTAATAATTTTAATGGCTGAGTAAATCTTTAATTGGGGTGAGTTATAATATAGGTATGTTAAGTGATTGAGAGATTTTTCTCAATGAATGTTCTTTAAATTAACATTGTGTATGTTGGACTTAACATGTCATGGATTAATGACTTGTTTTGTTTAACATATAGATTACATGGAGTATTTTAACCATAAATACACTACCATAATCAATTACTGATTGAGATTATAATAGTAGTTATGTTAAGGCTTGAATTAAAGCCTTAACACTTGGGAATTCCAATCAACGTCAACTTGTGACATGGGTGTTAATTCAATGTAATATAATGCAAAGCTCAAGGATATCACAAGCTTAACTACATAATGATGAACTCATACAAATATTTATCAAATTATTAAATCAATCTTAATCAATCAACCATTTCAATTAATCTCTTCAAACAAACCCCCCAATCAAAATACAATTAACTAAAAACAAACGACTATTACAATGTATCATCGCCGAGGATTCGACCCGAGTGCTGCTATACACATTAGCAGAGCACCAAAACCTTGACTGATCGATAGGCGACAATAGACCGTGCATTTCAAATGGCACCATTTCTGAGTATGGTGCTTTATGTAGTCATTAGTTTATAGTTATTATAATAAAAATCCAAAAAAACCAAATTTAAAAAAAATGAAATCAAAATACAAAGAAAAACCCTTCTTTCTCTTTCCTAAAAAATCTCTATGAATGCCCCGTAGCCTTCCAAACAATACCTCAAATTGGTTTTACACTGAAATTGAGTGAACACATCGCCAACTAAGGAGCAACATAAGATATAATCAAATAATTCATGAACCAGTCCTTCTTCAACCAAATGAATTAGATATGGTCAGTCCTTGGAAAAAACACTTAAAGAACTTTCTGCCACTGATATGAATTACCAACCTCTTGGTATTCAATATCCAAACATAGAGGCTGATTTTGAACTCAAATTGTGTTTGATTCATCTTCTTACTCATTTCCATGGGCTATCCGGTGAGGATCCACATCTCCACCTTAAAGAGTTTCAAGTACTATGCTCTATCCATGAATCCTCAAGGGGTTTCTTAGAAACAAATAAAACTCCAAGCATTCCCTTTCTCCATAGCTGACACTGCCAAGACATGGCTTTACTACCTTCCTCCTGGTTTTATAGCCACATGGAATGACATGAAGAGACTCTTCTTTGAGAAATTCTTTCCTACTTCTCGCACTACTTATATCCTAAATGAAATAAGTGGTATAAGCCAATTCACATATGAGTCACTCCATGAGTACTGGGAGAGGATCAAAATGCTTATGGAAACATTTCCACATCACCAAATCCCTGACCAAATCTTGATATGATACTTATATGAGGGGTTATTGGCTATGGAGAGAACTCTCATTGATGTCGCAAGTGGTGGTGCTCTTGTTGATAAAACTCCTGCAGCAGCAAGATATCTCATAAGTAACATGGATGAAAACACACAACAATTCTATACTCGAGCACATGATCAAGGCAAACAAGCCCAAGATAATCAATCAATTGAGCCTAACAAGATGACTGGGTGGATGAGTGAACTTATAGGTCTTGTGTGACAACTAGCTGTGGCAACCAAATCCCCAACCTCATCTTATTCACAATAAATGTTTCCTGGACCTGTCAAAAATTGTGGAATCTGCAACTCTTCATCGCATCCAACAGACACATGTCTAAAAATTCAAGAGGATCAATCTGATTCATCTGGACCAATAGAGCTCGATGAAGCATACACTCAGCGGAACACCAAACCTCAACTATCAAGTCATTTTGTTAGAAACTTCAACCAACTTCACTCTGAGCCCCTCTCTTCTTCTTATAACCAGGGCCATAGGTATGGTAATCCCATATCTCATCCCCCTCAATTCCCTCCTCAAAACCCAAAGCTATTTTAATATGGTCATGGTGTTGGTAACTTCCTACAACCTTATCCTTTTATTCCTAAACCTCAAAGGAACAATCCTCCTTCTGGATTCCATTATCGTAGTGAGCCTTCCCAATTCCAAAGCCAATACAATCACATTCCCAAGAACCAAAATCTAGGTAATCGCAATACGGGACAAGCCTATTCTTCCATGCAACCATGGGAATGTGCAGTGGGAGATCTTGCCTCCTTCACCCATTCAAGCCTCAAGAACATTGAAACCCAAATTGGTCAACTTTCATCCCACCTTAGTCAGTAGGAACCATCCAATTCTTCCTAACTACCAACTCAACCATTACCCAACCCCAAGGGTAATGTAAGTGCAATTTCACTTAGATCGGGAAAGAAAATTTCTATTCGTCAAGATAAGTCCTCTAACCCTCCTTTGAATGTTGACCTAGAAAATTAAAAGAAAAAGAAACTTGGAAAGGAACCTGAATCCATTCCCTCACCTCCATCCATTCAACATATGAATTCAATTCATTTTCTTCAAGATGTTTCTCAACAAAGAAAGTCCTTTGAACCAGATCCTGAAATGCTCGACATGTGTAAACGTGTTGAAATCAACATTCCCCTCTTAGATGCCATAAAAAATTCATAAGTATTCCAAGATTCATAAGGAGTTGTGTACCCACAAGAGGAAACTTAGGACCTTGTAAAATGTTTCCACCCAGCAGTCTATTCCCATTAAGTGCAAGGATCCATGGATATTTACTGTCCCATGCAAAATTGGAAGTTACAACTTTGATGATGCACTCATAGACCTAGGAGCCTCAATTAATGTCATGCCCAAACCCATCTTTTCCAACCTTGGTCTAGGTACCTTACATCCAACGGGTGTTGTCCTTCAATTATCCAATCAAATCACAACCATTCATGAGGGTATAATAGAGGATTTTCTTTGTCAAAGTCAATGATTTTATCATCCCTGCTGATTTCTATGTCCTTGACATGGAAGGTGAGACAAACTCTTCTCGATCTCCCATAATTCTAGGAAGACCATTCGTTATGACTGCGAGAGCCAAGATTGATGTCCATTCAGGCATCTTATTCATGTAATTCGGTGACCAACTAGTCAAGTTCAACATTTTACAAGCCAAGTGATACTGATCTGAGGATCACTCTTCATTCTCAATCCATGCTTCTGAGGACACTTCTAAGAGTAAATCGAACCCCAATCGACCATGTTATTCATGTTCTAATGAAGAAGGATCTTGTGAAATCTTCACCATGATTAACCAAGTAATAAATGGTGAATTTTATGTGGACCTCTCATTCATAGACTCCATCAATCTAGAGGAACATGAAAACTCTCTTGAATCCCACATCAACTCTGATCTCTACTGCTCCACCTTGGAAAGTATTAAGAAGAATGAATCTCAGGAAAATGAAGTCCCTTCCTCCATTATTGAGTTTTCTAACCCACAAATGAAAGATGAGACTGATCTGAATCCTCTTCCTGAACACTTGAAATATGCATTCCTTTTCCATGATCACTCTTATCCTGTCATTATCTATTCTTCACTTATCTAAACAGATGAGTCCAAAATTGTTCATGTGTTAGAGGAAAACAAAAAGGCCCTCGGTTGGACCTAGATGACATACCAAGAATCAACCCTTCTCTTTTCATGCATCACATCCATATTGAATAATCATCCAAAACAATTAGACAACCACAAATATGACTCAATCCACTCATCATTGAGATGGTTAGGGAAGATATCGCCAAGCTTCTTAAAGCTGGTATTATCTACCCAATTTATGATAGTTAATGGGTTAGTCCAATTCATGTTGTACCTAAGAAGGGTGGGATAACTATTGTCACAAATGAACATAGAGAGGTACTCTCAAATTGAGTGAAAAAATGGTGTGTGTGCATTGACTATAAGAAGTTGAATGTTGAAACAAGAAAAGATCACTACCCTCTTCCATTCCATGATCAAATGCTGGAACGATTAGCTGGAAAGTCACACTATTGCTTTCTTGATGGATACACCGACTACTTCCAAATCCCAATCGCACCTTAGGACCAAGAAAAGACTACATTCACATGCCGCTTTGGAACATATGCATATAGAAGAATGCCTTTTGGACTTTGTAGTGCTCCTGCAATATTCTAGAGGTGCATAATGAGTATATTTTCAGAATTCATTGAACACTGCATGGAAGTCTTCATGGATGACTTCACCATTTATGGAGAGTCATTTGAATCTTGTTTGAATTCACTCTCTCTATTCCTCCAAATGTGTGTCAAGAGTAACCCTATGTTAAATTTTGAAAAATGACACTTCATGGTTAAAAAAGGGATTTTTCTAGGGAACATAGTTTAAAAATATGGCATTGAAGTAGATAATACCAAAATCGAAGTGATCCAATCACTTCCTCAACCCACTTATATTCGAGACATCCATTCATTTCTCAGTCATGCCGGTTTCTATCATATATTCATCCATATCTTCAGTAAAACATCCCTCCCACTCACTCAGTTGCTCCAAAATTATGTCACTTTCCATTTCGATGAGGTTTTCAATAGAGCCTTTGTTGAACTCAAAACTGCTCTTATATCTGCTCCAATAATCCAACCCCAGATTGGTCCATACCCTTTGTGTTTATGTGTGATGCTTCTGATAGAGTTGTTGGGGATGTTCTTGGTCAGTGAAGAGAAAAACAACCATATGTCATGTATTTTTCCTCAAAAACATTGGATGATACTAAATCTCACTACAAGGTCACTGAAAAGAAACTTTTAGCATTAGTTTTTTCCTTAGAGAAATTCTAGCCCTATCTCTTAGGTGCCAAAATCATCATCTTCACAAACCATTCTGCAATAAAGTTCTTACTCAAGAAAATTGATTCCAAACCGAGGCTAATAAGATGGATCCTAATTCTCTAAGAGGTTGTCCTTGAAATAAAATATAGACAAGGAAAAGAAAACTTGTGGCTAATCACTTGAGTAGAATTTATAATTCTTCTCATTCTGAAATCATCGATCTTGAATTCCCCACTGAGCACATTTCATCTCTCACTCCATAGTTACCATGGTATGCGCCAATTGTAAATTACTTTGTTTCTAGTGTTTTTCCTGTAAATTTTTCAAAAGAATAGAAAATTAAGTTGGAATGTGATTCCTAACACTATTTTTGGGAAGAAAATAAACTTTGGAAAACTGGGGCAGATATGGTATTTAAGAGATGTGTTGATAAAGATGAACATTCCTCTATCTTAGAATTCTGTCACTCAATGCCTGGTGGTGGCCACTTTGGACCACAAAGGACCTCTCGAAATTTCCTAGACTCTGGATTCTTCTGGCCTTCACTCTTCACGGACTCACATGAGTTCTATCAATCACGTCCCGCTTTCCAAAAGTTTGACACAATTTCAACGAGAAATGAAATGGCCAAAAAGCTTTTAATTTTCTACGTGATCTTCAATGTTTCGGGTATCGATTTAATGGGACCATTTCTCCCTTACAATGGATTCTCATACATCATTCTTGTGGTTGATTATGTTTCTAGGTGGGTTGTGTCCAAACCCACTAGAAAGGATGATTCAAATATTGTTAGTGAGTTCCTAAAGACACACATCTTCCACTGATTTGGCACAGCTCATGCCTTGATAAGTGACTTAGGAACCCATTTTTGTAATAAAACCATGGAATATCTTTTGAAAAAGAATGGGGTTGTACATAAAAAATAAACTACATTTCACCCCCCCAAAAAATGGCATGGATGAACTTTCTATAGAGAAGTTAAAATAGTGCTTGAGAGAATTGTAAAACCCACCAGAAAAGACTGGCCTGAAAGACTTGGTGAAGCACTTTGGGCTTCTCGAACTGCCTATAAAACACCCATTGGGATGTCTCCTTTTAGGCTCGTTTTTTGGTAAATCACATCATCTACCAGTTGAAATCCAACATAAGTCTTTTTGGGCAATGAAAACTGGTAATTTTGATCTTGAAATATCCGGAGAAGAAAGATTTTTGCAATTGGATAAACTAGAGGAGCTTAGACTTGATTCTTATGAGAATTCTATTCTCTGCAAAGAAAATTCAAAGGCACTCCATTATAAACACATCCTGAGAAGGGTATTTAATGAAGGTGAATAGGTAATGCTCTTCGAATCTTGATTTTGGCTTCACCCAGGTAAGATTAATTATCATTGGGAAGGTCCTTTTGTTATTACAATTGTTTACCCATTTGGTGTAGTGCAAGTCCAAGACCCCTCTTTCAAAAGGACATTCATAGTTAATGGACATAGGTTAAAGCATCACCTCGAGAGGACACATAATCCTGGATCATCATTGACATCCACTAGATCCCCAACATCTCTAGTCGACTAACCAATAGATGGAGATGGAGACCCGCCAAATCCAAACTAGGGGGAACCTCTTTCCCTTTAACTCTCTCCCTCTGTCGTCCTCCCTCTACCTCTTTCTTCTTCTTCCACTCTCTTTATTTATTTTACCACTTTTTTTTATCAAAACCATTATTTTCCACTTTCTCTTTTGTGTCGGTGATTCATTATTAAAAACTTAAAAAAACCTAAACAAAAACAAAACATAGAAAAGAATCATAACAAAAAAAATATATACAAAAAAATCAAGAGTCATGATTACTCACCTTACAATTTTCAAATTTTTTCCAACCATTTTTGGGAGTCAAAAGTCATGTTTTAATCTCAAAAATTTTGTATTTTCATCATAACTTTGGATAAATAATTTTGTTTCAAAATTAACAAATTTTGAATGCTCAATTTGTTTTTGGAAAATGCTTTTTCCAAACCAAGAGGAACAACATTTTATTTCATGCCAATTCCACCAATGGACATCTTTTCAAAATGTGTGTTTTCACCCCCATTTGTGAGTCTTGAGTTTGTGGACCTTCAAGATGAATTTCCTGTCTTATTGTGCATTAATATGATAAAGGCATTTTCTGAACCACATGAGAATCACAATATCCCAATAGCCTCTAATTTCCCTTACATTAATCCTCCTTTTGAAATCCCCTTCAAGACTATGTCAACCTTTTATATGATAGACACATTACAAGCCCAATACCTTTTCCCACCCAATATAAACATGGATTTTCATTGCATAATTTTTTGAAATTTTAGTGTGGTGGGAATGGATTTCATTGTTTGGGTACCCTATTATTGATTTTCAATGAGTTGTCATCTGTTTGAGGGATATAATCCATTTTAGTGTGGGGGAGAGGTTGTCATTCAGTGTGTTTTTGGGAATATAATGTACTTCAATTTATGTAATTTTTTCAATGTTATTGACAAGTGTTCAAAGAAAAATAAAAAATGATGAATGAAAAAATCAAAAAAAATCAAAAAAATGGGTTATGTCTTGGGTAGGTCACAAATAACTTTTCCTAAAACTATGATCTTGTTATAACTATTATAATTAGTGTTGTGAGGAGATCAAACAGGGGTTGGGATATGAGTGTGAGATCTATTTCAAGGTAAAATTTCGAAAAAAAAGAAAAAAAGGAAACTAAAAAAAAGAACACATGCATTATATTCTTATTGGGAGATGTTTTGTGTTTTGTAAATATTCCATCTTCTCATTACCTTTATATTTTCTTCCTCTATTGTGTCTTTCTTCACACAATCATTCCCTTGTAAATATGTGTTATCATTTCCTTCCATGTTTCATTTCAAAAAAATGTGCATTGCGTTTTCTATGTTGGTGTTTTAACCTTCTTATTCTCTCTCTTGGACATTATATTCCTACCATCCCATAGCCACAAGAAATAACTTTAAAAATAATTCTTGATTCATGTGAAATTTGGATAGGTATTGTAAGTTGATAGCTCTTTCAAACTCTAAGATTTTCACTTTTGGTTGGTGAAAGAGTGAACCTCCACAAATGAATTTTATCATCTTGAGAGGTGTGAGTTTTTAGTGTCCACATTTTCCATTTCTAAATTTGATCATGAAAAAATGAATTAGTTTTGGAACACTGTTTCTATAAAAACTTGTGGTGGAATTCAAAATGGATGAGTGAAATAGTCTAAACCTCCACTGATTGAAGAAAACAAAATTTTAATATTTGTTGGTGAGTGAAAATGATATTGTCATGTTTTTATATTTGTTGCACATGAGGACATGCACAAAACTAAGTGTGGGGGAGTTGATGTTATTGATATTTTCATGAGTTATTATATACTCCATTTACTTATTTTATATGAAATGTGCATAATTTGTGTGAAATATTAATGTTATAATACTAAGTATAATTTTGAGCATTTTTAGATGTAGTCCAATTGAGTCAGTTTACTATTTTATTTAAAACACCAACCCTACTTATTAAATTTGTGTGGTTATTTTTGTTTAGGATACATAATTAAATATAAAACATTTCATTATAAGGAATCATGGGCCAATTCTGCCAGTTGAAGGATCAAATTTACCACACAAAACAACCCAAATAATTTGTGAAGAAACTGGACCATCCAAGATGATTGAGTTACTGGTCTCACTCCCAAATCCAATATTTTATGAAACTCTGCCATGTGTTCGTAATTATCCAAATTAAACAAGGATAACAATTTTAGGGACCAAATTCAAGAAAAATGGGCCCAAATGAAGCTTTGAAGTCCAGCCCACCATTTTGTCCGGGAATTAAAATCAGTATAGTATTAATGACATATCTCCGGATATAGTCATCAAATAGAGAAAAGATTTTGGAGTGTGAAATGTGATATATAAGAAGCCGAATTTATTGGAGAAATAAATCTGCTTTAATGGAATCTTACTATTCCAAAATCCATTTACATTTTGGACATCGAAAAAGCATGGATTAAAATGGACAGTTTAGCTTTGTTTAATCAGCCGACCAGAACATTTGCACATTAAGTCCAAATGACTCCAAATTTTGAGAGGGGGCGGCCAACATTATTATCTACAAATTTGAAGAGGGGGATATCTCGATATTCGACTCTCTGGATGTTGAAATCATCAAGCCAAGTGGAGAGACAGATTGGGAATGAAAACAATCCACTTCCTTGGGCTATAAATACACCCCCTCCTCTCCATGAAAGGGGTTGTCATTTCATAAGAGAGGAGATCATATTGGCATGACCAAATCCTTGCCAAAGGCTTGGGAGGATCTTCCATACTCATGTTTTCACATGAGAGACCTTTCCTCCTATATTTGATTTCATTTACTTTTATGTTCTTTATTGTTGTAATATTGTAAGTGCTTTCCATTATAATTCTATTTTAATGAATGTTTCTTCCTCAATATATCTTATTCTCATACACCTTATGTAGTCTAATATTAATTTTCCTAAAATAGTTTAAATACAATTTATTCCCCTTCCCTTCTTTTTATTTATAATTCAATCTAAAGTCTGTTTTTAATTCTCATCATCATTTGTGTGTGTGTGTTCGGCACACAAATCTTTTCTTCTCACTTTATTTATGTTATCTTCTTAATTTATCATCATAATCATTATAAATAGATTAGTAATCATTTTAATGGATGAGTAAATCATTAATTGGGGTGAGTTATAATTTAGGTATGTTATGTGATTGCGAGCTTTTACTCGACGAATGTTCTTTAAATTAATATTGTGTAAGTTGGACTTAAAATGTCATGGATTAATGACTTGTTTTGTTTAGTATATGGATTCCATGGATTATTATAACCATAAATACACTACCACAATCAAGTACTGATTGAGATTAGAATCGTAGTTAAGATAAGGCATGTATTAAATCCTTAACACTTAGGAATTTCAATCAAAATTTACTTGTGACATCTGTGTTAACTCAATGCAATATAAAGCAAAGCTCAAGGATATCACAAGCTTAACTACCTAATGATGAACTCATCCCAGTATTTATCAAATTATTAAATCAATCTTAATCAATCAACCATTTCAATTAAGCTCTTTAAAAAACCCCCCACTCAAAATACAATTAACTAAAATAAAATGACTATTACAAAGTATCATCACTAGGGATTCGACTTGAGTGCTGCTATACACATTAGTAGAGCACCGGAACCATGACCGGTCGATAGGCGACAATCGGCCGTGCATTTAAGGTAGTCAATTTGGGATCATAGAATGGAAACAATCCATACCTAATGTGACGTAATAAATATTAATTATAATGATAAAAAGGTACCATTAAATACTATCTCCTCACAATGATATCTTACATTTCCTCAGATAAAAAATATAGAGAGAGTTCCATGTCTGAATCTTTAGAAAAATTTGATTAAGGCATGCATGGGAATGCATTGTCAATTATCCGTATATTATTGGTTGAGGTAGGGATGAATTGTAAACATCACACATGACCCATGGATCGTTGGCCTAAAGTATAAACACAATACGAATGTGTTTGGTCAGTTTTCCGTATGTCAGTGGTTGTTTTCACTTAAAATTATGTCCATTTTAAACAAAAGAGAGACACTTTGAGTGATACCGGTCACACCGTTCCTCGTACTAAGGTGGGGTTGATTCATACACATCAAAAATGTCCCATAGATAATTCTATTAAAGTATCAAAACAATCAGAATGCATTTGGTTACTTTTCCGTATGTTAGTTGTTGTTTTACTTAAAATTCTGTCCATTTTAAACAAAAGAGAGACACTTTGAGTGATACCAGCCACACTATCCCTTGAATTAAGGCGGGGTTTACTCTTACACACCACACATGTCCCATTTATTTTTTTCCTAAAGTATCAACACAATCCGAATGTGTTTGGTCAGTTTTCCATACGTTAGTGGGTGTTTTCACTTAAAAATTATGTCCATTTTAAAGAAAAAACAGACACTTTGAGTGATACCGGCCACAAAGTGCCTAGGATTGAGGTGGGTTTGACTCATACACATCAAAAATTATCCATGGATTGTTCTAATAAAGTATCAACAGAATCAAAATGTGTTTGGTCACTTTTCTGTATGTCAGTCTTGATTTCATTTAAAATTCGATCCATTTTAAACAAAAGAGAGACACTTTGAGCGATATTGGCCACACCGTACCTTGGATTGAGGCGAGGTTGACTCATACACGTCAAAAATGACCCATTTATAATTGTCCTAAAGTACCAACACAATATTCATGCATTTGTTTTCATATGTTTGTGGTAATTTTCACTTAAAAATTATGTCCATTTTAAACAAAAGAGAGACAATTTGAGTGATACCGGCCACACTGTGCCTCAGATTGAGGTTGGTCTGACAAGTACACGTCAAAAATAACCCCTGGATTATTTTACTAAGGTATCAACATAATCTGAATGCGTTTGGTAACTTTTTCGTATGTTAGTTGTTGTTTTCACTTAAAATTTTGTCCATTTTAAACAAAAGAGAGACACTTTGAGTGATACCAGCCACGCAGTGCCTTGGATTGAAGTTTGGTTAACTCGTACATCTCAAAAATAACACATTGATCGTTTTCCTAAAGTATCAACACAATCCGAAATATTTTTTTGGGTTTTATGTATGTTAGTTGTTGTTTTTGCTTAAAAATTATGCTCATTTTAAACAAAAGATAAATCCTTTGAGTGATACAGGACACACCCTACCTCAGATTGAGGTGAGGATGACTCTTACAGTTCAACAATGACCCATGTATAGTTCTCTGAACGTATAAACACAATACTAATGCATTTTGTTGTTAATATGTACGTTATTTGTCGTTTTCCAATAAAATTTTGTCTATTAAAACAAAAGAGAGACACTTTGAGTGATACTGGCCACACTGTGCCTCAAATTGAGGCGAGGTTGACTCATACATGTCAAAAATTACCCATGGATTGTTGGAAAATAGTATTAACACAATCTGAATTCGTTTGGTAAGTTTTCCATACATTAGTGGTTGTTTTCACTTAAAAATTATGTCCATTTTAAACAAAAAATAGAAACATTGAGTAATACCGGCCACAACATGCCTTGTATTGAGTCTGGGATGACTCGTACCCGTCTCAAATGACCTATGGATATTTATCCTAATGATCAACACAATCTGAATCCATTTGGTCATTTTTCGATATGTTAGGTATTGTTTTCTCTTAAAATTCTATCCATTTTAAATAAAAAGAGTGATACTTTGAGTGATATCATCCAAATTATGCCTCTTATTGAGGCAGGTTTGACTCGTACACATAAAAAAGACCCATATATCGTTGGAATAATGTATCACCACAATATGAAGGTGTTTGGTTAGTTTTTTGTATGTCAATGGTCATTTTCACTTAAAATGTTGTCCATTTTAAACAATAGAGAGACACTTTGAGTGATACCGGCCACACCATGCCTCTGATTGAGGCAGGGTTGACTCTTACACATCACAAATGACCCATGTATAATTTTATTAATGTATCAACACAATCCTAATGTGATTGGTTAGTTTTCCGTATGTCAGTATTTGTTTTCACTTAAAATTCTGTCCATTTTAAACAAAAGACAGACACTTTGAGTGATACCGGCCAAACAATGCCTCATATTGAGGAAGGGTTGACTTGTACACGTCACACATGACAGATTTATAATAGGAAAAAATTATAAACACAAGATGAATGCATTTTTTTAGTTTTATGTATGTTAGTGGTTGTTTTCACTTAAAAATTATGTCCATTTTAAACAAAAGAGAGATACCTTGAGTGATATCGGCCACATCGTGTCTCGGATTGTGGCGGGGATGAATCATACATGTCAAAAATTACCCATGGATGTTTTTTTAAAATTATCAACACAATATAAATGTTTTTGGTCATTCTTGTTTACGTTAGTTGTTGTTTTACCTTAAAATTGTGTCCATTTTAAACAAAATGGAGACAATTTGAGTGATACTGGCCACCCTATGCCTTAGATTAAAGAGGGGTTGACTCATAAACGTCACACATGACTCATGTATTGTTTTACTAATGTATCAACATAATAAAAATGCGTTTGGTCGGTTTTCAGTATGTTAGTGGTTGTTTTCACTTAAAATTCTGTCCATTTTTAACAAAAGCGAAACACTTTGGGTGATACCAGACACACTGTGCCTCAGATTGAGGCACAATTAACTCGTACATGTCAAACATGACCCATGGACCATTGGAATTTTGTATCAACACAATCCAAATGCATTTGGTTAGTTTTACATACGCTAGTGGTTGTTTTCACATAAAATTCTGTCCATTTTAAACAAAAGAGAAACACTTTGAGTGATACCGGCTATACCATGCCTCAGATTGAGGCCTGGTTGAATTTTACACATCCAAAATGATTCATTAATTGTTATATTAATGTATCAACACAATCCAAAAGCATTTGGTCAGTTTTCCGTATGGCAGTTGTAGTTTTCACATAAAATTTTGTCCATTTTAAACAAAAGAGGGACACTTTGAGGGATATTGGCAACACTGTGCTCAGGATTGAGGTAGGATTGAATCATACACATCACACATGACCCATGGATCGTTTTACTAAAGTATCATTACAATATTAATTCATTTGGTTGGTTTTCCCTATGTCATTGGCGGTTTTCACTTAAAAATTATTTCCATTTTAAACAAAAGATAGAATCTTTGAGTGATATTGGCCACACCGTGCCTCGAATTGAGGAGGGTTGACTTTTACACGTCAAAAAATTACCCATGTATCATTCTCCTAATGTATCAACACTAGCCGAATTCATTTGGTTGGTTTTCTATATGTTAGTTATTGTTTTCACTTAAAAATCATGTCCATTTTAAACAAAAGAGAGACACTTTGAGTGATATCAGACACAACGTGCCTCAGATTGAGGCGGGGTAGACTTTTACATGAAACACATGACCCATCGATCATTGGAATAATGTATAAACACAATCCGAATGAGTTTGGTCAGTTTTCCATATGCCTGTGGTTGTTTTCACTTAAATATTATGTCCATTTTAAACAAATGAGGAACACTTTGAGTGATACCAGCGACACTGTTCCTCATATTGAGGCGGGGTTGACTCCTACATGTCAAATATGACCCATGGATCGTTCTCCTAATTAAAAACATGGATTTAGGGGGGGGGGGTACCCTGTGGTGGAAGGAGGTTTTAACAATGTTCATTTTGTTATAATGGATAGTTAGAAAACATACAATTTCTACAAATGAGAATGTTCAATGCATGTGAATCCATTTAGCATCTCAATAATCATACTGCAATAAATTTAGTAAAGATAATTTTATTAATCTTTTCATTGAAAGTGAGTGGGCATTCGTGATATGAATGTATTTTGGATATTTTACTGGTTTTTCTTATCCAGAGCCCAAATAAAAGAGGTTCATCATTCTAGCATGTTGTTGGTGCATTTTATCTATTAAAATAGAAAAATGAATCATTGGAGAAATGATATTTATGTTAATAAAAGTTACAATTTTCCGATGAACATTTTCATACAACAATGTTTTATCTTTTGATCTCCGTGAACACCTCTCAAAAATGTTCGCCAATTGTACACATCCCCAAGTCAGATCTTCATGATATCTCTGTTAAATCTTCCACCTGGTATGCGGCCCACTCATTTCTAAACAAATATATATCGTCTTGTGAATATGAGGCTATTCGACAGTCAGATTAGTACTACAAAATATATAAATAAATAAATAATAAATAATTTAAATGACATAGTTGTTGTTTTTGAAAATACCTCTTTACAGACGCTAGTTTGTTGATGGAAAATGATCGCTCTCATAAATCTACAGACATAATAACCGCAAAATTTATTTTTTGTTTGTTTTGGACACTGAAAAAACAATGATCATTATGAGAATAAGTAACTTGTTTTGATATGTGTTTGGATACTGAGATTTTATTATATATCCCTCGATACTTGTCCAGATGTAGTACTTATTCACCTCCTTAATCATAGCCCCTATACTCATTCTTTTTTTAAGACGATATTGATACACCTCCCTATCATAACAAAATCATTAATAAAATATAATATAAATTATATAACTTCATGTTTAGACCGAAAACGTAGGATGTAGTGTACTACAGATTCAGAAACACCATCATGTGTTGTCAGTTTGTTAGATATCCTTGCATTGAATCCAAAAACTAAATTTGTGGAGTATCCAAGTTCACCACAATTAGCTTCCAATGATTCCTAAAAAACAAAAAATATTAATTAATGAAAGAAGTGAAAATATAATTGATATGATTTAATCGTAGAGTTTTACAACTACATGGTTGGTATTAGGAATTGTCTGTCATCTGTAATCTTATATTCAAATGTTTTCAAGAAACCTTTCACTATTTCATCCCTTATTGATGGCTCTAATTTATTTAGTTGTGTAGATGTTGTATGAGGACTAATGAGTCCAAATTTTGGCTCATGGGGAAACCCCTTCAAATATTTTTCATATATATATCTACAAATAATATAAAATGCATTTAGTCATAATTTTCACATTATATCAGCTTTTAGAAAATCAATTCATGGCAACATACCTCATATATACATTTACAACTGTGACACCTAGCCAACCATATTCAAGGATGTCATTTACATTTTCAACAGTAATGTAATATGTAATTTCCTCTCCTTATATATTCTCATTAAAATCAACTATATGACTACTACCTCTTTTTAGCTTCGTATCCAAATGAGTCTTCAATTCTAGTAAATGCGGATAGAGAACAGGCGGTGTAATTATGCTTTCTGTAGATCTTTTGGATTGGTTGATCAATCCTTTAGATACTTTTGAGCCCACATTTCTTGTCACCCCTTCCCTTTCTCTTTCTATAATAAAACTCATTGGTTCAGACCTTATTTTATTAATTGTTAATGGTTTAGATTGAAAAAATAGAAATAAATACCTCTTAATCCACATGTACTCATAAAATTTTTGACGACCATGAAATAAATGTCCTAATATCCTTTTTGACCATATGAATATCTTCGTCGTCAACTGTAATAGGTAGCTCTGCATTTGGATCAGGAGCTATAGTAATCGTCACTTTCATATTATATATTGGGAGTGGTCTATTTGGCAGCTTGTCCTCTGGGATATTGAAAACCGTAGCCCTCGCTACAAGGTTATAGGTTGGTGTTGACAGATATAAATCATATTCATTATCACCTTATATAATATCAGTACAGAAACAGTATCACTGTTTGTCTAATTCACATTTCATGGGAATAATTATTAGAATATTGATTACCATGACTAAGACTACTCTTTTAGGGGAATGGCTTGCCTCAATGTTGGTGGGGGTGGGGGTGGGGTGGGATCTTCATGCGCTAGTTGTTCCTAAGTTGGGTCTTCTCCATGCTTCATACCCATAAAAGTTGCTAGCAACTCTCCCTGCCATTGAAATCATTCTTCAAGAGTTTCAAGTCTTTCCCTCATTTGTTTCATTTCTTCATTTATATCATCCATTTGTTTTTTTCTCAAAAAATACTCAGGGTGTCACCCCAAACCTCGCACCTCTAACACGACCGTATTGTTCTGGATGCTTCAAATCCATCGATAATAGGACTGCATCTCCTACAGGATTAGCTGATTCCTGTGACTGCCAGATATAAGAAAATAACTAATTATTGTTATGTAATAGAAATTTTAAAAAATAACATTTTATCATGTCATACGTGAACATATTTCCCACACTTTTTGTGTGTTTTCATTTACTACTTCCCTAACTTATTCACACGTGCTTCCTTCCATAGCACATGACGTGGGATGGAAGTGTCTTTGGATTTTGACTCATCAATATAAATATAAATATAGAGAGAGAATTATGATTTGGTTTCCTGTCACATAACAATATTACTATAAATTTAAAATATGTACCATTTTCTTTTCTAATGAAGCATACCCCATCCTTGATTTACAATAGGGGTATGTTGGTTTTGATTCATGTTCCTTATTTTCAATACTGAGTTGTTGTTTTGTAAATGAAATATTGACAATCAAAGTGATGAATACATCTATCCTCAAATAAGATTTTATCAGCCACAAATTACCTAAAACATATCATCCCCACGGTGGCCAATAAATGCATCCCATGTTTCTTGGGATATCAAGTGAGCATATATAAGGGGTGGGTGTGGGTTTATTTTACCTTTGGTATCTTTCAAGTGACATTTTCTTAAAATAGTGTGAAATCCTCGATGAATCCTTCCTGCAATCCATAGTACATAATTATTTTGTTTATCATCTACTATAAATGTACTCTATAAGGGATTGAGTAGAGTAATACACTGTTTCATATTGTAATTTCTAGTAAATTAAAGAAATAATATCATAACATTACAATAATTTCATCCAAGATCACAACCTTCAGCCTGGACAGAAAATGGTGCCATTAATATATGTTAATCGGCACGTGTTGTCGAGTGACAATTCCAATGTAACTAATGAATATAGTCTTTTTGGGATTTACATGTTGTCCTTGTGTATTCCATCTGACAAAGAATTTTATACATTTTTTTCCTTAAGAACGTTGGCTAACACCATCAAACTATGACGCACCGGTGTTTTATGCGACGTCAGTCCTTCATCCGCGACCATTTAATAGATATCAACAACATTAATATGTTCATATGGAATGGTAGCAATGACATGTGTTGATGGCTGTTGTAACTCAGCAATAGGAGCAGAACATGCTCAAAAACATGTTGTTTCTGTACACTGTGAGCAGCAACAGTAGTAGCTTGAGACACTTGTTCAGCCTCAAGGTCAGGAGCACCAGAACGGTAAGAAGTAATTATATGCAAAAGTGGTTGAACAATTAATTTATATTACATAAATTCAGTAATGATAAAAAAATAACATTATATAAAATAATCGATATTACGAACAAAATATAACATGTTAATATAACTCTCTTTCTTTTTTTTCAAAAGCTGAAGGGATTTGACACCTCTATCGAATATCCAAATCCCTTCATTATGGGCTCCAATAACATAGAAAACGTCATCTATATTGGTACCACAATGAAATGATTGTGATTTACCACTAAAAGGATCATCCTCAATAGAATTTTCATTGGACCCTTCAGTTGTTTTGGAGGATAACAAAAAAATCGAGCACTTTCGGTTTGTGGGATCATGAACATAAAATACTTGTACCACATGTGATGCCATTATAAACTATTCGTCTTTGTACAATTCTGTACTAAAATCAACATTCACAAATCCCAATTCATGTATTTTAACACCACTGTAATTATCTACTCATTTGCATTGAAAAATTGGCAATGGGAATGTTGTACAATCCAACTCCCATATTAGTTTGATAATGCCAAAGTATGACTTATTCACATAAATTGGATTTATGGCCTTACAACCAGAGACATGCATTACTTTAGCCACAATTATAACTCCACTATTTTACTTGGTATTATCATCATCATGTTCATCTGTATAGAATTTATAACCATTAATTACATAACCATAGTAAGATAATACATTCACAATTAGCCCGACGACTAGCCATCAAATTCGTTCTGAAATTGAATTCAGATTTTCATCTAACTCCTTAAAAATATGGTACCAAAACCATACTATAAACTGGTGATTATGTGTATTTGATATCCATTTTTCAGCCCTTGATCAATTCAACTACCTAATAATTTCATTCTGGGTTACAATATATGGAGAAACCTCCCAAATTTTATGAAAAACATAAAGGTGGGTCTGCTCTCAATCTGTAATATTGATTGTCACAACATCTCATCAAGAAATTCCCTCACCCTCAATGCGTCTAGCGTGATGAGATTTCGGGATACCAATGCTTTCCACATCAGATAGGTATTCTGTATAGAATTCAATGGATTACCCAACAATATATCACTCCATAAATAAAACCCTCTGGCCGACTTCAGTTTTAGTCATAACCTGTCAAAACCATCATATACTACTCAATGGGGTACATCCATCTATAGTGCACAAGACCACAAAGTTGAATCTCTCTCACCATGTGAACCATAAAATGAACCATCATATCAAATAATGATGGCGTGAAGAACATTTATAATTCACATAATATGATGACAATTTCTCTTTCTATAGTTGGTAATTTAACCGAGTATAAAACTTTTCTTCATATATCATTGAAAATGAAAGAAAGTTTGGTTAACATATGATGAAAATTCATGGTAAAAATGAAACGTAAAGCTATAGGAATTAAATCTTTCATCAAAACATGGTAGTCATGTGATTTCAAACCTTTTAACTTCAAATTATTCATTGACATAATGTTATTGATATTTGATGAATAACCCTTTGGAACCTTTACATCATTGAAGAAGTTTCAAAACTGATATCTCTCCTCCCAAGAAAGAGTGTATGTAGATGGAAGGAGAAACATTCGATTTTCACCCTTCATGGGATCCAACTCCTCTCGTATTCCCAAGTCAACCATGTCCAACCTTGCCTTAATTCAATCCTTTGATTTTCTATGGGAGTTTAGAAATGTTCTAATAACTCTGTCACATACATTTTTTTCCACATGCATCACATCAAGAAAAATTATGACATATAGACCATTCCATTATGGTAAATCTAAAAATCTAATATCATTTTCCAATAGATTTTCGTACAGTTTTTTGAAAATGGTTTACCAAAAATAGTGTTCACATATTTTACTTTCTCAAACAGCTGATCAACTATTAGTGGAGACGGTGTTTTGCATTGTTATGAACTTCCTTTGAAAGATTTCGTCCCGTATCCGTACTTATGCCGATGGGGATGAAATCTACAATGTCCTAAAAACATATTATTATGAATGTTTCAACCTAATTGATTATTTTTCTTCTTTGCATATGGGACACCCTTGAGTTCCTTAAATTATATAGCCTGAAAATTTTCCGTAATCCAGGAAATCATTTATCATCCCATAAAACATCTCTCTCAACATGAAGTATTCACTTTTATAAGCATCACACAACATAACACCTTAATCCCAAAATAACTTCAAATCCTTGATCAAAGGAGACAAATAAACATTAATATCGTTACCTGGATGTTTTGGTCAAGATATAAGCATAGATAACATGATGAATTTCCATTTCATGCATAACCTGGGTGGAATGTTATAATTTACCAACATAACAGGCCATGTACTGTGAGTGCTAGTTTGAAAACCAAAAGGATTCACTCTATTTATAGATAATGTAAGACAAAGGTTTCTCGGCTCATTTCCAAATTTATGATTATCGTGATCAATTCTCTTCCATTGAGAAGAGTCGGTCGGGTGACATAATTTCCCATCTTTATTTCTTTAATCTGCAAGCCACGAAAATTGTCTTACAGTTTCTTCACTTCCATATAGATGCCTAAACATTGGAACTATTGGAAAGTACCATACATATTTTGTAGGATTGGATTCATCTTTCTTTTATCACGAATCACCACAATTGGGAATTCTGCAAGTGATTTGATCTTATTTTGAAACAATATATAGTCTTTCGGGTAGGCGTGTATTCTTTCAGAAATCATACCCATCAAGTGTAGCATTCGTTTAGCTTCATATGTCTTACTGGGAAGCTCATTATCATCTGGGATCATGTCATTCAAGAGCGAAAGTAGTTCCGTAAAACTAACATCACTCCATCCATTTCCTGCTTTAAATTTATATAACTTCAGTACAACTAACAATGATGTATATTTAGTGAAACCAGCATACAATGGAATCTTTGCACAACTCTTTAACTTCTCAATCAATTTTGGGCAATCACAGATTTCATCTTCAACTGACCTTGTCATTACCTCAATACAATCTTCATCATCATTGAAGACTGTAATCACATCCTTTATACAGTCTTCATCATTATCCATATTTGTAATCATATCTGATAATCCATAAAACAATGTTTTATCCCAGCTAGTAGCTACATTCATTTTTTCTCCGTGTTTATTTCAACATTTATAACTCTGATCTATTCTATGACATATAAAATGTACTTCCAACCCCTATAGAGTAATTAGTCTAGAATAACTACAATATAAAGATGGAAAAAGGATTTGAGAAGGATATTTTGTGTGATCCTATGAAAACATGATTATCTCTTTCACTCCATTCTCATACTCTATTGTCAAATGATTAACATCTACCCAATCTTGATTCATCTCTATCCTATATAAATTTCAAATATTATTATTTATGATTCAAATACACAAAACAAGACTTCTAAATATAATATAATAGAATCACTTCCTTATAAAAAAAAGATTAATAGATCCTAACAATTTCCAATAAAGATTTAGAAAACATCATAACGATGATAGACCGCCCACCAAAATCAACACACATTCAAGCCCCCATACCAATAGTTGTAGCACCCACCACCCTTGATTCAAAACATTAAAAATACTTTTAACCACTCCTACCAGCCACCACATTCTTAATAAAATAATCACATTAAACAACCAAAAACTAGTTACCAAACTAAAATAAAATGAAAAAAAGGATGGTATTTTGATGAGAAAACTAATATAGTAGATACATTTCCAATCACAAAGGGGTTTAAAGGGAGACAAATAACCTAGATTTATCCAAAATTAAAATGGAATATATTAGGTTTTGTTACCAAAATGAACAAAAGAAATAGAAAATAGAGGTTAGAGAACAATAATTCTATCAAACCTCCTCTCATTAACTGTTAGTTCCTTCCATAATATTGGAAAACATTGTGGAATTAATTTTATAAATAAATTATTTCCCAAAATCATGACCTTTAGATAAGAAAAACAATCATCCATTTCTGTAAAATAGAAATATGCTTTCTTTTTTCTTATGAATCATTAAATTTGAACAAATTCACTCACCAACTCAATAAAATTCATATTTTCACATGAATTTGAAGGTAAAGATAGATAAATAATTCCATTGAAAATAATTCAACTGAATATTTCAGTATTAATTGAAAGAGGTTATTGGTTGGTAAAGGTATGTGGTCAATAACTGTAACGCCCCGACCCCAGCTACCAAGAGTCGGTGCATTACTTCGTAACATTGTCATGATCACAAAAGATCAAGTCTCGAAATACCGATTAGTTTAGTAGCCTTGGAAACACTAGATACATTCATAAATGTTACATTACAACATAAGGTGAAAACTACAATAACAAAGTCTTCATAGTCCACACTCATATTCTCTTCTGACTATCCCTATAGGTCATTCCTAAAATAATTCTTCACATCCTGGAAAATATTAAAACATTGAAAGGGGTGAGCTCAGATGCTCAGTAAGGATAACAATATTGCGGAAGCTTTCATAAATAAACATAAACATTTAAGGCAATGTATAAATAAAACAAAATCCTTTTAAATTTGAACATCAACATAATATGGAAAAAGTAAAATGAGATAATGCCATTTACTTCTTCACATGGATATTCTACTGGTCGAATAATCACATGAAATATCAATAACCACTTTCAAAATGATGGAATGCATAATGCGAGACATTCTGAAAATTTTTATCAAGGCCTCAGACAAGACGTCTAAAATTATTAAGGCCTTGGCCAAAACCATAAATCAAATTGGGAAAGGGCCTCGGCCAATTCCACGTCTAGTTGTCTCATGAGACCTACCGATGCAATTTTTTTAGAAGATACTTACTTTTAAAATTGCTCAAATATACTCCAGTGTTTTTTTGAAAACATTATGCAAGCTTCTGAAAATAAAATAACTAATTCTGAGACTGCTCAACTAATTACAGGCCTTGATGGGTCCACGCCCAATCCCTTCCTGTCTACCACACTCGAGAGTCGGGTTTTCAGAAAACATTTTTAAGCTTGCGTTAAATACATATACATTTGCACCAGATTTTCATATATTGGAGAGAAATATATATTTTTTGAAATCATTTAAAAATCACATATTTATAAAATAAAATCTCTTGAATAAACGTAAAAGTCAAAGGAGTTTATACACTGTATAAAAGAAAGTTGTGTATAAAACGAAATATGCCTCAATGAAAGGAGATTGAGACGAAGTCCATACAAAGAACATTTTTAAAATAAAATAGATATATTATGTGTATTCACTATAATTACACATAAAGAAAGTACAAATAAAAGATAGTACATAATAATATCATGACATAATTTGAAAGTAGGAGATTAACCCAAAGAATAGAAATTGGGTTAAGAAGTTCCCTTACCTTGCATCTTGTCCTGACTCGACCGTTCTTTAACCTCCTGAATAATAAACTAGAGTTAATTTATATTTACTTAAGAACCTTTTTCATGTTAATTATTCCTTTTATATCACTTATTACCATGTTATGAACATTATGTAATTATTTAAGTTAATAACGGTCATTTTGTCGATCTTTGGTACTTGAGTCAAAAATAAACTTCTTATAATTACAAGTTGTTCAAGTGGTGAAATATCCATTATATCAAGAATTATATTCATGATCTAGATATCATATATATCATATATATATATACAGTATATACATTCATTTATAATATTACGTAACATTTAGAGGTAAGAAATGAAATGCACCGTTCATGGAGACGGTAAGCCGTACGTACGCATGAACACTACTTTCATTTCTATTTCGTATTTAATGGAATGAAATCATAATGATATAAATGTATAATATAATTACAGTATAAGATAGTGTATAATACCATTTAATCCATCCTTTATACATCCCACATATGGCATTAACGATTCAAATCACTTTGAGGGGGCGGTAGTTCGCACTTCCTAAAATGAAATTATCGCGTTTACCCATTACGGAAATCATAAAGTATGCCATAAATGAGAAATACAGAAGAATAAGTAAAACATAAACATATCATATATCATATATAAATATAGTGACATCTTAATGTCCACCTTTGAAGGTGTTATATGAGTGTTGAACAATCATCGTTTCGTGAGGCAGAAATTCACCATCCACAGAAACAGTATGTTCTTTAACCATTAGATGTAGGTGTGTGTAAGTGTAGCTCGAATCCTTCTTATAATAACATTCTAGTATATTGAGGATACTGGTGTTGTTACAAAAGAAATTAATAAAAAGATTTTAAGGGGTTGGAGAAGCTAAATAAAACAAAACAACATTAGAGAAGACATTACCGAAAAATCGGGTAACTCTTTTTGATTTGAGCCAAAGGCTTCCTTGGGAAGAATTATGCCCAAAGTTAGGCTTCTAGGAGTAAGGGAGGGAAGTTGGGAGGGTATTTGGGCAGAGTTTTTCTGAGCCAAAAGGCTTTAAAGTGTGAATGAGGTGGTAGAGGTGGTGGTCTTTTATAAGTGGAGAGGAGGGGCACTCTTGGAAAGTAAGGAAAGATTACATTATTATAAAATGCTTTTCGGATTCTAAAGGTCCCACACTTATATAATTAGAGGCTAAGGTGATAAGGGTTCTAAATCTACCCATCCAATAGTTTTTGGACAAGTTTAAGCCTTGTATTTTACATTATATTTTCATTTTATTAAAATAGTTAAATAATGAGGTCATCGCTGCATCATAATGATGTCATAAATAATTTACATTATTTAATGTCTAAAAATTATTAAAAAAAATACTATGATGTAGGAAATATTTTTAGCTTCCCAATTAATATTTATAGTCAAAAATATGACTTTTATAACCCTATGTAAAATGTTTTTTAGTAAAACATTTAATGTTTGGGTCATTTTTTACTTTAACATTAAATAAAAGATATTTATGTCATTTTCCAACTAAAGTGGCTCCATGGGGTCCCCAAGTTGACCCATGGATTTTATTGGTCGTCCATGGAACATTCAATGAGGGTAGGACATGTTTCAAGCTCATCTCATAGTATTAAAACATTATTTTTACCTTAAACTACACTAATTACCACTAATCGCGATTAAGAACATAAAAGTTACTATTCACCAAAAAATTATTTTAATCCCATTGAACCACATTTTACTTCCTAATGAAAACCATGTATGTCAGATTTTTGAAATTCAAATCACAGAGGTGGTAATGTTTCATTTTAACGAAAAATCAGTTTTTTAACAACCACTTAGTGGTTTCACTATTCATCAAAAATTGAAGTTTTTCAGAATAATGCCAAAATTTCACCCTAAGCTATAATTGATATTCCGAATCCAAAAATGAAGTCCATTTTGAAATATAAAATTTCTTTAATTTTAAAAAGTGGTTATTACTATTCATAACGGCTACTTTGATTAGTCGTGGTGTTTTAGAACTCGAAGTTGCGTACAATGCAAGCTATTGCATTATTGAATGAGAAGCGTATCATGGAAGCTTGGGGTGTTACAATAACTCCGGATATAATCATGCCTAGACTCTCAAACCATACTCACCACATCCCAAAATTTTATCAACTAAAACATGACCATATGACTAAATAAAAATACACATTACTAAATCCAAGAAACACAATGAATCATGGGGAACTCATACTACTAATGCCCCACTGCATCACCGTTGATATAGATCAACTATACATTTATGATACAACTTGAGATACTCAACCTTAGGCATTAATCCCCACCCTACATCTAGAAAATCTCATCACTCCCTTATTCCACATTCCATTAGGACCACAACTCAAGGAACCATCTGTATCTTTATAAGAAACTCGAATAAAACCACTCTTGATAACTTCATCAAAATCCCTCATCTACAACCAAAACCTCAAACATAAACTCACAACCTTCCTTAGAATCTATAAACTCAACGATAACTCAAAATTACAGTATTTCATTTATTCATCAACCAAGTGTTCTAATACCTAGACTATCAATGCACAGATGTGAATCCCAAGGGAAATCACACTATATACAACTTTCTTGAATTATATGATATTTTGTATACAATCATAATTTTATATCTAGGTAATAAAAACCTTCCTAAAACCACTTTTGACTGAACATGATTTTCCTTCTATCATTCTCAATCCACCCTTAAGAGTAATCCCACTACTAAGGAAACCCAAAAATGAGCTAAAATATTTTTCAATTAAAAACCATCCTCAGTTGCTTCTAGACAATTATTAACCTTAGGACCCAACACCTTGACAATAAATATCAACACCTCATATGATTGAAATTTTACAACACTTTATCCCATTTCTGTTTCTACTTCCTTCGCAGTTTACCATGATAATGTTTCGACATGTATAAGCATCAAAATTAATAAATTTAATCCAAAAACTTAAATAACATACCAACACCAAGGGATTCTCTTTCACACTAAAAGAATCATATATACCCCAACACTTATAAACTACAAAACCAATTCATAATCCATTACAAAATATTATATTCCTAAGAAATCATCACTATCATACCCTTCAATAACACAACCACCTAATCATCCCATGCCACTATTCTTAAATCCTTCAAAAAATCTAACAACCTATTTTATTCTTCTTACTACTCACATTTACAATAGTGTGTTTAAAATAATATTTATCTTGAAAATAACTTAACAAAACTCTAGAAGAGTAGTGATATCGGCGGAGGAGTAGGTCTAGAAGAGGTGGAGTAGGGAAGCAACAACGGAGTAGGGCAACAACGATGGAGCTCTAGCAAAGAGAAGATCACGTGGGAGTTATCGCTGGGGTACAGTCCCGCGAGAGCATGATGGTGTGATAAATAGAGGGCACTACTATAGAGGCCCGAAGCTTGACGTACATATACATTACATTACTTTTGCGGAATACTTAATACATAACAAAAACAAACACACAAGGACCATAATAGTTTAGTGTCTTTGCAAACTCGGAACAAAATAATCTAATCATAGTGAAAGATCTTCAACATCTCCATTAATGATCTTCCCCTTTTTTTTCTTACCTGAAACCTTTCTTTAAATCCTGGTGAAGAGAAAACATATAAAGGGTGAGCTCAAATGCTCATTAAGGGTAATCATAGAGAACATAAAACAATCCTTAAACATTTGAGTGTAAAAAACATGAGCATAAAATCTAAACATCAAAATCTTGAGCAATGACATAAAACATGGCAGTACGTAAGGCATAGATCATGAAGAAATATTAATCATGATAAATTATCATGGGAATAGAACATGTAATTTGGCAAACAGTAAGAACATGATATGATTTCCATTGTAGCCAAGGGATTACTGCCATGACTATCTTAGTGGACAAAGTCCCTTTCGGAATCGAGTTCACTCCTCGTTTCAGTCCTGTAACACTGAACCAGATTAACTTACCATTCCATCCATGTCTATCTCATGAGATATAAATCATTACCCAATGCATTGTAGGTAGATATAGGTCCCACTCATATCATAATGAAATCATTCTTTCATGTTCCACAAAATCATAAATCATACATCATAGCATAACCCATGTAATAGAATGGGATTTTTAAACATCATGCCATCATAACAAAATCCATATAAAAAATGGATATCAATTCATCATAAGATGAATAAAACCATGTAAATAATGGAGACATTATACTTGAAACATAAATATATTAAACAATGTCATTTTATATGGAAAATAATTTTGATAAAACACTTGAAATGAATTATTGAGGAAAAAATCCTTTCATCTTTAACATCATTTTTTTTTCACAAAATGTCATGAATTTTTAATAGAAATGGATTTTGTTGAAAATAGTCATGAAGTATTTTGGAGGAAACTTCATGAAGGCTTCATAAAACCGTAAAAATCCTTTCATGCCGTATAAGTTAAAAAAACATCCTTCTCGTACTTCTACCGGAAAAGTAAAAAAGCACTTTGTAAGAAGAAGATTCTTTACATAGCATGTTGTAAAAGTAAAAATGGGTAAAAAGGACTTTAAACATACATGAAAGAAAATTAAACATTTTATGAAAACATGTTGAGAACATATGGACATGGATAATAATCATAAACCCAGTAAATACTTACGAATAAACAATCTCAGATAAGAATGAGATTGGAATAATTATCCCTGACCTTATGTTCAATATGATTCATATGAATCCAAACCCCCAGTATAATGATTTAAATAATGACATTGACTTATTACTTAATCATATTCATTGTTATGATATCATATATGGTTCACTTATGACATTATATTACCTGTTCTTTTGTAAATTCCATGTTAAAAGGCGTTTTGGGTAAAATCGTTTCATTTGTCATCCGTGTTTTGACTTGTAATTATTCATATGATTACTTAATTCCAAAATATAAAACATTATTTATATATAATACATATTCAGAATATACATATATATAATAGATCGATAAATGGAAAGAAATACACCATTCATGGAGACGGTAGGTCATACGTACGCATGAACGCTGCTTTCGTTTCTTTATTTAATTGAATGGAATTAAGTATATGAAATATACATATATATATATAAATAAATACAGTAGCATTATTATGTCATATATTTCATGATTACTTATTATATATACTTTATAATCATTCTTGAATTGTTAACATGGAAAATGAATCTCATCGCGTCGTGGAGACGGTAATCCGTACGTACGCACGAGCGATGATATCGTTACCATATTTGTTGAATCGAATTGGTGTGAATAATCTAATATCTTAGAATCAGTATTATGTTATAATAATCATATATATTTATTCTTTACCCCATTATTCCCATCCAAGTAAGGTGGTGGTGGAAAAGCAGATTACACCATGGCATGGAGACGGTATTCCGTACGTACGCACGCACAGTGATTTCGTTTTCCATAAGATGGATAGAAGGTGAAATCGGGTTGCTTCATATTTATAATAACATTTTAGTATATTATTGATACTGATGTTATTACAATATAATGAAACAACTAAATAAGAATTAGTTGAAGAAAGAAGAAAATTGAAAAAATCGGTAATAGATATTGCCTCTTCTTTGACACGCCTCTTTGAAACCTCCTCTTAGGGTACAGAACTTGGTCTTTGAAGAACCCCAGGACCTCTAGTATGTTTCTAGGGAAGTTGATAAGGGAAATGGGCAGGGTTTAGATGAGCTTAAAGTCTCCAAATTGTGTGAGGATAAGAGGTAGGAGGTGCCCTTTTATAAGGGAGGAGTGGGGCACCTTTGGAAATATAAGAAATATTAGTTTATATTAAATCCCAACCCCAATTAAAAACATCCAAAATGACTCATATCCGAATATTAGATTAGATAGGGTTGTAATCGCATCAACCAATATAATTTATACATGTTATTAATCTATTTTAAACATTATCAACTTGATTTATCCTTATTTATCAATTCAATTTTATTTGTGGTAATAATATTCTAAAATTTTAATTATTATAAATAATTGCATATGTGTTTTGAATTTTCCATAATTTAACACTTTATGAAATTTTCTACCTTATAAATATAAATTTATAATTTTTAAATATTTTTGTGACTTTTAAACAATTTTATAATATGTTATTTTTATAAAATATCAATAGTGTCAATTTTGACACTATTCATTTATTTGAATTTAAATAAACAATATAAAGAAGATATGTTCAAAATAAAAGAATAAATAGATTCATAACATGTCATATATATCTAGAAAAGTAGTGTAACACATTAAATAGTTCATATAATATTTATTTTAATATTTTTAAAATCATTTATTTGATATTTCTCTTAATAAAATAATTTCAACATCACTATTATGTCACCTTTAATGATAATTATATAATCACTAAAAATTATAAATAAATTTATATTATGTAGATAATTTTATTATCTTTCTGGAGACTATTTATATCTGAAGTTTCATGAAGTTTATCACTAAACTAAAATTATTATACTTATAAAATTTAAGAAAGTGACATGTTGTCACTTTCTTTGGTTTTAATAATAATTAAATTATTGTCAGGGACAAAAGTCCATTAAATTAATCTAATCCGACCCTTAGGTGATATGGGTCGATTATTAGTCATCCAATAGTATTTCGGCAGGTTTTTTGGTAATTTTATAATCTTATATTTACCTTTAATAACCTGATTTACCTTTAACTATGGTAAATAAAATTTACCGTAGTTACTATTCATAATACCCAAAAAATAAGAAGTATCTTATTAAAATAATTTGGAACCACTGATTCCAAATATGGAATCCATTTTTCCAAATTCAATACACAAAAGTTTCAGAAATTAAATTAAAATTAATCCCGTTGTCGAAAGAAAACGGGTTTTTGTTTAAACATTGCAAAATATTGAATTGATTTAACCTACGAATTCAAGGTAAAATCAATGCTAATGACATACGTTATATAAAATGGTAAAAATATATTCAATTTATATTTTAAAACCATTCAATATTATAATTTAACCATATAAATTATTATGATGAAAAAATATTTTTACTTAAAATATAGCGTGTTTTTACTATTCATTAAAATACGAAAGTAATTAGAAAAATATCAAAACATTATCCAATGTAAATTTTTATATCCTGATTCAAAATAAGAAGTTTATTCAGTAAAATTGAACTTATAAACATTTCAAAAACAATATTTAATGCGGGTGCCCCATTTAAAGGCTGAAAAACTGCATTTTTTGAAAAATACTTATTTTAACTGAAAAATTTATTTTGTTCACAAACCATGTTCTAGAAAATGTGTAAGATGAAATAATAATGTTATAAAATTCAAAATGTAGTTAATAATGTTCATAACATCTAGTTTTTAATAATATTATAACCATATATCATTGTTTAGTGAAACCTGATATTGTGTACAACACACGCTATCGAGGAAAGTCATGATTTCGTGTAATGCAAGCCAAGTCAGGATTGCGTGTTGTGCAAGAATCCTTCATTGTTTCGTATAACAGAAGACAACCATATTTTAATTATACATTGAATATATATATATATACACTAAATGTTTCATAGAATGACTATTATAAAACAAACTTGAAATTGTGTGTAACACAATCTAAGAATAGTGTTGCGTATACTTCAAGGTAATACAGTGTGGCGTATAACACAAGATAATCTTGTTGTAGCATAAAATACATGACATCAAATAAATTAAAAAGAACACTTATCATAAAATATCAGGTTGTTACATTCTACCCCCCTTAAAAGGAATTTCGCCCTCGAAATTCGTCGGGGTTATACATGGTTTTCTACTTGAAATTTTCTTTAATTACGACACACATCATAAAATGAAATACCAAAACTTAACTTTAAAAACTAATGTATGAAACATAATGGTTACCCAAATTAACTAATCACTGGGTTTCCACATAGGAGAACAAAGGTTAAAATATAGTTATTGAAGAAAATTCTAACCATCAAGTTCTGATGGAGAGTGGTAGAGGACATGGCTATAAAAAAGCCAACAATCACGAAGCCATAAATTTGTGATGATCTAAGGTACCATCTGATTCATCGAATATAAGAACACTAGGAAAACATTTTTTATTTTCAATATCATTTCCCTATATTTGGAAATTTTTAATTAAAATAAATAATTGCTTGATTTTGGTACAATATCCCTGTTGTTCGTGCTTTGAACAATTTACACTTCATCTCTTAATGAAATTAAGTTGAATTTTTTATTCGTGATGTGTTAATATGTCATGTTATAGAATGATGGGTTATTCCATCTGTTTCAAACAAAAGGTTAGCAAAAGTAATCAAATACACATAAGTCCATCTATGGTGAGGTTAATCATATAAAATTACAAAAATGAACTTATAATTCATATATCATACTGCTTAATTAAATAAAACAAGTTTCTACTAACCAGGGACTTCCTGTAGGCCAGTGGTAGGTGATAAAGGCCAGTCACACTTCGGTTGTGGGATCTATTCCCACAGCCTTTTCCGACACAACGGGTTGTCGCCCGCCCTGTAGGTTGTCCTTTTTCGAAAATTATACTATTATAACATTCTATCAATAATATAAAAAAAATTCTATCCTTAAAAAATACTAACATAATCCATTCGAATCATTAGGTTTATCCAAAATACTTCTTTCCAAACTCATAGAATAAAGAGAACTATTACTAACGAGGTCATATAACAGGTACATGAATACCATCATTTATCCCTCATATATCACAAGATATATCTTTTTGATCACATTCCAAACATGTGAATACCTTAATATTGTATTCTTGGAAAAAATTAATACCCATTAAACCTTACTAAAAACATGAATGCTGTCAAAAGTTAACTCTTTCCACATACCAAAATCCGAAAAGTTCAATATACTCAAACCATGGTATCACTTTTTCCTTAAATTAATCATGAGATCATTAATACTATCAAACATTTCATTATCTCTTTATTATGAATATAATCTACATTCCAAAAATATATCAATCACTTTTCATGGTTACCTATTCCATATTCTTATGGAAAACCAAAATGGTCCAATACATAGATATTCCAATATAGCATAAAAATATCTCAACAAATTTATTCTTCAATACCAATACAAAACACTTCAATCCATCCTCTTAAATGATGGTCATGGAATAAGTCCTTCCTTGATTTAGAAGTAACTTCTTAGGTCAGGGCATTGAGTTGGGTAATGCCCATGTTCTCTGCAGATAAAGCATTGGAATCCATAATAGTCTGTCACTCTATGACCCTTTTCTCCCCATAGATATCATCTTCCCTACCATTTGAGGTATTCCTCAAGGTTCATAATCCCTTATTTAGAAATCTCAATATTCTTTTGTCTATGGTCCTCACCATGCAAACATGCATAAAATTCCATCTTCCTCTTATTTGATGACTTAGGAATATAACTAAAGTTCACCTTGTTAATCATTTATCGAGATGACTGATTCGGCATAATCACAATATCTTTCTCTCCAGGAGTTACATAATTTTGTTGATAATAGTCACCATTTTGTCCATTGGAATCAATGTTAATTGAATTCCTTCTCCTTCCCTCCATTGACTAAGACCAGAAACCATAGTGTAAGAAATAGTTAAAATAACGGGGAACCACATAATCATAAAAAGTCAACTTATGGGATGTCTATATTATCAAAAATATTATTTAATCCATGACACCTTAGGTTCACCCTAGGTTATTCATGATTGGAAACATAATTCTAGGACTCTAACCTATGTGTATACTAAACCATAGGGACATCCCTAGACATACCTTAGAAATATCTCTAGGGATTTCACTAAAGATTTTCACATCCTAGTTTCCAAAGTTTGACTAAACATTTCCTTTGTTACCAACTGTACAGGCCCGAAGCTTGATGTACATATACATTAAATTAATTTTGTGGAATAATTAATACATAACAACAACAAACACAAAAGGACCGTAATAGTTTAGTGTCTATGGAAACTCGGTACAAAATCTTCAAATCATATTGAAAGATATTCAACATCTTCATTAATGATATTCTGCTTTTTTTTTCTTACCTAAAACTTTTCTTTAAATCCTAGGGAAAAGAAAACATATAATGGGTGAGATAAAATGCTCTGTAATGGTAAGAATAGAGAACATAAAACAATCCTTAGACATTTGAATGTAAAAAACATGAGCATAAAATGTAAACATCAAAATCTTGAGCAATGACATAAAACATGGCAGTACGTAAGGCATAGATCATGAAGAAACATTAATCCTGATAAATTTTCATGGGAATAAAACATGTAATTTTGGCTACAATTAAGCACATGATATGACTTCCATAGTTGCCAAGGCATTACTGCCAGGACCATCTTAGTGGACAAAGTCCCTTTCTGAATCGATTTCACTCCTCGTTTCAGTCTTGTAACACTGAACATGATTAACTTATCATTACAGCCATGTCTATCTCATAAGATATATATCTTTACACAATTCATCGGAGGTAGATATAGGTCCCACCCATCTCATAATGAAATCATTCTTTCATGTGCCACAAAATCATAAATCATTCATCATAGCATAACCCATGTAATAGAATGATCTTCTTAAACATCATGCCATCATAATCCATATAAAAAATGGATATCAATTCATCATAAGAAGAATAAAACCATGTAAATAATGGAGACATTATACTTGAAACATAAAAATATTAAATAATTCCATTTTAGATGGAAAATAGTTTTTATAAAACACTTGAAATAAATTCTTGAGGAAAATATCCTTTCTTCTTTAAAATCATATTTTTTTCACAAAATGTCATGAATTTTTAAAAGAAAAGGATTTTTTGAAAATAGTAATGAAATATTTTGTAGTAAGATTCATGAAAATCCGGTTTTATAAAACCGTAAAAATCCTTTCAGGCTGTATATGTTAAAAAAACATTCTTCTCGTACTTTTGCCGGAAAAGTCAAAAAGTACCTTGTAAAAAAGATTCTTTACATAACATGTTGTAAAATTCAAAATGGGGAAAACGACTTTAAACATACATGAAAAAAATTAAATATTTTATGAAAACATTTTGAGAACATATGGACATGGATAATAATCATAACCCCAGTAAATACTTACGAATAAACAATCTCGAATAAGAATGAGATTGGAATAATTATCCCTTACCTTATATTCGATATGCTTCATATGTATCCGAAACTCCTGTATAATGATTTAAATAATGTCATTGAATTATTACAGAATCATATTCATTGGTAGGATATCATATATGGATCACTTATGACATTATATTACCCATTCTATTGTAAATTCCTTGTTAAAGAGCATTTTGGATAAAATCGTATCATTTTTCGTTCGTTTTTTGACTTGTAATTATTCATATGATTACTTATATCATGATTAATTAATTACAGAATATAAAACATGATTTATATATAATATATATTCAGAATATACATATATATAATAGATCTATAAATTGAAAGAAATACACCGTTCATGGAGACGGTAGGTCGTACGTATGAATGAACGTTGTTTTCGTTTCCTTATTTAATTGAATGAAATTAAGTATATGACATACATATATATATAAATAAATCTAGTAGAGTTATTATTTCATATATTTCATGATTACTTATTATATATACATTATAATCATTCTTGAATTGTTAACATGGAAAATGAATCTCATCGCGTCGTGGAGAGTGTAATCCGTACGTACGCACGAGCGATGATATCGTTCCCATATTTATTGAATAAAATTGGAGTGAAGGATATAATATCTTAGAATAATTATTATGGTATAATAATCATATGTATTTATTCTTTACATCATTATACCAATCCATGTAAGGTGGTGGTGGAAAAACAGATTACACCACGGCGTGGAGATGATATTTCGTACGTACGCACGCGCAGTGATTTCATTTTCCATAGGATGGATAGAAGGTGAAATGGGGTTGCTTCATATTTATAATAACATATCAGTATATTATTTATACTGATGCTATTACAATATAATTAAACAACTAAAGAATAAGATGTTTAAGAAGAAAGAAAATTGAAAGAATCGTTAACGGATATTACCACTTCTTTGACATGCCTTTTTGAAACCTCCTCTTAGGGTACTAAATTTGGACTTTGAAGAAGACCAGGGCCTCTAGTATGTTTCTAGGGAAGTTGAGAAGGGAAATGGGTAGGGTTTGGACGAGATTAAAGGCTCCAAATTGTGTGAGGAGAAGAGGGAGGAGGTGCCCTTTTATAAGGGAGGAGAGGGGCACCTTTTGAAATATAAGAAATATTAGTTTATGTTAAATCCCAACCCCACTTAAAAACATAAAAAATGACTCATATACAATTATTAGATGATATAGGGTTGTAATATCCTCAACCAATAAAATTTAGACATGTTAGGAATCTATTTTAAACATTATCAACTTTATTTATCCTTATTTATCAATTTAATTTTATTTGTGGTAATAATATTCTAAATTATAAATTATTATAAATAATTACATATGTGTTGTAAATTTTCCATAATTTGACACTTCATGAATATTATCACTAAACTAAAATTATTATACTTTTAAGATTTAAGAAAGTGACATGTTGTCACTTTCTTTGGTTTTAATAATAATTAAATTATTTTCATGGAAAAAAGTCCATTAAATGAATCTAATCCGACCCTTAGGTGATATGGGTCAACTTTTAGTCATCCAATAGGATTTTGGCAGGTGTTATGGTAATTTTATAATCTTATATTTACCCTTAATTACCTGATTTACCTTTAACTATGGTAAATAAAATTTACCATAGTTACTATTCATAATGCCCAAAAAATAAAAAGTAGTTTATTAACATAATTTGGACCCACTGATTCCAAATATGGAATTTATTTTTTCAAATTAAATACACAAAAGTTTCATAAATTAAATTAAAATTAATCCCTTTGTCGAAAGAAAAATGGTTTTTGTTTAAAACATTGCAAAAGATTGAATTGATTTAACCTATGAATTCATGGTAAAATCAATGCTAATGACATAAATTATATTAAATGGTAAAAATATATTATATTTATACTTTAAAACCATTTAATATTATAATTTAACCATAATAATTATTATTATGAAAAAATTTGTTTTTAATTAAAATATAGAGTGTTTTTACTATTCATTAAAATATGAAAGTTATCAGAAAAATATCAATACTTTCTCCAATGTAAATTTTTATATCCTGATTCAAAAGAAGAAGTTTATTTTGTAAAATTTAACTTATAAACATGTCAAAACGAGATTTAATGTTGGTGTTCCATTAACAGATGACAAAACTACATTTTTTAAAAATACTTATTTTACCCGAAAAATTTATTTTGTTCACATACCATGTTCTAGAAAATGTGTAAGATGAAATAATAATGTTATAAAATTCAAAATTTAGTTAATAATATTCATAACTGGTAGTTCTTAATAATATTATAACCATATATCATTGTTTAGTGAAACCTGATATTGCGTACAACACACGCTATCGAGGAAAGTCGTGATTGTGTGTAATGTAAGCCAAGTCAGGGTTGCGTGTTGTGCAAGAATCCTTCGTTTTTTCATATAACAGAATCCAACCATATTTCTTTTAAACATTGAATATATATATATATATATATACAATCAATGTTTTGTAGAATGACTATTGTAAAACGAACTTGAAATTGTGTGTAACACAATCTAAGAATAGTGTTGCGTATACTTCAAGCTAATACAGTGTGGCGTATAGCACAAGATAATATTTTTGTAGCATAAAACACATGACATGAAATAAATTAAAAAGAATACTGAAAATAAAATATTGGGTTGTTACAACTGCACACCCCAATTTATAAAATGGGGCAATGGTCTTATCAGTGCTAGAAAAGTGATGATAAAGGGTCCCTTTATCAGCCCTAAAATTTTAGCGCTGATAAAGGTTCAATTTATCAGCATTTTTTTAGAACTCATAAAGGTAATTATTTATAAGTACTAGGAAAATGCTAATAAAGGGAACCCTTATCTGCACTATTAATTAACACTGATAAGGAATTACCTTTATGAGTGCTTTTTTACTTAGCGATGATAAAAGGTGGTTCTTCCCTTGCCCGTTTTTGTAGTAGTGGGTGAATGGAATTATAATTGGGTCGGGTTAGTTAATGGATTTCAAAAAATTTAAAAACGAAATAGATCACATGGTTTTGCTGCACATTTTTTCAAACTCTGCACCAATTATACATGTGCTTTTTTCACTAAAAGTAAGGGTAGTAGTGTTTGATATAATATTTTTATCACATCATGTTATTATCCACATGGTTTATATAGTCTCAAAACCACATATCAAATTATTTTCTAACATTGGCTCAAAGATTCCTCAAACCATGAGCCAAACCATGTGTCAACCAATATCTCCCCCAGAAATCCAAATTAAAAAAAACTAACATAGAATATTAATGAATTTAATTCAAATCAAATTTAATTGGTAAATATCTAAGAATTGCATTGTGGGTGTGAAACATTCATCTAGACATTATTTTAGTGGGACCGAAACTACATTTCCTATGTCTAAAATACTTCTCATTAGTATATGATTCACCAAGTGCATCCTAAATAACCATAATATTATCATTTATAAAATTTCATGGTGTTTCTTTGATTAATTTTTCCATTTTATATTCTTAGACATTTTAAACATCTATGAAGGAATATTCATCAATTTATTTAACAAGTTAGTATCCACAACCTTAGGTATCGAGAAATACGTTTATTCATTTTTTAATTTAACATAACTTGAATCATTATTCATTCTCAAACAATCATGATATCTTTTACATCGTATAAATATCATAACAAAATTTATCTTATACTTATATCGTTTTATATTTGTTTCAATTCCAAGAACTCACATCTTCAATATTTTTTTTGTATTCACAATAGCTAATCATATATTGTTGATCTAATAACACATGAACATTATGTTTCATGATTACATATGATTTATTTACAACTCAAGGACTATTAATTATTACCAAATTACTCTTCTGAAACTTTGACTATTTCATAGTAACACTTATACACATAGTGAAAATTTATATACACGCTTACATTTAATTTGTATTATAAAAACTCAACACCTCTATAAATAATGAATGCTTCACACGGGCATCATGAATTTTTTCTTTTTATCACAAACATATTTCACATGCATTCTAGTCCATTTTTTGGTAATTAATTCCTTAGATCAATGACATTAATATTTTTTCTGAACTCTTCACCAAATAGAGTATGATTTCCCTCCATATATCTATCATAGGTATTTCAGAACAAACATTCATTATTCTTCTAAAATACTTGTTTTGAAATGATGTTAGATATTTTTTCAAGAACAACCACTATTCAACTTCATTATTAAAACATTTTTCATGTTAACATCATATTAATATTTATCAAACATAACCACCTCATAAAATATTTATCTTCACATTGATGTAGTATTAGCTTCACCATCAATTTTTACTCAACTTCATTACAAACAATAACATCTTCTCTTTAAGGAAAAGTATTAATCATGTAGACATTAAATATCATTCAATGTTTCCTTTGAATGTGGATAAAAAATAGATATTTTTCTTGAAGTGATGGCTTCTAAAAATGATTTTGTACATTCATCTAATAATTCATATCCATCATTACCTATATATATCATATTTACCATCTACCGACTACAAAAAAGTATTCATTATCAAAATCCTTAGCTTAATCATTATAAAACTCTAAAAAACTACAGTTCTATCTTTATATATCTTTAATCATACATTTTTCATTTTTTCCTTCAACTTCAAGAGACTATCCTATTTCAAATCAAATATCATTTCTCTTTATAACTATAATCCCCCTCTGCATTTGTTCTGTTTCTTAATATATGAGAAGTTGTAAGTGAACTTTAGCCTCATTTTTTATTTTCTTTAGTGATGACTTTGATAGATCTTGGTGCCTTATATTCTATTGTGGATCTTCCCTATGTGTTATTATCGTGAAATCCATTTCTTCTAAAAATGTCATTAAAATTATAAATGCTTTAATTGTGGTAGGGGATTTGGGACATCCCCTTATAATTTATATGAAATAGTGGAACTTTTATTATTTAGTAATATTTTTTTAAACATAATTTTAGGGATTCACTTGTGATTACCACATAATATTTTTTTCTATATTTCTTTTAATATTTCATTGGTTGATGTAGTTATTACCAATTTATATTTTTATTTATATGATATAATGACATTAAATGATGGGTTAATCAATTAATGATGAAAAATAATTGGGTTTGTGGGAATTTTTACATATGGTATTAATGTTTGAATATTAATTTTTATGAATGTATAGAAAAATAATTACCGAGTGGTTTATTGACATCTATTTATTTGTTGTTTTACTATGTATTCTATTATATTTTTGGAATCCATAACATGGTTGGACTGGTAATGACAATGTATTATGGATGGATGGTATGTTGAGTTATGTATTGAGTGTGGTGGTGGATAGTATAATGTATAGTAGTTATAGAAATAACATGGATTATGTGTGGGATGGGGGAGGAGGTACTTAGTATTTAAGGATAGATAAGTAATTAACCAAGTAATTGCAAAAAAAATAGATCATAAGAAACAATTATCCATCTTCAATAACACCAGAAATAATTCTAGTATATATAAAATAAATATACAACTGCATGAATACTATTGGTTACAAAATTCCTCCTAAAGGCGCACATAGAAAACATTTTAGAAAATTGAAGCCATCATCTGACTCGATGAAGTGTTTCGAGAACTCAAAAGAATGTTCCCAAAAGTTTCATATTGTTTTCAAGTGATTGGAAGCCTTACACAAGAGTCTTTTTGCACCAAATACGATGACATTTATCATCCCTTATGTGAAGGACACCAAATGAACCCAGGAAACTATGTACAAGATATAGGTTTTGGGCATGAGAGAATCATCCGAGTGCATGCCACTTGTGTTCCAAAGAAAATGTCAAACATTTACTTCTACGGATGGATGTTATAGAAAATTGTGATATTTTCTAGAATAATTCTTCTATAACCAAAATCGTATGCACCCATCATTGGTGATTTTGGCTATAAATAGGATTTTACCCCTTTTGGGGTGACTCTCTAGAAGACGAAGCATCACATTGTTGCATGTAATACAAATATTCCATCAGATAATGAATGTATGGAACCCTCAAGGTAGAAATTTATGCATGATATGTTCCCTATGGGTCCACCCATGACTGGACCCGAGTAGTGTAATCCTGGCCCATCCTTTTTCAAACCAAGATAGGTTTGTACGAAGTCTCCTCTTTCATGCACACTTGAACATTCATTAAATCCTCTAATCATACATGTATAACTTCTTTGAAAGACCATGGATTTCCCTTGGATCAAATCACAATGTTTGAGCACCATTTGTGTCCAAAAATCCAACCTTGTATCCACCTATTTTATATAACCCTCCAAAAATGCACATAACAATTTCATGGTCCATTACACAAGATTTCCCATATGCATCTAGTACACGTGTTTCTATATATATTTCTTCTCATCATGGGTTTGATAATTTATTTTTATTCTATGAAAAGGCATGTTAATGTGCACCTCGTGACTTCCCACTCCTCCCTACCATCATAACCTATTTTTTCTAAATCCATCACCCTCCCAAATGTTCTTGAGTAGTGGTTATGTAATCCCAAGGGGTATGGAGTGAGTTTCTAACATATGAGATTCATTATGTAAAACTTCCTAACACCAACATACTCAACACATTATTTTATATTATGGCCTTTCATTGTGAAAAAACAATAGGACGCTCTATGTGTGATTGGCATGGGATAGTTTTCACACTGTATACCATCACATGGAATGAGATCCTCCTCACATGGAATTAGATCCTACATAGATCGAATGACTTCCTCCTCGTATATCTTCCATGAGTTATCCATAAAACATCTATCGTTGGAACTTCTTTTATGGCACGAAAAAGGTATATCACTTCCTCTTATTTCTCACACCGAGCATGAATTACAAGATAATAGAGGCTAGTAGTGACCTTAAAATCATCCCAATCACCACCATGAGACTTCTTCATGGATATAATATGAAACCTCCCCCCTCTAGGTCTCTACTATGCATAATTCCAAACAAGTCTCCACTCCATGGGATAATTCTATATGTAAACCCCAACTGTACTCACCCCTTGGGATTCCTCCTTAGGCGTATTCCCCAACCATTCTAAACTATGTGGAATTTTATTCCCAATTAATTAGGATATATAAGAAGCCTCCTTTTTGTCTAAACCCAACTATTGCATCCATCATGATATCATCTATGTCACATCCCTAGTAAGATCTCACTACTCATAAGGGAGACCGCCCCTCTTCTATGTCTATCATGAAACTTCTAGGTGTAATCCCACTCAAAATCTATCCATGATAAACACTGTTTCTAAGGTAAGATGAAATTAATAATCCCCACACTATCCCTCATTAATGCTTCATTCACAACATGCGTTGCATTACCAAATGATACTAAAATTCATGTACTCATCCTGTCAAACGACCTTAAACAGTGACATCAAACTATGTGGGTTTTGATCCCTACCATCTAGATGGGAATGTTGGATTCCTCATTGAGGATCAGTTACAACCAATGTAAAACTTAGGTTCTCCCAGTTTGTGAATCTCCTCCTTAATCTACCTCAAGGGGTATCTTGATCACCCATTTTTATAAGATTATTAACCCCACATCAACCTTAAGGGGGTGTTCCAGCCCAACCACCTAGGTGAAAAATCTCCCCTCCAAGGGATGTAGCTTACTGATCCACATCCATGGTTCATTCTAATAAACCTTATCTTATTTCCACAATACAGGATTCGCATGTCGTAGATTCAGAACAGCCATTCCATGCAAAGCATGGGATGCCTGGTGTGAAAACTATGTAAGATATACACCCATGGTATTTATTACCTCATGAAAAAACTGAATACCTGAGGTGAACCCCATGAAAGATATTCACCTTTGGTATCAAATACTTCATTATCTATATGGCGTTCCTTTGTTTATTCACCAAAGATGCCTCCATGATATTCCCTCCTCGGAGAATGAATATAGGTGACAAATGTTCAGAACATCAAGAGAAGTCAGTGATGCCCAGTGTGAATACTCTCCTGACCAAATTATATCCCCTACCATGTACCAATATAATTTCATGAAATATGTATTCTAATTAATTAGAATCCAAAATTATATAGAACTAGTAATGAGTTCCACGAACCTGGAATAACACTACGAGGGAGACCCAGGCAAAGAGAAAAGTTCTAAGGAGGAATCCATGTAAGTATGAACTGACATCCAATAATACTATTTTGATCAAGGAGTAGACTTATCCATTTAATGTGATTAAATACAACAAAAATTGGAAATAAATAATGGGATGTAGCAATTCACGCTAGAAAACATTAACAAGAATGTAGGGTGCCCTGAAAAATGCATCAAAAACAGAAATAATGAACCCAATGTGAATCTCCTCTCCTCAATGGGGGATAATAGTGTTCTAGACATCCATAGATTAACATGTCATCAGATCCATCTATCTATCACCAAGACACACCAAGAAATTATAACCCCTGACATGGAAGTCACTAAAAATTAGGCCAGTTAAACAATAGTCATTCTTGTATGTGGAACTCTCAACATGAATCTCTCTTTATCTCTCTATCTATATCCATGGAATATTAGATATAGTAGGGGTATAGGGAATTGTGTTCCTTGTATCCAAACTAATGTCTTAATGCACTTACTTTGTAATACCCAAGCTACCTAAAAACAACCTCCCAACACCCGTTGACGTAGAGGCTGGAGATATGTTACCGTGGAAATCTCCCGGAACTCCACCTCCACCATCGCTTATCCATAACATCAGCTTATTGTATTCCACATGCCACATAATACCCTAAAAATATCTAGAAGAATGTGATTGACACCCACATACATTAATACGTGTTGAAGGGGGTCATTCCCACAAGGTACATGGCCTGGAAAAACCTAGATTCTTCAGCACCTAATTGATACTGCTTCCCCCAATGGTCGTGCATGGATCCACTACTCCCTACTCCAACATCAAATCACTTTGTAAATATTTCCACAGAGATGATCTATGACTTGTTACCATACGTCGAGGAGGTGGGGAATGCCCGAGTCACCATGACCATGAATACCAACTGGGGTCAGCCAAGAAGGGTTCCCACTAGTCCCCTCCAACACCAACAATGACCGGTCATCTAGGCTGAAGAACAGGTGGACTATACCCATGCAATTCCAACCCTAGTTTATATCACTCGATTTAAACATCATTCATAACCTAAAGATAAATCCAGTCAATGTGAATTGTCATTTACATCACCAGTGGCCACTTCCACCCCTGGTGTATTCTCATAGATTCATTCTACTGACGATCAGGGATCAATCGATTCTCAGTTGGGATCAATACCATAGTTACCCCATAGTTTTCCTGGGTTAACATTTTCAATCATTGGAAGCACCAACAGTTGTTATGTGCTAACCTGTGAAGATTATTTTTAGTGAGTATTCGTCCTCGCTCCATCAGCACCCTGATCAATGGTCCACCCCACTCGCAAAATCATCATAAAGGTCTTACTCGTTCCATTAAAAGTCCTATTAGAGGTCATTCCCAATTCAAAAAATAGTACATAGGTCCTCCCCAATATATAATCACCAGTCCACATGGATTAAATCCTTATTTCATAGTAAATCATTATGACATTTCTCCTCGTGTCATTACTATCTCAACTGTAGGTCCACCCCACTCCATCACAAATCAATGTGTACATACTCCCCTATTTATCAATAATAAACATGGATTTACTCACCATATTCCCACTAATAAAAGTATTTGTCCTCCTCACATCATCACCAATTGGTATAGAGGTCCTCCACATTGTACATCCAACTTGAGTGGATTTTTTTTAACTCATAAAATAGTCAACATGGAGGCACCCCAAATGTTTCCACTAGCTCCAGTAGAGGTCGTAACTAATCTGAAATCAATCATTGTGAATGTTCTCCTCACACATTATCCGATTAGAATGAAGTTACACGTTATGAAATAACCACCGGTTAGCAAGATGTCCCTCCCCATGTTCTCACCAACCAATCCATAGGTCCTCTCTACTACATAAAGTACCATAGAGGAAGTCCCCCCCACTCCTAAAATAGTCCAAATTGTGGTCCTTAAATCTCAAACAACAACAGATACAGTGTCCCTACCAATATCCGAACTAATAAAGTGGAGGTCCTCCCCTCACTAATGCCCACCATCACAGAGACCCCCATGCTGTAGAACTACCCTTCCCTGAAAAACTATCTTGGGGAAGAATGTAGAACCACCAATATAGAAGGAAAACTATGGGGATGTGTAAATTAGTTTTCTATCCTGTTATCCTCTCATAATTTTAGGAAGAATGTGACTCAGTGATGGATCCTTCACCCCGATCAACATTATTGGAGTATGGGGAAAGAGTCTGGAAGGTTAAATTCGTCACATACGAAGGTTAAATTCACAAGATTCCTAAATCCTTCCATAGGTACATTAAAGTGTATGAATATTTTGATCCCTTCCACAATATCAATTTAAAACTACCTATATCATTACTGGTTTCCATCTCCAAATATACCTCAGATTGTAGAGAAATGGTATGGGATGGGATAGTTGAAGAGAATCTAATTGAGCCACAAGTGGGTTCTGATTCCCACCCACATGAGGTAGTGGTTACCCCCAAATCCTTTATGGATGTATTTATGTGGTTTTTACAACACTCTAGATACAACCCAACAAGTATAGAATAGTCGGCTCGCACATCGACTCCACCATCGGCTATCCAACAACTGCACTGATCCACATCAGTGCGACCTCTAATCACTTGGTCATCACTGGTTGAATATTGGGCCAACCATGATCCAAGCTACATTTAAATGAAATAAATCCTATGGTAGAATATAGATTCCAATTATTTTTTATTATAATTATTACTAAATACAACTTTCAACATTGATATCACATAATCCCTCCCTGTTGACCTGGTCACATGCTTCCACCAGACTATTTGGGTGGTGCTTCATCATCTTCGTGACCATCACTTGGTCTACCCTGGAAGATGAGAGAACATCAATGACATTGATCAGAATTTACACATGGTTCAGTTAGTAGCACAACAAGTGACCTAGTAACCTACATCGCACGTCTACCACTGGACCCTCCAACAGAGAAGGGTCAAGAGCCTTATATTCCTCCATATAATAATACAGGAGGTGTCCACACATGTAAAGATTAAAGGTTGGGGAAAATATTCTACTCTCAACATTATATATTTCCCATGAAAACTAGACCAACCCATTTATATTGACGATTTGACTCCATTTTATTGTTATGATAAACATGTTATTTATCTAGTTATACAATAACATGGGCTTAGACAACTATTACAATAAGAAAACCCCATCGGGGAAGCTCAATATCAAACAGACACTCATACAAGTGTTCATACCTTCCTAAAAAGGAATAAATTTACCTGCAGGTATCCATTTTCAAAATTTTATGTGGGTCAATGTGTAAACAAGGTTAAAGACAAAATTGGTACCTCTAGGCCCTTCGATCAGTCTAATACTACATAGAATATTGAGGTTGATCCACATATCACCACATTTATCCATGTGGTAATAGTTTATAATAAAATCATAAATGAGATCCATGATGAGTAGTGGCTAGATTATGTTGGTCCTCAATAGGATCCTATTCCTCATACCCATTAGTAGTCCGAAGTCCTCCTCATGTAGTATCTCCTAGGTGTCCCCATGGATCACATGTATCCCATAGAGTATATGGAAGAGTGTATAGAAAGGGATGATGATATGAGTCATGAAATCACCATGAGTAGTGTGACCATAAACCTCAAGACCCAGATTGAGACACACCCCGATCTGTCAAGACTTCTTACCATTATGATGATCATGAAAATGATTTTTTGGTTATGGATACACATCAATATAAAAATCCCAACTAAGACAATTTGATTTATTTTATCAATACCCACCTTGATGCATTGGATTCATGGAATGTTGCGATCCCACATGTCTTCAATCCATATCCGACATAGGTGGATGAAATTAAGGAACTCCTATAATTTGGGAACCTTATATTTCCCCTTTCTAGGGGTTGGGTGAGCCACTAAATAATTTTTAAAACTTCATCTTGATGTGCGTGCCCATGTTGGGAACCCCAGAGAAGAAAAACGCCACCAAGATATAATTTTATTAGATATTTGAAAGAAATTTGTTTTTCTAGAATAACCATTTACTCATAGGGCCTATTATCGATTGGTATTATCTTCACAGAATGTTTCTCTTCCAATTTATCTCCACCACCTACAAGAAATCCATTTCCAACCTCTTCATGTGTAAGAAAAGTTTTGATGATTATGTTGCATACTTCATATCCTGGTTGAAAGGTATCACATATTCACCCAATATTACAATATCCAAAGAGTTTCATCTAACTATGATTATGGGGAACATCAAGAAAGATTTGGTACCTACCCTCATCACAAAAAACATCCCTGGTGGGTTATTATATTTGTATAAAAAATACTAGTTCTTGGAGAAAGATAAGAATTATGCCATGTATGAAAACGCATTGCCTCTTTTGCCTCTATTGAAATCTATGAATGACACTTTAATATAGGTAGAGGCCCTATAGACACTAGAGTTTTTTACCCTCTACAAGGAGAGCCGCCTCGAGTTCAGTTTCCTCATTATTCTTTGCCTATCCCAATATAGAATCGGTAGGTACCGCCTTTCCAATAACAATCACCTCGACATGAGTATGTAGATCCATACCCTTGTTAGGATCCATACCCGTATAAGGTAAAATATCCAACAGTTCCCTTCTCAAATAGGAGATATAATAATTATTATTTCAATGGTTCACAAATTCCCTGTTATTTCCTTATTTCCAAAGAACAAGGTATTTTGAAGCATCCAAAGTATAAGAATCTGCATGAAGACGAGTGTACTAATCAACCTAAATAGTTCCCATTCCCCAAGATACTTAGTAATACCATTATATAATGTTATGTGTTTAAGTATTTTTCTTGGACTAAGTGGATAATGGTTTTTTCAAATTGGGAAATGTATTAGTGCATGTGGAATACATCTCTGTCGATTCCAATAGAATAATTGATATTTCAAGTGAATTGAAGAAGGTTTCCAACTATGGGACATAGAATTACAATGAATGGTTGGATTATAGTGAAGTATCTCATTCCCATGGCATTATCTATTCAAACTTACGCCAGACTGAATCTATTGAATTCGTTGCACCTTCTCAGGCTAATTCATATGAATCTACATCATAACCTTTTACATAGTAGAAGTGTAGACATTGTTTGAACATGGTAAATAACAATCCCCCACCAGTACTAAATCAATTTTCCACACTCAGTGATTTCATTACTCTCAAAATGGGGATCTCCCCCATGGTCCCTATGGAACTATAGAATTATTATTATGATGACCAAGGTTATTCCACCTTGAACATTGTGGAGTTGGTAGATCCTTTATTGGCCCCCGATGATGTGGAATATTAAGTATGCCCCATGATTTGTTTTTGCAAACTCCATTGAAGTGGAAGCCAAAAACATGAAAACTAAATGAATACCCATTCTAGTGCTTAATGTTAGGCCCTCCATGATATTGATACTATTCAGTATGTGTATGAGTGAGCTCATCATGAACAATATTACTTTCCCGCTCAATTAGACACACTTCCTATGTTTACCATGATAACTGACTAGGAAGAACAACCATACATGAATCTTGATTGGTTGAATGAAGCTAAAACTAGGACTAAACCATCCAATATTCATATGACGGTGGTTTTGGGTAGGTTATCTAATGAGAAAAAAGATATTACTAGCACCAAATAAAACATGGGGGTTTATCTAGAAGTACTTGTCATGCCTCCTGGAAAAGAGAGACATCCTGTGGAAATAAACATTCATTTAGCATAGAACTATGATGTGAGAAATCACCATTCCAGTAAAACGACAAGGCTCTTGATCCTCGAGGTTCTCCACATATCAAATGAGATGTGAAAATATATCATAGAAGACTTCGAAATCCGATTCCAATTTTAGGTAGAGGTATCCAACATAGAACCATACTATAGAGAGGTGGTTGGGAAAGAAGAGTTTCAAGTTATCATTTAATTCTAAGAAGAAGATGGGGGATCCATCATGCAGGGGAAACTCTACCCACTATAAATCATAAGAAAGTTAAATGGAATTGAAATAAAAAACTTCCTAGTGGACATTGGATTCGGGATCAATATCATCCCGAAGGAGATACTCTATAAACTGAGATTTATAGAAGAAAAATTGATTCCCTCTACCCTCATTATTCAGGGTTATGACAGGATTGATCAAGGACCATGTGGTATAATTTAGATGAAGATGTAGTTCAATGTCTTGGCATAAAGTGTCGAGTTCATAATTTTCTCATAGGTTACCAACTATAATGAATTTTTGGGTACTCCCTGGATCCATCTTCATGCATTAGTCTCCACCTCATATAACCAATGCCTCATGTACTCCCTAAATAATCAATTAAAGAATGATTTTGGGTTATACATCCCTCTTTAAATCCTATAAATACTTCTTTCTAGATGTTGGTTATTTTAAGAGTAATGAAAAGAATGTTCATACCAATGAGGTTTAGAAACTCATTATTGCATCAAATAAATGTATTGAAATGGATGAAACTTTCATTATCTTGATTCCCTGTTTGGAGGATATGATTCCAGAATTGGGAAATTGATTTGTAATTTTTGAGAGGAAATAGAACCATGTACCTTAGTACAAGTAATGTAAGAATATTACCTTGTATTCTTGTGCATGCCAGGCTTGGGTGGTACCATAAATTACTACTTATATGAAGTATCAAGATGTTCCCTCTATGGAACCTATTCCATGACACTACCACATATTCCTCAGACTATGGTTGAATCTCCCGAAATCAAACCAACACTATTTATTTGAAATCAAGAATGGGGCCTATGGTAGAAGACCTAGTGGAATTAAATCGACAACATTTCTCACCATGAATTCAGTAGAGAAAGAGTCCCTCAATGATGGTTCTATAACCGCCTAGGATGGGACCACTAATCCCAAAGAATTAGTTGGCCTGGATGAAACATATTCTTCCCTTGTTATCCATACCTTATATGATGATAGGATTTAGAATGTTATATTGATAGATTTGAACAGTCTGTCTCCACAACCATCGATGAGTTGGTTTAGGTGAATCATGGTACTAATGAAGATAAGAGACAAATGATGACTAGTCTAGAAAATCCTTTAGAGGAACATCAATAGAATGTATCTTTCTTTAATAAGCATTGTGTTATATTTTTATAGAGTTGTGATGATGTTTTAGGATTATACCCTTAGGTCATTGTCCACTATCTTGGACACCTGGTGAGACATGGAGGGTTCATGAAGCCTCCAAGGAAAATGAATCCTTCTCATGGTGTCATGGTCGAGGCCAAAGTTGGTAAGATTATCAGAGAAACATATTAAAGAAAGTTCAATAACAAAAATGTCATGCCAACAACATCCCATATAGATATATGAATGGGTAGAATAGAGTCTGTATCAACTTTCAAGATCTCAACTACCATGACCTTAATTATGACTTTACCCTCAAAATTATAGAGTTCTTGATCAATGAAATAGGTGGGTCCCATGATTTCTTATTTATAGATGGATACTCCAGATAAAATCAGATTTTGAACAAACACAAAGAAAAGGATTATATAACCTTCATAACACTATATGAAACCTTATACTACATGGTAATTCCATTAGTTCTAATGAATGTTGGGGAAATTTATCAAGAGTCCATACAAAAAATCTTTAAAACAATCCTTGGGAAATTAGTATATTGATATATGGACAACTTGGTGGTCAATTGTTCCCAAATAAAGACCATATGAAAGATCAAGATAAGGTGAATATCTTTCTCCACTCCCAACACATCAAGATGAAACCCTTTATGTGTTACTTCATGGTTAACATTGGGATGTTTCTCAGATTCAGAGTTAGATATAAAGTCATTGAGATTAACCTAGAAAAGCTTAAGTCCATTAGCCATATTCCTCCTTTGAGAGACCATTAAGAGCTACAAGGCATACAAAACCACACAGCCAAAATATAATAATTCATTAAGAACCTAGATGTAAATTGTGATACTTTTTATAGTCTCATGATGAATGGTATGTTTTACATGTTGGATGAGTAGTGACATACAACATTTGAGGAAATGAAGAGGTATCTACTAAAAACTCTACTTTTGATTCCACCCTTCCCTAAGAAACCCCTACCCCGCATTGTGACCACAATTCAATGGTACCATAGTGTCCTTATTTTCAAAAATAACAACAATGGGAGAGAGAATAGATTAAACAATCACAATCACTTTCGTTTCAAAGAAGAGTCTAGATACTCTCTTATAAAGAAGAGCTTCCTCACACTGGTTTTCATAGTGATGAAGATGTGGAATTATCTACAGAATAAATAGATACAGTTGGTGTCCAAAGTAGATATGTTAATTTATATTTGGAGTGAAATGATGATGATAGGATATCTAGAGCATGGGGTAGCGGTCCTTTAGTAGTTTGATATCAGGTTCATTCTACAAAATTCGATCAAGGTTCAACCCCTAGAAGACTTGCTAGCCCCTCATCTGACCCTTAATAGCTGCACCTAGATATAGAATCCCAATATGAGTCCATCACTTCAGCGTATAGGGATATCCCATGATAGATAATGAATTATCATGGTACTTACTAGGGCCTCATTAGTAGAAGGCTCAATGATCCCTAGCTCAATAAAGTAGGTTCAAGGATCAACTTCATCACCTAAGAATATGTTTCTTTTTCAAACCCATTCCTTCTATTAGAAGACTATAAAAAAATAATTCATAGAATCAGGTACTCATTACTAGACTCGAGATGGATCTTGGGATTTATGGTCCATGCTTAAACCTGATGGGAGACTTCATGTTAGTCATAAAATAGAGCAATGGTGACTACATCTTGATAAATCTAGAAATTTTCCCCTATTAGAGCACACTCACCTGTTAATGGAAAAGTTATCTTATCAGTAGAAGGTGACTCAAGTCCCTCAGTCAAATGATGTTTAATATTATGCCTTATCCATTCTAGCTACCTCTCTTATAGAGAAAACTATGATGATTTGTTCATTACTATAACATATGAATTAGTATTCTCTCTTATAACTATAGATGATGACAATTTTCAGTATGTAAAGAATATGAATGAATTTTATTCTACATCAGGACCACTGGATCCTCATCATAGCTAAAGAATCATCCTATTGGATAACCCATTTTTCCATTATCTCTTGCACAAAAACCTCTTTCCAGACCAAGATGATTGTGATGGAATTCACCAGTGGATAGTATAGTTCACCATCCAGAGAAATAATTAACACAATATGACTTTATAAAAATGTGGGTTTAATGGAATTGTACCTTATTTGAAAAAAGGTTAATAGATTGCCTAGTTAGTGCATAAAGATAATTTAGGGTCTAGTGGTGCTCATCAAAAAATATTGATGCTCCCCCACTTGATTTGAAGGATGTGATACTTTTCGGCCACCATAGTCCCTGATAGTATTGAGTTCTCTAAGATGTTCAATATGTATAACATCCATACCAACATTTTCCCATAAATCATTGCATCCCCATCATACAAAAAATTATTCTTATCACTTTACAGTATGGGTAACCGATGTTTTAGGCGCACATATTCCTACAACTGCATTCTAGTTGAGGTTCATTCTTACCATGATGGATTTCCTCTCCATGTTAGTGGAAGAAATTCCCCTTAAAGAAGTAAAGTACTGATTAGTTCTCAAATTAATGAGCTCCCACTTGATCAATAAATTTAGAGCCCCTCATTCTATTCTCTAGGAACAAAACCAACATATATGTGGATGAGTAGAAGAATTTGTATGCTAAGTAAAAAATCTGGTCCAACCATACTTTCCACTATTACATGTAAGGAAATGGATAGATTGAGGAACATAAAAAACCCCTCTCTGACTTTTTGAAGAATATGAAGAGCTAGAATAAGAAGAGATGGCCATAAAATCACCCCAACACAATCATGGCCTATCAAAAAATGACTCAAAATATCATATAGGTGACTCTATATTCCTTAGTTTATATAACAGAGGCATTCCGACCCCTCGTGATTTCGTTTCATTGATCTAGAAATCTTTATATGATCAAAAGATGTAGAAAAAATGGACGAACTATGTCTAGATGAGATGTAATCCCTCAAATAGAATACGCCCTTGGCCATTCATAATCTAGATAGGTAGCTGAACAAGATAACACGAACATTCCATAAGAAGGATCACCTCCACTCCATCCTATAGGGTGACATTGTACTAGTTCTTGGAAGTCCAATGATACATTGAAGGAAGCCAAAAAAGTTAGATACGAAGAGGGAGGGACCTTATATCTCTCAAAAGGTCTTCCCAATTGGGAATACCCATTCATCACCATGGATGGAGAGAACATTACAACTCTCAGCAAAGACATGTTTCTAAAGAAATACTTCATGAGATGACCTCACAATCTTTTTACCCTGTGACCTTAAACATCATGGACATGTCCTATCACATGTTATTAAAGTATAGAATTATCGTACTAGTCATACAATGATAAAAAATAGATCCAGCATAATAGTTTCATGAAGTTATACTATGTGTCAACCAACCCCCTATTTTCATGACATTGAACTACATAACAATTATCATCCAAGCTTCATGATGAAAAAATGCATATCCACATAAGGTACTATCCTTAGAGGATGTCTTCCTCAGCATTGGTCAAATAAAAAAACATATTTTAAAACTATGTACAACTTGATCAATTTCCACACTATATATAGAGTGATGCCTCGATTTTACATCCCTGTCCAACCACCCACCTCCCCCCCTCCGAAATGCCACCTCCCTATGTATGAGCCATACCAACAGAACAATATTTCCTTCAATAGCTACATGTGTCCTAATTCCATCCCTTGAAGAAAACATAGTGATTCTCATATCATTATTGATTGGCCTATCAATGAAGATAATTCTTTCAGCTCATGTGAACCTTATCCTAGCCACGTGATAATAATCTACATATTGACCGTGTATTAGGCACATGATGTTAAACTAATATTCACGGTGACCCTCTCTTAATGACCTTAAATGTCACATTGAAGTGTCCTAGTATCATGATATTAAACTACACACCCCTCGTAATCCTCACTATACAATGTTAAACTGTGTATTCCCATCCAAGGAAAATGTTTTCAAACTATTCACTAATTCCATCCATATGTACATAAAACTATATGAAATCCTCCATAGTCATGAATTTGAGGTATGTGGGGCTCCATGGCCTTCTTTAATGTCATGTCTTTTATGACACCGCATTAGGAATATCCATTTTAGAGTCCTCATCCCTTGGTCTGAGATTTATGATCAAAAAATAACATCCATTCTATGGTCTAAGAAACATGAAATTAAACTACCTAAAAAAGGGTACATTATCAATCACCATAAACTAAGAATAATTTTCCAAACATATCATCATTAAACAGTGTGTGGAAATCACCAAAATAATGTTTCATAGGGAATGGGGCTCCTTGGTCCACATGCATGTCGGGTTACTCCTATCATGACATGTATATCCCTTTTGGTTGATATTCTCCCCTCACTATAGGCTGGATTTTCTTCATCATGTTTCATGTGGCGATTGGTAATCTTGGTCTTTTTTTACATCAATGCACTACACATACCCTTTTCACATATTCCCTCATTATCGTTCAAGATATATAGCCTTAAAAAAGGATTTAATGTTCAAATCATGTGAATTAAAACTATGATCCAAAAATAAATAAGATGAGGATTCATCTTATATATATAAGATATGATTCCTACCCCATTATCTTAACATGGAATGTCTCAAAAAAATTGTGGGATGCTTTAGTTACCCCCTCAGAATACGAATTCCACCACAAGTGTTGGTCTTACACCACATTGTGTTTTTAGAACTATGTGTGGATTTATTTTCTTCCCTATGGGATATGAAGTGATTATCAAACACATTGTCTTTGGGAACAACTATAAATTCATCTTCCCTTAATTCATTTGGCCTCAGCTATGGTCTGGGTTCCATGATGATAAAATGTTTGTAGAAATTCCAATCTTCACAACATTAAACTGCATGCAAGTTTCTCTATTGACATTTTTCGGTGTCGTTGTTTCCCCAAGCATCTCATCCACACCATGCATTTAATTTCACTAAATGAAACACATCTGTTTGTGAAAACCAACCTCAATTTTCCAAATTCTATGAAATTAAACTAGGATAGTACATCCTCAACACACAAAATAAAAATGATATCTTACCCAACATGAAATCTTAATGCCTCAAATTCCATAATAAGAAATTATGTTTACCAAATTTTAAACTAGGATGTCTTATATGATAAGTATGGGATGATTAAAAAGTGTCACCCCATTATCAAAATAATGGATGCCTCATTATAATCATGAGTTTCCTCAATTCCCTTATAAGATATGATCACCACTACCAGCATTGGTTTCTTATCGTACAAGTTCCAGAACTATGTGTGGATTGTGCCCTATCTTAACGGGGTATATAGTAATTCATGATAATTTTTTCATTAGGTCCAACTACAAATTCATTAACCATTTTTCCCATTATCCCTATTTATGGTCCATGCAATAATCCATTAATTTATTCATAGAACCCTGAGCTGAATCCCACTTTACAATATTACCCTTACACACTTAGAGTATTTCATGTTTTGGATTTACATCTTATTTAAAATCTACACAGGCCCCCTAATGGTGAGGTTCCTTATCCAAGTACCACCTCCCATACTATGGAAACACCCTATTGGATATTTGGTAACAAAAGATATATTTAATACTATAAATATGAACTATACCAATGGTTTTGGCCAAACCGTTTCATATAGGTCATTAATCGGGACTTATACTAGCAGTTTGGCCAAAACCGTTAGTATAGGTAACTTATATGGACTTATACCAACGGTTTGGCCAAAACCGTTGGTATAGGTCCACCATATTCCAAATTTTTCCCCAAACACTTTGGTATAGCTCCAAAAGATCAAATAACCTGTACCAATGATTCTCAAAACCAATAGTGTAGGTCAATACCAACAGTTTTTAGAACCATTGGTATAGGTACACATATTTTCTATGGAATATTTTTTCAAATAATATTATATAAATAACAAGTTAAAATAATTATTAGTATAAAGATATATTTATGAAATTATTTCCCCACATGTTATGTTAGGTTACTGGTTAGGTTGTTGTATTATAAATGAGAGGAGATGGGATCAAAACTAAGTTAGGGTTTTTTTAATTATTTATACCAACGGTTTTATGAAACTGTTGGTATAAGTTCTTCATATTACCTATACCAACAGTTTTTTCAGAACCATTGGTATTAACCTATCCCAATGCCAAACTAGCACACTGTCCTCCAAACCATTGGTATAGTTTATACCAATTGTTTGGATACCTATACCAACAGTTCCAAACCGTATGTATATGTTATGTTTTTATTAGTGATTCTTTGTTTCAAACATGGTAGATATATGATCTTTCATTTTCTTTCCTCAATCCTTATTATTGTGGTTGATAATAATTTGTTGTAATATGGTCAATAGTTTATCATTTCTCATTGGTTTACCATAATTGAGACCTTATAATTATTGGTTTACCTCCTTTCCACTTCCCTACATCTTATTTGAATTTCAAACCCTTGGTGTCACCCATTTTGTGTGGTTCCACATAGCAAGAAAACCCCAAGACTATTCCTTGTTTCCTACACTGATCATGACTCATGTGGGATTAAGAGTTTTGGTAGGGTGTACACCAATGTGGTTGACCTATACACAGGAGAGACCTTTGCACTAACTCTATGACCATAAAGTGGGGTTCAAGTCCAATAATCATTAATTTAAACTGTATGTGGGATGTGTTTCTAGGGATACGTTTTTTGGAGTTTGGGTCTCCCTGGCCCTCATTAATGTTGGGTTTTCTACTATGTCACATTACACATGCCCCTTTGGGATATTAAATCCATGGTTCAAATAGTATGACCACAGATTATACAACATCATGATCACATGATGTTAAACTATGAGATGCATAATGATTATACAACATTAAACTATACCATTCATCATTATTATCATATGAAGTTAAACTATATGTCCAACTCCCTCACACTACTATGTCAAAATTTATATCTAAAAAAAAATTTATGTCGTAACAATGTAGGGTATCATAGGAACATGATTGATACCCCATCCTTTGGTGTCAGTCTTCTACACCATTGCTAATATTACTTCATCCCTCTCTCATCTTTCGACATAGCCCTCACATGGAATATGTGTTTGATCTTTTTTAAGACCAATAAGAATACACCAATGTTCTCCATGCCTTGCTGGGGTAATTACAAGAGTGTTGGATTCCATTCGAATGATCAGTCACTCCATTACCATGATTTATCTTCCCCTTATTTGAATCCTAATCCTTCTCAACATATTTTGGGACCACATGATGGCTTGGTATCATTCCTTTTTTTATCACCTACCATCATGGGGAAACATCCCAAAAAACATCAGATGACATTATGTGCCAATTTCCATGTTTCAAACATAGTCAAGAGATGAACGTCATTTGTTTTTCACTATTCCAAGATAATGATATGGATACTATTTTTCAAACATGGTCATAATTTTTCATGTATCTCAATTCTACTCTCCTGGTGTTCTATATTTTTTAATTGTGATTGAAACTTCTCTTTCCCCTTTGTTTTTATATTATTCAACTCCCCTAGCATTATCCTGTTTGTGAATTAGTGTACATTAGAAAATGAAGTCGGCAATTATAAGAGGCATATTCTCTAGACATAGCCTCACTAATCGTGAACACTATTTGTGTTCTGTCAACAACAGTAGACCATAAATGTTTGAACATTCTCTAACACTCTCATACAAATATTCAATCGTGTGGTTGTCCCTTGATTCTTACACCAATAATGACTCATGTGAGATTGTGGATTTTTTGGTCATTGTTTCACAAATTTATTCAATGTGTAGAAATTTGTAGAGGAAAAAATTGTTCCCATTGACGTATAAATGTTTTAAATAAAAATAAGTTTGCTGTGGCATTGGAAAGATACATCCACATGATAGAGCCTCTCGTGAGTATTATCAAAATTTATCCAATGGATCTACCCTAGTGATTGATCGCTAAGCTCCACCAACCCTGGGCATGTGGCATGCAATATGTGTTTCCTCGACTCAAGATTTTCTTCCATATCATTAGATCTCAAACAAAGATCATCATCTATTTTATGTTATCAATATCGATCAACATGTATATCGATTAATTGAGAAGTTAACAACTTCAGTGGATTCTCAGCCTCTTCATAGTGAGCCCTCAGTCTGTTGATTGTCTCTGATATATCTTTGAGGAAAAAAATGCTCATCAATTTGTTCATCTATAAATTGTATCTCTTTGTCGAAATCATAGAACTTTTGAATGGTATCATACTTCTCCTAAATCCCTGGAACATCCATATATCATCTTCCATCATGAACCCTATAGGGGATGATGTCGAGGACCAGCATGTGAAGAATATGATAGTCTTCCCTCTATAGAACTTAGATTTCATAACCAAAGTAAAATGGACCCCATTTGGACCAATAGTGGTGGTTACAAATTACTGTTAATGAATTGTTTTATGCACTTCCATGATCTGCAATTGATTGTTGAATTTTATTCAGTCACATCCGGACTATAGTATTCTAGCTCTTTAGGTGGTGAATGCCCATAAATGAAAAAAGAGTAATGAGGTTCAGTTGTTGGATCTTCCTATAGTATCCTATTTTAATGGATGTGATCGAGATCATGAGTTTAGTTATCTTTACTCCACTATTTCTCAACATCCACACCCCCACCATCCAAGATTTATGTCCAACCAGTGCAATCAATCATAGTTGTAGGGACTATTTATTTGGGTACATTGCCATGTCATCTTAAATTCCAAGATCTTCATGAACTAGAAATTCTATCTAATAAGGTAGCCTGGAAGTCTCTATGTCATCTGCTCACTAGGAATGTAATATTTTAAGAACAACATGGAATGATAACACCTTATTCAATTTGATTGGTAAATGATAAATATGGATTTGTGAAAGAAAATTACTTATAGGATCAAAGAATCAATAGTTTGATCTTTTGAGTCACAATATGGATTTCCACCATAGGATAGCCTAGGATGCTAGTTGTTATGTAAAAAAATAGTACTAGATACACTTCTATTAGTTGATTAGGAGCTACATAGAATATGTAAATACTTTTATACATAGGCTTCATGAAAACATTGTTATGGATGAATGATCTGCGATATTATATTTCCTTGAGGTGGAGGAATTTCAATGATGAGACTCCTTGGGAACACCAATTCTCAAATAGCGGGCACTTCCATTTTAATTATAGAGTGTGAAAACCATAGATAATATGGAGGGACTCAAGTTCTTATGTTCTTACCTAGACTTCATCGACCTTGACTGGCCCACCAGCCACCTCAGCCTCAGACATAGGCCCCAAAACATACTCATCCACACCCATTAGTGAACCTACACCCCCTTAATCTCGGTCCCCTAGAAAATTATTGATAGTATATGAAACATTAAATGTTTCGGTTAGAGAATATATATTTTGAAAGGGAAGGATCAAAGAAGGATACGAGCGAGAAAATGTTTAACGCAACATACCCAGCCAAGTCTTTTTTAGTGGAAACAATCTCACCACATTTATTTGGGAATCCTATTATATGAATCCATTCCCATGTATTCTCCATCACTATATTCTTATTCGTCACAATTAATTGGTTTCTCTTTTGATGATGAGATTTCCACAGTTGGTGTCTCCTCCTGATCTGACTCATTACTAAATATAAACCATATCGGGGTGGTAGGTCCTTTATATTTACCCAAACGAAATTTGTAGGTGTCCATGGCCTTATGACATGCATGTCTCTAGTGGAAGCTCACTCTATTAAAAATCCAAATGGGCCTAACATCTATTTCTCTATCTCACATCACTTTATCTTAAATCACAGGTCTTCTATAGACAGTGACATTTGAAGTGTCTACCAAGCCATTGAAAGAGATGGAAAGATGACATCAACAACTAGCTATAGTAGTATCCTCATATTCTTCCCAAGAGACTCCCTTTATTTCCCATAAGGTACCTTATGATACCATTCCCATCTAATAAGTGGGGGTGCTACCACACCTTGAGACACCCCACCACAGTTCCAGCTTGAGCTACCCAAGATGACTAGATCACCCATCATGGGGAAGCCTATCTATTTCCTCATTGTTCCAGCTCCTCCGTCTCTTATTCAGCCACTTGAATGTGCTTCAGTAGTATTGTCTCTAAATATTACACCACCACGTTTCTATCATAGTACATCAACATTCCATTGTTGATTATGGTTTTTAGTAGTACAATGGTTTCCCCACTACCCATATTCGGAAGCATGCACCATAACTAATGAAATATATTGGGGTTCTGATCCCCTATGAATCCCATGTAGTCTCTCTTCATTTTCCACTAATGACAACTGATCTTCGTAGTAAAGTGGGATTACAAGTATGGCACACTATAAACATGGATGTCGATCCGTTCTACCATCCCTTCACCTCTAAAACATTGTATATACATGATATTTTCCAAAATTCCATGAAGTTTGACCACCATTGGAGCAAATAGAGTTGGAAAATCGGTGGAAGATAAAATTCACATGGGTACCAATCCAAATTATGATCTCATCCTTGTTAAGAATCACTGGATGGACTCCATAAATGTTGAGAAGAGATGACAATATACTGGGATTTGGGGGGCAGATGGAATTTAGGAATTCGTAACCCCTAAGGTGCGATGTGATCTAGCTAGGTATGATCTGGAACGAAATTAATGTCTTTTTGGGTGTGTTTCCCCTTAAAATGTGACTAAGAATGCTTTAGATCCTAGCCAGCATGGGTACCCCCAAATTGAATCTATTTTTGGATGCTATAATCATCACCATCACTAAAATCACTGTACATATTCCGTTCCATATGTACCTTATCAGTACAATCCAACTTCTCTAGAATATGGTGAGAAAATCATTGTAGCAGACTAGTAGATCCCATTCTCTAACTATACTGATCCCCAAATTCTAGAACCATACTTATTCCAGGATCAACTAGTATGAACCCAAATTCTTCTTATACAACATAATTGGACAATATTTTCCCTAACCAGTCATCATAACATTCAATTACTTATAGAGATACATTTCAAACCATGCCTTGAACCGAATATCCATGTGAAAAATGGGGGCATGTTTCATCTTCTACTTCAGCTCCTCCAAGAGATGTTGCACTGGTAGAGGGGTTGTTGCCTATATTTTGAGGTGTTATCTAAAATATAGAACTCATAATTCTAGAATCCTTCTATTGGAATGCCTCTAATTTAGTACATTGTCCAAAAAATGATGATGAATTCCCCATGATGAATATGGAATTTATTTTTATCTATGGACAATAAAATCAGAAGACCAGACACCAATTCCTTTTAATGGTAAAAGGAGAATGGTGATGTCCACATCACCTCATACACCCAGATATGGAACTGCTCTACCCCATACTCTAGGAATGTGTATCATACCAAATACACCCACACCCATTCACTGATAATATTGTGGTAGACCACATGTTCCAATCCATGTGACGACCTATGATGTTGTCTATCATAGTACTCAGGAAAATAATGAAGTAATGTGCGTGCAAATCTTCTGCCTCTAGGTTATCCCATATAAAAATCATAATCCTCCCATTCATTATATAAATAGTGATAGACCCATTCTCTTTGGATGAATAAACATGACTTAACATGTTCTAGTGATTGAGATCATCTTCACGTGTGAGCCGGGATCGTTGTGTGTCAACCCCAATGCACGGGATGAAAACATCATCTATAAATACAAAATTCAAAAGCAGGAGATAGTCACTCACTTCATAGCTATTATTTTCCTCTGATTTCATATCCATGAGTATATGATTTTTTGAAACGACCTTGATAACTCAAGGGATAAGAGGATTTCTATTCATCTCATCTCTTAGAGTAGCAATAGTGGCATCAATCTTGATGGGATTCTACCGATCAATCATGTCTGTTATGTTTGAAAGGTATAAAGAAGATGTCCACAAGAAGTGAGTTTTGGTACACAATATGGTAGTTTATCGAGGATGATGGTGTTAGATTAAAGTAAATTATACACAAAATAAGTAGTTGAGTGTTGGATTTTCTGAAGAAATAGAAAGATTATGCGTGTGATATTGAGGAAATATATCTCACAGAAAGTCAAAGGTACTAAATAGCCCCTCGCCACTTATTTATAGGTGTGGACCTAGTATTTCACATGTCAGGAAGTGAGTTACATGGAATATTTGAAATTTGTTTCACAACCTCAGTGGAATATTCCTATATTTGGATTTTTACACAGAACCCATCCTTGTAGTCCCTTTTCAGCTTATATTATGTGGGGCTCATTTTTGGGAACCCAAATTTACTTAAAGGTGCACATGGAAAAAATTCAGAAAATCTAAGCCGTCATCCAAATCGATGAAGCATTTCAAGAACACAATGAAATCTTCAAACAAGTTTCTTATTGTGGGAAAAAGATCATAATGTACAAGAAGGATTCTTACATTCCGAATACAATCAAATTTATTGCACCTTATGCGAAGGCCACATGACCTATGAAGGAAACCATACATAAGATATCAATTTTGTTCACTAGATACCCATCTATACACAATCCAATTTTTTGCTAAAGGAGATATAAAATTTTTCCTTTTGTTGTTGTATGCTATGGAAAATGGATAAGTTACATGGAAGTCACTACCATGAAAAAAATATTATGTTCCAATCACTAATGATTTATGCTACAAATAGAAGTTCACCCCTCTACTTTAGGGTAACTCTATAGAATATGAAGAATCTATATATTTTGTATAAGACCAATCATCCACACCATTGTGAATTCGTGGAACCCTTGAGGTAGAAAATATTGCATGAAAGATCCCATGTGGGTCCACCCTTCACTTTTACTACAATTGTGTAATCCTCTCCCAACCATTTTTCAAACCATATTTGGAGCATGTAAAGTATCATATTTTTAGTACCCTTGACCTTTCACAAAAACCTCCAATCATGTGCACATACCTTCTTTTAACCTCTACGTATTGCGATTGTGTCAATGTATGATGTTATATCACCTTTTTCTTTCCATACTCCAACCATATATGGACCTCTTGTCTGAAACACTCCCAACATGCATGAAAAAATTTCATGCCCCCATGATATGTCCCCTACGACTCTAGTATTTGAGTTTTCATACCCTTTTATTCCTAACTTATGTATGATAATTACTTTTACATATCATTACAAGAACACTAATATGGACCAAATGACTGGACACTCCTTCTTATCAACACACCCTAGAATTTCCAATTTCATTCCCCTATCAAAGGGGAACGAGAAATAGTTACATAATCCAATGGAGTAAGGAGTGAATTCCTAATGCCTGGGTTTTATGATGTAAAATTAATTAGTACCAACATCCTCAACACATGACATTAAATTCTTCCCTTACCCTATGAAAAAATCAATGGATTATCCTTCCTTCAGTGTAATGGGATCACCCTCACACCATATACCCTATTAGGGAGTGAGATCATACTCACATGGAATTCGATCTTCTCCATATGGAATGAAAACCTCCTAGAGAAGATTCCATGTATAGGACACACACCATCTCTCATTGGTGATTTTTTCTTGACATGAGCATTAGGATTATTTCATTAACTTGTTTCTCACAATGAGAATGACTCATATGGGCTTGAGGTTAGTTGTGACATTGGAATCATCTCAATCACCACCATGGGCCATATTCATTGATTTAAGAACCAACCTCCATCCTATGGGATACTATCATTTGAAATAACTATACAGTATCCTCTGTATGGGTTATCCCTATGCATAATTCCCAATCATACTCATCCATTGGAATCATCATTAGGATTAATCCCCAAAATTACAAAATATGTTGTCCTTGATTTCCAACTAACTAGGATACAATGGATGTCTCCATGTGATCCAAACCTAACATATTCATCCATATTAATCACTAATAAGTAAAATTAATCATAAAATAATTCCACTATCCTTAGATACCACACCTTATCTATATCCATTAGGTAGCTTGCATGCATAATCCACACACTAAATCCCACTAATGGAAACCCTCTTATGAAGGGAAGCTTGATTTTGTAATACTTACACCGCCGCTCATCGAAGCTTCCTTCGTGAAGTTAGCACCCTTATTGCTTGATGTTAAACTGTGTTGATTGTTCTTATCATCCAACCTTAAACATTAACATCAAACTATGTGGATTTTGATCCTTTCCTTTTAGACAGAGTACATATGATTCATCTTTTTGGTTCAATCCAAACCTGTGGCACACTTAGGTGCTCCCTCCTAGGAAAACACCTCCCAAATACACCTCAAGGGTAGTCTTGATCACCCATATCTATATGATGTTAAACCCTGGATCTACCTCAAGGGATGTTCTAGCCCAACCACCCATGTGTGACATCTTCCCTCCATGGGACACACCATCCAGATCTCCCTCAATGGGGTATTCTGAACAACCTTCTCCCATATCCATAAGACATTAAACTCATGACCAAACTCTATAATAGCTACCTCATGAATAGAAAGGGATTATTGAAGTGAAATCCTTGTAAGATATGTTCCCATGAATCTAGAAACATAATGAAGAACATGTAATTCTTAATGTGATAGCCTTCGAAGTTATATTCCATCAGTATCAGATACCTCATGATTGACATGGGATGCAATGGGATCCATGCCTATGATGCCTCAATGAGATTCCCTCCTCAGAGGAAGAATAAAGGTAACTAATTTTTCCAACATCAAGACATTAATGTATTGTACAACATGACTTTTCCCATGATCAATTGTTTCTTCACTAACAAGATTCATTGAAATTTTGGGATAGAAGAAGTGTAATTAACTACTATCTATAATGATATGTCCCCATGAATGAGTTCCGCTAACATTACATAAAATATATGAGGGAGAACTCATCTAGGGAATCATTTCAATGGAGGAATCAATGGAAAGAAGAACTAATATACCATTATATCATTTTGATCATAGATCATACATCTCCTTGGTATGTGATGAATCCCACCCACCTCTATAAATCGAGAATGTTGAGTAAAAATGCACACTGGTGTATAGAAACATTCATGGCGTACACCCTAGTGAATGTGTCAAGAACAAATAACGTAAAAAATAATTCCAAATAAAAAAATATTCATGATGTGATATTGTTGAAGATCGCTATATAGAATACATTAAAATCCCATATCTATAGTGTATCCATAGGATAAACCAAATCATTAAATTATATAAAAAGGGTATCCGTCCTTCCAGGAATTTTGAGTATCATTGAAGGATAAGGATGGGATATGATAGATATCAATTTCAAATTAGAGATATTCCTATAAGAATAAGAACATGATTCAACCTAAAGTATTTTATGGAATTTTGAAATTACATAAGATATTGGATATATTCATGAAGAACCATGAATTTACTCAATCATTATATAATACTAGACTAAATAACATACTATAAGAACAACTTATAAGTCATGTGTTTACATTATCATGAATTTATCATATAAATTCAAGGTTGAGTCTCCCATTATGTAATTTTGGATTTCATATTTTTAGAGGAAAATCAGATGATTATTCATTATTATATTCCCAAATCCAAGGAATTAGATATGGATTTCTGTTATTGTAATCCATAAAACACAACACGGTGTATATTAATATATAATAATGGATATTTATAACACATCTCCTTCAATAATCTACTAGGAAAAAGAATTTATTTTTTTGTCACAACACATTATATTGAAACATATTCAATAACATGTGAAAAATATCATAATGTCCTTTTTATATCACATACATCACTTTTGGATAGATATTATTATCGTTTCATTGTCTCTTTAGAGTACCACATGTTAAATAATACATAAAACCATTTGGATATACTATAAAACATTTTTTTGAGAATATCTATACGTAATAATCAATCACTAATGAGTCAAACATATAGTGATATGCATTTCAATTTTTTATAATTGAAAAAAACGACTTATTGAATCCATAAATATATGAAATTTGAATCTTATAACACAGAATAAATGCTACTCATTCCATAAAGGTATCTTCCATGATCTATATCAAACACATATATCCAATACCTATATCCAATAGATATATAATTTATTTGAATGATTTCTTATATTATTTACTTATCAAAATATTTGAATTACTATTGGATAGAGTGTATATCAATCCCTTATACACAAGTTCAAAATTATCTATTCTCCGTGTATAAATTGACCTGGTCAATAAATCTTGGAATTTCAACAATAATTTTAGATTATTAAATCTTATTAACCTCACACAGTAGATAATAACAAAAAAAATTATCTTGGTATAGTGATATTATAATCTATCTATCTAAATTGAGGGCCTAGATGTCATACTCATCATCTGAGAGGAAACATTTTATTGTAGTAATGGTCTAATTGATGAAATAATTAGAAACATACCTAGAAATAATATTATTATATATGAAATAAGGATTTTATAAGAATGGATTCAATGAATAGAGATTCTTTTTCTCATTTTCTCACCGTCCAAAAGTTGTGTGGACTCTAAATATGATCAGTAAAGCCCTATTATAAATTTAACATAGTGTATAGTACTCTATGTTGTATTAACAAATATGGGGATCTTGAGAATAAAACATTTTTATGTTCCTTAAAAGAAAACTATCTATAGTAGTAAAAGAATCATTATAATTCTAATTTAATAATAAATTATAATCCTTCATTAGAAACACTCATTTGTTATAATTAAATTCCATATTTTGGGAGGTTAATTATCATTAACATTTACGATTTATATATTTATATGTATAGTCGCCATGAAAGAATGATAAAGATTAATTTTCCATTTGTATAACTTGATTTATTTTATATTATTAATCTTTTTTTATTGTTAGCAAAAAAATATAATCTCTAATCTTATCATATCACATGTGTTGTATTACAATATAAGCCTTATGTTTTCTACACATTTAGGGTTCTGTTATCCTCATTACATATCAATGTAATTACTTCCAAATAACTATATAACCACGTGATGAAACCCTCCCACTAAATTCATTAGTGAGTTACATATATAAAAAATCCATTATTAGTAATGAAATGACATTGTAATCAAATTCATAATTTTTAACTCCTTAAAAAATATTCAATCTCTTTTTGTTCAAAATATACAATGTGATAATGTTAATAACATATCATAACTACTTTGAAATATTTATAAGAACATAATAATTTTCTCAGATCCATTTCCAACATAAATTTTGTTCAAAATTTATAGTTCACTTTATATTTTTACTCTTTTAATTATTTATTGGTTTATATTGATGATCCCTATGGGTAGATGTACTCCTGCCAGCTTCTTAAACACTATATTCCCTTTAGAATATCTTGATATGGACTTCATGTGTATTTTGGTTTATATGACATGTAATATTTCCATTTATTAGTTATATGTACTTAATAAACATTTTTATTAATATCATATTAGGTATTTTATATGTTTTTTATATTATTTCAAAAAGGATATTTTATTCATTTAAATATTTCATTGATGACTGGGGAATGAGAATGCCAAGAATTTTTACAAACAAATAAATAAACTCTATTTTCTTAGGTAAAAATAATTTATCTTATTTGTAACACATTGATATTTTATAATATATTTATCTTCGAATAAAGGTTATTTCATCAATATTCGGACATAAACAAAACCTTGAGTGTAAATGAACGATAGTATACAATACTATTAAAACCAGGTTGTTAAACTATATATTTGAATAGTAATAAAAAAATATTGAATGTTAAATATAAATATAATATATTGATAAAAACTTACTCAATAATTATTATTCATTATATGCTCTAAAAATAAAATTTTCCTCATTTATGGTTTTTTATAATCTTTAGTTATAAAATAATATATATATTTTTTGAAAAAATTAAAAATTGAATTTTTTTAAATGGAAATATTAATTGAAATCACCATATAAATATTATCTTAACATGAATTTTCAATATTTTTTGCGAAATATTTAGATTTCAATAAAGATATAAAAATGAAGATTTTTATTTAAAACTTAATTTTGGTTCAAATGAAAAAAAGATACATTTAACATTAAAATGGTTTGAAAAATAAATCTAATTAATTTATATTATTAATAATTAAACTGATATCATTGAAATAAATTTTATACTGTATTTTTGGAATAAAAAGATTTCATACTTATGAAATCATTGTTTGAGAAAACTCTATTTCGTCATTTTTTTCATGTTTAATATTAAATAAAAATATTCCGCATACTTGAAATGAACTTGATAAAAATGTATTAAATATTTGTAAAATAAAATTACTAATTTTTTAATGATCTCACATTATTCTTTAGTCATAATTAATAGTGAAATAAATTAAAATTTTCACTGTGGTTAATGATAATACAGGTTCATCGGGGGTTTAAACTAAGAGATATGGGTATGTTTACCAATAAAACATATATAAATCCCACTATATGTTCATATTACCACCTCATATTATCCTATATTTTATTATCTTCCATTTTGGAAAAAAGTTTCTTGAGTATGACATTATAGTTTTTATTCTATTAAGAAATTCAATAATATCATGTCCCCAATATATAAGTAGACACCCCTCCTTTTATTTATAGAACATCGAACCATATATATATCAAAAAACCTAAAAATTATCTTATAAAATTACCTAACCATGATTTATAGGTTACGATCATCTTAAATTACAATTTAAATGGTCTTTAAGAAGGGATCTAAAGTAATTTTACTAAAGAAGAGTTATTAAACCAACCAACATTTTTCAATTTATTTATTCCTCTACCCCTTATAAATCTTTTGTATTCATTGTTAAATTATATCATCAGTATCCTTAATATACATAAATATTCATATGATTATGGAACCAAATTGTTTCACCCAATTTTCTATCAAATTGGAACAGAAATTATCGCTAATGAATATATGTGGACCACAACCACCGCATAGTGTTACAATACATTTTTTTATAACCACCATTCATGGATGATAATTATAACACATTTAATGTTTATTTATTATTTTTACGAACTAATTATTCTTATATAATTATAATATCATATTTACCTTCTTAATTAAACATTTTTTGGAAAATGATAATGTCGCTTTTGTATAGGGGTGGACTACCACTTCCACGGGGTGATGTGAATCATTTTCTATTTTCAAGTTACCTAGATAAAAATATTGATAGATTAAATGTATATATATGTTATTAATGATATTATTTTATATATAAAAGTATAAAATAATATCTATCATTGATTCTTTCTTTTTATGAAAAAATTGAAACACCATTCATGCATACAAACGTCTTTCTTTATCCATGAACAATGTTAATGATTTATGAATACCTAACTCATATGGATGGATATATATATATATATATATATTGAATATATATTATATTTATATCATTATTAACTTTCTATATATTATGGAACCATGATCAATGTTTGGGTATCTGAACGGATGAAACGAAAATACCCAGAAACATGAATTTTAATAAGGAATTATTAATAAAAGGGTGGTAAAATGTTATAACTGGAACATATATGACATTATAATAATTTAAATTACTCTAATATAAAAATATAAAAATATAAATTGATTATATATGATAAAACAATTATATCAATGAAATATGAAGTTGAGGTATGTATTTTATATTACAATCTCATAGTTTATCAGGTTTGTTAATGACTATGTTTCTTATGATTAAATTCCAAGTCTAACCTTATATTATTCTCACTAAATTTATTCTATTGTGGTTATTAAATAATTATTTATGTTATAATTTAATTGTCACTTGTTTGGTACTTAAAATTATTATGAAACATTTTATAAGAAAAAATGATGGTATTTCGTCTTTGGTTGAGAAAACTTTTCTTTCAAGTCAACGTTCTCTTAAAAATATTTTAATGATTGTTTTTTATATTATCCATTGGATGTGTAGTGAAGTATTTAGACATTTTTGTATTTAAAAAAAATGGTTAACAAGGAAAATTCTTTTAATTTTTTGAATGATGTACTTTTTACATTTTACCAAAAATGTGAATGGAATAATGTTTTTAAATTACAAGGAATAAATGGAATTTTCCACCATCATGAATGATGAAAGCATTGAATCTTTTTTTAAAAGTTTCCATAATTTTCATTAATGATTTTTTTTAGAAAAATTTTAGAATTTTTTATAATTTCAATAAATGTTTCCAAGAAGAAAAGTGTAGTTTCCTCATGAAATATTCTATATGATCTTTTAAAGGCTTGTTCAATTATGATAATATCTATTGATGTTAGTTATTCATTATTTAGGATACGGACCAAGTATTATATCATTTATCATTATTTTTTAACTTTATAAATATGATTATGGTTTTTTTTTCAAAACTTTTAAATTTTATGTAGGTTATGCTATGATGAATTCTTGAACTATTTCTGAAACAAATTTATTTTCCATAAGTAATTTTATTTTATTAGTTTTTTATGATCATAGGGAACAAAAATTAATGTATTATGATTTTGTGACAAGATGGCCCATAATTATACATCCCTCTAATGCATTGGGTATTTATGTATTTATAATGAGAAAATAATAAAGAGAATGAGGGTTAACCTAGATCAATAATGGACTCATCCCACTATGATAGTATTTTGAGTGACCATTTAATAATTATATGATGGAATGATGATTGAATCCAATACACATTGATAGAATTTAAATAGTTCCTTGGAAAAAGATATAACATTTTAAAATTCATTGTATTCCAAATTATTATGCTTATTCCAGCGTTGTAATCTCTTGTCTTATTTTCTTTTATTCAATTATGATTCATGTAATATTAACATCCATGATTTATTTCATTATTTAGTATTATGATATATGATATAATTGGTGTGTATTTTCAAATGTTAGGATCATCTTATCATACCCTATAACCATTTAATAATTAAGTTATCATTAATAAATAAAATTTTTACCGAAATTAAGAATTCAAGATCACCCTTTCTAATGCTTACTTTCCCCATGTTATGAAAATGGAATTTGTGTAGGGTACTTCTAAGAATAATAACGTGTTCAAGGATCTTTGTTAGTGATATTAATTATATTTCTGGACATAAGAAGACTTTGTATGTAATCAAAAAAGAGACTAATAATTTATGTTCCTCAGGCATGTATTTTTAAAATATATTGAACATTTATACATTGAGATGTAATAATAATATTTTGAAATTTGATGTCTCTATAGTATGTATTAGAAGAAGGGTTTTTTTCAGTCTTTAGAGATTATAATTTAAAGAATTTCGTGAACACTCTAGGGATATTTCTATGTATTAACAACAATAATATTTTTTATAAGGTAGATACTATGTGGTTTTCCTATTAATAACCAACATCGAGATATTACAAATCGATTTGGTATTGGAATAGATTCACATTGGGGTAATAACATTGAAAAAAATTTGGGATCTTATATCTCAACTAGTATTTTTTGGGTGCTAAAACGCGCTATCGTGGGTTCTTTCAAAGGATGTTCGGTTTCAGGTTTTTTTTGGGGCAATAGAGTGGTTGAACAAAGTCATCTCTCAAAGGAGAAAGTAATTTAAGACAAAATATTGAATATATTTTGAAAATAAAATTAAATAACGTAAACACACTATGTTTTCATAAATTAATTTCTCCATTATTTAAAATACCCTAATTTTCTAACCCCTATACCCTACCAGAGTTAACTTAACCACAAAGATTAAAAGAGTTGAACCCTAGGCTAGCTTTGGAACATGAAATCACAATAGACTGGTTAGATTTTTCTTCGAAGGATAGATTATGGTCAATGGGGAATTAAAAAAGATACCCAATTGGGAAATGAAAATGAATAGAGATTAGGGATTTTATTCTTACTCTACAAATTTATCTTGTGTGGTATTGTTTTAACAATTTAGTTTACCCTCTAATAATTTACCCAAATTTTATACCTCACAGGTTTTTGTTTTAATTGATCAATTTCTTAGTTATTTTCTTATAATTTAATAAAATAAATTCATGGATCATACTAATTAAATTACAGTATATCATTGATTAAAAATAAATAAATGAAGAAGGTAAAATGTAGATCGATTACTAAGAAAAAAACTCTTCCATGGGTGGTGTTGTAATCCTAGAAATGAATTTATTTTTCAAAGGTTTATAGAGGGTATAATCCAATATATTTTATACTCTTGATTTCCTTCCTAAATATTAAGATTAAATAATAAGAAAATTGAACAAAATATATGAAAATAGAAGAAATTTATGTGGAACTAAGATGTATATTACTCAAATACAATCATTACAACGCAAAAAGAAAAAGAAGGCTTCGACAAAGGGATCTTTGCTTCAAGAGACACCCTTGTTAAAATTCTTGGATAATAGGAGTGAAACCACTTATCCTCTTCCCTAATCATTCTAATTAACACACCAATCTCCCAAAATAACAAAAAACCAATTTATTGAGTGGAGGGGAGGAAAGGTTTTAATAGATTTTAATTGTGAATGGGGAAATTCAGCCAAATAAATTAATCCAACTTGCACCGCCTATTTGACCCCAAAAGTACATGAACCATCTGTTCATCCATAAGTATGATTTTTGAGAAACTAGTTCCTAGATCACCTCTCAAAATTCAGTTCTAATTAATAAATGTATATAAATGTTATGTCCCAAATATAGAACCAATGTCCAATCGGGTGAGTCCAGTCTGGATTTAACATCATGACCCATTAAGCCCAATCAAATGCATGATTTAGCTCATATGTCTAGAAAGAAAGTTGTATCACAATATGTCAGGAATAAAATTAGAAACTTTTATGTATAATTAATTCAAATAATGTTTTTTATTTTCTAAATACAATAGTAAATTTTTAAAGGGTAAAATTAGAATTTTCATAAAATTTTCAAATGAATGAGTTAATCCCAAATATTTGACAAAAAAAATATGTAACACAATGTGAGGAATTTTTTTCAATTATTACCAATAAAATATTCAACAAAATTGTGTATTATCATGAGAAATGAGTGTTCCATTATTGTGCACCAGTTCAGACAGACTAGAGGGACATGTTTTGGTCAAATCCCATTTTCTGTGTGAACCAATATGAAGGATTCTAATTGATGAAGAATATGAGTGTCCTAGGTTATACCTTGTTTTCATATATTGATTCTTTTCAATATTTAGACATTATATAATTTTTGTTTCATTATTATGTGGTTTTTTAATTATGATTAATGTTTCTCATTCTATGTTTCTTGGATTTAGTCAATAGAGAGAACCTAAAAGAACCATGTTATCATTGAAAAAGATAAAAAAAAGATATTTTCATCAATAGAATCCAAATTTTAAGGGATATGGAATGAGAAATCTCATTGTTATGATTATATAAAATTCTAATGTCTGGAATAACGTTGAGCTTAAAAATGAGCAATAGTCGAAAAAATAATCTATTGAGTCATTAATGAGAAAACATCCACCAAATTTTAATGGATATGTTGATCCACTAGTTACTATGAAATTTATTAGTATCAATGAAAATATATTTTCCATTCTCTTGTATTTATAATTTGAGATATTTGTATTGGAAAATTATCATTTAGAATCATACGATGACCAATGGTGGACTTTTATAAAAAACATGAGGAAATATTTATAAATAGACACCATATAGATTCATGAGTTTAGGATATTGTTTTTATATAAGAATATTCTATTTATTATTTTTAATAAAATAGAGATGGAATTATAGGATCTAATTATGAAAGAAAATTAGTTCATTATTAACTACGAGGAAAATTTTAAGGTAATTAATTTTATGTTACTGGTATTTAGATCCATCCTAAAACTAAGATTGATAGATTTTTCGGTGGCTTACAATAATGTCTCTGATTTCTTTTAATTATAAGAGACTCCTACATCAATGAAAAAATTGACATTCTATCATAAAGGAAACAGTGATTGAAAATTCCTATCAATATCATTGTTTCTATATGAAAGGAAATATATAATTCAAAAAAATGTTTTAATAAAATTAAAGAAAATAAGAAGGTATTATTTTTGTTATGCTCATGTTGTGGAAGGAAACATGGATAAAATGTACTCAATGGGATTGGTAAATATTTAAACTATAGAATGATATATTAGTGGGTAATCAATTTCTGAATTGATAATAATAATATGTTAGATAATGATAGAGAAAAGTACCACATAGTTCCCAAGAAACTCACCAGTGAATCAAATGAATACTGTTTTTGATGTATTACAACCAATGATCAAATATGAAGGATAATTCTATTGATTTACATAAGAGAACACTAATTTACTAATACAATGTGAAATATTTTCTTATCACTATTGATGATGTGAAATATACTAATAATGAGGTTCAGGTACACATACCATCCTCTATGGAATAGTTAATTTCTTATTTGATTATATATCATCCAACTTGTTTATAACTATTTAATTTGATAATGGTATTTCAACATCTCCTCAACGATAACTATTGAATTATCTATAAAAACCAAAATCATATGATGATTTCATCAAAAGTCAATGGATACTTTTTGATTGATGTTTTTTGGAATGTGACTCCCAAAAATCAGGATACTTTTTATATAAGTGTATTTTATATTATATTAGGCATGATTTAGTTATATTTTTTTAATACCACATCAATTTTAGTGGAAGGAAAGTCATGTTTGATATTTTGAACAAAAATATGATTGTAAACCAATATTATCAAAAATATGATTATCCAATGGAAATTAATTCTAATATATGGGTCGTGATTACTATTCAAAAGGGATTTTGTCACATAGTTGGGTTGAAACTAAATATTGATGATAAACATTTTATATGAGAGTTTGTTTATTTTTTCTAAAATGAGTTCATATCCTTCTTCTAAATCATGATGATGAGTATTGAATAATAGTTTTAACATGTACAACATCGATTTATAGAATCCAATATAGAATAGTCCCCATTACATTGATGTAATTAAAGAAGAAACCCTATGAGAATATTAATAAACGATAAATTTTTCCATTTGCAACACCATATTGTAAAAATTTTATTTTTTTAAGAAGAAAGATAGATCAATGTGGCTCTACATTTATTATCAATAATTAAAAATAACCAAAATAAATAACATTTATCACCCACCTCATATTGATTTTTTGGTCAATAAATTAAATATAGGTCAATAAATTTCCAAGATTGATCTTCATTATAGATACTATTAGTTGAAGGTCAAAAGTGAATACTTACCCAATAAATCCTTTGATATGAGGTGCAGAAATTATTAGCTTATTTTTATTTCATTTTGTTTTACAAATTACCCCTCTATCTTCATGGATTTAATGAATAGAGACTTTTGAATTTATATTGATCAGTTTGTGGTAGCATTTATATAATAAATTCATATATTATACAATAGTATGGATGATCATGATCATAAAATGAGGATTTCAATAAAAAAATGTAATGTTAATATGAATGAAAAACATACAAAGTCCGAACTTTTTAAAAAAAAAGATTCATTTTTTGGATATATAATCTCAAGAATTAATATATTTATGGATCTATTATTGATGATATTTATTGAATATGGACCCATAATGACCATAATGACTATGATACATAGTTTTCTTTGTGTGTATTGAAATTATCAAACCATTTTAGTGAATTCACCATGGATTTATAATCTATTGACCATCTTAACTCATATGGGATCCATGATCCTTCTGACTGATGTGTGGAAACCCTTGTTGGATCGAGATTATATCAAATATACACAAGAGGGGGGATAAATTGTGTCATTTCAAAAATCTTCCCGAGATCATGTTCTGTCCATTATCATTAATCAGATAGATTAATGCAGCGGAAATATGAAATGCAGTAACACATGATATATCGTAGTTCAGGGAACAGAAAGCCCTTAGTCCACTCCACCAACGCTCTACTCCACGAGCTTGGTGATTTTCACTATCTAGTACACATCTCAATAGACCTTTCAACAACTAAGTGTAGGTAGTTGACAAATTTACAATATATGAAAAAACACAGCCTTCTGGTTCAGTCAAAAAACCTACATAACATAGAACGAGAAGCTGGTCAATCAAGATAAAAATTATTTGTTCTTTGAAAATACTCTCCTGATTTATATTCACAATTGCAACAGAATGCAATTGACAGTAAATGGATTGTCATATTTATAAAGAATTATCTTCAAGAAAGAGTCGTTTTGAGTCGATCCTATTGGAGTAGATATAGAAATATAAAACGAAACTTCTGAAGCAGTAGATTCACAATTGATCTTCAATGTCGAATAAATGAATCTTCTATTATGTATCTTATTCTTTAACAAATTCAGTTTTTATCACTCTTTGCAATCAACAGAAATGTAGATCTTGGTTGACTCTGTTTTTTCATCTCTTCTAAAATGTTGTATAACAGATCTCATATTTTGATTGATGTATCTGCTCTTGTGTTGTTGATCACTATTTTCAGTTTGTACTTACACACACCTTAAAATAAAAATTTAATGAATAATTCCTTTCCAAAACTAATATCCCCAATCTTCTCATTTTTACTCCCGTAATTTAATCATTTTCATTTACAAAATATTTGTAACTCTCCATGTAATTCTTAATGAAAAGCTCCTTTTAATTCGATCCTTAAATTGCTCAGAACTCTTCAAAGACGCGATTTAAAATAATCTTTTAATCCGTCTTAAAATCAGCATGATAATTAACTTGCAGATCATTGAATAATAATATCTTCTTTATATTCTCTGACGCCAAACATAAGGTTGAGTTGTACAGTATGCATTATATAAACGTAACAAAGATCATAAACATAATTTTGATGACGTAGCCTTCTAATGTAAGGCTGATGATGTAGCCTTCAACCGTAAGGTTGTCAGTGTATGGTTGATCACAAACGTAGGGTTGGCCATCCATACATTTATCTTCAAATTTCAAACATATGATGAATGATCCATACTTCTATAAGCTTCCAAAAGAACGATACATGATCCATACTTTTCTAGGAAATGTAAGGCTGTTTACAAAAGTAAGGTTGATGAACCATACTTTTGAGAAACAAACATAACGTTTAGCACTTACGTATGGTTCTCCTTCCATAATTTTCTAAAATCCCAATCGTAGGGTTCTTTCCTAACGTAGGGTTATTTTTCATACTTTGTTCATATTGTATAGTTGATTAACCATACTTTTCTGATAACTTGTAAAGTAAACAGTGGGTTACATTCTTTACGCTATGTTTCCACATGTAGGTATGAACCGTTATTCCAGAACACGCTAATGAGAATACATTAACAATTAAATATCGTTGTTCAAGAACATAAATATTTCTTCAAGAAATAAAAATAAATAATAAATTCCTGAAATATTCTTAAAAAATAATATCATTAGAAAACAATTAATGGTATTTGTGAGCATCAAAATCATCATAAAGAGATAGATTATTGTTCTCAATAATATCCCTCTTTAAATAAATACATTATGTATTGTTGAAAACAACACATTCTCAACAATCTCCCCCTTTTTGATGATCACAAAACTCATAAAATAATAAATGAAATTAATTTTCAAAATTAATTACATATAGTTTAGAATTTTGATTAGATAAATCTATATTTAATATTAACAGGATTATTTCAAAAATAAATTAACATTATGTTATATATATTCATAAAATTATATTTATCTTCCTTTTACTAAAGTGAAAAATAAAATTAATGAAAAATATACCCCCTTAAATAAAAATAAATAAATAAAAAACTTTTTTTAAAAAATATTTATCTAATCTTCTCCCTCTTAAAAGATTTTAAAGTAAAAAATTTGTATTTATCCTTTAATAAAAAGAGGTTTGTTTTTAAAGAAAACATTTCTTCAAATTTCTCCCTAAAATAATATTTTTTAAAAATTATAAATGAGTTAAAATAAAATGTTGTGTTTATCGAAATTTATCCCCCTTGTTGTGATATCAAAAAGAATGACAAAATAAAGAATATAACACATATTAATGTAGCAATGAACTAAAGTAAATGCTATATGTAACTGTTTATCAATTAGAGAATCTAGATTACTGGCATATCTAATCCAAGATAGTAAAACAAAAAAACACACAAATATATAATGAAACAGATTGTCATTGAAAATATTGAAATGTAGAAAATTGATAAATACAGGAATCAACAAGTTGTTCAGGGTTTACATAAGGTATAACTTGTTTGAACTACTTCCTTGATTTCTGATAGCCACTCCCTTAGTCTAATCATCATTCTATCACCAAGAATAACAATAAGATACATATTATCTTAAGTCATATTAATGTATTCAATTAAGTTTAATCTAAAAAACTCATGTAGACTTTCTTCCTTCTCCAAGAACAAAGACAACTTCTCTGTCAAATTATACAAGATAGATCTGATTATTTGTTCATTTGAGGTTAACTAATCAACTAAAAACATTTGATTGTCTAGTAGCACTAATAGAAGAGCACGATTGCATTTCAAGTCATGAAACCCATCATTAATATCAACTAAGACAGTGGTTATTGAATTAAATATTTTGATCAAATCAGGTGAAGTATCTGAACAACTGGCCTCATCGATCCTAATAGATGCCAACTTTGTCTCCATAAATGATTTGAGATATGAAAAATATGACTTCATGAACATTTGAAACTTTAATTTTTCATCCTCATTCAGCATATTCTTTTTAAAAATTTCAACTTCTTTCTTTGAAAATGTATTATTCTGTAGCCTCTAAAAGTTTAATTTTTCTTTTTACATTGCTCTCCTCAGAGCATCATTCTCTTGTTTCACTCTCTGAAACTCCCTGAATATTTCTTCAACTTCCTCATTTCTTGATTCAGAGGTATTTTGTGATTGATTCTCCTTTTTTGCATGAAAGTGATGTATTAACACTAGGGGTAAGGATTCAACATCTTCTTTCTCCTTATTGTCTATAACTCGTTGAGGACATGCCACATCTACTCTAGGCACTACCTCTTTTTCAATTTCAACATTAGGTTATGGTTCTGTTCCTTCAACTTCAAATATTTCAGGTTCAACTTCTGTAACAGCCACATACTATTGCTGAGTCTCTCATTCATCTTCTATTTGAATTCTAGATTGAATATGAGGTTCTTCCACTGGTTCTGAACTCTCAACTACAACTTCCATTTATTTTTCAACAATAGCTTCTCTTACAAATTTTATAACTCAATAAATCTTGTGAAGTTAAAACATATGAAATTTTCACTTTATGAGAATTAGTATCCCTTCTTATTTTTACCTTAATTCCTTCTTTTCTTTCTTCCTCTGGCATCGTCTCCACATAAAATCATATTCTTTTGGAAACAGAGAAAACTATGGGTGTAGCTTGGTTTTCCTTTGAATTTTTAGGCTTAGCCTAAGCTGTCTCTTCTTTTACATCTTCATCAACTCCTACTGGAAGAAATTTCCTTTTACTGTAATCTAGAAATAACCAATTTTTTCTTAAATTACCAGCATTAAAAACATTACGATGGTGACAATGTGTTCAAGCATCAATCGGTCTCACCATGTCTTTCTTGAACAAGAGTTTTGAGATGAATCTACCAAAATGGTAGAAATTCATTCTAACTTCCCTTTGACCGCAGTAACTTAGGTACCTCACCATGTACCTAGGAAAATTTAATTTATCATCACTGAGCAGAAGATATATTATGTACATGTGTGGATACAATATCTCTCCATCTCTGACATTCTGGGTGATATCTATGTTTGTACAAATTTCACAAGGATCATCTAATCTGGTTCCAAATCAATAACGAACATTTTTTTATGTTAGTAGATCCAAACAGAAAGGAAATAATTTCATCAGATTTATGCATAGAATGTTCTATAATTTTCAAATCAAAATAAAACACTCCCTCATGAGGGTAGTTAAGTAGCTGGCTAATTTCAACTAAAGAGATTGAAAAATCCATATCCTCTATCACAACCATCATTTCATCATAATCATCTCCCAAAATAAATTGAACAGATTTAATTAATTATAGAAGCTATACTTCATACAAGAATTCTGTATTCTCACTGTTGAAGGTCTGTTCGATATTCTAAAATAATAGGGCTTTTTTTAACAACAAGTTCGTCTGAAATAACCATTCTTAATCAATCCCGTTTCCCTGTAGGATTTTCCTTCTTGATGAGCGATGTTTCTTAGCATTGCTGGTCTCAGCCTCATCAGATCTCTTAGTTTTTTCCATTTCTGTGAAAATATTTGAAGGATTGAAGGTTAGGGTTTCAGAGGTTCTAAGATTAGGGTTGACAAGAAGTGGTGTGGTTTCGTGAGTTCGAAATGGTTTTTATAGAAATGAAACTGTTCAGAATTTGAAAGGTTCTGAAATCCTTGATTCCAGAGTTTTCAATAATCATTACATAGATTTTAAAAATAAATAAAAATTTTTTGTGGCATATATAAAAATAAATTTGAATAATAAATAAAATTAGGTTTGAAAAATAAATAACAAATTTATATATAAATAGATAAAAACATAATTAAATGAATAAAATTAAAATTTTATTTAAAATCAAATAAACCTGGCTCCCCCTTAATAATATCAAACTTTGTAATGGGAAGTGGTTTAGTAAAAATATCTGCTAATTGATTTTTAGTATTAACAAATTCCAAAAATATATCCTTTTTAATAACATGATCTCTTAAAAAGTGATGTCTGATATCAATATGCTTAGTTATAGAATGATTAATAGGATTTTTTGACATATTTATAGCACTAATATTATCACATAAAATTGGTGTATTATTAAAATTCAGTCTAATATCCATAAGGGTATTTTTCATCCACAACACTTGTGCAGAACAACTGCCAAAAAAACATATTCTTTCTCGGATGTTGACGGAGCAACTAAGTGTTGTTTCTTACTTGACCATGACACTATTTATTTCCATAAAAAGTGACATGTACCCTAAGTACGTTTCCTATCTAACAAAATATTCCCAAAGTCTACATCAGCATATGAAATTAAATTAAAATCAAAAGATTTGGGATATAGTAGAGATTGAAAAACATTTCATTTTAAATATCTAAGAATTATTTTAACAGCAGTTAAATGGGATTATTTTGGATTTGAATGAAATATAGCACGAACACATTCTGAATATATTATATATGTCCTGCTAGTAGTAAGATCTAAAAAACTACCAATCATACCTCTATATAACTTGTTGTCAAATGACATTCCAGTTTCATCTAAATCATGTATTATATTAGTACACATAGGAGTTTTATATGTCTTGGTGTTTTCAAGTCCAAATTTAATAAGTAAATAAGTATTGTATTTTCATTGATTCAAAACATTTCCAAATTATTTTTGAAAAATTTGAGGTCCTAAAAAGATATTTAATTCTCCCATCATACTCATTTCAAATTTTTTTGAATTATATTTGAAAACTCATTAAAAAGGGATTTATTAGTTGATCCAAAAATTACATCATCAACATAAATTTGAACCAATAAAATTTAGAATTTACAGTTTTCTTAAATAGTGTTAGATCTGCATTCCAATAGTAAAATAATTTTTCAAAAGAAAATAGCTTAATCTTTCATACCAAGCTCTAGGTGATTATTTAATGCCATAAAAATCTTTAGTATGTTTAAAAATAGAATCTGGGTTTTGTGAATTTTTAAAACCAGGAGGTTTCTCAACATAAACATCCTCCATTAAATAACCATTTAAAAAGGCAGAATTAACATCCATCTAAAATAATTTAAAATTCATATGTGATGCATAGGATAAAAGGATTCTAATATCTTCTACCCAAGATAAAGATGCAAAGGTATCATCATAGTCTATACCTTCTTTCTGATTATATCCTTTTTCTACATGTCTTTCTTCATTTCTAGTTATTTTTCCTTTTTCATCTTGTTTATTTCTAAAGACCCATTTTGTTGTTATCACTGGTTAATTCTGTGGTCTTTCAACTAATTCCTAGACTTCAATTCTATTGAACTGGTTTAATTCTTCTTGTATTTCTATCATCTATCTTTCATCATCTTAAGCTTCTTCTATAGTCTTAGTTTCTAGTTGGGATAGAAAGGTTGATAATTCTACAAGATTTTATATATTTCTTCTAATTTTTATTCCTATGTCTAATTCACCTATTATAGTTTCTAAAGGGTGATTCTTTATATTTCTAGTCTGTCTAGGTAATACACATATAGGTTTTTCAGTATCATGTTCTTCTGAAATAGACTGAATTTAATTTATATCTTTTTTCAAAATAAATTTTCATGTTCTCAAGTCTCAAGTTATCATTAGAGTCAGATTCATCCATTTGATCTATTTTTTCTCAAAGGGATCAGATTCTTCAAATTTCACATGAATTGATTCTTCTGCAATCCTTTACTTCTTATTATATACTCTATATGCATTGGAGGTAGCTGAATATCCTAAGAAAATTCATTCATCTGATTTTAGATCAAACTTAGCAAGACAGTCCTTAGTGTTCAAGGAGTAAACCTTGAATCCAAAAACATTAAAGTAATTTACATTAGGATTTCTTTTATTCCAAAGTTCATAGGGTGTCTTTTTCAAAATTGGACTAATTAAAACTCTATTCATTATATAGTAGGTTGTGATTAAAGCTCTTGCCCAAAAATAGGTAGGAAAACTGTATTAATTTATCATAGTCTTAGCCATTTCTTGAATAGTCCTATTTCTTTTTTAAACAATTCCATTTTGTTGAGGTGTTCATGGTGCATAGAAAGTATGTTTAATACCCATGTTTGAGAAAAAGGAATTAAATTACTACTTCTCAAATTCTCCACCATGATAACTTCTTAATGAAATTATATTACAAACCTTTTCATTTTGAGTAGATTTAAAATAACTTTTAAATAAAGTAAAAGATTTATTTTTAAATTTCAAAATTAAAATCCATGTAAATATAGAATAATCATCAACTAAAACATATACATATAATTTACCAGCCATGCTTTCAACCCTTGAAGGTCCAAACAAACCCATATGGATATGTTCTAGAGGTTTAGTTGTAGCAACTTTGTTAACAGATTTGAAGGATGATTTGTGTTTCTTTCCAAGTTGAAATGAATCACAAAATATAACACTTTCAAATATGAGACTATGAAAATCAGAAACTAATTTTTTCTTAGATAATTTTTGAAAAACATATACATTAAAATGTCCAAGTCTCCTATTCCAAATCCAAGACTCATTCACTTTAGCAGTTAAGCAATTTACATGTTGTTAACAAAATGAATTTAAAAACAAGGTGTATATATTATCAGTTATTGGTGTTCTAAATTTATGCAGTTTATTTTTAAAAATAGTACAATAGTTATTAGAAAAATCAAAAGTATAACCATCATCACAGAGTTGAGAGAAACTTATCAGATTGTGTTTCAATCCTTGTACATAATGTACTTTATTGATTGATACCACTTCTAGATATCCAACTTTTCCAATACCAATGATCTTCCCTTTGGCATTGTCACCAAAAGTGACTGGTCCACCATCTTTTTGGGTGAGTGTAGAGAAATTCGATGAGTTTCCAATAATATGCCATGAGAAGCCACTATCCATATACCATATGGTCTTTTTTCTTCTGTGAGCTGCTTCCTACAAAGGCATTTAAACAAGTTGCTTTGGTGACCATATTCTATTGGGTCCAGTTGTCGCAGCCAGCAATGATCTGGGAATCAAGACCCGCTTTGTTTTACTAAAATCAACAGAATCAAATATAGTTTTTGAAACAAAGTCTTTCTTAATACAACTAATTTGACATTTTCTTAAGAACGAGTTTTTAGAAATATTTCCCCTTGTTCTATAGTAATTCCAATTTAATCTTTTTGAGCATCAAAAAAATAATTTTGTTACAAATTAGGTTATTCACCTTTACTACCAATTCCAAATCATTCTTTCTTATTTACAGTTTTTCTAAGAATTTCATTCAAGTAGTTTTCTCCTTTGGTAAAAATAAGGGCTTCACTTTTATATGTTTTTACTTATTTTTGCAGAGTTTTTATTTTAGCTTCTTGATCTATATAGTCAATGTTAATTGAATTATAATTATCAGTTAACTTCTTAAATTGCTTTAGAATTGTATCTATTTTATCAGAAATAGCCTTATGAATGTTCTTTAAAGACTTATTCTTCTTAAATAGAGAATCATATTTTTATTCAAGAATATTTCAGTAGGTTGCATGTTTTTAAATAGTGTAACTATATTCAAAACTAGAGTTAGAAGAGTAGTAAGATTGTACCTCATCTGTTATTGCCATAAAACACATGTTGGTTTTTGGATTTACTTCTTCCTTCTATGAGCCCGCTGCAGATTTTCTACTAGAGTCTTTAGATACACTCTATGTAGCTTTCATTTCTTTCTTATCCTTATGCTCATAATCATTCATTTTGAAGAACTTATTCTTATTTTCTTCCTTTAACTGTGGACAGTCAGGTCTGAAGTGCTCCATTTTCATGCACTCATAACATCTGACTTCCTTGTCATCCTTTTTGAATGATTCTATGAAGCCATTCTTCTTTCTATAGAATTTAGTGAATTTTCTAGCTAGTTGAGCCTGTTCCACATCAAAATTTTATAAATCAGAACTTTTTGATTTCACTTTTACACTTTTCTTCATCATTTTTCTTTGTGATGAAACATTCAAGGAAGTTTCATCTCTCTTGATAAACACTTTATAATCATTTTCTTCATCTTTCATCTCAACTTCATACATCATTAGTGTTCCAATCAGTTCTCTCATAGTTATGTCTTTGAAAGGTGTCGACTGCCTGAATGCAGAAGAGATTCCATTCCATCTTGTAGGCAGTACTCTCAGTAATTTTAAATCTTGATCAACTTGTTTAATGGGAACTCCCAGGGTGATTATATTATTGAAAATCACTGTCAACCTTCCATTAATTTGAGTAATTCTTTCACCTTCAACCATTCTGAATGTATCAAATTTAAACTTAGTAGTATCATATCTCATTTCCCTGATATTGTTAGTTTCTTCATAAGAAACAATAACAGTTTTCAACATCTCATATGCTGTTGGGAATTGAGATACTTTGTTAAATTTATCATGTCCTAAACAACATATAATTTCATTCATCTCCTTCAAGTTCATATCAAATTCTGCTTCCATATATGTACAACAAACCTCTCGTTTTTTAGGTATTTCATATGGAGTCAGAATCTTAGAATATACTCTGTATCCTAGGTCTTTCAGATTGATAATCATTCGTGACTTCCAGCATCCATAGTTACCTCCATTGAATTATGGTTCTCTGGACATATACATTCCCTCTCTTGTATCAGTCATCTTGCTCTTCCTATAGTCCTTAATCGGTTTTAGCTTGTTAAATCTTTATAAAAAATCTCCACTTTTAATACCAATTTTTGGATCGAGATTATATCAAATATACACAAGAGGGGGGTGAATTGTGTCTTTTAAAAAATCTTCACGAGATCGTGTTCTGTCCTTTATCTTTAATTAGATAGATTAATGCAGCAGAAATATGAAATTCAAGAACACACAATATATACTAGTTAGGGGAACATAAGGCCCCTAGTCTACTCCACCAATGCTCTACTCCATGAGCTTGGTGATTTTCACTATCTTGTCCTCATCTCAAAAGACCTTTCAACAAAAGAGTTCACATAGCTGACACCTTTAAAATATAAGGCAAAACACAACCTTCGGGTTCAATCACAGAACCTACACAGCTTAGAATGAGAAGCCGGTCACTCAAGATAAAAATTATATGTTCTTTGAAAATACTCTCCCGATTGTTCTTCACAATTGCAACAGAATTCAATTGATAGTAAATGGATCGTCGTCTTCCGAAAGAATAATCTTCAAGAAAGATTAGTTCTGAGTCGATCCTGTTGTAGTAGATATAGAAATATAAATCACACCTTTAGTAACAAAAAATTCACAATGGATCTTCAACGTCAAATAAATGAATCTTCTGTCATGTATCTTCTTCTTTAACAAACAGTGCTTTTATCACTTTTCGTAATCAACAGAAATGTAGATCATGATTGACGTAGTTTTTTATTAACTTCTAAAATGATGTACATCATATCTCCTATTTTGATATATGTATCTGCTCTTGTGTTCTTGATCACTATTTTCAGTTTCTACTTACACACACCATAAAAGAAAAAATTAACAAATACTTCCTCTGAAAAAACCAGATCAACAATCTTCGCCTTTTTACTCACGTAATTCAATCATTTGAATTTATAGAATAGTCATAACATTCCTTGTAATTCTCCATGAATATATCCTTTTAATTTGATCCTTAAATGGCTCTGAACTCGTCAAAGATGCACTTTAAATCCAGCTTTCAATCCGGCATAAAATCAGCCTGATAATTTGATTGCAGATCGTTGAATAATAATATCAACTTTAAATACTACGATGCCAAACGTAAGGTTGAGTTGTAAAATATACATCCTCTGAACCCAACGTAGATAAAAAATGTAAGGTTGATGACGAAGACTTCAAACATAAGGTTATTAATGTATGGTTGATCTCAAACATAGGGTTGGCCATCCATACTTCTCTCTTCAACATTCAATCATATGATAAATGATCCATTCTTTTATAAGCTTCCAAACTATAGATACATGATCCATACGTTTCTAAGAAACGTAAGGTTGTTTACAAAAGTAAGGTTTATGAAAAATACATTTGAGAAACAAATGTAATGTTTAACACTTACGTACGGTTCTCCTTCCATACTTATCTAAGATCCCAAACGTATGGTTCTTTCCAAACGTCGGGTTCTTTTTCATAATTTTCCGATAATGTATGGTTGATTAACCATACTTTTATGATAACTTGAAAAGTAAATAGTGGGTTCCTTTCTTTATGATATATTTCCACACGTAGGGTATGAACAGTGATTCGAGATGATGCAAATGCAAATACTTTAACAATTAAATCTCATTGTTCAAGAACATAAATATTTCTTCCAAAAATAAAAAATAAAAAATAAATTCCTGAAATATACTAAAAATATAAAATCATTAGAAAACAATTAAGGGTATTTGTGAGCATCAAAATAATCATAAAGAGATAGAGTATTGTTCTAAACAATCTCCTTATTTTAATAAAAACATAATGTATTGTTGAAAACAACACTTTCTTAACAACCCCAACTCATGTAACCCGAAGTCAGGGGTTACACTATTACCTAGGTATTAAATAAAAGTAATCACATGGCAATATACTGAATTGTTTATTAATTTTTGAGAAAAAGATATATACATGGAACCTCTATTACATTATTATTTAAATATAGAACATTACAATGGAAGGAAATTTGAATCCATGAGCTTATTCAAACATTTCATCACTATATCATGTCGAAAAGAGAAAAAATACAAGGGCGATCCTGGATTCTGAGTAATATTTACATACAAAGAAAACTATTTTGTAATGAATAATTTGTAATGAATATGTCACGGTAAAATAATTGAACACACATTCAATTTAATCAATTGATTTTTAAAAATATTAATCCATGTATAATATCATAGTGAAAATATCATGGATTAAAATAGTGGAACTATTAATGATGGAAATTCTTAACTATTGGACATTGTGTTTCCCAGGAACAAAACACCTTAATGACTAGGACCTTTCACAAGATAGTTTACTCATTATGGTTAAACACCCATTTAATTTTTCCACTTTATTCATCCCATGAGACTACTAATGCATAAGCAGAATTATCAATATATAGTCCCGAACAATTAAATATTGTCCAAATAATTACTTGCATATTGATTTTATCTATTTAATTATTTAAGGAATAGTCCTTATCAACAGGTATCCATATTGATTAAAGGATACAGATTTAACATTATATCCCCAATAATTTAAATAACATTCAATGTAGACAATGTATATAAAAATGGTATACAGTTTAATAAATAGTCCAATGAATTAATTTTGAGTATCAACTATAAATCCAAATAAAATAGGATGAAATACAACATGATAACATAAAAAATAAATGCACACATAATCATATAATTACATAATTAATGGTGTAAATTCTATCCCCAATGAATGACATGGCCTCAGCTTCCTTTCAAGAGAACGTGCCTCACGCGCCCTGTTTTTTTGAATCTCTTTCAACAGTAACATTCCCGCCGTCCCGCCCATCGGTGACGCCAGCTCCGGTGCCTCTCGATCCTGGCTCTGAGAGGTTAGATGGTGCTCCTTCTCCCTACAAGGGGCCAGGATCTCGTGTTGTTCCCCCTTCTGGTGGGCAGACGTCTCTGTCGTTCAGGGATGCTCTTTGTGGGAAGAAGACCGGTGAGACGGATCTGAGTATTCCGGCTATTTCCCCCTTTTCTCATTCGGTAGTGCGGGAGGGAGCCCGGATTTCGCTTGTGGCACCTGTCGCGGCGTACAACGAGGCGGTTGCTGGTCTGAAATGGACTCTTGTAGCGCGCTTCGGATCGGACAAACCTTCTCTCTTGGAGTTCACGAGTTTTGTGGCTTCCTGGGGCCTTCGGGATGAGTGTAGGGTCTCAGTGCTTCACAGGGTTTCTTTCTGTATCGTGCTTCATTCGGAGGAGGATTTTGTGAAGGCTTGTTGTGAGGCCCCTCACACCATGGGATGATGGTGCTTCAATCTCTCTCGCTGGTCGATGGAGACCCATCAGGGGAGGGAAGGTCCACGGGCGACTGTTTGGGTGGGGTTTCCTGGTCTCCCTTTATCGTTTCAGAATCTCACCTTTCTGAAGGGCCTGGGGGATTCGCTGGGAGGGTTCCTTTGCTCGACGGCGAGTACTCGAGGCAGAGAGGAGGTTTTGGTGCCTCAGATATGCGTCGAGATGGATATATCTTCTGCCGTTCCGGAGTCGATCTCTGTGCAGGTGCCGGACTCAGTTTCTTGGAAACAGGATTTGGTTTTCCCGGTGTTTCCCAGGTTCCGTTCGTCTTGCCTTCTTCAAGGTCAGTCGGCTCTTCTGTGTAGGTGTGGCCGTCAGGGGCCTCGTCCGAAGCCTGCCCGCCCTTCCAATACCATAGCTTCGTTGGCCCATCGCAATGGGGGTCCCATGCCTGCTCTAGGTGCCTCAGATGCGGTTTCTGGTTATGAGGTTTCGGGTTCTTCTAGATTTAAACCTGCATGCAGGAGTTTGGTTTCAGCTTCATAGAGTCTTCCTTTGGGGTCGGGCAAGAATCTGGTGTGTGGTTCCTCGGGTCCCAGGGGGCGGAATGGGGAGGGCTCTGTGTCTCCTTTTCTTTCTCCCCCAGAGGCCTTCAAGGACTGGCTGCCTTTTTTTATGTCCTGGCTGCCGAAAAGGTTTAGGTGTGGAGCTCAGGATCTCTATCTTCTGCAGCACTTTGAGGAGGAGCGATCTGCTAAAGAGTCAACTGTGTTGCTGGTTTGTCCTTTGGGCCGCCTGTTCTCTTTCCACTGGCTCTTGGTGGTGGACCGGTTAGCAAGGAAACAAGAAGTAAGAAGAAGGCGTTTTTGTTGGAGTGTCCCTCGGGGCCGTCTGCCTCTCCTGCGGCTATCGAGGGAGGTACACCAGTTTCTCCAGTGTCAAGCCCGGGGTCATCACTCGGGCACAGTTGCGAAAATAGAGAGTCGATTCTTCTCCTATCAGTAAGAGGACCAAGCTGCCTGGGGCCAAAGCTGGGCCTGCTAGTTATTAATGACTTCTATTCTTGTCTGGAATGCCCGTGGCTTGGGAGCACGGGTGAAATCAGACTTCATTGCCTCAGAAGTCAAGAATAACAAAGTATGTTTAGTTGCGGTTCTCGAGCATAAACAGAGGGTTGCTAAGATCAGTTCTTTTGCAAGGAAAATGTGCATGATTAGGTCTATGCATGCCGACCCGATCAATAAGCACATATGGATCTTTTGGAATAAGGAGTGTGTAGTGGATTTTATTTATGCAGGTGATCAATTTATCACGTCGAAAGTAACGAAAGGGGGGGACTACTTCTTTGTCTCGTTTGTGTACGGGAGCTGTAACCTCTAGGAACGGAAATGCCTTTGGCAAGGACTCGGGGCCTTTAACCCAATGGACATTCCCTGGCTTGTCACGGGGGATTTCAATGCTATACAGGACACCGAGGATAAAAAGGGTAGAGGAGAGTTCCCCAGAAAGGCGAGCCTGGAATTTGCTCAGTTCCTGGCGGATAAGGGCCTCCTTGACCTGGGATTTTCAGGAGATAGTTTCACCTGGTGTAATAATCAATCTGGAAGGAGGAGATGCTGGAGCAGGATTTATCGCTGCTTGACTGACAACAACATGATGTGCAAGTTCCCGGATGCAAGGGTCAAACACTTGGTACGTGGGCTCTCTGATCATTCTCCAATTCTGGTTTCTTTGGTTCCCATGCAAGATCGTCATGAAGCATTCCGTTTTAATCCACGGTGGGCCCAAATGGATATCTTCCATTGTCTCGTAAAGATCTCATGGAACGAGCAGGTGCAAAGGCACTCGTGGGTTAAAATTCATAATAAACTGAGGCGTTTGAAACTCAATCTGATGTCGTGGGCAAGGGAGCTTCCTCCGTTTGATCATAATCTGGAGAACCTGAAGCAGAGTATCGAAGGCCTGGAGGCTAACTTGGAGGAGGAGTGGGATGGATTGGTTTTTGATAACCTCGTGAGTATTAAGGAGTGTTGGGCCGAGGAGCTTCTTAAACAAGAAAGGATGGCTCGGGATCGCTCCCAGGTGAGATGGCTTCAAGAGGGGGACTGTAATTCGGCTTTTTTCCATGCTTGCATCAGAGAGAGAAAGCGCCTATCCGCACCTAACCTCCTATTAGAAGATGAATCTTATTCGAATGATTGGGACACAGTGGGGGGTTTAGCAGTTTCCTTCTTTAAAGATCTCCTTTCTGGACCTAATACGGGGATGGCTACGGGATATCCTAGTGGTCAGAGCGAGCTGTGGGAGGCGATTCCCAAGAGGGTGACTCGGGCGGATAATGAGGTCATTGAGTCCATTCTTAGTGAGGAGGAAATTCATGCAGCCATGCAACACCTTAATCCAGATAGTGCCCCTGGGCCTGATGGCTTCCCGGGATCGTTTTACAGAGGGGTTTGGGAGAGGGTTAAGAAGGATATTATTGAGGCGGTCCAAGACTATTTCTGGGGTGGGAGCATTCCAAGGGTGGCTAGTGCAACAACTATGGTTCTCATACCAAAAATTAACAACCCTTCGTCTCTGTCTCACTATAGGCCAGTGAGCTTATGAAACATCCCCTATAAAATCTTGGCGACAGTCATTAACCAGAGATTAACCATGTTTCTTCCGGCCTGGATTTGTTTGGAACAACATGGGTTTGTGAAAGGGCGATCCATTCATGGTGCGATAGCGATGGCTAAGGAGATGCTAAGGGATATTAATATTAAGACCCACGGCTCGAACTTGGCAATCAAAGTGGATATGAACAAGGCTTTTGACAGAATTTAATGGAGCTTCATTAACAGAGTTCTCTCAAGCATTGGCCTTTCAGATAAGGTGGTGGATCTCTTATTCCGATGTTTCAGTTCCCCATGGATGGCAGTGGCTCTTATGGGCAAGGTGCATGGCTTCTTCAAGGCTACTAGAGGCTTTAGGCAAGGAGATCCCCTATCTCCCAGCATCTTCATCCCGGCTCAAGACACTCTATGCAGGCTCATTCAAAGAGGTCTAAATCAAGGGATTCTAAATCCTTTTAAGAGGAGGATGAATGTACCCTCGGTTTCTCATCTGATGTTTGCGGACGATAATATCATATTCATCAACGGTGGGAATAAGTCGGTTCAAGGTATTATGCACATCCTTCAAACTTATTGCCACTGGAGTGGCCAGATCATCAGCCCCACCAAGAGCAGTTTCTTTCTTCCAAAATAGAGCACTGCTAGCCGGGTGGCCTCATTGTGTAGACGGCTGAACATGCAGCATGGGGATCTACCTCTGGAGTATTTGGGCACACCAATTTCCTCAGGGAGTCTCCGGGTACGTGACTTTGATCCAATTGTGTGTAAGATAACTAACCGAGTGCTGAACTGGAAAAACAAATTCTTGTCGTTTGGAGGCCGTATTACTTTAGTTAATAGCATTCTGTCTTCTATCCCCATGCACGCGGTGGCTACATCCAATGTGCCTCAAGGTGTGATCAAAACGATTGACAAGATCCTATGTAACTTCGTTTGGGATGCAAAAGCCGAAGGCAAGAGGCACTGGGTCTCTTGGGATAAAATGGCAAGGCCGGTGTTAGAAGGGGGAGTTGGTGTCAGGAGCCTTCGCAGCTCGATTAACTGTATGCATGCAAAGCTTGCCTGGGAAGTTCTGGAGGAATGAACACTTTGGGGAAGAACCATGTCAGGATTGGTGGGGTTCGGAAAGATGAAAGGCATGGATACAGATCTCCTCTGTGGGGGAAGGTTTTCCCCCGGATTCAGTTTCTGCTCCCGCATGCCAGATGGATTGTTGGTTCATGGGACCTTTCTTTTTGGCACAAGAACTGGTCTGGTAACTCTCTTGTTTTCCCGGGGTGTCCTGCTCCTTTGATTACAATAAAAGAGGCGATGTTGTTTCCCAAGTTTACAGAGGCTATGCTGAACGCTGATCAGCAAGACCTTCTGGCATCCATCGAGTCAAACAAAAGTCCGGATATCTGTGTTTTCTCTCCCTCGACTTCTGGTGTCTTTTCCAACAGAGAGTATCGAAGGCTGGTTTCCGAGCAGAACCACCAGGAAGAATGGAATGGCGTGCTGTGGTGCAATCTCATCCCGACTAAATTCAACTTTCTTATTTGGCGTATCAGAAGGAAAGCAGTGGCCACAGATGATCGTGTCAAAAACTTGGGCACGAACCTAGCATCTGCATGCCACTATTGCAGGAATAAGAAGGTGGAGATCGTGATTCATCTGTTTTTTGAAGGGGACTGGGCAGCAGAGTTGTGGAAATGTTTCGGTGGTTCTGGTTTTTTTTACCCTCGACAATGGGATGTCTGCTCGTTCCTGGAGGGCTGGTTTCAAGGGTCTATCGGGATGGAGAAGGAGCGTACGGCTCGTACGGTGATTCTGAGTGCAGGGTGCTGGTGTTTATGGCAGGCCAGAAACCAGGCCCGCTTCGAAGGTGAGGTCTCTTCGACTCGATCCATTTTAGCAAGGATGAGATTCTTTCTACTGGACTGGTCTTCTATTCACATGGAGTGGCGGCATTCTCCTTCATTTGGCAGGCTACAGATTAATATCCCCCATCCTATGACTGCTTCAGAAGAGGTGCGGGGAAGGTGGGTTTCCTGGAAGCCACCTAGTTCTGGTCTCAAACTCAATACTGACGGGTCATGTGTGGCTGGTAGAATGAGCGGAGGGGGTGTGGTTAGGGACACCCAAGGTGATGTTGTTCTTTCTTTTTTCCTCTTGTTTTGGCATGGGTAACCCTCTCATGGCGGAGACCAAGGCTTTGCTCACGGGCCTAATGTTCTGCTTCCATAAAGGTGTGGTGATAACTCAGGCCGAGACTGAATCTCTCATTCTTCATGATGCTCTGAGGGGAAAGGGCGGCTCCCATTGGTCCATTTCATATCAAGTTAGGAAATGCAGATCACTGATTCAGGACTCCATTCATGTTTCCCATACAAGGCGGGAGGGCAACAAAGTAGCTGATCATCTGGCCTCCTTGGCCGAGCAGACTACCGGGCACACTTGCCTCATTCCTATTTGCAACCTGAACCCTGAGGCGGTGAAATTAATTAGAGGGGATGCACTCAGCTTACATTATTTCAGACCTCCTTAGAAAGGGTATTCCCTTGATCTGGTGTGTTTCCTTTTTTTGAATAAAAAATTTATCTTGGATGGATGGATAACCCCAATGAATGGAAATTTGGTTACAAAATCCCTTACCACATATAATCAGTAGAATCATATTCCCCATAAAAGTATTAATTATAAAATGAGACACTTAATTCTATGATAATATTGAGATTCATTATATTATAATAAAAGTGGATTATATAAACCATAAAAAATAAATATATTCTGAATAATCCATATATCTCACATTACTGAAAGTGAGATGAGAAACCCTTACCTCAGAATAATTTTGGTTGAACCTTATTTAACCTCCAATATAAGGTTTTAAATCATTTTATCAATTTATACCAGAACCAAATTCCTATATATGATATCTTATACGATCTACTAATGTCATTTTACCACCCAGTTGTTAATAATATTTCATTACTACCCATTTTTCAGGTGTTAAATATTTTATTTTCCAATTCATGTTTTGTTGTGTCAGTCATAGTTATTGTGCATATGATATATTTAAAAAAATATCCAAAATGATATTAATGTCATTAATATCATATTTAATCATTAAATAAACCTTTACAATCATTCTTTAATTATTAACATCGAAAATTAATCTCATCACATCATGGAGACAATTGGTCGTATGTATTCATGAGTAATCGTATCACTCCATTAATGTTAAAAGGGTAATTAATTTAATGATATATTGATCATAAAGAATAAATATCATTTCATAATTATCAAACGTATCTAATATTTCAATCATTTTTTCATTGGATGGATAAATCAAGAACTATTCTTGTACCATAAACATAATAAAATATCATCATATATATGATATTGTACTAAGTACATTACCATGGAAACAACAAGGGAATATGGAGTATATTTTTTTTGGAAATTCATTAAAGATAATTACCACTTCTATGAGGGAGCTACATCATAACCTATATTTATGGACCAGGGGTATGTCTTTTTGAATGATCACAACCTCAAAAACGTGGATAAGGATGTTTGAAATAGTAAATTATATGATATGTTCATTATAGAATTCACAATGTGGTTGGAATAAGCGAGGGTGTTGGTTCCCTTTTATAATTGAGGTGAGGGGAACTTTTGGAAACTCTTAAAATATTAAATTAATATAAATTAATTTTCAATTTCCAGTAGAACTAAACTGAGTTATTCAAGAGATAATTTGAGTATGGGTCTAAATCCTCAATACAATATTTTTTTATATATGTTTTAATCACATTATTACCCTTATCTTTTGGTTTTAACCCTTATTTAAAACCTTTAACTCTTACTGTGACAACATGTGTTTTTACTCATTGAAGGATAATATAGTTACTATAAAATGAAAAAATTACCATAAATGAGTCATGTATAAAAATTTAAAATATATCCCAATTTTTTTATAAATTTTTGTTTTTATGAAATTTATATCATTTAATATAATATTATGTATTTTAAAATATCAATAATGTCAATTGTAACATTATTCATTACAAGTCAATTTACAAATATCATAATAACTTGATATATTGAAAAAATAATTATCTCATCATAATCATTTGAAATACATCTGGAAAATATTTTTTGACTTTAATTAAATAAAATTATATTTATTTTAAAATTATAACATCATTTATTTGATATTTCTATTAATTAAACTATTACTGCATCATCATTATGTCAAAATGTATCGTAATTTTTTTCACTTAAAAATTATGAATAAATTAACATGGTATAGATAGATCTTAAATATTTTAAATGACTATTATAGTTGAAGATATATTCCAAATAACCCAATATTAAAAATTTTATAGTTATTAAAATATAATATAAAATCTTTTACTTTTCTTGAAAATAAAATACCATGAAGGGATTAAAGTCAAACAATTGGATTTAATCGGTAATAAAATCATCCAATTGATGTTTTTTGTCAATAAAAAAACCATCCATTAAAATAATTAAATGTTTTAGGGTAATATTCTAATATTTATAACATTATTTTTACCCTTAATTGCCTAATTTACCCTAAACTGTGATATTAAAAATTAATAAAGTTACTCTTAATATTTTCCAAAAAAAGGTAAATATTTACTAAATTAAGTTCTTATGATTCCAAATATGACATAAATTTTACAAAAATTGAAACAAATAATTGGATAAAATTGATTGAAAATTAATCCCAGTGTTGGAATGAGGAAACAAGTTTTAATGGGAAAATGCTAAAAAGATTGAAATGTTATTATATCCAAATTTATCGTGAAATCGATTATGATTACCTATATTTTATAGAATTATATAATATTGATCTTATTAATCTTTAAAACTAATAAAAAAAATAATTTATCCTGATAAATTATTTATACTAAAAATAGTTTTAATGAAAATCTGATATTCTTCACTATTCATCAAAACGTGCAAAATTTTGGGAGATATACCAAAAATTCATCCAAAGTAAATTTTGATATTCCTATTTCAAATAAAAAGTCTGTTTTTCAAAAATATTTTATAAATGTATAAAAATTTAGTTTTAAAACGTGTTTTCCATTAAAAGTGGGTAAAACTTCCCTTTTAAAAATATACACAACTATTTATAAATAAAATTGGATTTATAATAATATTGATCCTATTAAAATTATTCAATGAATTTAAAATCATTTAAAAATATATTAACGTAATAAACTAGATAATAATATTTATTCCCACCAATTTGAAGATAAGGTTATAATAATATTTTATAATTTAGTTTGGATGGGTATTATGTGTAATTTAAGCTATCCAAGAAATTGAATGTATAAAAGAAGAGATGTGTTGTAAAATCATTATGTGTAATATTCATCGCACCATTATTAAATGGAATCGTAAAAATTTGAAATTTTTCTTTGAAAATAAAAAGGTTGATACTTAAAAATACATTTTTGGGAAACCCCATTGTAAATAGGTTTAATAAAACACCCCCTTAATAAGAGGGAAACTAAAATGCACATGTCACAAAAATTTAGACTTTATAATATGATAACATTAGTGTTCAAAGAAATTTGAGATATGGAAGAGAAATCAAAATATGATGTTCTGAATGAAAGTGATAGAGAACATGGTTATCATAATTTCTACCATCATGAAATTGTTAATCTGTGATGGGTTATTGGGGACATTGATTTATTAGTAAGAAAATTAAATGGACAACATTTTTATTCTAAAATAATTTTACTATAGTTGAGTAATACTTTAATATTATATGGTAGTAACATAATATAATATAATTACTTAATAGGTAATGATTTATCCTTTAAACAAACTCCATCAAAAATAATCATTTCCTCTAAAAAACATTACATTCTTAATTCCTCAATAAAACTCTAAAATATTATATTTTTATTAATCATATATGGATATTAAAATGGAAATATAAATTACCTATCATACTACTTATATAATTAAAACTATGTTATATTAACTATGAAATCATAAAGTCATGTGGTAGGCAATTCATCTTTATTGCCCTTCGGTTACAGGTTCAAGTCTTATGGCCTTTACAGATGCGATAGGTTTTCACCCAACATACATGTGTTAATTTTTCTAAAACTTTATTATTATAATCCTCTCAAAATTCCAAAAACAACCTTAATATAATCATCATTAAATAATTTCATTAACTTCAATGGTTATCTCAAACTTTTCACATAGCATTCTCATATTGTATCATTGTTTCTTGTAGTCCCTGGTAAATCAGTGCCAAAGTCCATAGTAATTTCATCCCTTACTCTAAGAAATAGATAACCCAAAATTAATTTTTTTATTTATCAATCACAAAAATTTATTTTTAACTAATCTTAATATCCATAATGATATAAAATTCATTCCTTCTATATTAAATATTTTTCTAAAACTAATGTTGTTGGTATATGTTTTCTTATATGAATAAACACATTAATATATAAACCTCATCCAAAGTTCACATAAAGTCATTTCATAAATTGATATACTTATGGCCCTTCCAAAAGACCACGATCCAACACTCTATAAAGAATTTTTATAAATTTATAAATTGAATATACCATTAATATATTAATTAACATGAAGTAAATCTTAGTCATCGCATACCAAACATTTGAATAACGTGATCATGTATTCTATTAAAACATAGTAATAACCTAAAATACAATAAATCCTTACTAAAAACTTGATTTCATCTTTATTCATTAAATAAAACATAAATTATTTTATATTTTCACTAAATCCAAATTTTCTTTTAACTCCATTAGTGGTAGCACAAACAAGTTTTCGAAAAATCCTTAATCAACTCTACAATAATCTATACTATCCAATGTAGTATATCCATATCAACCATCTCATCATCTGAACATCATTATCTCAAAATCCATAACATCTGAATTATATCCTTACCTCAATCATGTTTTTCTATGAAATTCACCTTTTCATTAAATCATTGAATATTGGGACTATTCAATATATACATTAAAATATATAAAAAAAATTGTACAGTTTAATTCCAAACCATTATTCAAGGATCAAAATATACAAGAAAATTAATCATTCCAATTAAGCTATATCAATAGGATAATCTTGACATTAATCCCTTAGATTCTTATGAGGTATATTCTTTTGATGCTTGATGAATTTGTTTATACAGTTTCCCATACTATTTTATTTTTAACCGTGAATTATAGACTTTTTATATATCCCATTACATTATTCTTCTAGATTACCCTTATCTACACACATATAAAAAACTCGTAATCCCTTTAATCATTTCTTAGGATGCTTCTTCGAACAATTATCACATGGGGGAAAATAATTACTTCCCTTCTTCCCTTTATCCATATCATGATCTTTCATTTTATTCTTCTATGTATTTCTATTAATGTCATATGACTTATAGAAATATTTCATTTTCTTATTATAACATGATATTATCTTCTCATATGGTCAGATTATCTGGGATACTACTCCCCTTCAAAATATTTGAATAAGTTCACAAAATGCACTATCAGTCTTATTATTTAGATCACATGCATTGAAGAGGTTCTCATTAATTCATCTTTGCACCATTTTTAAAAGGATATCAAACACTAGATTAAAAAATATCATCATGAAAGATAAATTATAACACCAAAACATGTTAAATACTAAAAATAAATTGAATTATTTAGGCATATATAGTCTCATAATAATAATTATATTTTACTAGGGATGTTATTATATTATTATCCAAAAATGATATCATGGGTTTATGTTCCCCCATCTATGGTTTCATGTATCTGGTTCTCATGGTTTATAATAAACTTCTTCTAAAACTAATTATTACAAACCAAACTCTAGTAGTCCCGAGTTGGTGGTTAAATCATTATATTGGAATTAAATACAAGGAATTTTCTCTTAATGGATTGAATAGTATAATAGTTTTGGAGAACAATACATAAATAAAAGAAACACATATTACGTTAGTATTTAAATATAGATCATAACAAAGGAATGTATTTTTCATCCTTGAACTTATTCATTCATTCCATCAACATATCCTATGGAAAAAAGAATAGACAAAAGGGTATGCTCAAATACTCAATTAGAGTTACATATAACAGAAGATATCATGAAATAAATAATTCATAATCAATATGGCAAGGTAAAATTATTGAACCAACATTTCATTTAATTAATAACTTGTTCAAAATATGAATCCATGGATAATATCATAGTGAAAATATCATTAATAAAAATAATGGAATTATAAATGAAGGAAAATTTTAAATACCAGACACCATGTTTCCCATGCACATAATAACATTAAAATATTTTCCATTCACAATTAATTTTAATCATTATTGGTAAAAAATATTTTATGTGGACACTTTATTAATCTCATGAGACTACCAACACATTGATGATATTTTCTATATATGGTCCACAACCATTATTACATTTTCGAACCATTTGTCACATATTGAGATGATTTATTTAATTAAATAATCAATTATCGATATGTATCTTTAATAATATAATATATAATCACTAAATTTAGTTTTATAATCATTATTGAATGTTGATCATGGAAAATTATTCGCATCATTTCATAGAGATGATAGACAGTACATATACATGAGTGACGATATAATTCCATTAATGGTAAATGAGTATGGAATTGGATGGTATATTAATTATACAAAATCAATAGCATGTCATAATTACCATATATATATATCCAGTACATCCATCATTATATACATCCATAAAAATTGGTGATGAAAAAAACTTATACCACAACGTAGAGATGCTGAGTTGTATTTATGCAGGCACAATGATTTCATTTTTCATAAGATGGATAAAAAATGAAATGTGGTTGTATAATAATAATAATAACAACCAATAAAATATATTATTCTATATTTATTGCTTTTTCATTGAATAAAATTAGGAAGAGGAAGTAGAAGAATAATGATTGGGAAAGTCGGTGAAGATGATTACCACTTTTATGAAGGATCCATTTATAACTTCTATTAAGGGGACCTGGGTGGGTATGTATGAAATATAAAAACCTCTAGATTGTGCATAGAATGTTTGCAAGATAAAATTTAATGTGTTGGATGAGAGTTAAGGATGAATGTGGTTTGAATAAGTGAGGTAGTAGGTTCCCTTTTTTAAATAACTTGAGGGGCACTTTTAGAAACCATGAAAATATTGAATTAATATAAATTAATTATCAATTAAGAAAAGATAAATAGTAGGCTTTTAGAATAAAATATTAAAATGGCTATAATTACCCTCATAAAATAATTTTTATACAACTTTAGGTATTATTATTAGCCTCAACGTTTGGTTTTAACCCTTATTAAAGATATTTAATTATTATCAGGACAACATGTGTTTTTACTCATTGAATATTAATATTGTTTCTATAAAATGACAAAATAATCCTAAATAATTAATGTATTGAATTTTAAATTTTATCCCAATAGTTTTCCAAAAATTGTATTGTTATGAAAATTATATCATTTTAGAAAATATTATTTATTTTAAAATATCTTTAATGCCAGTTTTGAAACAATTCATTACATGACTTTTTAATAATAACATAACAACATGATGTATTCAAAAAAACTATTTTAAATATTCACTAAGATGATAATGTATTCAATAAAATTCATTTAAGAAAATAATTGTTTCAAATTATATTTATTTTAATATTTTTAATATCATTTTATAGATATTTTCATTAATATGACCTAAATTTGATTAAGTGATATAAAATTTATAAAACATTACTTTAAAACTAATTAAAATTAATTTATCAAAATAAATTATTTATATGAAAATTATGGATTTAATTAAAACCCATTACTATCACTATTCATTAGAACATGAAATTTATCATAAAAATACCAAATAATTCAACCAAATTTTTTTATAATACTATTTCAAATAATATGTAGATTTTTTTAAATATAATAAATAAAAGTTTCCAAGTTTAGTTTTAAAACATGTCATACATTAAATGGTTGTAAATATGCATTTTTTTTTGAAAATGTACAACTTTTTATGCTTAATATTTGATTTATTCTAATATTAATTCCATCAAACTTATTGGATTTGTTTAAAAATATGTAATATATATAAATTTTATAATGTGGTTAATATTATTCATTCCATCAAATTTCATGGCTATGTTATAATAATATTTTATTGTGTGGTTAAGTAGGGTGTTCTGAGCAATGTAAGTTATTGAATAAATTGAATTTATTTACGAAGGGACATATCGATAATTCTTCAGGTGTTATATGTTGAATGTGAGGAAAATTTCAAGTAAATGAAGAGATGCTTAGTGAGTTAATATATTTTTTATCTACCCTTCAGTATATAAGATCTTATGATCTATAGTGATTCATAAAAGATGGGACTGTGATGCATCCTCGGGTAGAATGATATGGTGATGGATTATGGCTCATGGAAATTGATAGTTCTTGAGAAAAATTCCCAAAATGAACATTTTGAGTTAGATATGGTAATTTTTTAAATAAATATAAGTGAATTATCCTTATGTAAAATGGTGTGACATATACACTAATTATATAAATTTAAACTATATATTCACACAGAAATAGTTGAATACATTCCAGATAATATTGTTAGAGTTGATTAATGATATTAAATTTTCAATAAATTTCCAAATTATGTAATAATCATGGTGTCCAATTATTTTGGTGGAAATAATCATGTTAGATTAAAAATGATTGGGATTAAAAATCCAATATTTCTAGATTTCTGATGGATAGATCATGAAATATTGAAGGAATTGGAGAAATCATATCATTATCAAATGAGTGTTCAACCATATATGCATGTGATGAATAAAGATACATAAAAGGATGATATATACCCAAAAAATATGGTGATAATTTTTCTAGAGTTAATCCTGGGTATTAATAGAATGATATGGTTTAAGAAACTTGTATGTTATACCTCCAGAACATATTTTGAGATGGATATATTGTTCAGTGTCCATAGTTCATCGTTTTAAATTTACCCTAGATAAAAGAATATATATATATTGATATTTTAAGTGTATTTATGGTGGTAAAAATATAAATATAGAAATTAAATATTATATTTAGCAATGATTGGTTTTTGAAAAAGTTATTTTTGAGATATATAATTATAAGGGGTTTTCATAACCATTAACCAAACCATATTATAAATGGAAAAAATATAATGTAATTTTTCCTTAGACCCCCCAAATAATCTAAAGTACATAATGAAATTTGGGTCATATTTGGATGTCATGAATTGTTAGAAAACATCATTTCCATCCGAAAGGATTATAGTCTTGATCAACATGAAATAATATAAATTGATAAATGTATAAGGTTTTATGGGGTACCAAATTCTATTGTACCTGATCAAGATCTTATATTGAACATGATGATATGGAAAATTATTTAGTGAGATCTAGATAAAGATTTTTGTTTAATAACTACCTATCATCCATAGACAGAGGTAAAATCTGAGGGAACCATTCAAACATTGAAGGATATATTGATATCTTTTTCTTTGGATATTTATTTTTTTTGTGATAAAAAACATAGTAATGAAAACTTTATTAGACAAATATATATCACTCGAGAATTTAGAGGGATCCTTATGAAATCCTATTTAGAAATAAGTGTTTAACATCAATGTGTGGGTATTAAATTAGAGAACTAAATCTATTAGGACATGATCTGGATAATGAAATTTCATAGAATATATGATCAATTCATCATCGAATCAAGACAAATCAAATTTAATTGAAAATATATACTAATAATCATAGGAGAAATATGGAATTCAATCTTTTTGGGAAGTTATTTCATTGAATTTATACAGGTATTAAGGTTATGATATTTTAAAGCAAGGTAATTTGTTTCCCTTGGTACATGAAACCCTTATAGATGCATGATCATGTAGGTAGACTACCACATGGCGCATCCACCAAACCTCTCTTGAGGTCATGATATGTCCCATGTATCTATATTAATGAAGTATATTCTTGATCCATCATGTGTTATGGAAATATAGGTTGTACCTCAAGATCATCATCTTTCCTATATAGTATAACCAACAGAAATCACAGATCATGGAGAAAAAATGCTAAAAAACATGAATACCCATCTAGTTAATGTTATCTATAGGAATCAAACATTTAATGAAGCTACTTGGGAACCCAACAATTTGTAAATCCATATATAGCCTCAATTTTTTATATCAGTGTGATGAACTATTATTTGTTAAATTATTTTATTGTCGGGAAAAATTTAACACCCCATTATTTTATGATATATTTCCCTATAAATATATTTAATTTATATTATAGATTGGGATACACGAAAACCTGAGTTTAAATAAACCATTATGATGTATAACGTTATAACATACCCATAAAATTTGTGGTATGAATTTTAATAACAAAATTTTAATAATTATGTACACATTTTATGGATAAATAAAATATAATTATAAATATGTACATAATTATTATTTATGTTTTTACATGCTTCAAAAATCTATGTTTCATCATAAATGGTTTTAATAATTTAGATGAACTAATATAATTATTTTTCATATTTTTAAAAAAATTATTTGAAAATGAAACTTTATTTTTGAAATCATCATTTTAAAATTTTCTTAGAGATATTCGTTTGACAATTTTCTTAAAGGGCTGGTTATTTTTTTACTAGTGAAAATGATGATCTTTTGAAAACTGCATTTTCTTTTAATGCTTTTGAAAATTAACATTTTACATTAGAATGGATTTAAAATTAATTTTTTTAATTAATGTTATAAATAATTAAAATAAAGTCATTATAATGTTTTTTGGATTTTGGGATAAAAACTTGTAATACATTTAAATACTATTTTTTATGGAAAACATATTTTCACGTTAATTTGAAAGTTTATTATTAAATAAAATTATTAAAATGATATGAATTAAATTTCATAAAATATATTACAAATTTTATAACAGTAATTCAAAATTTTTTAATGTGGCTACATTTATAATTTTTCATAATGAATAGTAAAAATTAGTAAAGTAATGGTTAATTTTTTTACCAGGGGTTAATCCAAAATATGTGGTTATGTTTTCCAATAAAACATGTCAAAAAAATTTTATATTTATATTTTTACCTCATCATATCCCAAATTTTAATATTTTACCATTTGAAAGAAAATTTATTTAGTACTATATTATAATTTTCTAATCTTTTATGAAATTCAAATTGTCTCCTCTCCCCCAGTGATAAAAGGACACCTCCATTTTTTTTATATACATCACAATGAGGCATATATCTAATCAAACCCATAGAAAATTAAATTATAATAATCTTTATCATCTACATAGATATATTTTTTCTTCTCTAAAAGACCATTCTAGGGGTCCTTAATAAAGGATCTAGAGTAGGCCTACTAAGGAATAAGTAATAATCTTATCAAACCACTCTCAACATATTTCTTATTTTAACTCCTATAAATATGCGGTATTGATACTAATATAATAAATATATAACAAATATAATTAAATTTTATTATTATCATGTAATAATGATTATTCCACCTCTTTTTCATCAAATGTGATTTGAACAATCTCCCACGCGGTCGTGTGATGTAACGAATCCATATAGTGATAAAATTCATTTTCTGTCACCATATTTCATCTATTTTTTCTATGATGGGTTTAATATTTATTTTTTTTATTAAATTATAATAAACTTATAATTATTATCTCATTTCTACCATATCTCTTTCCCATTCCTTGGAAATTGATAAGGTCTCTCGTGCGTAGGTGTGGACTACGACATCCATGAAGCAATCTGATTATGTTTTCTCGTACATTTTAAATGGATGCATAGAAGAATAAAATTTATGTATATATATTATTCATTATTTAATTATTTATTTTTAATGTTAAAATTATATTTATCTCTCTTTCATTTTTTTCATTAGAAATCGAAAATGACATCCTTGTCTTCATTTGACATACCATTTCCTTAAATGGTGTAAATAATTTTTTAGTGTCAATCATTTTTGAATTACTAAATATATATATATATATAAGGTATATATATGATATTTTTATCATTAATATCACATTTTTTAGAATGTAACCCTGATCAATGTTCTATGATACGAACTTCGTAATTGAAACTCTCAAGAAAATATGATATAGTTAACACCCAAAAACATTGAATTTAATAAGGAATTATAGATAAATGGGTTTCGAAAAGATATATTATTATTATAAATGAAAATATAATTATTTAGATTATTATAGAATATAATTATAATATACTTAAATTTATTGTAAAATAGTTTATAACACTCTCTAATACTTCTATGATGGGGGAAAGTGTTTTGGTATACATTATTATTGCTTACCTGGAATGGTTGTGATTATTTTCATGATGATGAAATTTTATTTTACACCACTCATGAATTTCATTATTTTTATTCTACTTAGTTATTCATATAATATTAAAATAATAGTACTTTTTTCAATAATTGTTTATTAAAATTATAGATAATTGTTTTTGAGAAAAATAGACCTTATTTCCTCTTTGGTTCTGAATATTTTTATTCCATGTCCATTATATGATTAAAATATTTCAGGAATATGTTTAATATTATTTTAATATTTTTTAAATATTCTTCACCATTTTATTAATTTTTATAAAATGGTTTAAAAGGAATAACATTTTTATTTACAAATAAGGTATTTTAGGCTTTTCTCCAAAAATTTGAATGGGGTATTTTTTAACCATACATTTCATGAATGTAATTTATCACTCTCATGAATGTTCAATGATATGTACCATCCTCTACATGGTTCTATGGTTCTTTTTAAATAAATCCTATTTCAATAATATTTGATAAATTTTGTGATATTAAATAATTTATTCAAAATTAAATGGGTATCTTCCTCAAGTTATATTCTATGTGATCTTTTTATGTAAGTTTTATTTATTATAACATCATTTGATGTTATTTATGATTTATTGGGGATATGATCCAACAATTCTGTCATTATTATCTCTCTTAATGGTTTATGATTACAATGATGAGCTATTTATTAAAAAAAATTATTTTTATGTGTTATACTATGAATAATTGTCGAAATGTTTATGAAACACATATATTTTCTAAAAGATATGATATATGATGATTATTTAATGATAATTCAGAATCATGTTAATAGGATATGATTATTTTATTGGTGGGTACATAAATATAAATACCTATAATACATTGTTTAAATATGCATTACACATCGGATGCTAAGGATTGGAATGGGGAATGAACCTATTTCATTAATGGACTCTATCAACTATGATAATTTGGTGAGTGATATTTAAATAAGGATACAAAATAATGTGGAGTGAAACCAATCCAAAATTATATTTCTGGAATTGAGACATAACTAAGGAAATAAAATTTTTATTCTAATATTTATTCTGTAATCTAATGACTTAATCAATTGTTTTGATCTCACGGATTATGTTCATTTATTCATTTATACATAACATCTTATAAACTACAAGATTTATGTGATGATTTCCAAATTATGTTCTATGATTTTCTGGGTATGAGTTTTCAAATTCTTTGATCATGTTATATTACCCTTATGCTCACAAAATTCTTATGTGATCATTTATATCCCCCTTTATTAACATTACTATTCATATGAGCTCAACCTTTTTTATAATTACATTACTTGGGTTATGAGGAAATATTTTATTAAGGGTATGTATAAAAAGAGTACAATGTTTGAGGATATTAGTAAGGGATTATTATGATAAAATAAAAAAAATTTGTATCTAGTATTAAAATACACCAAAATTTTATTTTCCTCATGAGTATTCATAATAAATTTGCTTAATATTCATATATTAAAATATAATATCAATTTCTGGAATGAATAGAACATTATAATGTTTCCTTTTTTCACAAAAATTATTATAGACTATGATGAAAGATAAACCATGTGTATTTATTACATAATCCCATATTGTTCATAATAAATCATTATTAGTAAATAAATTATTTTATTAGATAGAAAAATAAGATGAAAATATTTATCCTTTATTAAGATAAACCTAAGTAGGAAATTTTTTCTTCATATCCAAATATTTGATGATAAAAACAATAGATTCATCACATGAATTAAAACTATAATATTTAGCAGTTATTATCTTGATTTTAGACACTATAATATTAATAACAAATAAAGTACATTGATTTTTTTTCAAATAACCTTCAAAATCAAAAAATATATTTTTATACAACCAATACCTAACATGAATATTTGTCGATGTTCCTCAAAATTTTATGATATTTCTATAAATTATATCTTATATAAAAATTTTACTTCATTCTAATCAAAATTTTGTTTTAATGACTATTGGTGGAAACTCATAAAAAGAATTTATGTACATTTATACTTTCTTTTCTACTTCTAGTTTAAACTTATACCAACTGATAGAGTAAATATAATAACACAAAAATTACATGCCATGAACTAGTGTATCCTTTTTCAACCTAGTATGAAAATACTATAAATATTTCTTCAATTCATTAACATTATTAAATCATTTTCAATGAGATAAATTGCACTTATAGAATAATATATGAGGAATCCTTAGGTGTATAAAATTTATTATCATACTAAATCATATTATGTATATGAGTGGAGAATAAAATTACATAGGTCATTAGGAAATTAATTCCATTAAAAAATATTTGGAATCATTCTATACTTCTAATAGGAATAAATATTATCTTTCATTGAAATTGCAATAGTTTTTTAATGAAAAAATGTTTTTATAACATATAGAACTTCAATTAATGATGAAGTGATCTTATCATTTTATACCAGTTTAGGATGTTTCTAATATATAGATTCTCCCTTTAGAAATTGACCTCGATTACTAATTAAACAACTAAGATATTTTTTATCACTAATAAACATTTTCATTATATGAGTATCATGCATTATAATATATTATTAAGACCCTTTATTTAATGTTCCTCCCAAAAAATGATGATACCCATGAAATTAATATTGTGCATAACTAGAAAAATATCCATATTTCATTAAGAAATGTGTCAAAATTATTTGTATAAAATATAGTTAATTTGGTAATCCATTATTCCATTCATATCATATATTAATCATGTATGACTTCATGGAAAACATTTTAAACAATTAAACATAAGGATAAACTCAAAATGTGTCCTATAGTGTCTTAAGTGTTAGTGATTCCCACATAAGTGTTACCCATATAAAATAATGGGATTTGTTTAACTAAAAATTATGGTAAGATATTTCAACCATTATATGAAAAAAAATCAATGGTCAGCCAGCTTTGGTTGATCCTATTAATATTAATGACCATGGTCTTCACATGAAATTTCATTAAAATTAGTAAGATAATTATTATTTATAAATGGGTTTCATTTTCTCCATATTATCTCATTTTATTCCCTTTATATGTATGCATTATTCAAATGATTTTGTTTATATAATTCAATTCTATTCAACAAATAAATATTTTCAAACCATATTATTCTATAAGTCTATAGATAGCATATTTATTATTCTATTAACTATTGTAACTGAGGAATGAATGAAATGCTCATTTCAATGAAGCAGACACTATAGACCTTACTCAGACAAAAAATTTTAGTTTGAGTATGAAAGAAGAAGGTTTTATAATAATTTTATCATGGTATAACCCATGGAAGTGAAATTGGTTTCATTAATAGATTATCATAAAAAATTATTTAGATAAAAAATTAGAATAGTATCATGTGTTCATATACCCAAATTTTTATATGTTAAATCAAAGGATTTTATCTAAGATGGAAAATTATTTTGAATGATAAATCTGTTGAATCATTTCTTGAAGAAGATAAATTTTCATTTAAAATATATTTTTAAAACATAAAATTATGAAAATATTTTTTAAATCATTTTCATTGAAGATAGAATGGAAAATATAAAAAATAATCTTGAAAATTATATTAATTTGAATTTTTTTTCATGTCGTATAGGTTACAATAAAGATTTAATTCACATTTTTTATAAAAACCAATCATGATTTTTTTTGGAAGAAAATGAACATTCATTTTAGAAAATTTTTTAAAAAGTAAAACATGGGTAATAATTTAATTAATAAATAATTTTATAATTGTTAAAAATAATTTTCAAAACATTTTTATAACAAAAATGTTTTCGTATAAAAGGGTTTTTAACTAAGGATATAAATAAAGATAATTTTTCTTAAAAACAATTATTTTGAACTCTTGAGTACATAAAGCGATGAAAATTATAGCAAAGCATGTATTCCAATGACATAAAAAAAGGATATTAAAATCCATATTTTTCCTTAGAGTTGTATGATAATATTTTATCAACAAAAACATAATCACAAACAGCCTATATTATAAATGAAATTTTAACATATGATCCTTACCACTTTAAAAAATCTTAATTGAAAGCCCCATGAATAAATAAAATTAAATGGAAGATAAATTTTATTTTGAATAAAAAAATTCATTATATTATTTGTTAAAGAGGATATATGTACACCTCATTTACGATTATATGACAATACCAAAACATGTGTATTAATAATAGAAAATTGAGACAAAAATTTCTTATCGCTTTAGTAACATTTGAACTGTAATGGCCTAGACGTCTCCGGTCCATTACATTGTGAAAATATAGTGTTCGAGGTGTTATGGGAGGTCAAGGTGACTTATCCCCAAAACCTTCCCAAATATCCATTTCTATGAATAGTTCCATTGGTGAACAGTTCTATCAGTAACCTATAATGGTAGGTGAACAGTATTCTATCAGTGAGGATCACTGAACAATGTTCTATCAGTGAGGTTCAATGAATAGTGTCCTATAGGTGAGTTTCAGTAAAAAATATTCTATCGGTGAGGTTCAGTGAACAATGTTCAATTAGTGAGGTTTAGTGATCCATATTCTATCGATGAGGTTCAGTGAATAGTGTTCTATCGGTGAGGTTCAGTGAACAGTGTTTCCAGAATGGTGAGGTCTGTCGGTAACCTCTATCAGAAACCTCTAATGGTAGGTATACAGTAATGGTAGGTGTATAGTGTTTCCAAGATGGTGAGGTCTATCAGTAACCTCTATCGGTTACCTCTAACGATAGGTGTACAGTAATAGTATGTGTATAGTAACTATAGGTGTACAGTGTTTCTAGAATGGTGAGGTCTATCGGTAACTGCTAACGGTAGGTGTATAGTAACAGTAGTTGTACAGTGTTTCCCGAACGGTGAGGTCTATCAGTAACCTCTAATGGTAGGTGTATAGTAACAGTAGGTGTACGGTAACGGTAGGTATACAGTTTTTTCAGAACGGTGAGGTCTATCTGTAACCTCTATCGGTAACCTCTAACGGTATGTGTACAGTAACGGTAGGTGTACAGTAATGGTAGGTGTACAGTAACGGTAGGTGTACAGTGTTTACAAATTCCTACAGTTTCACCCCTTTAACGTAAAATACATTTAAATCCTTATTTTAAGGACTCTTAAGGCCGATTCAAAGTCCATAAATCCAATATTAATTATTCCTATGGCTCAGGATGTTTTTACTTGGTCAAACCACATGGTATAATGTGATCCGCTTTTAATGGGGAATTAAGCGTATCTTAAACCGTTTCCCCATTAAATCCTCAAAAGGGAGAAGATATCTTCCTCCCTTTTTATTCCTCTTTGTTCTTGGCTATGAGATGCAAGAACCTTTCAATCCTTCTTGTAGGAGTTGCACAATCAAAATTTACTCCTCGGATTGGTTCTTCTCTGTTTTGATGCAACCAAGCTGTATCGATCAATCTTTGATATAAGGTATGTTTTATCATCATTTCTTTTAGTGATCATCATCTCCTATTTCTCCTTTCTATATTATAGAATGTAATCTCCAAGCATCTAATTGGGTTTTTCTTGGGGTTTGGTTGGTGTCGTTGTACCGTGGCATCCTCGGGTGGATGCAATTTTCGTGAGAGGAGGATCGTGACCCTTTGTGTGGATAGAGAACATGAGGAACTGTTTGAGGTAAGGGATTCGTTGCTTATGTTTTATTTTACCTGAAACTATTTTATTAGCATGTTTTATCCCACAGGACCCCAATGGAATTGACATAATAAATATTTGAACTGAATAAGTAAATTGATATCGATCATATGTTAATTTTCCCTTATTTTTCTAGATAAGTGTGATATCTATGGTTGCTTTGATTAGCTGTTCGTTCTTGATGAAAATTGGTAAACAAAAAAAGCCGGAAGAAATTGATAACTATTGGCTATAGATAAAGAGGAATTTAAATGAATCTGGTTCTTCTTGTTTTAATTTTATGTTAATCAAATTATTGTAGTAAGCATGTTTAATTATTTGGGATAGCATACTGATTAGGTTTCTCTAATTTTGGAACCTATGAATAATAAATTTATTAATTCAAGATGGATTAAGGAACTGATTGTTTGATAATTCCTTGATGGGTTCTGAGTTACTCTCTTGATTGTTAAATGGTTAATAGCCCAATTGATGTGATGATTTTTTTCCTGCTTCTTGTGTTGTGTTGTGATCCTGGATGGGTGTTGTGATATGTGGGGTCATGGAGGCCTTTTGGTTGTGGCATAAGATGACACCTAGAGTAGTGAGATGCATCGGTTTTTGCATGTTGGTGTCGGGGAGGACACTAGGGATGATGGAATGGGATGGATGTGATCATTGGATGTTTGCTGATTCTTTTGGCTATTTATCTTCTTTACATTTCCCTAATACTCAAGGTAGCTGGTCTTACATACCCTTCTTCCAAAAGAGGCAAAGACACGCGAGGTATGCCACATGATTTCTGTGTCTAGCATCTCAAGGAAGGATGGGTTTATTCTCTTAATATATGCAGCAAACACTTGACGGGTAGTACATCTACTCACCGTGTTGATACCACTTGAGTTTAGTAGTATAGAATGTTTTTCTAGAATGTCTGGTAATGTGGGAAAGTAATTATATAAAGAATAATAAAATAAATGGTGTAAACCCATGGGGTTGGCATTTGCTGGAACATAATGATGAGGTTGTAATTTTGAACGACCCGTTGTCTTTTGGTATGATGCTTATGAAATTTAATGTGGAATTGTTCATGGTTAATTAATGTTTATATAATTAATTAACATAAAGTGGATCTCATAATAATGGAATGAAGTAATCTAATAAAGCTCTTTAAATAGTTGTATGCTTATAGGATACCTCGTCTTAGAAGTAGAAGCCCGGAGTTTGAGAGACGTTAGATGCAGTTGTGTCTAAGACTAGGTTATCCCTATAGTTTGGTTGTGAGATATAATATATCCTATACTTTTTGTTTTTCTATATTCTACTCCACCCTTTCAGTAAGGGAAACTAACACCTCAGGAATTCTGAGCCCTCGGGGGTGTCTTCCCCAACATTTCGGTGGGAGGATGAATGGCGGACTAACCCCTTTGGCCCCACTCTCTTCTCTTGGTAGTTACTTCTACTTCTAGGCACAACGGTTAGATTTCCCCATATATGTGTGTAGAGGGTTGTAATGTCTTGTGGTTATTAACACAAATATATTTTGGATATAGTAAACTATGAAATACTGTTGGTGTAATGTGTATAGGCTGTGATGGAATGAGGATCCTTACTCTGTGTATGGGCTGTAATGGATTCAGGTATAATACCTGATGTATGATACACATTATGCAGGATGTGGTTTATCCCAGAAACTACCTAGTTACATTGATTACATGGAAGTGGAGGTTTTGTTTCACTAGGTGCACGTTGTGGTGCTTGGCCCAAGTGTTTGTGGGTAAGCCTTATTGGAGAGAGATGCTTAGGATGTGCGACGTTTTGGAAAAGCGGAATACCAGTGGGAAAGTAGTAGCGGGGTACCCTCGATATTCTTTATTAAACGATATATTCTTGTATGTGTTACATAGTGATAGTTGACATGGTAAGGTTGGGAACATATTATAGTTGTTTAGGGGATGAGTTAGTTTCAGTTGTTGTTTATTGGGCTTTAGCATGATTTCTTTACTTTTTCACGAGAGGCTTCATAGACGATCCTACTGAGTATACTATTATACTCAACCTATATATATACAAACTATTTTTCAGGTCACATGGAGCAGGTTGGAGGTCAGGCAGGTGTTTTCTAGCTTGGGGTTTCAGGAGCTGTTCGGGCATGTGGTTTCTACTATTTTACTTTATTTTGGGTACTTTTAGTTTTACCCTTTCAGTTGTAGTAATTTTTCATGGAATTACATATGTACATTTGGGTTTCTTTTATATTTCAGTTCTGAGTTGGAGTTGGTTGGTGTCTATCTTACCTCTTTCTCTTGCATGTGATCTCTTAGAGGGTAATGACTCCCGTTTTTGTGTCTATTATACCCTCAGTGCTAGTCGCCAACACAGGGCCTACTGGAGTTGGGACTCGGGGGGTCATTATCTCCCTTCACACATTTCCAAATCAGTAGGGGTACAGGTTGTGGGGAGGGGGTCATGAAAGAGTGGTATCAATGGTTTGGTTGAGGGATATGATGGATTTTGGGGTTAGGAACATGTGAGGTTGAATGGGTTGGTAGTTCAATGGTGTTAATCATGTTTAGAATGTGAGGTAAACACTAGAGACCGGCTGATACATTGGTTTTTAGGCCGCCCATTTGTCACGACCCGCCCTCGGGGTCCGTGCCGTGACTACCCCAAGCCCGCCTTCCATAGGCCAGGGGCTGGCGACTAGCACCAAGGCGTAAATCCCAGTAAATTGGGAAGGCATTGCCTTTGAAAAGTAAACATCACCACAGAGTAAGCAAGCGGAAAGTAAACACTAAACAAAGCAGAGTACAACTGAAAGTGCGGAAAAGTAAATGGGCCAGTATACAAACCCAAACTGAAAGTAAAGTACAACTCGAAAAGGGAAAAACAGCAACTGAAAAGTAAAAGCCGCTACTCCGAGCTGTCCACTGGAAATCCCACCTGAAGGGTGGGTACAGATAGCTCCTCTGCTCCACGGGTCCCGCCATCTGCTCCGTGCACGTCCCGCCCAGTGGTCCACCTCCGGGTACCGTCCCGCTGTGCAAGCCTCAGCTAAGGTCAACGCTGTCCGTCGTCTACAACCAACACAACGTAGTGCGGGAAAAGCCCGTGCAGGGGTGAGTATAAGCTACTCAGTAGGGACCCCGAGACCCCTGAACGTCTCTCAAAATCCACAAAGGATAAACCACGAAGAAAGGTACAATCATGAAGTAACAACCGACACTGCTTAGGTATATGCACATACATATACCTAAGTCATCAATTAAAATACGCTCCAACCTCCGAGCCTAAGTACAACTCAGTCCACGCAGGAAAGTATACGTATTCCACATAGGAAAGAAAAACATAATCCACACAGGATTGCACAACACAATCCACACAGGAAAGCAACAGGATTCAGCTCACACAGGTATACTTCTTCAAGTACGATAAAGATGATCACTGATCCATCTAAGTCGTCGGACCCACAAAGGATCGATAGGTAACTAACCCCCGCAAAGACCCACACAGGATCGGGCTCACACAGAACCTGTAGGCGCTGGCTCACACAGAACCGCTGAGCGCAAGGACCCACACAGGATCGGGCCCACACAGGACCTGTAGCACTGATCCACGTAGGATCGCTGAGTGCTGTAGTCGTCGTCATCGAATCCACACAGGATCTTCGTACTGTCGTCGTCGAATCCACACAGGATCTCTGTACTGTCGTCGTCGCAGTCACAGTAGCAGTCGTAGCAGTAGAACAGTCGCAGCCAGCACTAGGGTTCCCACACACAGCAAGTTCGTACGGAGGGTCCGCTCCACGAGCCGAGAGGCTGATACATCAACTGTCACGAAGACCGAAGTTGATGTATCCAAAAGTTCCGTATCGTCAACAGGTACTCAACGCAACAGACGGCACGTCGATCGGACGCCCGGTCTGAGAGTTATTGGCATTTTCGTCTCCGGGGCCCGGTTGGTTTTTAAGGAAAAACCAACCCGACCGTACTCCACCTGCGTCCAAACCTCGGGCGGAGTATGCCAAAAGATCCGTCTCACTAAGAGGAACACTACGCGACTGACGGCACGTCAATCGGACGTCCGTAGCTCAAGATATGAGCGTTTCCGCTCCGAAGGCCCGGTTGGTTTCGTGAACGAACCAACCCGGACGAACTCAAAGTAAACCGAAACCTTGAGTGCGATATACCGAAACGACCGCCTCGATCCAAGGATCGCTTTGCCGCTGACGGTTCGTCGATCGGAGGTCCGAGGCTCAAGTTATGATCCAAAAACCAAAACTGGTTCGAAACGGGGGGGGGTCCGGGTCCGGGCCGACCCGGCCCGACCCCCCCCCCCCCTCCCCGGGGCGGCGGCGGCTGGCGCCTGGCGCCGCACGAGGGTGGCACGCGGGGGGCTAAGCCCCCGCTTCTTCAAGGATGGCGCGGCTATATGCCGCGCCCAAAAAAATTAAAAACGCCCCCCACACGTGGGGGGCTTGCTGGAAACGAACCGGGGGGCTGCTGCCCCCCCCCCTCCTTTAAAGAACCGCCCCCCTCATTAAGAGGGGGGTTTTGTTGAACTGGCCGGGGGATTTATTCCCCCGGTTTTATGTCATCCGGCCGGCCAGCTGGCCGGCCGGTTTTTACCAACGGGACCGGAAATTCCGGTCCCGCCTTCGACTTCCGACGCCGGCGGCCCGGCCGCCGGTCTTCACATCCCGCCGCGGCCCGGATCCGGCCACGGTCTCCTCGTCCCGCCGCGGCCCGGAACCGGCCGCAGTGTTCGTCGTCCGGCGCGGTGCGACGGCACCGCGCCCCTTTCGCCGTGCCATGATTCTTTTCAACGCGGCGCGACGGCGTCGCGTTCTTGAAGATTTTTCCTTGACGTAGCGCGACGGCGCCGCGTAAAATATTTGCACGATCATCCGCGTGGTGCAACGGCACCACGCCACTTGCTTTCACCCGCATGAATAAACATGAACGATGGAGGGGGGTTCGGCCGTGTTCATGCGGTCCGACCCCCCCTCACGTTAAAATAAATAACTCAACTTAAACATTCAAGCCTCAAGTTAGACATGCGAGATCCACGTTCAAGAAATGGAATAAATAAATAATGAATCAACAACCCCTACCTCGGGTTTAAGATTCGAAGATTCGTCTACGTTCCGCGGAAGACGGCGTCGCGGAGGTCGGGCGTCGCGGTCGTCGTTCGTCAAATCCGTTGACGAAGAGATATGCCCGAAGAGATACGTCGTTGGCGAATCTTCGTATGCCGACGAAGAAGGTCCGAGGAGGAAGCGACATTCTCTCTTGTTGACATCGAGGACGAAGAAGAGAGGCGTCGTTCTTCGTCGGAGTTTGAGCGTTCTTCGTTCTTCGTCAGAGCTTGAAGATGAAGAAGAAGCTCTCCAAAAGCTCTCAAGAAGACAAACAAAGAACTCCAAATAAAATAAGACTACATCTTATCTTATTAACACATAACACAAAAGAATTTCAAATGTTTGAAATCCAAAAGAGTTTATCTCCCATAATTAATTAAGTAACTTAAGTCAATTAAGAGGGGGTTAAGGGAACTTGAAAAGTCTAGGGGTTCGTGTGGACCCCACCACACTTAATCCTCCCAAGGGAGGTTAAGTGGGTGTGGGTCCCACTTCCAACCCCCTTTGGTAGGATTTTAACAAACTAAAAATAAAATTTGTCTTACACAAATTTTATTTAACTCAACTGAAAACCCCAAAACTTAACTTTCAACCCGCAACAAACGCAACTCCCGAAAAGGTCTCTTTAAGCGAATATCGGCGTTGCGAGTTCATCGGTGCCCTCGGATTTCAATTCCGAGCACCGGATCAAAAGATAGGAATTCCCGCTCGTTTGTTCACTGAACGTACCCGAGCTAAACTTCGGAAATTAATTCCGGGAACTCCGGGCCTCGGAATCAGGTGCCGTCTGAAACCGCGCTCTTGTAAAATTGTAAAGAAAATTAAGAAAAAATTTCCCTTGAATTTTACGGGTCTTTACATTACTCCCACCTCAGGGCTTTACGTCCCCGTAAAGATACAAAAAAAACTAGGGAAACAAATGAGGGTACTGAGCACGCATCTGAGCCTCCCGCTCCCATGTGCTCTCCTGGAGATTCCCGTGCTGCCATCTGATGCGCACAAGAGGAATCGATCGCCCACGCAGGACCCGCTCCTGTCGATCCTCTATCTCCACCGAGACCTCCGTAAAAGTCGCCCCATCGTCAACGTCATGCTCCCCATGATCAATGATGTGCGTCGGGTCGTGCACGTATCTCCTCAGCTGAGATACGTGGAAGACGTCGTGCACCCGGTGCAACTGAGGTGGTAGAGCCAGGCGATAAGCCACCTCACCAATCCTGCTGAGAATCTGGAAGGGTCCGATGAAGCGCGGAGATAACTTGCCGCCTCGGCCAAATCTCCGAATACCACGTCGAGGTGAGACCCGCAAGAAGACGTGGTCGCCATCCTCGAACTCTAGTGGCCTCTGCCTCCTGTCAGCATATGACTTCTGCCGGCTCTGAGCTGTCCTCATCCGCTCCTGGATGACCTGGACCTTCTCTGTCGTGGCCAGGACCATCTCCGGTCCCACCAGTGCTGACTCTCCAGGGTCTGTCCAGCATAAAGGAGATCTACATGGTCGGCCGTACAACGCCTCGTACGGTGCCATCCCGATGGTGGAGTGGTAGCTGTTGTTGTATGCGAACTCCACCAAGGGTAGGTGGTTCTCCCAGCTACGACCAAAGTTGAGGACACATGCGCGGAGCATGTCCTCGAGAGTCTGAATGGTCCTCTCCGTCTGACCATCTGTCTGAGGGTGAAAAGCTGTGCTAAGACGTAGCTGCGTACCGAACGCCTCCTGTAACCCCTTCCAAAGCCGGGAAGTAAAGCGGGCATCTCGATCGGAGACGATAGATGATGGTACGCCGTGGAGCCGCACAATCTCCTGAACGTAGAGACGTCCCAAGCTCTCCACTGAGCCCTGCTCTCTGATGGGTAAGAAGTGTGCCGACTTGGTGAGTCGGTCAACAATCACCCAGATGGAGTCGTGACCTCTGGAAATGCGTGGAAGTCCAGTCACGAAGTCCATAGATATGCCGTCCCACTTCCACTCCGGAACCTCCAAGGGTTGTACTAAGCCTGCTGGTACCTGATGCTCTGCCTTCACCTGCTGACAGGTAAGGCATCGAGAAACGAACTCTGCTACAGCTTTCTTCATGCCCGGCCACCAGTGCTGTCATCTGAGATCCTGGTACATCTTCGCCACTCCAGGATGTACCGCCAAAGGAGAAGTGTGAAACTCCCTCAGCACTTCCTCTCGCAAAGCGACTGGTACCATGGTACGTCCTCTAAAAAGGATGTCGTGCTCTGCTCCAAGGGAGAAACCATCAGGTGCATGTCCCGCGGATATCTGTGCACGCCGTGTCTCACAGTCAGCGTCCCCGCGCTGTGCCTCCCTGACTCGCTGCAGTAGTGGAGGAGTGACTGTGAGATACTGAAGAAAGGCTGCTCCATCTCTATCCACGAAGGATATCTGCAAAGAGGCTAGCTGCTCCGTCGCCTCCTCGAGTAGCTGAATGCCCGTCCTCCTGCTGAGGGCATCGGCTACTACGTTCCCCTTCCCAGGAGTATAGACTATCTCAAAGTCATAGTCCTGGAGGAACTCGAGCCATCGTCGCTGTCTCAGGTTCAGGTCCTTCTGCGAGAAGATATACCTGAGACTCTGATGATCGGAAAAGACTGTAAAGCGCTCGCCCATCAGATAGTGTCGCCATGTCTTCAGAGCGAAGACCACTGCTGCTAACTCCAGGTCATGGGTAGCGTAGTTCTGCTCATGCGGCCTCAACTGTCGTGATCCATAGGCGATCACTGCCCGTTCCTGCATCAGAACACATCCGAGTCCGGTCCCTGATGCATCGCAGTAGACTACGTACCCTACTCCCTCCTCAGGCAACCTCAAGATTGGTGCGCTAGTCAATCTCTGTCTCACCTCCTGGAAGCTCTGCTGACAACTGTCTGACCACACGAAGGGTTTCCCCTTCTTCGTCAAAGATGTGAGTGATGCTGCAACTCTGGAGATGTTCGGCACAAATATCCAATAGTATCCAGCTAGTCCCAAGAAACTCCGAACCTCAGTCACGCTCCTGGGTGGCTCCCATGCTAACACAGCCTCAATCTTCGCGGGATCCACTGCAACTCCCGCCTCAGAGATAACGTGTCCCAAAAAGTGGACCTCACGTATCCAGAACTGGCACTTCGAGAGCTTACCATAAAGCTGGTGCTCTCGGAGTGTGTCAAGAACAACTCGCAAGTGATAGGCGTGCTCCTCCTCTGTCGTAGAGTAAATCAGAATGTCGTCGATGAAAACCACAACAAACCGATCGAGGTATGGCTGAAAGATCCGGTTCATGAGAGCCATGAACACTGCTGGAGCATTGGTTACACCGAAAGGCATAACCAAGAACTCATAGTGGCCATACCGATATCTGAAGGCTGTCTTCTGCACATCCTCGTCTCTGACTCTGAGCTGATGATAGCCTGACCTGAGGTCTATCTTCGAGAACCACCGTGCTCCCTTGAGCTGATCAAAGAGGTCATCAATCCTCGGTAGCAGATACTTGTTCCTCACTGTCACCTGGTTCAGGCGACGATAGTCAACACAAAGTCGCAAGCTCCCGTCCGCCTTCTTGGCGAACAATATCGGGGAAGCCCAGGGTGAAACACTGGGTCGGATGAACCCCTTGCCCTGCAAGTCCTCCAACTGTACACGTAGCTCTCAAAGCTCGGCGGGGGCCATCCGATATGCTGGAGTGGATATCGGGGCTATCCCGGGGTACAAGTCAATATAAAAGTCTACCTCTCTGCGAGGAGGTAGCCCTGGAACATCGTCGGGAAAAACGTCCGCAAACTGATCCACCACTGCAGGAAAACCAGGACTCCGCACGTCAACTGCTCCAAGGATAAGGCTAGCCAACTGATGAGTGATGGGCTGTCCTCTCCTCCGCGGAAGTCCATCCTGTGCTGCTAAGGCTCCCTTCTCGCCGGTGAAGGTGAACCTGCTCCCGTCGGTGCGTACACATCGCACCTTGCGCCTAAAACAGTCAATCTGTGCATGGACTGTAGACAGCCAATCCATGCCCAAGATGACGTCGTAAGGCCTCGACGCTGCTACAAGAAGATCCCAGCCGAAGCTCTCGCCTCCTAGAGTAAGCTCACACTGCCGGCACCAGTGCGTAATCGTCGAGTCTGCTCCCGTAGGAGTCTCTAGCCGTAAGGATCGAGCCAACGGCTCTGTCGGAATCTCCGAGCTCCGAACAAGGGCAGCGGCTATGAAAGAATGACTCGCTCCTGTGTCTAAAAGAACTGCAGCAAGGGTGGAATAGACACAGATTGTACCTCAAATCATCTCGGGTGCGTCGTGGTCGTAGGCCTCTGCTGCCTGAAGCTGTGCCTGTCGCTGCCCGCCAGCTCCCTGTGGTCGGGGTGGACCTCCTGGTGGTGGTGGTGGTAGAGCCTCAAAGCGTCGGCCACCACCAGCTGCTCGTCTAGCTCCTCTACCTCGTCCGCCTCCTTCCTGCGGACCGCCACGGTCGACCCTCTGCCTCTGCCTTGGTGGTCCATAAACTGACTGCTGCTCCTCGGCACGACGGGTCGGGCAGTCACGAGCCATGTGGCCCTGTCCGCCGCATGAGTAGCACTGTCTGCCTCTCGGAAGACTGGCTCCGCGCTGTGTGCCCCGCACTGCTGAGCCAGTGCCCTGAGGTCGTCTGCCTGAAGGTCTGGTCTGTCTGGACCCCTGAGTCATCCGTCGACTGCCTGCTGCAGATGACTCTGCCACGTGCCGCCCTGCGGTGGGTCGCTGTGCTGGTGTAGACTCAGCAAGGAAGCTCTCGATCAGAAGAGCCCGCTCCAGTACTCCTGTCTGAGTCGGTATGCTGAGGGAGATCAGCGATGCCCTGATCTCGTGTCTCAAACCCTGCTCGAAGGTCCGGGCCCGGAAGAATGGGTCCCGTACCATGTCGGTCGAGTAGCGCGAGAGATCGGTAAATCTCGCCGAGTACTGAGCGACCGTCATGCTGCCCTGCCGCAGCTGTAGAAGCTCCTGGATGCGCACCGCTCGGAGGGTGGCCGGGACGAACTCAGAGCGGAAGAGGCTCTCGAAGTCCGTCCAGAGCAAGGATGCCTCATCGTGAACCTGGAGCATCAAGCTCCACCATCGTCCTGCTGCTGCGTGTAATAGGCTCGCAGCGAGGATCACCATGAGGTCTGCTGGTGTCCTCACTAGCCTAAACACTCGAACTACTGCCTCCAGCCAGTCCTCTGCTGCCTGGGGATCCGTCTCCCCGCGAAACCTGGGCGGACGCTGGCGCTGAAACTCATGCAGTGCGCTGAGGCGACGTGCATCGTCAGCGGCTGCTGCTGGAAGCATCGGGGGATCGGCGGGTAAAGCTACCGCCAGTGCCACTACTGGAAAAGGGCCCTGCACCGAGGCCTCGTCGCTCGGTGGGCTGTCGTCTCGCTCGACTCTCGGAACCCTAGCTGGCTGCCGTCGTGGGGCCATCCTGAAAAGGAAACATGTGCGCCATGGTCAGAACAGTATACCTGGTGAGCTGATATAAGTAATCACAAAGAAAACATTGAAACACACACGCAATCAATGTTTTCGTGCATTAAGTCGGAAATCAGAAGTCAGGGTCCTGGTGTACGGATACGTCGGCCGCCGCACCAACACTGGACTCCCTGGACTGATATCCACACTCAATACGCTAAACATTATTGCTTCACATAGAAAAGATCAGAGTTCACGGTAGAACCGAACTCCTCTGATACCAATTTGTCACGACCCGCCCTCGGGGTCCGTGCCGTGACTACCCCAAGCCCGCCTTCCATAGGCCAGGGGCTGGCGACTAGCACCAAGGCGTAAATTCCAGTAAATTGGGAAGGCATTGCCTTTGAAAAGTAAACATCACCACATAGTAAGCAAGCGGAAAGTAAACACTAAACAAAGCAGAGTACAACTGAAAGTGCGGAAAAGTAAATGGGCCAGTATACAAACCCAAACTGAAAGTAAAGTACAACTCGAAAAGGGAAAAACAGCAACTGAAAAGTAAAAGCCGCTACTCCGAGCTGTCCACTGGAAATCCCACCTGAAGGGTGGGTACAGATAGCTCCTCTGCTCCACGGGTCCCGCCGTCTGCTCCGTGCACGTCCCGCCCAGTGGCCCACCTCCGGGTACCATCCCGCTGTGCAAGCCTCAGCTAAGGTCAACGCTGTCCGTCGTCTGCAACCAACACAACGTAGTGCGGGCAAAGCCCGTGCAGGGGTGAGTATAAGCTGCTCAGTAGGGACCCTGAGACCCCTGAAGGTCTCTCAAAATCCACAAAGGATAAACCACGAAAAAGGTACAATCACGAAGTAACAACCGACAGTGCTTAGGTATATGCCCATACATATACCTAAGTCATCAATTAAAATACGCTCCAACCTCCGAGCCTAAGTACAACTCAGTCCACGCAGGAAAGTATACGTATTCCACATAGGAAAGCAAAACATAATCCACACAGGATTGCACAACACAATCCACACAGGAAAGCAACAGGATTCAGCTCACACAGGTATACTTCTTCAAGGACGATAAAGATGATCACTGATCCATCTAAGTCGTCGGACCCGCGAAGGATCGATAGGTAACTAACCCCCGCAAAGACCCACACAGGATCGGGCTCACACAGAACCTGTAGGCGCTGGCTCACACAGAACCGCTGAGCGCAAGGACCCACACAGGATCGGGCCCACACAGGACCTGTAGCACTGATCCACGTAGGATCGCTGAGTGCTGTAGTCGTCGTCGTCGAATCCACACAGGATCTTCGTACTGTCGTCGTCGAATCCACACAGGATCTCTGTACTGTCGTCGTCGCAGTCACAGTAGCAGTCATAGCAGTAGAACAGTCGCAGCCAGCACTAGGGTTCCCGCACACAGCAAGTTCGTACGGAGGGTCCGCTCCACGAGCCGAGAGGCTGATACATAAACTGTCACGAAGACCGAAGTTGATGTATCCAAAAGTTCCATATCGTCAACAGGAACTCAACGCAACAGACGGCGCGTCGATCGGACGCCCGGTCTGAGAGTTATTGGCATTTTCGTCTCCGGGGCCCGGTTGGTTTTTAAGGCAAAACCAACCCGACCGTACTCCACCTACGTCCAAACCTCGGGCGGAGTATGCCAAAAGATCCGTCTCACTAAGAGGAACACTACGCGACTGACGGCACGTCAATCGGACGTCCGTAGCTCAAGATATGAGCGTTTCCGCTCCGAAGGCCCGGTTGGTTTCGTGAACGAACCAACCCGGCCGAACTCAAAGTAAACCGAATCCTTGAGTGCGATATACGGAAACGACCGTCTCAATCCAAGGATCGCGTTGCCGCTGGCGGTTCGTCGATCGGAGGTCCGAGGCTCAAGTTATGAGCCAAAAACCAAAACTGGTTCGAAACGGGGGGTCCGGGTCCGGGCCGACCCGGCCCGACCCCCCCCCCCCCCCCGGGGCGGAGCGGCGCGGCGCCGCGGCGCCGCGGCGCCGCGGCGCCGCGGCGCCGCGGCGGGGCCGCGGCGGGCCGCGGCGGCAGGCGCCTAGCGCCGCACGAGGGTGGCACACGGGGGGGCTAAGCCCCCGCTTCTTCAAGGATGGCGCGGCTATATGCCGTGCCCAAAAAAATTAAAAACGCCCCCCACACGTGGGGGGCTTGCTGGAAACGAACCGGGGGGCTGCTGCCCCCCCCCTCCTTTAAAGAACCGCCCCCCTCATTAAGAGGGGGGTTTTGTTGAACTGGCCGGGGGATTTATTCCCCCGGTTTTATGTCATCCGGCCGGCCAGCTGGCCGGCCAGTTTTTACCAACGGGACCGGAAATTCCGGTCCCGCCTTCGACTTCCGACGCCGGCGGCCCGGCCGCCGGTCTTCACATCCCGCCGTGGCCCGGATCCGGCCGCGGTCTCCTCGTCCCGCCGCGGCCCGGAACCGGCCGCGGTGTTCATCGTCCGGCGCGGTGCGACGGCACCGCGCCCCTTTCGTCGTGCCATGATTCTTTTCAACGCGGCGCGACGACGTCGCGTTCTTGAAGATTTTTCCTTGACGTAGCGCGACGGCGCCGCGTAAAATATTTGCACGATCATCTGCGTGGTGCGACGGCACCACGCCACTTGCTTTCACCCGCATGAATAAACATGAACGATGGAGGGGGGTTCGGCCGTGTTCATGCGGTCCGGCCCCCCCTCACGTTAAAATAAATAACTCAACTTAAACATTCAAGCCTCAAGTTAGACATGCGAGATCCACGTTCAAGAAATGGAATAAATAAATAATTAATCAACAACCCCTACCTCGGGTTTAAGATTCGAAGATTCGTCTACGTTCCGCGGAAGACGGCGTCGCTGAGGTCGGGCGTCGCGGTCGTCGTTCGTCAAATCCGTTGACGAAGAGATATGCCCGAAGAGATACGTCGTTGGCGAATCTTCGTATGCCGACGAAGAAGGTCCGAGGAGGAAGCGGCGTTTTCTCTTGTTGACACCGAGGACGAAGAAGAGAGGCGTCGTTCTTCGTCGGAGTTTGAGCATTCTTCGTTCTTCGTCAGAGCTTGAAGATGAAGAAGAAGCTCTCCAAAAGCTCTCAAGAAGACATACAATGAACTCCAAATAAAATAAGACTACATCTTATCTTATTAACACATAACACAAAAGAATTTCAAATGTTTGAAATCCAAAAGAGTTTAACTCCCATAATTAATTAAGTAACTTAAGTCAATTAAGAGGGGGTTAAGGGAACTTGAAAAGTCTAGGGGTTCGTGTGGACCCCACCACACTTAATCCTCCCAAGGGAGGTTAAGTGGGTGTGGGTCCCACTTCCAACCCCCTTTGGTAGGATTTTAACAAACTAAAAATAAAATTTGTCTTACACAAATTTTATTTAACTCAACTGAAAACCCCAAAACTTAACTTTCAACCCGCAACAAACGCAACTCCCGAAAAGGTCTCTTTAAGCGAATATCGGCGTTGCGAGTTCATCGGTGCCCTCAGATTTCAATTCCGAGCACCGGATCAAAAGTTAGGAATTCCCGCTCGTTCGTTCACTGAACGTACCCGAGCCAAACTTCGGAAATTAATTCCGGGCACTCCGGGCCTCGGAATCAGGTGCCGTCTGAAACCGCGCTCTTGTAAAATTCTAAAGAAAATTAAGAAAAAATTTCCCTTGAATTTTACGGGTCTTTACACCATTGATCTGATGTACGGACCTTTAAGTTTACAATGGCTACTAAACAAGGTGATACAAGATGCAGTGTAGAGACCAAGGAAAGGATCATGCATCATTCTTCTTTGTTCCAGTGTTATAATGGGTTGAACTTGGGTTTGGTTTACCTAAAATGAAAAAAAGAAAACAATTAATTAATTAATGTTGATTCTTCCATACTCTAGGATTAGGAGCTCTAATGGTTTTTTATTTTACAGGTTTGGCTTCCGGTCGACGTCCACGTTAGGTTTGTGCAGATAATGTCCAGCAGGTTGTTCCAGCAGATCACTGCTGGGTAGAGGTTGACGATGACGACACTTGGGGGAAGACACTCTGAGAGTTTCAGTGCCAAAGTCTGCATAAGTATGAGGGATATGTTTCAGATTCAGTCACAGAAGACTAGTTAGAAGAGGTTGAGATAGGATTCAGTTTGATCCGTGCTCGGAAGGAGCACTGGGTGTACTTGGTTGTGACAATGCTACGTCGAGCAATGAGGAAGTGGTGGTTCTTGTTCCTCGGGGATCATGAGAAGTTAGCGATCTCATGGGATTAGTTCCGAGATAGGTTTAGAGTCGAGTTTATTTCATCGACTATGAAGGAGTCCAGTCACCAAGACCTTATTACCCTTCGATAGGGGAGCTCCAGTGTTCGAGAGTTTGTAATACATTTCAAGAACCTTTTACGATATGCTTCAGACCTATAGCTAGATGAGGAGACTAGGGCGAGGCATTTCGTGGAGGCTTTGCATTCAGAGATCGAGCGCCAGGTCACCCCATTTATGCTAAAAACATATCTTGAGGTGCTGTAAAGGGAAGAGGTTGTCGAGAGGACCATTTCTAGGACCAGATCATTACAAGAGTGGAATTGACATGATTCCTCATGAAGAATAGCTATGGTCCAGGGTTCTCGGTTTTCACGACAGAAGGGTTTCTGTTCAGCCGGGTGTAGGTCTCAGCCCTTCAAATCTCGTTTCTCCAGAGGAAGAAACTCTTAGGCCTATGCCAGGAGATCAGACCCTTTTTTTCTTTTGGTGGTCATGGTCATCAGTGGCGGGAGTGACTGACCTTTCATAGGGGTCATCATGCACCAAGCGATACGCTCCAGGTTCCTTCGTTGAGGCAGTTCTAGCTGAGGCAGCAGCAGCCAGTTGCACCAGCTTTAGAATAGCAGAGGGTAGATGGAGTAGGCAGAGGATATCCCCATGAAACTCCCCATCCTCAGAGATCTTAGCGAGGTCTGGTGGTGGTCATCATCAGGGTCCGAGAGGCCGTGGAGGAGGTCTTGGTCAGCTTCATGCTCTAGAGTTTCCAGCTCCATTCGATCCAGATGTCATTTGAGGTACCCACTACTTGTTTTATACCTTGTTGTATGCCATGTTTGATTCAAAAGTGACACACTCTTTCATATCACCTACCCTTTTCCATGCTTTGGGACTTGAGGTTTGGAGGCTTCCATTACCCTTGGCGTTGACTACTCCAGTTGGAGGTTGTTCTGACTTATTTAAAGTATGTAGGGACAATGAGCTAGTGTTTGGGAAACACCGATCAAAGGAATATTTCCTATGTTAACGAATACAACCATATGATGTCATCCTCAGTATGGATTGGTTGTATTCAGTGCAGGCGATCATAGATTACTTCAAGAAGAAGGTCATTTTCATTGGTGGGGATGGAGAGAAAGTGATGTGTGTTGGTGAGTGATATCCTCGGATGGGTCATAGGTGTGTTCCATAATTATCATCCATGATGGATGAGATTATGTTGATTTCTTCATTGGATCATCAGTTGGTGTTTCCTAGGGTCGTAGAGGAGTAAACTGATGTCTTTCTCGAAGTGGTTGTAGCATTACCCCCTCGAAAAGAGATGGTGTTTAGGATCGAGCTACATCCAAGTGCATCTCCTATCTCTATGTCTATATATAGGATGTCCCCTTCTGAGTTACGAGAGCTACATATACATCTTGAGGGTATTTTACAGTTTGGTTTTGTTTTTCCAAGTGTGCCGTCGTTGGGTTCACTAGTTTTGTTTGTGAAGAAGGCTAACGGGAGTTTGCGGTTGTGTGTTGATTATCGTCGCTTAAAAAAGTGACAATAAAGAATCTCTATCCACTTCCATGGATTGATGATTTATTCAAAAAACTGAAGGGTTCAAGTTGGTTCTCAAAGATCGACTTGTGGTCAGGATATCATCAGATGCATGTGAATGATGAGAATATCCTGAAGACTGCTTTCCGTTGTCGTTATGGGAATTATGAGTTCGTTGTAATGCTGTTTTTTGTGATGAATTATCAATTTGTAATCATGTGATTGATGAATTCTATGTTCTGTGAGTTCCTGGACATGTTCATGGTAGTTTTCATCGAAGAAATCCTTGTGTACTCCACATCTGAGGAGGAGAACACAGAGCACCAACAAGCCATTTTTGGAGTTCTTCGTCAGCATCAGCTATTTGGGAAGTTTTCAAGGTGTGTGTTTTGGGATCGAGAAGTCTATTTCCTGGGGAATGTTGTGTCCCAATAGGGAGTAGCTGTGGATCCATCGATGATATAAGAAGTTGTGTCTTGGGAAGCTCCCAAGACAGTGTCAGAGGTGAGAAGTTTCCTTGGTCTCGTAGGATACTACATGAGGTTCATAACCGATTTTCACAAGTTGCGACTCCACTGACAACTTTTACCATAAAGGATCAATCATTCATATGGACTTATCAGTGTCAATCGGCTTTCAATTATCTATAGTAGATGTTAGTAATTTCTCTAGTCCTTTTTCTTCCAGCTGAGGGAGTTCAGTATGATGTTTTCTACGATTCATTACATCTGGGGTTAGGCAACGTTCTCATTCAACAGAGGTCAGTTTTTTATTAAGGGTCTCGGAAGTTGCATCCCCATGAATGATACTATGCCACCCATGATCTAAAGTTGGTATCCATGGTGTTTGCTTTGATGTTGTGGAGATATTACCTAATTAGTGAGCGCTTTGTGGGTTTCACCAATCATAAGAGTTTGAGGTATGTTTTCTCCCAGAATGAATTCAACTTATAACAGCATCTGTGGATGGAGTTCTTACTAGAATACGACTTTGAAATATCGTATACACCTAAAAAGGGAATGTTTTAGCTGATACACCGAGATGAATGTCACGTAGTGATGCAGTGCGAGAATATGGAGATTTCTGGAGAGTAATGGAAGAACTATCGGCATTACATCTTGATATGGGAGAAGTTGGGGGGGGTAGAGGTTGAATTTTTCAGATGAAGGTACAGTCATCCCTGATTCAGAAGGTGCAAGAGTCCCTATAGGAAGATATAGAGGTGGTGGTCTGGAGAGACCGAGTTGTTTGGGGTGAGGCCCCTGATGGCCGGTCATATGATGAACAACATTTAGTGTTGTATCATGGAAGGATTTTTGTTCCCTTGATGATGTGCGAGATGGTTCTCAGACAGTTCCATTTTTGTCCTTTAGTAGTACATCCTGGCATGAAAAAGATGTACTGATCCTTGAGGAGTTAGTTTTGGTGGCCTGGGCTAAAGCATGTGGTTGCGATGTTAGTGTCTCGATGTTTAGTCTGCCAGAGGGTGAAGGCCGAACACTATTTTCCTAGGGGTCTTCTCCAGCAATTTGATATTCCTCAGTGGAAGTGGGAGGACATCTTAATAGACTTTGTTACTAGTTTACCTCGAGATCCCGGAGGATATGATGTTATTTGGGTGGTAGTGGATCATTTAATAAAATCGGCCCACTTCATAGTGATCAAGGAGTCGAGCACAATGGAATTTCTGTTGAGGTAGTATCTAGAGGCGGTGGTGAGACTTCATGGAGACCCCAGGACATTAATTTCTGATCGAGATCCTTGTTTTACCTCCAAGGTGTGGAGAGGTCTCCAACATGCTTTCGGTTCACAAGAATTCCTTAACACTGCTTTTCATCCTCAAATAGATGCTTAGATAGAGTGAACCATCTAGACTCTTGAAGACATGTTACGCTCTTGTGTTCTTGATTTTGGAGGTTCATGGATGATGCACTTACCCATGGTGGAGTTCACTTAAAAATTTTTTTTTCACTCCACGATCAGTATGACAGCATTTGAAGCCTTGTATGGACGGCCTTTCCATTCTCTGTTGTGCTGGACTAGGGTTCGACAGTCAACAATTCATGGACTGGAACTAGTGCAAAATATAACAGAGATAGTCTAGGTTATTCGTGGGAGGATGAAGGTAGTGAAAGATCACAGAAATAATATGTTGATCAAAGAAGGAGACCCATTAAGTTTAATTTTAGGGATAATGTGTTTCTAAAGGTGACTCCCCATCATGGTCAATGATGGTTTGGTCGTGGATGTAAGTGTTCTCCCTGGTTTGATGGGCCTTTCGAGGTGTTATCTCATGTTGTAGATGGGGAGTATTGAGTTGCACTTCCCACACAGATGATTCAGACACATGATGTTTTCCATGTATCACAGCTCCATCATTATCTTAATGATGACTCTCACATATTCGATTTGGGAGAGATCTATTTTGATAATGATGCGACCTTCGAGGAGAGACCGGCGGGGAATCAAGACAACAAGGAGAAGGTGTTGCACATGCATTCTACCCCCTTAGTTCGTGTCTTTCGGAGACACGGTGGCATGGAGGAGAGAACTTGGGAACGTGAGTCACTAATATGTTATCAGTACCCATAGTTGTTTGATGTTTAACTCTTTTCATGTAACGATGTTTCCTTTGTGGATAGAACTTTCATTTTTTATTTATGATTTTATTTTGTTTCTTTTGTGGCTTTCTCTCTTTTGAGAGGTATCTCGATGGGTGGTTGTTCCGACCCTATTTCTTTTTTTTATTTAGGTGGGTTTTTAATTCTTGAGGACAAGAATGTTTTGAGAGGTATCTGATGTAATAGACCGAACCACTCTGGTCCATTACATTGTGAAAATGTGGTGTTTGAGTTGTTCTGGGAGGTCATGGTGACCTATCCCCAAAACTTTTCCAAATTTCCAATTCTATGAATAGTTTCATCGGTGAACAGTTCTATCGGTAACCTATAATGGTAGGTGAACAATATTCTATCAGTGAGGTTTAGTGAACAATGTTCTATCAGTGTGGTTTAGTGAATAGTGTTCTATCGGTGAGGTTCAATGAACAATGTTCTATTGTTGAGGTTCAGTGAACAGTGTTCTATCGGTGAGGTTCCGTGAATAGTGTTTCCAGAACGCTGAGGTCTATCGGTAACCCCTATCTGTAACCTCTAATGGTAGGTGTATAGTAACAGTAGGTGTACAATGTTTCCAGAACGATGAGGTCTATCAGTAACCTATATCGGTAAACTGTAACGGTAGGTGTACAGTAACGGTAGGTGTACATTAACGGTGGGTGTACATTTTTTTCAGAATGTTGAGGTCTATAGGTAACCTTTATCGGTATCCTCTAACGGTAGGTGTATAGTACCAGTAGGTGTATAGTGTTTCCAGAATGGTGAGGTCTATCTATAACCTCTAACGGTAGTTGTACAGTAATGGTTGGTGTACAATAACTGTATGTGTACAGTATTTCCAATACGGTGAGGTCCATCGGTAACCTCTAATGGTAGGTCTACAGTAACGGTAGGTCTACAATAACGGTAGGTGTACAGTGTTTCCATCATCCAACAGTTTGACCCCTTTGATATTTACATTGAGGTAAAATACATCTATAGCCTTAATTTAAGGACTCTTAAGGCCGATTCAAAGGACATAAATCCTATATTAATTATTCTTATGGCTCGGGATGTTTTTACTTGGTCAAACCGCATGGGTTAATGCGATCCGATTTTAATGGTGAATTAAGTGTATCTTAAACTGTCTTCCCATTAATTATTTGAAAGCGACAACATATATTCCTACCTTTTTCTTCCTCTTTGTTATCGTCCATGGGACACTAAAACCTTTCAATCCTTCCTATAGGATTTGCACAATCAAACTTTACCCCTTGGATTGGTTCCTCTCTCTTTTGATGCAACCAAGCTTTATCGATTAATCTTCGATATATGGTTTTTTTATCTTAATCTTTATAGGGATCATTTTCTCATGTTTCTCATTTCCATATTATAGCATTTAATCTCCATTCTTCTAATGGGGGTTTTCTTGGGGTTTTTTTGGTGAAGTTGTATCGTGCCATCATCGGGTGGATGCAGTTGTTGCGTGAGGAGGATTGTGACCCGTTGTGTGGTTAAATAATGTGAGGAACTGTTTGAGGAAGGGGATTCATTGCTTCAATTTTCTTTCAAGTGCAACTATATTGTTAGCATGTTTTATCCCACTGGACCACAATGTAATTGATATAATAAATATTTCAACAGAATATATAAATTGATATCAATCGTATATTATAACCCCCTGTTTTTCTAGATAAGTGTGATATCTATGATTTCTTTGATTAGATGTTCGTTCATGATGAAAATTTTTAAAGTGCGTAAACTGGAATTCATTGATAACAGTTGTCTATGGATAAAGATTCATGTAAATGAATCTAGTTATTTGTGTTTTAATTTGATGTTAATCAAATTGGTCTAGTAAGCATGTCTAATTTTTTGGTATAGCTTACTGATTAGGTTTCCCGAATTTTGGAACCTATAAATAATAAATCTATTAATTCAAGATTGATTAAAGAAATGATTGTTTGATAATTATTTGAAGGGTTCTGAGTTACCCTCTTGATTGTTAAAGGGTCAATATCCCAATTAATGTGATGTTTGTTTTTCCCACTTCTTGTGTTGTTTTGTGATCCTGGATTGGTGTTGTGATATGTGGGGGGCATGGAGGCCTTTTGGTCATTGAAACAGATGATGCATAGAGTGAAGAGATGCATCGATTTATGCATGTGGGTGTCGGGGAGGACACTAGGGATGATGTAATGGGATGGATGTGATTTTTGGATGCTTGATGATTCTTTTGGTTGATTATCTACATTAATTTTCCCCACAACTCAAGGAATATGGTCTTACATACCCTTCTTCCAAAAGAGGCAAAGACACGTGGGGTATGCCACGTTCTTTCTGTGTTTAGCTTCCCAAGGAAGGATGGGTATATTCTCTTGCTATAAGCGGCAAAGAATCAACGGGTCGTACATCTACTTACCATTTTGAGACCCCTTGTGTTTAGTAGCATAGAATTTATTTCTAGAATGACTGTGAATATGGGAAATTAATTATATAATGAATAATTTAATAAATGGGGTAAACCCATGGGGTTGGATTTTGCTGGAACATAATGATGAGGGTGTAATTTTGAAGGAAAAATTAACTTTGGGTGTGATTCTAATGAAATTTAATGTGGAATTTTTCATGGTTAATTACTGGTTAAATAGTTAATTAATATAAAGTGGAACTAATAAAAAGGGAATAAAGTAATATAATAAATATCTTTAAATGTTTGTATGCTTATAGGATGCCTACTCATAGATGTAGTAGCCTAGAGTCTGAGAGATGTTATCTGCAGTTGTTTCTAGGACTATGTTATGCCCATACTGTGGTTGTGAGATATAATATATCCTATACTTTTTGTGTTTCTATATGCTACTTCACCCAGTTGGTAAGGGCAACTAACACCCCGGATATTCTGATCCCTAGGGGGTGTTTTCCCTAACATTCTAGTGTGTGGATGAATGGCTGACTACCCCATTTTTCCCCACTCTCTTCTCTTGGTAGATAGTTGCGCTGGTAGGCACAACAGTCAGCTTTCCCCATATATGTGTATAGAGGTATTTAACGGCTTCTCGTTATTCACACATATATATTCTGGATATAGTATTCTATGGACTACTATAGGTGTAATGTGTATAGGATGTGATGGCTTGACGATCCATACTCGGTGTATGGGCTGTAATGGATTGAGGAATAATACCTGATGTATGATACACATTATGCGGGCTATGGGGGCTCCCATAAACTACCTGGTTACTTTGCTTATGTGGACGTGGTGGTTTTGTTGCACGAGGTGCATGTTGTGGGGCTTCACCAATGGGTCTGTGGGAAAGCCTTTTTGGAGATAGATGCTTAGGAAGAGGGACATTGGGTAAAAGAGGAAAACCAGTGGGGAAGTAGTAGTGTGGTACATTTGGTATTCTTTATTATATGATATATTCTTATATTCATTACATAGTGAGAGTAGACATGGTGAGGTTGGGAACTTAGTATACCTGTTTAGGTGACGAGTTAATTTCACTTGTTGTTCAATGTTCTTTATAATGTTTTCTTTACTTTTACATGAGAGGCTTTGGGGACGATCATATTGAGTATACTATTAATCATACCCTATGTATATAAAAACTATTTTTCAGGTCACTTGGGGCAGGTTGGAGGCCAGGATGGTGTTTACTAGAATGGGTTTGTAGGAGTTGTTCAGGCTAGCGGTTTCTACTATTTTACATTCATTTAGGAACTTACAGTTTTTCCCCTTTCAGTTGTAGTATTTTTTCATGGAATTACATATGTTCACTTAGGATTATTTTATATTTCAGTTCTAATTTGGAGTTGGTTGGTGTTTATCTTATATCTCTCTTTTTCATGTGTTCTCTTAGAGGGTAATGCCTCCCATTTGTGTGTTTACTATACCCTCGGTGCTAGTCACCAACTCGAGGCCAACTGGAGGCGGGACTTGGGGGTCATCATCTCCCTTCTCACATTGCCAACTCAGGAGGGGTATACTTTGTGGGGAGGGGTCGTGACATGAATGATAAACCCCCTAAAATGGAGATATGAAAATAAATATGTAATTAATAATATTGTAAAATATAATAATCAAAATATAAATTAATGGGTAGTATATAAACCATATGACATAAAACGTTGGTGAATATGAAATGTGTCTCATAGAAGTCAAAAGTAATAGAGAAATCCCTTACCTCTTTAGTAATAATTAGAATTGTAATTCTATAAAAAAGTACTATATAAAATAAAACATTAAATAATTTTAAAATAAATATATTAATGATATAAAATTTCATAGGTGAATTATATAAAACACATATAAGAAATTGGTGGTGATTTTTCATATGTCTCCCAGAAATAAATGAGAGACTAGAAATCTCTTAACTTAAGTATCAATATCAATCATACTTGTTCATACATAAAATATAACAAATATAATTTATATATATATATATCATAACATATATTATTTACATATGACATTTTACTACTTTAATATTAATAATTCCATGTTAAAGACATGTTTTGGGCAATAACCGTTATGTTTTTCATGTGGGTTTTGATTTTTAATTTTTGGTACTCTTAATTTTATCTTGGTCCCATAATATTAAAAAATGGGAAACCCAATATAAATTTAATATTTATTCATTATATATATTTCAAGAGTATTCCTTAATATTTATTGGTTTAAAATGAAATAAACAGCTCATGGAGATGGTCGGTCGTACGTATGCTTGGATGATATTTTCATATTCTTAATGGATTTAAAGTAAGAAAGGTAAACAATATATCGCCATTAAATAAAAAAATTATTTCATATATATATATATCATGTGATCATTAAAAATAAACTTATTACCTTCCATGTAATGTGAGGATGAATTATGTCACTTTGCGAGGTAGTTGTCTGTTGTACACACAAAAGACATTATCGTACTCCCACAAAATAGATAGTATAAAGGTATATGTGATATAATAATTAGATATATACATATATGTCATTAAAACCTTATACATATTTTAATTAAAATATTATATTCATCCATGAAAGGAGGTGATATAAAACAAACAACATCAGTTCGTGAGGTGGTAGTCCTTCGTACACACAATCGACGATTTGGTTTCACATTTGGTGGGAGTGGATATGAATATAGTTTATTAAATTAATAGAATAAAAACTTCGTAAATAATTTAATATTTTTATTATATTATAATTTTTATGAAATAATTTAATGTGGAGAAAAGAAGAAATAAAAATAAGGATCTTAGTGAAGATAATTATATTCTCTTAGAATAACCTCATTTGGATCCTTTATTAAGGACCCTAGTGTTGGTATTTTTAGAGGAACACCATCTATATAACATGTAAAACAATGTATTTTTTAATTTTTGTAGGTTTTTCCAAAATATAATTCTTTAATTGTGTGAATTTGGGATGGTTAGTGGTGTCCTTTTAAAAGAGGGGAAAAGGAACCGACATGGAAATGACTTGAAAATTTCAAAAAACAATAAGAAAAATACAGTCATCCTAAGAAAAAAACATCAAAATTAATATATATTCATACATAAAAATTATAATATTTCTATATGATAATAAAATTGTTAATTTAAAAGTGTATTATTCATTTTAACCATTATCATCTTTGGTTAACCCCATGGTAACCAATATTTAACTAAAAATTGGTAATTAATTTTTAATTTTTCCATTATTAATAATTGTAAACAATTAAGTTGAAAGTATTAGATAATATATATTATTGTGATTCCAAATTTGGAACCCATTTTTCATATTTCCATTTACAAAAGTGTATATTTTTTTAAAATATTAATCCCACATACACGATATGAAATATGGGATTCAAAAAGAAAAATGATAAATAGTTTATCATGTTTTTTATCAAAATTAAATATTAAAATAATTTAAATTGCATAATCTTCTTAATAGATATATAATAGAAATAATTTTACTTTTAGAACCATATTGAAGAAAATTCTATATTTTTTAAAACCGTTTACTGAAATGACAATTCTTATTATAAATAGTATTTTTCATTATCCATAAAAAAGTTTATATTTTTAATAAATCCCAAAAAATCACCTTAATCTAATTTTGGGATTTTTATTTCAAAAATAATAATATTTTTATCTAATAAACTTTCTAAATTTTTCAAAAATTAATTTTTCTGTTGTTTTAAAAATTAAATAAAAAACAGTTTTTTGAAAATAGTATTATCAAAACATATAAATACGTTATTAATAATTAAGTAATTTTTTATGAATATTTTTTATTTGTTATAAAATTATTTAACGTAATATATTAAATTCTTTATTCCTTTTATTTCCACAATGTTTTACAGAAAGTTATTAATGATCGTGTATTGATAATAATATTGAATGTTTTTTCACGGTTTGTTAAAACTCGATGTTGTTTGTAGCGCAAAAAAATCAATGAAATTTAATTAATAAAAAAATAATAAAAACACAAGGTGTTATATATTTTATAAAATATATGATTTAATTATAGTCTTTTATGATTTTTATTAACAATTATTTGTTAAAATGATTGTTTCATGTGATAATTACTTCATTATCTATGTATGTTTCTGTTTAGTATTATAGGTCCTTTTAACATGATTTTTGATAAATAATATTCATAATGTTAAAAATGATATAAATATCATATTAATTCATTATATATTTATTTAATGTTATATTGAAATTTTATATATAGAAAATGGATTACACAATTCATGGAGACGATATGCCAAACATACCCATGGATGTTGTTTTCATTTTCTTGTTAGATGGAATCAAGGATATTTTAATTAATCATTGTTGATTCATCATAATCCCATATATAACATGTATATTAATCAAATAAATCATTATTTCCAACCATATAAATATAAAATTAATAATAATTAACTTCTCTATGTTGAGCTGGTAGTCTACACGTACTAACGAGCATCATTGTTATTTAACAACATATTAGATGGTAAAAAGTTCGATGTGAAATTATTTTTTAATTTTTTTTAGATAATAGATATCACATATATTTATTAACTTTAATAATAATATATTTTATGTAAATATTAAGTGAAAAATGAATCACATCACTTAGAGAGGCTATTGTCTATCATATACAAGAGCGACAATATCTTATCTATCATGAAATGAGAAATTAAGAAGGTATATGTTATATGAATATTCCATAGGATTAATAATTTTATAAATAATATATATATATATATATAATTTAAATAATTTAGTAATTGCTGATGTGGGTTTTTGTGATGGAAAATGAACAATATTAGTTCGTGAGGTGGATGTCCCAAAAAATGATGCATGGTTTTGTTTAAAATTTAATAGAAGAGATGATGGATAAATATAAACCCATTAGTATAAAAATATCACTGTATTTTCAAGATATTTTTTTTATATTATATGTGTTAATACAAAATTGATGCTAGAAAAAGAAGAAATAAATTGAAATATCTTTTTAAGACAACTACCTTCTCTTAGGGAAACGTCCTTTTGATATCCTCTTAAAGGCCCCTAGAGATAATATTGTCGAAGTAAAGGTAGTTATAGAATTTATATAAAGATATTGATGATGTATTTGTTTAGGTTTTGGTTAAGAGAAAGGGATTAAGAGGTTTGAATATTTAAAGGGCGGGGTTTCCCTTTTATAATCGTTGAAAGGGATCCCCTTTGAAAATTACATGGAAATTTCCCAAAAGAATAAAGAATGAAAAATTAATTCAGATTGAAATTAGTTTAATATATCATTAGATTCTATATTAGGATGTCTATTATCAGACTACATCCATAAAATAGAATATTTATAAGTTTTTATGTCATTTTAACCCTTATATTCTTAGTTTAACTCTTCAAAACCCCTATTATTCCAACCACCATAGTAATTAAGTTTTATAATTTTTATTTATAAATGTTCAATAACAAATTATGTTTACCTTGTTAGATATTATAAATTTTGATAATTATAAATATTAAACAATCTTTTCAGATTTTAATTTATAGAAGTGGTAGAATTCAATTTAATATTTCACCCGTAGATGCGGAAAAAAGGAAAGGTTCGAAATAAAAAATCTCATTTGAATAGTAGGTGATAATATCAAAATTAAAAACTAAATTGATTACAATAACACAATTTTAATTTATTATAATAAATTTAAAATAATGTTACTTTAAAACTAATTTATAATATAATTTCACGTTGTAAATAATTTTAAAGAAAATGAAGTTTTAATAAAAATTAGTATATTTCACAAGTCATCATAAATATCTCTTTTCAAATAGTTATAAACAATTAACCAAATCAAAATGTAAAGATGTCAACACCATTATAAAGGAGGTGGTGTCTTAGTTTTTTTACATTGGAATAAGATATAAGGAATCTCATCCTTATGGATTGAATAGTTTAGTAATCTTGGTAAACATGATATGTACATTATTCACATATTACATTTTAAATATAAAATTACAACATAATATTGTTTGAGAATAACATTATTATCTCTTGAATATACTGGAATATTAATCGTAGTACACATCATGGATTCCTATGGAATGGAAAAAATAGAAGTGGGATCAAATGCCCAGAAACGGTTAAGTATAGTGTAAGCCATCATAAACCAATTATAATAAACATGAAATGGAAAATAATTAAACACACATGTCATTTAAACAACATGAAAACCATTATAAGATGATGCATAATCCAAATAAAAATATAAATAACAAAAAACACATTCCATTTAATTGATAATTGAGATTTAATTGAATCTAATGATTATTTCATAAGGAAAATCTAATGGATAATAATAATAATAATAACTGAATTATAAAAGAAGTAATTTATTACTTCACTATTACAATGTAAGAATTTAGCATCATTTATACTTCAAGTAAATCATTTCATGATGATTTTCAAAAATCGTCGCTAAATCGTGTGTCAAAAATTAGTTGACAAATGTTTTTCAAACATGGTACAAACCAATTTAGAAGTGGTTTTCTAAAGTCGGGAAGATCACTTAGTAGTGTATTAAACCATCATAAATCATTTTGCAGTGGTTTATTTTTTATAATTTATTAATCATTATTTTTTAAAATTGTTTAATATTTTTGAATCGTTTAGAAATTTTTTTATTTTTTTTTATTTTTAATTATTTTTATCTTTTTAATTAATGAGACCATGTTGAATGGAAAAGGAAGTTTGAAGAGTTAGCATTTGAAGAGTGTTGTATTTTTTTTGTCAAAGAAGATAAATCAATTCACTTTGTAAAAGGACCAGAAATCAGACAATGCTTTGATAATTTGTATTTCAAAAATATCATAAGATAGGAGAACTTGTGATGCAAGCCTTATAAAGGAAAGGGGGAGAAATGATGATGCCAATCATATACAGTTTTTATTGGAAGGAATGATGCTGCTAGAAGATGGGATGTTTCAGTACTTCCCATTGTAACTTTGACGATGCTAAAGATGATCTATCAAAGGATATATATCACGACAGTGGAGTTCACGATGAAAGCTGAATAATGGATATGAGAAGAAGTGAAGATAGAAATGACAAATGAATGGAAAATCTAGGGGAGGCTCAAAATCACAGTTTAAGGTGGCGCCATATTCCAGTGTTTTCCAAATTTTAGGGTCTGAAAATCGGGAGATGAAGAAGTGTTTTTTGGATTGGATGTTGTGCGAAAGATTGAATATTGTTTAGACTTTTGCATGAAGGGAATGATTTAAGATCAGAACATCAAATAATGGAAAAGGCATGGAGTGCACGAAAATTTAGGCAGGTTGCGTGAAATAATAAATTGGTGCGTGAAATAGTAGCGGGATGCACGAAATATCACAAGGATGCGCAGAAAAAATAATGGTTGTGTGAAATATTGGTGTGGTGCGCGAAATAGAGGAAAGAAGTTTTTCGCGAAAAAGGTGTTTCAATATCGGAAGCTCCAAAATTGGCAAAGGCATGAGGTGCACGAAATATTGGAGCATTATGTGAAATATGAAGTTGCGTGAAAGAGTTTTTATGCGCATGAAGGAGGTTTTATGTTTCGATTAATGTTTTTCACGTGGGGTAAAAAATACCTATAAATATGAGGTGAACCCCTCTCATTTGTTCTTTCTCGACACTTAGATGAAATCCCAAGATCTGGGACAGGTAAAATTTTATGCTAAGTGAGTTGCGTGAAAAGAAAGAATTTTGCGTGAAAATAGGAAAGCTGCGCAGAAAAGAGGAAAAGTTATGCAAAAAAGGGAAGTTGCGGGAAAATGTTTTTCGCGCCAAAAAGGAATTTTTACGTGCAAGCAATTTGAATTATGTGTAAGGTATCCTAAAGAATGCTCAAAAAATTTGGGGTCTGTACACATATTAAGTCGTGCGTATGGGAGTTCTTACCAGTTTCTAGGTAGAAAAGTGAAGATTTGTACTTCAGAGAATACAACTGTTCAATTGTAAAAAAGCACTGAAATATTGAAATGCCATATTTGTGCTAATAGGGTGCACACGTGCTTGCGGATTGTTTTCCAAGTGCTACATGGGTGTAAAGGTATATCCTACTCATTGTATTCCACATCAAAGGATTGTTTTCTAGTGGATTGTGTGGTACTAGATTATTTCTGTACCATACAAAGGATGTAGCTACTCTTGTTGAGTAGTGATCCTTGTAAATCTAGTGTTCCTGTGGTTGTGTGTTTTCAGTAGAGAAGAAACTCTTTAAAAGGAGGCGAAGTTTATTTAAATAAAAAGGAAACATAAAAGGAAAACGATATCACTGATTCACCCCCTCCCCCTCTCAGTGATACTTGGATCCTGACTGGGAACTTCATTAATCATCAAAATTAATTTTTTGTAACATGTTTTTTATATTGTTTTTTTTCTATTTTTTATCATTATTTTTTCAATTTTTATTTAATTATTTTTATATATTATTATTATATTTTTTATATTATTTTATTAAATATTATTACCATTATGTTTTATTATTATATATTATACACCTGAACATATAGTGAATATATATTCCATATATACCATACATAAATTTTTTATTTTGTGAGATTTGAACCCTTTACCTCTTAGTAATTCTACAATGACTTTACCATTCCAGTATATTCTTCTTGTGCTGTGTGAACAAAATAAACTATTCTTTTATATATATATATATATATATATATATATCGATAGACAAAAACTAATAAATGAAAAATAGATATTATGAAAATAATTAATAATTAATAATTCATTATTCGTAATTCGTAATTCCCAAATCATAATTCATAATTAATTCCTAATTATTAATATTTACATTTTAATAATTAATAAAGAAGTTAATAAAAAATACAATAATAAATACAAATTAGTAAATAATAAATAATTCATAATTCATAATTCATAATTCATAATACATAATACATAATACATAATACATAATACATAATACATAATACAAAATAAATAATACATAATACATAATACAGAATACATAATACATGATACATAATACCTATTACTTAATACTTAATACTTAATACATAACAAATAATACATAATATATAATACATAATACAGAATACAGAATACATAATACATAATACACAATACATAATACATAATACACAATACACAATACATAATACATAATACATAATACATAATACATAATACATAATACATAATACATAATACATAATACATAATACATAATACATAATACAGAAAACATAAAACATAATACATAATACATAATACATAATACATAATACATAATACATAATACAAAATACAAAATACATAATACATAATACATAATACGTAATACATAATACATAATACATAATACATAAAACATAATACATAATACATAATACATAATACATAATACATAATACCTAATACGTAATACATAATACCGAATACATAATACGTAATAAATAATACGTAATACATAATATATAATACATAATACATAATACATAATACCTAATACATAATACATAATACATAATACATAATACATAATACATAATACATAAGACATAATACATAAGACATAATACATAACACATAACACATAATACATAATACATAAAACATAAAACATAAAACATAAAACATAATACATAATACATAATACATAATACATAATACATAATACATAATACATAATACTTAATACAGAATACATAATACATAATACATAATACATAATAGATAATACATAATACATAATACATAATACATAATACACAATACATAATATATAATACATAATACATAATACATAATACATAATATATAATATATAATATATAATATATATAAATAATAATTATAAATTAGAAAGTAGCACTAAAATAGGTCATCCATGGATTTGAAGTGAGCATATCAATGGCAGAAAAAATTTATTAGGAAAATAAAAACATACAAGGTAGTATGGAAGAACGTATTCATGATATATAATGACCATAGTAAAGAAACATTAAAATATGTCATCCAATCCATTCATGATCCTATTTTCCTCGGATATCATTCTCAACATTTCAGACGCTGGCCATGCCAGAATGTTATGGCCCTTTGAGGGGCCACACATTCATCATAAAATGATGATTTAGTTGAGTCATCTAGAGAAGATCTTATCCAAAATTTAAAAGATAAAACATTAAATTCTACTTATGTATTGGAGAGAAATCCATCATCAACATTAATATAGTACAAACTCTGTTTGATATGTAGTCATTGAAGCCAAATACCCCTTGCTCCATTGATGAGAAAGTAACTTCATGTTATGATAAATTCCATTGTGAGTATTCCTTATTAAGGCATGCGATGAGGCTTTCACCTTCTTGGTCATCTTGTATTATGATACTCGAATTTTGTACCTCTTTAAAAGCATATTCATATTCAGAGGCCCTATGAAATGAGAAATGAAAATTTTTCATTAAATGAGAAAATAAGATGCTTATTTCTTCCCTCATTCTTATAACAATCATCACTCCTACATAATGGAGTAATAATTAGGTGCTAAACCTGCAAGAGAGCAACTTTATAATCCACTATAATGCTATTTTTAACCTAAATGGGGTCTCATTCGTCCCCATCTAACCACTAGTAGAATCCAAAATGATCACATAGTCCATTTTATGCTCATCAATCTGAATAGTTGAATGCATAATTAGTGTAACCATAGGCTTTCTCAGAATGTCCAACTGAAATCCTCCACCATCAACCAACTCAGACTTCACCTTTCTGTTCAAAGGAAAAAGTAGATTATGACTCAAGTAAAATTTAACTTTTTCTTAAACATAACCCCCATAACCACACTGAATCTCCATCTCATCACAATCTAAACCAGCGCATGATGTCTTGGAACTACCCTCACATGTATATAAACATACAACAACATTGAGAGTCGGATTATCCCAAAAAGTGTAATAAATAATCAATTCTTTGGGGTTCTGGAAAAATAAAAAACCCACAACCAAATAAGGGTGATGAGACATGTCCATATGGGCCTATATAGGAATCATATAATTACAAGTAATGTTCATTCTTGTAGGATTAGATCTCACAACACCTTTCTTGACAACATCGCAAAGGTGGAGTTTCTGCAATAGTAATAGGGGAATCACCAATCATCTTGGAGACTTACCTACCCGTCTTGCGATCATCCCCTAGCCGCTTCTTTCATTGATGAGAGACATGTATTGAATTCTGACAATGATAACATTTTATATTCTTATTTCATTTCTCAAAATAGTTCCCAATACATAAATAGGTTCGAAAAAAATTTGGGCAACCACTCAAATTTTATGGATAACTCCAACATGAAATCACCCACAACCAAAAAAACTATTTCAATTAGATCATAAGATAGATCAATCTCAACCAAAAATCGAGTGAAATTTCTATATATAGTTTTCACAATCTCAATGTTAATCTTGATTGGAATACCGATTGGAGAGAAAACATCCCATAGGATCGATGGGTGGAAAAAAACTCAAACACCTGATTCTTATCCGGTTTTTTTGAATAACTCCAGTCCGTGAACCGATTCAAGAGTGGATCCCATTATTGGAGTGTGAGATACCTAGGTTTCAGAGGGATAATCCCTAAACTACAAAAAAATGTTGATAGACCTTCAAAAGAATAAAATATGACAAACACCCTTACTCATTGAAATTAATCGAGAGTCACTAAATCCAACTCATGGGTGAATTTTTATCCTCAGATCATCCAAGTTCAATGGGGAATCGTGCAAAGAAGTTGAGATCTGGGCGAGGAGGTAGAATTTACACTCTTAAAAATTTTCATCAAATATTTGATATTTTTCTTTCACGAAGGTGAAAGATCAATTTCTTGTAATTAACTTATGTAATGAAGCTTAATTATCACGAAAATTGAAAAAAAACTATTTCTTGAAGAAATATTATTCAATACAATTGGATTCCTCCTATTTTTTGGATTATCATTCTCCGCTATATCATCTGGAACCGACAGAGTCTCCTAACCCACACCGCCTCCCATTTCTGCCAACTTTGAAGGAGTGAACACATCCATGGGATAAAATTATCAATCCCATAGATTCTCCAATTGTCATCATCATATGTCACTAGGGAATCACGAAGTCATCACCAAAAGCTTCTATATGTTTTTGCGCTACAAAATTTCAATTAGTAAGTAAAAGTAACTAATAAGTAAATTATATATAAGTAATTATTAAATAATAAATTATTTACAAAAAATTAATATATGATAAATATATAATAAATCAACATATATTAGATAATAAATAATAAATTTTGAATGAATGAATAAATAATAAATATATAATGAATATATAATAAATAAGTAAAAAATAATTAATTTATAGTTAAATAATAATAAATTAAAAATAAATAAATAAATAATATATAAACTATAACTAATTAGAAAATAAATAAATAACATATAAATAATAAAATAATAATGATAAATAACTAAATAATTATTAAATATTAAATAATTTCTCAATTATATATTAATAATAAATTATAATTAATAAATTATTAAATTAATAAAAAATAAAAAATATATATAAAAAATATATTAATAATAACTAATAAATAATTATAAATAATTAAGAATTGATAAATAAATGATATATAAATAATAAACAAATAAACAAATAATAAGCAATCCACTAGTAAATAAATAGGAACTAATATATTATTAATTCAGAATAAAAAATCAGTTAAAAATAAATTAAATATAATATGTAATATTATATAATAAATACTAAACAAAAAATAAATATTAAATATTAATTTAACAATAAGTTAACAATTAAAATTAGATTAATAAATAATATATCAGTAATATACAAATATTAAAATATAAAATAGTAATCGATAATTTAATAAATAGTAAATAATTAATGATTAATAATTAATAATAAATGGATATACATATCTATAAATATATAAATATATATATAAAATTTACATAATTATATATGAACACACATTTATGTTACATATATATGTTTAAACATAATCAGATATATAATTGTATAGTAATATAAATAAATATATGTTTATATATATATAACCATGTATATATAAATATTTATTCATATATTGACACATATAAGATATAAAAATATATGAAAATAAATATGTATAAAATTTTTCACAAGTTTATAAATACAAATTAATATTTGGATATATACACACACACAAATATATATATATATAGATAATAGATAATAAATCACCAAAAGAGGGGAAACCATATTAATTGATACCTCATCAAATAAATTCGAATTAAAATCCATAATAGAAAATATGAAATGACAAAAAAATCATCTGAAAACTCTCTCAAATGAAGCTAAAATACTATTGAATATTTAAAAAACAAGTTATCCCATTAAAAAACTCCATTTTGGAGGCCTTTTTGGACTTTTCCCTAAAAAATATTTATCAGGGTTTTCCCCATTCATCTTGGTGTATATCTCATCATTGTCTAGGATTTGATATATGGTTGATTCCAAAAGGACACATGGATGAAATGTTTTTTCCATTGGAAGATGAAGATTCATTTCCAACTTTTATTTAAACTATAATTAATTTTATTCAGCTCATTATTACCAAATTATTATCCAATGTGGGTTAGTTTATTTCACAAGTTTCAATTTTACATCTTGTGGACCTAAAGAGGACATCCAGATCAAATGTTATGGTCATTTAATGTCGAAGCATAATTTTCATCTTAATGAAGAATTAGTTTATGTTTCAAATTATTATTAAAATATAATTATAAATATTTCTTAATTAATACATTAAAATAAATTAATATTTTATATAATAAACATATATGACTATAAATATTAAATATTAAATATTAAATCATCATTAAATATTTTATTTAATATTCTTTTCCATTTATTTAGTAATATTTTTTAAAACACTTCTTCAAAATATAAATTAAAGAAATTAAAAAATTGAAATTATAAGAAAATAAAAAATTAAGATCACATTTAGTGTCTAATTTGAAAACCGATGATAATTGACAACCAAATAATATATTTCTTTTTTTAGTGATTATTAGACGTCTTCTCTCATCCCTATGATAAATCTGCCATAAAGAAATCTTGTAAAAACGTATAAAAATATTATATATAGACTGATCTAGTTTGGTCAACATTACCTCTACCATAACGTCCCTTCACAAGATAGTTTAAAAGTACTAGGTGAAAACCAATCAGGTTTGGCCAACATATTAGTCTCATGAGGCCTACTGATGCATCAAAGGACTATATAATTCCCGGCCAAACGATTCACTTCAATTCCAACTCATTCCTCACATATCTAAATGATCAATATAATTCATGAATCAATATTCCATGTCAAAAAATATATATATTGATTAAAAAATACATACTTAACACTATTTTTACTGTAATTAAAATAAAATTCAATGTAATCAGCATATGTAAAAATGGTATATGTCTTAGGAAATAGTCATTTACATTATATAATAATATTTATATTCAAGATAAATTAAATTTCAAGTGAATTGTATCATAAATTAATTAAAGAGGTAGCATATATACCGTATAAATTAAATTAGGTTTATAATATTATAATATTGTACAATGTATTTAAATAGAAATGAAATTTTATACCATCATGTAATTAGTTAAATCATATTCAACATGAAATAATAATATTTAAAAAAAAATTAAATATGATTATTATAAATAAATTAATGTTATAACATGTTAATGGGGAATTATATACACAGAATTAATGAATATAGGTAAAATCATCAAAATAATCCTTAACAAAAGAAAACTGAGACAATGTCTCTTACCTCAATTCCACATTCATTTGTACTTGTCTGAATCTCATGGATAATAAATTAATATTTTGTATAAATATATTCCATATACATAATCATATATTTATATGAATTTAAAATTTTCTTATAATATTTTATCACCAGTTTATTTTTAATTATTTGTTACAATCACCATTTTGGGTGCTAAATGTTCTTTTTTTCCAATATATTTTTATTCGGTAGTTCCATGCACTTATACTTTTATCATGGATGAATCATATATAGGATTATATTTGAGATATAAATATTTTATATTTAATATATATATATATATACATATCCATATATATATATATATAGATAGAAAAATGAATTACATTGTTCATAGAGACTGTAGGTCATACGTTATGATGAACGATGCTTTCATTTTTTGATGAATTGGGTGAAAGATTGTTAAAGAATAATTATCCATTATAGTATCATTATCTTTTAGTATATATGATAAATATTCAATTTTTCAATATTTATAAACTTCCCAATAATGTGGTGATGAAAAATGACTTACACTGCTTCGTAGTGGAGGTAATCCATAAACACGCACACCCCATGTTTTCATTTTTCATGGGATGAATAAAGTTGGAATTTATTTATACTATAATTATAATAAAATCTATGAATAGATATTATAGTTTAATTATTAATTTATTTTTTTTAAACGTTAATTGTATGTAGAAGAAGAAATATACTTGAATGATTTTGTAAAGACGATTGCCACTTCTTCAGTGGACTTCATTTAGACCTCTTCTCAAGGGATATGTGGCTGGTATTTTATATTTAAAAATCCTCTAGAAAATATATAAGGATGTTTATAATATAAATGGTTATGAAATGTAAAATATATAAATAATTATGTGGTGTGAAGAAGTGAGAGAGAATGTTTACTTTTATAAGTGGGTTGAGGGGCACTTTTGGAATTTCATAAAATATTAAAATTTATTAGGCCAATTCTAGATCTAAATGGTAAAAAATGTCATATTATTTTATATGGGATTAAATTGTATACCATATCATACCACAAGTTTTATGGTTTAATATTCTTAAGACTTTTATATAATTTAGTAAAATATTATGTTTCCGAAATATTATTATTTTCAATTTTGATACTATTCATTACATTGACTCGAATAATATCAATACAACAAAATAAATTAAAAAAGTATTAATACATGAAAAATAAGTAATATTTATCTATAAATTTCATTCAAAACATTAATTCATTGAATGTAAACATCGTTTAATATTTTCAATATCATTTGTTTTAGTTTTTCACTAATTGAGTAATTATTTTATTATCATTGTGTAACCATTTAAGGTGATTATTTCATTGATATATTTTTCCTAAAAAATTATCACAATGTATATAAATATTTTAAATTGAATAATAATATTAATAATAAAGAAAATTATTTTTATAAATACACATTCAAAATGTTATAGTTATTAAAAACATGATTGTGGCATCTTCAATTCCTCTTAAAATAAAATACTACAAAGGTCATAATCACATCTAAATCTTTCTAAATGATTATATAAAAAAATATAATGCTTATAGACTAAAATTAGTAATCCAATAATTTTTTTGAAAGTGTTATAGTCATTTTTGTGTCCTTATATATTTAGTTTTAACATTACTTACCTGATTTGCCCTATAATGTTGTAACCAAAATTAATATGTTTTGTAACACCCCGAGATTTTATGAAAAATATTATTTTTAATTTCATTTATGTATTGTGTTATACGATAATCCAAAAGGATCTTGCAATACACGCATCCCTGACTTGTCTTACATTACATGCAATCACGACCTTCCACAATAGCGTGTGTTGTACGCAATACTGAGTTTCACTAAACAACGATATGTTATTAAAATATTAGATTAACTAGTCATTATGAATAGTAATAACCAATTTTTGAAATTTTATTTTTTCAAAATGGACTTCATTTTTGGATTCGGAATATCAAAATTATCCTACGATGAATTTTTGGTATTGTTCTGAAACTTTCAATTTTTAATGAATAGTGAAATCACTAGGTTACTATTTTAAAACTGACTATTTATTTAAATAATTATTTATTCTATTTAAATTTATTTTAGGTAAAACATTATAGTTAATACCTATGTAAGTTCAATGTAACTCACTAGAGTCATTTTATAACAATCTTATATATATAAAAATTTTATTGAACTTTTCACCATCTTTTACCCACCTCATAGGAGAATTGGGAAATTTAAATAAAACATAATTTTACCGCTTCAATGAGTGGAATTTTGAAAATCATAGAGACACGGTTAATATCAAGGAGTAAAATTTGGTTCAATAAGATAAAAATAATTTTTGATGAATAGTAACTTTTTACTTTTATTGACCACAATTAAAATAAAATAGGGCAATTAAGGGTAAAAATTATATTACTATTACCCTAACACATTTCCTAATTCTATTGGATAATTATAATTCGACCAAAAAACAACCTTATGAATATAATATTATCATTTAGGTCCACATGGATTAGTTCCGGACATTTATTATTATTTTATTTAAAAAAGAGTTAAAATAGTTAAAATCAAAGTTTAATAACTAAAACATTTTTAATATAGCATTATACATAAGATAAATTCGACTATAAATGCAACATCCCAAGTAAGTATTGAATAATTGATATTTTTATCTATGTCTATTAATGGATTAGATAGTGTTTTAGAGGCTTAAAATGAAAATAAATCCAATCTTAAGCATGGAATACAGTAATATTTTTAAAAGATTGGTTTACTGCCTTTTGATGGAAAACCATTTTTGAAACTATCTTTTGACAATTTTATAAACTATTTTTGTCAAAATAAACTTATTATTTATGATTGGGACATCAAAATTTACTTTCTGTCAGTTTTTGGTATTTTTCTGACAATGTGCATTTTTTAATGAATAGTGAAAAATACTGCATTTTACATCAAAACTGCTTTTTAATATATTTTATTTATATGATTAGATTATATTTTGAATTGGATTTGAAGTGAAATTAGAATATATTTTTACTATTTAATCCAATGGTGGTCATTGGAATCAATTTCACTTTGAAATTGGACTTAAACTGGTGTCAATCTTTTGATACATATTGTTTCATAAAAACACGCTATTTGCTCTGACAGCGGGAATTAATTATTAAATTAATTAATGTGACTTATATGTTTTAAATTTTGTAAAATAGAATTCATTTTTGAATTCAGAATATCAAATATAGCTTAGGGTGAAGTTTTGGTATTTTTCTGAAAAACTTCAATTTTTGATGAATAGTGAAATCACTAAGTGGTAGTTAAAGAAACTGATTTTTCGTTTAAATGAAATTTTTCCACCATTGTGTTTGGAATTACAATAATCCGACATAAATTGTTGTCATTAAGAAGTAAAATTTTGTTCAATGAGATTAAAATAATATTTTGGTGAATAGTAACTTATTAAGTTTTTAATCGCGATTAGTGTTAATTAGTGTAGTTTAAGGTAAAAATAATGTTTTAATAGTATGATATGAGCTTGACACATGTCCTACCCTCATTCTATGTGTCATGGCCGGCCAATACAAGCCATGGGTCAACTTGGGGACCCCATGGAGCCACTTTGGTTGGGAAATGACATAAATAACGTTTTATTAAATGTTAAAGTAAAAATGACACAAACATGAGTTATTTTACTAAAACAATTTTTATATGGGGTTATACAAGTCAGATTTTTTACTATAAATATTCATTAGAAATATAAAAAGATTTTCTACATCATAGTATTTTTTTATAATTTTTAGACATTAAATAAATTAAATTATTGATGACATCATGATGATGCAGCGATGAGCTCGTTATTTAACGATTTAAATAAAATGGAAAGTTAATGTAAATTATAAAACCTAAACATGGCCAAATCCAATTGTATGAGTGGATTTAGAACCCTTATCACCTTTTCATATAATTATATCAATGTGGGACCTTTTTAATCTGAAACTAATTTTAAAATAAAGTAACTTATCTTTACATTCCAAGAGTGCCCCTCCTCTCCTCTTATAAAAGGCCCCCACCTCTACCTCCTCACCCACACTCACAAAGCCTTTGGCTCGGCCAACCCCTGCCCATTTAGTCTCTCCACTTCCCTCTATTACTCCTTGAAGCCTAACATTGGGCAGAAGACTTCCCAAGGAAGCCTTTGATCTCAAACCAAAGGGAGTTACCTGATTTTAAGGTAATGTCTTCTTTTGAGTCCTTTTGTTTTATTTTACTTCTCCAACCCCCTAAACTCTTTTTATTCATTTATTTTGTAACAAATACAGTATCCTAAATATACTAGGATGTTGTTATAATAAGGATTAAATCTACACTTACACACACCTACATCAAATGGTTAAATAACATACGGTTTCCGTGGATGGTGAATTTATGCCCCCCGAAACGATGATTGTTCAACATTCTTTTAACACCTTCAAAGATGGCCATTAAGATGAAACTATATTTATATATGATATATAATATGTTTATGTTTTCCTTAAGCTTCTGTATTTTTCATTTTGGGCATACCTTTATGGTTTCCATTATGGGTAAACGCAATATCTTCATTTAAGGAAGTGCGGACTACCGCCCCCTCAAAGTTATTTGATTCGTTAAATACCATATGTGGGACGTAAAAAGGATGGAACTATGATATTATATATGAGATTATACTGTAATTATAATATACCTTTATATCATTATGATTCCATTCTATAAAATATGAAATAAAAATGAAAGTAGCGTTCATGCGTACGTACGGCTTACCGTCTCCATGAATGGTGCATTTCATTTCTTACCTCTAAATGATTATGTAATATTATAAATGCACATATATACTGTATATATATGATATATATGATATATACATCATGATTATAATCCTGGATATAATGGATACATGAACAACTTGTAATTATAAAGGGTTTATTTTGACTCAAGTACTAATGATCGTTAAAACGACTGTTATTAACTTAAATAATTACATAGTGTTCATGACATGGAAATAAGTGATGTAAAAGGAATAATGAACTTGGAAAAGGTTCTTAAACAAGTAGAAATTAACTCAAGCTTATTATTCAGGAGATTAAAGAACGACTGACTCAAGTCGGACCCGAGGTATGGGACTTCGTCTCAATCTCCTTTCATTGAGGCATATTTTGTTTTATACACAACCTTCTTTTATACAGTGTAGAAACCCCTTTGACTTTTACGTTTATTCAAAAGGAATCTGTTTTATATGAAGCATTTACTAAATGACAAAAGGGAATGTTTTTGTCGTACGTATGCGGCGATAACGACTTCTCCGCCGTCGTGACCATTATTTGAGTTTCGGCTTCCTCTACAAGCCTTACCTTTTTTTTAAAGAAAAATAAATACCATGTTTTACTTTTCTTTTGTTTTGGTATTGAAAATGGTTTTCATGATGTTTTTATATCAATGTGTTGTTTTGATATGTTGTGATTGAAAGGTGGAAATGTTATGTTTCCTTTATGCATGTTTTATGTGATACGATTATGTTGAGGTTCTTCGGCATTATTATGAAGACGGGTGGTTCCGTGATAGACTAAGGGCGGGTGAGCCCGATATAGCTCTCCAATGCATTGGGTAACTCGAAGGAGTGAAACGTTAAGGTCTCTCCGAAGAGATTTAGGGAATATACTATGATGGGTATTCCAAACGTAACCAAGAGGGTTACTCCATACGTAAGAATGTTTTGAATGCCTCAAGATACCTTTATGTCTTATGATTTCTATGATTTATTCATGATTTGATGAGGTATGATAAAGTGCTTATGTTTTATGGGTAATGTATGATCTCATCCTTATGTATATATGTACCCATGTTTCCTTTCTATATTTTTATATCCCTTACCGAGCTTTTTATGGTCATCCCACGTTTTTTTGAAATGTTTTTCACAGGTCAAGGGAAAGGTACATGATATGATGATAGTGTCAAGGAAGTGTTAAGAAAGAATCCATGTTTATTTTAAATATGTTTCCATTGATGGTAATGAAGAATAATATCTTTATGTAACCACTTTGTTTATATGTGGAATGTAATGCAAGTTTTATGATCTAATTCTCTAAAACTCTAAACCCGAAAAGATCCTCAATGTGTAATCTTGTAATAACTCAAGATTAAGTAAGGTTTAAGGCTGGGGCCTTATAATAAATATTAATTAGAAATATAAAGATATTTCCTACCACATGTTATTTTATTTATAATTTTTAGACATTAAATAATTTAATTTATTTATTACACAATGGTGATGCAGTAATTACCTAAATAATGAAATATTAAAATAATTGATATTATAAATACCCAAATAAATTTAATTTTAGACTTTTTATGAATTAAACTAATTTTATAGGTTTATATGAGATGTTAGTATTGATTTAATTAACATTTTTTTAACTAATCATGCTATTATAATTTTCACAAAAATCATGTACCAAATAGTGTAAAAATTGACATAAAGTAGTTTTTTTAAAAAATATTATATTATTAATTGTTATTTTATTCCTAAAAATATAAGGTTCCTCCAAATGACTTAGATAAGGATATATATATTAATAATGAACCACTTGGGGTCAGTTTTAATTGTTATAGTATGTTTAGTAACCATATAGTGTAAGAAAACAAAAAGACACGGTAAAAGTTAAATCTAAATGATAAGGACAAAATATTAACCTAAACTTGTCTAAAACCTATTTGTTGACATGATTTATAACCATACATACCATATCTTAGAAATATCATCAATTTGGAGATATTAAAAACTGAATATGACTTTATTATAAAGTAATATTTTAAGTTTTCCTAAGGTGCTCCTCTCCTCCCATATAAAAAGGGAACCCCTTCCCTCTTCTCTTCACACCATTTTGAGCCTTTAAGCTCATCCAACCGATGAAAATGGCTAATCTCAACATCTATAGTTACATAATAGTTGTTCTGGTATTCTTAAAATACCATCTCTAGTTCTCTAAGAAGACGTTTAAAGGAGGTGCGTCGAGGAAGAGGTAATCTCTTCTACCGACTCTTTCAAATTTTTCTTTCTTCTTCTACTTCCTCTTCTTTAGTTGTTTCATTATAATGTAATAAAATCAGTTTTAATTATATACTTATATGTTATTATAAATATTAAACAACCCCATTTCACCTTCTATCTATCCTATGGAAAATGAAATCATCGCGTGTGCGTACGTATGGAATACCGTCTCCACACCGTGGTGTAATCTGTTTTCCACCACCAACTTACAAGGATGGGTAAAATGGTGTAAATAAATAACTATATATAATTATTTTAAATTGATATTTATTCTGAAATATTATACATACACTTAAATACAATTTCACTGTCATGTGAATGATATCATCGCTCGTGCATACGTAAGGACTACTGTCTCCCCGAACGCGATGAGATTCATTTTCTATGATTAACCATTAAAGTATGATTATAAATTATATATAATAAATAATCATGAAATATATTACATAATAATGATATTGTATTTATGTATATATATGTTTCATTTACTTAATTCCATTTAATTCAATAAGGAAATGAAAGAAACGTTCATGCGTACGCACGACCTACCGTCTCCATGAACGATGTATTTCATTCCATTTACCGATCTATAATATATATTTATATACTGAATATATATTATATATAAATAATGTTTTAAATTATTGAATTATGTAAATCAGGATATAAGTAATAATATCAAGAACAACATGTCGAAACATGTACGATAAATGAAACGATTTTACCCAAAACACTGCTTTAACATGGAATTTACAAAAGAAAGGCTAATATAAAGTCATAGGTGAAGCATATATGATATCATAAAAACGATTATGATTCTGTAATAAGTCAATGGCATTAATAAAATCATTATACAAGAGGTTCGGATACGTACAAATCATATCGGACATAAGGTAAGGGATAACTATTCCAATCTCGTTCTTATTTTATATTGTTATTCGTAAGTATTTATTGGGGTTATTGTTGTCATCCATTCCCATGTTTTCTAAAAAAATTTCATGTATTTTTTTGTTCCTTTTCACCCAATTTTGAAATTTACCACATGTTATGAAAGGAATCTTACTTTTTTTACCACACGGGGAACTTTTTGACTTTTCTAACAAAACTACGAGAAGAATGTTATTTTTAACTTATACAGAATCAATGGATTTTTATGGTTTCATAACGCCTCATTCTCATGAAGCATACACCGAAATATTTTATGAATATTTTCAAAATAATACTTTTCTTTTAAAATTGCATGTAATTTTTTGAAAAGAAAATGATTTTGAAGAAGAAAGGATATTTTCCTCAAGAATTCATTTCAATTGTTTTATCAAAACCATTTTCCATCTAAGATGACATTATTTAATATGTTTATGTTTAAAGTATAATGTATCTATGATTTACATGGTTTCACTTTTCTTATGATGAAATATTCATTTGTTTTGTATAGATTATGTGATTATGGGATGATGTTTATGAAACCCATTTTATTCATTGGGTTATGATGAATGTTTCAAGATTATTTTGTGCCAAAAGTATGAATGATTTAATTATGAGATGGGTTGGACCTATATCTCCCTCAAATGCATTGGGTACAGATTTATATCTCATGAGATAGACATGGTTGGAACGGTAAGTTAATCCGGTTCAGTGATATAGGACTGGAAGGATGAGTGAACTCGATTCAGAAAGGGACTTTGTCCACTAGGATGGCCTTGGTAGCAATGCCTTGGTTACTATGGAAATCATATCATGTGCTTAATGGTTTTCCATAATTACATGATTTATTCCAATGTTATATTATCATGATTGATGTTCCCTTATGATATATTCCTTACGTACTTCCAAGATTCATGTCTTTGCTCAAGATTTTGATATTTAGATTTTATGTTTAAGTGTTTGCTTTCAAATGTTTATGGATTGTTTTATGTTCTCTATGTTTACCCTAACTAGGAATTTGAGCTCACCCTTTTTTATGTTTTCTTTTCCCCAGGATTTAAAGAATGGTTTTAGGTAAGAAAATAAAATTGGAAGATCTTGATGGGAGATGTTGAAGATCTTTCACCAAGATTATAATATTATATTCCATGTTTCAATAGACACTAAACTATTATGGTCCTTTGGTGTCTGTTTTTGTTATGTATTAAGTATTCCACAAAAGTAATGTAATTTCCTTGTAAGACATGCTTTGGGTCTCTACAGTTGGTATCAGAGGGAACGTTTAGTTAACCTTTGAAACTAGGATTCGAAAACTTTATTGAAATCCCTAGAGATATTTCTAAGTTATGTCTAGGGATGTCCCTAAGGTTAAGTATAAGTATAGGTTATAGTAATAGAATTACAGTAATGATCTTAGAATTTAACCTAAGTTGTTTGATATTGAACTTACTCCCAATTTATTATGTTGTTTTCCATGCATATGTTTTGCCTCTTACACTATTCTTTTTGGGTTTTAAACGATGGCTGGAACCCGAAGGAACCGTGTTGATCAATGTAATGGGAAATGCAATGATTTTCCTCCTGAACAAACCAATGTTTTGGGAGATGGAGTGAAAAATATTATTTCTATACATACACAAGATATGAATCATTATGGACTTCTAAATGAGCAGAGAAGGGAACAATATTCTATTACGTCCTTCATGAGGCAATGTCCACCTTCTTTCAATGGGTCTTCTGATTCACTTATTGTTGAATAATGGATCAGTACCATTGAGAAGATATTTTCTATTCATCGTTGTTTAGAACATGATAAAGTAATTCTAGCTATTTATCGTTTAGATGGTGAAGCACACCAGTGGTGGACTCTAATTAAAAATACAAGGCCCCTAGATGAAATTGAATCCATGGAATGAGACGAGTTGAATAACTTGTTTTTTAGTAAGTACATCCCTCGTATTCTTCGAACAAAGATAGAAAACGAGTTCCTTGAGCTTAAGAAAAATGATGATGAATTTATTGGTATATACGAAGAAAATTTCATAAGTCTTGCAAGGTATGCATATGGCTTTATCATCCAACCTGAAAGTAAATTTGGTCGATTCTTCAGTGGCTTAAAACCAAGTATTAGAAGGGCTTTAGCTATAAGAGACATCAGTAGCTATGATGAAATTGTGCGTTGTTCTATCAAGGTAGAACTAGAAATTGGTGTAACATATACATCTCATGGTTTTGAGAAGAAATGAAATATAGAGTTCAAGGAGAAATCTCAGAATAATGTTGAAAAGAAGATGAATGTTTCTTTATGATCAAAGTGTGGAAAGAAGCATGGTGGAGATTGTCTTAAAGGGACTAGAAAATGTTTTAAGTGTGGAAAATAAGGTCATCGAGCAGCTGAGTGTCGAAGTAATGGAAGAAGCGTTTCTAATGATGTGAATAAAAAAAAGACTGTAGAGAACACACCACCAACACTTCAATGCTTCAAGTGCAAGGAAATGGGGCATTATGCTAATCAATGACCCAATACAAGGGTTAATGATGATCATCATGAGAAACCACTTAAGGCAAAGGACATAGGAAAGTCACATGCGATCATTGTTGGCAATTCTGAATATGACAGTGATGTGGTGGAATGATTAAGTATTTATATAATGGGATTCCAAAATAATGTTTTATATAGTATCGTGGAATATTGGAATTTTTATGTATTGGTTTATTGTGGTTTTTTATAATTATATGGTACGTGTAACCATGAAAAGTGATTCAAATATTTTGGAAAGCAGATGATATGTGCATAAAGAATGGATAAAGAGATAATGAAATTTTTGATAGTATTAATGATCTCATGACTAATATAAGGAAAAAAGTGATATCCTGGTTTGAGTATATAGAATTTTTGGGATTTTGGTGTATGGAAAGAGTAACCTTGTTCCATCATTCATGTTTTCACTATAGTTCAAGAGAATACATGATTAAGGTATTCACATGTTTGGAATGTGACCAACAAAATATATCGTATGATATATGGGGGATAAATGATGGTATTAACATGCTTGGTAGATGAAATTTGTAGTAATTGTTTTCATTATACTATGAGCTTGGACAGAAGTATTTTGGATAATCCTAATGCTTGGAATGAATTAATTTAGACACAAGATAGTATTTTTTTTCTATTTTATTGCAGGAATGTTAATATGATGTAGTTTTAAAAAAAGGGACAACCTACAGGACGAGAGACAACCCATCGCGTCAGACAAGGTTGTGGGAATCGAACCCACAACTGAAGTGTGACAGGCCTTTATCGCCTACCACTGGCCTACAGGAAGTCCCTGGTTAGTAGAAACTAGTTTTATTATATTAATAAGTATGATAGATGAAGTATAAGTCAATTTTTGGAATCATATACGATTAACCTCACCATAGATGGACTTATGTATATTTCATAACTTTTGCTAACGTTTTGTTTGAGACATATGGAATTACCCATCATTCTATCACATGATCTGCTAGCACCTCACGAATGAAAAATTCAACCTCATTAATTTATGAGATGAATTGGAAATTGTTCAAGGCACGAACAACGGTTAGAGTATACCGAAATAAAGTAAGTATTTCTTCTAATTAAAAATTTTCAACTTTAGGAAAATGATCTTGAAAAACAAAAATGTTGTCCTAGTGCCCTTATATCCAATGAATCAGATGGTAGTTTAGATCATAACAAATTTATGGCTTTGTTATTGTTGGATTTTTCATATCCATGTTCTCTACCACTCTCCATCAGAACACGATGGCTATATTTTTCTTCTATATCCATATTTTAACCTATGTTCTCCTATGTGGAAACCCAGTGATTAGTTAATTTGGGTAACTGTTACATTTCATACATTAGATTTTAATGATAAGTTTTGGTATTCCTTTTTACGATGTGGGTTTCTATTAAATAATGTTTTGAGTAGTAAACCATTTATAACCACGACGAATTTTGAGGGCGAAATTCATTTTAAGGGGGGTAGAAGGTAACACCCCGAGATTTTATGAAAATTATTCTTTTTAATTTCATTCATGTCTTGTGTTGTACCCTACACCAAAAGGAGCTTTAAATACATGCATCCCTGACTTGGCTTGTATTACACGCAATCGCGACATTCCACGATAGTGTGTGTTGTACGCAATACTTAGTTTCACTAAACAACGATATGTTATTAAAATATTATATAAACTAACCGTTATGAATAGTAATACCCACTTTTTGAAATTTTATTTTTCAAAATGGACTAAATTTTTGGATTCGGAATATCGAAATTAGCCTAGATTGAAGTTTTGATATTTTTCTGAAAACTATCAATTTTTGATGAATAGTGAAAACACTAGGTTACTATTTAAAAACCAACTTTTTATTTAAATAATTATTTATTTTATTTAAATTTAATTTAGGTAAAAATTGATACACAATACCTATATATGTTTAATGCAATTCAGTGGAGTCATTTTATAATAATTTTAGATATATAAAAATTTTATTGAACTTTTCACCGTCTTTTACCCACCTCTTAGGAGAATTTGAAAATTTACATAAAACATAATTTTACTGCTTCTATGAGTGGAATTTTGAAAATCCTAGAAACACAGTTAATATCAAGGAGTAAAATGTGATTCAATAAGATGAAAACAATTTTTGGTGAATAGTAACGTCTTACATTTATTTACCACGGTTAAAATTAAATAGGGTCGTTAAGGGTAAAAATGATATTAATATTAACCTAACACATGTCATAATTCTATTGGATAAGTATAATTCTAAAAAATAAAACCATAGGAATATAATATTATCATTTAGGTCCCCTTTTATAGGATTAAGTCATTTATTATTATTTTAATTAAAAAAGAGTTAAAATAGTAAAAATCAATGTTTAATAACTAAAACATTTTTAATATAGGGTTATACATAAGATAAATTTGACTATAAATATTCATTAGAAAGATAATGAGATTTCATACCAAATGGTATTTTATTTATAATTTTTAGACATTAAATAATTTTTTTTATGACACAATGGTGATGCAGTAATTACCTAAATAATTAAATATTAAAATAATTGATATTATTAGTACCCAAAGAAATGTAATTTGAGACTTTTTATGAATTAACCTAATTTTATAGATTAATATTACATGTTTTTATTGATTTAATTAAATATTTTCGAACTAATCATACTGTTATGATTGTTAGAAAAATCATATACCAAATAGTGTCAAAATTGACAAAAAATAGTTTCTAAAATAAATATTATATAATTAATTGTTATTTCATTCCTAAAAATCTAAGGTTCGTCCAAATGACTTATATAAGGATATATATATTACTAATGAACCACTTTGGGTTCTTCTGGCTTTTTATAGTAAGTTCATTAACCATATATTGTTAGAAAATAAAAAGACATGGTAAAAGTCAAATTATTTTACATAGAGTTAAATCTAAATGATAATGATAAAATAGTAACCTAAACTTGTCTAAAACCTATTGGTTGAGAGGATATCTACCCATCCCAACCTTAGGTTCGAAATAAATCAATTTGGAGCTATTAAAAACCGAATATGACTTTATTATAAAATAATATTTTATAATTCACTAAGGTGCCCCTCTCCTCCCTTATAAAAAGGGCACCCATTCCCTCTTCTCTTTACACCCTTTTTAGCCTTGAATCTCGGCCAACCCCTGCCAATTCCTCTTATAAACCTCTATAGTTACATCATAGTGGTTCTAGTCTTCTTAAAATGCCAACTCTAGTGCCCTATGAAGAAGTTTAATTGAGGTGCGTAGATGAAGAGGTAATCTCTTCTACCGACTCTTTCAAGTTTCTTTCTTCTTATACTTCCTCTTCTTTAGTGGTTTCATTATAAAGTAATAACATCAGTATTACATATATACTGATATGTTATTATAAATATGAAACAACCCCGTTTCACCTTCTATCCATCCTACGGAAAACGAAATCACCGCTCATGCGTATTTACAGAATACCGTCTCCACACCGTGGTGTAATGTGTTTTCCACCACCACCTTACTTGTATGTGTATAATGGTGTAAAAAAATAACTATATATTATTATTGTAAATTGATATTTATTCTGAAATATTATACATACACTTCAATACAATTCCACGATCATGGGAATGTTATCATCGCTCATGCATACGTATGGACTACCATCTCCACGAACACGATGAGATTCATTTACCATGATTAACCATTCAAGTATGATTAAAAAGTATATATAATAAATAATCATGAAAGATATTACATAATAATGATACTGGATCTATTTACATATATGTTTCATTTACTTAATTCCATTTAATTCAATAAGGAAATGAAAATAGCGTTTATGCGTACGCACGACCTACCATCTCCAGGAACGGCATATTTCATTCCATTTATTGATCTATAATATATATTTATATACTGAATATATATTATATATAAATCATGTATTACATTCTGGAATTTAGTAAATCAGGATATAAGTAATAATATAAAGAACAACATTTCGAAACATGTACGATAAATGAAACGATTTTACCCAAAACGATGCTTTATCATGGAATTTACTAAAGAACGGTTAATACAAAGTCATAAGTGAGCATATATGATATCATAACAATGAATATGATTCATTAATAAGACAATGAAAATATTTAAAACATTATAAATGAATTTCGGATTCGTATGAAGCATATCGAACCTAAGGTAAGGGATAAATATTCCAATCTCGTTCTTATCCGAGATTGTTATTCGTAAGTATTTACTGGGGTTATTGTTATCATCCATGACCTTGTTTTCTAAAAATGTTTTCATGTATTTTTAAAGTCCCTTTTTCCCATTTTTGAAATTTACCACATGTTATGAAAGGAATCTTACTTTTTTTAACCACATTGGGACATTTTTGACTTTTCCGACAAAAGTACGAGAAGAATGTTATTTTTAACTTATATGGAATGAATGAATTTTTACAGTTTTATAACTCCTCATTTACATGAAGGTTAATCTACAAGATCGTATGACTATTTTCAAAAAAATACTTTTCTTTTAAAATTTAATTGAACTTTGTGAAATGAAAATGATTTTGAAGAAGAAAGGATATTTTCCTCAAGAATTCATTTCAATTATTTTATCAAAACCATTTTACAACTAAGAGGACATTATTTCATATGTGTATGTTTCAGGTATAATGTATCTATGATTTACATGGTTTCACTTTTCTTATGATGAAGTATCCATTTTTTTATATGGATTATGTGATTATGGGATGATGTTTATGAAACCCATTTTATTCTTTGGGTTATGATGAATGTTTCATGTTTATTTTGTGGAACAAGTAAGAATGATTTAATTATGAGATGGGTGGGACCTATATCTCCCTCAAATGAATTGGGTAAAGATTTATATCTCATGAGATAGACATGGCTAGAACGGTAAGTTATTCCGGTTTAGTAATACAAGACCAGAACAATGATTGAACTCGATTCAGAAAGGGACTTTGTCCACTATGATGGCCTTGGAAGCAATGCCTTGGCTACTATGGAAATCATATCACGTGCTTAATAGTTTTCCACAATTTAATGTTTTAATCCTATGCTATTTTATCATGATTGATGTTCCCTTAGGATATATGTCATACGTACTTCCAAGATTCATGTCTTTGCTCTAGATTTTGATGTTTAGATCTAATTTTCATGTTTTGGCATTCAAATGTTTATGGATTGTTTTATGTTTTCTATGTTTACCCTTACTGGGCATTTGAGCTCACCCTTTTTTATGTTTTCGTTTCCCCTGGATTTAAAGAAACGTTTTAGGTAAGAAAAAAAGGGGAAGATCTTTATGGGAGATGTTGAAAATCTTTCACCAATGTTAGAAGATTATATTCCGAGTTCCCAAAGACACTAAACTATTACGGTCCTTTGGTGTCTGATTTTGTTATGTATTAAGTATTCCGCAAAACTAATGTAATGTCCTTGTACGCCAAGATTTGGGTCTCTACATGTTTTCTCTTAAAATTTCCAAAAAATAAAATGTAAAGATTTAAAAAATCTGTACCTTCTCAATACTTATAATTATTCTATTTTAAAAATTGAAAGAACAAAATTGGTACAATTTAATAAAAAATTACACTAAAAAAACATAACAAAATAATGTTTTTAGAAAAATTTAATTTTACGTATAAAAATATCTTTATAAAAAATTCAACATTAAAATTAATTCCAATGAACATAATTGGATTATTCAATGTATAATATATATATTTTTAAAAAGAATCAATTTGTAAATAAAATTTAACATTTCAATGGTAGAAAAGAATAAATTTTTAATAAAAATTATCATTTATCATTATTCATTGGAATATAAATCTTTTTATAAAAATTCAAAAAATTTAACATTAGAAAATTTTTATTTTCCAATATAAAAAACTATGTTCATTTTATGAAATACATATTCTAATTGTGTAAAAAATCAGTTATAATTATTTTATGTTAGAAACAAATAAAAACCCTTTTGAAGAAAACATATATTCAAAGAATAAAATGACTATACCAAAACAATATTTTAGAAACTAAGAATTAATAAAATTATATTAAAAATTAACAACAAATTAATTTCATAATATAGTTAAACTATTCACACTCCCAAATTTAAGGACTAGTTTATAAGAATATTATAAACAATATTATATAACGTTTTATATCATGGTTTGTTTGAACTCGATGTTACGTACAAAATAAGATATCAATTAAATTTTATATATTATAAAATAATAAGATGTTACATATAATATTTACATGTATATATAATACATTATGTTCATTTTATCAAATAAATTGTCTAAAAGTATCTAAAATTGATTTGATCATATGTGCTCAAGAAGTAATGAAACTGTTTTACTGATAATTAATGTTTTTCAAAAAATATTCGTTTAACCTTGAAATGAGGATTATTTTATTTCTAACCAATAGAGAAAAATTCATTTAATTTTATATTTGTTTAAACCATATAATTTTCATATTTTAGTTATTAAAAATCATAAAACCCATATTAATATATAGGTTATAATGATAATGTATAAATTGTACTATATTCATAGAGTATCACATTTAATTTAAACTTGTCATTTTGTGAATTTCAAACTATCAAAGAGAAAAAATTATTTTGAAAATCAATATAGTGTGAATTATTTTGACCTTAAATTATATTCCAATCATGGGTTCTTGTGTCACATTTTATATCAAACATGATGTTCATATTTTAAAATCATGGGTTCTTACATTCTAACCCCTTAAATAAATTAAGTCTTCAAAATTAAATCTTGAATTAAATAAACATGTTATTTTCATTTAAGATTCTTTTAAGGGAAACCCACAAAGAAAAAATGGTTTATAAAATATCATCTTCATATCATATAAAATGAATTATGAAATTCATCTATAAAAACACCTTACCAGCTTTACATGTATGTGAAAGTTGGTGGGAAATGAAAAAATGAACACGGAAGAAAATGATAATGTATATGGTTTAATAGGGAGTGGTAGAGGTCATTGATAACATGAAATTGGGTGATCTATAGATGGTTATTAATAAAAACCCCATAAATCTATGATGGATCAGGGGACCATTTGATTCATCATACATATAATTAGAAAGATAGAATTTATTTTTTCATGATCTTTTTCCTAGGGTTATGTAATTCCATTACAATCATGACAGAGAACACCAAAAAATATACTTAAACTTTCATACCTTGGTTTTGGTTTGAAAAATTTCCATTTCATTTCTTACCCTAATATTTAAATTTTGAAAATAAATTTGTTTTTCCTGAAGTACTAAAATTAACATCTAATTTATTATAAGATCCATAAATGAGTAAATATTTATTCATCATGAAATTAATAAAACAAAAATTGATATAATATGTTTTCGAATATAAGAAATGAATCCTTAATACATCAATAGTAACTCCAGAAATTCAAATTAATTATTTTTATAAATATTTAACCGTAAAGATCATCGAAAAAAAATATTTGAAAATTTAGAATAAATTTATCAAAATAAACATGAAATTTCACATTTAAAATAAAGTGGACCATAATGTCAAATTTATAATGCTTGAATACCTTAATCTCCAAAAACATTAATAAAAAATTGCATGCTTCACAAAAAAATATGTCAAGTTTTAGAATATAGTCCATAGATCCATTCACTTAGTATACTGTAATAAAAATAACATAAACCATCAAACTAGTAACCAATTTCAGGACCACCAATACTATCCAATAATCATATCTTTATAACTATTATCTTAAAATAGATCACATATTAATTATTTTCAACCCCTGATAATATTTTTTCCAAAAAGATCAACTTGTTGCTGAAACACTTTTCTTAGTACTATCCAATACACTCTATCAAATCCTTAGTGAAATACTACTGCATTAAAATCCATATTAATTTCATGAATCTTATAATGATAATACAATAAACTAAAATAAATTTAAAATAATTATTTGATCTATATACATGGGAACATTAATATTTAAACTTTTATTGTATAAATAGAATAAGATTAACCATGATCCCTTGGTTTCTTCTTATGAATGTTCCCATAATGGTTGGGAAATTGGTTAGAATAGAACCTCATACACATGAAGTTAAAGAAATGTACATTTAATACTTCTTCCTTACAATTTAAATCATAATCATGATAAAAAATTTCTTTACACTTGAAGAAGCCTAATTTTCCTTTCATGACTGTACCATGGTGATTCTTTCGACTTGTACCACATGTGGGAAAATCCTAAACTCCCCCTTCAATTTATCTGCCTTTTTCACTACTGTTCTCTTTTTCTCTTAATTCCCTTTGAACCCATTAGAGATGATAAATTATTTCTATATCTTTGCAGAACATGATACTATTTCAACGTATGAAAAGAATGGTTGGAATACTAGTTCCCTTCGAAGGATTGGTTTAATACCATCAAAAAAATAGTCAATATTGATTTTTGGATTATGTACATAGTCAGAAACAAGTATTTCGAATTGTATAATGTTGGCATCATAGTCAGAAACATTTTCCACTTCATTTTATCTTAGACTCAACAAATATATTTCCATATATACTTGTATCTCATGTGGAATGTATTTTTCCATAAAGAGTATATTGAAATACTTGTATATTATTTTGGTTATTTCATCACCATCCTTAGCATTTTCAATAAATTAACACCTTTCATCAATATCTCAGGATAGCTGATAATCTTCCATGACCACATTCTTTATTTCACTACTTCCCTGAGTGAGAAATACCTTCTATAGAAAAATTATCCATTGATCTGCTAAAAATTGATTGAAGTCCCATTGGATGATAGATATTGTTTATACATTAAGTGGTCTGACATTGTTGCACCATATGGAGGATCAGAGGGGTACTCCATATAGGAATATTTATTACTCACAACCTAGATTACCTATTCTAATATGGTTGCAATTTAATATGATTTAGTTGTAGATATTTCTCCAAATTCATTATCATTTGAAAGATTAAAATACATACATGGAGAATATGGATTGTTTAAATTCTTATTTCATCTATTATAATTCATTTTGAAATAATAGAATACCCTATATTAGATCAAAATATTTTGAAACATAATTTATAATTCCAGAACAACTGAAACACATAAAATAAATTGAAAAATTTATACATAACAAATCTCATAATGATAAAAACGTTTTCTTTGGGGAATTCATTATATTCAAATCTTTCATAATTTTTTGTTAAGAAAATTGGAATTATCCTAAAAATATTCCATAGTAGTATCAACCTAGGTTTTCCATAATTCCAGTTGTTGTGCATCAGGTAATGATCGTGTAAAGACTAATGTTTCCATTTCGGAGATACTACCCCAAGGAGTTTCTATCCTTGAACCACATCCACTTGTAATATCCATAAATAGATGCACTACTAAGAAAAAATACATAAAATATTCCATAAATAAAAATTACTTTGTTATTATATACATATCCTCAAAGTATATCGATGGGTTATATTATATAATCAATGTTTTCATAAATCTAATTCCTAAGTATTCTATCAAAATTGAACTAATACAATGTTTAGAAACCCCAACCTCGATAATTATGGGATACTGCCTACTTTATTTCGTTAGAATTGGATACAAGGAATCATATCACGAAGGACTAAATAGTATATTAGCTATTGTAAACTCAGTACATACTTGGAATTATCATTGTATTTGAAGACATATAGTATAAATAGTTTTTTCAATGATAACTCCACTATTCCTTATAGAGTATCCCTAAATATCAATCACAAAACACTTCTTGGTATCCTTAGGAAAACAAAACATAAGAAATGGGTGGTCATAGATACTCAGTATTGGTATGTGTATAATAGATGCTATTAATAAATAAGTTAGAATCAATATGGATAAATAAATAACTAAATGGATTTCATTTAATCAATAACATTAATATAATATGGTCGGAGTGAATTTTGATCAAATAACTCCATAAATACAATCACATGAGATTGACACATAACGGAAAATATTAATACTAATTGAATAATAATATTCAATATCAATAACTAAATTAATAATGATGAAAATAATAATGTTTGAAATATTAAGAATATAATGAATGCCACATTCAATTAATTTTCACAATCAAGTCTCCATGAAAAGAATTTTTACATAAATAGGCAAGGCCTCAGCCAAGTAATCAAGAAAATTTACCACAAGATACCTAATGATGCATCGATGGTATATCTTTAACTGATCCCCGCCCATAACATACTATGTATAGATAATTAATTGTATGAAATGGGTGAAATTTAATAAAAATAAAAATTCATATTGAAACTAACATATGAATTTTTAGTCGTTACCCCAATCAAATATAAGTAATTAGAAACCATCCAGATTAAACTGTTAAATTTTGAAAAAAGTAAAAATATTAAGTCAAGATTGTTATTAACCATCTAATTAAAGAATAAGGATAATTATAATACAATATTAACCAAATTTATCCTAAATATGATAATGTTTTTATGTCTTTGATTAATAGAAATACAATAAAATACCATTAAAAACAATTTTTTATGAAATATATCATTTCATAGTAGAAGTCACATTTTAAAACAAGCTCACAAAAACATTGGGAACATTATTTTATTTAGAAAAACATTTTAAAACAATTAAAACATTCTTTAAAACATTGAGTGGTTATGATGGTGGATTTTTTTTCATTTAGTACAAGTTTGTCACACCCTGACTTCCCACATGGGTAATGATTTTAATTTTTAGATTTATCTGATTTTTTTATTTCATTTAATTGTTGTGTCGAGGTGAAATCCAGGCCCGAAGAGAGATTTTTCATTTTTATGATAAATCAATGTTTGGATTAGTAACGTTCGACACACATCCAAGGCTCATTCTAAGTCGTGTCGCTTTGCTAAAGTGATATGCGCCCTCACCGATGACTTATTTTATTTAATTCTTTTGGCTCCTTCTTTTGAGAGGCAGTTTGAATCATTTCATTAATATATATATATATATATGGGTTTTATATTGGTGTGTGGTCGTGAACACGACCATTCTCAGTTCCCGTTTTTAATAAGAGAATGTTTTAATTATTTTTAAAATTTATTATTACATGGGAACGTGACCGGTCAAGCGACCGTGCACGTACTCGCACCCGTGACCGTGTGCAGTGTTGAAACTCAGTTAATAATGATATTATTATTTTGGTTTATTTTATAATTTTATTTTTTTTATTAGTGATAAATTCATTATTATTTATTGGGGTTATTTTTATCTTATTTTTTTTACCTCTTAATTTTATTTATTTTTTCCCTTTTATTCATTATTTTTCTTTCTTTTCTTTTCTTAAATCATTCTTATTTTTCCTACCTCTCCCTCACCTGCTCTCTCTCCCGTTGCCTTCCCCCCATTTATGAAACCCTACCCATGCAGACCTCTTTAACTCTCCTTCATGGCAGCGCGGACCTCCCCCTCTCCATGACTTCCTCCTCCGGCGCGACCTACTCCAGCGCGGACCGTCCCCCCCTCCTCTCTTCCGGCAAGACGACCCCGGTGCCATCACCATGCACCTGCCTTTCCTCGCCTCCCCTCTATCATGAAATCCCCATTTCCCCTCCACCCCGGCCTACTTCCTCCAGCGTGGACCACCCATCCCCTTGTCTTCCTCCTCTCCCTCGCCGAACCGCCCCTCTCAAGTCCCTCCGGCGATGTGCACCTGGACTAGTGGCCCACCTCTCTACCTGATTCCTCACGCCACACTACAGCGCACCCCACACTAAACCATCGGTGCCCTGCTGCCTCGCACCACCTGGACCTACACCGCCCCTCCATTTCGACCGATTTTTCTCGAGCTGCACACCTTTGGAAGCTTTCTTCACTCTCCGGAAAACTCTCAGAACCATCACGAAAGGTGAATTTTTCTTAGGTTTTTTGTTTCTTGAGTCCGTAGGTTTTTGGGTAAAGGTTTGGTTTCACTTTGGTTTGATTTTGGGTAATTTTTTGGTTAGGGTTTTTTTATCATTTGGTTCGTTTTTGGTGGAATTGATCCGATTGATCGTTTTTAGGGCTTAATTGTGTTGTTGAGGTGTAACTGAAGTGTGGTGGATTTTGCGCACCAAGATTGTGATAATTTTATAATTTTATGGTAGGTGGTTCTTCTTATAATTATTTTTTCATGAATTTATTTGCGTGTTTAATTAATTCAGCGTTTTATTTAATTAGTTTTCATGGTGTGAAATTGTTTTTATTTTATTTTATTGAGATCTCACATGCATTGATTTATTAGTAATATGCTTATGTGAAATAAGTTTGATTCTCTATGTGAACCCATGTCGAGCTGGTTATTAGGGTTTTATAAATTTTGCCCTTGGCTAATTAGATCATGCAATAGATGTATATTATATTTTGGTATGGCATTAGTGTGTGTTTGATTCTAAAAGGGTGGTTTAGGTGTGTATTTGAAGTATGTCCATGTTGTGCTTTATTACTCTACTTTTATAAATTCTAAAATGTTTAATTTAATGATAATAGTGGTTCAAATCATGTTTTTATAATATTATTATGTGCATTTGGTTATGAAATAGGGTTGGGTTCTTTTTTTGTGTAATTTCATGTTCTGCTCTTCAAAATTTGTTTATTAAAATACTAAATGTTTTATTAAATAGTTATTAAGGGTGAAAAATTGTTTTAATTGAGTTGTGTAAGGATTATTTGTATGAATATGATGATGATGATTATTATTATAATTATGATGATGATAATGATTATTATTGTTATTATTATTATTATCTTTAGAGAATTTGTGGGTGAAAAGAGTGAAATTGGTGTTTTGTTGTAGTGTCTATCTTAAATTAGCATTTGGGTGGATTTTTTGTGTTTAAAGTCATGTGAAGAATGTTGAAATTGTTTTATAAATTCCTTCAATGGTTTGTTTCACTATAAAAGTGTTTTTTACCACGTAGTAATTTTAATTGGTTGTGCAGGTAGTGCAAATTTTGTTTTGGAATATTATTAGTGTGCGTATTCTTTCAAAATGTTTTTATTGAGAGAGAATAGTGGTTTTGGAATGTGTAGTGTCTTGTTCATTTTGGTACCTAAATATGACTTTTGAAATGAACTTGGAACTTTTTTGAGCACAAAGAATGTATCCCAGGTAGCTAAGAGGGTGGAATTGACTAGTGGGCTAGTGTTCCAGCGGTGAGTCGACCCGATTTCACTAATAGGATGGACGATTTCAACACTAACTAAACATATGATTTTCTAAGGGTTGTGACCTTCTAAGAAACGTTTTCTAAGGGTCATAGCCTTCTAAGAAACAATTTATAAGGGTCGTGGACTTCTAATACATGTTACACTGAGACACGAAGATCTAGGGGTCCAAGCTAGATAACAACCACGAGGCATCTTCCATATTAGTTATCTTTGGTTACATTACACAGATCAGTGTGACAAATTAGTTATTTTAAAAAGTGAGTGAGTGTGTTTTAATTTATGTTGTTCCATTTTAAACTCTTTTCATTAATCCCATTTTCATTTAAACAGTTTAAGCATTCATTAAATACATGTAGATAATATTGCGAATTTATTTTTCATTAAATAATTATGTGTGGAACCTTTTCTCGATGGTGTCCTACTGTGATTTTAGATCACACCCTACATACACCTTTGGGCGTATGTAGAATCTGTTTCTTTTGTATTCTAGGTCAAGGAATCAGGCTTCGTGTTGATGGTTCATGTTGTATTGGTTTCCCTGTGCAGGTTGGTAGCAGCGACTTGGTGATGTGACTACTCATGTCGCATGAAGGTTTGTGTTGGAGTTTTGGTTTTTTCATTGAGGTATTCCCATTTCTGTTTTTAGATCAAGTTGTTAACCTTAAATATGATCTTGGTATAAGGGTTTGTTTGGTTCTCTGTTTTTAGTTTCAATTTATTTATCTTGTATGTTGTTTTATATTTATTTTTTCAAGTAAATCATTCCCAATTTTTATTTTTTTGATACTTGGGCACTTGTGCCAGCCCTTGGGGATTAGGGATGCTCCTCAGGCCTTGCCACGGACCGGGTCAAGCACCAGGTCAGATGATGACCCGACCTGGTTCGTGACAAAATGGTATCCGAGGGAGGTTTGTTCTTGTTACTTGGGGTGTCAGCTAGATCGAAGATATGACTATCTGTACTCAAGTTTTAGGTGTGGGGAGATCATCACAGACTCTTAATTTTTACAATCCTCGAGTATCCAGGGTTTTTTTGGGATTTATGTTTTGGGTTTATGCTCTATGTGTATGGGGGATGACAATAGGAGTAAACCGGTACTACGCGTGGACTCACATGGAGTAGTGACCCATGTGATGCCCTAGAGTACAATTCGACCCTCCTAATGGTTGGTGCTTACCTAGGGCATGGTCTGCTAAACCATGTAGCCGGGTCAGACATGACCACTAGTCCTTATCCCAGGTTCATTAATGTTTGTGATGCCTTGCTTCAGTTTTGGGTTGGCGCAAAAGTGTTTTCTTTAATGAAAGCAGAACTTGGGGTTGTTTTTATTTTATTTTGGTGTTTGGTTGGCATAATTTTTGGAGTGTATTTCTCTTGGACCTATTTTTTGGACATTGGCATTTGTTTATTTTTTGAAATGGAATTTCTAGAAGAATGTCTTGGGACTTTGAAATTGAAGTTGGTTGTTTTGTAAAAGGAAATGATTTTTAAAATATGTAATGAATTTTTTAAATGGTTTGGAAAAAGATATTTTCGAAATATTGGGAATGTTTTCTTTGGAAAGCGGAAGAGCCTTATTTTTTCCAATGGGTTTATAATGGGTGCTCACATGTTCATGTGGAAGTAATTAATAGATAGTTGGTGGATCATGTGGATGGGTGTGTGAGCGGAACAAAAATTCATATCTAAGAGGCGTCCAGGAATATCAAAGGCGAGTGATTGATTTTTAATGATGCTTCTTGTTTCATGAAAAGTGGGGTTTTCTCTAAAATGAGGTTTTTTGATTAAAAGGTTTTGGAATTGGAAAATGGTTTTGAGTAGAGAGTTAAGGCAATGGATTCAAAAGAGTTATTGGGTAATATCGTACTGTGCTTGGGTTTTCAAGTGAGTGTTTTTCTTTAAAAATAATTGATTTTTTAAAATTGGAATTATTGGATTTGTTCCTAGAATGTGGATGTTTGTTTTGTGATGTGGTTTGATTTGTGGAAGGCAGTTTTTTGTTTCCTGTTTGTGATATTCCCATAGAAACATCTCATGAGTTTCTAGCTGGTCTCAGTTCTTGGCTCAGCCCAGACTCCTAGTGGAGTGGCAGAGTTGGGTTCTGCTCAATTGTGTTGACAATTTGTGGATGTCGAGGTCGATTGGATATCGTTGAATGCTTTGGTATTGTTAGGAGTGTCTCTAGTTTTGGAAGAACTCTAACTGGTGTGTGTATATAACACTGTCTCGATTATGTCTGGTGGACCGGGACTAAACTAGTGAATGGTGATCGTTCTATTTTCATTGCAAATGACGATTTCATGAGCGATCCTCAAAGACTAGCCTCATTCCACGGTTGTACCTAAAGAAATGAAGGCGAGGGAAAGTGGTGGATTTCATAGGTGCTTGACCAATCAACAGGCATATATAGAGGTGTGTTGACCTTTCTAATGAGCTAGATTCTTGTTCTCTAGAGGTTGTGTGGAAAAATCATTTCACAGCACATAATAGTTGTTGGTATTGTTCATATTGTGGTAAGTGAAGGTTCATCATCCGATGAGGAGTGTGAACCAAAGGGACTTGTTCTTGGAGTGCCCCTCCCATAAATTTGTGTTGCGTGTTGGACATACCACTCAATTTTCTATCTCTCATGTGGTCAGTCGGGCACTCTAAGTTGTTTGCTGCAATTCTCAGTTGGTGAGTTGATGAAGTGGTTGCTTGGGGAATGAGAAGAAGTATGTTGGTTGCTTTTTCAGTTGAAGAAGTTCTAGTCAGAGGTGGTCATCATATGACTGCGAGCCGGTAGATGTTTCAGACATCAGAGCCCCAGCCATATGTCTTGAGGAGAAGCTTGCATGCTGTGAAAACTCGTTGGGCGTGGGATGGGCATGATCCGACATAAGTCCGCAGTGACAGGATGAAGACAACTTAAATTTCATTATTGTGGTATCGCCTCTAAAGGCGTAATTGTTTTTGGATGGGTATGTAGGCCATGTATCCGTGTTGTATTCTTAGGTTGTGGGAGTTCATCTTGGGCCTTAAAGAGGATTAGAAAATCCATATTCTTGTAAAGCTACCAGGAATGCTCTGTGAACCTTCTATTGGTCGGTTATGGATTGGAATCGTACTTGTTTCATAGATTCTCATGCCTTGTGGGACTGATGCCCACCTATCCAGTTACATCTAGGTTATGTGTTTCTTCTATCAAAACCATCTCATGTGATGGAATATTGGCCAGTGTAGAAATCATCTTTGCAGGTCAGCCCGTGGTGGTGGGTTCGTGATGCAGAGTTCAGTTAGTATTGCTCAAAGTATACTAGGAATGCCTGCATGGGTTCTGTTGTGTTAGGAAAGTTTTAAATGGTTGGGAGACCTAATGCGGGTCTCAGTAGAATCCCCTCTTCTGTTGGTTGGTTAAACATAGGGATCTTGGATGGTTAAGCCAGTGTTAGATGATTGACTAGGATTGTATGTTGTTTGGTTTGGAGAACCAATGTTGGACAAGAATAATAATATGGTGGGGAGACCACCATCAGGATTACTTGTGAAAAAAATCTGTTTTCAAAGTGCACTTGTTGGGGCAACCCTTTACTTTTTCTCCACCCGACCCTGACCAAGATAACTGGTTAAATCAGGTAATGGATCGTTTGACAAGAATTCTTGGGGATCTCGAGCAACCCTAGTGATCCCCAAGCTAGGAGTCAGGGTGTACTATGATGTAGTTATTCTTGGAGGTGAATTATTTGTTGTTGGTTTTTTTCTTGGTGATTCGGGTTTTGAGTTTTATTTGGAGTGTCAGGTTATCAGTGTTTTGGATACTAGGTCTTCAGGCGATAGAGGTTTTTTAAGTGTTTTCGTGGTCTCTCTTTGAACCCTAGGTTGACATTGTATTTTGGGAATTCTTGTGGGTAGAAAGTCTCATAGTGGGGAGAATTTTCACACCATGACTTCACACATCAGTAATGATTTTAAATTTTACCTTTATTTGATTTTTTTATTTGATTAAATTGTTTTTTCGAGGTGCATGCTGGGCCCGACGAGAGCTTTCATGTTTTTCTGATAAATGAACATTTGTATTAGCAGTGCTCGATACACATACATGGCTTAGTCAAAGCCGTGTCTCTTCGCTAAAGAGATATGCACCCTGATCGATGCCTTCTTATATTTAATTATTTTTTTTCATTCTTTTGAGTGGTGGTTTGAATCAGTTATTTAAAAAAATAAATATGGATTTTATACAGGTGTGTGGCTATGTGCACGACCGTGCTTTATTCCCATCCTTAATAAGATAAGGTTTTACATATTTTTAAAATTTATTATTTCATGGGTGAACGACCGAGCGCAATACCGTATACACGCCCGTGCCCATGACCATGTGTAGTGTTCAAACTCAGTTAATAATGATATTATTATTTTTGATGATATTGTTATTTTATTTTTATTATTAGTGAAAATTTCATTATTATTTATTCGAGTAATTTTTATCCTCTTATTTTTTTATCCTCTTATTTTTTTTATTTTCCATTATTTTATTTTATTTTTAATTCTTTTTTCCCTACATCTCTCTCACCTTACTTCTCTCCCATTTCCTTCCCCCATTTTGTGAAACCCTACCCGTGCAGGCCTCCCCTCTCCTATATGGTGGCGTGGAACTCCCCCTCCCCTTTCCTTCCTCCTCCAGCGTGGCCTCCTCCAGTGTGGACCGTCCTCCCCTCCTCTCTTCTGGCAAGACGACCCCAGCACCATCACCTCGCACCTGCATCGCCTCGCCTCTCCTCCATTGTGTCATACCCATTTCCCCCACACCCCGACTATCTTTTTCGGCACGGGCCACCCATCCCCTTGTCTTCCTCCTCTCCCTCACCAGACTGCTCCTCTCAATCCCCTCCGACGATGTGCACACGGACTGGTGGCCCTCATCTCTACACACTGCCTCACACCACCCTAGAGCTCACCCCACACTAAACCAACGGTTCCCTACTTCCTCGCACCACCGGGACCTACACCGCCTCTCCCTTCTGGCCGATTTTTCCTGCGCTGCACACCTCTGACAGCTTTCTTCATGCTCTAGCCAACTCTCTACACCCTCGTTGAAGGTGCGTTTTTCTTCGGTTTATTTTTTCTTCAATCGGTAGGTTTGTAGGTTATGGTTTGGTGTCTCTTTTGTTCGATTTTGGGTAATTTTTTTGGTTAGGTTTTTTTTTTCTTTTTTGGGTCATTTATGGTGCAATTAATCTGATTTCTGGTTTTAAGGGATTAATTGTGTTGCTGAAGTGTGATTGACGTGCAGTGGATTTTCTGCACCAAGATTGTGGTATTTTTCTACTTTCCAGGTAGATGGTTCCACTTATAATTATTTTTTGATGAAATTAATTGCATTTTTAATTAATTTGGTGTATTATTTATTTAGTTTTCCTGGTGTGAAATTGTTTTTATTTTATTTTATTGAGATCTCACAAGAATTTATTTATTAGTAATATGTTTATGCAATATAAGTAGGATTTTCTGTGAGAACCCATGTCAAGATTGTTATTAGTGTTTTATAAATTTTTCCCTTGGCTTATTAGATCATGAAATAGATGTTGATTATATTTTTTATGGTGTTAGTGTGCATTTGATTCTAAAAAGGGTGTTTGGGTGTGTTTTTGAAGTAAGTATATGTGGTGCATTGATTATCTACATTGATAAATTTGTAAAATGTTTAATTAAATGATATTATTGGTGAATATCATGTTTTGATAAGATAATGTTGTGTGTTTGGTTATGATAAAGGGTTGGGTTGTTTTTTTGTGCAATGTCATGTTCTGCTCTTCAAAATTTGTTTATTAAAATATTAAATCTTTTATAAATAGTTATTAAGGATGCAAAATTGTTTTAATTGAGTTGTTTAATGATTCTTGGAATGAATATGATGATAATAATTATTATTATTATTATGATGATTATTATTATTATTATTATTATTATTATTATTATCTTTAGAGAATTTGTGGGTGCAAAGGGTGAAATTGGTGTTTTGGTGTATTGTCTATCTTAAATGAGAATTCGAGTGTATTTTTGGTGTTTAAAGTCATGAGATGCATGTCGAAATTGTTTTATAAATTCCATTAATGGTGTTTTTGACTATGAAAGTTTTTTTTTGACCCCATAGTAATTTTAATTGGTTTTGCAAGAAGTGAAAATTCTGTTTTTAAATATACTTAGTGTCCATATTATTTCAAAATGTTTTTTTGAGAAAGGGTAGTTGTTTTTAAATTTGTAGTTTCTTGTTTATTTGGGTGCATAAATATGACTTGTGACATGAACTTCGAACTTGTTTGAGCACAATGCAGGAATCCTGGGTAGCTAAGAAGGCAGACTGGACTGATGGGCTAGTGTTATAGAGGTCACTCAACCCGGTTTCACTGACAAGACTGATGAATGAATCCTTAAGTAAACATATGCTTTAATGAGGGTCGTGGCCTTTTAAGCCACGTTTTCTATGGGTCATGGCCTTCTAAGAAACGTTTTCTGAGGGTCTTGGCCTTCTAAGACACGTTTCAAAAAGAAACAATGATCTAGGGGCCTTGGCTAGCTAACACCCATGGGGACTCTCCCATATTAGACTTCATTGATTATTTACACTCATCAGTTGGACAAATTGGTTATTTTAAAAAGTGAGTGTGTTTGTTTTAATTTATATTGTTCAATTTGAAATTGTTTTCTTTAATCCTGTTTTCTTTTAAACAGCTTTAGAATTCATTTCTTTTCTTTAGTTAAAATTGCTAATGTATTTTTCAATTGATAATTATATGTGGAACCTTTTCTCAATGGCGTCCTACTGGGAATTTAGTTCACACACTACATACACCTTGGGGTGTATGTAGAATCTATTTCTTTTGTATTACAGGTGGAGGCATTGGGGTTAGCAATGATGGTTCTAGTTTTATTGGTTTCCCCATGTAGGTTTGTGGCGGTAGATTGGGGATGTGACTCCTCATGTCACATGAAGGATTATGATGGAGTTTTTGTTTTTCCTTGATGTAGTATCATTTAGGTTTTTAGTTCAAGTTGTTAACCTAAAATGTGAACTTGTTATAAGGGTCTGTTTGGCTATCTGTTTTTAGTTTCAATTTATTTAGCATTTTGTTTGTTTTATATTTATTTCTGTGGGTAAATCATTCCCAAGTTTTAATTTTTTTGATACCCAGGAACTTGTGCCAACCCATGGGGATTGGGGACGCCCCTTGGGCCTTGTTGTGGACCAGGTCAGGCACTAGGATAGATGACGACCCGACCTTGTTCATATCAATGTTAAAAAAATGATTCCTTAATTCTTTTTGATAGAAGTAAAACTTGAGTTATTTTGTAAACGACATGAATATATCTTTGAAGACATTTTTTAGAAGTAAAAATTGGTAAAATATATTTATTATTTAATTTTTAAAAGGATAAAACGAAATATTAAATCGTTTTTGAACATATGGTGTTTGATAAAATAGTTTTTTTGATCTAAGAGAGAAATAATGTCGAATTTTCTTCAAAATACATTTTCAATAGTTTTATGTACCATATATTTTGGAAATGGTACTATTACCTAAAGAAGCTCATGAATAACCATAAGAAAATAATATACATTTATTTTTAGATAAATATATATAATAATTATACAAAGGGAAACTTAATCAAAAATAATCAAGAATAATGATTAGATAGTTAAGTAAACCATTACCACATTGGTAACTTTTGAAACGTAAACACCATGAAATAAAAAACATGAAATAAAACATTAAAAATCAACCTGATAAATATAGTAATGATAAAAAAATATTTGGGGAATTACATACAACACAGAATTGAAATAAGTGGTGAATATGGCTTATGTCTCACGGGAGTAAAAGTGAGATGAGAAACCCTTACCACTTTAGTAACATTTGAATCATAATACTGATGAATAAAATAACATAAAATAAAAATTTTAACAACATGAAGTGAAGTAAATTCATTATATAACATATAAAAATGGTCAATATATAGACTACACAAACAAATAAGTGGTTATTTTGGCGTATGTATCATGGAAGTAAAAGTGTGGTGAAAAACCTTACCTTTGGTTTGAGTTCCTTCATATGTTAGTAAACATCATGTATAATAAATATATATTTTTATAAATATATTATAGAATATTAATAATATATTTCCTACCATATATTATTTAACTATCATCATTTATGAAACATTTATTAACAAATCCTTTTTAAAATCACTAGTTTGGGTGATATATTTTTTGTTTCCCAAGTATGATTGGGTTAAATCATTTAAGTTAATTTAACTTGATCATGGATAAATCATATTGAAAATGATAAAAATTATATAAATATCATATTTATTAAGTATATAATTTTTTATATTAATCATTAAATTTTAGATATAGAAAAGGAATTGCACCGTTCATGGAGAAAAATGACATACATATGAATAAACATTGTTTACATGTTTCATAACAGACAAATCAAAAGGAAAATATATATTAATTAAAATTTAAATATTCATTATTATTTCATATATATCAATTATATTAGTCAAATTCATCCTTATTTCTCTCCATGTAAAAAATGAAAAAACAATCCATCGTTATGTGGTGGTGGCAATCCACATGTACACATGAGTAAAAACAAATTACATCGCTTCACTAGGTGGTAGCATGTTGTACACAAGAGAGAAATTATCATATCCCTCATAGAATAAGATGTATGAAAGGATATGAGATCTGATAAATCCAAAATTATAATAATTAAATAAATGTTATATAAATATAAATGATAAATCAACTAGTAAATCAATCATTTAAAACTAGTTACAGAAAATACATTATATCGGTTTGTGTGTTTCTAGTCATCTATTCACATGATCAATGGTTTCATTTCCCATTTGATGGAAGAGAATATGAATAAATATTATGCCATAAAAATAATAACATCTAATTATTTCAAAGATTATGGATGTTTTATATTGGATGTGTTAATACAAAATATAAGTTGGAAATGGAAAAAAATTAAAAGAGATTTGTTAATACAATTACATTCTCTTTGACAAAACCTCTTTTGGTTATCCTCATAAGCACTATATGGATGATCTTATGAGAGTACCAAAAGCACTAATAATTGGATAAGTATTCATGGGAGATATTTTTTGGGTTTTCGGAGAGAGAAAGGTCTTGAGAGGAGTGAAAAATTAATGGAGAGGAGTTCCTATTTATATATAGGGAATGAGATATCTCATGGGACTTACTACAAAATTTACAAAAATAATCGATAATGATAATTCCGAAGATTTTTTTAAAAAAATAACTTAAGTTGGTTTACTTGATGATGGTTTACAAATGGCCTTTAGGGCTGATAAAAAAAATTAAATACAGCTATAAGAAATTTTATCTGGATTGGAAGCACTCTGGAAAAGAAGTAGGTAATGGTCTCATGGGCCACTTGCTGTAAACCTATTGAAAATTGAGGAATCGGTATTAAGAATCTTAAAACATTTAATGAGGCCCTTCAGGCCAAACTCACATGGTCCCTCATTCATAATAACTCTCATTCCATGAGATTCCTCAAAATCCGCTTTCTTGATAAGCTTAAGTCTAGTTCTTCCAATTACACGACTTCTTCAATCTGGCCTTCGATTAAAGCCTCTTTTCACTATATCATGGAAAATTCTAGATGGATTGTTAGTAAAAACACTTCTATAAATTTCTGGTTTGATAACTGGACTGGCTCCCCCCTCATTTCTGATATTCCTAATTCCTTTTCCCCTAATCCTTCTAACTGCTCCATTAAAGAGATGATCAACTCCCTTAAACTTCAACTTCTGAATCCTATCAAAGGGAATTGTGGACAATTACTATTTCAGCCCCAATGAGGATCTCCTCTTTTGGGAACCTGCTCATAATGGTCTTTTAGACTCAAATAAGTTTTATCACTTTCACTTCCCTAAAAGGGATGAAAATTTTAATTGGCTGTCCAATTTCAATAAAGCCTGGATTAAGCCTTCTCGTCTCACTCTTATGTGGCAGATTGCGCATAAAAAAATTCCAACTGATGTTTTCTTGCAATCTTATGGTTAATCTTTGCTCCAAATGTAGATTATGAAATCAGCATCGTGAGGACCTAAATCATCTCTTCTTATCCTGTGATACTGCTATGACCCTTTGGCATTAAATCTTTGACCTTTTTGGATGCAGATGGAGTTTATATTCCTTTATTTTCTCTCAGCAGAAAAGAGCGGTGGAATTCCCAAGATCTTCCCAAATGAAGAATCCATTTCTTACTGCTGTTGCGAAACTTCTGCACATTATTTGGTATGGTAGAAATGACTCTTTTTTCAACAATAACACTTTTTATATCAATACAGGTAAAATGAGGATTCTGCTGGCTATAAAGGAAGCGGATACGATCCAAACAACATGTTATGACAATTCTGTCATAGATTATGAAACCATTTGCCAAATTGGTGTCAAAGGTATTTTTCCGAAGCCACGCTATACTATTGAGGTTTTCTGGCAGGCACCCCCTCCTGGATGTCATAAGGTAAACATGGACGGAGCCTCAAAAGGAAATCCTGGACTTGCTGGATGCGGTGGAATTTTCAGAGACCATCAAGATCGGTTCCTTGGATGTTTCTTTGGAAGCTGTGGAAATGCTTCTGCGCTGGAGGCAGAAATGCTTGCTATCATCCATGCCATGTTCTATGCAAAACTCTTCAACTGGAAGAATAACTGGATTGAAAGAGACTCCACATCTATTGTGCAAGCCATCTGGAAGGGTGATGTACCTCTTACATGGTCTCTCACTCAAAGAAGGACGGACTGCCTAGCTGCGCTCACTGACCTCAATTTCATTGCCACCCATACCTATCGGGAGGCGAATATGATCACTGATGGACTTGCCAACTTGGGAGTTTCTCATGAGATTACCTGGAGGAATGAACTCCCGCCTGAGTTGCTTCCTTCCTTTATTAAGGATTCTAGAAAATTACCATCTTTCCGTTTGTTGTAACTTGTTTTTGACTATTTCTCGTTGAATAAAGCCCTTTGTTCTGGTCTTTTGACCAGAACCCAAAAAAACATATATACCTTAACAACAATAATTATTTTTTTGCACGTTTCCCTATTTATTTTGGTAAATAATTATTTTGAAATTATTATATAATATAAATTATCCTTATTTTTAATATTTAATCCATTTTTTCAAATTTAATTCAGAGATTTTTCATAATTAAATTAAAATTATACACGCATTCCCAATGAAAAAGCGTGTTTACAAATAGAAAATTCTTATATATATAATGTTTTAATATTAAAATTCATTATGAAATTGATTCAACTAACATAATTTTGATTTATTATAATATAATTTTTTTTACATTACTTTAAAAACAATTGGAAATAAAATTGACCTTTTTTAATATTTATACAACACGAATGTTTATAATAAATATGAGAATTTTTTACTATTCCTCAAAAAAATATAGTTTTTTCAAAAAAAAATTAAAAAGTAACCTAATTATAATTTTTAAATTTTTATATAAAAAATGAATCAAATTTATCAAATTATTTTTTAAAAAATCTCAATAATAAATTTAATCACAATTTCTCAAGTTGTGGTGAAATTTTTTTCTTTCTAAAATGAAGTTATTTAGAAAACATTTCTTTTACTTTAAAAAGATTACTATTCTATATATAATCAATATTTATACATTTAATTAATTTTATAAAAGTCTATACCCTATAAGTTTCGTAATTTATTTATTATTATTCATACCTTCAATCTTAATAGTTAGGTTATAATGGTCATTTATAAATGATAACATTTTAATAGAGTACCATATTTAGTTAATCTCCAAATTACTTATATCCATGATATCAAAGATATTGAATTTATTTAGATATAAATATTTTTTATGAATTGGGGTGTTAAATTATCTTTTATTCTTATTGTTTTGTTTTATATACACTATTGAACATGATGTATCAATTTTAAAATATTGGGGTGTCACATGCCTAGTGACATGGAATGTGGATGAAAGAAAGAAATTAGTTGTGTGTAATTATGAGTTTTCAAACAAACAATAATGATTTGGTGGTATACTATTTTCTAATAAATAGTTATTTATGGATTCAATTTAAATGATGAATAATTAATGTCTTAATATCTAAGTTTGATTAATGAATGGTTTTATATCAGATATGATTAGATAAAAGTATTGTAGCTTGTAATGGTAAATATGTAATTCATGAATGAAGATACAAAATTGAAATTTATCTAATTTTAATGATTAATTATTTGGAATATTGGTAAAAATTTTAATGTCTACATCAAATACTAGTAGGATCCATTTATGGCATAGAAATGGTAATAGTTATTGGAAAAATGTTGAAAATAATGTAGGAGGTGTTATTGGAGGTAGTAAACCATATTTTTTGTGAATAATTAGTTTGTGTTTAGGTGTTACTATTATAAATATTATATTAACTTTTTTATTTTACATGCACCACCTCCCGATTCATATTACATAAATGAATTCAATGTGTGGAAATTTATTTCGTGTATTTTTTCCATCATCTAGGATGTCGTTAGAATAGATCATTGACAAATCAAACTAACCAAATATCTTATATGATGTTGTATGGGTGGTGATTAATGTATGTATTAGTTATATATATTAGAGTATCAATTCTTACTAGAAAAATATATATTCATCGGATTATATGATATCTAGACGTGATGTGGGTTCATGGTGGTAGGAGGTAAAGAGGTTTATTTTTTATAGGTTCATGAAAAACTAATACCATGATGATGTGATGTGTGGTTATGATACGATGATGTGGAATGTGACTATAGATATTTGGTTATAAATGTAATGTGGTATGTCCGTAAATCAATAAAAATATATGATATGTAAGGAATCACAAGGCATATATCATTGGGGCATGAGAGTAACCAAATTAGTGGGGATGCTGATATTGGTTACCTTTATAACATATTTTATTTGATACTATGTCAAAACACATGAATGTGATATTTTGGGAGTAAGCCTGGGTGTTTATGGGAAATTTCTTTCCTATTATATGCGGGTTTATATTTTTCTATTTTATCAATGGAGAATTAGGATGATTCATGGAAATTTTTGTGAGATATTTTTTTGTCGGTCCTACTAATTATCAATATATATATAAATCCATTTTATAGGTTTCTATTAAACTTCTTGTGATCGATTCAAACTATAATGGCATGTTGATGCCTTGATCATTGTTTCTTTAGCTTCTATTGGAGTTTTATTTTGTAATTTTATTCAGGAGACCTTATTTATGGTGAAATTCAAAATAATTATATATTGGGTTTTATTTTATATTCTATGAAGTGGATTCGTGGTATATGTTATGTTCAGAGGATTTTGAGGGTAAATCATCCCATATGTCTTTTAATTTAACCGTAGTGTTAGATTATATATCGTGGCCCAATAAAGGATATATTTGTGGGTCAAATTAAATTTTACTTCCCTATCAATAGGTGATTCACATGGGGGTTGATTAGAAAATATATATGGTTTCTAAACTTCAAAAATAAAAAATGAGTTTATGTGTTTCCACTATCTTTCCCAAGTCTCTATACTTTATTGTCATGTAAAAAACTAATAGTATCATATAAATCATATGTAAATGATAAATAATGAAATATGGGGGGTATTCTATTTTATGGTAATAATATAGCTATATGAGAACATTTGAGACAAATTAGATCCTTTGTAATTTCATATTAATCAGGATTTATTTAAAAATAATACTTAAAATGAAAATCTTAATCTCAAATTATTTATGAATGTTTCTGATTTTATAATTTGTTTTTGAATTTTTGGAATTTTAATTTATTTTTTAATATATTTATGGAATATACATACCTTTGATAAGAATACTAACATAATTATTTTCTCAACCTTTTCTATATTTCCTACACTTTTTTATTTCATGAGGTATGATGCATGATGAAAATCCCTAACTATTGTTTTGACATATTTAAAAACCATTGAGTATTAGTGTGTTTGAAATGTGATAGAGAATATTTGAAAATCAAACCCCCTATTGTAACTCTTTGTATACTACCATACATATTGGGTTTTCTTGATTAGATTTAGAGGCTATGAATTAAATTTTAGAAAGTATTTTATAATCTAAATAACAATAAAAATATCACGATATATTAATATATTATTTTCCGTTTATGATTATATTGGTTACTATTGAAAAATGAAATAAATTTTGATGTGATTATTTTTTTGAGAATGTTAATGCAGTATATAAAATTATATAGTGTAGATACCCTGGAATTATGTTTTATCCCTCTTGGTATCTATAAAATGAATAAATTAAATATAAATAATGTATAAAAATAATTAAAAAGGAAAATTAATGACTGGTTTTAACCCAGAGGGTTTTGGTTATATTTATTAACAATAGTGTGTCTTTTATGATGTGTTTTTGAAGATATGATTTTATTATTTAATAATCTTTTTGTTGTTTAATAAATTTGGTAATGTAAATAAAGAAGGTAGTGGAATTCACTTTAAGATATAGAAGTTGAGTTCTAAAAAGATAATAATTTTTATACAAAATATATGTACGAGATGTTGTATATATTTAATTGGAGTATTATTCAGAACTGGTTTGTAAGTTAATGGACATTATGATGTATCCATAAATTCATGGAAGTCAATCATGAGAAATATTAAAATGAAAACACTAAAAAGATGGTAGAATAAAAAAATTTATTATTTTTATCTAATGAAATTATTAGTAGGCGGTTTCGATGAGTATTAATGATGTTCCCCATTGAACAATTTATATTTACATGTAGCAAATATGATACCTCATTATGGCTATGATAATAATCAATGGAGTATGGGAATTTTGGATAGCTCATGTATGAAGTTCAAAAAATGATATGTCATTTGTAATTATGATGAGAAGAGTTTTCACATACCACTTATTCTATTTTTGGGTGAAGTATTGGAAAATTGAAATGTAGCTCCAAACGATCTAGGAGAATACACAAGGGATTTGGGTGATGAAAAAAATCTCAATGTCAATATTCTCATGAATGTTCATTTCAACCCATATAGTGTAAGGATTTTTCATAAGAAACATGTGGATTTAATTTTAAATTATTTGGTATAAGTATTAATATTTCCATACATGAACATCCAACATGCAAAAAATCATGATTGAGTCTTAGGGATGATAGTTCGGGAAGAAGCATGATGTGGTATAATATAATTTTAGTAATAAAAAAACATTATATGTTACATTTTTCATTAAATACACAATTGAAAAATTCATTAAGTATTTATGGAGTTTTAAATAAGGATTTTATTTTTGGTTATAGTATTCCATGTAAGGGAGATTAGTTTATGAATGAGGTTTCTTGAAGTTAAATAAAAAAGGTGAATTATATGAGGGAGATTGCGCTGGGCCAACACCATCAAGTAGTATGTACAATCATGCACAAAAATTATTTTGTGAAGAACAAATATGAATAATATAATCTTTTAAACAGTATGATGTGAGAAAAATTAAATTTTGGAGGATCTTGATTCAGATCATGAAGGAATTTTACTACGAAGCACAGTGGGTGATCAGTAGTTCTCTAAGGTGATTAATTGTGTATTTTATGAGGAGTAAAAATCAAGGGAAAAGGTTATTTCAATGACATATCTATAAATAGTTGTTTTAAAATTTTAACAATAAAATTTTATTTTATAATTTTCATTATCTTAGGATGTAGTGTTGCTTCAATGATATTTTGTAAGGCTAGGAGTCAAATCACAAAATATAGAGTTCATCACATCTAGAATCAGAAAATAAGAACATAAAAAAGAATAATGTAACGAAGCATAAATTTAATGGTTATATTGTCAGTATAGTCTATCACTAAGTATAGTTAGATCAATATTTTCAAAAATCTGTTTCACTAAACATCATATTTTTAATCTAAGGAATAATTTATCCAAAAAAATCAAAAATGGAGAGGTAAATGGATGTGATCCAATGTAGGTGGTTAATTATTCATGTATTCTTCACAATGGGATTTAGTATGAAATATATTGACCATAGATAAAGAATTGTACCCATGAAACTAACCAAAAAAAGTATATTTTGAATATTTGAAATAGCATCAATACATTCTCCTTGGATGTATCCCATTTCTAGTGAACTACGTAAAAAATAATTATGTTTTTTATATGATTCACATTCATACATATTAAAATTTTGGATAAAAAGGTTGTCAAAAATGGAAAAAATGCAATTGGATGATTACAATTCCCTAAAAAATGGAAAAATATCATTTAATAGACTTAAAATGAAATAAATGATTGATTTAATATCGTTTTAGACACCAATTCACCCCCAATATCAGGGTGTATATAATTATAATAGGATGATTCAATTTATTTATTAATGATTATTTCTTAACATAACATTCATAATGATATATGTATTGTATTTGGTGACACATTTGATGGAGAGAAATAACGAATTATTTTTATTTCAATTGTTTACTACAATTATGGAATTGATATTAAATAGACTATAATAATATTGTAACTGTAAATAATTATATATATATATATACACACAAATAATATTCCTTAACACAACATTTTGAAATTACACACTGATTATGATATCCTTCTATAATTTGAATGAGGTTTTATTCCCATTTCCAGAATATGAAGTGTTTTTATGACCTCAAGACAGTAATCATTTGAAAAAAATATATTTCTTGGAAAAGAGAGGGGTATAAATTTATGAGTAAGTTAGGTATAAATTTACATGGAAGGATCAATGTATTTAATTTAATTTTAAAGACACAGTCAAAATTTAATTATATTAATTAATAGATTCAAGATGGGAATATGATTTAGAATTAGAGTTATTTTACACTTTCAAAATAATAAGTCTAGAATCAGAATAACTATAAAATATTCTATATAGTAAAAATTTAAGTGTGGGGGAGTGATAAAGAATTAAATTTCATTAAAATTGGGATGAAATTTATTGTTTAAATTCCCTTGATTAATGTTATTAACTAGATATAATCAAATTTTACTTAAATACAAATTTTCCATTGAAAAAATAAAACCAACATAAAAAAGTGATATCCTAAATAAAAATATTATATTGGAAAATAAATAATAAAATGTGGAAAATGTTTTTTTCATAGTGAGAATTGATAAAACATTATTAGATGACTTTTTACAAAGAATCATTTCTAAAATTTTGAATGGAAATTAATTATGATATATATTTGTGGTATTAATTTTCTATATTTATAGTAAAGTGAAATAGAAAATACATATTTAATAAGTAGTTTATCTTGATTATTAATTTTATGTTTTCCAATATTCATTTTTTAAAGGAGTATTTTCTAATGATTTTGATATATCAAAATTTAAATGACATCTTAATATATAATTGAATTTGATTCTTGAAAATATAATTTACTTTTTAACATATTTTGCGGAATATTGTGGGTTAGAATTATTTTATTTGTTTATATTAAATTCCATGAATCCATACTATTACTCCCAAACACATTTCTAGTAATGATGGAAACTTGGGCTAGTATGATAAAAATTATTCTAGTCAGAAAGATTTTAAAAATCATAACACCCACCACTTGTTTTTCTTTGATGCATGAGATTGAGGGAACCTATTTAATTTTCACTTCAAGAGAGGCTATATGGATAATGAAAATTTTCACTATTATTTATATGTGGTTTTATGTGTTATTGACTTACTAAAATAAGTGATAATTGAGTAAAACCAAATAGTAGAACCATAAGTATCAATGCGTTTCTCATTCATTTTTTGAAATCTAATAATGATAATATTTTGAGAATATTAATCATAGATATATTCACTGAATTTTTATTTACATTTTAGGTATGATTAATAGAAAAAAGGGGTTTCACATCATTTGAACATTGTAATAGCAAGCTAGGTTCATGGTGATTTAGTATGATCATGGGTGTGTAATTATAGTCTGGTATATGGAAGTAGTCAAGTAAGTTAACATGCATACAACCTTTTGGTTTTATTGTATCTGGATAATCTTCTATATACAAATTTACTTGTTATCTAATTTGGTTATTTAGGAGGCCAAGATAAGGGATGATTTTTCATAACCATCATGCAAAAATGTTTTCCATATAAATTTGATTTATTAGTGGTGAAATCAATGTGGACATGAATTATTCTAATGTGATGAGAGAGGTACTAGGAAAATGTTATTATGATGATAATGGAAGCTTCCCTATGAATCATACACGTTTAATATAAAACTAAAATTAATTTCAAAAATTAATTACTTTATTATTGAGAGTAAATAGATAATATTTTTGGGTAAATCATTTCCACTTCATTTTATTGTGTATAATTTATGCTCAACTAAATTTTTCTCTATTTATTCACAAAATATATTCATTTTTTTCTTTTTATTTATGTATATTCTTCCCAAACTTGTGTTGATGTCATATATTCTCTTCTACTTATTATATTATCTTTCTATTTTTCTATTATCATTATTTATTCTTTGTGTTATACCTATCATCTCTCGTCTCATGATAATATAGAGATGAAATAATTTTCCCCCATGGGATAATACTAGAATGATATATATTTCCTAAAATATCATACTTTACTATTTAACCTCTACGCTATGTATGATCAATAGATAACCAGTGGTGAGTGTCTGTGAAATTCATCCCAATAATGGTTGTTATTACCTGAACTTATTCTAATAGTATAATAAATCTACATCTTTTCATTAATTCTATTAATCTGTGATGAATTTCTATTTATTAAATGTCAAAAGGTGTGATTTTAAACATATATTGTGGGTTATGGTGTACTCTCAATTGGTTAGTTCCTTAGATTACCATTAATGGGATTGTGGATCTGAAAAGTACTAGATTATTATTAAATTTATTATAAATTTATATGATTAACGTTATGGAAGATTATTTCCAAAAAAAATCAGTATGATCATTTAGTGGAAGTGAGATAAATTTAAGATGAAATAATGTATCATAGAATACAATTACATGAATATTATCACCTTTAATCTTATCTCTGGTGTATGGAATTCATATAGTAATATCATAAAAGGAATTTTAATTTATTTCACACACATTAATATTTTAATTCTATATATCATTTATAACTCATCTATTGTTAAAAACTATTACTTATAAAGGCACACTAAAATGGGTGGGAGTGAATTAGGGTCTCTTTCAAATCAAACATTTAACTTATTTCTGTTTTCATGCTTTTCATCTCTTTTTCCCACGTTGGTAGGAATCATATTCAACTTATTTATCCATTAAGAATTCACATAGCCTCATTAAACAATGAAATAAGATAAAATAAATTATATCACATTCATAATAATACTATTTTACATGGTTCTCTAATATTGGGATGTAATGATTGAGATGACATTGAAATTGAATTTATCTTCCAATATAAAATATGTTTATCTAGTTCGGTGGATACATTATTATAACTATTTTCACAATGAGATGGTATTACTTTATTTTTAACATTTTCATTTTGATAACTCCTCCATAAATTTACTTCTTCCTCTCATAATCATATTCCTTCTATAAAACTAAAGGCATAATTAGTTTATAAACATTTGGGGTATCATAAAAAAGATAAATCATTCGGTTTTTGTCTACATTTATAACAATATTATACATGAATCATAGATTTTTATTTGATGATCTATTACAGCTCCCTTGAATTCACTTTCCATATCATATTTTTTAATAGTTTAACACCATAATATGTGGGAAAACATGTTTCTTCTACAATATCACATATGAAAAAAACCCTAGATAATGAAAATTTTAAATTAATAATTTCCCTATTATGATCAGTCAGCTATTCCTCAAGTTGGAAAATTAAACAATGATTCTCAATATTATTTTCTAAAAAATTTATTACATCAGGATTACAATAAATTATGTATTTATAACCTTGTAAACATATTCACATGTACATGCTCAATAAAATTATCAAACATATGGATTTTATTGAAACAAAGAAAAGGTTTGGGAAAATAAAATATTTGAGAAACTCGATGATTCATGATAGTCACTCATAGAATGTGGCAAATAATGTATCATCATTCACATAACATCACATTCATGCATTCAGAAGGATTCTCTCTCCCTAAAATCTTTTTCCATTGTGTCTCTATAATTCTTATTTTTTACTCATGAATTGTGTCTAAAATATCATCCCTTTAAGAAAATGTGAACCTCCCTTTTTTGAAACTCAATAATTTTTAAACACTTTCTAAAATTATTCATTATCGAAACTCTACAACAACAAAAAATGTGTCTAGGTTGTAAATTGTTTTTACCAATATTTGAAAAACTAAACTTTAAATGATCTTTTTCCTTCTTAAAAATATATCTGAATATTCTCATTAAATTCTATATGGATGACAGTCTTATTGTGTAACATAAATTTCTATTCATTTCTCAAATTCCCAATCAAAATAAATGAAATCACTTCCAAAATATCTTTATAATGATTTATATGAATGAGGATGCATCATTTTTTATGAAACATATATGAATCTTATTTATATTCCCCAAACATCTATAAAAAAGCTCTTTTAAGTCAAGACTACAAGGAATGAGAGTTGAAAATTCATCTATTTTTTTAAATTGATGCATTCATCATCCAAATATCATGATTTTATATTTCCCATAAATATTATTGTAATGAAAAATATGAGCTATTAAACATCATCCACTACTTTTAATGAACATTATTTCTAATGATCTAAATTTGAAGAATTATTCAGGTCAATATGTGATTCCCATCAACTTCCTTGACATGGTACTTAAACTCATGTTTCTCTATTTTCTATTATAATGTTATTCCATAAAAATTATACAAATTATAGATATATATCCTATAGAACATTTATTAAATATACTTCTTACTTATAATTGAAATTCATTTGTAATTATTATATGATTTAATAAACTCTTACTTTAATTCAAAGTTCTGAAATTAATGCCACAGTATCAAAATTATAAAAAACAATCCATAATGAGTTGTTTTAATGCATTATATCTTAAATATAATCATTGATAAACTTCCAGGATCCCTATAACTCACATATCAAATCTTCAAGAGAACACCACAAATTTTTTTATTACATGATAAATATTTAACAACCACTTCTAGATCATTATTCGCAGACTATAACAACCATATTTCAAATCATTCATAACATCAGAGTCTCTACTATTTATCTGCTTACTTAAATAGATGTTTTATTATTATTTAATTATTATTGAAAAAAAATCCAAAAAATGAGATCTTAGTAAATAAATTTTACCCCTTTAGATTGTATTTAAAAAACTATTATTAATACTTGAGTGCCTAAAATTTACGTATTATAAAATATATTTAATAGAATCTTTTATCAAGTCATCTATATCAAACCCTTTTTCAAAACAATATGGGTCATCTAACATCCATATAAACCATTTCATAAACTCCTCTCTTATCATTTTATTGCATGCAGAAATAATCTCAATTTTACTCCCCAGTTATGATGGTATACAAGAATTATCCAAACATATAGGGAAACATAGTCACTCTTCAATTATCCTTAAATTACACTATCATTTCCATTTTACCTATTTATCAATACAAATTTAGATTTTTACATCCCCTTGACACATTGATTTTAATCAATAATTTTCAAAGTGTATGTTTAAAATAAGGAATTAATTCATTGATAAATCCTTTAATTCCATTTAGTCATGAATCAATATATGAAATAAGATAATAATTCAATAGTATCATGCATATCTATGAAACTCACTTAAATTAATTAACACAACTACAAATGAAATGTGATTCTCATGCACTATTAAAACATTCCTCATATGATATCAACAATTATTTTATAAAACCAGAAGTGAATTTTCCGTTATGAATTATTTTTGAGACATACAACATTACATACTAATTAGCACCACATGTTTATGAAACACATGTGATTCCATAAAAACATCTTATTTTCGTCAAAAAATATTTTCATTATTTTAAATACCATAATAATTTTATTCCTTTCAACCATTAAAAATTAATTTCAATATGTAAATAAATTATGGGATGATGTAAAAATTAGTGAATGTGAGCCTATATAAGATAGCTCCCAAATAATTATTTGACTAGGTTCTAGACCATAGGTAAATAGAAATGTATTTATATGGCCTTCAAGAAAATCTTCCTTCAATCAAATTCTGAACCCTTCCATTTTTTGATACCTTTGATCTATTATAGAAAAATTACACATATTCATTTATAATATCAACTTTTTCTTATGAGGATGTGATTTATAATATAAAGACTGATTCAAAAATATTCAGTTAGAAAACATTATTGTGAAAATGAATTTTAATCCCATATAATTCAAGAACATTTGTGTTTGACAACCCTTTAAAATATATTGATTTCACCTTTATATATTTTTTCTTACTTTAATCCCTTGAAGACAATCAATGTCACTATATGTGAATTTAATTTATAGGAATACATTTCCATACATGTGTTACTCTTATTATTTTTTTATGATTTTTTAAAATATATTTTTCTTATTAGATTTGATCCCATATACTTTGTGAAGGATTTCATATGTTTAGGGAGGGTCTGATATGGTTCAATTATTCGTTAAAAAACAAAATTGTAATTAGCCATTAACTTAATTGATTTTTATAGTGTTAAATCTTATTCACCATAAAATAATCTATGAAAAAAGGACTTTTAAAAACTAAAACAACATAAAAAAGTTGAATAGAAGATGTGTAATCCTGTATGATCAATTTTTTTTACTTATAGCAACATAAATAGAAATTGATTATGAAATATCTTTTTTTAGTAGAATTGGGTGAGTTAGTATGATTGATATTTTTTTAATCATGTAACATACATAAGGGTTTAAATTTCACTCTAAGACCTTAATTTTTTCACATCAATACTCATGAACCCTTAACCTTGTAGAAACACATAATAAATACCTTATTATTCTTAAATTATCGTTCTATCCAATGGTAAGAAATTTATAATTTTAACAACTATTTTAATAACATATATATTCTTAACATTTAGTAAAAATTAACATAATATTTTCTCTTCAATGAAGAGTAACATTATTTAACTAAAAGACATGATATTAAATTAATATTAATATAAATTTAAGAAGATAAATTGATTGTGTATAAGATAAATAATATCCTAAAAACGATATTTTTATAAAAAACATGTTAAATTCATATTTTAAAAATTAGAAAATCTTTTCATTTAGCTTAAATAACAAATTTGATTTGAAATATATATTTTCCATAGGGTGAAAAACATAATTATGGGAGAATTTATTGAGTAATTTTTTGTTAATATTTTATATTGGTAATAAAAATTAACAAAACAATTTGGTAAATTGTATATTTTAGATCAACATATTTTCATGGTTTTTTTGTTCTTGAATGTAAATTAAAAAATAATAAAATAATTTAAAATGAATTTATGATACTTTTGTATAATTTTTAAAAATATTGAATTTAAATATGGATTTATTCTATCATTCTATGTCAATGGATGACATGAGGAGTGGAAATAATGAATGGGGACAACAAGATGTTGAGATATATGAAATAAATTTGTTCTATGTTTTATGTATAATACATCCTATATCATCATTTATGATGTCATCATTATTTTTTATGACTCAATTAGTCCCTATAATCAGCCACATTTAAATTTTAACATGATTTATTGGATAAATAACTACCCATTGGTTTTAAGAAGAAATACATCATATTACAGAAATCTGTTAATGTCACCCTTTACAAAATCCACTTCAAAAATATAACATATATTAACTTTTATAATTTGTAAAATATTAATAGAATTGGGACTAACATAGAATTTGTGATATAAATTACTATGTTTCTCCCTTTATAAAAAATGTTCACTAGAATTATATTTTCTTAAAAATTTGAATACATGAATTTTCATTGTAATAATAATATATTAACTTTTAGTGAAGTGTTATAAATTTATAAATATAAACACAAATGAAATTCAAAAAACCATAAAATAATAATTATAGAATAGGAATTTCAGTTGGAATTTTGATATTTCAAAAATAAAATTTTTTCTAATATATAATGTTAATTAATTAGGAATAAAATATAGTTTTTTTATCAATGAATCAATGGATATTTTTTTATGAATCACTCTCATTTAAATATTTTATGATCTAATTTATATAGAATTGACCAGAACCAATTTTAGTTATTTTTTTGAAAACCCACCTCATGAATCTATAATTTTTATTCAATCATATACATCCAATAACCATTGAAAAATATCTATGCTATATTTTTCCATCAATCTATATGAAATTTAATTATTTTCAAGGAATAAATTCATCATGAAAAAATATAAAAACTAATGTTGTTGATAAATCTGTTTTGGAATTTGAATTATTCCATGATTTAATTTATATTCATTTTAAATATTCTACCTCTAAATCTTTAACAATAAAAAGGGGTTTTATTAATAAAATCATAAAATATGGATTCTAAAACACTTAAGGTTATAAATCACGACATGTGTATGATAAACTGATTCAATAAAGACAACTTATTATGATGTAACGATAAGTTGATGTTCATCCATACAATTTTGAGATTTACTAAATTTTAGAATGTAATCATTCAATGATTACAAAAGAGACATATCCAAATTTTTATGGTACTGAAGTTCATATAACATTGTTATGAAAACCCACTCCAGGAGGAATTAATTTTTTAATGTTGATATTTTTTTATCGATTAAATATCTTAAATACTTTATCATATCTTTTATTAGATTACATAAACTAATATAGAACACACAATAGATTTAGGATTTAATTGAGTTCAGGTTAATCATAATAAGTAATTTATCTTTGGGTTTTCATTGAGAAAAAATCAAAAGTAAAATATGAAGGACAAGACATTCACATTTTAAGAAAATAAAAATCATTAAATTAATAAAAATTACCCTATACCCATCAAAGATATAATAAATGATAGTTATTTAGGGGAGAAATTACTACTATATCTCCACATATTTTGATAAATTCTGATAAATATATCATACAAAATAGTGAGGGAAGTTTCTTATTGAAACAATAATATATTGTTCACTTCAAATAAGAATTCATTTTGAGAGAAATGTGTATGACTTCATAATTTGATTCCAGGTTTAATATAATTTTGTTAAAGGTACCAAATAACACTACACTATAAGAAAATAACAAATGTTAAAAAATCATGAATAATGTAAACCCTTCCATGAAGAAAATAGAATGCTCTTATTTTCGAAAGTGGGGATATTTTAAGGGAAGGTATTTATAGAATGAAAGTTAATGAGCATATTAAAAAAATAGTGTCTAATGAAAATCAAGTTACATTGACATCTGAAGATAATATTTATTTAATAAATATGGAATTTTATTTTACTCTAATTATATGGTGAATGTGTCCATGTATCATTTAATGTTCAAAATAGTTGAGGAGGGTGTTATCCTGATGGAAGTACACCTTTAAAAAAAATTAACATGAATCAACATTTTTATTCGATGAATCCTGGAGCTATATTTTTCATCCATTTATAATCCGCATGTTCTAAATTTTTTATATGAATATAATATTAGATGGAATCTAGACTCTATTAGTCTACTATTTAATAATAGATATTGGGATTCCTTTAAATCTAACAAGTTAATCATATCAAATAGATACATGTTTACAAAAAAGGGGAATTGAAGAAATGATAATTAAACACTATGTATAAAAAATATGAATGTTCATTGTACTTATGTTATTATGTCCCTTTATTTGTTGGATATCCATTTACACATGATGAATTAAATTCTTAATGTTGATAAAAAATTAAATCTTATTAAATTTGAATATAAATTAAATAAATAAATAACTATGTTGTATATAAAATAGATAAAAACACATTTCATATAGTTTATTTTTTGACATATTAAAGATAATATATTTTCATAATTATAAATTAAATTAATTATTAATTAATGTATTTAAAATTTAATTATTATATTTTATGATGAATATGATATAAATGTATATAAATACATTCTTAGAAAAAAGATAATTATTTTAATTTGTTTAGGAAATATAAAGCTTGTGTTTAAGAATAAAAACTAAGAAAAATAATATTTCATTATTTGGTATATCTGACATATACACTATGAATAAATTTAATGTGTTTTTATCAGAAAATGTAGAATTCGTTTATGTATTTTCCTATATACATGTCATTAAAATTGTTGTTCAAAAATGAAAAACATTATTTTTAATTTAATTGTTAAATAAATGATTAATAAATATATGATCCAATTAATTTATTTGGTTGAAAGGTTATTATCCACTTGTAATATTCATAATGTAATTGAATATAAAATATCAAAATTATCCCCTTATCAAAATTTAAAATTTAAAAACCAAATCATTAATTTTTTTAGGTATTAGAGTATTTAGCTTACAATATATCTTTGGATCCTAAATAAACTAAACTTTTATATTGCACTGTTAAAATTACTATTTTTTAAAATATCAATAATATTAATAAAAAATAATTATAGAAATAGAATAATATATAATTTTTTAATCAAGAAATAAATATTTTTTAAAAATATTCTTTTTTAATGATAAGGTGGGTGAATTTTTTACCCATAACCTTAGCTCGTGTACTCTATTTGCTTAAACTATATTAGTAAAAAATAATCATTATTCTTAATATAATTTTTTTAAAAATTTGAAATTATTTTTCTATAATGATATTTGGTATGTTTTATTAGTGATATAATTCATTATTTCATTAAATTATTTTGATGCAATCAATTTACAATCATACAAATACGTACATTACAAGACCTATTTTTTTACTTTTTTAAAATTCCCTCTCATCCTTATCTAATTTTAATTCTATAATAAACTTAAAATTCAATTTGAGGAAGATATATGAAATTATTTTCCATTTATCTTTGAATTTGATGTATCATCACATGATACTTCCATTTTGACCACACAAATAATTATTGGGGTCAATTAATACAATATATGAAATGAATTTTCTTCACTCTTCAATTAATATTCATATTCAAATATTTACCAATAAAATTAAAATCAAAATAATCAAAAACATATATTTTCTCACAAATATACTCAAAGAAGGAACCTTTACACTATAGGATGTCGTGAACCTTCACCAAAAACAACTAATAAGATATATTAGACCTATGGGTACATGACCCATATGAAAAAGGATCCCACTGAAAAATCATTATTTCCCTATATATTTGATGGTAACTATTTTTAAATATTGAAATAAAAAGTATTTATTAGTAAGGAAGAGGATATGGTGTTATATAGTATGGATTCAAAAAAATGTACCTATTTGACAAATAATCAAGAAAAATGAAGTAGTAGTGGATAGATAATCATTAAAGGCAATAAAAATATGTATTCATGTGACTATATGTTAAACATTATTAACTTACTGTGATTAACTCATTGAGAGTGAAAATCATTCCCTTAATACTTTATATTATTGTTGTATGCTAAAACATTCATCCATGGTGTGATATGTCAGTCGCATTCATCAAGAGGACATGTGTACCTTGTATGGTTTTTGAGTTATCTAATACGAATTACAAAGATAAAAATATAAAAAGATTATAGTAATATGAGATAGATGTTTTTATCAAATTCTAAATATTAATTCATTCACTTATATTCTTCTAATGTATTATATGAGATCTATTTGTTTTGAATTCATTTGAAAACTATTCATACAATGACGAAGCATTGTTTAATGTGGATAGTGAAAGGTATGAGTGTTATATATTGATCAAGTGGTGGTTAGTATTAAATTATATAATATACTACCATTTATTAAATTATGTGACCTATGAGGTGACTATATCAATAAATCAAAACCACCCACAATTGGGGATAATTAAACCTAATACACGACCCAAAGTTCATTTCAATAACGATAAGTTGGTTACCAGTTCCATGTGAATTGACATTATTCACTTTTAATGATTTTCCTCATTTATAAATTAAAATATTTACATAATTATTATGACTAAAACTTATATACCCTTGATTCCATTTCTATTTTACTTTAACTATAAAATTATTTATAATGAAATAGTTTAATATCCTTTGCAGAATAAAATACATAACAATGTTTTATATTACATTGAAAAAATACGAATACATTATCTGAAAACAAGAAAACATAATTATTCTCCTTGAAACCCTATTATCATATATATTACACTTCTTGTTTTCCAATATCAAATTAAAACAATATAATTTTTTGAGATTAGATGCCGAGTAAGGGGTAGCGTACAACGAAACAACTAAAAATCATACATTATGGCAGGAATAAATTAACTATGTTAGGGAATATCAAATGAAATTTAAATAGTAAATATATCTATAGCCAATTAAGTTATAATTAAATTATTTGATAACTATAACTAATCAAATATTGATGGGAATTCATAATGACCGGAAACTTAAACACACTATTCGATCCCTGTGTTAAGACCTCTTACATAAAGGATAAGTATGCCCACCATAACCTTTATAAATTTTCTCACGAGACCAACAAGGGCACTAAGGGTCTATATAATTCTAGTATGCACCTATCACATAATATTCCAATTCATTCCATCACATATGAAATGATTTCATGGATTAATTTTCATAGAATCAACAACATAGATACTTTTCCTAATTTCAAAATCAGCATATCAGACAATATTGTCCCATATATAATAATGATTTTTTTCCAAAATTAATTTCCCACTATCAATGAATAAGTAATTATATATAGATTTTACATGGTATGAACTAATTAAATGATATATATATCCCTTATAAATGTTTTTATTTATCATGCAGATCATACAAGCCTATTAATTGTGAGTTTCAAACCATGTATGTAGTAAGGCCCATTATAGCACACCAACTGAAGATCAAGTCAAATTAAAATGTTTCCTTTTTAGGTTTATTACCACCAGGTACACCTATGTTAGATACAGACAAAATTTTAGTAACCATAGAGGTATTTCATTTCTTATAAAACCACAAAAACATTTCATCACAACAATAGTAGGATGGTTTTATGTTTTTAGAATAGTTCACAATTTATAATGGCCTAGAGAAAGGCTTTAATGACATTATTAAGTAATAAATCTTTTGAAATTATTAAAATTGATGGTAAAAATGAAGCTAAAATTATTTACATATATGAATTGGAATCTAAAAAGAAATTATAAAAAAATTTCAATAGTAAAATAATGGGCTGGATTGGAGAAACCATTACCTATCATAGAATTGTTATCTTAAATATGAATTTTTTGATAAAAAACTCATAAATATTGAAGAGAGAACAACACAAGAGACTATGTGGGATGTATATGATGAATTATATTAGAATTGGGTGTGGTATAATTAGGATATGTGGTGGGTATATTTACATGAGTAGGGGTTGTTCTACGGGTTTAAATAATGATTATTTTTCATTAATGCCAACCACTTTTGGGTGGAAATTTTTTTGAATTTTTTGCTTGAAAATTAATTATATAAAGTATGGTTATAGTTATAAAGGAAATCAATTGACCATTTTATTTTGTGTTATTTATTAAATACATTTTTTAGTAAATAATGATTAATTAATTTAAATTTTTCTTTGGAGTTCCACTTTTTTCCCCTTTCAATTGAACATTTTTATTATTATTATTAAATTTAAATTCATCCATATTATAATATTTCTGAATTTTAAAAAATATATATTAATTTTTGATTTATATAATATAATATGGATCTAGATTTCAGATACAGATAACTGGCCATTATGTTAATGTTAATGGGGCTCTAACTTATTGGGTCCCAAAATTTTAATTCAGTTATACCATTTTTCCATTCCTTAATTTTCCTAAAATATTGAAATATTTTAGATGAAATTTATTTGTATAATTGGAAAAAACTAAAAGAAAATCTAGATCAAATGTATCATGCTCAGAGGAATGTATTTTTTCATGTATCCAGATTCGATAAATATTATACGATATAAATATTTTAATCATTTATTAGACCAAACTCCAGACACAATATCTTTTAAGAGTCTGACATTTTGATGGTGGATGAACAAGAAATAGCCGATAAATTAGATAGAAGTCCAAAATAATTTATTCTACCATTATTAAATAAAAAACATAGACATATGGTAAAATAAATCTAGAATGTTTGTCTTAATACACTTATTTTCTCTAATGATTCATCTATAACTCCTTTAATACATAGATATGTAATCCAAAATTTTGTGGGTAAAAGGGAATAAGTGGGAGAAAAAAATTCTTCAAAAAAACTTATCAATATTTATCAATTTAATTATCTTAAAATGTATATTATTTTAAAAGACATAATTAAATAAAATGTTTTATTAATGACTTAAAATAATGGTTTTAATGTAATTCTCATAAGTTCTAATAAATTAATTGTTATCTAATAAAGTCTGACGAAAAAATATAATCATGTTATTAAAATAATATATAGTGTAAAATATATATTATTTCTTGAATGAGTAGCATTAAAATATATAGTATATAACAATTTCATAACATTATTCTCCCCTTATAATTTTTTTTCCTTCAAATTTAGGCTTATAACAGAAAGTGAAAAAAACTACATCTCCATAATTACTTCTTTTAGTTCTCATAACACTTCTTCTAATATGTGATATCTCCATAGCACATTCATGAGTTTGTTTTTATTGATTTGTAATTTTTTTAATAGCAGTAGGAATCTGGAAATTACCCATAATATACGGGATATCATGTTGAGATCTATCTTTTCTTGGGGGAGTAAAAGAGTTGGTATTTTTTTCTATTTCATTAGAAAAAATAATTTAAATACCCAATTATAATTACTTTTTTTAAAGGGTGAATTGATAAGATAATGGTCCAATTCTCCATGGAGTCTCAAATTTATAGATATATCATAGACAAAACATTATCTTCTTCCAAAACTTTATAACTCTTTTCCATAGTGATAATTTCAAGAAGAAGTTATTATCTAATTTTAATTAATTTTACTTATATTTATCAAAAATATATTGATATGATTTTGTTTCTTTATTACCTTATCTGTTTTCTCCTACACAAGTTTTGGGAAAACACACTTCCTCTCTCTAGCCACATCCTTGTGGGATGTATTATGAATCCTTTTCCTATAGAAGCCCACATATGGAACCATATGTATGCTTAAATAGAAGATATTATTATATGAAGATTCCAATAAAGGTATGCATTGGTCCCACATTTCTAGTAATTCATGTAAAAAAGACCTCATCATATCCTCTATTATTTGAATTTTCCGTCAGAATACCCATCAGATTTAGTATTATATGTTGCAACCAAATGTATTTAAGTGTTAAATTAATTTTGAAGACTCTTAAAAAAAATTTATATTAAGTTGGGATCATAATATAGAACAATTTATAATAGTGTACCATGATGTTTCAAAAATTCTTTAATAGAAATATGAGGATGACGTTTGAGTGGTATACCTACCATCGTTTCTAGAAAATGTAAAAATTTGGTAAGACGATCAATAATAAACCATATAGAATCATTTTTACTCAATTTTTTGGAAGCCCATGAAAATTTCCATTGTGATGTTATATCGCTTCTAAATAGGAATAAAGGGTGGTTTCATGTCAGCCTTGTTATGTCTCCTCTTATGCATAACCATTTGAAATACCAAACATATATGCATACAATCATTAGCTTCCCAATTTAGGTTATCCCACCAAAAGTTCTCTTTTAGATCCCCATAAATTTTTATACTACAAGTGTGTATAAATAAGACTGACCTATGAGAATCATCTAGTAACTGCAACATTATGTTATATACTAATAGAAAACATAATAATCTTCAAAATTGAAACACAACATCATCATAGGTGAATTAACCCAATTTACCATTTTATATAGCTTTCATTTTCTTCTAAATAAACTTTTAATATTTATGAGTCTTATTTATGATCATTAGTAAGTATGGACAAAAAATACTTAGAAATGGAATGATGTTTACCCTTATATAAAATATTCTATATCCATCTTTTCCAACTACTTGAATAAAGGATCCTTTTCCATCTTAATAATACATATGACCCCCATGTTCCTTTCTTCTCCAAGCCTCTGCCACATTATTTTCATTCCTAGGGTGGTAGTTTTTTGCAAAATCCCAGTATTTAAGAAATTTCATCCATTCCATATTCCTCATGTTAATCTCTTTCATGGTGAATATATACCTCAAACATTTTTTATTAGCATATATGTATCATTTTTCACCATAGAGATAATGACTCTAAACCTTAAAAGAATTGATCAATGAATAATTACAATGATAATTAGTTGGATATTTGTTTTCCCATGGGTTTTCAATTTTATATATTCATACAAAATAACTCTATCATCCTGAATGAGGGTACACACGAGAAGTTTAATTACTATATCACTGTATAAAACAAATCCATATTTTTTCTATGGTAAATTCAATTTGGGAGAATTGATTGACTTTTATTTATTTCCCCCGTTATTTCCTCACATTCCCTAACCCATTAAAAATAAACTTCATTATATGTTAATTTGGTTGAAGGATTAGATAATTGAATATAATTTCCGCAAATTTATGATAGTAACTAACTAAGCCAAGTAAACTAAATATCTTGATTATATTCATTGGAACCATCCATTCACCAATATATATTTTTCTTAGTGGCATAAAATTAAATTCATTTTGTTCATATAATATGACCATGAAATGATACTTCCTAATTCATGAATTTGAACTTACAAAATTTCACCTAAATTTCATTCTGCTTTAGGGTCTCAATGGTGAATCATAAATGATATTAATGCCAATAATAGGTGAAAAATAATTTATCAAGATGATCCTCAAATATTTTGGTCATTAGATCCATAAAAATAAATGAGGAATTAGTTAATCCAATGTCATTACCACAAACATATTCAATCTGTAACATGCGTGAGAAGTCTTCTTTGGTATTCTATTCATACTAAAAAAACTAATGGTAAAAAAGTATATATCATTCTTTGAGAAGTGTTGGATCCCTTGAAGTATATCAACTTGTTCCCCAATTATTGGTAAAAGATACTTATTCTTATTAGTGATAAAATTTGTCCTCTATACACAATGCATAATCTTATGGACACATCCTTTGCCTTGACAAAAAATATAGATGATCAAAAAGTAAAAACTCATGGTGGTTCAAACTACCTTTCAATTAATTCATGGAATTATTTCCTAAGATCCACTAACTTCACTAACTCCATCCTTTAGGGAGGCATAGATATGGGTTTTTAATTTGGGATAAGATCAATATTTTATTAAAAGTAACATTCACGAGTAAATACTAGTATATTCTATGATTATACATTAACATATTCCTTGAAATGAGATACATCCTATATTATTAAGACATCTATTAAAATTATTGTATCATCATTGATGATTGATTTATGTTTCACCATAAGAGTATGTTTCATACAAGACTTCAAAAATGAAGTACGTCCTATAAATTTAAGTTATTATATACCATTCATAGAGGTTATAATAGTTATTTCTTGATGATAAAATGTTGCATTATATTTTAAAATCTAATTTTTTCCATGTATTGTATCAATTTCTACCATAGGTATGATAATTAAATATGAAAATAGTGTACATTTAGGGATCAAAATGTGTACTTCTTTATTTAAATAAATTATAAACAAATTTCAACTGGGTGTTCATTTTGATAACACCTTCTTTGGTTTTTTGGGAAGTTTACAATGTTCTTAGAAAAAATGGAATATATAAAATATTCCAACGGTCAATATTCCAAATGAATGTTATCTAATTTTGATTTTATGAACTTTGTACTTGACACCACATCAATAGGAACTACTATTTCTTCATTAGTAATCATGACATCAAGAACCCCCTACGTGGGACTATTTTTTTATAGATTCACTTGATGATTTGGGAATTTATTTGAATAATGTCACATATCCCAACAATTAAAGATATATACATAAGTGGATTCTCTCATACCATTCCATTCATGAGATCATTGGACGTTATCTCCTCACTTTTTGTAAAATCATATCCTTTTCAATCAGGTTTGTGGGTGCTTCTTCAAATAGTTATTGTATGTTGGAAATTATATACTTTATTTCATGTCATTTTCATAAATTATAATTTTAGGGTTCTTCCAATCCTAATTCCATTAAAAAATGTGATACATTGAAAATTCATTTTTATTCTTGATATAACTAGTAACAGTATCCACATATAATGAAAATGTTTGAGAGACAAGTTCTCATCAATGGTTTTGATTTAACCCACAGAATAATTGATTAATCATTATATATATATGTTACACCCATAATATACAACGTGCTATCCTAACATTGTAATGTTATCTTCATACTCAACCACAAAATCCTCAACATTATACCTTAATTTTAGAAGTGGTCTTTGCATACCCAATATTTTATCAAGAGGGAACAAAATTTCATAGAATTTATCATTCATAGTATTCTAGTCCATGTTGATTATTCTGTCCACATTTGTGGTATTTCAAATCACTAATCACCACTTTTTAGCATATCCATTAAATGATATATCTCCCTGAAAACCCTTTTCTTCTCATCACATCCTAATTAAATTAATGATTTATATAGTGTCTTGACACATTATTCAGTTACTAATGGGTTTGTGGTACCTTTGAAGGATGGAGGTTTAGTTTCATGATAGTGTCAAAAATTGATGAACCAGATTGTAGAGTAATAGATCATTCCATATTAGAAGAATTTTCTTTTATAAACTGGGTAAGCTAGATTAATATAGTAATTCTATGATCTAATCTTATAAGTGTATCATTGAAATTATCTGGAGGGAAATCCTTACACTGATTTCAAGTACTGACATGATTGGTCCTTCCATTTGGGGATATTTATATAAAGTTGTATACACTTATTATGTATATAAGCAACACTATGATATCATTTAAAGAAATATTTCTAGAATATCCAAAGGTTTTTACCTCTGGTTAATTGTTTCTAACTATTTTCTTATAAGTCATGTTTCTATGTATTCCATTAAACTATCTTTTGATAATAACTATATCAACCCCAACTCTAATACCATAGAGCGTGTGGATTTTTTATTATAATGTCACAAATATAGATTATATAATATTTTGATAGATTCAAGAGAAATAGATACAAAAAAAATCTTTACATTACATTAAAACAATAATACACCATCTAAAAACATTGAAATGTTATTATTCTCTTAAAACCGTTTTATCATATATAAGAATCTTCTTGGTTTCTTATTATAATTTCTCAATGAGTAAATTCCTAATAGTTTATACCATATTGAAGAATGAATTTTATGGAAAAAAAATATTCCCCCCCAAAAGATGAAATAATTATATATAATGTTAAAAAGTTAGTAGAAAAATATAATTATAGATAAATCCCTTTTAATTTTATTTTTGTTGGAGATAGATCATCCCAACATATCTCATTATTATGTCAAACATGGTATAAAAAATAGGCCATTTTCATGCACCTAATCATGATAGGGTTGAAGAACAATGCTTCCTTTTAGTGGGTATTAACCTAGGTAAAACTACTCCAAATACACACCCAATCACTGTATCAAAACATGAATTTATTTTATTGGAAAACCACACATACAATACATAACCCAAATTTTATAATGGTTTTTATAGTTATGGGATAGTTTGAGAATTATAATGGATTTAAAAAGGATATAATTTGATGGAGTGAGTAATATCTCATTTGGAATAATTCCAATGGATGTTAATAACATACAATTAAAATTATTCATTAATATAAAAATTAATCTTAAAAGATAATATAGTGAATGAATATCAATTAGAATTTAAAGGGATTATTGGGGAAACCATTTCATTTCTTAAGCTTCATATCATTGAGATGAACCTTAAGACCAACAAAACACTTCAATATTTAAGAGATATTTGAAGAAGAGACTCCATGTTAAGTATATGATTTGAGAACAACAAATTAAGTGTTAGATATTGGAAAAAGGGGTGGGTATTCGTTCTTGAGGAAGGGTGTATTTAATGTATTAATTTATGAGTATTTTTCTATTAATGATAATCAATTTTTAGTGGATTTAATTTTTTTGAAAATTTATATATTACATGATGGTTAAGGTTATCCAATTTATCTATCCACCTATTAATTTTATATTATTTCTTAAAAAAAATATGATCAAGAATAATGATGAATAATTTTAAAAATTGCATGAAAATTCAGCTTTTTTCTATTTTAAGATCACATTAGAATTATTCTTAAAAATTTGTAATAGGTCATATTCTAATTAGAATGTGTATTATATTAAAATATATATACTTTTCCCATTTTGATAATTAATGCTACATTCAAATTATAAGGGACAATAAGTGGCCATGAAGTCTATGCTAATGTGGATCTGACGGGATGGGTCTCACCTCAAAGTTCAATCATATTTGTTTTCTCATACATGGATTTGCTTAAAATATTATAAAGTTTTAGATGAAATTATTTTTATCATTTAATAAAACTATAGGAACGACTTGATTAAACATTATCATGGAAAAAATATGTGTGAAATCAGAGTATAGTAATTTAATGAATCGATCAGGATAGAAATATTTTCATCAATTATTTGGAAATAAACATTCAAAACAGCATATAAGAAGATGAAAATTGTATGGTGGATGTGAAATAAATAGAAACGTATTTCACTATAAGACCACAATATAATATTCTTTCATTAAGGTATCTGAATATTCATGAACATTTGGTTTATTGAATCTTGATAGTATTTTTGTACATATTTATTTTCTACAAGTATTCTTCCATAAAACCATCCATAAATATATAAATAAAAAGATAATTTTTGGGTGAAAATAGAATATATGAACTAACATAATTCATTAATAAAAAATATATAGAAGAATAAAATTATATTTCCCAATATTAATAACCTCTCACATGAAATAATTTCGGATAGTATTTTATTAAAAATTAGATATTAATTTTATCAATTCAATACTCATAGTGTTCTTATAAATTTCTTCGTATCATATTAAATTAATACCAACTAAAATAAAAACCTGCAAATCAAATAATATATTTTTATATATAAAATTTATAGTATTTCATTAATAAAAAATTATAAACTATATTTTCATGAAATTGGTTGTTAAAATCCACCCAAAAATGCATCGTGATCATTCAATAAATAATAAATTTTATACTCAAGATTATCAATTTTCAAAAATAAGGGAAAATCTAGGTGCATCTTTAAAATTTAATAATTAATAGAAAAAAATAAAATTCTACGTGAACCAATAATTAGGAATGAGTAGAATATATATATGAATTGTAATAATACAATAGAGTAATAAAATTCTAAAAAACATCATTAATTCATTAATATAAACTAATGTTACTTATCAATATGAGAAAGGTGAATATAAATATTTTTTTAACCACCGAACCCAATAAAATTTATCATGAATCAACTAAATGAAATTATTATCATTCTCTTAACAATAATAAATTTCGATACATGCACATAAACATGAAGTGCACATATAGGGTGTTAGATGATATTGCCAATATAAATCTACCAAATTCAATTTATATAAACCTTTTGAAATAATTGATTCAATATTAGTATGAAAATATATGTACAAAAAATATACATTATTTTATTAAAAATGTAACAAAGGTTGTTTTGATATTTCATTAACACATTACCATTAAAATATTTTATAACAAATGTGTTTACATAAAAATAATATTATTGTACACAGTAAATCATAAATGATAATTATTTTAATTTTATGAAAATTTTATGTGAGGATAAATGATAATAAATATAATGGACAAACATCAATTCCTAATGAATTTTTTTTCATTTAAAATAAAAATATCTCTTATTTACTTTATAAGAAAATAAATAAATATTGATATATAAAATCGAGAATACAAGGATAAGGTTTATTAATAAAAATAATTTAATGATGGCCATATCTCAAGATTTTTGGAATCAATTCCTAGTCACCAATTATAAAATCATGAAGTAGGATGGGTTCAAAACAATATATTATCTAACATGTGACAGGATCTAAACATTATATACTCCAAACTATCCATAATTATGAATTATGAGGAAGAAAATCCAATAATAATAGAACAATCATCCACTAGGTCCCATTAGCTCTAGAAGAATAATATTCTTGTCAAAAATTGATCCTTATAGTTTAAAATTATCAACCCTATATTACATATGATTCTTTTTAATTGTATGTGAGTCATAAATATAATGTAACAATAAAATATCTCATTTCAAGAGCTGAAACATCACACCCAAAAAACATTAAATTAAAATTTTAATGTCATGATAATATAAAATAATTTTCCATGCATATCATAGTATAATTATACCATTACCAAAAAATAAAAATTGTAATATCTATAGTGGTATAAAAGGAATATTTTTTTATTAAAATCCTTAATTAATTTTGATAAAATATTATTGGGAATAAAATAGATGTTAAAAATTAATTCGTCAATTTTTCAACTATAATCATTCAAAAATTTTGAAAAGGAAATAATTATTAAAATGAAACAAGCATAGTGTAGTACTTTTTTATATAGAAAATATATATTTATCATTTCATGACGTCAGTTAAAACATGATAAAAGAAATTTATAATTAATAACGAAACTTTATAAGAATAAAAATTAGTTTTTTTTCAATATAAAACCAGAATTAGAATTTATATAAACACATTTTGAGAAATATTATATATATTAGATTTATACTTTTAAAATCAAATATGTGTCAATTGAAAAAAATGAAAAATGAACAACATAGTTTTCATAAATTCATTATATATATAAAATATAGTTTTCTTAATTTACCAAAACTCAGTTTTAATCATTCTATAAATTAGGGTTTAACCAGAAATTAATTTTCCATAGATTCAACCAATGGTTACCATTCAACCCATTTTTAATAGAGTTATTAATATAAAAAACTAATTGTTTTAGAACATATATGACAATTAAATACCCAAAAAATGAATACCCCCAATCAAAATTTATTCATTTTGGAACCGTATACATCCATATTAATATTAGAGAATGTTGTTAAATAATAAAGAAGTATAATAAGATATTAAGTCATTTCTAAATATAATCAATGAAAAATATTAGTAAATTGACGCATAATCTTGTATGAAGAAGTATAATATGTATGAGAAATATGTATATTGATATTAAAGAAATTATTAAAAATTAATGGGTGGAATATAAGTTCCATTTATTTAAAATAAATTTTTGAAAAGGAATATATTAAGGGTTCTAATGGGTTTCATGATCTAATTTCAAGGTCAGGTAACCCATTAGAAATCAAAAACACCATTCAAAGATAATGCAAGTTACATAGGAATAAAAAATGGGTTTTATAGTTTATATGAATTATTATGGTAATTGTGGACCCAAAGTATGCATTCTAGATATTTCTTGAAAATAATTAGAATTTTCACTAAAATTTATGAAATAAATCATAAAATGAATAAAACGGAAAATATTAATCCAATCTGATATCATGGGTGTCCCAATTATTAGTAAAATATCATATTCAACATATATAAAGCCTAAATTTAGATCACTGATGCAACAAGTAATTAATATAAATCTACCCCATAAAACATTTTCACTCCAACTCATAGGGAATCCATTTTAATGTTTTTATAGGATATATGAAATAATGGACATCCTTTACAATACCTCATTCAAATAATTGAGAATTTGGATGAGTGATTTTAAAACGGACATATTATACTCTCCCTTTATTATTATTTAATCAATAAATTGATCTGTGCAAGGGTGATACATATATTTTATTAATATATGGAACATGTTACGATTCCTTCCATCAAAAAAATAAATACCAACAAGAATTATGAAATTAACATTATTTTAATTACATAAAATTGTCTAATTAACATTAGTGTCAGGTTACTCTGATTTCAAATTACATTTATTATATTGTATATGTGAAACTTTTTTACCACCAAATGAACTATAGATTCCTAATTTTATGTGATGGTAGTAATCATATGATTCACTGAAACATTCAAGTAATAGAATAAATGTAAATAAACTGATCTTGTTATATCATATCATCGGCTACACTCACTCAAAAAAAATATCCATTTCCAATGAGAAAATTTATTAGAGACTAGAAAGAATATAATATAGATTCATGAGAGAAATTAACTTCACCAAGGATTAGTAACCATTATTTTATGATAATTAATCCAATGAATAATAATTATTCTCAAAAATCTAATAATATATACAATAAATTTAAAACCCATATTTCAAAATCATATTATTCCCATGTCATTAAACAAATATTCATAGATGACATGTAATTAAATGATGCAATTAACGCTTCACCCCTAATAGAAGAGTATTAAAATAAAATGGTCAAGGGAATTATTTGAAAACTCATTCCATTTAATGGCTTCATTAATATAAGATTTTAACCTATTATACCTATATGATTATAGAAATATGCTCATTTTCTATATCAAAATTATAATATGATAAATTTTTTCCCATATAGACTTCATGATAAACAAAAAAATATGTTCATAAACATTTTGTTCCACTTTTATGTAGGTACTAAGTATGTAAGAATTATTTTGATAAGTTTATACATATAATCATCAAGTTATTGAAAATTGAAAAAACTTAATTACTAATATATCATCAATTGATACCACATGTATTGAAATTTCATATTACATTACATCATGTGTAGTTAGGATGAATTAATCACATAAAAATATACATTAATTCTTTACATAACTATGAAAAAAACAGAATTCATATACAGTAATATGAGTAATCTAACATAATTAACGTAAAGAGGAAATTCAAGGGTGGTCACACCAAAATTTAAAATTCATTAAAAATAATGAATTTTAGGAGAGTATTACATTTAATAATGAATAATAATAAGGAATATATAATAAACTCAATATGAGAATGGATGTGATATTATTTTTCCCATTCCCTTCTAAATTACATTGTTAAATGACTTATTAGTTTCCACTTATTATCTTATTAATTCACTATATATGATGATAAATTATTAAAATATACCATATATAAATTTTATGCATTAATAATTTTTAATATTTCTTCCATCTAAGATATTTTTATTAAATATATATAATGGATGTGAATTTTATACTAGGAATAAGTTAATGATCCTTCCAAAAATAGTTATCTTTGTGTTTGAATGTGTGTATATCTACTATTTACTCATGGAATTACTTCTTATATATTACATGTGAGATTATTATATATTATAATCTTTATTTTTCACATTATTATATTTCATATACCAATAATACAAACCCATAACTCATATATCTCCTTGATAATGATATTATATATAGAATTGTTGGAGAAGAAAATGGTCAATTTCATATCTTTCCCACCAACACTATGAAAAAATCCCTAGAAAATTTATGTATACTTCCATTCACCAGTTTTAGTAATCATATAAACACTTCAAATCCTAAAGGAACATTACAATGTATATCCAAAAAATGGTATACTAACATAATGAATTGAAATTATACACAACAAATATCTCCCTAACTAAAAAATTTATCATAGAGTATATTTTAATAGATAGGAACATTATGATCAAAAAAGGGAAGATGATAAATGAGAAATTCATTTGAGTATCCCCAACTATCACTAATCTATTATTATACTCAGCTGATATATGATGTGTTGCATTGATATAATAAATTTAGTCTCATCTTATGATTTCCCAAATAACCAAGACATCAAGCCTAGAAAAAATACTTAATTTTATTCAAGGGAATGATTATAGATTACCGAGGAGGGATCCCATTATTAATGATTTAAATTAAAGACAATATATCTCGATCTACTACCCTATTTTGAAAATTAATTAATGAAATTTTTGATACAGTCTAACTAACCAAAACAATAAATATGTTTTGGATCTTCCAAAAATAAATTCTTTATATTCCTTATATGAAAACAATGAGCTCCACACAATTTTTATTTCCACTAGTGAGACCATGTTCATTGATTCTTAGTATATAAGGGATATAATCATTTTCATATAAGCCTGTCATTTCAATATATATCCATATAACATGAGTTATTACTTATATATAGATATTGATCCTAAATGAGGATAAATATGGTAGGATATTTTGATCAAGAACCCATTCACTAAATAGAGTTTTCAAAGCATCACAATAGATTTAAATTGGATTTTACTACATTAGGTTAGTGATATTGCTGGTATACACCATTACAAGTTGAAAATTATATTGCAGGGATATCCTATTTTTCTCTTTTATGGATTCCTTGTAGTGTTGTTGAATAAATAATTCCTTTAAATAATTCAATGACTATTCCTTAAATGGATTAGTGAGAAAAATGTTCTTATGAAATTTCCAACTTGGACCATCGATCATATGTAAAAAACATTATATTATATGTCATATCGAATTATAGATTATTAAATAATATCTCAATATGTTCTAACCAATTATATACACCTCAATAACATTGATCACTAGAAATATTAAGTGTATTTCACTCAAATCTCTATATTTATTATCTAACGTAATACATTTTTTGACTATAATAAACTTTTTTTAACTGGATTTACATTATTTTCCAATTAACATACAGTATGATCATTAGTAATATTCATTTCCAAAATAACATTCATTGATACTTTATAAAATTTTAAGTTGGACTCAAAAGGGGGAAAATTAATTTAGAGAATATTAAAAAATGATTTTATTAACAAGCACACAAATGTAAAAATTAATACTTATAAATTATTTCAATTTAAATATATAAACACCTTATAAATACCTTCAATTATCAGTTACAATGATTTAATAAAATATTTGACATGAGAAACACACAATTCATGATAGATAGTTTTTCATTAGAGATACGCAAATTATAAAACAATTGTTCATTTATAGATGGAACACCAATGATATTGTGGAAATGTTTTGATAATAGTTTTGAACCCTATAATATTACTCGAATATTTATCCAAAATTCAAAATTTTTCTTAAACAATTATCCATCCAATCTCATAAAAAATAGTTAAAAATATATTAATCAAAACCTAAAATCATATAATATTTGATAAATAACCAATGGAATCATAATTGTTTTTATAATAAATATTAGATATACAATTAATGAATACATACCTCCTGATTTATACTGACCATTTATTATATATATAGATTTTCCCAAATATAACAAAACTTATTTTTTTGATACCATTTTTTAATAGAAAAACCCAGATCACCTTCATCTAATACAATTGTTGGTTCATTATAAGGCCCATTGTGTCTTCTTGATCACCATGGTCTATGAGAAATTTGAAATGGTATGAGAATTATTTTTTGGAAATTATTTTACTATTAATAAATTATCAAAATAATGGAAACCACAAGAAAATATATTATGATCATTTATTCCATCAGATATTTCTTACCAATTAAAAAAACTTTTGACAATAAGATAAATATAATAAGACATAAAATTAATGTATAATATTAAAAAAAAAAAAAAAATATAACTAATTATATATAAAAATATCCTTAAATATTGATCCATATCTGACTGAAATATACTTAACTGAATTTAACCAAGGAAGAGGATTGATTAGGGAATGATGTCTAAATAAATCATATATAATTAAGTATAAATATCCAAAATAAAAAATACAGTATTACAACATAACTGTATGTGACACTTGTGGTTATTGTACCAACATCATGGAAAAATGACTATTTTGATGATGAACTATCACTATTTGACCTCAGGCATGCCTTCCTATATTCTAGAGGTTGCTGAATTGCAATGAGGGAATAGGTTGTTACTATGGATAGACTATACCCTTATTTCATGTTTAAGAACATATAAACTATAATAAAAAAATAAAAAAATAATATAAAATGTAAGAAATATAACATAACATGATATCATTTCACGATTACAATATGAGGTTGAAAATTGATTGTAGGTGGTTGAGTATAGTTCCACAATCATTCAAATTAGGTTCCCATTATTTATTCACGCCCTTTATCGAGCAGTCTCCAATGGGGTTTATTTGTTGATCTAGAAATACCCAATAGTTATCATATCCATGATATGGACCTAAATTCCAAATTCAATCAATTAGTAAGTATTTTCTCAGTGACACAATTGGAATCATATTGTTTGAGAGGATAAGAGGTCAAGCTCATCACGCGTGGGGTGGGGGTGTTTTACATTTTGACTATTTTATAGATTTAGGTCATATTCATGAATCCATTTTAAACCATGATATAAAGATGATAATATTTCAAATTTGAATAAAAAAACATAGACATGAAAGAATAACCATCTATATTTATCATAGTTTCTCAATCAATGGCACCATCTGTAGGTATTACAATTTCTTTATTATGAGATCCATCAGCATGTATAACAAGATATCTATTTAATATTGTTAGGTACATGTTAATTTTTTATTGTAAAGATTTATGATTTAGAGAATCATAATTGGGAACTATCATATATATATATTGGGATACATTTTTTGTTTTGATAGTCAGTATCGAGACAAAAATAAGGGAATCCTATGTATCTATTTTAAAGGAATCAAAACCATCATAGTTTAATGCCACTTAACCGAACACATCATTCAATTTATGGTTATTTAATTAGGATTAGTCCTTTAATTTTAATATCATTTGTTTATTAATCATATTTTAATTGTTTGAAGAATAAATTGGATTTGGACATACGCATGATACACCATATTTTATTTATCATGTTGGAAATAATGTGTGATGAGAATGGATTGGTCTTAAATAGAATATGACCCTATGAAGACAGCTCTCACTGGTAATATAATATGACGAGGATAAGTAGATTGTTTCTTAAAAGGAATATATCCTCCTAGATGGGGCATGATTTTATTGGGAATATGGATTAATAAAGATGATGGTGTATTAAAGCTATTGGGTATGAACATCAGGGAGGCTTACGACATATCCAATGATTATAGGAATCAAATCCCATGTAGGTCAAAATGGTCAGGGCCTAAACCTATATGGGAAAACTATCTAGGATAATTTTATTTTTCTATTGATAAAGATACCAAAGATCACTAAGACCAAGTGTGTAATTACTGGTGTGGGTAAAAGAGATATTGGAATCTCGTCATCTTTGACAGTCGTGATTGGGAAGGACTGTACACTAGGATTGGAATACCATATTTGAGGGTTCACTGTGGTCCACTAGTGGGTGGTGTGGTTATATGGAAGGCAATGTTAGAATGACATACTAGATGAAAGGGTAGGGTTTTACTCTAGTATGGATTCTATTTTAACACCTCACACAGTTTCAGACAAGGGTGAGGCTATGGTGGGGTAGTTAGGAAGAATGACACGATTTACCTATTGGATTTATCCTTCCATTTTCTAAAATGAACAAATAGGATTATGTATCTGTTGAATGTATATATACCACATGATTTGATTCACATTTCAATCATCATGTGGGGATAAAAGTGGCATATTGAACCTATTCCACCAACCCTATGGCCATGATCCACATTACTATGAGATTGCATGGTTGTGATTATTTTGATAATATTATATACTAGGTAGATTAAATATGGGACTTTATGATGACAATTCATGACTATGTGGAAATTATGGTGTGTCTAATCCTCTGATCATGACTGTTTTAAGGCCTAGGAGAGGGCGTGTTTTGGTCTTTGTAGGATAGGATGCCTGGGTAATGCGGTGTCCAGTCATTTGCGGCATGACAATGACTTCTGATTTGATAGATGATTCTCCTAGGTTATACCTAGGGGATATGTATTAGACCACAACCAGGAGATACTTGGAAAATATGGATTTTATCTCATTTAGGTGATCCCCTAGGGTTTTTATCGGAACCTTCTGGTGTGAAACCTAGGTGAGCTAGTTTCGAACTTGCGTCAGTGATCCCTAGGTGAGCTTGTTTGGATCATGACTAGGAGATACCTTGGAAAGATGGGTTTAACATCACCTCATATATACCTAGTAAATATGGTTTTTACCTCATCAAAGTGTAACTTGTGTAGATTAAATAAGTTGCTTTTTGTGTTTAATAAATCATGGGAGACAATTTGTGTGAGGCTCCACTTGATCAACAAGGGTCTGTTGTGTTGCTCTGTGAAGAATAACACACAAGTATTTAGTTATGAAAGGTTCATCACCCTATTTTTTTAATTTGGAATTGTTTAGTTTTCCCATTCATTTGTGTTAAAACCAATGAGGATCAATAATTCCTTAACTATTTTTAATTCCCTCTTCATTTTTATTCATGGAAATCCACCTGACGGTTTTGGAAACTTGGAAATTGAGTATGGAGAGAAGATATTTGATATATATTTTGATATTTCAAGAGTACCATATGGCTATCCCAATGGTCCTATTTAAAGTAAAACTAATCAATATTGGAAAAGAATGTTTTTTTGTGAAATTCACATTCCTGGATGGTTGTGGAGGATGTACCAAAAAAAGGTGAGCTACACAAGATAAATGTGAATGAGATGGATGGTCACATACGTTGATCATACCACCTCAACTTCTATGAGTGATTCACCATGAATGTGTTTCACACATGTATTTCACATAATATGAACTTCTATGAGATAGGATAGGGATATGGGGATCTTCTTATGGGAGAAATCAAATTTATTTTAAAAAAATTTCAAACATTCGATTACCATAACTTTTTATCGAAAATTCTATTTTGGAAATATGAGTAGTCAAATCGAAGTATGTGATGTAAACCACTCACATATGTATGGAGTATACTCCTCGTTATTGTATTTTATAATTAAAAAAAAGTTTATAAATAACCTAAAAACTTTTTTTTTACTTAATCAACAACTTTCATCAATAAATAGTGAAATCTATATAATAATCCTAAAGGGAGGGTATAACCAACACACCGCTGGATTGGGTTGAATTGATAAGGATTCAATATATGTTGGTGTGGATTATTCTTAAAGAACATTTCAATCTATGCTAATTCATCTTCTAACATAGAGACATATTTATACTCAATCATGAAAAATAATTTCTATGTGAGGATCACAACATGAATTATATAGTAAAGTGTGTGGCTTTAATTTTTTTATGATATCAACCCCCCCCAATTTTTTAGATTGATTAAAAATTAATATAATTATATTCTAAGATGAATTTTTGGAAAATTTATTCATTATTAAATAATCTATTGGGATGTGAATTTTTCTCACTAATGGGAGGATGTTATAACTTCATCCTTGGACATGGGACCTAGATTGAATATCTTCAGAGCTGTTAGTGTAGAATCACCTACCGTAATTTTTTTTTCCTTTTCTATCACTTCCATAACTTTTCCCATGTCAAATATTTATAAGTAATAGTTTTATTGAATTTTATTTATATTAGTGTAAACATTATGTTATACTGAACTAAATAAATTTTCTCATTTTCAATTCCCACTTCTCTATTTCTCTTAGATCAGATGGAGTGAATGTTTAAAGAGATAAGATGTGACTTATTTCTATGATTCTCTTTTTCCACATCATAAAACTTGGCAGTAATATATTTATTTTTATTTGTAGCATATGGTCTTACAATCATGTCCAATGAAACTACTATTTTTTGTTTAACATATTTGAACAATATTTATGGGAATAACGACCCATGTAGTGCTTTAAAATCTAGAATGATCTAAGACATTTCATATATGAGGAGGTAAAATTTTAAGGAATAAAATTTGGGATTTTAGATTAATGATAATTTCATGGGATATGTGTATAAGGAATGGTCATGGGAAACTATCAATATGTGGATTATATTATGATATTCTCTAGGAATATAGAAACAAATCAACATTCTTTTAAGGATGAATATTCCCCTAGTTGATAGGAACTTTTTTAGAGGTATATTATGTAGTGATATATTTGTGTTTAGTATGAATAGTTCAAATAATGGTGTCCTTCAGAGTTGGTTATTCTATGACCGATAGTCGAAAAAGGTATATAGGGTTTTGAGTTTTCTAATACAGTGATTTGTGGTTTATAGAAATGAGTATGTATCCAGGAAAGATGATGGTGTGAATTTTAGATCATAATTTATCATAGTTGGATTCAATATTCAACAAATTTCTCTAGAATATATGTACGGATGGGGGAACTTCTCTCCAGTCATAAAATAAATAAATTAGGGAACCCATGTTATAACTTATAGGATGGATCGAGGCCCTATGATGGAGAGTGGGTACACCATTTTTATTGATTCATGGCTAGGCCAAGTATGATTGACCCCAAAATCACAATGTATCTCATTAATGCGATAATAAATACAAATGTAGTTATAACAGAATAATTTTCTCTATAATGATCAAGTACCTATATAGAGAGGGTAATTGTTTACATGGAGGATGAACTAGGATGTAGAATTTGAGCATCATTGCATTTTTCATTGAAATAAGAATCCGAAAACACATAGTTATAAGGTAATGGAATGATATGAGATCAGCACCATGACTATTTTTTCTCTTAGGAAAGGGACAATATAATATATTGTTTTATGTCATATGATGGTGATGTGAACCATTTAGGTTAATGTATTTTGGTGTGGGAATTCACCCCATAGTTTAACATCATGCAATAAGGTTGTATTATGTTCATCTCAAGTTCTCACATCCAAGATAAGTCATGAATTTTTGGGATTCATGAAAGACACAGTATGAGTCATCATTTATGGACTTTCATATATGTCCATGATTAATATGATTTAATATGAAACATCTCACCCATCCATGGATTCCTTGACAAAAATTCCTAATAACATGTGAGACATTATCGGTGTGAGAATCTAATAACATAAAGGACATCTATCATCTAATAGAATCGATTAAAATATATATAATGAGTAAAAAGACCAACAAAATAATCATAGGTATTATAATAAACGGTACAAAGAAACACATTTTCTTACATCACTCAAAAGGGGACATGAACCATATAGTTCATCATATCATGGTGGGGATGTTCAATGTTCCTTTTATAGATTTTCATCTAGGACTTGAAGGTGGGAATGTGGTGGTATAAAAATATAGTAAGGAGGAATCCAACATAATTGAATGACTCACGGGGTAAAAGAATTATGAAGATAGTGGTTTCATATGTCAGAATTTGAGTACATGCTTGAGATAGAAGATCCATGTGTCACTATATATCATAAATGGGGAAGAATCATACCCAAATTAGTTCTGTAAAATTATATTGGTTGTTCAATCAGAGGATGAAATTCTGAATAGGGTCCTCTTAGGAATGGTCTAAAGGATCAAAAAAATTTATGTCGTGTGATAGAAATGTGAACCATATAGATTAATGGATTATGATGATGTTGTTTTTAATTAATTTTGAATATTATAATATTAAGATGATGTGTTATATATTTTATCATCAAATGATATCGATGGATTCCCTAATTTACCATTATGTGACTTGGATATAAGAATTCCACAATTTATGGTCATATATATTTTACATAAACTGGTCAGTGAAGTATCCTATACATAAAGGGAATGGAAAATACCTGTTTTGAATAGAGTTCCCAAAGTCTAGTATATATGATTCCATGTATATAAACACTTATTTTAATGTCATAGTGCTCTCCAAGATGGTTGGTTAGAGTTTAATGTCACAAAGGTTTGAAAAATGGTGTCACCTTTTAAGATCTTGCATCCCAAACCATTCATGCCCTTTAAAGAGATATAATAAGAATAATTAATTGAGTCTAGAAGTGGAATGACATAACCATACAGATTATCATAATCACCCAAGGAATATAATCTTATATGATTCATGATCAATAGGTGTAATAAGATAATTTTTGGTGTTATAAAAATTATACCAAAAATCAAATTATTGTCGATTTATGGCATGTTAAAATTGATTTTAAATTCCACACTAATGTAGTCTAGAATCCTTTAGCGTTCTCTGGCTGTAAAGAGGGAAAGTTGTAAATCATGATATCAGGGTTATCAAATATAATAAAATTATATGAGAAAAATACAATAGGAATAAACACATAACATAATAGAAAATAATTGTTTGTCATGATGTTCCATGGGTGATCTGCTACAATAGGATCATCTCATGAAGGTGAAGATATCTTTGTTTGATAGGATACATTGGGGGAACACATCATAAAGAACATTATTTAGAATAGAATACATAGTCATAATAGGGGATCCTTTCAGATTAGAATATATTTTTCATTTATAACTGTGGATAAATTTCAAGGATATTAATTTCATAGGAAACTGAGTATGATTCAAAAAAGGATTGTCATGTGTATGTAACAAGCATTTAGACTGGAATTTATAAAGAATGGGGGGAATTTTCCTTACCCTAATTTGACATGTATACAATGAAGGGAATATTTATCATTACCACATGATTTATAAGGATGGAATAGATGTTTCAATCTACATCATTGATTGAGTTTATATGTAGGAAATTGGGGAACATTTTTATCTTGTTTCAGATTGGTCTAGGACATGATATGTGGGTGTCACAATTTATCATGTATTAACATGTGTAAAGACACATGTAGTTCCAAAGAATGTTCTCAGCATCCATCTAGACCATATTAAGGGAGTGGTATTTTTTCTCTTTGTCTTGTGGTTTGGCCTTGGATTTTATGTACTTAACTTTGTATCATGTACTAATAAGAATCAAATTACCCATATTTCTAATATGGAAGATTTCTAGGGTAGGTATGACCTATATACAAGGTGGGGGAATTTTTTGTCTTTCAAATTGAGGATAGACCATATATTTGAGATATATGTGTCACTATATAACCTACTTTTTTGTTGGAGTAGAGTATACAAGAGGGGGTTAATTGAGTATCTATAAAAATTTCTATTTGAAAAGTATTCTTAAAAGGTTCGCCAATAAAATAAATACAACCCAGTAAATCAAAGTAATATGGTTATGAATGTTTCACCATTTAAATAACTTCTCATAAGATTGATTAATTCTCAATAATCTTAATATTAGTTATTAACATTACTTTTGAATCTATTATAAGAAGGAAAAACCAATATATCTTCTTTACAATATTAACTATCAATGTCAATTTTGTGATTTCCGAATTATATAGGTAAAATAGAAAAAACTAAATTAATCAACACATCGGTTATAAAACAAGTGGTTTAGTCTCAAGTCGAGACCTATTACACTACACTTTTTGATCACCTACCACCATGTAGTTTATATTAATAAAATTGATCCACATCATGGATTGGGGTAAAAAGCAGCGCATAGGATTTTTCAGGTCACACGACCTCTTCCACAATTCTACATGGGTATAAAATACTAGGTCACATACGGACCTCTTCCACAATTATTCATGGAACTAAACAAGTGTAAAAGGATGTGAGAGGAAGGATATATTGTATCCTATTGTTTATTATAGGATACAATGTGGTTTTTTATAAAGACATACACAAACTTCACGAAAGCTAAAAAATACACAACAGATCAAAAAATGATGAGATTAGGTTAGAAGTACTCTGAGTGTTATTCTCTGTAGCTTTTGTCTTTTAGGATGAAGCATATGTCTGAATCAAGTCCTCTTGTGAGAAACAGAGTATCGCAAGTCTGATGCTTTGGTTTCCAGTTAGATATGGATTTTTTTCTTCGTGGAGTTGGTAATGAGAAGATGGTCTTGACTCTAATATATTCTATCCACATTTTTTGGATTCAATAATGCTTCGTGTGTTCTTTAAATGTAATGAGTTGCATGTGTTGGTTCTTTTCTCAAGAATTCTCCGACTTCTTCTTTATCGTGAGATTTTTGTTTCTGTTCCACACTTCTATTTTTATTCATGGAGTGCATGTGTTGGATCCGATAAGATGCATGAATTCTGCACCTCGTACCTCATACTATCAGGTGACATTTCTATAAGGAAATATTAATTATGTCAGTGAATTTAAAAGACTCAAATATGGTAGTTATAAATTAAATTGAAAACGACAAAACAAATTAAATAATAGTGTCACAGTCTTTCTGAAAATGGTGTATCCATGAAATGGTGTCTCCATGAAATTGTGTCTCCTTCTTTACTTTTTGAGTAGTGAGATAGTTATGATGGAATAGTTGTACAAAGACCAGGAACTGGTAGAACAGATGCAGAGTCTGGTCACTGTGTCTAGTTCATAATGTTTTGTCACAGCGTCTCGGTCACAGTGTCTGGGTCATGGTGTTTGGTCACAACATCGGGTCATTGTGTCTCGTCACAGTGTATGGGTCACGGTGTCTTGGTCACGGTGTCTGGTCACATTGTCTGGTCACAATGTTTGGGTCATGGTGTCTAGTCACAGTGTTTGGCTCACGATGTCTGGTCATAATGTCTAGTCATGGTGTTAAGGTCCTTTTCCAGAAAAACATAATCAGTTGCAGAATCAAAATTTCATAAAATTAGACAAATATTTGTTTACAGACATAAATAGTGATATTCATATAATTGAATAGACTTAATCATTTATCAAGAAATACATTATAACAACAATTAAAAATATTTTACTATAATCAAACATAGATCTTGATATATTGGATAGGTTAATTTATAGCATAAATAAATCAACCATCTGAACACATTTTTGAGATAGATTAAATAGGATTAACAAGCTTTACAGAACGTATAGGTTTTGTGATCATTAAAACATTATTAACACATGGGATGTCCTACAACCTCCCCCTTTTTTATGATCAAAAATCATGCGAGTGAGATATCTATTCTTAGTGAATGTGTCTCTCCCTTATTGTGAAGTTAGAGTTCATGTCTCTCCCTCTTTTAGGATTATCAAAATGAGTAGAAAAGTAAATAATAGAATAGAGAAGAAGAGTTGACAATGAAATTAATGGATAAAAAGTGTCATTACAAATAGTAAGCAACAAAAATTCAATAAATTTACCTACCAAAAAATTGCATTCACTTTTCTTCAGCACTGGTTGTATTCTATTTTCCCTTAGTAGTATCATCACTAGAATCCATTGGAGTAGAGGTTGAAGTTGAAAAAGGAAGTGAACCAAATGATAGAGAAGGTTGAGGGAGTGGATCAAAAAAAGAGGGGTCCAATGTAGGTTTAATGGAAGACCTAGGAAACTTTTGGTAAAGTATAACATATTTGATCTGACTCAGAGCCTGAGAGACAGACATTGAAGTAGATTCAAGGGCAGGGGATGAGGATATAGGAAAACCAAGTCTCAAGGGTGCAGCTATAAGAGACATAATAGTAGTTCTTTAAACATGATGATAAGACCTCAAAAGCTTTACAAAGTCAAAAATAATCTCACCACCATATTTCATCCCTTTATCAAAGTCATCCTTGTTCTCCATTAACTTGTCCAACATGGGAGTTAAATCATTAAGCATTTGAACCTGGGTTTTGAAAGCATGAGTGACAGGAGGGTTTTTTAGATTATCTACGAGGTAATTGAAATGAGTTGTCATATCATGCGTAGAAAATATCCTATTGAAGTATAAGTACACCATCTTAGAAATTTCCTCTTGAACATCATTGGAAATATTAGAATTAATTATCACCAAATCAATAACTATTTCACTGTACCTAAAAACTATAGATAGAGACTATTTGTCAAAACCATTGAGCACAAACTGATGTTCTTCCTTAACACCTTTTCTGAGGAAATCACTATCTAAGGAAGGCATAAATGATTGTACAAAGGCACTATAATCTATTATATCTTATGTAAGAGACTTCAGTTGATTTAGAACATTCTAAAGACAACCCTTATACTAATCAGTCAGCTTATTAAGACCAATAAAAATATCATTCATTTCCTGAAAAAATTTCTTATTTCTCTTAGACAACTTATTAGCTAAGTATGTAAGGTTAGGTTGGATAGAGGAGGCTACTTCATGTGGAATCTGACCATTAACATCCTCAACAAGATGAACAATAGGTTCTGGTCTAGAGCTCAGATTTCTCTGTATAGCTTCAACCATACCTCTGAGAGACTTCACTTCATCACTGAGTTGTTTTTTATCGACTCTGACTTCTTCAATTTTATAAATCATTTTGGATGATTTTTTCTAATAATCTTCTCTAGAAATAGTGCATCAACTCGTTCACTCACGTTTTTCATGGGGGATGGTTGAGTATTCATGATATTTTCAACCCTAGATAATAGGGTAGCTCCAAATGCTTTCAAATCATCCTTACTCACCAAGGAGGAATGTTGTTGTGTTGATCAGGGGATAGGAGCTGAGACATGCTTAAGGTACATTTCCAATATAACATCAAGAGCATATAATGATTTCAATTAAAAAATAGTAGAAAGATCAATACCATTAACTGAGGCTTCTTGGGAATCATTTACATAAAAAAATAGCTAGGTAATTTATACCATGTATCTTTAGAACTTGAATCAACATTATTTTTCACTTCAAAACTGTCTAGGTTCCGGTGTTGCACCCCCTCAATGTGTGAATATTTCTCTGGAAAAAGGGTTTTAGATCATTGATCTAATTCCAACATTTCATCTCTAATAGCCTCACATATTTCCTTTCTACCAAATTGAAAGGATTGCACCATTATCTCTTTAGAAGATGGGATAACATCAACAATAGCTTGTTCCACTTGTATTTCCTCAAGAGAAGATTCTTTCTCAATAGACATATATTCTTCTAAATGTATATTCCAAAACATCCATTTTTCCTTAAAAACAACATATTCTTCTTTAGAGATAGGTTCTTTTTCTAGATCAACAATCTCTTCAGGGACATGTACTTCCTTCTCAATTAATACTTGGGGAGTAGGTTCACCATCTTCCTCATCCACGATAGTTTTCCCTATAGGTGAAACAACATCTTCTTCATCTTCTTCATCAGAATATTAAACGATTTCATCTAGTTCCAAACCAGGACCAAGAATGTCCTTAGTTCTTAAAGTGTTCTCAACTGGGTTGATCTTTTTATAGACCCTTTCATTATCATCCACCCATGGTTTTCTCCATGGATTATAACTTATTTTCATTCTCTTGATTATAAATTTTTAAATTCAATATTTATAGTCCATAATGAATTTTTTATCTTGTCTAAATAACCCTTCTGCATGATGAATAGTTTATATTATCCTTGATTATAACGGAGAGGTTGAATCGGACGTTTTCATGATCAACTCACACATATGTATTATAAAATACTTGTATAGGTTTATGTTATGTCCATTCATCAAAATATGTATAAAAAATACATCCTGATACTTGAGTGTTGCAAAATCACCTTTTCTAGGGATAATCAGACTGTAGAAAAACTTAAACAAATGTTTAGTTTCCCCATCTAGCTTAGAAGCTGTTGATATTCTCATTGTTCTATTCCCAATTAAGCTTCACAAGGAATCTTCCAACACAATGATCACACTTGTAGGTGGAGGATCTCACTGGTAGTCCTAAAAAATACCATCATGATGTATCCTTAGGAAAGCATCCCATAACATTGAATAAAAGGTACATCTTTGCCTTTTGATCTAGCTTCACCGAAAAAAATCATCTTCTAAATGAAAATAAAATTGAATGAACTGATAAATCTGTGAAAATAGCTTCAGTTATGTTTGAGTATCCTCCTTTGTGAACCAATCCAGCCACCCATTCTCTTTTAGTACTTTCAAAAATGAATACCTACATGAAATCATCCACTTGTGGAAAATTTCCTTTTCATGTACCATTATTCTGCTCACCATGTGTGGATTCAACGGACCTTCAGGTGATAAATTCGGTGCTATTTTCACCTTCTTCTTTGATCATCTCTTATTAGGATTTTATGGGGATGATAATTTCATTCTTGTCATTAAATAAATTTTCTAGAGATAGAATGATTTAACGAGGGGTTATGGTTTGAGAGAAGACTACTTAGGTGAAGAAAAGAGTGAAAATTATTTCATTTTTATTATTTAGGGATGTCAAGCATCGCAAAATAAAAATCATGAGAATGTAAAAGAATTAAATAATTAATTACCATTATACATGTTATAATTTGTCAATAAAAAAATAATGCATCTTTAAGGTGAGACCGTAACAGAATTTTATGGTGAGACCGTAATAGGCTTTCACAGTGAGAACGTAATAGGTTTTCATGGTGAGACAATATTTTTTGAGACACTATGTCTCATACAGTAAATGAAAGATAGTAACTGTGAGACCATAAACATGAAACAGAAACTTGTAAGGCAGTAAAACTATAGAACTGTTTGAGTTAGACAATAATCATAAGAAAGTGACTTGTGGAACCATAAACAGTGAAACAATAGGCTATGAAATAGTACTCTTACTACTTAAGATTTATCATTCCCAAATCTTGTATGATGTAATCTATTCTTTCATAATTTAATGGTTTGGTGAATATATCAACAAGATGATATTTAGATCCAATGAATTCCAAAGTAATATCATCTTTTAGATAATGATCTCTCAAAAAGTGATGTCTTACATCAGTATGTTTCGTCCTAGAGTGTGAAATATGATTTCTTGATATGTTAATAGCACTTGTATTGTCATAGTTTATAGGTACATGCCTGAATTGATATAAATAATCTAGTAATGTGAGTTTTATCCACGAAAGTTTTTCACAATAACTACCAGCATCTATGTACTCCGCATCAGCAGTAGATAATTCAATAGAGGTTTGTTTCTTACTACATCATGATACTAGTGACTTGCCTAAAAAGTGACATGTTCTATAGGTTATTTTACTATCTAACTTACAACCACAAAAGTAAGCATCAAGAAAACTAACTAATTAACATTATTATCCTCTATGATAGAACAGTCTTAGATTGGGTGTATGCTTGAGGTATTTATAAATTCTCTTAATAGAATTTAAATGAGACTCCTTAGAGTTTTCTTGAAAATGAGCACACATACATACACTAAACATAATTTCAGATCGTCTAGCAGTTAGTTAGAGTATAACTACCATCATCTCCTGGTAAGTGGTTTGATCAACAGATTTCCCATCTTCATCAAGATCCAACTTACGATTAGTACTCATTAGAGTGTCACTATGTTTAGTGTTATCCATGCTAAAGTGTTTTGGAAAATCTCTATTATATTTTCATGGATTTAAAATAATACCATAATTATTTTGACGTATTTGAAATCCATTAAAGAATTTCAGTTCACCCATTAAACTCATTTCAAATTCATTTTTCATCATTTTTGAAAATTGAATACATAAATAATTTTTTTGAAGATCCAATGATAATGTCATCTACATAAAATTTAACTAGTAAAACATCATTGTAAATTCATTTTACAAAAAGGGTAGGATCATATATTCCTTTTTTAAAACCTTTGTAAATAGGAAATGAACTTAATCTATCATACCAAGCTCTTGGAGATTGTTTTAAACCATATAAATCTTTTGATAATTTAAACATACAATTTGGAAAATGAGGATTCGTAAAACTAGGGGGTAGCTCGATAAAGAAATCCTCAGTTATATACCCATTTAAGAATTAACTTTTTACATCCATTTGGTATAGTTTTAAAATCATATGTGCAACATAAGTGTAACACCATAATATTTCATAGTAATTTAGTTTCTTTAATTCAATAGCTTGCGCTACACGCAACACCGAGTTCGAGCGCCCCAAGTCTTACAAAACTAGTAGTTCAAAAGAATTTATGAATATTATTAACTGAAATTTTGAATTTTATATACACTATATAAATTTAGAATCCATAGTATGTATTTCTTAGAAATAATATAAGAACAAATTCATTTTTTAGATAAAAGAAGTATTTTTAAAAAATTCCAATTTTACCAACTTTTAATGGAAACCCCATTTTAAAACCAATATCCGACACTTTAATATATTCGATTTAATGGAATTAAACTAATTTTTAGAATCGGGATACAAAATTTTATTTTGGATAATTTTTTTGTACTTTCCTAATGACTTATATTTTGATGAAAACTGAAAATTAATAAATTTTAATTGAAATCAACTTTTTTAATAAAAATAATTTATTGTGTTAAATTATGTATTTTAATGGGTTTTAAGTAAAATTAGATTATATTTTTATCATTCAATAAAATGTAGGTGATTATAATTAATTTCACATTAAAATTTGACATAAACACATGTGAGTCTTTTGATAGTTTTTACTTTTTAAAAAACCGCTTTTCGGTTTTACAACAGGAATTAATTTTAAATTAATTAATGAAAATTCTATTTTTTGAATTTGGTAAAATATAATTCATTTTTGAATTCGGAATATCAAAATTATCTTAGGGTAATTTTTTGGTATTTTTCTGAAAACATTAAATTTTTTATGAATAGTGAAAAACACTACTTTATAGTTTTAAACCAACTTTTTTTGAAATAATTATTTATTCTATTTAAATTTATTTTAAATAAAATTAGATATATAATACCAATATAAGCTCAATATAATTCATTGGAGTCATTTTATAATAAAACTAGATGTATAAATTTTTATTGAACTTTTAATTTTCTTTTACCCATCTCCAAGGTGCATTTGAAAATTTACATAAAACGTAATTTTCCCGCTTCTGTGAGTTGAATTTAAAAAAATCCCAGAGATATGGCTGATATCATTAAGTAAAATTTTGTTCAACAAGATGAAAATATTTTATACTGAACAACAACTTTTTTACTTTTATTTACAAAGGTTAAAAGTAAATTGGGTAATTAAGGGTAAAAATGATATTATTATTACCGTAACACATGTCCTAATTCTATTGTATAAGTGTAATTCGACCAAAAACAACCTTAGGAACAAAATATTATCCTTTAGGTCCACTTGGATTAGATTAGGATATTTAATAATATTTAATTCAAAGAATAGTTAAAAGTGATAAATTAATGGTTTAATAACTAAACCATTTTTAATATACGACTACACATAATATAAATTAGACTATAAATATTAATTATAAAGATAAAAATATTTCCTACATAATGGTATTTTATTTATATTTTTAGACATAAAATAAAATAATTTATTTATGACATAATGATGATGCAGTAATTACCTAATTAATAAAATATTAAAATAAATAGTATTATAAATATCCAAATAAATGTAATTAGAGAATTTTTATAAATTAAACTAATTTTTTAGCTTAAAATGACATTTTAGTTCTGGTTAGATGATTTTTTTGAAGTAATAATGCTGTTATAAATTTATCAAAAAAATACCAAATATTGAGAAAATCAACATAAAAGAGTTTTTAAAAAAATATTATATTATTAATTGATATTATATTCCTAAAAATCTAAGGTTTGGCCAAAATACTTATATAATGATATTCGTTTCATTAATGAACCCCTTGGGGTTCTCTTGGAATTATATAGTACTTTTATTAACCATATAATATAAAAATATAAAGAGACATGGTAAATGTAAAACTATTTAACTGAGAGTTAAATCTAAAAGATAAGGTTAATATAGTGACCCAAACCTATCTAAAAACTATTGGTTGAGTGGTTTTTGACCCATACCCACCTTATCCTTTAAATAGTTCGTTTTGGATCCATTATAACTAGAAAATGATTTTATTATAAAATAATATTTCTAGCATTTCTTAAGGTGCCCCTCACCCCTCTTATAAAGGGGCACTCCCCCTTCTCTATAATTAACACCTTAAAAGCCATTATTATCGGCCAAAACCTGACAAAATATCCTCCTAACTCTCCTCCCATCATCTTAGAGGCCTTACTTTAGTCATAAAGCCAGCCTAAGGAGCCCTTTTCATCAAATCAAAAGGAAGAACCGGAAGAAGAGGCAATATTTCATCACCTCTTTCAAGTTCCTTTATTCTACCACTTCCCCTATCATTGTTGCTCCCATTCTAAAATAATAACTCCAATATCTTCAATATACTGTGATTTTATTATAAATATGCTACAACCATAATCATTATTCTATCCATCCTTTGAATGACATTTCACCATATGTGCGTACGTAGGACTTACCGTCTCCACGTCATGGTGTAGTTGTTATTCAATTCATTATTATTTGGAATGGTATAATAATGATGTATAATTGGTGTAAATAAAAAATATAACATGATAATTATTCATTATATATGATATACCATCCAATTTTATATGATTTTATTATCAAAAGAATGGTATTGTCGCTCGTGTGTACGTACGGATTACCGTCTCCACGAATGCGATGAGATTCATTCCCCATCGTATCCATTCAAGAATAATATTCATTTTATGATTAAATATAATGTTTAAAGTCTTAATATAATTCTTAATATTAATAATATACATCACATATATAGCAAACATGACTTGCGTAACCAAGCATATAAAGGAGAACGAATCAGTTAACACCCGAAATGATGATAATACTAAAATATCAATATTAGAAGATCATATATGATATCCTATAAATGTATATGGATATTTTATAATTTAATTAAAATTAGTTCACCCCTATACAGGAGATTAACTTACCCTTGACGAAGGAAGAGTACAAGGTAAGGGGATTCTTATATTACATTTAATTATGTGATATTTCCATTGTTCTCCCCTTATTTATTGGATGTGGTGTATTGTGTACTGCCATTTGATATTTATATTATCATTATTATCTTTATATTTATGGAATTATATGATCCATTTGGTGGTTATTAACATTTTCTCATATGACTCGATTTATTACAATGAAGTAAGGGTTTTTCATCTCACTTTTTATTTCTGTGAGATTCATGCTATATTGGATACTATTTCCTTTTGTGTGAAGTATGTACTTTCCACGATTGTATTCTTGGTTTAATATAATTTAATTTATTACTATTTATATCTTCATTGTATGATCCTTATTTCATGGGTTGTATGTTTCAAAAGTTACGAAATCAGTAAGGGAATTTCAATTTTCAATTTCCACTCAGTGGGCTTTATACATACTTCATTGATTATTTTACTCCAAGATTATGTGTGGAATAAATATTTATTATTTATGTCGTAATTTACACTCCCCTTTGTGTGGATATATTTTTTATAGACATAATCACTCCATTTATAATTTCTCAAGTCATTGATATAAACATTATCTTAACTAAATTTTCCATTCAGTGAGTTAAGCATCCATGTCATTGGTGTCGTTTTTACAAGAATATGTGTGAATGTACTATGATTTATTTACACTAAGTATCCATTTATATTGAGTTTATTTATATTTTTCAAAATAATTATTTCATTGATTTATCCTTTACCTAATAATACAGTCATTATAAGGGATTTCATCACAACTTACATTTCATTGAGTCTTCTTTGTTGTTGTGCGCCAACTAACTTTTTATTGGTGTATATATCGTACATTGACATAGTATATCATGAATACATTTATTATAATGATATTATAATGTTTTTAGTACCTCAATTATTTTTATTCAAATGTCTCTCATTTGGTTAGTAACTCTAACTAAAATACCATTTTTAATGTTTTAAAAATTTATTCTTCTAAATCATTTTCATTAATGTCCATATTTTAAAAATGGTTTAAGGTTATATTTATATGTAAAGTAATGTTTTAAAATTAAAATTCCTTTTAAAAGTTTCAAAGTTGTTTGTGACACATTGATTCAAAAATCTATTTTAAATTTCTTCTTGATAAATAATGAGAATTTTAAATGTTTTCAAGAAAAAGAGGGTTATTTCTCTCATATAGTTTTGATGATTATTTTCATCTATGTCAATATACTTCATTATTCTCTATTAAGGTTAATATATTACAATTTAATCTTCTATATTTTATTGAATGAGTTATGTTTGACTGTGGATGTGTTATTTTTTCACCATTCATGGTTTATGGATAAAGTATTGACAGTTCGTTTGCTAGTTTTAATAAAAAAAATTATGTTATGTTTCAAACTTTTCATATGAGGAATGAATTGGATTTTATATGTGATGGGTGGATCCCACTATAGCTCCTTGATGCATCGGTAGGTCTCATGAGACAAACTAGTGTCTTGACACGACGCCTGGATAAAATTTTATTTGTAGTCTTGGCAAAAGGCCTTGACTATGTGGTTATGAAGTGTGGCATTATGCATTCCATCATTACGAAAGTGGCTATTGATATTGCATGTGATTATTAGACTATTATAATATCCATGTGAATAAGTAAATGACATTATTTGATTTTATCTTTGCCATATTATGTTGAAGTTCAAGTTTAAAAGGCTTTTGTTTTAGTCTTATACATTTCCTTAAATGTTTATTCTTATTTATGAGGTTTTTTCTTTATTTTTATCCTTACTGAGAATCTATTCACACCCCTTTCTATTTTTTATTTTTCCCAGGACATGAAAAAGTATATTATGACTGACCTGCAGGGATAGTCTATGGGATCTCAGTGTTGTCTATGAAAACAATGTTGTTGTAGTTCTCTATTTTTATTATTTAATGTAAACCTTATGAATGTATATGGTACATCCAAGGATACTAAACTAATCGGTCTTTTGAGACTTGGTATTTTTTTATAATGACAATGATACTTAATAATGAATTATCTCTGGACTTCTAGGGTCAGGGAATTACAATATGAAAGTAGAATTCTGATGGCTTCAAGTCTAGGTACTGGTGCAAAGGTTTCTTCATAGTCAATTACTTCTTCATGAATGTAGCCTTGTGAAACCAATATATCCATGTTTCTAACTATGTTACCAGCTTCATCTACCTAATTTTTGAACACCCACTTAGTTCATATGGTAAATGTGTCATTGGTTCTGTCAACAAGTTTCCAAACATTGTTCCTTTAAAACTTATTAAGCTCTTCTTTCATAGCCATCACCCAAAATTCATCATTGATAGCATCATTAATGTTTTAGGTTCAATTTGTGACAAGAAGACTTGATATTCAACCTAATTTCTAAGAGAATCTATATTTTGAGTTCCTTTATCTACATCTCATACAATTGCATCTAAAGGATGGTTCTTTAGAGTTCTAACAACTCTAGAAAAATAAGGACTAGTGATTTCAGGTTCTTCAATAGGTTCAGGTTCATTGGGACTTGAATATAATGAATTCCTATATTTGGAAGTTCTCATGGATTCCTTTATAAGATGCTTAGAGGATTTTTTATTGATGTCCATATTTGGTACATCATCTTCTATGTTCTCTAGAGTGGTCATAGGCTCATGTGGATCTGTTTCATCAAATTTGACATGGATAGAATCTTCCACACATTTAGTTTTTTTGATTAACACTCTATGGGCTTTACTAGAGATTTAATATCTTATAAATATTTCTTCATAACTATAATATGTAAATATTTCATTATTGTCCATAGTATTAATGATATAGACTTTGCAACCAAAAACATTTAAGTAGCTAACTTTGGTTTTCTTAGTTGTTATATAATTCATATGGATTTATTTTAACAATAAGTCTAATCAATTCTCTATTAATAATATAACATGTTGTATTTATAGATTCTTCCAAAAAATAAATAGTTAAGTCACATTCACTAAGCATGGTTCAATAAATTTCTTGAAAGGATATATTTATTCTTTCTACAACTCCATTCTTTTGAGGTGTTTGAGGGGTAGAGAAATTATGAATATATCCATTTTGTGAGAAAAATGACTCCAAATATTGATTTCAAATTCATATACATGATCAAATCATTAGTATTGAATTCGATTTTTACTAATATTATCTATAGTTTTGGTATATTTGGTAAAATGGAATAAAACGACACTTTTGTGATCCAAAAAGAATGCCGAAGATTATCTAGAAAAGTCATCTATGAGAACATAGATATAGTGATTCCTATTTAAAATTGAAACTCAAGATGGTCCAAACAAATCCTTGTGAACCAATTTGAGTGGTTGAGAAGTTGAAACTTTTTCCTTTGGTTTGATGAAAATTTTTTGTTTCTTTCCCTTTTGACAATGATTACACACTTTATCAGTTGGAAACACAAGATTGGGTAGGTCTTTGACTAAGAGTTTTCTATTTGACTTTCTAAGGGAGTGAATATTACAGCGTCCTAGTCTCCTATACCAAATCCAAGATTATTTGTGAAATAGAAATAAATGTGAATCATTTTGAGAAACTAAAGAATCAATTTTAGCAGATTATACATTTTCATTTCCTTATATAGAAAGCACAAATTCATTTTTAGAATTGAAAACATTGAAAGCATCATTTTCAAATTTAACATGAAATCCATCTTCACATACTTGTGAAATACTAAGTAGATTATATTTCAATCCATCAACAAAAATTACATTGGAAATTAAAATGGAGTTATAGTTACTAATTTGGCTAAGTCCAATGATCATTCTGTTTCCATTGTCATCAAAGGTGACATGTCCACTATCAATTTTTATTAAATTATTGAAGCATTAGTAGTCTCATATCGTGTGTCTTGAACACCCACTTTCCAAGAACAATAATATTTTACAGGATCTCATTAAAAATCTTTCTAACAAAATAGTCAAATTAAAATAGATTTTGGTACCCATATTTGTTTGGGTATAGTAATATTCGTGACTAATGCTTCAAGAATCCAAATCTTCCTCATAGGTTTCCTATAAGCATTATGTAAAGTTCTTGAAAAATAAACTCTATTTGGTCCAGAAAAGCTTCAAACAGTAGATAGTGTATCATAATTTGGACTCGGTGAATGTTATTCAGATCAAGGAGTAATGTTTTATGTCATAGACTTAGAAACAAAATTAGTTCATCCAAAGTTTCTTTTATTAGGTTGATATCCAATACCAGTAGTACATTTAGAACCAATATGTTTACCTAGAATTTGTAGCAAATTATATTTACCATTAGTAAACCATTCAAGATTATTTTTCAATTTCTCATTTTATAGCTTTAGTTTATTGTTTTCTTTGAGTAATTAATCATTTTTCTCTCTTTCTACAGTAAGATCAAATGTTAAAGTTGAGGTAAGAGCATGTTGTTACTTTAAAGATTTGTATTTATAATTAAGGTCATTACATGTCTCTTCAATAATATTAATGTACTCTTAAATTCCTTCATTATAAATATTTTTAGAGTTACTCTCGTATCCAGAATAATAGAGATTATATACAGGAGATTTCAGTGTTACCTCAGATGTGTTTGTCATAAATCAAATATTGGATTTGGTAGCCTGTTCATCATGTGAAGATTCTGAGTCACTTGAATGGTCCTTAGAGGCACTCCATGTTGGTTTCAAAGCCTTTTTATACCTTCTATATTTTTACTCATATTTCTTTTTGTACCTGATCTTAGGACAGTCAACCTTTACATGTCCCTTTCACTTACATTCCTATCATACTATCTCATCAATCTTCTCACTTATTTTCCAATCTTTCTTCCTGATTCCCTTTTGATCATTTCCTCTGTTGAATTTAGGATTTATAAAAAAATTTATTCTTCTTGTAAAATATCTTAATGCTTCTAGATAATTGAGCCAACTACTCCTCACTATCAGGTGAATATTGTTCACTATTGGAACTTTCAACAGAGAATTAAAATTTCCCTATCTCTTTGTGTTTATTGGAGGTGGTTTTAAATGCAACAGATTTTAATTTAGGTTCATCCTCCTCTTCCTTGTTGACATTAATCTACTCTTCATACATCATTTGTTTCCCAATGAGTTCTTTTAAAAGTATATTACTGATTTCAAATGATTATTTAATAGAGATAGAGGTTCCTCTCCATCTGTCATGTAGGAATATTTGAATCCTCATAACTTTTTCTTTGGAAATAAATTATCTTCCAAGAGAAATCATTGTGTATAAATAATTTTTGAACCTGAGATACATGTCAAAAATAGGCACATCATGTTTCATTTTAATGTTATTATATTTAATAGTAGATGTATTAATTCTCATTTATTTCACACTAGAAGTTCCTTCATGTGAAACAGACAAGGTATCCCAAACTTCTTGGGTAATTTTATAAGAATAAATATTGCTAAATTCATCATCTCTAAAAGAGAAATAAAGGGAATTCATTGATATGAAATGTTATTGTAGGAAGTCTTGGTTGGGACATCCCAAGTGATACAATTAGTAGTAGGAATCTTATACTCATCTATAATTGAAGACCAAATTTTAAAAACCATTATTTCTAAATGAATTTTCATTTTAATTTTCCATTGGTAATAATTGGTTCTATTAAATAATGGTGGTATATCTATTGCATCACCTTCCAGTCTATTATCCATTATAAATAAATACATTGAAAGAGATAGAAATATAGAATTAATAGAAATTTATAGATCTTTAATGTACAAAAAAATCATAGATGAATTAGGTTAAAAACATATTCCTAACAGCAATAACAAATATTCATATGATACCAAATGTTGGTCGGAGTAGAGAACTCTATAGGGGGATGAGTTGAGTATCTATACAAATTTATGTTTGAAAAGTATTCTTAAAAGGTTCCTTAAAAAATGAATACAGCCTAGTTAATCAATGTAATACAGTTATTAATGGTTGATTGTTTAAACAACTTCTCCGAAGATTGATTAATTATTAGTAATCTTAATATCAGTTATTAACATTACATTTGAAGCTATTATAATAAGGAAAAAACAATTTTAATATCTTTCCAAGATTAACTATCAAATTCAATTTTGTGATTTCTAAATAATACAGTTAAAGAGGGAAATCAAAATTAATCAACATAGTGGATATAAAAAAAGTTGTTTAGTGTCAAGAAAAGACCTAATCCAGTCCACTTGGTGATCACCTACCATTACGCATTTTATATCAATAAACATGATCCACACCCTGTATCAGGGTAAACAATAGTACACCGGACTTTCTAGGTCACATGACCTCTTACACAATTGTTTGTGGGTATAAACTACCATGTCACCCAAGGACCTCTTGAACACTTATTTCAGGGAGTAATGAAGTGTAACAGGATGTGAGAAAAAGGATATCTTATATCCTCCAGTTTAGTATAGGAGAAGGTGTGTGTTTTTATACAGACAGACACACTTTTTGAAAGATAAAAACAAAACACAACATAGAAAAAAATGATGAGATAATGTTAGAAGTGATCTAGGTGTCAGTCTATGCATCTATCGAATTCATGTATGAAATAGTTTTCTGAATCAAGTCTTCTTGTGAGAAACATAGTATCACATGTCTGATACTCTGCTTTCCAGTTAGATCTGGCTTGTCTTCTTCATGGAGTTGGTAATACGAAGATGTTATTGAGTCTAATCTATGGTATGTATGTTTTTTTTATTAGATAATGGTTCATGTGTTCATCACATATATTGAGTTTCATGTGTCAGTTCTTTTCTCAGGAATTCTCATACATCTTTATTATCATGCACTTTTTTTTCTGGGCCACACTTCTCTTTTTATTCTTAGTGTGTATTTGTTAGAGCTAATAGGATGCATGAATTCTACACCTCGTACCTCATACTATCGTGTGAAATGTCTATAAAGAAATATTAATTATGTGAATTCATTTAAAAGACTCAAATATGACTGTTAGAAATTAAATTAAAAACGACAAAAGAAATTAAATAATAGTGTCCCAATCTGTCTGGAAATGATGTCTCTGTGAAAAAGTGTCTCATTCTTTTCTTTTTGAGCGGTGAGACAATTATGATGTCATAGTTGTATAGAGATAAGGTACTGGTAGCACAGATGTGGTGTCTAGTCACAATGTCTGGTTCTCAGTGACTGGTCATGGTGACTGGGTCACAGTGTCTGGGTGATGGTGTTTGATCACGGTGTCTGGTCACTGTGTCGAGTCACGGTGTCTGGTCACGGTGTCTGGGTCATGGGGTCTGGGTCACGGTGTCTAGTAACGGTGTCTGGACATGGTTTCTGGGTCATGGTGTCTGGCTCCTTTTCCAGAAAAACATAATTGGTGGCAGATTCACAGTTTCTCAAACTTAGCCAAATATCTATATACATACATAAACAATGATATTCATATAATGTATTAGACTAAATCTTTTATCAATAAATCCATTAATACAAAAATTAAAAATATTTTACAATAATCAATCATAGAACTTGAGATACTATATACGTTTATTTAAAGAAAAAATAAATCAACCATTTATACACATGATTTGAGACAGATTAAATAGGAATAACATGATTTACAGAATGTATAAGATTTGTGATCATTAAAACATGATTAAAAAATGAGTGGTCCAACAATATTGTAATAAAAATAAATCCATAAAACTTTCTTTCATAGGATCCATTTTTCATGTATGATTATCTCATATGTATGGGGGTATTATTTTATTTTATTTTTCATGAGGTCTATAGTATGTACAGTTATTTTCCAAGGACGTGTTTCCCTCATTGAGAAGGAAGGAAACATTTCATGAATGAAGTTTTAGTTCCAGTTTCATGTCGGTACCCATGTAATGTATTTTAAAATCGGGCAACTAAGACACCTTAAGTGTATAATAAATTCATGGGGTAATGTAGTTAAGATATTATGGTTTTTAATGTCTTTCCACCTATAATTTAGTATCATGGTGGATGTTATCGAATGTGTTTTTTAAGAAACCACCCACTACTGGTGGCATATTTTGTTCCTTGTCTATTCTATCTAATAAGTAGTCCCCATTAGTATAAGCCTTCTATATGAAATAAGGATCCTTAAACTTGGTTTCCATATTTGTAGGTTTATTCCCTGGTATTAATAGGGTTATGAGAACCCGTAACAATTCCCCTGGGATAAATGATCAAAGGAGAAATTTGTTTTTAAAATATCATGTTGTCAAATTTTGATGGTCCACTAAATTATGCATGGTATGATTTGATTCTTCATCTATGCATTCCAATTCATCAGTTCAATTTTTATATTAGCCTCAATGGATAATTGATCCCAAATAGAAATATAGTGTATCAAAACTATACATTGATTAGTATGACCTATTCTGTTCCAAATTCTAGTGAATATTGGGATACATGTGTGGTAGAATGTGAATTAGTTTGGTATCACAAGGAGGAATGAAAACATTTATCAGGATATGTTTTCTTAACATTTTCAATCATGTTCTAGAGTATGTTTGATAGATTATTATTAAAATATTTTATCAGTCTATTTCCTACCACAAGATAGTGGTATGAATGGTTAGAATCAATTTTTTACTCCCTATATATTCGTTATAATTAAAAATAGATTTTTTTGACGTTTTCTATCAGTATTGTATGAGGGACACCCAGTCATGGGATAATGTTAGAATTCATGAAATTGAAGATATTATTTGTCCCAAATTACTTGAGTGGAATTAAATCACCATATTTGGAAAATAATTCAGTATTAATATGGATATATTCAAACATCATAACTATAGTGAGAGGATATGGAATCACAATATCATTTCCCTACAGAGAAAATAGAATGGTGTATTTGGAAGTATGAAACAATTATAGGGGTTGATAGATGGATTTGGTATGCCCTTATGTGTAATTAAAATTTTTAGGAAATGATAAGCATAAATGAATTATTGAATGGAATAATCCTCCAATCCATTATATTTGATGGGATAGATTGGTCTGTAATTTTTGTTCCCCATAAGATTTAGTATTTTCTTCTTGTATAACCAAAATATTATCTTCTCCATCAATACACTAGTGAACAAAAATGTCAAATCCCCATTTATAAGATACTTTTTGGAATGTTGGAATATTTAAAACGGTGAAGATAAATACCCATCATAAAATTTCATCTTTCATTTTACTTTTTTAGGGGAGAAAAATTGTTTATAGATAGCTCAATATGGGATTCATCCAACCATTTTTTGGACCATCTAGTTTGGGGATAGAATTGAATATATTGATCTCTTCCATGTTTCCGTGAACTAACATCAATAATATTATATAGTGCATAATTATAATGATTATTTCACCCCAATACAGATATTCCAATGCTATAACCCTATTTTCTATGGCATCTTCTAATGAATTTCGTGAGTGTGGGACATGTGTTAACATTGAATCCATGTGGAATTCTTGTAACGAACATGACCCTTGTGTCATAGAGTTGATGAATACTATATTACATTGAATAACTATAGAAGCAATATCATCCCCAAGAAGATTAAATATTATTACTATTGGTAAAGTACATATATACATGATTCCCATTTAATATTTGAATACATAAATTACAACATAATTTTTTGAGTATATCATTATTCCCTCAATAATGAAATTATATATCAATCATAGTCATCTTAATAAATTATTTCCAAGGGAAATAAAATAAGGGTGAGGTAAAACGCTCAATGAGAGTTACATGATGTAGAAGATATCACAAGAAAATAAATAATAATCAATAAGGCATAATTTATATGGAATAATAAATATCTAAACTGACATTCCATTTAATCAAAAACTATATTTTCATTGTTAGATAAGATATAATAAATATAGAAATGTAAATATTGGAAAACATGTTATATTTAATCTATAACATTAAAATCATTATAAGATAAGTAATAGTTAATTTTTTAAGATAAAAAATTAAAAATGCATTCTATTTAATCAATAAACTGATAACGAAATGCATCAAACAATAATATCATTGTGATAATATCATTGATAAAAATAACTGAATTATTAATGATTATAATGCTCAATTATTAGACATAATGATACCTATACTCTCAAGACCATTCAAAGTATAGTTTAAATCTAATGGGTATATATACACAAGAAACCCATTTATCTAAGGTTATCCAACTAATTCATCGCACGAGACAGATGATGCATTGAGTGAATATCGATAATCGGGACCCACCGTTAACTACATGAATAGTGAGTTATCTATATATCATATGATATATGTAATTCATTAAAAAATATGAATTATCAAAAAAAATTATATCTATTAAGGAATATGGATTAATAATAATTTATTATATAAATTTTATAACATAAAAAGTAAAATATTGTATGTTGAAATGATATAATGTCTTTGTAATAAGTATATCCATGATAATTAATATGGATATTTAGGGTAAATTTAAATTTCAAATTGTTATATGAAAATGAATATTTCAAAGGAAAGTTAATTATTATAAAAATCAATCAAGTAAGATAATATTAATACATTCTTTGGTCAAAAGTGATCCAAAACGATTTAGATAAATAATAAAGATTGTATTAATACAAAATATAGCTGGTGGATCATAAGTAATATAAAATTTTGATGTTTTTTATGAATGGAAATAACATAAAATGAGATAAAAACATTCTCAAAGAAAATAACCTTTCCACACATAAAATCTTGTTTAATAAAAAAAATATCACAAATAATTGAAAATAAATTTCATTGAAAATATACTTCATAATATTTAAATGAAGCTTTCTAACATTGAGTGGTCATGACAGTAGTAAATTACATACATTCCATACCAGTTAAAGAAATATAATTTTTCACTTTTTTATAAAATCCAGACGGGACTTATTTGGAAAATGAATGAAGATTATGTTAATATTGTTTTGTAAAACCTAAAAAATGGTTAAAATTTTCATTTAAAAATCAATTTGGATGATGAATAAAAAATAGGAAAAGTTTTTATAAATCATGGTTTTGAAATAAGAAATCTATTTTACCAAATATAGAGATAAGGTTGGATTTTCATAAAAACATTTTATCAAGTATTTTAAGTATTAAATAGAAGAAAATGGTAATATTTCATAAAATGTTCATGAATATGAATTGGATAATAAAATTAAATTAGTTAACTATAAAATAATCTAATTATTTCCATAAATTTAACTTCACACATGAATAATCCCAACTAAAATAGTATTATGAAAAAAACCCATCCAATGATCATGACATTAAAATGATAATCAGTCAATGATTTAATTATGTCTTTCAAATGTAAATCCTTATAAAAAGATGGATTATAATATAAGATAGTCAAAATCAAAATCCCATCAGATGAAAATTTTCAAATTAAAACATAAAATGACAAAAATTATGAAGTATAAATTATATAACAATAAAAATTAGTAGTATTTATGACTTATAATAGAGATATTGTTCATAAAATTAAAAAATTTCTCAATGAATGAAAATTGAAATGAAGACCCATACCTCATGCTTCCTTTTCATTTAACATGATTTTACCTCATTTAAAGTGGTGATAAAAAATATATTAATTTATTACATAATAATATTCATATTTTTAATATCATATATGATCCCCTTATATAATTTTACCACCCATTTTCAAAATATTTCAATATTTTCATTATTTTGGGTGTCAATTTCTATGTTTTCTCAAGTGTTCTTTGTAAATAAAATTTTGTATCGTGGATATATTTTATAGATAAATCATTTTAAGATTTATATTATTGTTTATATACATTTTTTTCATTATATACATTTTGAGCATCATTATTGGAATTTGATCATGGATAATGGATCACATCGCTTTGTGGAGATGGTAGGTTGTACGTACGCACCAACAATGACAAAATTTATTTAATATATAAAAGGGTAGGGAAGTGAGTGATATATTATATACAAGAATCAATATAATTTCATATATATAATATATATTCACTAAATTAATTCTTATTACATTACATGTAATTATTAAGTGAAAAACTAATCACACCGCATCATGAGTTAGTGGTCTACCATACACAGAAGTGGCATTGTCATATTTTAAACAGAATGGAATGTAATAAGGTATATGTGATATTAAAATTAAAAAAATAAAAAAATATTATAAATATCATATAAATGTGTTAAATCAATCAGTATATCCATTCATTAATGGTGGTCATGGAAAAAGAATTACATCATTTCATGATGAGGCAATACGTTTTACACATGATCCATTATTTAATTTCCCATTGGATAAGATATGTGAAAAATATAATCTGGTACCTTAAAATAATAATATCTTAGTATATGTAAGATACTAATTTTTTATATAATATGGTTTTAATAATATTTTATTGTGGTGGAAGAATAAACAAAAAAACTCATTTTATAACATTACCTCTAGTTCAAACATCTTCAATAGGTTTTCACTAAAATTACTTTTAGTCTAGATTTCCGATCAAAATAGTGTTTGAAGGATGCTGGGAGGGTATAAAGTAACTTATTTTTTCCTATATTTTCCAACAAAAACATATTTTTATATCTGAAAATGGTTGGGGTGGGGTGTAAGACATATACCAAACCAATGGGTTGTGTTGCTATATATGTTTCCCAAAATATCTTTATTATTGATAGTCTCTTATCACATTAATTCAAAATATGGTTATATAATACTTGGAAGTTATGATCAATATTAAAATCAAAATCCAATGACGGTATCTATAAATCATAAGTTAATGAATACATATATGCTTCAAAAATATTTATATGAGTCATGATTATTATAACCATAGAACCATTGGTAAAAATACATCAATAACATAATTCTGGAATCCTAATAAATACTCAATGAATTTTTATTCAAAATAGGTCTCCCTTAATATATTATTTAACATTAAAACTAGGTAATTGACTCATATAATTCCTAGTCTTCCAAATTGTATGAAAATGAACTTAAAATAGATCCCTAAGATGAATTTTATTTCCATCAATATCACTATTCATATTTACTCAATAGATCCATTTCTTCATACCCTTCTCTTCTAAAGATAAATAATTTTCATTTCTATTGCTACACTTTACTGGGTGTCTATTTCCACATTTCTGACATGATGGAAATCGATCCATAATTCCTTCATAGTGTCCACCACATGAGCACTTAGAAAACTCCATTCTTATATTATTTAGGGAGTTTATGTGTTGGTCAAATTATATGTCATTAATCATATTTTGGTATAATTTATTATGAATTATTAAGATATATTATTTTTTAGTCATCATCCCATTTAGTTTCCCATTTTCACCACATTTTCCTTCATATTCAATATCAATAATATTATTTCATGTTTCATCCATTTAATATAACATAAAGTAAATATGTTTGCAACAATAATCATAGTGAGAAAATCATATAATCATTTATAGGAGTTCTAAATAATTACACTACATTTTCAATCTAAGAAAAAATATTTCTAACTAGGGCCATTCAATATCATCGTCTACAAAAATCCTTCAAAATGGTTTGTAATGAAAATATGACTTATCTAAATAATATCCCATAGTTGTGTCAATCCAGGTGTGCAGTAAATTATATTTTTATATACTAGATAATTCCCTAGTCAAGATCGATTTTCCTTTTTCAGTGTCATTAACTCTACATAAATCAACTCAAAAACCATGTACACATGTAGTATCCATATAGGGTTAAATTTTTAGAAGAAATCACATAATATCTACCTAAAAAATCATTAAAATTTTCTTCTATAATTATATTAAAATTATATCATTAGGTTATGTTCCCTTATCAATGTATTTATAAATCTTGTTCCCTATGATTCTACTACACTTCCATTATTACCAACAATGATAAACCCAACTCTAATAGCTCTGAGAAAATGTATTCATTATTATATTATTATAAGAAAACATTTATTGTATCATTATGCACTATGTAGTTTTTTAGAGCTTGAAAACTAGATACATATATGATTCCCATATTATATTTGATTAAAAAAATTAAAACATGTGTTTTATTAAAAAATATGACTATTCCCTCTATAATATAGTTGTATTTTTTTATAGCACACTTAATGTATTCTAAGGGAAGAAAAAAAATAAGGGTGACCCCAAATTCTTAGTAAGAGTTAGATAAATTTGAAAATACCATGAGTAAATGAAGAATAATAAATAAGTCATAATTGATATGAAAATGTAAATATATGAGAACACATTACATTTAATAAATTAATCGACTATCATGATTAGAAAGTTAATATTAAAAATGGAAAGGTAAATAAATAAACACACATTCCATTTTATCATTAATATGACTATCTTGATAATATAAGGCATAATGAATATTTCATGGTAAATAATTGAAAACACATTCCATTTAACCAATAAACTAATAATGAAATGCATCTTGAGATAATTTCATCATCAAAATATCATTGATAATAATATATTAATTTTTAATAAATAAAATGATTAATTATTCATTGTCATGATCTCATTATTCAGGATACATATACTATCGATCCCATTCTCTATAATGTTTATATCTAATGGGTTAGTATATACAAGAAACATATTTAACTATGGATATCCAACTAATTTGTATCATGAGAATACCAATTTATCAGTGGATTACCTATAACTAGCCCCCACCAATATTTTCATGTCCAATAAATTCCTTATATATTGATTTATTAATTTAATTCTAGAACCAATATACTTTATCAATAAATTTATGTATCGAGTAAGGAATGTGGATTAAAAAAATTTCCCAAGTCACTCATATAACATTCAACGGAAAATATCATTGGTGGAAATAAAATATTGTTTATGTAATTAGATTATTGAGAATATAATAATATGGATATTTAAGTGAATTGTAATGCCAATTAATAATTAGAAAATTATTATTTCAAGGTAACGATAGTGATTGAAAAATTAATAATGAATGGGAATGCTAACAGCTTCCTTCAAAAAAATTATTGTAAAACATCTAGATAAATAATCAAAATGGAATTAATACAACTTATCCACAATGGATCATATATATAGTTATGGTTTGTATTCATTGATGAATATAAACACCATAAATTTTGATTAAAACATTAATAAGGAAAATAAACTTATAAATTTGAAAACATTTTTCTAAAAAATTTCATAAAATATTTAAAAATTAATTTTATTTAAAAACAATTATGTATATAAAATTATTATGTGAAACATTGGGTGTATAGGATGGATGGAAATTATATACATTCCATACATGGTAAAATAAATATTCTTTTAACATTTTCGATAAAAGTCAATGTGCAATATTTAGAAAAGAATAAGATGATTTATTTTTTAAAAAATATAAGGTGATTTTTTTTAAAATTTTCTTTAATAAATAGTTTTTAGAATGTTAATAAATATGCTACTTTTTTTTAGAAAACATGGTTTTGGAAGAAAATATATTTTGGATAGAAGATAGAAATAAATTATTATTTTCCTAAAAAATTATAAATCTTTTTAAATTATAAAGTAAAAAATAGTAATATTTTGTTAAATATTAATGTATAACCAATGTATAATAAAATTAAGCTGGTTTGTTTGAGTAAAATCAAATAATTTCCTTCATTGTTAATACATTCATAATCAATCCCAATTAAAAAGATATTGTGAAATAAATCCCTCTGAAGATCATGATAATTAAGTGATAATTATTCAATGAATTTATTATTTTTATAAAATGTAAATCCATATAAAACAACTATAATTAAAACATAATATATTCAATATACTTATACACGTAATGTGATAATTTCAAGGATAATAAACAATTAATATAACCGAATGAAAAGAAATCGAGTTATGAAATTCATTACTACCCATTGATGTAATAAATGTGTTGAAATCCTCTAATAAAATGAATTATGGTTTATTCAAGATATTAGAAGACATATTTATAGTATAAAACCATATAAAATAAATTAGGTCCATAACATTACAATATGCCTCAATGAAGTGAAATTGAGACGAGGCCCCAAACCCCACGCTTCCTTCTGGTTTATTGTAATATAATCTCATTTTTTAGTGGTATTAAACATGTTATTAATTTATTAGTGAAATATATATATATATATACAAATATATATATATATATATAATATCATATATTATTCCCTTATAACATTTTACCATTTCTTGTTAATAATATTTCAGTATTTTCATTATTTTATTTGTTAATTGACCTATTTGGTCATGTGTGTTTTTTCATAAAAGGTTTAGTTCTTTCAGATATTTTACTATTACATCATATATATAATGATATTAATTATATATATTAGATATATTTTATAATAATTATTTAAATTTTAACATGGAGAATGGATAGAATTGCTTCATTGAGACGATGGGTGGTATATACGCATGAAGGACTTTGTCAAATCATCAATGGGTGAAAGGGACTAGAAGTGGGTGGTATATTAATTTAATTGAATAAATATAATTTCATATATAAAACATTTATTCACTAAATTTATCCTTATTACCTTCCATTTAAAGCATAATGAAAATTGAATCACATTTCCTTGTGAGTTGGTCGTCCACCGTAGACATGATCGCTATTTCCAATTTTAAGCATTATTGATTATAAGAATGTGTATGTAATAATAAAATTTCCAAATTATAATATTATAATAAATATAATATTTTTTTAATACATCATTATTTATATCTTTTAGATGATCTGAAGGAAAATGAATTACATTAGTTCATGATGCAATAGTTTACCATACATAGTATTTACAGTTTTTTTATTGGAGGGAAGAGGAGATGGGAACATGTCATGACCATAACATAATAACATCTCAGTATATGTAACATACTAGGATATTATATAATCATATTTTAATAATAATTTAATTAGTATAATGAATATACATTATAAAAACTCACATTTAATAATATTACCTCTTCTTCAAAAAACATTATTATCTTTAGAACAGAATCATTCCAAGGATGGATTTACAATCAAATAATGGGCCCCAAAATTATTTTAGGGGAGTGAGGAAGTGAATTATTTAGGGAATTTAAGAACCATATGGATCTAGAACTTGTAATAGGGTAGGAGACTGGGGGTATTTTATAATTTTGGGAGAGGACACACATAGAATGTTTTAAATAATCAACTACCACAATGTTTTTATCATTACATAAGTCTTCAATATAACAACATAGTATTTCCATACAAAAATATAGAATATTTTTAAATGAATATATAATATATTAAATAAACACATACTTAAAATATTTAATAGTTTAGTGTATTTGGATACTAGAAACACAATAATCTTCTTTCATGAAAGAAATTCAACTTTTCCCATAAAGATATTATCATATAGTAATCCTCATAGGCATTACCTACCTAAATATTTCTTCATAAAAAGCATAAGGATACATAATAATGGGTGGGATCAGTTTCTAAGTAAAGTTAAATAGAGGATACATTATTCAATGATCATAATCATTAATTAGATAAGAATAAGTGTATGTGATCATGATCATAACGTACATAGTTTATAACCAACCTTATATATATTATAATCATGAGTCATGGAATAAAACATTATCACTTTAAAAATAGAGATATAAGAGTGTTAAATCATAATAAATAAATAATTAACCATAACTTCATGTCATAAAAGTGTGGATCCATCATAAATATAGAAAACCATTTAATATTTCAAATTTATCTACCAATACTACCAGTACAGTACCTTAGAACTTATCCCTTACTTTTTCATTGTGGATCAGGACACACCATATTACCCATAATATATCATGAATCACCTATTTCATATAGTAGATCTAGATTAACCTATTTATCTTGTATATTAAGATGCACCAATTATACCAGGACCCACAAGTTTACCATAGTGGATCAGAATTAACCTGTTTGCCATAGTAGATCAAGCCCATCAACTAATTTCCCATTGTTATATCCCAAGATATTATGATTTACCCAATGATTCGTAGTTAGATATAGGTTTCACTTATCAGATAATTAAAATAATAATTACATCTACCAAAAGTTCTTAAAACATCCATCATCATAGAACTCCTGAAATGAAATGGTTTTCACAAACATTTGATCAACATATAAACTATTCAAAATGGAATGTTTTCTAGGAAAATCATGAAATTATGAATGTAAAACACATAGATAATGAATAATCATGGTATCAATTGACCATATTCCTAGTAATGATTATTTATCACCACTAGATAAATTTTTAGAAGGAAATTTATTTCAAAAAATCATATGGAATATTTTTGAGGAGTAGTTCTTCTCTATTTTGAAGTAACTTAATTTGTTTTTAAAAAAATTGCACACTTATAAATAAAAACATTTAGTTTTAAAATAAACATTAAAACATTTATATAATGTTCCAAATCATGGATGTTTCATGAAAAAAAAAATTCACTCATGCCTTGTAAGTTAAAAAATAACATTCCTTTTGTATTTTTTGTGAGAAAAGACACAAAGTAACTCATTTGGAAATGATAGAAAGATTACATTGAAACAGTTTAGTAAAAATTAAAACATGGGTAAAATTGATATTTAAAAAATAAAAGATAAAAGTAAAAAATCTACTTGAATACAATTTTATAAAACATGTACAAGGAAGAGAAATATTCCACAATAGAGACTCAAACATAAACGATCTTGAATAATAATGAGATTATGAGATAAACCCATACCTCAAGTATGCCTTTTATTTTTTATTCTAATTTTTTATTATTAAATATATAGTTTTATTATAAATTTATTAAATATAAATATATCAATTATACCATTATTTATTGATTCATGACATCTTATCACCTATTTATTAATAAATTGTTATTAAAATCACAATTCATGGTGATAACTACGTTGTTTTCTAAGAATGTTTTTGTTTGGTAGTCCTGGTACTTATATTTTTATCACACTCCCATATTTGATAGAATACTATTTAGGGTATAAAATTAATTTATATTAATTAGATACATATTTAAAACAATTCATAAAAATTTATGATAGAAAAAGGAATTACACTATTCATAGATTCGGTTGGTATATGTATGCATGAAAGTTGTTTCCATTTTTTGATTGATGGAATTAATGATATTTGAATAATAATTATCATTTAGAAATTTATTATTATATAATATATATCATATATATTTATCAAATTTATCTTTACTACCATGTATATGTAATATAAATGAAAAATGAATCGCATCATGGTGATGGTAGTCCATATATACGCACGATCAAAGTTATCATTTCCCAAAAGATTGGATGATAAGAAAGTTGAAATGATATTATCATTAAATAATTATAATAATTTAATAAATATATAATATTAAAATTATACTCATGATAATAACAATCTAAAAAATGTGGTGATGAAAAATAAATTGTATCACTATGTGGAGGTAATAAGTTGATTGTATGCCATAGTGATGCATTCACAAATTATTTGATGGGGAAGTTGGTGTATAATGGTGTTTTAATAGTCATAATAAAATAATACAAATTTAAAATGATATAATTATTATTTTATTATAAATATAATATATTTTAATAGGAGTCAAATAAGAATAGAAAAGAGAGGGATTGGTTAGAGTGATTACCTCTTCTTCGAAGTGACTCTTTTAGATCTCTGCTAAAGGGATCTAGGGTTTGTCATTAGAGAATACTATCAATAATAGAATTTTTATTAGAATTTAGATAAGATAATTTGTAATATTATGGTTTATCTATAAGTATCAATGTAATGTAATGATGTAAGGTATGAGGTGTCCTCTTATAATTGAGGTTAGGGTCACATTTATAATTTTTGAAATTCATAAAATATATTATGACTATTCTAGAACAACTTTCATCTAAATGTCCTATAAATTAATATGTGATTAATGTTTAGACATTTTTTCCCCTTTGTTATTATCTAATATTTTTATGTCTTTTACTAATTCTATAATATATTAATCCCATAAAATATCATTATTGTCAATATTGATAATATTGAATACTTGGATTTCAAAAACAGCAAGACAACAATTCATGTTTTTTCCAACTATTTGATTATATTATAATATGTAATTATTATATATAAAAAATCTTCTATAACCTTAATATTATATAATTATATTAATTTTTATGTTTTTAATATCATTTATTTATTTTTTCCAGTAATTGAATAATTATTGCATCGATGTTCTGTAAGAATTTGAGAAAATAATTTCTTCCCTAAAATAAACAATATATTTCCATGATGAAGTGAAATATTTTCTATTTAAAAATACTATTTTTAGTCAAACATATTATTTGGATAACGCCATATTAAAATATTATATTTATTAAGAAAAAGTCTTGTATGTTAGACTTTTATTTAAATATAATATTATAAGGGATATAATCTCATCCAAATGGCCAAAAAAGGTCATAAAACATAACATGTGATGCATATTTACAAACATAACTAATAAAATGAAATTTAGGAAAGTAATAGAATTATTTAATAGTTCTTATCATTTTATTTTTAACTAAAATTACACGATTTAATCTTACCAGGGTAATAAAATTACTATAGTTACTATTCTTAATGAAAACAAATAAAAGGGTCCTATTGGTAAAATTTGGACCTTATTATTAAAAATATGGAATAAATTTTTTAATATTAAAATTATATATGTGGTAGAATTTAATTTAAAATCATTCCTATAAAACGCAATGAAAACCACTTTTCTTTTAAAAATTCATTTTAATCCAAATCATGTACTTATAACAAAAAATTGTATATGGATTATTACAATATAATTTAATAGAATATATATAACTAGATATTAGTTTATTTTCATTTATATCAAATTAATTTCATAAATGGTAATTTTCAAATAAAGAAAATGTAAATTTTATAAAAGCCCAAATTTTTCTCGATTCACTGAAAAATTAATCTTTGGAGAAAGTTCACAAAAACATATTCCTAAGTACATTTTGAAATGATGGAATCAATAATAAATTTATTTTTTTTCAAATTAGTTATATATATATTTTTAAATTAATTTTATTATACACTCATAAGAAAAATTATTTTTCAATAAAATGTATTTTTGAAGAATAAACTGACTTTACTAAATATTAACTGATTATTTACACAGAATTTATAAATACATTTATATTTAGTCAGAAATTGTTATATAATTCATAAATTTTTTAATAATATTAATACCCACAAAATTAGATGATAGTTTATTACATTTACATTAAGTAGTAATGTTTCAATTATGTGTCATGGTTCTTTTAAACTCGGAGTTTCTTGCAACAAAAGCTATCAAGGATGTAAAATTATTTAAAGAAGAATATTTCATAAAAATATTAAGGTGTTGAATAATTATTTTTCAATAATTAAACTTATATGTGGTAAGGTCCTAATATGTCCATTAATTATTTTTTGAAATTTTTTTAAGCCATTTATAACCCTTATATTCCATGTTTAACCCCCTATAAACCCACAATTACCATAATTATAGTAAATAAATTATACTGTTTTCAGTATTAAAAATGGTAAAAAATACAATAACCTTAATATATATTAAAAATCAGAATACTTCCAAATATGGAATAAATTTTTTCATATTTGAATACCATAGGTTGTAGAATACAATTTAGAATTATATAGGCATTTGTGAATAAAAAAATAGGGTTTGAAAAGATAAAAATTCTCATAAGTATAGATCATTTTAAAATCAAAATTCAATATGAAATTTATTCCAGTGACCCAAATTAATTTTTTTTAATATAGTTGATATAATTTTACTTTTTAATCAGTTTAAATTATAATTTTTTCTTTTATATAATTCTAATGAGAAGACAATTTTACATAAAATCATAATTTTAAATATTTATTTAAAAAATGAATCTTTTCAAAATAATAAAAAAAGTACACACTAAGGTATTTCTAATATTATTATTAATTAAATGAAGTTATTTTTGAAAAAAATATTTGAAAAAATTATTAAAAAAATTAATTATGTATGAAAAGCACGACTAAACGACGTTTTAGGAAAAAAATCATAAATCATTACTTTTTCTTGAAAATGATTTTTACAATTATTGATAATAAATATATAACCAATGTACATGTATAAACCATATATTTTCATAAATTATACAATTTTATTCATACCCACCACCTCAATGACAAGGTTATAACTATCACATCTAAAATAATAATATTTTAATAGATTATTGTGTTTCGTTTAAACCCATGGTTACGTGTATCACAAAATATAATAGAGATTAATTTTACATAAAAAAATATAACAAGTACTAGGGTGTAACATTATATTAGAATTTTTTTTATTTTGATACAATCTTTCAAACATGATGTTCTTCTTTTAAAATCTCAGGGTGTAACAATTCAACCATCAACCATCATACAAATTCAAGTAGGAATATCAACTTTTCTTTTCGTTTTGTGTAATAAAAGTTGATATTTTTATTACATATAATGAATCGCCTTGTAAAATTATTATGTTCACTAGTTGGATTTACTATAGATTTATTCCATCAATGGGGCCTAGAATTTTCCTCGATAATGGTTCAGTATTCTGATAACAATGAGGAAGAAGGTAAAAATACTGTTGTGGGATATATATGAATGACTCATAAACTATATTTATTGAGCACGGTGTCATACAATCTATTTTCAGTTGGACTTATATATTCTTCATCAAAATATATCGCTCGTATCGGGAGGCCACTGTGAATAGAGAAAATCACTTCATCAATAAATTTAGTGTTCAATGAAATTATTTCTTCAAAATGATTCATTGCATGGAAATGTTTTAATTCCTTGTATTTTTCAATTTACGAGGTATGGAATTAATTTTGAATTATTTAAATATGCCAACCAACCATTCCAAATGATTGATCAGTAATGGATGGGTGAGGATGTATTTGAGAATGTCATCTAGAGTGGCCAAATTTCCCTCATGATTCTACAAGAAGTGCCACCGTTTCTAAACGGTAAATATTAATTCCAAATAGATATTCTTAGTATCATAATAATTATTTTTAGTATCGAGTAAAGCTGAAATGAGATCATTACATTTTTTCATTATTGAAGTTATTATTTTCTATGAGGGGAGATGATTGTGTTTTATCTATGGTTGTCGCATAAATGATTTTGGAATAATCTTATAAAGGTGGAATCAGTTGAGGGGGATTAAAATATATCACCTGAGCCTTTAAAACACTTCATGAAAGTAATTTTTCCATAGATAAGTGACCCATTGTTTCATTTTACTCGTAAAGGGTAATAAATTTCCTATAATATTTTCGATAAAACATTTAATATAAGAGAGTTTTCCTTAAAATCTTTTTAACTATGTGAGGTCTTGATGAGGTCATATGTGTAATGCCCTAACCCTAGAAACCCGGAGTTGGTGTATTATTTTAATACATGGGAATTATTACATAGAATCCAATCTCGAAGGACTTATCAATTAAGCTATCTTGGAAAATAGATTACATTAATCAAATCTATAATACAATTCAAAACATAAAATATAACACAGATAATCCATTAATAACACCATTATTCTCCAAGATTAACCCTACATATCATCCAGGACACACTTCATGGAATCCTGGGAAAATAAAACATTAGAATGGGTTGAGATTAGATTCTCAGTAAGGGTAATCATACAATAGAATCTATTATGAATAAATATTTATAAACCTTAAATTAAGATGCATAACTGAAACACAAGTCCTTTAAACATGGTCTTGATCATTATATGGAAAGAAAATTTAATACAATATAAAATAAGTAAAACCATTGATATTTTCTAGTCTAATAATCACATGGAATATTCATAACTAATATCGTAATAAGGGAGTGAATAATTTTTGACATATACACTATAATGATATATCCTCAATATTTGTACTGTCAAGATCTATCCTCCTGAAACCTTAAGTATGTTGGTAGAAACCCAACTGATTTGTGTCACGATTTATGCTCCTAACAATGATAAACAACTTATAAAAAATGTGAAGGGTTTTACCCAACTAATTTTGTCTCATGAGACATATCGATGCATTGAGGTGCTAAAACGGTCCACTACAATCACCTTTTAAGTTCAATACAATCCTTATATGAAAATGGGGAAACACACACAACATAATAATTCGTATTCAAAAAAAGTATATAAATTTTGAATAATTTAACCATAAATAAATAATGGTATCTAAATAAAACATAAATAGTCAAACATATCATAAAAACATCAATATACTATGTTATATTGTATAATAATAAATAAACCACAACTAAGAATGAAACCCAATAATAGATTATCATGACCTGTCCTCCGGGCCCGTGCTGTGACTACCCCAAGCCCGCCTTCCATAGTCCAGGGGCTGGAGACTAACACCAAATGCATAAAACTCGATAAAAAGGGAAGGAATTGCCTTTAGAAAGTAAACAAACACAACAGAGTATGCAAGATGAGTAAACACTAAGTAATCTGAGTACAAAAGTAAGTGCTGAAAAGTAAATGGGCCAGAATACAAACCCAACTGAAAGTAAAGTACAACTGAAATGAAAGTACAACAAATGAAAATTAAATAAGCGAGTCGGAGCCATCCTTTGGAAATCCCACCTGAAGGGTGGGTACAGATAGACTTCTATGCTCCTCGGCTCTGGCTGTCCACTCCGTGTACGTCCCGTCCAGCAATCCACCTCCAGGTACCGTCCATCGCCACGAGCTCCCACCTCGATCAACGCTGTCCTTCATCTACATCCAACCCAACGTAGTGTAGGCATAGCCCGTGTCGGGGTGAGTATACGCTACTTTGAAGGGTCCCCGAGACCCCCGAAGGTCTCCCAGAATCCACGAAGGATAAACCACAAATGAAATATACAATCATGAAGTAACAACCAACTCTACTTAGGTATATGCCCATACATATACCCAAGTCATCTATTCTAGCTCAGGTCCAGCAGACAAGGCCAAAAACAACCCATTCCACATAGGATAAAATAACCCATTCCACATAGGAATTCACAACCCAATCCACATAGGAAAGCACAACCTAATCCACACAGGAAAGCACAACCCAACCCACAAAGGAAATAACAACAATTATATCGATGATAATGATTGTAAGTCAAGACTCAGCTCACACAGGTATACACATGTAATACGATAGAGATGATAATATGTAGCCACTGATTCATCTAAGCTGTAGTACCCACATATGATATAAGACCAGCTATGCTATCGGTCCCACAAAGAATACAAGACCAGCTACTCTTCCAGACCCACATAGGATACAAGTACAGAGATAAATACTGTTGGACCCACATAGGATACAAGAATAATAGTCAAATACTACCGGAACCACATAGGATACAAGAACAGTAGTCATCTCCTTCAAACCCACATAGGATTCCAGTACTATCGTTTTCACTGCCGAACCCACAGAGGATCCAAGTACATTCGTCATCGTCATCGCAGTCGCAGCTAACTCTAGGGTTCCCACACACAACATGCTCGATTCCATGAGGGTCCGCTCCACGATCCAAGGGGTCGATACATAAAATGTCACGAAGTATAGAGTTGATGTATCACAAAGTTCAGTCTCGTAGAAAGGAACTCAACGCAACAGGCGATGCGTCAATCGGATGCCCGGTCTGAGAGTTATTGCCTTTTTCGTCCCAGGGGCCCGGTGGGTTTTAAAGCTAAAACCAACCAGACCATACTCCAGCTGCATCCAAATTTCGTGTGGATTAAGGCAAAAGAACCATCTCACTATGATGAATCCAAAAAAGTAGACAACACGTCAATCGGACGTCTGAATCTCAAGTTATAAGTGTTTCCGCTCTGAGGGCACGGTTTGTTTCGTGTTCAAACCAACACGGCCATAAAGAAAGTTATTCTAAACATTGAGTGTAATATACTAAAACGACCGCCTCGATCCAAGTATCCCAACGCAACTAACAGTGCGTCGATCGGAGGTTCGTAGCCCATGTTATGGTCGTTTGAACGGATCTGTCCGAAAACATGGGGTTTGGGCCAAGTCCGACCCTACCCAATACCCCCTGGGTCGGCCCAAACCGGGTCGACCCGACCTAGGCCCGGGTCCAGCCCGGTTGGAATGGCCCGACCTGGATGGCGTGGCCCGACCCAAACAGCGCCGCCCGGCCCGGCGTGGGGGTCCGGCCCGGTGCGAGCGGCGCGACCCTGCGCGGGCGGTCCGGCCCGGCGCGGGCGGTCCGGCCCGGCCCCGGCGGTCCGGCCCGACACGGGTGGTCCTGCCCGGTGCAGGCATTCCGGCCTGGCACTGGCGGTCTAACCCAGTGTGGGCCTTTCCACCTGTCGGGGGTTACAACCCCCGGACTTCCCGAAAAACAGCCAGCCGTAATGGCTAGCCGGAGAGCCGTTGCGGGACCCAGCGGTCCCCCCTCCTAGAGCGCCAGCGGGTGGAATTCCAACCTTCTCCTTGCTGAACCACCGCGGCCAATGGCCGTGGACCCTGTCTGACCAGAGCGGCGCGACGACGCCGCGCCCCTCCGCCGCGACCCGCTCTTGGCCGTGGCCTCCTTCGACTTCAACGGCGGGGCGCAACGGCGCCGCGCTCCTTCGCCGAAGCCCGCTCCGGCCTCGGTTTTCTTGTTGCCACGCGGTGCGACAACACCGTTCCGTCTTCTCCACCATGAAAACCAATGGTGAAGAGTAAGGGGAGGAGGATCAGCCGTGTTTGTGCTCTCTGACCTCCTCCCATTGTGACGATAATAGGCGGCCAAAGAACGAGTATACACAACGACGAACACGTGCAAATTTAATTGATTAGATTTGAACTTAACCCCTACCTCGATTCACGAAGGTTGGTCACTTGGAAAAGAAAGGGAAATCTCCGATGTTCTGTTGACGTTTCCACAGAATGATGGCGTCGCTTCGCCAAGCATCGAGAAAAAGGCAGCTGAGGTTGGCACCGGCGTTTTTCTCGTTCTTCAACGATGAGGAAGATGAAGTTCTTCAAAGACTTATAGTTTTCTTCCCAAATCCTCCACACAACGAAACAATCATCCCAAAATAAAATAAGACTCTTGCCATATTTTATTTACTTATGCCAATATTTCAAAACATCAAAAGTTGAAAATTGAAATCACTTAATTAAATAGATTTGTGTTGTCAAATTAAATGGAGAGAAAAGTTGGCAAGAATTAATGTGGGGGAGAGCCACATAATTTAAGAGGGGGTTTCAGAGTGGTTAGGGAATTTGAAAATGTGGGGGCTCATGTGGGTCCCACGTCCCTCATAACCACACATGGGAAGTTGGGTGGTCATGGACCCCACCAACAACTTCCCATGAGAGAATCTAACCACCACGAATGAATTAAAATTTGCACACAATTTTATTTTACTTATCATTTAGTCCCCAATTTTTTTACAACTCCTCTCGTGAAAACACAACTCTAGAAAAGGTCATCTTAAGCATTTAACGGCGCTATGGTTTCATCGGTGCCCCCGGATTTCTATTCCGAGCACCAGTTCAAATGATAGAAAACCCCGCTCGTTCGTTCACTAAACTTACCCGAGCTAAACTTCGGAAATTGATTCCGAGCACACCGGGCCTCGGAATCAGGCACCGTCAGAAACAACGTACTCGTAAAAACCCAAAGAATTTAAGAAAATATTGTCTTGTAATTTATGGGTCTTTACATGGATATTGACAAATATGAAAATAATTGAATAATTTCATTGATTTATATGAAATAAATATCAATTTTTTTTAATTTAAAAACATTAAAAACCCAAGGAAATTTCAAATAAAACATTTATTTTGAAAATAACCATGTAATATTGTATGAAAAGAATCAAAATGTTATGTTTTCATAAAAGTGAAAAAAAATATTCTCTTTCTATATAAATTTAAAAAAACATTCTTTCCTTAATTTTTTGAAATTTTCATAAATTACCTCGTTTATAAAACGACAAAAAGATTCCTTTCAAAACATCATATAAAAATTCAAACATGGATAAAAATGACTTTACAAAAATTTTGATAAAATTTTGAAATAAATTTTATTAAACAGAGACATGGATGATAAAGATATCCCAGTAGATACTAATGTATATAAACAACCTCATATAATAATGAGATCGGAAAATTAACCCTTACGTAAATACTAAAACAGATTTCTTTTTGAAATCATTTGAATAAACATAAAAATATACAAAAAATGATCTTTATAATCCTTAATATAAATATAAATAAATATGTATGATAAAATAAAAAATATTAAAATGTTTAATGGATTGATTCTTTAAGAATTAAATGAATCCCATACCACTTTGAACATTTAAATAATAATCACAACATAATCAAATGAATCATTAAATACCATGAAGATAAATGTATTAATCATATGAAACATAGTATAGGAGTTACATTAACCACAGACAAGAAATATGTGGTTAACATGACTATTATCTCATGAAAATTAAAAGTGAGAGGTAATTACCTTACCTTAGGTCTCGTACTCTCTGTATGTGTCTGAAATAGCTATTCATTGAGTTTATCCTTTTGATTTTTATCAAAGTACTCCATAGGCTCTCTTTATTACAAATTTATGGCCAGTATGATGATGTGATGGAGGTTCGAAGAAGCAATTGGCATGGTTTAGATGACTAAAAGGGCTTTGGAGGTTTGAATTAAAGATACTGAGAAGTGCTCTTTTATAATAGATGTGAGGGGAACTTTTGGAAGATCATAAAATATTAATTTATTTTAAATTTATTTTTTCTTTCTAATTTCTCCAAAGTGATTAATTTAGTGGATAATACGAGTATGGGTCTAAATACCATAAAAAATGGTATTTATAAATGTTTAGGTTACAAAATTTACCATATATTTTGGGTTCAATCCTCAGTCAAACAGTTTAACTCTTACTATGTCTACTTCTCTTTTTACACTATATGGTTAATATAGTTACTATATAATTAAAAACAAACCCAAATTTGATAATATATGAAATATTTGAAATTACCCAAGTTATTTGACTGATCCTCCTATGTTTATGACTTTTATATAATATAATATAATATTAATTATATTTAAATATCATTTAGATAAATTTTAATACTCTTCAGTATTTTTATTTTAAAAAATATAAATCAAACAAGATAACATAGAACCAATATATCAAATATTGAAATAACCTATATAATTTTTAAATAATATTAGTTTATTTAATTAATTATGTAAAATTTAATTTATTTTAATATTATTAATATAATCTATTTGATTCTTCCTTTAATAAATCAATTACTCCATCATCATTGTGTCAAAATTTTATTTAATTATTTAATGTCTAAAAATTATAAATAAATTATAATGATGTATAATTTTGTTTATATTTCTAAATAATATTTGTAGTATAATTTATTTTATGTATTACCATATATTATAAATGATTTAGTTATTATAATTCGAATATTACACTTTTAACTGTTCCTTAAATAATATATAATAAATACATTAATCTAATATAAGTTGCTTAAAAAAGATCATATTTTTTACCAAAGATTGATTTTGGGAAAAACAATATTATCAAATGAAATTAGGACAAGTGTTAGGGTAATTTTATGTTATTATATTTTACCAGTAATTACTCTATTTACCTTTAAATTTGATAAATAAATATCAAAGTTACTATTCGCCAAAAATATTTTGATCTAATTAGACAACTTTTTTTACTGATTAAAACAATGTATGTTAGGTTTCTGAAATTAAATTCACAGAATATGTAAAATGAAATTTTATTCTAATATTCAAATGTGGCTAGAAGGCAGGTAAAAAGACGTTAAAAGAATAAAATGAATTTCTATATCTAATTTTATTATAAAAATGATTCAAATAAACTAATTTGGGATAACATAAGAATTATTTTAATATAGTTACATTAAAATAAATTTAATGTAAAATAATTATTTAATTAAAAAACTTTGTTTTTCAATTTTTTGATGAATAGGTAAAAACACTAAATTATTGTTAAAAAACAAACTTATTTATATACATATAACTATTTTACCAAAACTTATACATTTGATTATAAATATTATTTATTAATGTGAAAACCTTATAAATAAAATTTCAAATTTATTTATTTTTGTTTATATTACTATATTTAATTGATAAGGTGTGAATATGACATTTAAATAATTATAATACTTAAGTGTTGTTTTATATAGTCACAATCTTTTGTGTTACACAAGCCAATTCCATGTTTCATGAAACACGTGTTATTGAAGATAACATACCATGAAATATTGGGGTGTTAAATTCTACCCTAATTTAATAAATGTTTCCCTTGCAATTTGAAATTGTACTTTGAAATAAATGGTTGATACTAGATAATATAATTGTGGAAAACCCACAATGGAAATCAGGTTAATAAAATATAATCTTAATAAGAGGGAAATGGAAAAGCAAAATTCACCACCAAATTAGGCTTTCAAATCTGAGAACATTAGTAGAAAGTTGAGATACATAAATAGAGGAAAATATAAATATTGAAAGCGAGTAATTGAGGTCATCAATTATATAAAAGTGAACAATAAATGGTAAATTGAGGTCCTCAAATCAATAAATCAATGCTTATTTAAAATATCATCAGTAAAAAACAGTTATTAGGAGAACAAATTTTTAGATACTTTTTGTTAGATTATAGGGATTGTTTTACTATCCATATAATACATAGAGAAAACATACATGATTTCATTCTATGTATATATCAGTGTAATCCTTTAGTTGTTCTTTGATCTATTTTCATTTTATTTCGTTCACCTAGATATGGATATTAAAGATTATTCTTAATGTATGATGAACATTTAATGAATCATATGGTCCAAAACTACTTATTTATATTTTATATTTCTATGAAAATAAAAATGAATATTATATTTTATCCAATAAATCATAATTAAACCCCATAAAATATTATCCAATGATCAACTTATCCGATTACAACCTTAACACATTTTCTAAATACATTTATCCAAATTAATTATCCAAAAAGGTCTTTAAATTTCAAAAAATAAAAATTGACATCAAATTCTCCAAACAATGTAATGTATCACTTATTTTCACACAATAAATATTTGACCACCTTGAAATCCTAAATGAAAACTCATGTACTTCCAAATCCTTAAATAATAAGTAATATAATAAAATCGTTTTATATATCATGAATCAAATAACTATATTACCATTGATGTAATAATTCATGAATATAAATAAAAAATATACTTAATCATTCCACTTCACTCTTAAACACTTATCTATGCTTCATCATCATGTTTCATAATACCTCCTTCATCTCATTTTTGTTTTTAGCCTCTTCATTATACGTTTTATCACCATTTCATGTATAACCTTTATGATTCTAAAAATTACCCAAAAATAAAATAATAATACGAGAGATACTAATCATAGTGATATAGTCATGAAGAATCATTTATATGATCTCTAAATGGTGGAATATTATTCTCAGTCCTTTTTTCTATAGGATAAACATAGGTTACCATTGCCAAATCTAAATGATGATATTCTATAATTATATTTATCTAGAAAACCTATCTTAGGGATATGTTCCATAATTTATGTTTTCTAAATCAAATTTCCAATGCTATTTCTAAACGTCCTATGATACCAACCCTAATGCCCCAACCCCAGATTCCAAGAGCTGGTGAATTATTTTAAAACATTTGTGTGATTACAATGAATCAAATCCCGAAGGACTAATCAATTTAGTAGTCTTAGAATATAGATTACATTCATCAATATTTTATTATAATTAAAAGCATAAATTAAACATAGATTATCATTTCATTATTCACTTATCTTAACCCTACATATCATTCATAATACAATTCATGGAATCCTAGAAAACAAACCATAATAAAGGTGTGAGTTTAGATGCTTAGTAAGGGTAATCATAAAAAAACTAATATAAATTAATAATAATACACCTTAAGGCCTACTGTTTAACTGAAACACAATCACTTTAAACATAATCGTGTTCATAATATTGTAAGAAAAAACAATACCACAAAAATAAGCATAACCATGGAAATTATTCTAGTTAAATAATCACATGGAATATCCATAAATAATATCATAATGATAGAATGAAAAATTCCAAACATATTCACTATCAAGATATATCCTCAAAATATTTTCTATAAAGATCTATCCTCATGATAGTTTATGTTTGTGGGTGGAAATCCATCTGATTTTTGTTAGGATCTATCCTATTGACAATGTTAAACTACTTTGAAAACAAACATAGAGGGTTTTTCGCCAAATAATTTCATCTCATGAGACCTACCGATGAATCAAGAAGCTATAGAGGGACCCTCCCATCACCAACTAAGTATAATACTTTCCTCATAGGAAAATTTTGAAACATAAACAATATAAGAATTCATATTCAAAACTAGTTTACAATTATGAATAATTTAACTATAAACCAAAAATGGTATCTAACTAGAACATCCAAAGTAAAACATATCGTGAAACCCTCAATACCATATGGTAGATTTTATCACAATAAATAAACCATAATTAATCAAAAAATCCAACAAAGGATTCTGACATAGAGGAGAATAATAAAATAATATCATTAAAACTAGTTGACAGAAATATCCATTTTTTACTTTGAAAACATTAAAAACCGATATATTTCAAAAGAAAACATTTATTTTGAATATAACCTAGTAATATTTTGTCGGAATATTAAAACATTTAATGAGTCATAATAGTGTCAAATATCCACTCAAAATATATATGTTAAAAAAAATTCAATACTTATTTTTTTGAAAGGGTTATAAAGTACCACAATTGGAAAAAAAAGAAAGATTCCTTTCAAAATGTTTTGTAAAAATCAAAACATGGGTAAAAATTAATTTAAACAATTATAGATTTTATTTTGAAATAAATTTTAAGAAACATGGACATAGATGATAAAGATACCCCAGTAGATACTTATGTATAAACAACCTCGAATAATAATGAGATGTTGAAAATAACTCTTACGTAAAAACCATAAAACATTTATTTTTGAGAAAATTTGAATAAACATAAAAATAAATAGAAAATGTTCTTTATAAAATTTATATATATATAAATAAATATGTATGATAATATCAAAAATATTGAAATGGAGAAATATTAATTATCTAAACATTGAAAAAATCCCATAACACGTTGAACATTTAAATAATAAACCCAGTATATTCAAATGAATCATTAAATACAATAAATATAAATATATTCATGATATCAAACATAATTGGGGAATTAAATACAAAACACACAATAAATATCTGGTGAACATGGCATATATCACACAAAAATTAAAAGTGAGGTGGAATTCCCTTACCATAGATCTGATACTCTCCGTACATGTCTGAAACTCCACTTATTCGAGCGTCTATTTTTGATTTTCGCAAAAGGAATTCATATGTTGTATTCATATCCAATTTATGGACTCTAGGATAAATTTATTGAGGTTGGGAGAAAATAATTTTAGGTATTGGTCATGAAAAAGGGATTTGGAAGTGTGAATTAAAAAGAAGGAGAAGTTCCCTTTTATAGTAGAGGTTAGGTCACTTATGGAAGATCTTAAAATATTAATATAATATAAATTTATTTAAAGTTAAAAAATATCCCTAAAGTTATATATTTAGTGTCTACGATAAGTATGGGGAGAAATCCCCTCATATAAATAATTTTAGACAAGATTAGGTAACAAAATTAACCTTATCTTTTGGGTTTAATCATTAGTTAAACAGTTTAACTCTTACCGTGTCTACTTGACTTTGTACACTATGGGGAAAATATTTTTTCTACAAAATATAAAATAACAAAAAATTGGATCATTTATTACATATTTGATATTATACATGTTATTTTGATGAAAAAAAATATTTTTATGAGTTTTATATAATTTAATAAAATAGTATTTATTTTAAAATATCATTTATGTTAATTTTAATACAATTTAGTATTTATATTTTTAAAATATCAAAAAAACATTATAACATAGAAAAAATACATCCAATTGTAACTATAATGTCTATGCTTCCAATAAAATATGTTTATTTCATAAATTTTGTATAATTATATTTATTTTAATATTATTGATAATATATATTTTATTCTTCCTCTAACAAATCTATGGCAGCAACATCGTTGTGTCACAATTAAATTTATAAATTTAATGTCTAAAAATTATAAATAAATTATAATGATATAGATTAATTTCTTATATTTCTAATGAATTTTTATAATATAAATTATTTAATGCTTAACCATATATTAAAAATAATTTAGTTATTAAAATTACAATATGACACTTTTAACACTTCTTTAAATAAAATATAATAAATGTCTTAATCTAACACAAGTAGCTTAAAAGGGATCATTTTTTTACCTAAGATTGATTTTGGTCAAAACACAGTTATCCAATTTAATTAGTAGAAGTGTTAGTGTAATTTTATATTATTATATTATTATTTTTTCTATTAATTTCCCTATTTACCTTTAACCATGGTAAATAAAAATCAAAAGTTACTATTCACTAAATATTAGTATGATCCTCTTAGACCATATTTTTTATACTGATTACTACCATTTATATCATATTTTTGAAATTCAATTCACAGATGTAGTAAAATTATGTTTAATGGTAATATGCAAATGTGGTTAGAATGGTGGGTAAAAAGTCATTAAAAAAGTTCAATTAAATTTTTATATCTAATCCTATTATAAAAATGATTAAAATGATCTAAATTGGGTTAATATATGTATTATTTAACTATTTTTACTTTAAAATCAATAAAAATAAAAATAAATAATTAAACTAAAAAGCCGATTATTTATCAATAATGCAATGTTTTTCAATATTCATACAAAATTGACTGTTTTTAGAAAAATACCAAAACTTCACCCTAATATAATTTTGATATTCTAAATTAAAAAATGAAGTATATTTTAGACAATGAAATTTCTATGAGTGTCTAAAATTAATATTTTTATTGTTCACAAAAGGACATAAAAAATAGTTTCTTTAAGAAAATAGTATTTCTAACCATATAACTATTTTACCAAATCTTTTACATTTCATTATAAATATGCTTTATTTATGTGAAAACATTATACATAAAATTTAAAAAATACATATTACTATTTATAGTAATATATTTATGGGATAAGTTATAAATATCATTAAAATAATTTTAACACTAAAGTGTTGTGTTGTAGATACTAAGTCTTGCGTGTTACGCAAGCCATGTCGGTGTTGAGTGCAATTAAAGTTATTTAAGATAACATACTGTAAAATATTGGGCTGTTAAAATATGTCATGTATAGAATTTTTCTTTATAGGATTGAATTTTATGCCTTGATGGTGTACCATGTAGTCAAGAAATTTTTATGATGTTAAACCAAATTGAGACTTAAAGGGGTACATTTTTACGCTACGTTTTCATATATTGTCAAAAATGAACTCCATATAATTAACATGATCATAAAATTTCTTGAATTTAACTACCATATCATCAACATAGAATTATATTTATTTTCCATATAAGGGTTTAAAGATACATTTCATGGAATATTGATATATAACACTAAATTTTTTCAAACAATGGAGAATTACCTAATAGTAGTATACCCCTTGGTGATCCCTGGAAGTAGTCGCCTCTCTATCTTTATAGGACTTATATATTTTATTATACCTTTAATAACAATCCATAATAGTGATACCCTGATTGATGGCCATCACATTGATTTGAAGTTCTCTAATTTCAATCAAGAAATCGTATTTTAGAAAATGATAATTGAGGTATCTGAAATTGATGAAAACACATATCTACCAAATATTCTTCTTATCTAGGAAAATAATTGTGATCCTCTTTGGGTATTAGAATTTCAAAAATGATTTTGAATGTGATTATTATTTCAACATCATGTTCAACATTGTAATAATGAGTTAGATGAATCCACTTAACTACATATGTATAACCATGGTGGACATATCAGAGACCCCAGTGGTGGGTGGCCATATAAGGGTCAAATCCTATATTTTCTATATAATTCTAGGAAAACACATCTCAATTCAATTTTAAAAAATAATTATATACTTATTGGTCATCATTTTACATATCTTCCCTGATCATCATGAGTCATAGACCATCTTGAGTATACGGATTTATCAATTGGAATATTTTTATATTTGATGAGATTACTTCCTTAAATGTTATAAGGGAATATTTGATGTTTTCCTCTTCCTATTCATCTTCTTCCTCATATTCCTCTTCCTCTTTATCTTCCTCTACCTCTTCCTCCTATATTACAATATTAGGTGGGATGGGTGATGACGAGGGATCTTCCATGTTTGAGGATAAGTAAGAATTCTAAAATCCACTCGAAAATGAAGAGGAATCACCAATATTTATCTTTGTGTCAAGGGCTTCATGTGATATAACTGATGACATGGTGGTCGACTAAAGCACTAGAGGAAAAAAAGGGGAATTTTTACCTAACGTGTTATGGTGGTTTTGAGGATAAAAGGAATCATTATCATCATCAGGTCCAATCGTTGTGACTAATATCCGGATGTTTGATGAGTACAAGGTCAACTATGAAGTCATGTTTTCAAACCAGCTAATGGGAAATAAAAAATAATAAATTTTTTCTCTGAATTTTCTTTCCATACTCACGTATTGATCACTAGGATCCATAACTTGAGTGAAAACATAAGTCATCTATTATTTCCCTTCCCTTTAATAAAATCATGCATTGTTGTACAAAGACTAACAAAACACAAATAGAGCTCTATCACCATGTAATACCTTGTTTCACATTAATATAGTATTTGAGACATTAATTTTATGATGTAGGGACTATTATATGCTGATTTAACCATGGTATCCCTAGAAGAGCAATGAATTCTATATCTTAACAGATTACCAAGAATTCAAAATAAAAGAACAAGGTCCTCATATTGAGATCTGATATTTATTATACTGAGGGGATGTAGCTATGTTTTGTCACAAATCAAATTTTTTAGAGTGTAACAAGACAGATTTCAGTTTCTATAACCTAATCTGTGGAATTTTTAGAATAGAATGAGATTGATCCATGATCCATTATCAATGAAATTCCATATAATGTCAAAGTTTCTAACCATCTAGACACCTACAAGGGTCTAATGTGCCCCTATATGATAGTATTCATATCCTACTATAATAAATAGATAACCAAATTGCATTCCATGGGTTCATTCTATGATTGATATACTTCAAAAGTAGTGAGCTAATCATCAATATATGGATGGTTCTGCAGGTCCCCCATAAGTTCTTCTCATATATTTTTACATAAGTTGAGCTAATCCAAAATTGCAATACTCACTAAGACCATGGAAAAATGATTCTTGATGTCATAGTTTTGATCCAATGGTAGTTTCTTCCTAATTTGGGGTAGTTCCATTTAAGTGACATTAGAGACTAAAGTAAATGAAGTAGAAGGGTGATAATGTTGATCAGACATTGGAGAAACATATATAGATAGATTAGGTTGACTCGATCTACCAATTTTCCTGATCTGATCAGAGTATCTTATATCCATCAATTACTCATCCAAAAAAATCAATCTGGATAAATTTTATTAGATTTCATAACATTTAAATAACACTAGGTTACTCATTGAATGGAAATGTCATGGGTTTCAGTGGAATAAATATGTCTAGACGAGATGTGGTTGGAATATTGATTTAATCCATTATTTCATCTTTTACTACTTTCTCATCCCCTACAACCCATACCTTCAGTTCATTGTTCCAAAATAAGGAAAATGATTTCATAACCCTACTCATTATGGAAGAAAAGTTCAACTATGTGAATGATTGAAATAAAACTGAATATTAATTTTCCATTTGACGAGGATTCTACTTGGCCTCGTGATTCTTGTAGTGTTGTTTTGTGGTTTAGTACCAATCCAATTGGGATTTTAAGCATTAAATCAGAGAGATTCAAGACTAGATGTTTAGTCTACATAGGATCATCCTCATATATATTATTTAAGTCCTAGTTGTATCCTTGATAGATCACATTCATTCACGACAACCATTGGGAATCATTTTTTACATCAAGTATTATCTAGGAGAATTATGAAGAAGGATGGTCTAAAAGGAATATATAGATAACCTCTTCGTACACATTCACAATGAGGAATTTTGGTCATCATATATGATTAACATAAAGGATTAACTTTTTAGTCCTCCCGCTAAATGGGAAAGGGCATATATCTATTGAGGATGAGGTTGGGGAAAATTTTTCCATTCCCTATTGGTTGGGGTTCCCCCAAAAAAGAATGCTGGTTTACATAAATCCAAATTTAGATATCTTGAAAATTGATGTTCTGTTCAACATGCCCCCATCTATATGGTATGGGACTGATTGTTTGTTTCTGAGGATGCGCCTGTTGTTGTTACACTATTGATCTTGTGTTAATTTGTTCGAGTATGATCTGGGAGAAATGTAAGTGTTCTACATGAATTATTTTCTTATTAATGAATTTGTGGTATCTGAAGATTATATTTCCTTATATAGGAATATTATTCAATGTTTTTTATTCCTGAATAAATAATCCATAAATGGCTCCCTCTCATCATGACAAATGTTTTTGAGACATTTTTAATGAAAATTTCTTCTCTGTGTACCTTTTTTTGAAGATCATGTTTTCGAGAGTCAACTATAAATCATAACATTACATGAGTCCACTTATATTGCGAGTTTTTGATTGTAGATTAAATTACAATTAAATTATTTATGTTTGAACCATCCTTTTATTAGGATATTGGGTGGGGGATATGCGATTAGATGATCTAGATTGCAAAAGGTATTAGGACATGCATTTGATGACCTTTCTAATGTTTTCCCAATGTTGAGCATCATACCACTAAAAGGGAAGATATTATGATATAATGAAAATTAATTTCTATATGCTATATGTGAATTTCATATCTCTCATAAGTCAAGAAGTTATTTTTGAAGTGAATAAAATTTTTCTATAGATTCAAGTCGATTTCTTGTATATATTCTTCTAAAAATTCCATATAATATCTCATTGAGGAGTATCCAAGTTCCAAAACACTATTTTATGTTTCATTTAGTGATTCTATGGTTATGCTAATATTTGGTTCAACACCTATTTTTATTCTTGTATACACATAAACTCAAAGAACCACAATTTATGGCATATCATTTTTCTTTGAGGAAGGAAGGTTATTGGATGGATTATATCTGGATATAGTCCAAATATATGATGTGTATTTAAATATATGGCACGTATTATATACATGATATGTATCAGTTTAGCCTGACTCTTTCCATAATGTGTAATTAATTTTACCTATAGGGGAAAACCTGAGCGTTACATGGAAAGTAAGGTTTACATAGCATATAAATTAGTTGGGGTTTTTAGAAAAAAAATTTGGCCTCTTCTTTTGAAAATATGCCTTATCCTCTCATCTCTCTTGCACATGATTTCCACGAAAGGAGATTTCCCTATGGTCTATCCTATGATTTGATTGCATTTCTCCATCAAAACTCCATTTCGAGATTCTCTTTTCATGTTGGACAACCATATGTATTTTCAATATTTCTCTATATCAATTATCCATTATTTTTTCCTTTAGAGGGAGTTATTTTGGTGCAATATCTTTTTCCAAAGTTGAATGGTTTCAATTTTTTATTCCATTTTATTCAAAATAATCGACCAAACCCAAGGATTTTAAAGGATGAACCATCTATTACATGAATAAGGTAGGTGCTCAATACCATTTCCATAAGTTTTAACTCCCTATTAAACTATTTCCATTGTGAAACATGTTATACATTTGGGTTTTTTCATCTATATTAAATGATTAGACTCAAATTATTTAGTGCACCTATCTTGGTTTTCCCGTTTAGAACCTAATTGTTGTTGGAGGTTTATATCCTCAACCCAAGACACCATTGTGGTATATTTATTATATATGGCATGTTTTATACAGTCCCTTTGGGTGTGTGAGATCTCCACACATGTAGTGGAATACTCAATAAATTAAATGAGTTAGTTGTAGAGGATTATGACTAATTTTCCTTGATATTAAATTATATATAAGTGGTTAAACTTCTGGAATAAGTGGAATGTGGAATGAGATGGATATTACATTGGGAATCTACCTTTTTATTTGATGTGTATTATAAAGGCAATCACTCGTTACCCTCAGTATGGAACTAGTGTATTATAATTGTTTGGAACCTATTACATCATAGTATGGAACTCATGTACTATAATTATATAGAACCCATTAAATTTTAGTATGGAACTAGAATATTATTAGGTTTGTAACATGTCACATCTCAATATAAAATAAAATAATTATGAAGGCTTGGTACCTCTGACATTATGGTATTTTACAATCTTGGGTATCAAGGTATTGCACCTATGGCCCCTATGTATGATTATATATACTATGGAACCATTGATTTAGATAGAGTTATGGCACATTAGTCATACTTATACATTTAAATATCTGGATATAGGTCACACTAATTATATGCTATGAGATATTTCCTACATAGGTTTGTTTCTCTTATCTCATATAGATTATACAGAGAAGTTTATTAATGAAATTAACACATTATATTTATTTTTTACTCTCATTTGTTATATCCTACTTCTTCTATATATTTCTCTATGCACATACTATATTTACCATAATTTACTGCTTACCTATTATGCCTGCACACGGCTGTAGTTACTATACACAAGCTGGATATTCTATAGACATCATCGGTGGTAGCCTATTGAGTTCATCTCGTACCCTATCCAGGCCACTAATGCTACCTAAGAATATTTTATGGATATATAAAGGGATTGGGGAACCCTCCCTTTTTTGATGCTTGGTTGAGTATATCATGAGAGCAGGGGTACACTGGACTGGGCCATGGATCACGATTCTATCAAAATATAGTCTTTTGGTCTTTTGGTTCTTTTGATAGACCTGTATGTATATGTTCATACTATCATTATTTTTTTGGTTTTAGTTAAATGAAATTACATAATTATTTATATGTTACTATATGTAGATTTTTTATGTCAGGTCTATTATTATCATAGAAATCATATTCTTCTGTCTTCCTCACTGTCAGTTATTTTGATGTTTCTTCTATTCAATTAACCATTTATCACACTATTATGTTTCTATAATTATGAGGGTATAGTCTCCCCACTATATAATCATAGGCCTTTAATTCTAATTAGAATCCTCTAATGTATGAAGAGGTTCTCTTGAGGCCATGTGACCCACCGACTATGATACTCTTAGTTGATTCCAGGTTGTGACATTACAAAAATAAACCAGAGCTCCCTTTTCTATAAATTACTCTTTGGAATGGATGATAAGATGCATATAATTTGTCAATGTTTGGTAATGATATTTTTTCCATTGATAAGCTGACCCATGTATGGGGAAAAATACAAATTACCTTGGATGGGATGTGATGTTCATGTTTATTCATGTTATAGTAGATTTGATTCCACCATTTGGTGGAACGTATGTTACATTAAGTTATTATTATTATGATTTTTATTAAATCTAATACTTGGACTTCTATGGTAAGGAATCATTGATCTTGAAGCATTTTAAGAATCTTATCAGAATTATCAGTCATGTATTATTCCATTCCATGTAGGTTTCATTTCATGACAGTAAGATACTAGTTGTTTGTGCCTTTAGTGATTTATATTTTATTAAAAAAACATCAAATCTGTAAATATGAGACTAGATAAGGGGTTTTTAAATTTTATTCATCTACCTAAATGGGTTTTTACCATATATATTGACGATTACATATTCATTAACCTGTTACCACATGTATGAGTTTTATAACTATGATCAAATAGACTAAAACATTTGATTATTATGAATACATGAATTTCATTTGTAATCTAATGTTTGAATATACCTTTTTAGATTCAGAATAATGATTCATTCAGTCAAATAATATTATACCACTTGTTAAATTCTACTTTTTTAATGTAATTTTCTACGTATAGTTAAATGAATTACTATTTTCAATTTATAAATAAAATACTTATATAAGATGGAATTGGTACTTCATGTAATTGGTCTATTATATTTTTTTTCTGAATAGACCACTTTTTGGTAATTGGGGAACCTCAAAATAAAATCCACACATAAAAAAACTTGTGAAAAATCAGAAATCACAGTTTACACATATGAAAATTAAGGGTACAACCACAAGCCCACCACAAAATCAATGCATCGAACCCCAAACAGCCTTTCCAGATTAAAAATTCAAATTGCAACATTCAAACAGAGTCCTGCCGCACCACCTTGATAAGTAGAACCTCGAACCTTACGAGAAGCAAGAACCTCGATCATCGAACCAACCATAACCCTTCTCTCGTCACCGTCTCCTCACAGTTGCCGACCATCGCCAGGAATCATCACCTCCATGACAGAACTACCATCACCCAACAAAATGTTGTCGACTTGGACCGACCGCCGATCCATAGGGAACCTCAGAAAACCATCAGGAACTGGCCAAGAAGACTCATGAATCATCACGCTAAGAGGATCCAAAAAGATGGGAGACCACTAAACACTTCTTCTCCCTGATCATGGATCATGAGCAGTATCACGGGCCAAACAACAACATAATGCATACAAACAAGGAAATCATTTAAAAAACACCGAAAAATGAAAAACACTAACATGTCAAACACAAGAAGATACCAGCGGAAGAAAATCGAAAGCAAAACCATTGGAAGAAGAACCCACACATCGATTCCAACCCTCGCACACCAACATAGTCCCAAGCAACCATAATTACCTTTAAACGAAACCAAGATGAGGTATGGAAAAAGGGCATAACAACAAGAGCAGAGGAATAGGCGAACACGACAACGCATGAGGCACTGCCAAATGCCATCTCCCACATGACCCCAAACAACTAAGGCACCATCAAGAAAAACCCGCATGGGGTTTCAAAATGATGGGTTAGGGGATAAGGGTTGTGAAGGCAGCGTTCGAGGCCTGAAATCATGAAGATCAGACAAGAAAACAGACAAGAGACTCCACCAAACACCACTACAACACAATCCTAAACTGCATGAGCCCCATCGTATAAAACCAATTTTGGGTCAAACATGACAGATCTAATAATAAAAGCAGAGAGGCAGTGTCAATGCCATTGAGCAACAAAACAACACACCGCACCGAGATGAGAGGGAACCCGAAACGACAAAGGAAAGGGGGATGAGGAGAGGAAGCACAAAGAAGAAGTGATCACCATTAGTGGGACGATGAGGGAGAGGGAGGTGAGAAGGGGCAGAGATCGAAAGCGTCGTCAATGGAGCTGTAAATAGATAGAAAATTAGGAGGGTGGCTTTTTTTAATTTTAATGGGTTTATGTTTTAAATAATTTAGGAAATAAGTTGCGGAATCTCCACTTGAAGTGGTGCTTCAGTGGCGCTTGGGAAAGCGCCACATGAAGTGGCGTGTTGGCCTTTTTTATTTATCACCTCTCCCACCCCCACACACTATTATATATATTTATAATAAATATATATTTATAATATAATTATAAATATAATTATATATATATATACATATAAATAATAAATAAATTTATATTTATAAATATGTATTTAAGATTATATTTATAAATACATAAATACATATTTATTATAACAAATAACTAGATATAATATAAATATATTTAAATATAAATAAATCTATGGAATTGGGATTAAATATTTATAAATATAATTTTAAATATATAATTATCAATATAAATCTAATTATATAAATATATATTTAAAATTATAAATAAATATAATTTTAAATATATATGTATATAAATATATTTAGGTATATATAAAATTAAAAATATATATTTATAAATATAAATATATTTAAATAAAAAAATTATAATTATATAATTATAATCATTTCATTATAAATAGATATTTCAAATTATATAAAAATAAAAATATTTATAAATATATAATTATGAAAATATAGGTATATATATATTTATAATTATATTTATAATTATATTATAATTATATTCATAGTTATATATTTATAATTATATATTTTTACATAAATATAATCTTAAATACATATTTATTAATGAAGTGGTTCTTTTTCTATTTTATATATATTTATAATAAATCTATAATTATAATATAATTATAAATATAAATGTATTTACATATAAATAATAAATAAAATTTTATTTATAAATAGGTATTTAATATTATATTTATAAATACATAAATATATATTTAACATAATAAATAAATATATTTAATATAAATATATTTAAATATAAATAAATCTAAAGAATTGTGATTTTGTATTTATAAATATAATTATAACTATATTATTTTAAATAAGGATATATTTATATAAATATATATTTATAATTATAAATATAATAGTATAAACTTTTATAATTAATAAATATAATTATGTATATATACAATTACAAATATATATTTATAAATATAAATATATAAATAATAATATATTTAAATAAATAAAATATATTTATAAGTATAAATAACTATAAATAAATATATATTTATTAATAAATACATACTTTTAATTATATACTTATTTATAATTATTAATAAATAATTACTTATATATTTAAAATTAACACTTATTAATTATTTATACATATTAATTATTTTTACTTATTAATTATACTTATTAAGTATAGATACTTATTTACTATACATATTAATTAAAAATACTTATTAATTATACTTAATAATAAGTATAAATAATTAAAAAGTACAAAATAACAACACACCATGTGAAGTTTCACTTTTTGTTTGCATGTTTTTTGGCCGATTTTGGGAATGTTTTATTTATATTTTTAAATAATAAATATATTTGTAATTATATAATTATAAACCATTCTTTATAGATTAATATTTACAATTATATAAATATAAATATATTTACAAATATATAACTTTGAAAATATTGTTAAATATATATTTAAAATTTATTTATAAATATATTTAATATTCATAATTAAATATATATATATTTATAATTGTATTTTAATTATATTTAAACTTGTATATTTATAATTATATATTTTCATATATATATATATATTTATATATATATATAATTTTAAATCTATAATTACTAAGCTATATTTATATAGTTATAAGTATTTATTTATAAATATCTTTGAAATATTTTTCAACATATAATATATTGTTTATAAAAAGAATATTATTTGAAATCATATAAATTTTAAATATTTTATCACATATAATAAATAGTTAAAGATAAAAAAAATTTCATAAATAATATTTCTAAAAATAATTTTTATGCCTTCAAATCCACCAACATGAAACTTAAAAATGATTCAATTAATTGTTTTTGAAAGATTATAAAATATAAACTATAAGAGTAATATAAATGAAACTTAAAACATGGATTAAACATATAAGAAATAGTTGAAAATAAAATGAATTTCATAAACAATGTTGATAAAAAAATTATAAGCTTTCAAAGCCACAAACTAGTAACATAAAAATGATTCAAGTTTGTGATTTTGATAGCCAATAACATATAAAATATATGACCAATATAAATGAAACTCAATACATGGATTAAGCATACAATAAATAGTTGAAAATAAAAAGAATTTTGTAAAAAATGTTCATCAAAAATAATTTATAAGCATTCAAGTCCACCTATTTGAAAATTAAAAATGTTCCAAGTACGTGAGTTTGAAAGAATATAAAATATAAACTATAAGACAAATATAATTGAAACATAAAATATGGATTAAACAAATAATAAATAGTTGAAAATAAAAAAAATTCATAAAAATTGTTTCTCAAAAATAATTTATAAGATTTCAAATCCACCCACTTGAAAGATAAAAATGATTCATGAACTTGTCTTTTGAAAGAATATAAAATATTAACTAAATATTAATAAAAATTAATATATGGACTAAACATATATGAAATATTAAATAATTAGTTAATTAGAAAAATATTTAATAATTTAATAATTTTTAATTTTTTAAAAATTAATATGATAATTATTAATATAATTAATAATTATACAATATTTAATTAGTTAATTAGTAATATAAGTATTAATTATTTTTCATCAATATAATTATTAATTATTAATGGTTAATTATTAATTATTTGATAACTAATTAGAAATTTAAAATTATTAATATTTTTACAAATATATAATTATAAATATAACATGGCATCTGAAACATTAACTTGTCATAGTAAATACATTTTTTAGTATATATATATATCATGACATCCGAAACATCAATGTCCATGCCCCCAGTACCACTACGCGGCATATAAATCTCACATCCTCTCCACGTCTGAAGTTTGGGTCGCTCCGGTGTCCTAGCTATGGGTTCCTCCTCTTCTGGTGCTTCTGGTGCCTCCACATGGTGCTGTGTAGAGGACTCGCCAAAACCATGTGAGGAGGATGACCCAAAATCATATGGTGCGCCATATGGCTCTGAAGATCCTATAAATGGTAGAAATGGGGCACTGAAGAAGGCTTCATTGGGAGAGGGGGCCGCTATAATTTGTGTGACCACACCCAGATCGATGTCTATAGTACTTTGTGGAGACAACATATGTGGTATATATGTGTTTCCCTACTGTGCAATATCATCAGCCGGGTGGGCCGGATCCTCTCTCTGTGGTGTGACGGCATTAATAGGAGCCACTCTCGGATGTCGATGTCATCGCATCTTCCCCGCCTGATGTGCCCATCTCTATCATCCTATTGGTTTTGGTGGTGGTAGTGTGTCATCCTGAGTAGGCATAATAGGGACATTTTCATCCCCATAAGCATTAGCTGGAGGATATGGATTGGGATATTCTTGTGGCTCCACATAAGAAAACTGTCACGTATCAACCCAAGAAGATCAAGGAGAGCCAACACATCCTGATGAACTACATCTCGCATAATATATTAATCCTCCTGACGTGATGTGGTATGTTTAAAATGACCAATGGAATCATCCAGCAAATTAAATGACATTCAAATTAATACCAAAAACGAGTTAAACAAAAAATAATAACTCTTAGTAAACATACCGACTGCTGAATACCAATCCCCTAACGTGTAAAGTGCATGATGGTGTGATGTCGATACCAGTCTACATAATCCACCTAAGCAGATAACTGACTGCGTGTTGTGGTATATCCAAATGGAAAGATACTAAATCTGTCACGTGTGTCCCACAGGGTGATATAAGATGCATGAAATCATTGCCAGTTTGTCATTTTTCTTCCTGTAAGCACAATCAAATTTAAATCGGGATGTTGTCTTGGTGGAATGGGGATATGTTGTATGAAACCAAATAGGCGCATTACCCGATCTGGCCGGTGCTACTCAATGATGTGGAAGTGGATGAGTGGCACCACTGCAGCACGATCTCCAACCCTCGTTGTGTAGTAAGGTGGAAGTGATGCGTAGACATGTCCGTTATACGAAGTCCATGAAACCTAAAATGTAAACTCAATAAATAAGTCATATATCATCATGAAGCTGTTACTAAGATTATATTGAAATAACTTATAATAGTGATAACAACAAAATTTGACTATTTACAAGTATTGTTTAACTTACATCAGCTGGCACCGAGGTGTCGAATATTTGTCGGAATCAGTGCACACTTTATCTCGGAGTATGTGCATACTTTTGAGACTAACTCTACCTGGTTAAAAAGGATAAAAGAATGGTAATTTTATAAAAAACAATAAAAAACGTACTATATAACTGAAGTTAATGATGTATACATACCATCGTCCCTGACAGTCTTGAAATAGATATGCTGCAAGTGGTGTGATGGATTGAGGAGCGATGTGTGGATAACACTCCTAGGAAAACATCTATAATAACACCATGCAACCTGAAATATGATGTGAATCTTCTTGAAAACTTGTATAGAGTGATCTGTACAGATGTGTTAATACAACAGACCCCCAACTATATGTAGCCGTCTAATCCAGATCCTCATGTAATGGGAGGTAAATCATGTGTACCAAAGCTTTACAGTAGTCTACTCACAAGACACCTTTGATAAGCCACAAATTGTATGCATGTGTGTGATGAATAAGAATCTCCTCGTCTGCATAATCAGGAATGACATCAAAATGTAGAAAAATCCACCTTATGCTCAAACCCTGGATAACACCTCGTGCACCAATGACGTTAATGCCTAATAGCCTCTATATGAATGCAACCAAATTTCCAGTACTGGTGCCTGTAACTTCATGTCCATGGATGGGTAACCCCTGCATGAAGGCTATTTCCTCTAAAGTGATGGTCATCTCCCTCTTTGGGAGATGAAATGTGTGTGTCTCTTGCCGACATATCCCAACTAATGTAGCAATAAAATGGTGATCAATGGTCTTGAAGTCGCACATAGTGACTCTATAAAATCCCACTCATATAAGGTATATAAAAATAGATGTCATGGGTGCCTCTTTATATAAATGATGTCATCTCTGAATAGTAATATGTCTGATAGGTCATCGTACCAACACATCGCATGAAATGTGCATCTCCAAGGAAGATAATATTGGATGATCTATCTGAATGTACAAATAGTAAATCATTTAAGTCATGTAAAATATGACATTTATCATATAAGTCATGAAATTTATCATATCATGATTAAATTAAGAAGAAACACATTGTGTAACTTATGTTGTTTCTCATGTTGGGGTGTTGGGGGGAAAAATTTCGAGTTTCCTCGCTTTTGTTTTGTGGCCATTATAATTTCATCATTCATTATAAAAGTCTAATATAATTTTCATTTCATAGTTTAAATGGTTTGGTTTTTTTGAATGTAATACTTTAATTGGTTAGCACTGCATGATTAACTTTAAACAAACAACACCAACTCAAAAAAAGGAATCTACCTGTACAAAAAACATTTCGGCATGGTGTGTGGGTTCATTTAAATGTTTTATTATGGTTATTTATGTTGTTGTTTCACTTATCAATGAATCCAAACAAACATCACTATTCTTCCAACACACTACAACAGTTTGGATTGTTTTTTAATGTATATAATAATTTTTATTTATGTAATTCTATTAACCAATGTTTGGAATGTTTATAATATATAAGTACATTTTGTAATAGTTACCATATATTCAAATAAGAAAAATATGATTATAAATTGTCATAATGATAAAAATGATTACATATAAAAACTTTTATAGTAACTAATAGAGTACATGATTTATTTCAACCATTAGATGATTTCCCTAGGTGTCTAAGGCAATGTGTCTTCGTATGAACTTCCAAGAGGCATATGTGCACCTTCGTCCAACTAGCTATTCACTAGGCCAATCCATCCCATTCCGAATAAGAGTAGACTTTCATCTCCCTTTAGGCCGAAGTCTAGTTTTGTTCAGTTGAAGGGTGGTTGCGCCATCAGACAACCTAAAATTATGATATTCCCCAATTGGTATCCACGGAGCACCGTAACAGGAGTTGATGCTCTCGAGCTGATAAAATGGGTCCACAAACTGTTCCCAAGATATGTTTATGTAAGAACATGCGGTAATCACATGGCCAAACAGATATCTCAGTGCCTGAAAGTTTCCATATTCACAGAAACACTTTTATAGTAAAACTACTCGCACAAGAACATTGCTACAAGACACATCATCACTGGGCTCACCGACCTAAAATCATTGCTCTGGATGATTAAATGCAGTTACATGGTATGTTGCAGCCTCTTGAAGAACTGTTTGTAGCTCATGCTGGAAATGGTGACCATAGAGCATCCCTCTATTCAATCCCTCTTCACCCTACATTCCTCATTCCAGAATGTACTTAACACTATGATAGAAGGTCTCTTATACCAAACCTGTAATTTAGATTTACAACATTTGAATAATATTATATTATAATTTTATCTCTTCTATGTAACATGTAATCAAATATTCATATTTACCTGTGATAGGTAATTTTCAAACTCCCTTGAAGACACCATATATACACTCTACGATGTTGGTCATCATAAGACCATATTTCCTCCCATCATCATATGCCAACGACCATTTTTTCTTTGGAATTAGCATCATGTAGTCATACATTTCCGGATTCACTCTTTATATATCTTTAAGATGCTCCTCCAATTTCTTTTGTTCAGGCTCATATTCTATCAAAAAAACAACTCCTCTGAACAGATATAAAAATTACAATTAAATAAATTGAAATGCAAAATGATTTTCATAACAATTTTTATGATTTCCTTCTTAATCAACTCAGTTTTGAACTTCTTTTGCAAATAGCTGAAAATGTGTCAAATAATATATCGATGATGGGAATAGGGTGGTCACTAAAAAAGTCCCTCATACTTTACCACCACCTTGATTTCAAAGTGTTGATTTGAAATAAGAAAAATCCCATCTGAATCTGTAACAAACTATTAGAGACATGCTAAAAACCTGCTCCATGATGATAAGTTCTCTTTATCCACAATTTCAAATAACAAAGGTAGATTGGATTTATTTCCATCTTGTGTGGCGGTAATCAATAAATTTATTTTACACATTACTTACATGAAATGTTCCATCAATCCTTATAAACTGCTTGCAATGTCTAAAATCTTCCACACATGGTGAAAATGTCCAAAATAATCTATGAAACACAAACATTGAGCAATGAACTTGGTTGTGTAGGTTAAAATATTCAATAGTATGTAACTAATAGACCACTTGATTATTGTAGCCTAAAATCTCCAAAAGTATGTGTTAAAACTCAATAAGAGTCATCCCAATCACCGTACACATTCACAATAGCATTTTATCATGCCGCCCATGCCTTCCAGTAAGAGATTTGATACCCATAAAGTAGTTTGATTCACTCCACCACTAGAACCACAAGAACGTCTTGACATGCTCTAATAATTTCAACAATAATAGTTGAAACAAACTCAAAATCTAATGAAGATTCTTCCTATGACAAGATTGGGTTCACACATTTATGTGGAGTAATTCTAGTGATACACCAATTGTGAAAAGTTTTATCAATTCTATATCGCAGACGAACATGATAGTTCGATTCATATTTTTCACAATGAATCAAATAGTAAGACCTCATTGACTCTTATACAACATAAGATTAATGTATTTCAATGTGATATGGTTTTATCAAAATTTTAATTTCTTCTTCGCTATCATCCTCTCTGCCAATATATTGAACTTTGTCATTTGACACTCGATTTGGGCCACCAATGATTCCAGGAAATTCTAAACTGGGAGTAATAATATACCAATCAAATTCTAGAAAGAAATGCCATAAGTCGACCATGAATCCAACATTGGAGTATGGTTCAATGGTAGGTTGAACCTCACATGAGTGGGAACATACTGTTCTTACGAACTCTTTTCTTCTTCTTCAACTTCCTCTTCATATTCTTCTTTGAAATTGTCATCATCCCCAAAATAATCAACCAATGCATCTAAAGTATGTGAAGGACTATCCATTGAAATGGTGGATGAGGGAAATGATGGAACAACTATCGATGCTGAAGGAAATTATTGATGTGAAGGATCATATGACACTGTCTCATGACATTGAGATGGTCCAACTTCAAGGGTCTATGGAACCTCCATTGTAGCTATAGAGACATACAACTCTATAATTTGATTCTCAAGTAGATACTTACCCAACGAAAGTATATATTCCTAATCTTATTCATCATTTACCAGATAGGAAACATACCAAAACCTATCTATATATTGAATTTGTGTGAATGTTATGGACTTTATGAGTTTATACTTGCTAGTTTTGACTTTCAATGAATTTTCCATTGCATAGCTTCTAATGTAGTACATCCTCCAAGAATCACAAAAACTTCTGGATGTATACTATAACTACATATTTATTCCATATCTACTATTTTACCATTGCAATATATATAGGCACCCATTTTTTTTATCTAAAATAAACCATCATTATAAATTAAATTTTATTAGAGAATCAAATTTTGTATGCATGCTTCTAGGAATTCCGGTTGGAATCATAATCCCTCCACCAAATTAATATGTTCAAAACATATTTAGGTGTAACTCTTTAAACAACCCTCAAGTTTGTGTTTCATCACCACAAATAGAAGTCAAACATATTCATACATATCCACACGAATTATATGCATGAGGTACATTAACAAGTCATCTATAATCATAGAGTAATATGAAATTGAAAAACTCCACATGAGTAAACCCAGAGCAACAGATATCCAACCCCATACACTTTTCTAGACAATTAAAGACTCTAGGAAAGTATGTGGTCTGACCCAAAGCCCCTCTACCCTGGTATACTTTACTCAAGAGATCATTCATTTCATTACAACTCTAACACGTAATATGAAAAAAAAATATTCAACTACTGAATTCAAGTTCATAACATCAATTACAAACTGAGATAAAGGTAGATGAAATAATAAGTTCACTATCATACATAGAATGTAATGCAACGGTATATTCTATAATCAATCTATAACTACTTCGCTAATTAATATAACTACTTCACTAATTAATATAACTACTTCTCTAATTAATATAACTACTTCTCTAATTAATATAACTACTCCGCTAATTAATATAACTACTTCGCTAATTAATATACCTACTTCTCAAATTAATTACCTAGTTATATTTATGCAATTTCCAAGTCATATTTAATTAATTAGCTAGTTATATTTAGGTAATTAATTAAGTGTCTAATCACATTTAATTAAGTTCCTAATCACATTTAATTAAATGCATAATCACGGTTAATTAAGTGTCTAAACACACTTAGTTAAGTTTCTAATCACACTTAATTAAGTGCCTAATCAATCGTAATTCAGTACCTAATCTCATTTAATTAAGCACCTAATCACATATAATGAAGTTACTAATCACATTTAATTAGTTTCGTAGTCACATTTAATTAGTTTTCTAATCAAATGTAATTATTTTCCTTATGATAATTAATTAACTGCCTAAAAATAATTAATTAAGCGCCTAATGATAATTAATTAAATGATTAATGATAATTAATTAATTTCTTAAAAATAATTAATTATTTGCTTAATGATTATTAATTAATTTATTAAGGATAATTTGATTTATGTAATTGCCTATTTAGAATTAACTAAGGGATTTGTACAGCCCAAAACTCCTCCCCCAGGTTCACTGGTCATTTATTCAAAAAAAAAGTGGATGAAGGGCTTAGGATATGATTGGATTATTAGAATATGGAAAATCTTTCTAAAAATAATTGATATCATTTTCTTTGTATAGTTGACCACTTTTATCTACTTAAAATAGATAGGTTTTTCTCTGAGATTGATTTGTGGTTTGGCTATCACTACATACATGTTAGGACTTCAAATATACCTAGTAAAATGGTCATTGGAATATATGGGCTTTAGGAGTATATGGTTGTTTCGTT